>CM038144.1:177320295-178736337 GCA_021437245.1 Aegilops speltoides | reverse complement strand
GAATCCGCCTTCCGTCGCCCGGTGTTTAGCCGCTCGTTGCATCATCGTCATCATGTCCGCGACCGACGGCAATCCCGATCCTGGCGGCTGGCCCGCGCACGCAGCGCTTGCCTTAGGCGACCTCAACCCGTGCCCAGGCAGCCCTTGGTCCGTAAGAGGCCGCTTGTGCATGCACGCGCAGTATGGTGCCGACTCTCACACGCAGATGAGGTGCGGTCGGCAGCGAGGGCCTCAAGCCACGCCACGGCCACGGCGCCGTACTCCCGACGGGAGTAGGCGAATGTAAGGGCCGCGCTCACGGTAGCTCGAGAACTACTACAATGCAGGCTGCTGGGCGGCGTACGGACGTCTTCTTGGATCGAGTGGCGTAGCTCACGGGCTCACGCCACTCGAGGCTCACCCCTTACGCACCCAGATGCCGCTCTCGGGCCAAAGGCGGACCACCACGGAGGCCGTCACGCCTTGACTCAAGCGGGTTCTAGGTCCACTCCAACACCAACACGGCCGTCGGTGCACAGCCTGTGATGCCGCCTCCGCATCCGACCAGCGAAGGGGATCCACTATAGCCCACGTCCTAGTGGGCGCCACCTACCACCCCTCGTTGGCACCTCAAGCGGTGCTGGCACATGGAGGCTATCTGATGAGGCATTCGACGGCAGCGGCCGGCGTATGTGCCCTCATGGTGGATCAAGAGACAGCGAGAGGAAGACCATGGCGATTCCTCGTCGAGCTAGGGAGAAGAAATACCGAGGCTTAGCTCTTTCGGGGAGCACGAGGAAGGCCTCGTCGACCTTATTTGGAGGCATGACTACTCTGGTACCGCTAATTCCTCGAAAGAACAGGCATCGCTAACCATGGATCACAGAAGTGGTAAAATGGCAAGCATGTGGCGGTGGCTCCAGCAATCTCCCACCCCCTTAGGAGGAGGGCACCGAGGGAGCAGCGAGAGAAGCCGAGATCCGGCCTCCCACGCTGTGGCCGTCAGGCAAAGCGTCCTCAGGAGGTAGGCCCTCTTCCTAGGAGGTGCCCCAGGGCCTACCCCTGGCAGAGGACCCGTGGTCGTCGGGGGAACCGCTAGTGACTGCTCTATCCCATCGGCGGCGTCCTTGGTCTCCGGCCGTCGTCGATGGCAATAGAGTGTGGCGCAAGGCGGGGCCCTCATCTGGCGATATGAAGCAAGGCCGATACCTGTGAAGAAGGCCCAGTGCCTGTGAAGCTCGCCGCCCCATGACACTCTCACGTAATAATGAGTGGGGCTGTACACGCCCGGAGTCTCCGAAGAGCTGCCCTCGGGCCTCGGGGGCTCCCGCCCACGCCCAGTGGCAGCACTTAGCCCCGCGCTAGTGAGAAGACGTCGAAGACTAGACTAGGTCTCGGACGCGGCTTTTTCTGCCTTTTTTGCCTTTCCTCTTGGTTGTCGTTTTTCCCTGTTTGGATTTAAGTTGGATTTGAGCTTGAAAGTTGCGTGTGTTCGGGGAAGGGGTGTTTAGTCTCGTTTTTCGAGCAATCTCTTGCGTTTTGGTTATCGCTTTGCATCCATCCGCAATTTGCCTCCCCTCATGAGCCCCCTCATGAGCCAGACCAAGCCCGGCATGGCGCGCGACGTGCCATCACCACACCCTCTCAGGAGGTTCTCATTACAGGTTCAATGGGTTCATTCAGGAGGCACTCAGGACACCACGGCCCTCCACAGGCTAGCTCGGGGCCACAGGTCAAAAGGTAAACAAGCCCGATCAACTCAAATCACGAGACCCGGCCCGCTTGGCGCATGAGCATACAGTGAAATCATTTCTACAAATCACGCTTAATCGAAAGTTTTTTACAAGGGGCTCCCCTCCCAAAATGCTCTTACAACCTTAGGCCAAGCCCGAACTCTCTGCGTAGGGTAAAAAGCAGGAACAACACACGGTCATTCGAATAAATCCCCCAATGCATCCCCAGAGGCACCTCCGGAGTCGTCACTGGCATCGCTGCCCTCGCCATCACCTTCTATGACGCCGTCACTAGCACCTGGGCCGTTCACCATGCCGCCCTCATCACCAACCATGACCACACCATCGTCATCAGCAGTGAAGGCCCTAATAAGGGCGTCCACGTTGTCTTCCACTGTCGCCGAGGTTGCCCCGGATGGCGAGGGGCACGGTGCGATATGGCATCGAAGTCAAAGTGGGGTCCATGTTACGAAGATGGTGAAGGCGGGGAAAAAAGCACGCCGGCGGGGCACGTCTCCTCTTCTCCACCAACCTGTCGGCTCTGCCCGACCAAGTCTCTAGGCTGCGTCACCACGTCAATGAAGAACTGAAGGTTACCAGCATAGTTAACCTCATGAGGCTCCCCAATGGTTGCCTCGCAGATGTTGCCCAAGGCTGTGTTAGCTCTTTCCCGGAGAGCGCGGAGCATAGGGCCATGCATGTACTCCGAGTCTGCGCATGGCGTATCTAAATCCTCGCTCCGCATGCGGCCTTCAGGTATGTCCACCCTTTGATTGAGAAAAAGCACCTCGGCGGGGGAGAAGCGATTCCTGTCTTTGCGCCAAAGCGGCCCGACAACGTCCGCCGCGCGTCACTTCATCCGGCTTGGCCTTGGGCGGTGGTCACGCCCTCTGCCCGACCTTGATCAACTCCAGCCTCTCCTCGAACTTGCGCTCGAGGTTTGAGCGGGCCGCCGCCACCCGGCGATGAACCTCTTCTGAGGCTCGGGCTTCCCTCGCGGCAACGTAATCCTCCGCCTGCGCCACCAGGCGCTCCCTTGTCTCCAATCGCTCGAGATCCAGGGTGCGCTCGGTGGCCTCAGTATCGATGCCTCCTCACATTACAAGCTCCACCCGGTCGGCCGAGCCCCCTTCGCCGGCGCAAGGCCGCCTCACGCAACTCCACATTGCTCGGGAGCTACTCCAGGCCTGGAGCTCCCACGCCCGCTCTTCTGCGGCCCTGCACCGCTGGTTAGCCTCCTGAGCCTCCTCGACGGCCCGGGAGCAGGCCTCCCGAGAAGCTGCCAACGACACCTCGGCTTTCTCATTATCGAGGTCACGTTGGTGGAGCACAAGGGCAATTGCCACTTTCAGCTTGCGCCTCTCCTCAGCTAGGCGCAGGTCCTTAGCCTCAAGGCACTCGTCCTCGTCAGCGAGCTCTACACCAAGCTGGCTCACTGTGTTAGCCGCCCTCCGGAGGAACCCTTGGCGGAGGGCGCGGCGCTCCCGAGCGTGCTCGAGCACGTCTTCCGCGTCATCCTCAGCCCGAGGCGCTCGCGGAGGGCCACGGACCAGCACTCCCCCTCTGGGTAGGGGGCTGGGGGCTGCCTCCCTCGTGATGGCTGGACGCGCCTCGCCAGGAGCCTGGCCTAGAGCCGGATCGTCCTCCAAGGAAGAAAGCAAGACCGACCTCAGCCAGTCGCCGTCCACAGCCGATTGAAGAGCCCAGGGCAGGCTGGCTATGCCCCGGGAGGGCTCACGAAGGATGGTAACAAGGTGCGCAGAATCATGATGCATCACAGGATGGCCCACCTCTCCAACCGGCCTCACCACAAGGGCAGTGCTTGAGCTCGGGGCGCTTGGGGACAGTGGAGCCGAGGCGAGGCTGGAGGATGGCTCCTCATCCATCTCAAGAACTTCGGCGGGAAGAGCCTGAGAGCAATGATCAGGTGAAGCGATAGGAAAGTAAGGGGAGAAGGGAAGGCTTACTCATAAGTGGCGAAAGTACTTCCTGCGCTTGAATAAGTGGCAAGGGTAATCATCACCCAAGGCCTCCCTTCTCTTTGGAGAGCCTCGAAGTCCATGCGGAAGTGGCCCAGAGCTCGGTGCAAGGTCGACTGGGGACGAGGAAGAAGCGCCAAAGTGACCGGCGTCGGGGACGCCATGCTGGCGCCTTGCCGAACCTTTGCACCAAGAAGGGTGGCCGGGGCCTCAGGGGCCCCTGCCACGGGAGCCACGAGCCACAGCTCAATACCGTCAGCCGCCGCAGGACAGGCCTCAGGAGCTGCCGCCTCAGGAGTTCCGCATGGCGTCGTCGTCCCGACGGTGGACCCCTCAGCCCCTGGTGGCCCTTGCCTCCCAGCTCCACCACTCGAGGAAGGACCGTCGCGGGCAACCAGAAGGGCAACCACCACAACTGGGTTCTCACGAGGTCCCATGAGGCCTGCGGGGCCCAGCCCCCATTCGTCGAAGCTGGGCATCTACTTCACAAAATTAGCCCTATTTGAGCAAAGTGCAGTGGGCGCGCCTTGCCGGATCTTTGCCGGGAAGGTGCCCAGTCGGGATCGTGAGAACCTTCCTCGGCACTTCAAGCGTCAGATCTTCCTCCACGGGCCTCATGCGGTCTTCATGCCTGAGGCCCACATCCAAGCGAAGGAATGGCTGGAGGGAGACAATCACGGCATAGGAGGAACTCCTTCACCACCTTAGGTGCCGTCGCTGCGGCGCCCTCAAGTTATAGCGATGCAGGGCGAAGATGAGCCGAGGGCTGTGGCGTCTCTGGCCCGACCAATTGGGGATAGCGAGCAAGGTTGGCTCTAAGCGGTGGCTGGGCACCCGACATCCACGTCACAGCCACGGCTCTCGAACCCGATCGCGGGAGAAAAGGCTGAAATCAATTCCCGAACCAGCCCCATTTACGGTGTGCAAGGAAGCTCCACGCACCCCGAGCGATGGGTGGAGTTCATTTGGCGTAAAGAGAAGAAGTGGCGACAAGGCAAGCTGAAGGAGGAATGCCCATCATCACCTCGCGGACAAAAGAAAAGCGGCAAGAAGAGTAATGGATTCGGGACCCAAATGCATCATGTGGATCTCGTAATGGGAAAGCCACAGTGTTGAAGAAATCGAAAAGGAACCAGTCCATACAGGCGTCGGCGAATCTGGGACCTCGGTGACTAATACATCAATGGAGAAGTGAGGCGGGCGGACGTTGTCCTCCGCTTTTCGTTGAAGATGGTGGCAAGGCGAAGCGATATTGTCCAAGCCTTCCGGTTGAGTATGATCGGCCGTTCGGCGTGAGAGCCGTCGGCAATGACAGGCAGGAGCAAGGACGCTGAGCTTTTGCCCTTTCCCTTCTTCGTCGGATCCATGGTGGCAGGAATGGGAGGGTTCGAGATTGTATTGAGGCGGAGGCCGGAGCTCGAGAAGAAGGAAGAGGCGGCCAAGTAGAAGAGGGGCGATGGTGCAAACGTGGGTCCGCTTAATAGGCGCAAAATAAAGAGTGTGGGGAATAGGGGCGCCCACGTCCAATCAACCGCCACGCTGGCGCCCAAGGTCATGAGCTATTAGGGCCAGCAGCGCCGCTTGCCTTGCGCTTCTCTACGCTAAGCCAAGTCCGGGCGCCTTGGGCGGGGGCTACTATTGGCGTTACAGGGAGCAGGGTACCCAGACTTGCTCGCTGCGGCTGCTGGCGTGGCTCAGGAGTGGCCAGTCGACCCGTCTTCATCAACACATGCTCAAGACCCTGGCGAGGGGCCAACCCTCGCGGGGTGGACGACAGGAGGCTTCCTCGGGCACGACCTCATCAGGCTGGCTCGCGAGGAGGCGGAGAGATCAAGGCGAGGTACCTCACGAGGTGCCCATGACACAAGCCGTGCTGACCAAGGCCAGGCGGCGCCAGGCGGGCGCCGGCCTGCGCAGAGTCCTTGCTTCCTCTTTGGTGAAAAGGGGGCAAACGCAGGCAAGGGTATCAAGCAAAGGCAACCATTTCGGTGCAACAAGACCAAGACCAGCAGGACGGCAAGATGGAGGTCATCGTGGAGCCCAAGCCGGCGTCACCGTCAGGATCTTTGGCAGCCAAAGACCAACTTTAGTCAGGATAAGTGTACTAGATGTTCCCCTTCAAAATGGCCAATTGTTGGCGCCCTTCCCGCTCAATATTTTGGGAGAGGCCCAGGGCCTCCGCCTATAAATAGGACTAGCCACCCACAGGGTAGAGGCAGGGAGAAAAGAGAGGCAAAAGAGAGAGAGAGAGAGAGAGAGAGAGAGAGAGAGGCGATTGAACTCACCCTAGCAGTTCATCGCACTAGCAAAGAACAGACCCTCGCGAGGTTGTTCTTCCCTTGTACTATTCATCATCAGCCCAAGAGGCAATCCACCACACCACACACTGGAGTAGGATGTTACACCACAATGGTGGCCCGAACTAGTATAAACCTCGTGTGTCTTGTGTTGTTCTTTGTGTAGTTTAGATCCTTGTGAGGCGACGAGATACGGGTAGGCAGTAGGTGTGATCTCCGCGCGCACCCCAGAGTTCGAACCTTGAGGGTATGCCGGAACCCAAAATCCGACAGCGAGGCCGATCTGCCACCCCGTCCTCCTCTCCCTCGACCGCCATGACGGCCTCGACCTCACCCCCTCCCCCTCCCTCTAGCGGCCGACTCCGCCGCTACGAGCTCTTGGGGAGGAGCGATGCGTTGTCTGGCCGAGACCGTCGCCGCCACCGATGAAGCGTCGCCACGCCCCCTCGCCATGACAGAAGGAAGGAAGAAGCAAGAATGGGGAGAGGCAGATGACGAGGGATTGAGAGGCGCCATTCCTCCCACTCCCCTCTTTATAAAGGGGCAGGGGCGAGGCTCGGCAGCCCCCTCTCGGCCAACCCGGCCCGTTGAAGTGATAGCGAGCGGGGTCGTCGACCGCCCTCCCCGCTCCATTGAAGGCGCGTGAGAATCGACCCGCGCGTGCGACTTCCCACATCCCGCGCGCCTGTGATTCGCTCTACATCGTGCATGTAGCGAACATGGCGCAAGGGATGGGCGCAGTGGGATGCGTGGACCGACGGTTCCCAAGCGAGGGTAGTAAATGAGCAGCGGCCCTGCGGTCTCGAAGAGACACACAAGCCGCCTCTTTACTGTCCACCACAAGATGACGCCAGCATGCTTCCGTCACGCACGCATGCATGACCCCCACGTTGCGCATTCAACGCGGGTCATGGGGAAGCGTAGCAGATGGAGCAGTTACCACGGTAAAATCCGCCCCGCTCACAAGACGCCGTTCCGGGCCCGCCCAACAACGTGTCGCTCTTATGTATGGCCCAGGCCCGGGGGCTCCTGTCGGTTGACAAAAGTAGGGGCTCTCATTTTGACCCTTTACTTGTGCACGGGCAGTCAGAGCCACGCGCCATGGCCGCAGATAGCAGGGCAAAGGAGGGAAGCCAGAGAGAAGCCAAAGGCTCGAGACGAACAAGGCAACATCAAGGACTAAGGCCACAAAGCGCAGATGGACGAAGCAGGTTTCCCCAACAAGACCCTTGCTGGGGGCAACCTTAGCAGCCCCGACAAGGCCCTTGCCGGGGCAGCTCGCCCTCACCGACGGAGCGGGCTACCCTTGAACCCAGGGCCTCCAATGTACACAACCACATTGGACCAGGGTTCGGGAGGCACCTCCGTGGTGGCGTGCAGATCTTTGTGAAACATAGAATGCTCAAGATCAGATGGGGGTTGAGAGGCAACAATCCTCACCGAAGACCCTTATCGAAGAAACCCACAACACCCCCGGCAAGATCCTTGCCGGGGACGCTGACGCGCCATGGCAAGACCCTTGCCGGGCCACTCGGTAAGACCCTTGCTGGGCCACCTGACAAGACCCTTGCCAGAGGCAACAGCAGAGCCACTGTTAGGCCCGCACCAACCATCTCCCCGCCGCTGTTCGCATGCAGCTGCCAGCCCAACCAGCTAGGCAGGAACCTATGTGGCGAGATGCAGCTTCCAGGCCAACTCAGCACACACCTGCATAGCGGCATGCGGATCTTCATGGAGGCTCCACCACCGCACCACCTCAGCTGCTTGCCTGCCTACATGGCACCGCATGCATTGCTGGCCAGGGCGCATGTCAAAGCGAGGAGGAGCGGCGATTGACGGGACGAGCCTTGCTCCCGTCCCCGATAAAGTGAAGGGACACCTAAGCCATGCATTAAATGCATCTTGTCCTGTAATACGGGCGATAATCTCACGATACTGTAGGCCTTTCCACCTCCTGTGTGCCACTGTGGCAGCCCCTTTCGCCTATAAAAGGAGGCCCACGGTATACAAGAAAAGGATTCGGCTCTTTCGAACCACACAACACCCGTAGCTAGTTCGAGAGCTCAAGAACACTCAATACATCCACCAAGCAGGACTAGGGTTTTACGCATCCTCGCGGCCCAAACCTGGGTAAACGATCCTTGTGTCAACTACTAATCCTGCTCTTCTCACAACCCCGCGCCCCGCAACCATAGTAGGGATTCTTGTGATCCCATAGGTGTCGTTTCCCACCGACAGTGCAGGCCGGCAAGTTGTGAGTTTCCGGCAGGGTCCCTGCCAGGAGTGCAAGGCTCTACTGGGAAAGGCTTACCGGAGTCCATCTTTCTCCTCTTCTGGGCCATTGTTGCTGGGGATACGGAGGGTTGAGTAAGACGGAGAACAAAAGTTCCTGGTTCCACGGGAAGCTTTTGCGCAGCACACATTGACAGATGATCAGCTATGTTGTTTTACGCATGGGGTACGTGCTCTGTTTGCAATCCGTCAAAGTACTCCTCCAATCTTCTCACTTCCTTGACGTATGAATCCATCAATGAACTTTGACAATCTTTGTTGACTTGTCTCACCACAAGCTGTGAATCTCCTCGAATAACCAACCTCTTAATTCCCAATTCTGTAGCAATTCTGAGCCCGGCAAGAAGCCCTTAATACTATCTTGTATTGTTGGCAGCTCTTCCTAGGAAAAATGCATTTGGACGACGTACTTCAATGCTCCCCTGAGGGTGCGAGAAGAAGCACGCGAGCCCCTGCACCTTGCAAGGAAAAGGCACCATCAAAATACATGATCCATTCTTGGGGTGTCTCCTTGCCGGGGGTAACTGTCTCTACCACGTCCTCATCAGGGGTTGGCGTCCATTCTGCAGTAAACTCTGCCAACGCCCTGCTTTGGATCGTTGATGTGCTCTCAAACTTCAAACCAAAACCGGACAGCTCCAAAGCCCATTCCACTATTCTGCCAGTATCCTCAGGGTTCCGGAGTATCCTTTGCAACGAGAAACGTTTGACAACTATAATCTCATGGGCTTGTAAGTAGTGGCGTAGTTTTTGAGGCCATGATGAGGCCAAAGATCAATTTTTGCACGCTAGAGTACCTCGATCGAGCCCCCTGTAACAGGGAGCCGACGAAGTACACTGGGCGCTACACCACTTTCTTCCTTGCCATATCCTTGGGGTTGTCAACACTGTCGGCTCACTTTTGTCTTGATCTCCACTGGACTCTACTGGGCCCTGCCCTTTCTCTGCCTCGTCAACTTCCCGCTGCACTACCAAGGCCGCACTAACCACTTGGTTGGTTACTGCCAAGTACAGCAACAACGACTCATATGGTTTGGGGGCAACCGGTGTAAGCACAAAAGATAAATATGCTTTCAACTCCTGCAGGGCTGCATCTGCTTCCAGGGTCCACATCATGGGCCCTACCTTCTTCAATATTTTGCTCAGCAGACTTGGAAATGAATTTGCTCAGCTCGGCAATGCATCCCGTTAGGCACCTCACATCTTTAATTGTCCTTGGCACGTGAATCTACTCAATGGCCTTGATCTTGATGGGATTAGTTTTGATCCCCCTATGGGACACAAAGAACCCAAATAGCTTGCCGGAGGGAACACCAAGCACACACTTCTCTGGGTTGAGCTTCAAGTTGATCTTGCGCAGATTTGCAAAGGTCTCTTCCAAATCTTGGATAATAATTTCCTTGTCCTTGGTTTTGATCACAATATCATCCATATAAGCCTCAATGTTTCTGTGCAGTTGAGGTTCAAAACCAATCTGGACTGCCCTTGCAAAAGTAGACCCGACATTCTTTAATCCGAATGGCATGCGGATAAAGCAGTATCTACCACACAGGGTGATGAACGAGGTCTTTTCTTCGACTTCCTTGGACATGAAGATCTAGTGATATCCAGAATACGCATCCGTGAAGGAAAGAAAATCGCAACCTGAAGTGGAATCCACAATTTGATTGATGCGCGGCCAGGGAAATGGGTCCTTCGGGCATGCTTTAATGAGATCTATGAAATCTATGCAAAGCCTCCACTTCCCGTTAGCCTTCCAGACTACCATTGGGTTTGCTAGCCAAGTGCGATGTAGCACTCCTCTGACCAAACCAACTGCCTCAAGCTTCCTAATCTCTTTTGCAATAAACTATTGCCCCTCCAAGGCCTGCTTCCGGACTTTCTATTTAACAGTTATGGCGTGTGGGCAGATAGTAAGGAGGTGCTCGATTACCTCCCTAGGAATACCGGGGATATCAGATGGTTGCCATGCAAATCCATCGACATTCGCCTGCAGGAAGGAAACGAGCACGCTTTCCTATTTGTCATCAAGGGTGGCACTGATGGTAAAGGTACCATCAACGCCAGCTAGCCCTGTCGGGACCTTCTTCACTTGTGGAGCAGAAACCTTGGCCCTTTTGCTGTTGTAACTCTCCGGCAAATCATCAACAGGCACAGCGCACTCCGAAGAGGAACGCTTCCCGGATTCCTTGCCGGTGTCCCTGCTATCCTTCTTCTTTCCTCTGCTTTCCTTGACGGGAACTGCTACTACCGTTGCCTCTGCCGCTACCGCGTCCTGGTACATCTTATCTACGCAAATGATTATGTCCTAATCACCCGATGGGATAGAAATGATTCTGAGCGGCCCAGGCATCTTCAAGGTATTGTAGGCATAGTGGGATGCCGCCATGAACTTGGCCAGGGCCGGACGCCGAAGAATCCCATTGTACGACAAGGGGAGGTCGACCACATCAAACACAATCTTTTCTGTCCGATAGTTCAATTCACCTCCAAACGTCACGGGCAACATTATCTGTCCCTTAGGATGACTCCTGCTAGGATAAACTCATTGAAACGTGCCGGTGACATCTAACTCTTCTTTTGGTATCTGAAGTCTGCTGATAACCTTTGGGTAAATCAGATTCGACCCGACCCCACCGTCCACCAATATCTTAGTGACCTTGAGGTTGCGAATTGTTGGAGAGACTAACAACGGCAAGCATCCTACCACAGTGGTACGGTCAAGATGATCCTCTTTGTCAAAGATGATGGGCGTGCTTGACCATTTGAGCGGTTTCTGGACCTCTGGTGCTGGTTCCATGGCATTGACCTCATGCGCCCACCGCTTGAGTTGGCGGTGAGAGGAGTGCAAGGATGCACCCCTCTCAATACACAAGGCATCAGTGGCCTTCTGAAACTCTTGCTCGTTGGTTTCCTCTTCATCCCCTCCATCACTCATCATCACAAGCTTACTTCACCTGACCCCTGGCGGATTTTGCTTTGCTCTGAAAGGGTTTGCCGGGGCGATTTGCTTCACCGCCTCGGTTCTTGTCACTAGTGGCATTCTAACCTTTGTCCTTGTCATGCTTCTCATATTCAGCTCTCTGTCTCTTGACCAACTGCTCAACCTGATAGCACTCTTGAAGGTCATGGCCCTTGGTATGATGGATCTTGCAGTACGGCCCATCGCACTTCCCACCCTTCTCGGCAGCCACAACTTTCCAGCAATCAGCGCACATGGCAGCCTCCTTGTCGGGGACCTCAGCCTTGGCGGTCTTGCCGGTACTAGGGGTGCCTGATCCTTCAACAGTCATTACCGCCTTATCTTTGCGCCTCTTATTGCGCTTCTTGCTCTTCTTCTGACTGGTGGACTATTCATCATCTTCTGAATCCATATTGATGCAGTCCTCTTCTCCGGGCAACTTCCTCCCCTCCTCCATCCGAGCACACCTATCCACTAGGGTGTACAGCTCCTTCACAGTCTTGGGCAACTGCATGTTCATCTTGGCACGAATCTTGCGGTTGCACACATTGGACCAGAAGGCGGCTATCACGGCTGCCGAATGGATGTTTGGGATGTTCCTATGGACTCTATTGAACCTCTGCAAGTACTTCCGGAGCATCAATCCTTCTTTCTACTGGAGAAGCTGCAAATCGCTGGGTTGGCCTGGCTCTTGATGGCCGCCAGTGACGACACCAATGAGCTCATAGCAAAGGCCAGCCCAAGAAGAGATGGAGTTCTCCAGCAAATGCAGCAACCAAGACCTCACATTGGATTTAAGAGCCAAAGGAAAGTAGTGGGCGAATACCTTCTCATCCCTTCACCCGGCAGCTTGGATGGCAATGGTGTAGATGCCCAGGAACTCTACGGGGTTGAGTCTCCCATCATACTTCTCAGGTATCTCCGGCTTGAACTTGCGGATGGACGGCCAACGGACTTGCCGTAGCTCACGAGTAAAGGCAGGTCACCCAACCTTGAAAGGCAAGCACCCACTATTATCAGACGTGGGTTCCTCAACATTGGGACCATTGCTCCCACTGTTCCGGTGGGGGTCGTCACGGCGTGGCTCATTGACGACGTGTGCGTCCTCCCGCTGTAGGCCTTCCGGGCTGGCCATCGATCTGGGTGCGCTCGAGAGTCGGAAGAGGCCATCGAGACGTCATAAGGTTCTTGGTGATGTTGAGCTCATGCTGGTTGCCGTGGCAGGGATTGCATCGTGGGTGTGGCCCCATCCGTACGACCAGCAACATGAGTTGTCATCATTGCTTGGAGAGGATGTGGCAGGCCGTTTTGCTGTGAGCCCCCAACTTCGGCAAAGCCGAGAAGGCTTTGGATGGTGGCACGCCACTCGTCCATCTGCTCAGTTGCTGGTGGGAACCTGAGTAGCAGCTGAGCCTGCACCATGGCCTCCATAGCCGTGCTTGGCATTGGTGATGATGACGTGGATCGCACTGTCGCTCAGCTCCTAACGCTGACAGCGGCGACGGTGTTGCGCCCCTGCCATTGCGGAGCAGCCACTTGGATGGCATGGACACGTGGCAAAGGCGCTTGAGGGCCAGCGGCTCTGTGGCTTGGTCGACTCTTGCAGCGGTCGCGCCTGTGACAGGGCCGGCCGAAGGGCGGCCGTCGCCCCAGACCAAGCACCATCACTATGGCTGTACCCGTTGGCGAGCGGAGCGTGGCCGTCCGGGTATTGTTGGTGTTGCTCTTCTTTGGTGTTTTCCGCCTCCACTTCGGCCGCAGGGGAAGTGGTGACGGCGCCGCCTGCTCCGACCACACCCCCAACGGCGTCCACATCCTTGCGTGCCTCCGCACCTTCCACAGCGTTGGTAGCTGTGAGTGGCGGAGCCTTCGAGGTGGATGGTGGAGCTGAAACACCAGACTTCTTGGGTGCCATGACTGATGGCGTCGTCGAAGACGAAGATGGTGATGAAGATGATGCGCTACGCACGCTTTCAGGTTCGAACAAGTAGCCCCCACCTGGCATGCCAAAGATATTGCGGGAAACCACTGCCACCTATGGGACCAAGCAGCCCCTTGCTGGTTCGGCGGGGGGATGTCGTGTTCCACAAAGAGCACACGAGCGTGGGGGCAGCGCGACAAGCAACACACGAGCAGTTTTACCCAGGTTCGAGCCGCCATGAGGCGTAAAATCCTACTCCTGCTTTGGTGGATTGATGGTGGGAGAGTAGTGGTGGAACGTAGTACACTTGCCCAGCAGGGGCGGCAGTGGCCTATGCTACGTACGGGCGTCTAGGCTCGCGAGGGCCTGATCAACTTTCCAACCCTCTAACCCCTTCTACCGTTGCCATGGGCCTCCTTTTATAGGTTAAGGGGTCACCACAGTGGCAAATCAGTCATTAGACACTGATAAGATAGCAAATAGTGCTATCATACCTAACTCTGCAGGCTGACAGGGCACATTAAATATGCCACTCAACATTGCATCGTTGCCTACCTGGCAAGCCTTGCCGGGCTTACTCTGCTAGCTCCATGCCTGCTTGTTCGACACGTAATAGGACGGGTGTCGTCCGTAGGTTTTCTGGTAGAAAGGGGCTGCCAGGTGGTGAATGGCTGCCACTTAATCACTCTACGGCTCGACACGGCACTAACCCAGGACGTGGGTTGTGTGTGTGTGTGTGTGGGGGGGGGGGGGGGGGGTTGATGACGTGTTCCTTGCCCCTGCGGGTCCCAAAAGGCCCTGTTGGGGTGCTTCGGTTGCTTCCTTCCGGGGTTTCCCTCGTCCTTGCCAATTCCTTTTACCCGGCAAGGGAGGTTCTTCTCCTGGTGGTACCTGGCTTCTCTGGCTTGATCTTGGTCTCCTCATTCTCCATGCTGGTCCTTTGAAGATCTTGATCTCTTGCATCCTGGCTTGGTCTGAGTTCACGATCTTGTTCCCGTGACTATGCAAACTCAGGGCAACATACCCAGGATCTGTTGCACCGAAACGCTCCATACAGTGCTCAGCGGAATGGTCTCGTGGAGCGCAAGAACATGACTCTTATTGAGATGGCATGTATGATGCTTGATAAGTAGAAGACTCCGCAAAAGTTCTGGCCTAAAGCCATTGATACTGCATGCCACATCGTCAACAGAGTGTATCTTCATAAATTCTTGAAGATATCTTATGAACTACTCACTGGTAAGAAGCCCAATGTCTGTTATTTCAAAGTCTTTGGTGCTAAGTGATGCACAAGGGATCCACATCACACTTCCAAATTTGCACTGAAAGCACGTGAAGGTTTTATGCTTGGTTACGGAAAGGATTCACACATCTTCAACCTCTTTCATCATAAAGTGGTTGAAACTTTAGATGTGCGGTTTGATGAGACTAACGGCTCGCAAAGAGAGCACCTGCGAAATGTGCTAGATGAAGTTCCAGCTAGTGAATCTATCAAGCTAATGGGTAATGGAGAAATCATACCCATTGAGGAACAAGGCGATGAAGAAAAAGTTGTGATTGCAGCCCCTGTTCAGCGTGAAGACAATGCTAAGACTAAAGACAATGCTGAAGATGAAGACAATGATCAGCAACAACAAAGTGTTCTCTTTGTTCATCCTCATGTTGCTAACGAAGTTTAGATTGATAAGATAATTGATAGCATCAAGGCACCTAGTCCACTTACTCAATGAAGAGCTACGCAACAAGCAAACTTATGTGGGGACTTTCTATTCATTTCCATATCCGAACCCAAAAGGGTTCATAAAATTTCATGGAACCAGAATGGATTCAAGCTATACAAGAATAGATTCAACAATTTTAGCTCAACAATGTGGGAGCTTGTCAAACATCCTGATCTACGCCATGGACTATATTATTGGCACCAAATGGATGTACCTCAACAAACAAGATGAACGTGATCAAGTTGTCAGAAACAAAGCTCGTCTCATTGCTCAAGGTTACACACAAGTAGAGGGAATCGACTTTGATGAAACCTTTGCTCCTGTGGCTAGACTTGAAGCCACTTGCATACTGCTAGCTTATTCAAACCACAATGACATCCTTCTGTGTCAAATGGATGTGAAGAGCGCTTTCCTCAACGGCAAAGTTGAAGAAGTCTATGTATCTCAACGCCTAGTTTTGAAGATCCCAAGCATCTTGACATGGTCTACATGCTCACCTAGGCACTGTATGGCCTCAATCAAGCACCTCGACTTTGGTATGACACACTCAAAGAATTCCTGAAGAGCAAAGGTTTCAAACCTGGTTCTCTAGATCCCACTCTCTTCACGCAGACATATCATGAATAACTGATTTTATGTCAAATCTATATGGTTGACAATATCTTCGGCTGCAAGGACAAAAGATACAATGATGAATTCAGCCACACGATGCAAGAGCAATATCAGATGTCCATGATGGGGGAGCTAAAATTCTTCCTTGGTCTTCAAATACGTCAAAAAGCAATGGCATCTTCATATCTCAAGAAAAGTATTTCAAAGATTGTCTGAAGAAGTTTGGAATGTAAGATTGCAAGGGCTACAAGACGCCAATGCCAACCAACGATCAATTGGGCTCCGGCGACAATGGTAAAGAGTTCGATCAAAAGGTATACTGCTCCATGATTGGTTCTTTATTGTATGTATGTGCATCTAGGCCAGATATAATGCTCAACGCTTGCATGTGTGCCCGATTCCAAGCGGCACCAAAGGAGTCGCATCACCTAGTGGTGAAGCGAACACTTCGATATCTGGCTCACACTCTACGCTAGGATTTGGTATCCCAAGGGCTTAGAGTCTGATCTACTTGGATTCTCATATGCTGATTATGTTGGTGACAAGGTGGATCGCAAGTCTACATCAGGCACATGCCACTATCTAGGCCGACACTTGTTTATTAGTGTTCAAAGAAGCAGAACTGTGTGTCACTCTCTACTGCTGAGCTGAATATATTGCTGCTGGATCTTGTTGCGCTCAACTTCTTTGGATGAAACAAACTCTCAAGGACTATGGCATCAACAAGAAGATGGTGCCCCTCTACTGCAACAATAAAAGCGCCATCAAGATTTCACACAATCCGGTTCAGCACTCGAAGACAAAGGACCTTCTGATTCGTCATCATTTTCTGATCATGTGTGGAAAGACGACATTGATATCATTCACGTCAACACTGAGGAGAAATAGGCAGATATCTTCACAAAACCTTTTGATGAGAAGAGATTTTCCAAGCTACGGTGTGAGCTAAATATCATAGAATCCTCGAATGTCCAATGAATGGACACACATCGTAACACTTATGCATATTGATGACTTAGGTGCGCAACACACGAGGTAATGTATCTCATCAATTCATGAAGATATACACTCTAAGTGTGAAGAAATTAATGTGGAATTTTACTTCAAAGCGCCATGATAGTTGTACGCCAAGTCTGGGTCTAATAATTCCTATATGGTGGGTAACGCAACCACCAATCTTTCTTGAAGATTTTCGTTTGGCGTCACATACACTACATTATCTTAATAATCGGTTTATCTTCAACATTTGATGCCTTCATGTTTTGTCTTTGCGTTCTATTTGATCTTATAGTGTGTGTGTGTGTGTGTGTGTGTGTGTGTGTGTGTTCTGTCCTCAACAACATTCACTTATAGCTATGTCTTCAAGTTGCTTTTCGTGCACTAAGTGAATGTGATTGGACCTTACCCCATATGTGCTTAAATCTCCTACTCTCTCTAAATATTCATATGCATTCTATTGACAAGTGTCGATTGTCTTCATTGTGTCCTTATGAGTCGAAGATTTTGAGACCAACATTTAAATCACATTTATTATCCTTATCCTTTATGCTGGAATCCGGAGAAGTCGGAACAACCGCCCACCAGACCAGCTATGTGGTGGGGTCGTGGCGCAACTGTTTTAACTGCGGTTGCATGCCACGGGTCATGCAGATATGGACCTCCAAGGGTAGTGCAACAAATTCTCGGCGCAGCTCTACTTCTTATAAATACATCACCCTCGCGGTCATTAATTTCTCTACACCCATTGTTGTTTCGATCGCAACCCTAGCGCTGTCACTAGACCTCATTGTCACCAGAGAAGAAGCGCTTAGCTGCCGCGATGTCCTCAATGTCGTATCTACGCCGGCCATGGACATCTTCGCCTCGCCGCCACCGTAGCTGTCTTTCGTCGCCAAGTGAGGGCGCGGGAGATTGAACTACTCGGCATCCTCTCCGACTCGTCTTGCAGTTTGTTCTATGTTCTTCAGCGGTAAATAAAATATCATTTTTACCGTCTGTTTGATCAGTTAAAATTTCTATATCTTCATAAAGTTGTTCTATCACTTCCAAATCTGGATCTTCTATCTTTGGTATCTCATGATCTGCCTGGTACTTTCACCTATGCTTCACTAACTAGTGTGATTCCTTACTTGTACTTATTCATGGATTTGTACAAATCTAGAACCAACTTATCCTAATAACTGAATGTCTTTGCACTATGAGGTCAATTTCTTCAAACTGATTTCATTTTCAAAATCCTCTGAGAATGCATATGACCTCTACTACTTCCCTCGAATCTCAAATGCTTTCACAAGTACATGTCGTGGGTGAGTCTCTTGGTTCTTGCAGACTTCTTACAGCGTCATATTGACTCTCCTAAAGCCAGTTCCTGTCTGACCAGTAAAGCGAAGCCAATCATTTCTAGAAAGCCAATGGTTGGAGGAAAATTTGCAAAGAAGGGATAGACGGCATCGTGAGAATATCGCAATGGCTCTGCATCCAGATCTCTATGAAATGTACAAATTATATCTAGAGGAAACGTATGGGGAGCGCAAATCACACATTCAATGGATTCGCAGGTATTAAGCTGAACAATGGTTTGAATATAAGTGTCTGACCCCGGAGTACAGTACCAAGAATGTTGTGAGGCCACCGTGGCCCGATATCATCTGCAAGAAGCTTCACCCGAAGACAAAGCCTCATGCCATTTGGTTGAACTTCAATCCGTACATGGTACGAGAGCTAATGCCTCAAGATGCAGACCCCACAAGCATACTATGGTGCCAACATGATGATCTCTTTGAAGCCAACTACCAGTTTGCCAGAAGCTCTGTAGCTCAGAACAAGAAGGAGCTTGGGATTGACTTCAACCCAGGTCCAGCAGAGCCAAGGCCAGATGGCACCCGTGAAGCTGAACCTTATATTGTTGGACCATTCCATGACTTTGATGCATATCTGGCGCACTGTGGTGAACAAAGAGCCAGTGCTAAAGCTTCTCGAGAACGAGCCCAACCATCTGCTGCTCCGGAATCGCCGAAGCCTGTCAAGAAGTCAATGGCTTCAAAGGAGGCTTCTGCACCAAAAGCTTCTAGAGTGAAGCCTTTAAATCGTACCTCCTGAATCCAGTGTCCATTCTGAAGACTTGTCTTGGACCTCTCCGAAGAAAAAATACACGGTTTGTCATGCACCTCATCCAACGAGAATTCTCTGTGATGATGGTGACATCATTATCTATCTTATGATAAAGATCTTGATAATGATGTATTGGAGCTGCCGAAGAGGCTAATATCTTCAAGAACCTAGCTTTGTTCAATGCTGAGAATCCTGAACAACTTCATTGATGAGTGGTTTGACAATCCCAAACTCTCTCTTGAAGATCTTCAATTGCCCATTGGCATCAGCGTTACCTTCCAAGGTTTCGTTAATCAAGAACTTGCTATTGCTCAAAAACTGATTGAGCAGAAAAACAAGATCAAGCATGAGAAGGTAGTCTTGAAGAAGCACGTGGCCAAGCTCAACATCACCGATATTGAAAAGTTCAAGCTGATGACGACTGACCTCAAGGCTGAATTCTAGATGCGCCGTGATGAAGCTAAAGGCTCTCGTGAGCATCTGAAGAACTACGATGAGAAGTGCATTCAAGCTCACAATGATGCACTGAAGAGAAATGTACTTGGGCATCCTGGCATTGACCCCAATCTTGCAACAAAGAAGAAGAAGAAGAAGAAGAAGAAGAAGATGATGAAAAAGAAGAAGAAGAAGACCATCACGTTTGATCTTGCGATTCCCACAACGCCTCTCCAACCCACGGCACCACGTCCCCGGACGTGCGCCACACCGCCCCTCTGCCTTTGTGTGCATGACATGTGGGCCACATAAAATGCGGCGAGCATCAAGTTTCTACCACAGCCACACGCGATTCCCACGACGCCGCTCAAACCCATGACACCACACGTCCCCCGACCTGCGGCTCACCCCTCTTCGCCCCTCTGCCTTCAGGAGCATTACATGTGGACCAGTCACCTATCGGATTAGCCAAACTCGAGATTTGTTTCTTTACTATACATGCACGTAATAATTTAATGGACATTGTAATCTCAACATGTGATGGGGAGCTCCAAATTTGAATTTGAAACTTATAAAACGAAAAGATTCAAAACAAATAAACTAGGAGAGAGGGAGTATATCGTAGGATGTGTCCCATACAAAATAAGTCCACTGGTTTGTCACCGCGAAGATGCGGTTAGAAAGGAGCACAACGTCTTCATACTCGTACGGCAACAAATCGGCCGCAGACAGCATGGTCCGCCTTTGACCGCCATGTGCAAGGTTCGTGCTATCTTATTCAATCTCATTGTGGTTCCATCGTACCAATTCATGCGGTGGCCCATTGCATGGCTGATCCCAATGTTGGACAAAGGTTCTATGGGAACGGTGTCACCGTTGTAAATGTTGTGCAAATTGATGTTGGTACCCTCCCATACATATGCAAGCCAATCTCCACTCGCACTGAGCCTAACCTGTGAAACAGTGGGTAGGGGGAGAATTAGGAAATGGACATGGAAGTAGTATTTAGAATGCATTTACTACATGATCAAACTCATCTTACCTACTCATCGGAGGAAATCCGAGTGCCCCTCAACGTCGGCATCTCAAGGGGCGTCAACTTGCAACTACGACCACGCCGCGCTGGAGAGACCCCCAAGGAAACATCCTCGTGCGTTCCACGAAACATCAAGATGCATTTGTATGAGTAGTTTATCTTGTGAGAGAAAAGGATGAACGAGGGAAGGCCTCTAGAGATAGAGATAGACACTACTACTACCAATGTGTTGGCCCGTGCGTTGCAATGGATCCAAAGTAGTAGAATAATACTTGTTCACGTGCTTGAAATATAAACATTCTAGTTTTGATATACATGTGTCAGCAGACATGACAGCTTGTCCATGGAAGTTGAACCATGGCGACCATCACATTGCTTGTTTCTACCACTGCCACACCCACACGCGATTCCCACGATGCCGCTCCAACCCATGGCACGACGTCCCCCGACGTGGACATGGATCCTCTGACGTGGCTATCACTGCCTTGCCCTGCCTTTCCTTCGCTGACAGGTGGGACCCATGCTTGTGGGTCCCACATGTCAGTGACAGAATGGTAGGATTGTTCGCGTCAGGGGATCCTCATCCCCCCGACGTGCCCCTCATCCCTCTCGGCCCCGCCGCTCCTCTGCCTTTGTGTGCATTACATGCGGGCTAGCTGAACTGTGGCGACCATCAACTTTCTACCACAGACACACCCGATTGGACGTGGTTTGCCTGCTCCGCTGCTGTGCTCCGATCCGTACTCCCGCACCATCAAAATTTCATCCAACGGCTGTGACACATTTCATCCCGGGCATCAATCCTCAGCTGGAGTACTTCTATACTACAGGTAGTATGTCACGCCCAATATGCGACCCTATCCAAAAGGAACTCGAAGGTCCCACCAAGGATAGACCCGCATATTGAAACGCTTTTGCAAGGTGGATATCATTACATCAACATTTAAATAATAGATGGGGATACATACAAAAGGCATACAATGCCACATGAATACAACAATACAACATACCAGAACAAGATTCGACTACGGATGAACCATAAACAGAAACTCAAACAATATCCACCCTGCTAGCCCAGGCTGCCGACCTGGAACCTATCCCTTGAACGAAGAAGAAACAGAAGAAGAACTCAACGCAAGCAAGCATCACTCTCGCGTCATGATCATCGCATAACCTGTACCTTCAACTGTTGTTGTAGTAATCTGTGAGCCACGAGGACTCAGCAATCCCATTACCATGGGTATAAAGACTAGCAAAGCTTAAAGGGAAAGGAAGGGGTAAAGTGGTGAGGTTGCAGCAGCGACTAAGCATGATATGGTGGCTAACATACGCAAATGAGAGCGAGAAGAGAAACAAGCGGAACGGTCGTGAAGCTAGCAATGATCAAGAGGTGATCCCGAACACCTACTTACGTCAAACATAACACGTAAACCGTGTTCACTTCCGGACTCCGCCGAGAAGAGACCATCACGGCTACACACGCGTTGATGCGTTTTAATTCGGATCTGGTGTCAAGTTATCTACAACCGGACATTAACAAATCCCCATCTGCCACATAACCGCGGGCACGGCTCTCGAAAGTTTATACCTGCAGGGTGTCCCAACTTAGCCCATGACAAGCTCTCGCGATCAACGAAGAATAGACCTTCTCCCAGAAGACCCGATCGATCTCGGAATCCCGGTTTACAAGACATTTCGACAATGGTAAAACAAGACCAGCAAAGCCTCCCGCCGTCCGACAAATCCCGATAGGAGCTGCACATATCTCGTTATCGAGCACACCGGATGAGCAGACGTCGGGTTGGCATAGACCTGGTTGCCCAGGGCGCCGGACATCGCTTGTTCGGACCAGCACTTAGACAAGCACCGCCCGGGGGCAAAATAAAGATGACCCTCGGGTTGGCCGACCCAAGGAAAGGGATAGGTGGTGGTGAGGCAAATGGTAAAACCAATGTTGGGCCTTCTTTGGACAAGTTTTATTCAAAGCGAACTGTCAGGGGGGTCCCATAAATCACCCGACCGCGTTAGGAACACAAAATCCGGGAACATAACACCGGTATGACGGAAACTAGGGCGGCAAGAGTGGAACAAAACACCAGGCATAAGGCCGAGCCTTCCACCCTTTACCAAATATATAGATGCATTAATAATATAAGAGATATTGTGATATCCCAACATAAACCCTGTCCACCATGGAGAAATCTTCAACTTCACCTGCATCTAGCAATGCTATAAGAGGGGCTGAGCAAAAGCGGTAACATAGCCAAACAGTGGTTTGCATAGGAAAGGTGTCAAAGGTTAGAGGTTCATGGCAATTTGGGATGGCTTGAAGAGCAAATGATAGGTAACGCAGCATAGCGATAGAACGAAGCAACTAGCATAGCAATGATAGTAGTGAGATCCAGGGTAGCGGTCATCTTGCCTGAAATCCCACTAGGAAGAAGAACGAGTCCATGAAGAAGACGAACGGATGAAGCCGAACCAACCGTAGACGAACGAATCCTCACGATCGCAACGAAACAAGAACTAACAAGAAGAAGCACACAACATGGTAAACACGCCACACATAGACAAGACATGATGCACAACAAGCATGATGCATGGCAAAGCTACATGAAGCTACTCATGGCAAGAGATGATGCAAACAAGAACAACACATCAAGGCAAGTTTAAATGAGGCCGGGAATAACATATAACAATTCCGGTAAGTCCTCATATGTAAATTTCGAAATGGGTCCAGAACTGAATAAACCTTATGTTCAAGTTGTTAAACAGCAAGTTAATATGCACCAAGATGATCTACACGAAATTCTAGTCAAGTTACATATAAAGTTCATTTAATTTGGAGCTACGGCCTAGAAGATATGAGCAAAACAAGTTAAACATGGCATTGATGCAAAATGCACCCAAACATCAAGCAAACACACCAAAACAAGGATGCAACATGATAATATGAAACTACATGCAAAATCAAGCAAGTTTCATATAGAGCACACTCAAAACGGAGCAACGGTGCAACACACACACACACACACACTATACAAGTCATAACAACAATCTGTCCATAACAGCAACTAGGCATCTTACAAGCATCAAAACAACATGCTACAGCATCCCAACATAATAACAAAAGGCATGAGCATGAAGTACAGGTAAAGCATAACAAAACATGAACACTGAGCTATCTCCAGAAATCACTAGAACATGCTCAAAATGACATGGAGAGATTGCAAATAATAACAGTTTCAGACTTTAGAGAAATAACATCAGGTTGCAATGTTTAGAGCAAGCAAACAACATGTTACAGGAACATATCATGGCAAACAAAGGCATGGCATGAATATACTAATATCATAGATCAAAAGTCCCTTACTGACCATGAGCTAGAAAGGCACGGAAAATATGATGGCACCCATGTAAACATGGCAAGTTATATTACAGATTCATACATGGCAGGAACAACAATAAGTAGGCATGTTGGTGAGCTTGAACCACTCACCACAGAGCAATACATGGCATGGCAAGGCAACCAACAGTAAGAATACATGTTTATGAAGCTAAGCATGGCAAGAGCAAGTTCATAGGATGCATGGATCACTAGGAAAATACATGGAAATATTGAACTTAATGTTAACAGGCTGACAGCAACATCATGAAGCAACTTTAGAGCAAGATTACAACAAGCTATAGCAACCTATAAATGCAACCAGGGACATAAATGGATAGAGCAAGACATGTAGATCAAAACATGTTTATAGAGCATCTCCAGATTATGCACGAAATGACTAGTAGAAGCATGTTTACATAGCCATAAAATATAACAGAATCAGCCTAGCAAAACAGTAACAGCAAGTACCCTACTTAACAAGCTCGATTCACTCACCACAAGTCATTGCATGACAAGATAAGCATAGCATCATCAAGAAGACATGTTTATGTCACCAACCAAGTCAAGAACAAGTCCATAGCATGCAAGGATCAACTATAGCAACCTTGGCCAAATTGAATAACATGTAAACAATCTGCCAGGAAACATTTTGAAGCAAAAGTAGAGCACTCAAATGACATGCTAGACTACTCCATAATTGCAAACAAGGGCATGAATGGATAGACAATAACCATATGTTCAAACACCCTTCATCAAGTATCTCAAAATATGCATGGATCTCTCAGCAGCATCAAGTTTACATGGCATCAAAATAACAATGAGCATCAGGACTAAAATCAACAATATCACGAAGCCTAGTTTGCATGCTTGTGCTAGTCACCACATTGATCAAAAAAATACATGGCATACACCCCTGGAAAGATGGCATGGCATAGATCAAAACACATGTAGAGCTCAACCTCATAGGATGCACACATCAATCATGGCAAAAATGACAAATGAGCAAGTTATAACAGTTTCAGCAGATTAACAGCAACATGCACTCTTCCAATAGCATTTCGGGCATCAAGATGAGCTGAAATGAAAATGATGCAATGGAATGAAATTAAGTACTTGTCGAGACGAACAATTTGACATATTACATGCACGAAACGGAGCAGCATGCATGGAGGTACAGCAGGTCAAAGTATGCAACATTTTATGAGTTTCTAGGGACTTAGCAGTTTTCTGAAGAAAAAAAACAGATCGAGCGCAATATAGCAATATGTCGCCTGGGCGGGGAATAGGGGTATCTCACCACGGGCTTCGGTCCAGAGACGAAGGAGAGGCAGGCCGGGGCTGGGCCGAGGCGATGGGCCAGCAGGGGGGGCGCGGCCCACGTGCAGAGGCACGGCTGCGCGTGTGCCCGCACGCTGCAGGTCGGGAAGGTCGCGCCGGGCAGTTTCCGCGATGGAGGGGCGCGGCGGGTCCGGACGGGCCGGGCGAGGGCGGAGGAGGCCATGGGGCGCTGGTTCCGTCGGATCCGGACGGATCGCCTCGAGGAGGCCGGCGGCGAGCGGATGCGGAGGCGGCAGCGACGAACTCCGCAGGCCGGCGCGCGAGGCGCCAGGGGACGGCGCCGGCGGCGAAAGCGAATGGCGGCGGGCATCGGGCGAGGCGGCGTCTGCGAAGTGCGGGCGGAGCCGGCCGGCGCGGCGAGGTCACAGCCGCCCGGCGGCGGCGGCCGACGGCGGCTCGGGCAGCTCGAGGAGGACGCGAGCGCTCGGGCGCGGGAGGCTGGGGCGGCCTCGGGCCCAGATGGGCTTGTCGGGCCCCGATCTGGGTTCCACGGGCCCGCGGGTTTCGCGGCGGCGCGGGGAGGACAGGGGCGACGTGGCCAGGCCACATGGCGGGCGCCGGTTGGCCCTGGCGGCGTCTGGCGGCGGCGCGCCCAATTGCGATGCCCCAAGTGGCGGCGGGGCTGAGGTCGGGCGCGGAAATGGAGGGAGGCGGCTAGAGGCGCGGATTTTGAGGAGGGGGTTGGCTGCTGCCAAAAATGGAAGGGGAGGCTTCCTTATATAGGTAGGGGCTAGGTTTGAGGGGTTAGGAGGGGTTTTCGGACCCTCGGATCGCGATCATGCGCTCCGGACAAAGGGGGGGACTAGGTGGCTGGAGGTGGGTTGTGTAGAATGCCTCGAGCTGAGAAGAGAGAGAAACAGAGCGACCCGGTGGCAGTTTCCGGATACCGAAAACGTCCGACGCTAGACCGGCTATAGTGCGGCTGTAACTTTAATGGTTGGGCTTTCAAACGGACTCCAAATGCGACGAAATTTGAAAGGCGGTCTGTCTACACTATAATAAGACCACATGCCAAGTTTCATCTCATTCCGAGAACATTTTTCGGCCACTTATAAAATAATATTTCGGAGGTACCGCGGGCGCGTGCGAGTGTGTCTGGACTCCGAACGGACAACGGAGAGAACCGGCGGGACCTGAACGGATGCAAGTTTTGAAAAACATGCAGGTGAAATGCAGAAGATGACATGGTAATATGCAACACGCAAGCAAATGACATGGCAAAGAAGGCGAATAACTGGCGGACACCTGGCGCATCGGATCCTGGGTGTTACATAGTACCTGCCGGTGTGGCCATCTACGCCTTGTAATGCCCTGACGCCCAGCTATGGCACCCTCGCCACGGCCACGCCACCACCGGCCGGTTCATCTCGAACGAGTGAGTCATGAACCACGCCACCACCATGAGAATGACATGTGGACCAGCCGCATTGAAGGTCCGCATGTCATTGACTCATAGGTCGGGCACTAAGCCACTGAAGTTCGGTCCCGTGGGCCACGAGAGGGAAATGTAGCTCCTGCGGCAGGCCTTGTGGTGCTACCGTAGTAGGAGCTCATGCCAAAACTGGAATTTGTTTCTTACTACTACCAACTAGTACTAGTAAGGTACACGTGCAATGCACGCATGAGATTCTGGTGGTTTGTGCATTATGCTTCTACATGTGGAGTTTTCTAGATTCTACATGTGGCAAAATCTGGTGGAATGTAGATCATATCCAACAGCAAATAGTGCTCGGATTTGCCATCTTTGTACCGCCGGATTGGCTTCATCCAACGACCAACTTTCAAAGTTATTCACACACTATATAGGGGTATAGATATATAGATGTTTGGTTTGCAGCCTAAGGTTGCCATGCCTAAGCTTAGGCGTGACACAATATCTTAGGCATGTGTTTGGTTCATTGCTACACTTGTGGCTTGCCACACTTTTCTAGCTACATGATCCACATGTCATAGACTCAACTTCTTGCCAAATCTTGCCACACTTGTGCTGCCCATTTTGTTAGCCACATTTTTTGTGGCAGGCACAGGGGTTGTTTGGTTTTAGGCCTAGCAATGCCACACTTTATCATACAATGTTGCCAAACTTGCCTAAGGTTAGGGGTTGTTTGGTTTGTAGGGCTGTTTGAATTGTTGTCGTGGAATTGTCACGGCAGATGTCCTAGTGAAAGGACTTAGTCGTGGAGCCATCGCAACTAGGAAGCTTAAAGGGGTTAATCGGGACAAAGGACATGAGGTTTATACTAGTTCGGCCCCTTATGGTGAAGGTAAAAGCCTACGATCCAATTTTGAGTGGGATTACTTATGTCTCGATAACCAGGGAGCGAATCGCTTGACCTAGCTCTCGAGTTGATGTTACTTGTCCTGAACCGCCGCCGGGTCGTCCCTTTATATACAGAGGTCGATGCCCAGTGGCTTTGCAGAGTCCCGGATGACTCATAAACAGTGTCCCGGCTCGGTCTCTTAACTATTCTTGCCTTACAATACAAGTCACTCATACATGGCGGTTTATCACTATAGGCCTTAAGTCGCCTCTGGGCCTTGGGCCCTTAACTAAACTGGCATCTATATCCTGGCTCTTGTGCTTCAAGAATATTTGAAAGTATAACCTGGCCCCTCCTGGGCGGGTCATACCAATAGTTATATCCCTAACATTAGGCCCCAGATTGATTTGAACTAGTTTCATGTCAATCTTCGACACTTAAGGAAAAAATCTTCTACCTTCATGAAATTTTTGTAACCCGCCATGATGTCATTCTCTGGATTTGTGGTAACCCGCCATGACGTCACCTGTCATAAAAGCACGTTTTATCCAATGCATCCCAATGGATCTGTGTCTTGATGACCATCCCAAAAATCGAGGCGTCCTTGTAGTTGGATAACTCATATTTTTGGCCTCATCATTTTTCGCGCTCTTTTAGTGGCCCTTCCTTATAAATAGACCTGACTAGGTCTTCCTCATTCTTCCGTTCGCGTATTCTTCCTCCCGCCCCCATCTCCCACTGGAGCTCCGCCGCCACCGCTGCAGCGCATCTCGTCTCCGTCGACTTTGGCCGCTACATCAACCTGATCTTGACAAGAAAATAGTGGCGCCCTTCCGCAGCGAATCTCTTGCAGTAAGTTTTCCCCTTTCTGCACCATAGATCCATGCTAGGGCTAGCATGTTCTTCTGTACTGCGCGAAGTTCATCTGAGTTCTTGTGTTCCGTCTGCTCTGGCTTCTTTTGATCCAAAAATACCATAGATCTTATGCGGTACGTGTTCCGCATCCATTTTGGGTACCAGTAGATCTCCTTTCCATGTAAGAAAATCCCCATTATAGCGCATGAACTCCTCTGTGCCCTGTTTTAGGTCTAGAAAATTTCTTTTCTGAACATCTGTTTGATCCAAAATAACAGCTGCAAATTGTGAAACCTGTTTGTACAACACTTAGGCAAAATCTGCACTTGTTAGATTTATCTAGTCATGGCGACTCTGATCATCGGCTTTAAGGAGGCAATGCTTAATTAATAACTTAAACCACCCTTGGTGGTTTAAATAATCTTGACGGCTTATAGAGCCTATGGCGGCTTAAACAACCATGACATAATTATCCTTATACCATTAGGCCCCTTCGTAAGCTGCCATCTTGAATATGTACAGTAATATATATTTTTCTACCCGACTTAAATTTGAACCGGCACTTTTACTTTGTCTTAGGCTTTCAATCTGAATGGCACCAAAGGGACCTACCTCCTGCAACTGGGTTAAATCCATTGTCACCGACAGCACCTTGGATGACTTTGTGAAGACCGGCTATCTGCTGAAAAAAGAGGTCATGCCTTATCATGTTCCTGACTCGGAGGAGGAATTTCCTCAACCCAAAGATGGAGAGGTTGTTTTTTTCACAGATCATATGAACCGGGGTTCCACTCCTCCTGGCTCAAAATTCTTCAGAGACGTGCTGAATTTCTTTGATCTTCACCCACAAGACATCGGACCTAATTCCGTGTCTAATATCTACAACTTCCAAGTATTCAGCGAAGTATACCTCGGAGAGGAACCCAATTTGCTGCTCTTCAGAGAACTGTTTTATTTGAACCGCCAGAATGAGTGCACTAACGGTCAGAGCTTAGAGCTTTGCGGTGTCTCAATCCAGCGCCGTAGAGATGTGATCTTCCCTTACTCCAACCCGCCGAGCCACCCCAAAGACTGGAATATGACGTGGTTTTACTTAAAAGATACCTCTCCGGCTGGTGAAAACACTCTGCCCGGCTTTCGTGCCCTTCGTCTTGGGCCCAACCATCATCTGCCTGACAAGATTACAGCCACCGAACGTAAATCACTTGCCCCCACTTTGGCCAAGATCAAGGCCCTTAGGGAATGGGTTGGCATGCATTGACCTGGTCCGGGTTTGGCTCATCTGGCGGGTTATTCCATTGAGCTGCCACTCCGGCTTGATGTGCGAGTACACTGGCACAAAGAATGATCCTCTGCGTCACAGCCCTGATGACTTACCTGACAATGTCATTGACGATATGACCAAGTCTCTTATGTGCGAAAGCCTGGCGGACTGTGGCAAGGTGGGCTTAGCCCCCTTCTGCAAAGCTAACCCGACTCCAAAGATAAACCACCCATGTGAAATGAATACTTTAATTTTTCAATGTTTCACCCATACTCATGCATATGCTAATCTTTGCAGGCGGGTGATAAATTCTGGAAGGTCAAATATGACCATGAAGCTGCCAAGAAAGCTAGGAAAGAGGAAAAAGCCGTCAGGAAAGAAGCTGCCAAAAGGAAGGGCAAGAAGGCCACCGCCTCTGACCTGCTTCGGCTAGCAGACTCTTCTGAGTCAGAGGTAGCCCTTGATTCCCTTGGCTCATTTTTTAATCATCTTATTGAAACTGATTATTAGCAGGAGGACACAGGAGCAAGCCGTAAAAAGGCTGATGAGGTAACTATCCTTTCCTCCAACTCCGAGCCTTTGCCAAGAAGGAAAATCCGCAGAGTGACCCGGAAAGTAAGGTTTTCTCATCCTTTAGCTCATCACGATCCTCAATTTATTTTGAAGCGGCAAATTCACGGGAGCCGGAGGCAGACCCGGACCAGCAAGGATGCGGAGCTCTCCTCCAGCTTAACAAACACCCCAAGGAAACGCCGGAATGAGGTCACTTCTGTTTTAAACATCTTTTATCCCTTGGCGGGTCTCTTTCGTCTACCGCTCAATTCTTCTGACTCGGATTACCAAGACACTTCCCCTTCCTCTAGCGACTCACTACAGTCCAACCTGCCAGCTTTCAAGACTGCACCAGGGTATGATAATCTGCTTATCTTGTATTTACTTTAATCCCTTGCATCTGTACTAATCTTTATTTTGACGCAGTGGACAAGCCAAGCCCAGCAAACGGGTTAGGAAAAGCAAATCAGCTGAAGACACAATCGTGACTGAGCCGGTTCTTGAAACAGCTGTGCTAGACTCGACCACTCATGAGCCGCCATCTGGCCAGCTCAAGACTTACCAACTCCCGCCATTGACCGCCTTGAGCAGGCAGAGCCGATTTAATCGAAAAATCCAAAAGCCCCTAGCCCGGTCAAGACTGATGACCCTCAAAATGCTGATGTTGAAATCACCAGAACCGTTTTTGTTGAGCCGGGAAGACCGACTGTACTGGCCAAGTGCCCCGCCAAGGAAGAACTTCTGGACCACCGCCCGGTCAAGCTGGATGTTGCAAACTATGCTCATATTAGTATTGGAGACATCTTTTCTAGCTACATGAGCCAAGTGCATGGCAGCCGGAACCTTGAGATTGATATTGTGAAGCAGATGCACCAAAAATTCGAGGTATAACCCGTTCTCTCCTATTCATTAATCTTTACTATGCCAGCCCCCAAGTTTACTGCTTATGATGTTTATGCTGTAGACTTAGAAACAAACTTAATGATATTAGTAACAGATGAATAACACATATAAGAAGTCCGGCTTACTCTGTAGTCCCCGAGGGGCTGTTTAACCAACATGGTTGAGCCGGTCCTTAATATATATAAAATACTTACAGATCTTTGAACAGCAATATGCATTAGCCCCCAAGTGCCAAGTATGATTGCTTGCAAAATGCTTGGGACTTACTCTTATGAATTGCCGTCTTATGAACCGCCAATAAAAATTGGCTTAATTTTTGACTCTGTACTTCTACAGGCCACCACGAGCCAACTCGAATCCGAGGTGACTGATCTGAAAAGCCGCCTGAAGCCCAAGAGACGGAAATCCAAAAGGCTGACACCACGTTCAAATTCAGCATTTCTGAACAAGAAAAACTGAAGAAAGAATTTGAAGCTGAAAAGAAAGCCCGGGCTGATGAAAAGTGTGCATTGATTAACCGAGCTGAAAAGGCCGAGGCGGCTCTGGAAGAAGCCACCGGTGAATTAACCGGTTTAAAGCGCCATGTCTCGCAGATGGTCTCAGCGATCGGTAAGTCGCCCTGCAAGTGTTTAAATATTTAAGCCTTTCGGTTGATCATAAAACTGGAATTAACTCACCTGACCACGTTTATGCAGGCCCAAGAAGCTCAAATTTGAACCAAGACATGCAGATTAAACTGAAGGCAGTGTACACTTTGGTGGAGCAATTGTACACCGGGTCTCAACGTGCATTAGTTACGGTGGCTCTGTCGAATGAAGTGCCAACCCTCCTGGTAGAGGTCTTGAAGAAGCTTTCCGTGCTCCCTCAACGGTTCAATGAACTGAGGTGGTCAGCTGTAAGAGCCGGAGCGGTAAACGCTTTAAGCCGGGCCAAGGCTTGGTTACCAGAATTAGACTCGGCTGACATTGCCACCGGCTATCCAAGCCTGAAGGAAGATGGCACTCCTTTTGAAGAGGCATACTTTACCGCCTGCGTAAAGGAGATATGCCCCATGGCTACTCTGATAGCAAATGAAGTGGATTTTACCAAGTACCAAGCGGGTTATGATGAAGAGAACCGGAGAATTCCAATGCCTCACTACGAAGTGATCAGTCTGATTCCCCCACTCCGTAAGCACACCTTCGCCCCTGAAGTTGACCCGGCCGGCCTAGTTGATGCTGAAGCTGAATTTGAAGCTTTGAACAACATTAACTGGTCATCGTCAACCTTCTAGGAAAGGGAGCAGGGCGAAGATGCGGAGAGGGCTAACTCAGATGCTTCAGGCCAATCATGAAGGCTAACCTGCCGTGGCGGCTCATACCTGGGATGTATTGAAAAAACAATGTGAATCATTTGGACTCAGGGAGTCTTGTAATAGAATAGAAATAACTTTATTTTGGTCGTGCCATCATGCACGTTTTAATGCTTAACGTCATTAAGCTGTCGTGTTATATCCACCCGTGTTACTTTTCATCCGCTATCAGATATGCTTGATCGACCTTTTAAGCATCACGCATATGAAAACATACTACAAGATCCCTTGGCGGCTTACCGCCAGGCAGGTAAAAAGAACTTAAAAAGAGTCATAGATTAACTTGTTATAAAAAACATAACTATGATCTTACACTTGTGACCTCTTAAATTTGCGTCGCCGGCTCATATGGCCCGGTCAGTAAGGGTGATAACCCAGTCTTTGGACACCCAAAATTTCAAAGGTATAATGATGCTCATATATCAGCGACTCATCAGGCAATATTAAGCCGGGTTGAAAATAACCATACTTATACTTGTAAACCTCAGAAAAGTCTTAAGTCAAATAAAGGGTGCTTCCAAAGAAAACTTAAACCAAAATATAATAAAAAACTTCAAGGCTGCTAATTCGAATACGATCAGTAAACCGTTCCAAAGGGGTTAAGCTAGGATTCGAATACGATCATGTAGCCCCCCGTGGCTTTGGCATTGCGCCGATCAAGAGGGTACCGACAGCTGTGTTCTCTTTGGTTCGAATATGGCCTATGTTTGAAAAGGAAAACCCCTAATGACCTTGAGAGTTTTTTAACGACTCTGATTCGAATACGATCAAAGTCGGTTCCCAAAAGGGGTTAAGCTATGATTCGAATACGATCAAGAAGCCCCCTAGTGAGCTCGGCAGTTTGCCAATCAAAAGGGTACCGATAGCTATGTTCTCTTTGGTTCAAATATGACCTATGTTTGAACAGGAAGCCCCCTAATGACCTTGAGAGTTTTTAATGACTCTGATTCGAATACGATCAAAGTCGGTCCCCATAAGGGGTTAAGCTATGATTCGAATACGATCAAGAAGCCCCCAAGTGATCACGTGAGATAATAAGGATAATAATAATGACAAATTTACCTTTGAGGAAGGAAAAAGGACAGAGGTCCTGCTTTATTATTTATCATAATATATACATTGTAAAAATATGTACATTAGGAGAGCCTATGGCTCAAGTGTTGTAAGGCCGAAGAAAAACGATATACCACGGCCGGCGGGTCTCTTCCTCTGACTTATGTGAGTCTTTGCGCTCTCGAACATCGATAAGGTAATATGACCCGTTGTTCAGGTTCTTGCTAACCACAAAGTGCCCTTCCCAAGGTGGGGATAACTTGTGCGCATCCATTTGATCCTAGATGAGCCAGAGCACCAAATCACCTTCCTAAAAGGCTCTAGACTTAACCCGACGGCTATGATATTGGCGCAAGTCCTGTTGGTAAATCACCGAATGAGCTGCTGCCAAGTCTCACTATTCATCTAATAGGTCAAGAGCATCCTGACGCGCCTATTCATTGTCCGCTTCAACATAAGCCGCCACACGAGGTGAGTCAAGACGGATGTCACTAGGGAGAACCGCCTCAGCTCCGTAGACCATGAAAAATGGCGTATAACCCATAGATCTATTGGGAGTCATGTTGATGCTCCATAACACAGAAGGTAACTCCTCAACCCAGCAACCCGGCGTCCGTTGCAGGGGGACCAAAAGCCGGGGCTTGAAGCCTTTCAAGATCTCCTGATTGGCTCTCTCGGCTTGACCATTGGATTGAGGGTGAGCCACTGATGAAACATCAAGCCGAATATTCTCATGTTGACAAAATTCTTCCATGGCGCCTTTAGACAGATTGGTACCATTGTCAGTTATAATACTGTGAGGGAAGCCGAAGCGAAATATCACCTTCTTCATGAACTGAACCGCCGTAGCTGCATCACACTTACTGACTGACTCTGCCTCAACCCACTTTGTAAATTTTCAACTGCCACCAAGAGGTGGGTCTTTTTATCTTTGGACCTTTTAAAAGGCCCAACCATGTCAAGCCCCCAGACTGCAAACGGCCAAGTAATCGGAATCATCCTCAATTCTTGAGCCGACACATGAGCCCGTCTTGAGAACTTCTGACAACCATCACATTTGCTAACCAAGTCCTCTACATCAGCATGAGCCGTCAGCCAATAGAATCCATGATGGAAAGCCTTGGCTATGAGGGATTTTGACCCGGTGTGATGACCACAATCCCCTTCATGAATCTCACGAAGAATTTCTTGGCCTTCTTCAGGAGAGACGCAACGCTGAAACGCCCCTGTGACACTGCGATGATGCAACTCGCCAGTGACAATCGTCATAGACTTAGAATGCCGGGTTATCTGCCTGGCCAAGGTTTCATCCTCAGGCAACTCGCCCCGGGTCATGTAAGCCAAATATAGCACCGTCCAATCTGGAATGACATGAAGAGCTGCCACCAATTGTGCTTCCGGGTCAGGAACAGCCAAGTCTTCCTCTGTGGGACTGTCAGATGTGGGGTTCCGGCAGACCCTTGAGGTTCGAACTCTGGGGTGCGCGCAAAGATCTTCCCCCTACTAATCCACGTCCTAATGCCTCGTGAGAATCTAAGCTAAATGATGAACAACAATAGGGACACAAGATTTATACTGGTTCGGGCCACCGTTGTGGTGTAATACCCTACTCCAGTATGTGGTGTGGTGGATTGCCTCAGGGGCTGATGAAGAACGGTAAAGAGGAAGAACAGCCTCGCGAGAGGTGTTCTTAGGCTGGTGTGTTGTTCTCGTAGGAAAGGATTCGATCTCTCCCCTTCCTACTATGGTGTCTATCTCTATTTATAGAGGCCTTGGTCCTCTTCCCAAATATTGAGAGGGAAGAGAGCCAACAACGGCCATTTCGAAGGGGAACATCTAGTACAAGTTATCGACTAAAGTTGGTCTTGGCTGCCAAAGGCACCGGCGATGGCGCCTGCCTTAGGCTCCACAGTGACCTCCATCCTGCCGCTCTGCTGGTCTTGGTCTCGTTGCACCGAAACGGTAACCTTTGCCTGATGCCTCGGTACTCCGCGCCTGTGCTTGCCCCCTTTGCACCAAAGGGGAAACAAGGACATTCTTCTTGGTCGGCGCTCCCTTTGGTCCCAATCGTCATGGCTTGCGTCACGAGCACCTCGCGAGGTACACTTTCCTTGTTCTCTCTGCCTCCTCGCGAGCCTGCCTGATGAGGCCGCTCCTGAGGAAGCCTTGCGTCGTCCTCCCCGCGAGGCTTGACCCCTCGCGAGGGTCTTTAGTTTGCATAGATGAAGATGGGCGTCTTGTCTGCGCACTTGAGCCACGCCGCGGGCATTTGGCGAGCAAGTCTGGGACCCCGTTCCCGAGAATGCCGACAAGAGCCCCGGCCCAAGGCGCTCGAGACTTGGCTTAGCAGAGAAGCGAAGGGGCAAGTGCGGGGCGTCGCGGGCCCCAACAGCCTGCGGCCTTGGGCGCCGCGTGGCGGTTGATTGGACGAGGCCGTCTCCACTTCCCCACGCTCCCTCATTATGCGCCTAGCTAGGCGGCCAAGAGACTTGTACACAGTTATTCTCCCCTTGCTGTCTTCGCCTTTGTCTGCGAGGCCATGGTGGGGATTCCTCCTTCTGTTGCTCTTCTGCGCCACTTCTTCTCTTTGCGCCTGACTGACCCTTCCCAATGCTCGGGATGCGTGAGCTTGCAGGACGTGCCGGAGACGGCCGCCTTGGGGATCGATTTTGGTCTCCCATCTTCTGTGAGCGGGTTCCGGGAGCGATTGGATTATGTGGACGTTGGGGTGCCCAGCCCCCTGCTCGCGCACCCGACATTGCCTGCTATTCCCAATCCCGGCTGGGGTCACGTGGAGCTCACGAGCCCCCAGCTTGCTTTCGCCTGGCATCACTTCGAGAGGTTGAGGACGCTTGGCGTGACGGCGCCTCAGGTTGTGAAGGAGTTCCTCCAGCGCCGCATCGCTCCTCTCTAGCGCCATTCCCGTCCAATGTGGGCTTTTTCCGGGCATCAGGACCGCATGAGGCTCCAGGAAGGGGATGTTGCACCTGAAATGCTGAGGAAGGTGCTGAGAGTCCTGACTGGCGACCCCTCTCCAGGCAGCGTCCGACATGGGGGCGCCCTCTTGTATCTCTGCTCAAACAGGGTCAAGTTCGTGAGGTAGATGCCCCGCTTTGACGAATGGGGGCTACGCCCGGCCGGCCTTGTGGGGCCCCGCGAGAATCCAGTTGCCGTGGCTCCTCCCCCGGTCACCCGCGCTGGTCCTGCCTCAGGAGTCGGTGTAGGGAGACAAGCATCGGCAGGAGGTGGAGGGCCTGACGTTGAGGTGCCGATGTCACGCGGGGCTCCCGAGACGTCATCCTCTGGAGCTTACGGAGCCCATCTCAAGGTGGTGGCTGATGAGGGGGCGCGACCTACGGCTCCCGAGGCCGAAGCCCCCGAGGCCTCGGCAGGCCACCAAGGGGTGGCACCTGATCGCTCCTCTCAGACTGGCGCCCTTGATGTAGGTCATCCTGATGCTTTCGCTCCTATGTGATATGTCTCCAAAGTATCTATAATTTTTGATTGCTCCACGCTATATTATCTACTGTTTTGGGCAATATTGGGCTTTATTATCCACTTTTATATTATTTTTGGGACTAACCTATTAACCGGAGGCCCAACCCAAATTTGCTGTTTTATGCCTATTTCAGTGTTTCGAAGAAAAGGAATATCAGACGGAGTCAAAGCGGAACGAAATCAACTGGAGAAGTTATTTTTGGAAGGAAACCCACCTGATGGACTTGGACTCCATGTCAGAAGATACGGGAGATGCTCACGAGGGTGGGGGGCGCGCCCACCCCCCTAGGGCGCGCCCCCTGCCTCGTGGGGCCCCCGTAGCTCCACCGATTTACCACCTACACCCATATATACCTACGTACCCTAAAACTTCCAGAACAGAAGATAGATCGGGAGTTCCACCGCTGCAAGCCTCTGTAGTCACCAAAATCCTCTCGGGAGCCCGTTCCGGCGCCCTGCCGGAGGGGGAACCCATCACCGGTGGCCATCTTCATCATCCCGACGCTATCCATGACGAGGAGGGAGTAGTTCACCCTCGGGGCTGAGGGTATGTACCAGTAGCTATGTGTTTGATCTCTCTCTCTCTCTCTCTCTCTCGTGTTCCCTCTATGGCACGATCTTCATGTATCCCGAGCTTTGCTATTGTAGTTGGATCTTATGATGTTTCTCCCCCTCTACTCTCTTGTGATGAATTGAGTTTCCCCTTTGAAGTTATCTTATCGGATTGAGTCTTTTATGAGAACACTTGATGTATGTCTTGCCGTGATTATCCATGGTGACAATGGGATATCATCTGCCACTTGATGTATGTTTTGGTGATCAACTTGCGGGTTTCATGACTTTGGGAACCTATGCATAGGGGTTGGCACACGTTCTTGACTCTCCGATAGAAACTTTGGGGCACTCTTTGAAGTACTTTGTGTTGGTTGGATGAATCTGAGATTGTGTGATGCATATCGTATAATCATGCCCACGGATACTTGAGGTGACAATGGAGTATCTAGGTGACATTAGGGTTTTGGTTGATTTGTGTCTTAAGGTGTTATTCTAGTACGAACTCTTTTATATAGATTGATCCGAAAGAATAACTTTGAGGTGGTTTCGTACCCTACCATAATCTCTACGTTTGTTCTCCGCTATTAGTGGCTTTGGAGTGACTCTTTGTTGCATATTGAGGGCTTGTTATATGATCTATCTATGTTATTATTGTTGAGAGAACTTGCACTAGTGAAAGTATGAACCCTAGGCCTTGTTTCCTATCATTGCAATACCGTTTACGCTCACTTTTATCATTAGTTACCTTGCTGTTTTTATTATTTCAGATTATAAATACCTTTATCTACCATCCATATTGCACTTGTATCACCATCTCTTCGCCAAACTAGTGCAGCTATACAATTTACCATTATATTGGGTGTGTTGGGGACACAAGAGACTCTCTGTTATTTGGTTGCAGGGTTGCTTGAGAGAGACCATTTTCATCCTACGCCTCCTACGGATTGATAAACCTTAGGTCATCCACTTGAGGGAAATTTGCTACTGTCCTACAAACCTGTGCACTTGCAGGCCCAACAACGTCTACAAGAAGAAGGTTGTGTAGTAGACATCAAGCTCTTTTCTAGCGCCGTTGCCGGGGAGGTTAGTGCTTGAAGGTATATCTTTAGATCTTGCAATCGAATCTTTTTTGCTTCTTGTTTTATCACTAGTTTAGTTTATAAAAGAAAACTACAAATAAATGGAATTAAGGATGCCTCATATGCTTCATCTTTTTAATTTCTTTCGTGAAAATGATGGGAAGGAAAATTGTGCTCAAGTACTAGAAGAAGAGTTACATAGAATGCTTGGCATAAAATATGTGAATGATGAGCATGATTGCAATGTTGTTAGTATGAATTCCTTGAATATCCATGATGCTAATGATATGCAAAGCCACAAGCTTGGGGAAGCTATGTTTGATGAAGATGATGTTTTTTGTCCCCCAAGCTTTGATGAGTAAATTTACTATGATGAAAGCATGCCTCCTATCTATGCTGATTATTGTGATGACACGTATGCTTTATAGAATAATGATAACCATGAAACTTGTCATCTTGATCCTAATTTTAAATCATATGATGGTTATTTTGTTGAGTTTGCTCCCACTACTATTCATGAGAAGAATTTTGCTTATGTGGAGAGTAATAAAATTTCTATGCTAGTAGATCATGAAAAGAATGCTTTAGGTGCTGGTTACATTGTTGAATTCATTCATGATGCTACTAAAAACTATTATGAGGGAGGAACATATGCTTGTAGGAATTGCAATAATATCAAGTTTCCTCTCTATGTGCTTCAAGTTTTGAAGCTATGCTTATTTTACCTTCCTATGCTAGTTGATTATCGTTCCCAGAAGTTGTTTGCTCACAAAATCCCTATGCATAGGAAGTGGGTTAGACTTAAAAGTGCTAGTCATATGCTTCATGATGCTCCCGTTATGTTTCAATTCTTATCTTTTATGTGAGCATCATTGTCATGATCATGCCTAGCTAGAAAGGCATTAAAGAAAAGTGCTTGTTGGGAGACAACCCAATACTTATCCTTACTGTTTTTGTGTGTTCACATGATTATGCTACTGTACTAATCATGTTTATAGCTTTTGTTTCAATAAAGTGCCAAGTAAGACCTTTAGGATGGCTTACGGTGATAGTTGTGTTGATCCTGCTGAAAATCAGAAACTTTTGCACCCAGTAAATTAGTTTTGTTAATTCACAGTAACGTTCTTCTCATCTGATTCTTTCTGCTATGGATTCGTACACGAATTTCTTAGGACTTCCGAATTTGGTAGCATTTTTGGAGTTCCATAAGTATACGTTTGATACAGATTACTACAGACTGTTCTGTTTTTGACAGATTCTGTTTTCTATGTGTTGTTTGCTTATTTTGATGAATCTATGAGTAGTATCGGAGGGTATGAACCATAGATAAGTTGGAGTACAGTAGATATTACACCAATATGAATTTAGAATGAGTTAATTACATTACCAATGTGGTGGTTTTGTTTTCTTTCACTAACGGAGCTTATAAGATTTCCTGTTGAGTTTTGTGTTGTGAAGTTTTCAAGTTTTGGGTAAAGATTCGATGGACTATGGAATAAGGAGTGGCAAGAGCCTAAGCTTGGGGATGCCCAAGGCCCCCCAAGGTAATATTCAAGGACAACCAAGAGCCTAAGCTTGGGGATGCCCCGGAAGGCATCCCCTCTTTCGTCTTTGTTCATTGGTAACTTTACTTGGAGCTATATTTTTATTCACCACATGATATGTGTTTTGCTTGGAGCGTCATTTTATTTTGTTAGTATCAGCTTTCTGTTATTTAGAATAATGTTTTGCATCTTTAGTTTCAATAAAGAAGTCAAGGATAGCCTTTGCCAAGCTTATTTTGCTAGTATACATGTTGTTGTTTGAAAAATAGAAAGTTTACTGCTGTTGCAAAAATTCCCTAGAAAAGTCAGAGAGTGGTATAATGTTGAATCTTTTTTCATATTGAGCTCTGATAAATTTTTACGATGAGAATTTTATTTTATAATTTTTGGAGTCAGGGAAGTATTGATACTCTTGCATTCTTTACAGACTGTACTATTTTGGCAGATTGCTGTTATGGTTGCATTGTTTGCATATGTTTGCTTAATTAATGATTCTATTTGAGGATAGGAGTATTAAATATGCAGAGGCATTTAGTATGCAATGTTGAATAATTATTTAAGTGATTTGTTACAGTAGAAAATGATAAGGTTTTGCATTTGTTTATACTAACCTATCTCACGAGTTCTTGTTGAGTTTGTTGTGAATGAAGCTTTTGATAAAAAGAGAAACCATGATATGAGAGGAATTAAGGAGACACAAAAGCTCAAGCTTGGGGATGCCCAAGGCACCCCAAGATAATATTTCAAGAAGTCTCAAGCATCTAAGCTTGGGGATGCCCCGGTAGGCATCCCACCTTTCTTCTTCAACAACTATCGGTTAGTATCGGTTGAGCCTAAGTTTTTGCTTCTTCACATGAGTTGTGCTATCCTTGCAATGTACTTTTCTTTAGATTTGCTTGCTGTTTGGATAAAGTATATTAAATTAGAGAGAGTCTTCGCATAGTTGCATAATTATTTAGCTACTCATTGACCTTCACTTATATCTTTCGGAGTAGTTTGTCATTTGCTCTAGTGCATCACTTATACCTTTTAGAGCATGGTGGTAGTTTTATTTTGAAGAAATAGATGAACTCTCATACTTCACTTAGATTAGTTTGAGAGTCGTTAGTAGCATGGTAATTTTCTTAATATTAATATAATTGGTATTCAAGATATGTGAAACTTTCTTATGAGTGTGTTGAATACTAAGAAAAGTTTGATAGTTGATAATTGTTTTGAGATATGGAGGTAGTGATATTAAAGTCATGATAGTTGGGTGATTATGAATTCAAAGAATGCTTGTGTTGAAGTTAGCAAGTCCCGTAGCATGCATGTATGGTTAAAGTTGTGTAACAAATTTGAAACATGAAGTGTACCTGGCTTGTGCATCCTTGTGAGTGGCAGTCGGGGACGAGCGATGGTCTTTTCCTACCAATCTATCCCCCTAGGAGCATGCGCGTAGTACTTGGTTTTTGATGACTTATAAATTTTTTCAATAAGTATATGAGTTCTTTTGACTAATGCTGAGTCCATGGATTATACGCACTTTTTCCTTTCCACCATTGCTAGCCTCTTCGGTACCGTGCATTGCCCTTTCTCACCTTGAGAGTTGGTGCAAACTTCGCCGGTGCATCCAAACCACGTGATACGATACGCTCTATCACACATAAACCTCTTTATATCTTCCTCAAAACAGCCACCATACCTACCTATTATGGCATTTCCATAGCCATTCCGAGATATATTGCAATGCAACTTTCCACCGTTCCGATCATATTCATGACATACATTATTTTTGTCATATTGCCATCGCATGATCATGTAGTTGACATCATATTTGTGGCAAAGCCACCATGCATTATTTTTCATACATGTCACTCTTGATTCATTGGACCATCCCGATACACCGCCGGAGGCATTCATATAGAGTCATATCTTGTTCTAAGTTTCGAGTTGTAATCCTTATGTTGTAATCAATAGAAGTGTGATGATCATCATCATTAGAGCATTGCCCAAACAAAAAAAAGAGAGAAAGGCCAAAAGTAAAAAAAGAAAGGCCCAAAAAAAGGGGGCAATGCTACTATCTCTTTTTCCACACTTGTGCTTCAAAGTAGCACCTTGTTCTTCATGTAGTGAGTCTCATATTTTGTGCTTCAAAGTAGCACCTTGTTCTTCATGTAGTGTGTTTCATAAGTTGTCTTTTTATACTAGTGGGAATTTTTCATTATAGAACTTGGCTTGTATATTCCTATGATGGGCTTCCTCAAATGCCCTAGGTCTTCATGAGCAAGCGAGTTGGATGCACACCCACTAGTTTTATTTTGTTGAGCATACATAGCTCTAGTGCATCCGTTGCATGGCAATCCCTACACCTCATGTTGACATCAATTGATGGGCATCTCCATAGCCCGTTGATTATCCTCGTCAATGTGAGGCTTTCTCCTTTTTTGTCTTCTCCACACAATCCCATCATCATATTCTATTCCACCCATAGTGCTATATCCATGGCTCACGCTCATGTATTGCGTGAAGGTTGAAAAAGTTTGAGATTATTTAAGTATGAAACAATTGCTTGGCTTGTCATCGGGGGTATAGAAGTTGGGAACATCTTTGTGTGATGAAAATGGAGCATAGCCTAACTATATGATTTTGTAGGGATGAACTTTCTTTTGCCATGTTATTTTGAGAAGACACGATTACTTTGATTAGTATGCTTGAAGTGTTACTATTTCTTTTATCAATATAAACTTTTGTCTTGAATCTTTTGGATCTAAATATTCATATCACAAGTAAGAATAATTACATTAAAATTATGCCAACTAGCATTCCACATCAAAAATTATCTTTTTTATCATTTACCTACTCGAGGACGAGCAGGAATTAAGCTTGGGGATGCTTGATACATCTCCAACGTATCTATAATTTTCGATTGCTCCATGCTATATTATCTACCGTTTTGGGCAATATTGGGCTTTATTACCCAATTTTATATTATTTTTGGGACTAACCTATTAACCGGAGGCCCAGCCCAGATTTGCTGTTTTATGCCTATTTCAGTGTTTCGAGGAAAAGGAATATCAGACGGAGTCAAAACGGAACGAAATCAACTGGAGAAGTTATTTTTGGAAGGAAAACCACCTGATGGACTTGGACACCACGTCAGAAGGTACGGGAGATGCTCACGAGGGTGGGGGGGCGCCCACCCCCCTAGGGCGCGCCCCCTGCCTCGTGGGGGCCCCGTAGCTCCACCGACGTACCCCCTGCACCCATATATACCTACGTACCATAAAGCTTCCAAAACAGAAGATGTATCGGGAGTTCCGCCGCCGCAAGCCTCTGTAGTCACCAAAAACCTCTCGGGAGCCCGTTCCGGCGCCCTGCCGGAGGGGGAACCCATCACTGGTGGCCATCTTCATCATCCCGGCGCTATGCATGACGAGGAGGGAGTAGTTCACCCTCGGGGCTGAGGGTATGTACAAGTAGCTATGTGTTTGATCTCTCTCTCTCTCGTGTTTTCTCTCGTGTTCCCTCTATGGCACGATCTTGATGTATCCCGAGCTTTGCTATTGTAGTTGGATCTTATGATGTTTCTCCCCCTCTACTCTCTTGTGATGAATTGAGTTTCCCCTTTGAAGTTATCTTATCGGATTGAGTCTTCTATGAGAACACTTGATGTATATCTTGCCGTGATTATCTGTGGTGACAATGGGATATCATGTGCCACTTGATGTATGTTTTGGTGATCAACTTGCGGGTTTCGTGACATTGGGAACCTATGCATAGGGGTTGGCACACGTTCTTGACTCTCCGATAGAAACTTTGGGGCACTCTTTGAAGTACTTTGTGTTGGTTGGATGAATCTGAGATTGTGTGATGCATATCATATAATCATGCACACGGATACTTGAGGTGACAATGGAGTATCTAGGTGACATTAGGGTTTTGGTTGATTTGTGTCTTAAAGTGTTATTCTAGTACGAACTCTTTTATATAGATTGATCCGAAAGAATAACTTTGAGGTGGTTTCGTACCCTACCATAATCTCTACGTTTGTTTTCCGCTATTAGTGGCTTTGGAGTGACTCTTTGTTGCATATTGAGGGCTTGTTATATGATCTAGCTATGTTATTATTGTTGAGAGAACTTGCACTAGTGAAAGTATGAACCCTAGGCCTTGTTTCCTATCATTGCAATACCGTTTACGCTCACTTTTATCATTAGTTACCTTGCTGTTTTTATTATTTCAGATTACAAATACCTTTATCTACCATCCATATTGCACTTGTATCACCATCTCTTCGCCGAACTAGTGCACCTATACAATTTACCATTGTATTGGGTGTGTTGGGGACACAAGAGACTCTCTGTTATTTGGTTGCAGGGTTGCTTGAGAGAGACCATTTTCATCCTATGCCTCCTACGGATTGATAAACCTTAGGTCATCCACTTGAGGGAAATTTGCTACTGTCCTACAAACCTGTGCACTTGCAGGCCCAACAACGTCTACGAGAAGAACGTTGTGTAGTAGACATCAAGCTCTTTTCTGGCGCCGTTTCTGGGGAGGTTAGCGCTTGAAGGTATATCTTTAGATCTTGCAATCGAATCTTTTTGCTTCTTGTTTTATCACTAGTTTAGTTTATAAAATAAAACTACAAAAAATGGAATTAAGGATGCCTCATATGCCTCATATGCCCAACAACGTCTACAAGAAGAAGTTTGTGTAGTAGACATCACTATGCCGCGCGCCGGCCCTCATGTCGAGAGCTTGGGCCGGTTCCGCATAGATTTTGAGGCCCTCCGCAAGAGGAAGGAGGCTTCGGGTGGTGATGATCGCCCGTGCCGCCCATTGAAGCACAGGAAGTACTTCACCGTGGACGAGTAAGTCCCTCCTTCTTATAGTTCCTCATTTGCCGCTCCCTTCGCTGACCGTGGCCTTTCAGGATCCCTCCTGCCGAGCCTACGGAGCCAGCCAAGGAGCCACTTCCTCAGGCTTCACCTCCACTGCCGACCTTGATTGCCCCGAGCTTGTGCGCTACCCTTGGTGAGAGTTCGGCTGGAGAGGTAGGCCGACCCGCGGCATGCCTTGAGCCTGTGGGCACACCGCTCTTCCTTCGCGAGCTCTCCCCGGGCGCAACTAGCTTGCCCCGGGTTCCTCCGCTGATCATAGGCAGCGAGTGGTTGAAGTCGATCTTCAGTTCCTCCTCAGGGGGTGGATCGGCGCCGGGCTGGGTCCCTCGCGGGGCCCGTCCAGCGATCGTGGGGGCACCAGCCCCCAGCCCCCTGCCAAGAGGGGGCGAGCCACTCCAGGGTCCTCCGCCGGCACCGATGGCGGAGGATGACGTTGACTACGTGCTCAGGCGTGCACGGGAGCGCAGTGCTATCCACCGAGAGTTCCTCCATAAGGTGACAAATGTAGTGAGCCAGCTTGGTGCGGAGCTTGCGGGCGAGGACGCGCGTCTTGAAGCTGAAGGCATGCGGCTGATTGAGGAGCAACGCAAGCTGAAGGTAGCTGTTGGTCTCGCGTGCCACCAGCGTGATCTCGACAATGCCAAGGCCGAGGCATCTCTGGTGGCCTCATGGGAGGCCCGCTCCCGAGCCATTGAGGAGGCTTAGGAGGTAGATCGGCGACGCGAAGCTACGGAGGAGCGCACGTGGGAGCTCCAAGACTGGTGCAATTCTCTGAGCAGCAAGTGGAGTTGCGCCGAGCTGCCCTTGCATCGCTGAAAGGGGCGCCAGCCGAAGAGGAGGAGCTCTGGAGGCGTGAGGAATTGTTGACACTGGAGGCTGCCGAGTGCAACCTCGATCTTGAGCGGTTGGAGACGAGGGAGCGCCAGGTCACCCAGGCGGAGGACAAGGTCGGCGCGCGGGAGGCCCGGATCCAAGAAGAGATCGACCGCCCGGCGTGGCAGCTCATGTGAGTCTTGGCCGAGTATGAAGAGAGGCTGGAGTTGATCAAGGCCGAAGCCGCGGGCAGGACTGCTGCTCTCAGAACCAGGCTGACCGAAGCCACGTAGCGAGCTGAGGCCACTTCAGCCGCCCTAGGGCATTTTCCCGCATCTTCAGCCATATCCAGAACATCGATCCCCTCTTCGACTTTGACACCGCCATCGCCCCAGTGCCTGAGGCTGTCCGAGGCGACCTAGCGTGATGGGTGGAGGACAATGTGGATGCACTTGTCCGAGCCTTCACCTCTGACGATGACGGGGTGGTTGTCACTGCTGATGAAGGCGACTTGGTGAACGGCAGTGAAGATGGTGCCAACGACGGCGGGGGTGAGGCCAGCGACAGCAACGGCGGTGCCAGCGATGCCTCTGGAGGTGTTCAAGAGGATGCGGTGAGCGACATGTCCGATTGATCCTTCGCCCCCTGCTGTTTACCCTGCGCAGAGAAAGCTCGGGCGTGGTCCTGAAGGTCGTAAGAGCATTTTGGGAGGGGAAGCCCCTCCTATAAAAAGGGTTATTGTCCATGCGTTATTAAGGACGGCACTGAATGGGCGCCCGTATGATGTCATGATTTCCACGATGAGTTGGTCGCCATGGTTTTACCTTTGTCTTAGCGAGCTTCGAGTGGGCTCGCAATGTCCATCCGAGGGTCTCTTGAAGGTCCCGTTTGACCGTGTGGGCCCTGCCTTGTTCGGGCGTGGTCCTGAAGGTCGTAAGAGCATTTTGGGATGGCGGGGGCACATGCTGGGCCCTGCCCTGCTCGCGGGGGGCTCGCGTGAGGGAGGCAGCTGGTGCGAATTCCTACTTGAGCAGAAACCAGAACACAAGAAAGCACATGAATAAGACAAGACACCCCTCCCCGCATACGCAAACACAAATTCGACTTCAACTTAGATCCGAAACAAGAAAGCTTGTTCGCACAAAAGGAAGCAAAAGCAAAAGGCCGCGTCCGGCACCTAGTCAAGTCTTTGACGTCTTCTCACCAGCGCGGAGCTAAGTGCTGCCACTGGGCATGGGAGGGAGCCCCTGAGGCCCGAGGGCAGCTCTCCGGAGACTCCGGGGCATGTACAGCCCCAACTCATTATTACGTGAGAGTGTCATGGGCGGCGAGCTTCATAGGCACTGGGCCTTCTTCATAGGTACGGGCCTTGCTTCATATCGCCAGATGAGGGCCCCGCCTTGCGCCACCCTTGACCACCATTGACGGCGACCGGAAAATAAGACGACACCAATGGGGAAAAGAGGACGCCAGTGGTTCCCCCGACGACCATGGGTCCTCTGCCAGGGGCAGGCCTTGAGGCACCTCCCCGGCAGAGGGCCTACCTCCGAAGAACGCCTTGCTACGCATGCCATGGGGAGGAGCCTGGCTCCCGGCCCCTCTCCTGCAGCCCCCTATGCCCTCCTCCTAAGGGGAGGGAGGCTGCTGCACTGGGGCAGCCATCCGCTGCAGCGACCTGAACCTCCTGCGACCCATGGTTAGCATAAGATTGCTCCTGAGGAATTAGCGGTACCCGATTGTTGCTGCCGCCGGCATGGCTGTCAAGGCTTCCGTGAGGTTCCTGAAAGGGCTCAGGTTCTGGCGCCTCTTCCTCCCAGCCTGGCCCGAGGAACGAGCTGTGGTCTTCTTCCAGTGCATACTCTCGATCCACCATGTGGGGCACATAGGCCTCCGAGGTCACCGCCCCAAAGGCCTCGCCGTAGTGCCCCACGCACTATGCAGTTTGGCTTGAAGCTCCATCTTGGGGGCGGTAGGGTGCCGGCCCGCCCGGGCCGTGGGCAGTGACGCACATGCCCTTGCTTACCAGGGGCGGTGTCGGCACAGCTTGTCGCCCAGCGCTGACGGCCAGGCTGGTGTTGATGAAGCCTTGAGGTGCGCCCGGGGGCACGTGGGCACGGATAGGCCTGCAATGTGATCCGCCCGGGCTGGGGTGGAAGCTGGGCCTTGAACGGAGGTGCACCAAGCGGCGGAATCCGGGAGCTCAGCGATGTGCTCGGCAAGACATCGTGGCGCTTTCTTGCGATGCACTGCGGCAGTTCTCGCACCACCATGGCGTGGCCTTCATGTTCGCTTTGCTCCGTCGGGTGTGCGGTCTTTGTACGTGTGGTGTGGCAAGCCCTCTTGCTGATCGCTTTTGCCGTGGAGTGAGGGCGGCGACACTTGACCACGTCGCCCGCGCCTGCGGCGCTCTCGGAGCGCTGGGCTGCTGAGTCTTGAGGTTGAGGTCACCTTGGGCAGGCGGCACGGCATGGGCAGGCCATGCCGCCCAGCGGTTAGAGTTGGCCGTCGGGTCGCTGGACATGGAGGCGGCGAAGCGGCGGAAGGCAGGACGGAAGAAGGAAGATTTTGGCACACCCCTACCTGACGCGCCAAATGTCGGATGTGGGGTTCCGGCAGACCCTTGAGGTTCAAACTCTGGGGTGCGCGCGAAGATCTTCCCCTACCAATCCACGTCCCAACGCCTCATGAGAATCTAAGCTAAACGATGAGTAGCATGAGGGACACAAGTTTTATACTGGTTCGGGCCACCGTTGTGGTGTAATACCCTACTCCAGTGTGTGGTGTGGTGGATTGCCTCAGGGCCTGATGAAGAATAGTACAGAGGAAGAACAGCCTCGCGAGAGGTGTTCATGGGCTGGTGTGGTGTTCTCGTAGGAAAGGATTCGATCTCTCCCCTTCCTACTATGGTGGCTATCTCTATTTATAGAGGTCTGGTCCTCTTCCCAAATATTGAGCGGGAAGGGAGCCAACAACGGCCATTTCGAAGGGGAACATCTAGTACAAGTTATCCTGACTAAAGTTGGTCTTCGGCTGCCAAAGGCACTGGCGATGACGCCGTCTTGGGCTCCACAGTGACCTCCATCCTGCCGCTCTGCTGGTCTTGGTCTCGTTGCACCGAAACGGTAACCTTTGCCTGATGCCTCGGTACTCCGCGCCTGTGCTTGCCCCCTTTGCACCAAAGGGGAAACAAGGACACTGCGCAGGTCGGCGCCCGCCTGGTCCCAATCGTCATGGCTTGCGTCACGAGCACCTCGCGAGGTACACTTTCCTTGTTCTCTCTGCCTCCTCGCGAGCCTGCCTGATGAGGCCGCTCCTGAGGAAGCCTTGCGTCGTCCTCCCCGCGAGGCTTGACCCCTCGCGAGGGTCTTTAGTTTGCATTGATGAAGATGGGCGTCTTGGTCTCTGCACTTGAGCTACGCCCGCGGGCATTTGGCGAGCAAGTCTGGGGACCCCCGTTCCCAGAATGCCGACAGTAGCCCCCGGGCCCAAGGCGCGCTCAGACTTGGCTTAGCAGAGAAGCGAAGGGGCAAGTGCGGGGCGTCGCGGGCCCCAACAGCCTGCGGCCTTGGGCGCCGCGTGGCGGTTGATTGGACGAGGCCGTCTCCACTTCCCCACGCTCCCTCATTATGCGCCTAGCTAGGCGGCCAAGAGACTTGTACACAGTTATTCTCCCCTTGCTGTCTTCGCCTTTGTCTGCGAGGCCATGGTGGGGATTCCTCCTTCCGTTGCTCTTCTGCGCCACTTCTTCTCTTTGCGCCTGACTGACCCTTCCCAATGCTCGGGATGCGTGAGCTTGCAGGACGTGCCGGAGACGGCCGCCTTGGGGATCGATTTTGGTCTCCCATCTTCTGTGAGCGGGTTCCGGGAGCGATTGGATTATGTGGACGTTGGGGTGCCCAGCCCCCTGCTCGCGCACCCGACATTGCCTGCTATTCCCAATCCCGGCTGGGGTCACGTGGAGCTCACGAGCCCCCAGCTTGCTTTCGCCTGGCATCACTTCGAGAGGTTGAGGACGCTTGGCGTGACGGCGCCTCAGGTTGTGAAGGAGTTCCTCAGGCATTGGCGATGACGCCGTCTTGGGCTCCACGGTGACCTCCATCCTACCGCTCTGCTGGTCTTGGTCTCGTTGCACCAAAACGGTAACCTTTGCCTGATACCTCGGTACTCCGCACCTGTGCTTGCCCCCTTTGCACCAAAGGGGAACCAAGGACACTACGCAGGCCGGCGCCCGCCTGGGGCCCGCCTGGTCCCGAGCGTCATGGCTTGCGTCATGAGCCCCTCGCGAGGTACCCTTGCCTTGATCTCTCCGCCTCCTCGCGAGCCTGCCTGATGAGGCCGCTCCTGAGGAAGCCTTGCGTCGTCCTCCCCGTGAGGCTTGGCCCCTCGCGAGGGTCTTGAGTTTGCGTTGATGAAGATGGGCCGTACTGGGCGTGCACTTGAGCCACGCCGCAGGCCGCAGGCAGGCAAGTCTGTGGACCCCCATTCCCAGAACGAAGGGTTATGCAGAATATCCAAGAAAGTATTAGGCGGCACCGGCTTACACGGAGATCCCAGCCGGCTTAAAGCATCAGTTGCCTCATTCTTTCTGCGGTCAATGTGCTCCACTTGATAACCCTTGAAGTGTCCAGCAATTGCATCGACTTCACGGTGATAAGCCGCCATGAGAGGATCCTTAGAATCCCACTTGCCTGATACCTGCTGAGCCACCAGATCTGAGTCGCCAAAATACCTTACCCAGCTTAAGCTCATCTCTTTAGCCATCCAGAGACCATGGAGTAAGGCTTCGTACTCAGCTGCATTGTTAGTACAGGGAAACGTCAACCGTAGCACATAACAAAAAATTTCACCTCGAGGGGAAGCTAAAACAACTCCAGCCCCCGAGCCCTCCAATTGCCTGGACCCGTCAAAGTGAATAGTCTAATATGTGTTGTCCGACTTTTCTTCAGGTATCTACAGCTTTGTCCAATCATTGATGAAATCCACTAGTGCTTGAGATTTAATAGCCGTGTGTGGCACATACTTTAAGTTGTGAGGCCCAAGCTCAATGACCCACTTGGCGACTCGTCCTGTGGCCTCTCTGTTTTGAATGATATCCCCCAAAGGAGCAGAACTAAGCACAGTGATGGGGTGGCCCAGGAATTATTGCTTAAGCTTCCGGCTTGCCATGAACACCCCATACACGAGCTTCTGCCAATGCGGGTACCGTTACTTGGACTCAATAAGCACCACACTGATGTAGTAAACTGGCCGTTGAACCGGGTGTTCCTTGCTAGCCTCCTTGCGCTCCACCATGATGGACACACTGACGGCACGCGTGTTAGCAGCCACATATAATAATAAGGGCTCCTTATCAATGGGAGCAGCGAGAACTGGCGTCTCAGCCAGCTGTCTCTTTAGATCTTCAAAAGCAGCGTTGGTAGCGTCACTCCAGACGAAGTTATCTGTCTTCTTCATCATTTGATACAGTGGTATGGCCTTCTCTCCTAACCGGCTTAAAGCAGCGATACGACCCGCCAAATGCTGAACATAATTGATACATGCTGATTTGGCCAGAGAGTTGATGACCTTGATCTTCTCCGGGTTAGCCTCGATGCCCCTGTTAGAAACCAAAAAGCCCAAAAGCTTGCCTGCAGTCACACCAAAAACACACTTGGCCGGGTTAAGCATCATCTTCTAAATCCGAAGATTGTCAAAGGTTTCCTTGAGATCATCGATCAGGGTCTCCTTCTCTCTAGATTTCACCACTATGTCATCCACATAAGCATGAACATTGCGCCCAGTTTGATTATGAAGGCAATTCTGCACACATCCCTGATAAGTCACCTGGGCACTCTTGAGCCCAAAAGGCATTGATACATAGCAGAAGGCTCCAAACAGAGTAATGAATGCCGTCTTCTCCTGGTCCTTAACTGCCATCTTGATCTGATGATAACCAGAGTAAGCATCCAAAAAACTCAAACGCTCACAACCCGTCGTAGCATCAATGATTTGATCAATACGAGGGAGAGCAAAAGGATCAGCTGGACAAGCCTTGTTTAAATCCGTGTAATCTACACACATACGCCAAGTGCCGTTTTTCTTAAGCACAAGCACCGGGTTAGCCAACCACTCTGGATGAAAAACTTCAATGATGAACCCAGCTGCTAAGAGCCGGGCTACCTCCTCACCAATGGCCTTCCGCCTCTCCTCATTGAACCGCCGAAGAAACTACTTGACCGGCTTAAACTTCGGATCAATATTAAGAGTGTGCTATGCGAGTTCTCTCGGTACACCTGGCATGTCAGAAGGTTTCCATGCAAAGATGTCCCGGTTCTCACGGATGAACTCGATGAGTGTGCTTTCCTATTTGGGATCCAAATTAGCACTGATACTAAACTGCTTAGATGAGTCGCTTGGAACAAAGTCAACAAGCTTAGTATCATCGACCGACTTAAACTTCATGACCGGCTCATGCTCTATGGTTGGCTTCTTCAAAGATGTCATATCCACCGAGTCAACATTGTCCTTGTAGAATTTTAACTCTTCTGTTGCGCAGACTGACTCAGCATAAGCCGCATCACCTTCTTCACATTCTAAGGCTACCTTCCGGCTTCCATGCACCATAATGGTTCCATTATGACCCGGCATCTTGAGCTGCAAATACACGTAACACGGCCGTGCCATGAACTTGGCATAAGCCGGCCGCCCAAACAGAGCATGATATGGGCTTTTGATCTTCACTACTTTAAAAGTTAATTTCTCGGCCCTGGAATCATATTCATCCCCAAAGGCTACCTCCAATTCAATCTTACCGACTAGATATGCCGACTTACCGGGCACGATGCCATGGAAGACAGTGTTGGACTGCTTAAGGCTTTTATCAGTTAACCCCATGCGACGGAAGGTCTCATAATAGAGGATATTGATGCTACTGCCTCCATCCATGAGTACCTTGGTGAATTTATATCCTCCCACCTGAGGGACCACCACAAAGGCTAAGTGACCCAAGTTATCAATCCGGGGAGGGTGATCTTCCCTACTCCATATAATAGGCTGCTCAGACCATCACAAATAACGAGGAACTGCCGGCTCAATAGCGTTCACAGCCCTCTTATGAAGCTTCTGGTCTTGTTTGCATAAACTGGTGGTAAACACATGATATTGCCCGCTATTCAGCTGCTTTGGATGGCTCTGGTATCCACCTTGCTGCTGTTGCTAGCCGCCCTGGCCAGATTGTTGGTTATATCCACCTTGGTTGCCTTGAGAGTTTTGAAAATTGGGATTTGAACCGCCACCTGAGCCACCGCTCTGCCCATTGTTACCATCGAACATATTGGAATTTTTGAAGGCCTTCATGATCGTACAGTCCTCTGATACGTCTCCAATGTATCTATAATTTTTGATTGTTCCATGCTATTATATTACCCCTTTTGGATGTTTATGGGCTTTATTTTACACATTTATATCATTTTTGGGACTAACCTACTAACCGGAGGCCCGACCCATATTGTTGTTTTTTTGCATATTTCAATATTTCGAAGAAGAGGAATATCAAACGGAGTCCAAACAGAATGAAACCTTCGGGAGCGTGATTTTAGGAACGAACGTGATCCAGAGGACTTGGAGTGCAAGTCAAGAAGCAGCCGAGGCTCCCACGAGATAGGAGGGTGCCCCCTATAGGGCGCGCCCCCTGTCTCATGGGCCTCTCGGGCGGCCACCGACGTACTTCTTCCTCGTATGTATACCTACGTACTCCGAAAACATCCAGGGGCAGACAAAACACAATTTCCACCACCGTAACCTTTTGTATCCGCGAGATCTCATCTTGGAGCCTTCGCCGGCACTCTGCCGGAGGGGGAATCGACCATGGAGGGCTTCTACATCAACATCCTTGCCCCTCCGATGAGTTGTGAGTAGTTTACCACAGACCTACGGGTCCATAGTTATTAGCTAGATGGCTTCTTCTCTCTTTTTGGATCTCAATACAATGTTCTCCCCCTCTCTTGTGGAGATTTATTTGATGTAAACTCTTGTTGCGGTGTGTTTGTCGAGATCCGATGAATTGTGGGTTTATGATCAAGTTTATCTATGAATAATATTTGAATCTTCTCTGAATTCTTTTATGTGTGATTGAGTTATCTTTGCAACTCTCTTCGAATTATCAGTTTTGTTTGGCCTACTAGATTGATCTTTCCTGCCATGGGAGAAGTGCTTAGCTTTGGGTTCAATCTTGCGGTGTCCTTACCCAGTGACAGAAAGGGTTGCAAGGCACGTATTGTATTGTTGCCATCGAGGATAGCAAGATGGGGTTATATCATATTGCTTAAGTTTATCCCTCTACATCATGTCATATTGCTTAATGTGTTACTCTGTTCTTGTGAACTTAATACTCTAGATGGAGGCAGGAGTCGGTCAATGTGTGGAGTAACAGTAGTAGATGCAGGCAGGAGTCGGTCTACTTGTTGCGGACATGATGCCTATATACATGATCATGCCTAGGTAATCTCATAATTATTCGCTTTTCTATGAATTTCTCGACAGTAATTTGTTCACCCACCATAATACTTATGCTATCTTGAGAGAAGCCACTAGTGAAACCTATGGTCCCCGGGTCTATCTCTTATCATATTTGCTTTCAGTCTACTTTTATTTGCATCTTTACTATTTGCATCTATATTATAAAATACCAAAAATGTATTTATCTTATCTTACTATCTTTATTAGATCTCACTTTACATGAAGTGGCCGTGAAGGATTGACAACCCCTTTATTGCGTTGGTTGCGAGTTCTCGGTTGTTTGTGTAGGTGCGTGGGACTTTTGAGGAGCCTCCTCTGGATTGATACCTTGGTTCTCAAAAACTAAGGGAAATACTTACGCTACTATTGCTGTATCACCCTCTCCTCTTCGAGGAAAACCAACGCAAGCTCAAGACGTAGCAAGGAGGATTTCTGTCGCCATTGCCGGGGAGGCTTCCGGCAAGTCAAGTCAAGATTCGACCTCCCGCCAACGTGCGATTTCTGGAGCCGTTGCGGGGAGGTCTTCGCTCAAGTCAAGACATGCCAAGTACCCATCACAAACCCATCTCCCTTGCATTTACATTATTTGCCATTTGCCTCTCGTTTTCCTCTCCCCCACTTCACCCTTGCCGTTTTATTCGCCCTCTCTTTCCCAATCTCCTCCTCTCTTTTTCGCTTGCCTCTTTTTGTTTGCTTGTGTGTTGGATTACTTGTTGCCATGGCGCAAGATAATACCAAATTGTGTGATTTCTCGAATACCAATAATAATGATTTCCTTAGTACTCCGATTGCTCCTCTTAATGATGTTGAGTCTTGTGAAATCAATACTGCTTTGTTGAATCTTGTTATGAAAGATCAATTCGCCGGCCTTCCTAGCGAAGATGCCGCTACTCATCTAAACAACTTTGTTGATTTGTGTGTATGCAAAAGAAGAAAGATACTGATAACTATATTGTCAAATTGAAGTTATTTCCGTTTTCACTTAGAGATCGTGCTAAAGTTTGGTTTTCGTCTTTGCCTAAAAATAGTATTGATTCTTGGAACAAGTGCAAAGATGCTTTTATCTCTAAGTATTTTCCTCCCGCTAAGATCATCACTCTTAGGAACGATATTATGAATTTTAAACAACTTGATCATGAGCATGTTGCCCAATCTTGGGAAAGAATGAAATTGATGCTTTGCAATTGCCCTACTCACGATTTGATTTTATGGATGATCATACAAAAATTTTATGCCGGTTTGAACTTTGCTTCCAGAGATCTCTTAGATTCGGCCGCGGGAGGCACATTTATGTAAATCACGTTAGGAGATGCTACAAAACTTCTTGATAATATTATGGCTAATTATTCTCAATGGCACACCGAAAGATCTTCTAGTAAAAAAGTGCATCTTATAGAGGAAATCAATGTTTTGAGTGGAAAGATGGATGAACTTATGAAATTGTTTGCTACTAAAAATACTCCTCTTGATCCCAATGATATGCCTTTGTCTTCTTTGATTGAGAATAATAATGAATCTATGGATGTGAATTTTGTTGGTTGGAATAGTTTTGGAAACAATGCTTATAGAGGAAAGTTCCATGCTAGACCGTTCCCTAGTAATTCCTCTAATAATTATGGAAATTCCAACAATAATTCTTATGGTAATTTTAATAAGATGCCCTCTGATTTTGAGAATAGTGTGAAAGAATTTATGATTTCTCAAAAGAATTTTAATGCTTTGCTTGAAGAAAAATTGCTCAAAGTTGATGATTTGGCTAGGAACGTTGATAGACTTTCGCTTGATGTTGATTCTCTTAAACTTATATCTTCTTCTCCGAAGCATGATATCAATGAGTCTCTCAAAGTAATGAGAATTTCCATTGACGAGTGCAAGGAAAGAACCGCTAGATTGCGTGCTAAGAAAGATAGCTCTATAAAAGCGTGTTCTTCTAGATTCCATGAAAATAATGATGAGGATCTTAAAGTTATTGATGTGTCTCCTATTAGATCTATGTTTTGCAATATGAATTTTGATGATTATGGGACTATGATGAATCAACTTTGCCTAGAAGGCGTTCCAAGAATTCAGAGTCTTTAGATCTTGATGCAAGATTTGGTAAAAGTGAGATTGGAGAGGACACAACTTCAAATAACATTGAACCCACTATCTCGGATTTCAAGGAATTTGATTATGATAATTGTTCCTTAGAAGGTTGTATTTCCTTGTTGCAATACGTTGTTAATTCTCCTCATGCTTATAGTCAAAATAAAGCTTTTACCAAACATATCGTTGATGCCTTGATGCAATCTTATGATGAAAAACTTAATTTGGAAGTTTCTATACCTAGAAAACTTAATGATTAGCGGGAACCTACTATAAAGATTGGAATTAAAGATCATGAGTGTTTTGCTTTGTGTGATTTGGGTGCTAGTGTTTCCACGATTCCGAAAACTTTATGTGATATTCTAGGTTTTCATGATCTTGATGATTGCTCTTTAAATTTGCACCTTGAGGATTCCGCCATTAAAAACCCAATGGGAAGGATCAATGATGCTCTCATTGTTGCAAATACAAATTTGGTGCCCGTGGATTTTATCGTTCTTGATATAGATTGCAATCTTTCTTGCCCTATTATTCTTGGTAGACCTTTCCTTAGAACGATTGGCGCGATTATTGATATGAAGGAAGGGAATATTAGATTCCAATTTCCATTAAAGAAAGGCATGGAGCACTTTCCAAGAAAGAAAGTCAAATTACCTTATGAATCTATCATGCGGGCTACTTATGAATTTAGTGCCAAAGATGGCAATCGTTAGATCTACCTTTGCTTTTATGCCTAGCTAGGGGCGTTAAACAATAGCGCTAGTTGGGAGGCAACCTAATTTTCTTTATGTTTTTTGTTTTTGCTCCTGTTTAGTAATAAATCTTGCATATACCTTCTGTTGAGATGTGTTTTTCTCTTTTAATTAGTGTTTTTGCCAAGTAGAACCTATAGGATAACCTACGATGATAGTTGATTTGATTCCGCTGAAAAACAGAAACTTTGCGCACACGAATATAATTTTGTTAAATCACAGGAACGTGATTTTGCATTGATTATTTTTGATGATGTTCAATAAACAAATTTTCCAGGACTTCCTATGTTGGTAGGATTTTTAGAGTTCTAGAAGTTTGCGTTAGTTACAGATTGCTACAGACTGTTTTGTTTTTGACAGATTCTGTTTTTCGTGTGTTGTTTGCTTATTTTGATGCATCTATGGCTAGTAAAATAGTTTATAAACCATAGAGAAGTTGGAATACAGTAGGTTTAACACCAAAATAAATAAAGAATAAGTTCATTACAGTAAAAGATTTCCTGTTGAGTTTTGTGTTGTGAAGTTTTCAAGTTTTGGGTAAAGCTTTTATGGACTATGGAATAAAGGGTGGCAAGAACCTAAGCTTGGGGATGCCCATGGCATCCCAAGATATTCAAGGATAGCCAAAAGCCTAAGCTTGGGGATGCCCCGGGAAGGCATCCCCTCTTTCGTCTTTGTTCATTGGTAACTTTAGTTGGAGCTATATTTTTATTCGCCACATGATATGTCTTTTGCTTGGAGCGTCGGGTATTATATTAGTCTTTGCTTTTTAGTTTACCACAATCATACTTGATGTACACACCTTTTGGGAGAAGCCTATTTTATTAGGATTTGCTAGAATACTCTATGTGGTTCACTTATATCTTTTGAGCTTGATAGTTTTTGCTCTAGTGCTTCACTTATATCTTTTAGAGCACGGTGTTGTCTTAATTTTGAGGAAATTTCTAGTCTCTCATGCTTCACTTATATTATTTTGAGAGTCTTTTAGAACAGCATGGTATGTGCTATGGTCATAAAGTTGGTCCTAGAATGATGAGCATCCAAGTTGGGTATAATAAAAACTATCATAGAAAGTGAATTGGATGTTATGATCAATTTGATGCTTGATAATTGTTTTGAGATATGGAGGTAGTGATATTAAAGTTATGCTAGTTGGGTGATTATGAATTTAAAGAATGCTTGTGTTGAAGTTTGTGATTCCCGTAGCATGCACGTATGGTGAACCGCTTTGTGATGAAGTTGGAGCAGAATTTTATTTATTGGGTGTCTTCCTTATGAGTGGCGGTCGGGGACGAGCGATGGTCTTTTCCTACCAATCTACCCCCCTAGGAGCATGCGCGTAGTGCTTTGGTTTTTGATTACTTCTAAATTTTTGCAATAAGTGCATGAGTTCTTTTGACTAATGTTGAGTCAATGGATTATACGCACCCTTTCACCCTTCCACCATTGCTAGCCTCTCTTGTACCGTGCAACTTTTGCCGGTACCATACACCCACCATATACGTTCCTCAAAACAGCCACCATACCTACCTATTATGGCATTTCCATAGCCATTCCGAGATATATTGCCATGCAACTTTCCACCGTTCCGTTCATATGACACGCATTACTTTTGTCATATTTCTCTTTGCATGATCGTGTAGTTGACATTGTATTTGTGGCAAGGCCACCTTCATAATTTTCATACATTTCACTCTTGATTCATTGCATATCCTGGTACACCGCCGGAGGCATTCATATAGAGTTATACCTTTTTCTAGCTTTGAGTTGTAATTCTTGAGTTGTAAATCCATAAAAGTGTGATGATCTTCATTATTAGAGCATTGTCCTAGTGAGGAAAGGATGATGAAGACTATGATTCCCCCACAAGTCGGGATGAGACTTTGGACTTTACAAAAAGAAAGAAAAAAGGAAAAAAAAGAAAGGCCAAAAAGAAAAAAAAGGAAGGCCAAAGAAAAAAAATAAAAAAGGGAAAAAATAAAATGAGAGAAATAGAGAGAAGGGACAATGCTACTATCTCTTTTTCCACACTTGTGCTTCAAAGTAGCACCATGATCTTCATGATAGAGAGTCTCATATGTTGTCACTTCTTATACTAGTGGGAGTTTTTCATTATAGAACTTGGCTTGTATATTCCAATGATGGGCTTCCTCAAAAATGCCCTAGCTCTTCGTGAGCAAGCGAGTTGGATGCACACCCACTTAGTTTCTTTTGTTGAGCTTTCATATATTTATAGCTCTAGTGCATCCATTGCATGGCAATCCCTACTCACTCACATTGATATCTATTAATGGGCATCTCCATAGCCCGTTGATATGCCCAGTTGATGTGAGACTATCTTCTCCTTTTTTTGTCTTCTCCACAACCACCATTCTATTCCACATATAGTGCTATGTCCATGGCTCACGCTCATGTATTGCGTGAAAGTTGAAAGAGTTTGAGATTATTAAAGTATGAAACAATTGCTTGGCTTGTCATCGGGGTTGTGCATGATTAAATACTTTGTGTGATGAAGATAGAGCAATAGCCAGACTATATGATTTTGTAGGGATAACTTTCTTTGGTCATGTTATTTTGAGAAGACATGATTACTTTGATTATTATGCTTGACGTGTTACTATTTCTTTTATCAATATGAACTTTTATTTTGTATCATTTGGATCTGAACATTCATGCCACAATAAAGAAAATTACATTATAAATTATGCTAGGTAGCATTCCACATCAAAAATTCTCTTTTTATCATTTACCTACTCGAGGACGAGCAGGAATTAAGCTTGGGGATGCTTGATACATCTCCAACGTATCTATAATTTTTGATTGTTCCATGCAATTATATTACCCCTTTTGGATGTTTATGGGCTTTATTTTACACATTTATATCTTTTTTGGGACTAACCTACTAACCGGAGGCCCAGCCCATATTGCTGTTCTTTTGCCTATTTCAGTATTTCGAAGAAAAGGAATATCAAATGGAGTCCAAACGGAATGAAACCTTCGGGAGCATGATTTTTGGAACAAACGTGATCCAGAGGACTTGGAGTGCAAGTCAAGAAGCAGCCGAGGCTCCCACGAGATAGGAGGGCGCGCCCCCCTATAGGGCGCGCCCCCCTGTCTCGTGGGCCCCTTGGGCGGCCACCGACGTACTTCTTCCTCCTATATAGACCTACGTACCCCCAAAACATCCGAGGCGCATTTAAACACAATTACCACCATCAGTAACCTACATATCCATGAGATCTCATCTTGGAGCATTCACGGCACTCACTGGGAGGAATCGACCATGGAGGGCTTCAACACCAACAGGTCCATAGTTAGCCACAGGTTGTGAGTAGTGAGTAGCTTACCACAGACCTACAGGTCCATAGTTATTAGCTAGATGGCTTCTTCTCTCTTTTTGGATATCAATACAAGGTTCTCCCCCTCTCTTGTGGAGATCATTCGATGTAAACTCTTTTTGCGGTGTGTTTGTCGAGATCCTATGAATTGTGGGTTTATGATCAAGTTTATCTATGAATAATATTTGAATCTTCTCTGAATTCTTTTATGTGTGATTGAGTTATCTTTGCAAGTCTCTTCGAATTATCAGTTTGGTTTGGCCTACTAGATTGATCTTTCCTGCCATGGGAGAAGTGCTTAGCTTTGGCTTCAATCTTGCGGTGTCCTTACCCAGTGACAGAAAGGGTTGCAAGGCACGTATTGTATTGTTGCCATCGAGGATAACAAGATGGGGTTTATATCATATTGCTTGAGTTTATCCCTCTACATCATGTCATCTTGCTTAATGCGTTACTCTGTTCTTATGAACTTAATACTCTAGATGCAGGCGAGTCGGTCGATGTGTGGAGTAATAGTAGTAGATGCAGGCAGGAGTCGGTCTACTTGTTGCGGACGTGATGCCTATATACATGATCATGCCTAGATAATCTCATAATTATTCGCTTTTCTATCAATTGCTCGAGAGTAATTTGTTCACCCACCGTAATACTTAGGCTATCTTGAGAGAAGCCACTAGTGAAACCTATGGCCCCCGGGTCTATCTCTTATCATATTTGCTTTCAATCTACTTTTATTTGCATCTTTACTTTTTGCATCTATATTATAAAATACCAAAAATATATTTATCTTATCTTACTATCTTTATTAGATCTCACTTTTTCAAGTGGCTGTGAAGGGATTGACAACCCCTTTATTGCGTTGGTTGCGAGTTCTCAGTTTGTTTGTGTAGGTGCGTGGGACTTTTGAGGAGCCTCCTACTGGATTGATACCTTGGTTCTCAAAAACTGAGGGAAATACTTACGCTACTATTGCTGCATCACCCTCTCCTCTTTGAGGAAAACCAACGCAAGCTCAAGACGTAGCATCCTTCCATAGATGGGTAGCCAGCTTCTGCTGAGTGTCGTGCCTTGGACAGGGCTCGTTCAATAACTGCTCGAGTGTGGGGCCTGACCCGCCAGACCGGGGAGGTGGCCTCCCCTTACGCCATTGGTTTTTACCTTGCGCACTAGTGTTAGCCACAAAATCTAAACTACCGTCAGCCTTACGTTTATTACCTCCTTGATTTACCGAGTTGTGCTGAGGGCCCTTGCCCTTGCCGTTCTTCTTTCCCTTCCCTGCCTTGTCATCATCAGACTCGGGATCCTTGGTACTATCAGAGTCGGCGTACTTGACCAGAGCCGCCATCAGTGTGCCCATATCATTACAATCGCGCTTGAGCCGCCTCAGCTTTTGTTTTAGAGGCAAAAAACGGCAACTTTTCTCCAACATTAAGACTACAAAGCCGGCATCCATCTTATCAGATGAATGTATTATGGCTTTAACCCAGCGCACCCAATGGGTTGTATACTCGCCCTCCTCTTGCTTGCAATTCGTCAAATCCACAATTGACATGGGCTGTTTGCACGTATCTTTGAAATTCTAGATGAACCAGGTTTTTAGCTCCGCCCACGAACTGACTGAATTAGGTGGCAGGCCTTTCAACCAAGTGCGGGCGGTCCCATCCAACATCATGGTAACGTACTTAGCCATCACAGCATCACTGACCTCCAATAACTTCATAGCCATCTCGTAACTTTCAATCCATGCCCCGGGCTGTAAGTCGGCCGTGTATTTCGGCACCTTCCTAGGTCCCTTAAAATCCTTGGGCAAGTGCTCGTTACGTAGAGCCGACAATAGACAGGGGACACCTCCGGTCCTGGTGGCCACACCTGCCTCGATAGAAGTCATTGGATAATCCGGGTACGGCTGGTAAGTCGTAAGCTGAGCCGGCTGCTGAGCCGCCGCCCGCTCAGCCTCTTGACATATTCTGTCTTGATCTACCAGGTTAAAGGCCTCATGGCGCGCCGGGTCATGCCCACCTGGCTGGTTACGGCGCTAGACGTTGCTTGAAACGGCCACTGAATCCATGTGCCTGCTATAACTCGGGCTTCGGCTTGGACGAGGGGTTGAATGGATCCTGTCTCGGCTATATGAGTACGCCTCCTGTTGTGCTAAGGTCGTCTGAAGAAGTTCTCTGACCCGGCGGGTTTCAACCGCCGCCGGAGAGTCGCCATCAATTGGGAGAGCCGCCAATCGTGCCGCTGCCGCTATCATGTTCTCCAATAGGTTAGAATAGTGACCCGGAGGTGTTGGTATGTACTGAGGTGGAACCATGTTCCCGCGCGGAGGCCCCATCACCTGTGGTTTAACCGGCGCCCCAACCCCGAGTGTTGCAACCCGGTCTGCCTCAGTACGCGGGGAGAGGCACGGTGGGTTACTGGGCCCTGCACCAGGTGTATGAAAGAGGTTTCGAGGATCATAAACCGGAGGGAGTCGAGACTGAGTCTTCTGATGTCTTCTCCTCATGACCTCGTTAGATGCGTTCTGATCTTGCGTGAGCCGGAAAGTCTGTGCTTGAATCCGCTGAGCCTGAACGCCCAGAGCTGCCCGCTCTGTGGTTATCCTGACATCTTCCGCTGCTAGGTCTTCCTTAGCCTGCACCATATCCAATTTTAACTGTGCCACTTCCGCATCATGTCAAGCCTGATCCGCCGGGTTGACCACAGCGGTTAACAGAGTGGTCAGCTTATCAGTGAGATCCATCAACACCTGAGCTGGCGAGCGCACAAGGCCTCCTGCCCTGGCTGCTGCTGACCCAGAGGTCATGGCTGTCGCAGTTGTGGAGTCTTGGATAGGTTGTGTGCCGGCCATGAAGATTCCGACTCTGCTCAGTGGCTCGAGGCAATCCGGAATACTGCTGCCATCGGAATAGCCCCCAAGCCGGCCATCTTGCAGTTGATACAATGAATCTGTCTCGCCTGTGGATGACCCGCCATCAGAGTAGATGGTCGTCTCACCGTCAGATGCATATCCTTCAGAGAGCCCTCCATGGATGCATCCCACGAAGGCACGCCTCATAGTAGGCGGAGCCCGGGCAGATCTCGCACGCTGAGCCGTTTCGACGAGGTCGGTGCAGATGTCCGGTTCAGGGCCCGGCTCGCCGATCTTGCTAATGAAGACGTGAATTCCGCCGAAGGGGACCCGGTACCCGTACTCAATTGAGCCGGCGTCGGGGCCCCAGCCCGCGTTGTCGATGTAGAGCTTGCCGCGACGACTCTTGGTCATCCGGCCCATAGTGTATCCCTTGAGCCCTTCGAAGCTTCCCTTCAAGAACCTCAAATCCACCATGCGCTGGCCCCACGGTGGGCGCCAACTGTCATGGAATTATCACGGCAGATGTCCTAGTGAAAGGACTTAGTCATGGAGCCATCACAACTAGGAAGCTTAAAGGGGTTAATAGGGACAAAGGACACGAGGTTTATACTGGTTCGGCCCCTTATGGTGAAGGTAAAAGCCTACGATCCAGTTTTGAGTGGGATTACTTATGTCTCGATAAGCAGGGAGGGAATCGCTTGACCTAGCTCTCGAGTTAATGTTACTTGTCCTGAGCCGCCGCCGAGTCATCCCTTTATATACAGAGGTCGACGCCCAGCGGCTCTGCAGAGTCCCGTCCCCTCCTTACAATTCTCCGGCTCGGTCTCTTAACTATTCTTGCCTTACAATACAAGTCACGCATACATGGCGGTTTATCACTAGAGGCCTTAAGTCGCCTTTGGGCCTTGGGCCCTTAACTAAACCGCCATCTATATCCTGGGTCTTGTGCTTCAAGAATATTTGCAAGTATAACCCGGCCCCTCCTGGGCGGGTCATACCAATAGTTATATCCCCAACACCCATAGACTCAACTTCTTGCCAAATCTTGCCACACTTGTGGTGGCCATTTTGTTAGCCACACTTTTTGTGGCAGCCACACTTTGCATAAGCTTAGTTGTGGCAAAGTTAGTCATGAACCAAACAAACCCTTTGTTAGCCACACTTTGGCTTGCCTAAGGGAATCTTGCCACACAGTTATAAGATTGCCAAAGATTGCCACATGTAAGGTTAGGCAAGTTTGATTAACTTAGGTGAGTGTTTGGTTCAAGCCACACCTTAGGCAAGCCACACTAAGGCCCCACATGACATACACACACAAAATGTGGCAAGATTCCCTTAGGTTTGCCAACTTGTGGCTCTCATTTTGAAGAACTAATAACTTTGCCTAAGCTTAGTTGTGGCAAAATTAGTCATGCATTAAGTTCAACCATGGAGTCTTCTAGATTATACATGTGGCAGAATCTGGTGGATGATATCCAACGGCCAGTAGTGCTCGGATTTGCCATCTTTGTACCGTCGGATTGGCTTCATCCAACGACCAACTTTCAAAGTTTTCACACACTATATAGGGGTATAGATATAGATGTGCCGATGCATTGCAATGGATCCAAAGTATATCTATTTAGTGGAGTGCACTCTAAACACATTATCTATTTATTTTTCTCTAACCTTTCGTAGCCATGCAACCAAGCCGCATAAGCTTCATGGGTGCCCCCCACATCATATTATTCATACTATGTTGATTGAAAAAAAGATAAATCACCCAAAACAAGATCTTCCCGTTTTTTGTTCCTACGATGTTGTGCCATGCACGTACCTACTAGTTGTATAGTGTTAGTACTAGTAATATAGTATTAGGAGTACAAACTTGGTACTAGTAGGAGTAGTACTAGTACGAAATGCTCCTACTCTATCAATGAGCCCCATCTGACACCAAATTTCTTGGCTTCCGTTACTCTGACTAGATCTTCCCTCGTTTGCTTTTCCAACCCGGTAATTTGGCGAGGGTGCGGTTTGCCAATAGTCGGTTTGCTCAACGGCGGTCCCACATGAAAGTGAAAATGCTAGGCAACACGCCTTCCCTACGTTATGTGTCATGCCGGACGGGCCGTGGAGTACTCCTGATTCCCGGGTGTGTGGGAGTGCGACACGAACGCAGCAGGCCTTTTCCTTTTACTAGCAATGTGCCCGTGCGTTGCGACGGATCCAAAGTAGTAGAATAGTAGTATTTGTTCACAAACTTGAAAGAAATCACTCTTGTTTTGATATACTCCTAATATATTACTCCCTCTGTACCTAAATATTTGTCTTTTTAGAGATTTCAAATGGACTATCACATACGGATTATATAGACATATTCTAGTGTTTCTAGCAAGATGCCCGCACGTTGCACGAAGTTGATGGAAAAGGTAAGCACAACTTATAAATTGACGGATGGAGTACTAGTTACAGTGATGCATATAACTAAGCAAGGGGATCGCAGATGTTAGTGTTGACTGGAACGAGAATGCAACAGCACAATAAGAATTAAGGCCACGATGATGCGATCGCAATGGTGGTTACAGAAGGCAAGAAGAAAGATGGATCCATGAACGTACGACCTCCTCCTCCTCAACTTAGTGCGCCGGGCCACCGACCGGCGGCTAAAGAGCGGCGGCTTTTGTGGTGAGGTCGAGGTGCTTCTCAGCAAAGGCATCCAAGGCTTCCAGCCGGTTGAGGAAGGCCAACGTCGTAGCGTCCTCACTAGCCTTGTAGATACCTATGTACACGATTTGCTCGTACACGTGGATGTGTAGGTCGACGAATTCTTGCAGGGCGAGGCGCCTCGCGGCGAGCGCGACCTCCATGTGCACATTCTTCGTGGCGTCGGCGGGCAGTCGCAGGGCCACCAGTGCTTGAAAGAGGTTCCGGCCATGGAGGCCGATTAGGGTGGCAGGCAATGAGGAGCCCGGGCGCGAGGGCTGGAGGAGTACGGCAATGTCGTCCGCGAGCTTCTTGAGGACGGTGAACTTGTTGCTGATGGCAACGATTATCTGGTCCAACTGAGAGTCGTAGTTGGCGTCGACGGCGGCCATCCACCAGCCGGTCTCCAACACCGTCTGGAGACGATCCTCGGCGCCATGCCGCAGGACGGCGTCGTGGACCATCTGGCACAGCCGCTGGCCGCTCACGTGCATCGCCGCCATGGGTCTGGAGTGAGCTCTTTTGCGCTTAGTGTAGGTGCTTAGGCAAATGCTTAGGTGCGTACGATGTGGTAGATGCATTGGAATGGAGGGGCACCTTTATATGAGGGAATGAGGGCAAACTACGTTGCATTCACATCGTCCAGCCTCATTTCCCGGACCTCCTCCCATTACTTCCCTCATGCATTAATTGAAGGAGGATGCATTGGCCATTCAACATTTGGGAACCGCTACTCCCTCCCTCGTCTGCATTTAAGCCGTATCGGGAACTGGGCCGCCCGCTGTCAAATCGAATACTCCCTTCGTCTAGGTGAGTATTAAGTCATCTTACGAAAACCAAATAGTAAACACATAGGCGTGGTGCATTAACTCTCACGTTGTTTCTTATTTTTTGACATAAATAGAGGAATCAACAAATAAGAGATGTGGGGATTGTATGCTTTTAATGACTTGAGACTATCAAACATGACATGAAGTGGTCAGTTCGTTGCATGCAATGATATTAATAAGGGAGTACCTAGAACTCATCTAGATGAGATATAATTTGGTCTCATTCACTTTGAAAACAAGAACAAATACAACCCACGTCAGCACACACGCATCTTATAGCATCACATCCAATGGCTATAAAAGATGAATGAGACCAAATTATATCTCATCTAGATGACTTCTAGCAAAACTGTATTAATAAAAGATAGTATCATATATTAGTATCATGTAGTACTTTATTTATTGCCATGTATGACACATAGTACTCAACTCTCTCTCTCTCTCTTTCTTCATTTAATTCTATGACATCTCATCAAAATGGCCTAGTTGGCATGCATGATATAGCTATGATACTACCATTACAACCAGCCTTAGCGAATAAACATTAAGTTCTCTCGTTTTCCTCTCCACCTTGGTCACCTAAACGGAGGGAGTATACTGCGCGGGTTTTTCCTGCGCGGTAGGCGTGGCAGTTCCGCCTAGTCAGTTCGACAGAGACGCGAGAAGATGAGGGAGTAGGCTACTGCAAATGTAGGGCAGTATGATTTGACAGCGAGTTACTGCTGGACAGGTGGGGCCCCGTGATTTGACTTGCCATTATCATAATAACTGTGGCGCTACGACCGGCGTGAGTCTCCTGATTCCTGACCACCTCCATATAGGTGCCTCTCCCAATGCTCCACCATGTAGTAGAGGCTGGCTCTTCCATGAGAGTCCACTTCTCCACTTTTTCCTTGCCTCTCTTTCCTCCACATATGCAAAGATGCCATGTAAAGCGCACTATTTTACTTACTTGCTCGTACAGGTGCTAAGCTTGCCACACACGCATAAAGTCTGATGTGGCAAGTTAAACAAGAAGAGAGAGACTAGTTTGGTGACCCAAGGAAGAATGGTGCTAAGCGCGTGTACCTAGGTGAAAAGACAATTTTGAGTCTATAGCTAATTAAATGAAGCAAGCTTAGCAACAAAAAACTTATAAGCACACCATTTCATTGGAAGAGGTCACTCCTTGGCAAATGCAATAAATACCAGTACTCCCTGTGTCCCATAATATAAGAATGTTTTTGGCACTACACTAGTGTCAAAAACATTCTAATATTATGGGACGGAGGGAGTACAAAGAAAGAGATAGAGAGAAGTAAAAAAAATACACTTATAGCCAACCTTATAGCTAACCTTGTTGTAGTATGAGTGACTAAGTGATGACTATGTGTGACATGCCAACATCAGATAGCCTAACGCACCATGTTAAATCTCCAAGGGCGCGACCGCGCGAGCGACGCGACGGTCATGGTAGGCGTGACCATGATACGGGCTGCTGGCAGCCCTTGGATCTGATATCAAACGCTCGCATGCTAAGTTGCTGAAAATTTGCAGAATAACCCTCAGGATAGGATATTCACCCATAGGTCTAGCATCACGCCATGCAACCATTCGATCTCAGATCCAAGGGCTCTCGGAAGCCCGTATCATGGGAGAATGGAAAGCCACTACCCTGCCTTTGGCACGCTGGCAGTTCACTCCTACTCGTTCCCGCACGTCCTTTAATACTATGGAGGTTTGCTCCTAGTAATCCCATCCTTTCACATTATGGCAGTTCCACTAATCCTAACCCTCCTCCCAAATCCATGGCGTCCCAAAACTCCATGATCGGCGGTGAGTACAAGGTTAGAACCATCACCGGCGATGAGTTCGACGTCATCTACACCTGTTCTTCCGCGACGGTGAAAGGATTCCTTTCTCGCTTCAGACGCATGTTCGAAAACTCAGATGATGAGTGGGTCGCTGGGCTAGATGTTGAGTACACCACAGTCCTGGGACGAGAGAAGGATCTAAAGGACGATGAGAGGAAGAAGCCCGTCGTGATCCAGGTTTGCGTGCATGACTTATGCTTGGTCTACCACATATGCCATGCCGACGTTGAATGCCTGGATTTTAAGAACTTCCTCAAGAGCAACCTAGTCAAATTCGTTACTGTAGACTTTACGAACGACAAAGAAGTCCTGGGTCGGATAGGCCTCGTTGTAGGCAACCCCTTCGACCTCCAGAGTAATGGGTTGGCGTCCTCTCGTCAGCCTTCAATGCTGACCCTGGCAGGAGCCATGGTTCATCCTTCGTACCGTAAACTGGAGAAACCTCCATACACATTTCATCGTTATGCATGGCAGCGGAATGTACTAGATATAGACCACATCCACTACGCTGCAATGGATGGCTACCTTTGTTTCAATATCTACAAGGGTTGGATGAAGAGCAAGAGCCAAGTGTGCGGTTCAAGCAAAGAAGTATCGGCCAAGAGGAAGAGGGACAAGGACGATGTCGAGGACATGGACGAGGACTCCGAGTAAGGTGGCAGTGTCATTGCTCATGGTGGTTCTAATGCAATGTCTACTGGAGTAGTTGCAAAGTTTAATTTCAGGTGTGGTTAGTTTAATTTGAGGGGTGTGTTGTGCTGAGCCCCTAGCAGAACTATGTTATGTTTCTTCTCGTTACTTTAACTCTTCAGTATGTACATACTAGTATTTCTTACAATTCGTATTTTAGTTGGTATAGTACTACCACTCATTTCTTCACATTATATACATACAATATATATGGCCAACATCATATAGCCAGCAGTATAGTTGTCAAAGAATTTTAGGGTGCTTAGTTTTGTCAAAGAAGTACAGGGTGCTTAGTTTTATTTGAGGGGTGGGTTGTGCAATTGTGCTGGACACCATTATTGTGACTAGCCTTTTTAATAGTACTATATGCATAATTTTGCGATGAGCGCTCTCTATATGTACCACCTTTTTTTAATTTCAAGTTTTGCTCCATGGCGCAATCCATCGATACTAGTACTGTACAAAAGTGGAGTATATACATTTTTAAAAGGCTAGAGGGCGGGCAGTCTAGCTTGGTCCGTTTCACGAGAGGCGAGGGCCTTTGTGATTTGACGGCTCATTACTGCTGTCAAATCAAATAGTACTACGCCGCCCGCTGCACGCCCGGCGCCTCCATTAAACCCCTCCGTTAAACCCGCATGCAAATCGAGAATCCTACTCCGGCCACACGTCCGTTCATGAGCGGGCCGGAATTAAACGCAAGACCGGCCGTGCTCCTCCCGTCCGCCCTCGGTTTAAACGAGGCCAGACGCCGGCCAAGCTCCTACCGTCTGCCCTCTATTTACGAGGCGAGGCAGACGGTGGGCGAATCGCACCCTCCGCGCTCCCCATCTCCTCCTTCACCATTTTCTCCACTCTTCTGATGGCTTCTGAGGAGCCGTTTCTCCGACATATTACCCGGATGGGTGGCCCGCCGAGCCCTCCGGATAGGGGCGAGGCCGCTCGGTGCTTCACCAACCTCGCTTGGCCCGACGGAGCTAGTTGCCGCCTCAAGCAAGCGTGTGCTTCAGCAACTCTCCGCTCCTGTTCAGCTCGATGAGGAGTGGTGAGTTGCTCAACGCCGGCACGGCGGTGAGCACGCTGGTACGGGCGTCATCGCTGCCGCGTCATACCGCGCCACTAGTGTCTGCGATGGCCACGCCTCCCGTGTCTGTGGGCGCGCCTCACATTACTGCGGCGGCGCCATGCGGCGAGATGAAGCAGTGCGTGGTGAGCGACGAGTCGGTGGCCAGCTTCTCCGTGTCCGCCGCCATCATCAAGGAGAAGTAGAACACGGGAGGCCGCCGCCACTTGCGACCCATGAAGACCACCGCCGAGGCGGCGACTGCGCATTCAGGTGGTTTCTTTGTTGCTTCGTCTCTTCCGAGGACCTTCGTCAACCCCGCAAGTGTCAGACGGACATGAGGAAGACAAAGGGATCTGCGGGCGGCCATTTAGATTATGTACTCCCTCTGTAGCTGGCACGAAATATTTGTTCTAAGAATGGATAAATTGTATGTATCTATAACTAAAATAAGTCTAGATACATCCATTTCTAGGACAAGTATTTCCGGACGGAGGGAGTATTAATTATACCAAGAGAGCCACATGGGCACCGCTTAGTTCATGTAAATGTAATGAAATCCATCATGTTTATATGAAGATCTGGCTTTTTTATACGAAATCCTTCATGCTTATATGAAATCAGTCCGTGTTTGCACGAATTTCATCTGGTTGGTTAGAGTTGTAAAAATGTATGCCGCTGGCGTTTGATGTCGTCCTCCGCGGAATGATGCGGGAGGAAATTTACCGGCTGCCGTTGGAGATGCTCTTATGCTGGAAATAATAGAGTGACATCCAATCCATTTGAGTTAATTGCATGTATGATTGTCCCTCTATAAAAAGTTAATTGCATGTACAGTGTACACGTGACTTGCAGGGTGGCTATCACTTCGTACAGAAAGTTAAAAAGAAACAAGTCCATCCTTAATCTTGTATTCTAAGTACTCTGTGGGTTCCACTGTCAATACAGTAGCGAAAAAAGTATATATTAAATAAGTAATATATAATATAAAAATCTAAAGTTAAAAGACAGAATTCGAACTCATGTCATCGCGTTACGAGCATCCGGCGCTAACCAGCCCAGCACATTTTTGTTGTAGACCATGCTGGAGATATATCTCCATGTCTACTCTTATACTCCATTCGTTCCTAAATATTTGTCCTTTTCAGATTTCAAATGGACTACCACATACAGATGTGTATGTAGACATATTTTAGAGTGTAGATTCACTCATTTTGCTCCATATGTCCTTTCAGGAAGGGGTCAGATTTGTCCTTGATTTATTTATGAGGTATCCGGATAGCCTGCACCGCCAAGAAAAGAGGGTAACATCAAAATTATGGACTAATTTTTTGAGTATGTTGGTAAGGTCCGGTCATAGTCACTTGTTGAAATCTCTAAAAAGACAAATACTCCCTCCGTCCGGAAGTACTTGTCATCAAAATGGATAAAAGGAAATGTATCTAGACATATTTTAGTTTTAGATACATCTCTTTTATCCATTTTGATATTCAAGTATTTTCGACGGAGGGAGTATTAAAACGGAGGAGTAGAAAACAGAGTTAGTGATGATGGTGTGCATGCCATCCTGCAATATAGGCCGTCGGATTTATATCTAACGGATAGGAAAGAAACTATGGCAATTTTGCAAAAATATACCCACACGCCTCTCCACGTTCACAAATAAGGCCTTCCCTCATTCAGCCTTTTCTCTCACAAGATAAACTACTCATACAAATGTATCTTGATGTTCCGTGCAACGCACAGGCAGCTAGCTAGATTCTTTTGAATAGTTGCTATGATAATTGGGTTGAAGTGATATATTTTATGTCTGCCCCGAATGATTTCAGATTCACTAGTAGTAACAAAGAAAAGGTTGCCTTGTTAATTAACAGAAAACTGGGTGAAAACTATCACATGAGGTCGGTAAAAACAAGGCACACTGGGTTCAGCGTCATCATCACTACAGCTATGCGCGCGCGAGAAGTCTACATACCGAGGGGGCTACCGAGCGAGGCATCGAGACACAATGTTTGAGAGAGAAACCAATTGACAGATTATGATCAGATCGAGTTGTCAACCTTCTGCTGTCATTGTTGGGGGGCAGGGACAGAAAGATGTACCAAGAGTGTGCGTGGTAGGCACAGAGGCACAACTAGTGAGTGCGTGTGTGTGTGTGTGTGTTTGAAAGAGGAGTAGATAGATTATTATCAAGATCGATGTGCCACCCTACTCATTCGGTGCTGGGTAGTGTGTGTGTGTGTGTGTATGTTTGAGAGAGAAGCCAGTCGATAGATTAGTATCAAGATCGAGGTGTCACCCTACTCCTTCGGTGTTGGGAAGTGTGTGGGTGTGTGGGTGTGGGTGTGGGGGGGGGCAGTGACACTCACATATCTCTACTCTTATAAAAAACACAGTTGGTAATGATGGTGTTCCTGCCATCCTGCAATATAGGCCATCCGATTTATATCCGATGGATAGGAAGGAAACTATGGCAATTTTGCAAAAAGATACCCACACCCCTCTCCGCATTTGAAAATAAGGAATTCCCTCGTTCATCCTTTTCTCCCACAAGATAAATTTCTCATACAAATGCATCTTGATGTTCCGTGCAACGCATGGGCATCTTGCTAGTAGGGAGAAGGAGTTTTTGTGACACATATCTAGCTATATTAAGGGATAGGTAGATAGCATTTGTGCGAGGCATACTTAAAGCCTCACGAAGATAAACAAACGGTGTGTGTGCATGCAAGTGCCGGAAAAAATGAAGCGAGAAACAATGTGCGGCGTCTTGTATGGCGTGCCTGTGCCAGCGTCTTGTGCAGTGTGTGTGTGTGTGAGAGAGAGATCTCAAAACAAAAGGTGCTCTGTTGGAATCCCATTGTATGTATTCATATGGTTCCGGAACCCGAGTTAACCTTAGGCATATGTGTGAGAGACATTATTATACTTTGAGACATTAGTGGCTGTGGGTGGGCGGAATTAAAGGGGTGGGGATGTTAGACAGAGAGAGCGTGTGTGTTTCTGTGTGAGAGACTTGTAGGATGGGGTAGAAAGACGAATTTAACCCTGACAGAGGGAGAGAAATACATGAAGTGCGCGTGTGTGATTCTGATGCCCACAGGGAAATGAGATATGTATGCGTGTGAGAGAGATTGCACAATTCATTCACGTATCACTATCTAGCGATTGTGGACGTGCATCGATTGAACATAAGTCAATATCTACTTCGTATCGTGGCCAAAGGTACAATATCAATTCAACGCTATAAAGATTGGACACTCACATATCACATTTTTTTTCTATTTAAATAAACCTTTTCAGTTGTGCATGCCAAAGTTACAGTGATGTTTCTTCAAACAACCAATGTAGCTATCATGTACATGCACCATTGTTACTCTTGCATTCAAATTCATTAGTCTTGGATGATTTAAGTTTCTATTTTGAAGTAATATATGTAGTATTCATATATGAATTCAACGGGTACGTAATTTATGAAACGGAGGCTATGTAATCATATGAGGTAACACTTTTAAGTAGCGGACTACAATATCCATTTATTTTTGTGCGCCTCTACACTAACACGTCAATGCATTATGTTTAAAGTAAATAACCAATGGCACTAAATTATCTATTTACACGAGAAATACATAGGCTGAGCGTTTGATCCCTTTTTTGTGAACGTGCCACTACACCTGTACGATTGGCCGCGCCCGTGTGAACGTCCAAGTTATCGGCGCATCATCCCGAGTTATTGTCTTTATTTTTGGGGTGGACTTCACACGAGTTATTAACTTCTGATGCGTGCCCCGTGTACACAGTCTAGCATGACCTTCCCGCTAGCACTGTCCAAAATTAGTTGAAACTGGATACGAACAATCCCTCGGGCGGCAAAATCTCCGGCTCCTTCTAAAATTTCTGCCACCTTAGTCTTTAGCATGCGAAATTCCCCTTTTGTCCTTGGTGCACGGAGACCAACAGTTACAATACTGCCCTCATCTACATGATAGGTCGGGGCTACTTCGGTACACTTCTGGTTCCCCCCACTACACGACACCCCCATTTCCTCTCCCCCTCACGCAAAAACGACTAACTGCACAATACAAAGCATCTTACATCACGCCGTCTGTACTTCATCGCCTTTTCTCCCTTCCCCTCTCGAAACCCTAGACTGCTCATCCACCGGCGTACCATAGCCCATTCACTGCCAGCGGCGTCCACCTCGCCGGATCTGCTTCTGCGGCCGCATCTACCCCTCCCACCTCCCCTAGAAACAAGTAGAATGCTCATCCACCACTATACCATAGCCCATTCAGTGCCGGCCTTGTCCACGGCGCCGGATCTGCTTCGCCAGTACTCTCGTCAACCGCCACGCATCTGCAGCGGCTCATTCGTACTCCCCACCGGAGACGCTTTGATGCGGAGCATCCCTCGACTACTTGCACTGACACTCCATCCCCACCGCAAGCTCCAAGTGGACCAATGACACGAGCAAGTGCATGCGCCATCGAGAACGAGATTGACTCTCTCCTCTTCGAGTTATGTTCGGTTTCACATGAGAAATGGATTCTACCATCATCGGAAACATTTTGCATGCTTAGGTACCAAAAAGACGATAGTGAGAAGGAGAGGACGGAGACTCAAGCGACCACGAAGCAAGGGAAAGGAGAGAAGAGAAGAGGCAAGGGCCACAGCCCCTGGACACCCCGGGTTCCCGACCTCCTTGGCCCCGGGTGCCCGGCCCCTGCCTAGGAGAGGCGCCAGCTGGCCCCAGGTGCCCGGCCCCTCTCCTCCGGGCCTCAGCCAGCCCGCCCCGGGTGCCCGGCCGGACCTGGGCCACTCCAGCGCCACCACCGGGTGCTCGGGCCCTCAACCCCGGGTGCCCGGCCTGCACCGCCCAGCCGCATGTGGCCACCCCGGTGCCAGTCCGACCCCTCACGGAGCCTGACGGTCCGGGTGCCCGTGGTTCCACCAGTGCCGGACTCCTCCTCCGTGGCCACGCGTTTTAGGGACTTTTGGGTCCTTTGTATCCCTTTTCCCCAAGTTTCGCCCCTAGGCTTTATATACTCATCTCCTAGACCATTTGGAAGGTTAGCAAAGATTAGACTAACCTTTGCTCCTTGTATCCCGTCCTCCTAGGAGATCAAGCCCCCACCTAGGGAAGAATCCATTGGATTATCAAGGCCTCCTCTTGGAGAAGATCATCAAGACCTCACATAGTGGGAAGAATTTACCAAGTGCTACTCTCCTTGTATTGATCTTGTAATCTTGTGGATCTCATGTATGCTACTCTAGTGGATGTGATATTTGGGTTTGTTTGAGAGTTTTGTTCTTGGTGTTCTTGAGTGTTTTCCTCCTTTTCCCCCTCCAAGTGTGTAAAGATCCTTCCTAGGGTTTGACCCTACAACATCTTGGTATCATGAGCAAGGTTTATTCACATCTTGGAGTCCCATCCCCCCATTTGCTAGCTTGATTTTGTTGTTTTTCGTCCAAATCCGAAAATCCCCACAAAATAACCCCAAAAAATTTTTCTTGCAATTTGTTGGATCTTGTGAGATTTGGTTGTTTTGGTCCATGGATTTGATGTCTGGCAAGTGGATCTAGCCCTTCCCCAACAATCCCCACCTTTCCCACCACGAAATTCGCGGAATTTTGCGTTTTCCCAATTTTTCCGCCCATCCCGAAGAACACCGGGTGCCCGCACCTCGCCCGCACCACGCCCAGCCACCCCCGGGCACCCGCACCTCACACCCCCGGGTGCCCGCACCCCCCCAAATCAGCCCACTTCCAACACCGTTTTGGCCATAATTTCCACCTCCCAAGTCCGTTTTTCGTGTTCTTTAGCTCTTTTAGAAGCTCTTGACATCCCCCATCCACTCTTCCCACTACCACCACCGTTAACCCCCATTCAAAAAATCATCACAAAAACACCTACCTTCAGCATTTGATCGATTTTGAGTTGCCATTTCCGTTTCCTAAGGTGTTTCGGCTACTTAGGAGCGTGTGACATCGTCATCACCATCATCGACTCGGAGTCATCTTCATCGCTAACCGTAAGAAAGGACGGTAACCTCGACGACACTTACTCCTTACCTTGCTTTTGCATTGATATCCCGAGCCACTTTCCGTCGCTTACCCATTGAGACTAGCAAGTTGAGAATTGTCGGGCCACACTTTTTGTGCACCGTAGTGATCGTGTTATCATATTAGTGCTATAAGTCTCTCCCGTGCATATCATACATACTTGCCTCATATCATACTCAGCTCGAGCATCAAGCATAGAAAAAAGAGAAGAAAAGCTTTTAAGCAAAAGAGGAGAAACAAAGAGCTTGTAAGCAATAGAGTTGAGCCATTTGCATACCTATATCATCTTGGTCATCGCATATATACCATAGTTGGGATTGAAGACAGCACGATTCTCTCATAGGTAGGTGCACAAACGTATCTTGCCCATTTGAGCTAGTGTCTCTCGAGCATTCGCACAACAAGAGCATTTTCTGTGGTTGCACATTTTGAGCTCACTCCTTGGTTGTGCGGATCCCATCTATCTTCCGTGCGTGTGTACTTAGTGATACCTTTAGGTTTGATATATTTGCTTTACTTGCATTTTTGTGAACCTTCTCAACCTTATCGATATCTTGACTAACATTTGCTTGAAATTTTTGCCACCATCCTAACCGAGCTACTCCATAAGCCTCTTACTTGTAGGTGTGAGAAACAAACCCGGTTCCAATTCTCCTATTATGGCATTACATTGAGTGACACTTGTTACATCTTCAATCCTCGGAGAAGGTAACTTTCGTATTGTTCTCTCACTTTCCTACTCACCCCACTTGGTTATGATGGATAGGCCAAGCGCGTCGTCGAACCCACTTTTCGAGGAGCAAGGTGATGATTCTGGATATGTCTCCAAGAACCACTTCTTCATCGCGCAACGAGCGCTTCATCAAGAAAACATCGCATTGGGTGAACGCTTGGAACAACTCGCCTCCGACCTTCGTCAAAACATTGACGACAAATTCAACATACAAATGGAAGAGCTCCGCAACATGATCGTTCGACGCACGTCTTCCTCATCAGCTTCTTCAAGATGGCGCCACTCAAGTCACCGTACAAGTCGGCAATCTTCGGACTACTCTTCTTATGATGCAAGTCCACCACGAGCTTGCCCTCCTCGACGTGATCATCATCAAGCTCACCAAGCTCAAGAAAATCCATTCCATGGCAATGGATTACAAGACCGAGTTTGAGCACGTGAACGGATGCGACACCAAGTCCCTCATGGAGCAATGGAGCAAGAGCAAATACCTCCACAAGTACCACTTCAAGCCCCTCAAGACGGTGATGCACTTCGACAAGCACAAGAGCAACGTGAAGCACAAGCCCTCGACTGTGAAGCTCAAGCACTTGAAGCACAACAAGCTCTACGCGAGGCCACTAGAGCCGTTGAAGTCCGCAACCGCCAAGTGCGAGAACAAGAGGAAGCTCTTCGACACGAGATACAAGAAGAAGAAGCCCGATGTGAAGAACAACAAGAAAGGCGCAACCAATCGCACATTCCTCGCCCTCCTCCAAGACAATAGCGACACCAAGTGGAACAAGTGCTTCAAGACCCTCCTCCACGCCAAGAGTGACATCATGAGGAACGAGCATTTGAGGACTTTCCAAGGCAAGAGAAATATCACAACCGCTATCAAGATGACGAACTCCGCTACGGCAAGCTCAAGTTCACCATGCCAAAGTTCTCTGGAAGCAATGATCCTGAAGAATATCTCTCTTGGGCATTGAAGGTGGACAAGATTTTTCGCCTCCACAACTACGATGAAGAAAAGAAGATAGCCATGGCCTCCCTCGAGTTCCAAGACTACGTCCTCATTTGGTGGGAACAAGTGATCGAGCGACGACATACAAGAGGCGAACCACCAATCACAACTTGGGAAGCCATGAAGGAAGTCATGAGAGCCCTCTTTGTTCCTACTCACTACACTCGAGATCTTTTCAAGAAGTTGCAACTCCTCAAGCAAGGCACAAAGACGATGGAAGAATACTACCAAGAAATGGAGATTGCCATGATACGAGCCAATGTCAAGGAAGATGACGAGCAAACAATGGCACGCTTCTTGAACGGCCTCAACCACCCAATCAAGCGGATCGTCGACTTCCAACCATACTCCAACCTTCTTGAGCTAGTTCATCAAGCGACCAAGGCCGAGCGACAAGTGCAAGATGACTTCAAATATGCCAAGTACTCGTCTAAGACCTATGGCTCCTACTCTCAAGCTCCCGCGACTTCGGCACCTCCTACATCAACTCGAGCATCACCAAGTACCGGCGACAAGTCAAGTTCCAAGCAAGTGGCACCTTCCTCGACTCGTCCTCCGGCAAGCACCTACAAATCCAAGACTCCTTCATCTTTGGCGCCTCCCGATGATCCCGTCAAGAAAAGTTCTATCAAGTGCTTCACATGTGGCGGCCGAGATCACAAGTCCTTCCAATGCACCAACAAGCAAACAATGATCTTCAACGATGACGGCACATATGACTCAATGAGTGAAGAAGAAATGGAAGCCATTGAGCACGTGGCTATGCACCGGCGCGTGAACAAAGATGAAGATGACCAAGTCTTTTGTGACAATGATTCAAGTCTGTAATGTCCCGGCTTCGTTGCGCCAGGTGTCTGCCAGTTATTCGCCGTCGTTGCCATGTCATTTGCTTGCGTGTAGCATTTTATCATGTCATCATGTGCATTTCATTTTGCATACATGTTCGTCTCATGCATCCGAGCATTTTCCCCGTTGTCCGTTTTGCAATCCGGCACTCCTATGTCATCCGGCGTCCCCTTTTTGCCTCTTCTCTTGTGCGGGTGTTAAACGTTCTCGGAATGGACCGAGGTTTTCCAAGCGGCCGTGGTACAGCACCGGTAGACCGCCTGTCAAGTTTCGTGCCATTTGGAGGTCGTTTGGTACTCCAACGGTTAACCGGGTAACCGCAAAGCCCTATTTTTTTGCAGCCCAACACCCCTTCTAAAGTGGCCCAAAACCTAGCAAACTCCCCTCCATGCTCTCGGTCGTTCGATCACGATCGCGTGGCCGAAAACCGCACCCCATTTGGACTCTCCTAGCTCCCTCTACCTATTTAAACACCCCCTCCCCCGAAATTCGCGGATGAAATCCACCCCTAACCCTAAAAACCTCCCTCCGCGCCGCCGGACATGTCCGCCCGGCGGCCGGACACGTCCGCCGCTGCCCTCCCGCGAATCCGCCGCCCCGCGCGTCCCAGCGCGCCCCAGCTCACTCCCCGCCGCTGGCCCGTGAAGCCAGCGCGGGCCTGGTCAGCCCGACCCAGCGCGTCGCCCGCTCCCGCCTTGCCCGCACCTCCAGCTCGGCGCCCATGCTTTGCACCCGCCGACCGCGCCCGCCGGTGTCAGCCGCCGTCTCCGCCGTCCCAGGCCAGCGCCGCCTGCCTCCCGTCCTTCTTCTCCTTCCTCTCCTCTTCCCTCATGGCCTCTCTTCCCCGCAAGTTGCCGCTGTCATGGCCGCCGTCGCCGGATCTCCGCGCCCCTGCGCCCAAGCTCTCCGCCGACCCCGTCTCCGATCAGATCTGGCTTCCCTGCACCGGATCTGACGCCCTCCGGTCGTTTCCCTGCCGTCTTGCGTCGCCAGAGTGCAGCAGCCGCCGCCGTCGTTGTGCTCCGCGCGGAGGAGCGCCGCCGCTCCTCGACCCTACCGTGCCCGTTGACCGCGCCCCTCCCCGTGGGCCTCGGCCCGACCCGCGTCCCCGGCCTGCCTCCACACCGACCGGGCCAAGGCCCGCTAGGTGAGAACCCACAAAGTCCCTCCCCGGGCGACGTATAGTCATTTAGCGCTCTGTTTTTTTTCCAAAAACTGCAAAGTCCCTGACATTTTCATGCCCTGTTTGACGTGCTATATCTCCATGCATACTGCTCCGTTTCGTGCATGTAATATGTCAAATTGTTCATCCCGACGAGTACTTCCTTTCGTTCCATTGCATCATTTTCATTTGAGCTCATCTTGATGCCCGAAATGCTGTTGGAAGTGTGCTATGTGATGTTAACCTGCTGAAACTGTTATAACATGCTCATTTGTCATTTTTGCCATGTTTGATGTGTGCATCCTATGAGGTTGATGTCTACATATGTTTTGATCTACATGTTATGCGCTATCCATTCATGCCCCTGGTTGCATTTATAGCCTGCTGTATCTTGTTGTTATCTTGCTCCAAAGTTGCTAAATAATGTTGTTGTCAGCCTGTTAACATTAAGTTTAGTTTTGGCCATGTGTTTTGCTAGTGATCCATGTACCCTATGAACTTGTTCTTGACATGCTTAGCTTCATAAACATGTCTTCTTACTGTTCGTTGCCTTGTCATGCCATGTATTTCTCTGTGGTGAGTGTTTCAAGCTCACCAACATGCCTACTTATTGTTGTTCCTGCCATGTTTGAATCTGTCATATAACTTGCCATGTTTACATGGGTGCCATCATATTTTCTGTGCCCTTTTGGCTCATGGTCAGTAAGGGCCTTTTGTTCTACGCATTTAGTAGTATCATGCCATGCCTTTGTTTGCCATTATAAGTTCCTGTAACATGTTGTTTGATAGCTCTAAACATTGTAACATGATGTTATTCCTGCTAAGTCTGAAACTGTTATAATTTGCAATCTTCCCATGTCCTTTTGAGCATGTTCTAGTGATTTCTGGAGATAGCTCAGTGTTCATGTTTTTTCATGCTTTACCTGTACTTCATGCCCATGCCTTTTGTTATTATGTTGGGGTGCTGTAGCATATTGTTTTGATGCTTGCAATATGCCTAGTTGCTGTTTTGGACAGATTGTTGCTATAACTTGTATAGAGTGTGTGTGTTGAACCGTTGCTCCGTTTTGAGTGTGCTCTATATGAAACTTGCTTGATTTGCCATGAACTTTCATATTATCATGTTGCATCCTTGTTTTGAGGTGTTTGCTTGATGTTTGGGTGCATTTTGCATCAATGCCATGTTTAACTTGTTTTGCTCATATCTTCTAGGTCGTAGCTCCGAATCTAATAAACTTTATATGTAACTTGACTAGAATTTCGTGTAGATCATCTTGGTGCAGCTTAACTTGCTGTTTAACAACTTGAACATAAGGTTTATTCAGATCTGGACCAATTTCGAAATTTGCATATGAGAACTTACCGGAATTGTTATATGTTGTTTCCGGCCTCATTTAAACTTGCCTTGATGTGTTCTTTTTGTTTGCATCATCTCTTGCCATGAGTAGCTTTATGTAGCTTTGTCATGCATCATGCTTGTTGTGCATCATGTCTTGTTCATGTGTGGTGTGTTTACTATGTTGTGTGCTTCTTAACGATAGTTCCCGTTTCGTTGCGATCGTGAGGATTCGTTCGTCTACACTTGGTTCGTCTACGTGGCTTCATCTTCTTCATGGACTCGTTCTTCTTCCTAGCAGGATTTCAGGCAAGATGACCGCTACCCTGGATCTCACTACTATCATTGCTATGCTAGTTGCTTCGTTCTATCGCTTTGTTGCGCTTCCTATCACTTGTTCTTCAAGCCTCCCCAAATTGCCATGAACCTCTAACCTTTGACACCCTTCCTAGCAAACCGTTGTTTGGCTATGTTACCGCTTTGCTCAGCCCCTCTTATAGCGTTGCTAGCTGCAGGTGAAGTTGAAGATTTGCTCCATAGTGGACAGGGTTATGTTGGGATATCACAATATCTCTTATATTATTAATGCATCTATATATTTGGTAAAGGGTGGAAGGCTCGGCCTTATGCCTGGTGTTTTGTTCCACTCTTGCCGCCCTAGTTTCCGTCATACCAGTGTTATGTTCCCGGATTTTGCGTTCCTTACGGTCGGGTGATTTATGGGACCCCCTTGACGATTCGCTTTGAATAAAACTTCGTCGGCAAAGGCCCAACCTTGGTTTTACCATTTGCCTCACCACCACCTACCTTTCCTTGGGAGTAATTAACCCAAGGGTCATCTTTATTCAGCCCCGGGCGGTGCTTGTCTAAGTGTTGGTCGAACCGGGCAGACTCAGGGCCACCTCGGGGCAACTCGAGGTCTGGTTTTACTCGTGGTGACCTATCGGTGTTGCCACGAGCGAGATATGAGCAGCTCCTATCGGGATTGTCGGCGCATCGGCCGGCTTTGCTGGTCTTGTTTTACCATTGTCGAAATGTCTTGTAAACCGGGATTCCGAGACTGGTCGGGTCTTCCCGGGAGAAGGTATATCCTCGTTGATCGCGAGAGCTTATCATGGGCTAAGTTGGGACACCTGCGAGGTATAAACTTTTCGAGCCGTGCCCAGTTATGTGGCGAGATGGGAATTTGTTAATGTCGGTTGTAGATAACTTGACACGGATCCGAATTAAAACGCATCAACCGTGTGTGTAGCCGTGATGGTCTCTTTTGGTAGTCCGAAAGTGAACACGGTCTTTGGGTAATGTTTGACGTAAGTAGGAGTTCAGGATCACTTCTTGATCATTGCTAGTTGACGACCATTCCGCTTGTTCTCTTCTCGCTCTTATTTGCGTATGTTAGCCACCATATATGCTTAGTCGCTGCTGCAACCTCACCACTTTACCCCTTCCTTTACCTTTAAGCCTTGCTAGTCTTGATACCCATGGTAATGGGATTGCTGAGTCCTCGTGACTCACAGATTACTACAACAACAGTTGCAGGTACAGGTTGCGATGATCATGACGCGAGAGCGATGCTTGCTTGTTTTGGAGTTCTTCTTCTGCTTCTTCTCCGATCGGGGATAGGTTCGGTCGGCAGCACTGGCTAGCGAGGTGGATGTCGTTTGAGTTTACATTTGTGTTTCATCCGTAGTCGGATGTTGCTCTTGTAATATGATGTTGTATTCTTGTGGCATGTATGCCTCTTGTATGTATCCCCATCTATTATGTAATGTTGATGTAATGATATCCACCTTGCAAAAGCGTCTTCAAGATGCGCTTCTATCCTTGGTGGGACCTTCGAGTTTCTATAGGATAGGGTCGCATCTTGGGCGTGACAAGTTGGTATCAGAGCCTCGACCGACCTTAGGAGCCCCCTTGATTGATCGTGTAGTTTGGCCGTTGTTGAGTCTACAAGAAAACTGTTTTCGGAGTCTAGTTATATCGGAGAGTAGGAATTCTTTATACTCCTTAGCCCCTTCGTCGCTCTGGTGAGGAATCTTGATGTAGGTGTTTTGAATTACTCCTCTTCTCATTCAAATTTTTCTTTAGGATCACGCGGTTAGTTTTCGTTCGTTGTCCATCCTCTTTTGTCCGGCGCATTCCTCATCAAGCTGATTCGAACCTCTCTCTCTTTGGGAGATCAATCCTCAGCTCTTTTCGATCGATGTTGTTTCCCTGTCCGAAGTTGTCCTTGTTTTTCCCACCCGCCCACCCTTTTCTTCTCGGAACCGGAGTCCGTAATCGAGTATCCATCCTACGCATGCAAAGTTTTTGCTTTATTTCCTCAATGATTCAACCGGTGTTTTCTCTTCAAGATATTCGTCGGTTCCCCATTCCAAGTTGTCTTTGTTTTCCGCCCTCCCACCCTCTTCTTCCCGGAGTGTGAGTCTCTTTCGACCATCAATTTCATTCATGTGGAGCATCTTCAGTCTTTCGTCAATTGTTTCAACCGGTGAATTCTCGTCTCATTCATCATTCTTCATCTCTTTTCTTTTCCGGTGGATTCAATTCAAGTTTTTTTCGGTGATGATCATATTCTTTTCCTCGGCTCAAGTGTTTTCCCTGCTCGTTCGCCTCTCGCCAGTTTATCCTTCCGGAGTGTTCAAGACATCTCAGGAGATTCGTCTGTGTTCCAACTAATTCGAGGTTGTCACCTCATTCAAATATTTCAATTGTTCCGGTGCATCGTCTATCCGTTCAACAAACCTTTCCAACGGTGTTTTCTATTAGTGGGCCCTAACCCATAGGTCTTTTCCCAGGATCTTACCTGACTCTTCTGATTTCCCGGAGCTATTCTCAAATCCTTTTCAAAGTCTGACGTAAGTATGATTTCATCAGTCAGATGCTTTTCTAAGATCGATTTCAAATCATTTTCATTGTTGGCTCAACCTCTTTGCTTTTCATTCTTCCGGAGTACCTCAGTTATTTCGGTGGTGTTTCTCGTCGTCATTCTCAACTTTGAAGATCAAGGAAGAGTTTTTTCCTCTAAATCTTGTCCGTTCCCCGGAGATTCGCGGTGCTAGCTCGATGTTATCCTATCAAATTGTTTCAGGTCATGCAAATTCTTTTCATCCATCTAGAGCATTCAGGAGTTGTTTTCTCTCTCGATCATCCGGAGGCCATATTTTCGGAAGATTTCTTCGTTCTAAGTTTTCCAGATTCGATCTCCAATTATTCTATAATTGTGCCCTTTCGTTCGTCTCATTATTATCCCGGTGCTTCGTTCAAGTGTTCTTTAATCAGCTCAAGATCTCTTTGTTCTTTTGCACCTAAATCCCCTCTAGCATATTGGTTCTTCTAATTCTTTCCGGTGATTCATTCTCTATCATCAGTCATTTTCGAATTCTCACGGTGGTTCTTTCAGATTCTTTTTCTTCGTTTATCATATTAATCCATTCGTTCTTTTCAATCCTACGGGTGGTTCATGAAGACCTGCTCAAGTTCGCGATATGTCACTTCTCAATCCTTTTCAAGAAGAATAAGTAGTATGGAAAATCCGTTGCTTGTCCTCAATTTAATTTGACGAAGGATAAGCATACAATAAATCTTATTCTAATTTTCCTCAAAGCGATTAACCCCTTCCTTCGGAGTTTGTTCTTCATGAATAAATTCTAGCTCCAAGTGTTTTTCATCTTTTCTTTTCTGGAGTTCAAATTTCCTCGGCCATTTCGTCGGAACCTTCATCTAAATCATCGCAAGGCTCATCTTATCATTTCATCCTTCATTCTATCTCATCATCCTTTACGATACCGGAGTTCTTCACGGTGGTTCTTCATGATTTAATTCATTCTTCAAGTGTTCATCAAGGTTCTTTTGGAGGAGCTCAAGCGTCTTTCTTTCTTGCATCTCGAAGTGCAATTAATTCTTCGTATTCTTTTGAAGTGGAGTTTTGCATTTCTTCGTTCTTCTCAGCTATCCAATCATTTTCTGCTTGTGGTTGGCGATCACCTCATAATCTTGAGATGTTACCTATAAGTCCACAACAAGCTTATTCTTTTCGCTGTTGATTTTCTCAACAACTCCGTGTAAACCTTCCTTCTAAAGATGCTTTCAATTTCATTCGTGGCACAAGTTGTCATTTTCTTCTTCGTTCTTTTCATTCAAATTTTTCAATTCTTTCCGGAGGTTTTGTGTCTTGTCTTCATCAAGTATCTTTCCATCCTCTCAAGCTCATGTTCTATTCCTTTCATTTTTAGCCGGAGTGCTGCCTAAATCCTTTCAGTCTTATTCGTTTCTTATCTCCTTCTAACCGGAGTGGTTTCATAGTCTATCTGATCCCGCGAGCTTTTGATTCTCGTCATTCTCGTCGTTCCTCTCTTCTTCTTGAGTGCTCTCGACTCTTTGCTTCTTCTCTTGAGTTCTTGTTTCACCTCATCCCCTTTTTCCCTTCCGTCTCGGTCCTAAGATCTCGGGACGAGATCTCTTGTTAGTGGAGGAGTGTTGTAACGCCCCGGATTCGTTGCGCCAGGTGTCTGCCAGTTATTCGCCGTTGTTGCCATGTCATTTGCTTGCGTGTTGCATTTTATCATGTCATCATGTGCATTTCATTTTGCATACATGTTCGTCTCATGCATCCGAGCATTTTTCCCCGTTGTCCGTTTTGTAATCCGGCACTCCTATGTCATCCGGCGTCCCCTTTTTGCCTCTTCTCTTGTGCAGGTGTTAAACGTTATCGGAATGGACCAAGGTTTGCCAAGCGGCCGTGGTACAGCACCGGTAGACCGCCTGTCAAGTTTCGTGCCATTTGGAGGTCATTTGGCACTCCAACGGTTAATCGGGTAACCGCAAAGCCCTCTTTTGTTGCAGCCCAACACCCCTTCCAAAGTGGCCCAAAACCCAGCAAACTCCCCTCCATGCTCTCGATCGTTCGATCACGATCGCGTGGCCGAAAACCGCACCCCATTTGGACTCTCCTAGCTCCCTCTACCTATTTAAACACCCCCTCGCCCGAAATTCGCGGATGAAATCCACCTAACCTAAAACCTCCTCGCGCCACGGACATATCCGCCCGGCGGCGGACACGTCGCCGCCGCCCTCCCGCGAATCCGCCACGCCCACGCGTCCCAGCGCCCCCTGCCCACTTCCGCCGCGCTGGCCCGTTCAAGCCAGCGAGGCCCGCCAAGCCCATCTGGCGGGTCGGCCCGACCCGCGCGCCGCCCGCTCCCGCCTTGCCCGCACCTCCAGCTCGGCGCCCAGCCTTCGCCGCCCGCCGCCGCGCGCCGCCGGCGTCGGCCGCCGTCTCCGCCGTCGAGCCAGCGCCGCCTGCCTCCCGTCCTTCTTCTCCTTCCTCTCCTCCTCCCTCATGGCCTCTCTCTCCCCCGCAGGTTGCCGCCGTCATGGCCGCCGTCGCCGGATCTCCGCGCCCCTGCGCCCAAGCTCTCCGTCGACCCCGTCTCCGGTCAGATCCGGCTTCCCCGCACCGGATCTGACGCCCTCCGGTCGTTTCCCTGCCGTCTTGCGTCGCCGGAGTGCAGCAGCCGCCGTCGTCGTTGTGCTCCGCACTGAGGAGCGCCGCCGCCGCTCGACCCTGCCGTGCCCGTTGACCGCGCCCCTCCCCGTGGGCCTCGGCCCGACCCACGTCCCCGGCCTGCCTCCACACCGACCGGGTAAAGGCCCGCTAGGTGAGAACCCACAAAGTCCCGCTCCGGGCGACGTATAGTCATTTAGCGCTCGCTCTGTTTTTATTTTCCAAAAACTGCTAAGTCCCTAACATTTTCATGCCCTGTTTGACGTGCTATATCTCCATGCATACTGATCCGTTTCGTGCGTGTAATATGTCAAATTGTTCGTCCCGACGAGTACTTCCTTTCATTCCATTGCATCATTTTCATTAGAGCTCATCTTGATGCCCGAAATGCTGTTGGAAGAGTGCTATGTGATGTTAACCTGCTGAAACTGTTATAACATGCTCATTTGTCATTTTTGCCATGTTTGATGTGTGCATCCTATGAGGTTGATGTCTACATATGTTTTGATCTACATGTTATGCTCTATCCATTCATGCCCCTGGTTTCATTTATAGCCTGCTGTATCATATTGTTATCTGGCTCCAAAGTTCCTAAATAATGTTGCTCTCAGCCTGTTAACATTAAGTTCAGTTTTGGCCATGTGTTTTGCTAGTGATACATGTATCCTATGAACTTGTTCTTGACATGCTTAGCTTCATAAACATGTCTTATTACTGTTCGTTGCCTTGTCATGCCATGTATTGCTCTGTGGTGAGTGTTTCAAGCTCACCAACATGCCTACTTATTGTTGTTCCTCCCATGTTTGAATCTGTCATATAACTTGCCATGTTTACATGGGTGCCATCATATTTTCTGTGCCCTTTTGGCTCATGGTCAGTAAGGGTCTTTTGTTCTATGCATTTAGTAGTATCATGGCATGCCTTTGTTTGCCATTATAAGTTCCTGTAACATGTTGTTTGATAGCTCTAAACATTGCAACCTGATGTTATTCCTGCTAAGTCTGAAACTATTATAATTTGCAATCTTCCCATGTCCTTTTGAGCATGTTCTAGTGATTTCTAGAGATAGCTCAGTGTTCATGTTTTGTCATGCTTTACCTGTACTTCATGCCCATGCCTTTTGTTATTATGTTGGGGTGCTGTAGCATATTGTTTTGATGCTTGCAATATGCCTAGTTGCTGTTTTGGACAGATTGTTGCTATAACTTGTATAGAGTGTGTGTGTTGAACCGTTGCGCCGTTTTGAGTGTGCTCTATATGAAACTTGCTTGATTTTGCATGAACTTTTATATTATCATGTTGCATCCTTGTTTTGAGGTGTTTCCTTGATGTTTGGGTGCATTTTGCATCAATGCCATGTTTAACTTGTTTTGCTCATATCTTCTAGGCCGTAGCTCCGAATCTAATAAACTTTATATGTAACTTGACTAGAATTTCGTGTAGATCATCTTGGTGCAGCTTAGCTTGCTGTTTAACAACTTGAACATACGGTTTATTCAGATCTGGACCAATTTCGAAATTTGCATATGAGGACTTACCGGAATTGTTATATGTTGTTTCCGGCCTCATTTAAACTTGCCTTGATGTGTTGTTCTTGTTTGCATCATCTCTTGCCATGAATAGCTTCATGTAGCTTTGTCATGCATCATGCTTGTTGTGCATCATGTCTTGTTCATGTGTGGTGTGTTTACTATGTTGTGTGCTTCTTATCGATAGTTCCCATTTCGTTGCGATCGTGAGGATTCGTTCGTCTACGCTTGGTTCGTCTACGTGGCTTCATCTTCTTCATGGACTCGTTCTTCTTCCTAACGGGATTTCAGGCAAGATGACCGCTACCCTGGATCTCTCCACTATCATTGCTATGCTAGTTGCTTCGTTCTATCGCTTTGTTGCGCTTCCTATCACTTGTTCTTCAAGCCTACCCAAATTGCCATGAACCTCTAACCTTTGACACCCTTACTAGCAAACCGTTGTTTGGCTATGTTACCGCTTTGCTCAGCCCCTCTTATAGCGTTGCTAGCTGCAGGTGAAGTTGAAGATTTGCGCCATGGTGGACAGGGTTATGTTGGGATATCACACTATCTCTTATATTATTAATGCATCTATATATTTGGTAAAGGGTGGAAGGCTCGGCCTTATGCCTGGTGTTTTGTTCCACTCTTGCCGCCCTAGTTTCCGTCATACCGGTGTTATGTTCCCGCATTTTGCGTTCCTTACATGGTCGGGTGATTTATGGGACCCCCTTGACAGTTCGCTTTGAATAAAACTCCTCCGGCAAGGCCCAACCTTGGTTTTACCATTTGCCTCACCACCACCTACCTTTCCCTTGGGAGTAATTAACCCAAGGGTCATCTTTATTCAGCCCCGGGCGATGCTTGTCTAAGTGTTGGTCGAATCGGGCAGATCAGCAGGGCCACCTCGGGCAACTCGAGGTCTGGTTTTACTCGTGGGTGACCTATCCGGTGTTGCCCTGAGAACGAGATATGTGTAGCTCCTATCGGGATTGTCAGCGCATCGGGCGGCTTTGCTGGTCATGTTTTACCATTGTCAAAATGTTTTGTAAACCAGGAATTCCGAGACTGATTGGGTCTTCCTTGGAGAAGGTATATCCTTCGTTGATTGCGAGAGCTTATCATGGGCTAAGTTGGGACACCCCTGCAGGGTATAAACTTTCGAGAGCCGTGCCCGCGGTTATGTGGCAGATGGGAATTTGTTAATGTCCGGTTGTAGATAACTTGACACCAGATCCGAATTAAAACGCATCAACCGTGTGTGTAGCCGTGATGGTCTCTTTTCGGCGGAGTCCGGGAAGTGAACACGGTCTTTGGGTAATGTTTGACGTAAGTAGGAGTTCAGGATCACTTCTTGATCATTGCTAGTTGACGACCGTTCCGCTTGTTCTCTTCTCGCTCTTATTTGCGTATGTTAGCCACCATATATGCTTAGTCGCTGCTGCAACCTCACCACTTTACCCCTTCCTTTACCTTTAAGCCTTGCTAGTCTTGATACCCATGGTAATGGGATTGCTGAGTCCTCGTGGCTCACAGATTACACAACAACAGTTGCAGGTACAGGTTGCAATTATCATGACGCGAGAGCGATGCTTGCTTGTTTTGGAGTTCTTCTTCTGCTTATTCTTCGATCAGGGGATAGGTTCCAGGTCGGCAGCCTGGGCTAGCAGGGTGGATGTCATTTGAGTTTCTGTTTGTGTTTCATCCGTAGTCAGATGTTGCTCTTGTAAGATGATGTTGTATTCCTATGGCATGTATGCCTCTTGTATGTATCCCCATCTATTATGTAATGTTGATGTAATGATATCCACCTTGCAAAAGCGTCTTCAAGATGCGCTTCTATCCTTGGTGGGACCTTCTAGTTCCTTTAGGATAGGGTCGCATCTTGGGCGTGACAAAGTCCCTCTCTCGTGGTCTCCAAGGTCTTGACGCTTCAACACCACCAAGAAGAAGACCAACGGTGCCACATCTTCCACACCAAGGCCGGTGTCGGGGGTTGGATGCGACATATGCCAACGGGTGGCTTATCATGGTGGGGGCGAGTAGAACGTCGCCGGTGCCTGGAAACGGGATGAGGCGAAGACATGCACGCCGGCGAATCTTACCCAGCTTCGGGGCTCTCCGAGGAGATAACACCCCTACTGCTGCTCTGCGGGGTCTCCGCATGATCACTATGGGGTGATAGTACAATGGTGCTCCTCGAGCTGTGTGGAGGCAGGAAGGAGCAAGGCTAGCTCTTTCCCTCTTGCTATATGTCTAAACCTATCCAGGGCCGAACCCTTTGCATGGGTGCCCCGGGGTGTTCATATAGGCCTACCCCCCGGGGGCACAATGGTAATCTGACCGGCGTGGCCCCGATCGTCGATCTCTCTTCGGCCGTCTTCCCTCACGGCTTGGGCCCGCCGACCAAGTGGTCCCGCGACAGCGAAACACTTGTCTTGCGCTCTTGGTGACCTTGAGCTTGATCATGGGGTCGTGGGAGCAGTGCGCCGCCGGTCGGCGATCACATGCCACTCCCGTCAATCTGGTTTATGGCTTGTGGGGCCTCGGCCGGGGCGGCCGACTGGGAGGCCGACTCCCATAGGGCCGTCTTCGACTCTCCGCCGTCTTCTTCCATCTCACTAACGGGGGCCCGGCAATCTCCGGGCGTCTGCGCGCGCCGTCGTGGGTACAAAGCCTTGTGCCTTCGTGGCTGAGAAGAGGAGGCATGGCATGGCAGATGCCGCGCCTCACCGGAGATCTCCCGTGACGCTGCTCATCAGTAGCCATGCCTTCTTCTAGTGGGTCAGAGGGACAGCCATGATGGGGCTGTACCTGCATCGGTCTTCGTGAAGGTCGCGAGCCGACTCTCACGGTCGGCCCCTTGAGAGGTCGCAAGCCAGTCGGCTTGGTCGAGTCGCCGTTTGGGGACTCTGCTTCTTCGAGGTCGCCACCGGGACTCGGCCTTACGGAAGGTCGCTTCTTAGAGACTCGGCCTTCCAAGGTCGCCACCGAGGCTCGGCCTTCTCGAAGGTCGCCCGCTGACTCGGCCTTCTCGAGGTCGCCCGCTGGGACTTCGGTGAGGGCGCCCGCCCGATGTCTTGAAAGATCACAGGTCTGGGTCACCTACCCATGGCCCATTACTCGACGATAGTCCCCGGCGGCAAAGCCGGTGGCGCCGCCTCGTGGGGCCGGCGATTCGATCTCTGCGGTGCCGACTACGAGATTCGGCGGCAGCGTCTTGAACCGCCTCGCGAGTCGGCCGGTCCCGCCGAGCCGCCGCTTCGCAAATCGTGGCGGGAAGCCGGCATATCGATTCGCTTCCACGCCACCTATGGGAGGGTCCTATCGCGTGACGCCACGTGGGGGCGATAGCCTGCCCGCCCACGCGCGTGACGGGACGGGCCGCCAGGTGGGGCCCGCCATTACCGCGCCTCGGCCCCGAGCGGATCCGCTGCGGCCAAGGGCGGTTGGCATCCCCACGTGGTTACTGCGGGCAGTAACTTCGTGGGGGTTTAATCGTGGGGCGCGTGGGGTCGTGGGCGCAGTTAATCCCCACGTCGCCCCCTCGGCTTCTCAGCCCATGGGGCTATAAATAGGCCGAGGGGGGAGCGGCGGCACAGCACGCGCACTCCCTCCCCTGCCCTCTTGCCTTTCTTCCTCCTTCGCTCCGCTCCGTCGCCTTCTCCTTCTTCGCCGACGATGAGCTCTTCCTCCGCCGCGCCCCCCGCCTCGCGCTCCGGCGAGTGGGACGGCTCAGACGTGGATGCGGAGGACATCGAGTTCCTTCGCCGGACCCGCGCCTCCGCCTTGGATTTGGTGCAGGCCGTCCTGCGCCGGCGGGAAAATCCGGCCAGCGCGGGAGGGCGGCGGGTCATCTTCCGCCGCACCTCATGCGCGGATGGGGCTCCCGCGGCGGGTTCCTCCGCTCGTTCCTCGAGCTGTACCACTTGCAGCCGCACCACCTCACCCCCAACGCGGTGGTGCTTCTCTCCGCCTTCGCCACCCTGTGCGAGGGCTACATCGGCGTTCTCCCCACCCTCGAGCTGTGGGAGAGTTCTTCTCTTGGCTCGGCACGCAGGCTGCCGCACGCCCGCTCGGTCTTGGCACGTTCATCGCGTCCGCGGCGCACGACGGCCGACAACCCCTTTCCGCCCATCCCACTGGTGAAGTCGGTGAAGATGTGGCAGAAGACATACTTCTACGTGAAGAACGTCGCCACCGACGGCGACTGGGTCAACTTGCCGCCCTTCGACCCCGAGCCGCTGACTGGCCGGCCGGCTAGCTGGTCCCATCGGTCGAAGACGCTTTCGGCCTCCGGAGTCGGCGCCGTGGCGCGCCTCCGAGTCATGACGCAGTCGGAGGGGCTCGTCGCCTCCGACCTCCTGGCGCCTTTCGTGTACGCGCCGGTACTTCCGCTCAAGGCGGCCCCACTCATCTGCCGGATGAGCGGCCGCACGACCCGAGCCGTCGTGCACCAAAGACATGCAGCGGAGAAGTGGCGAACATGGTGAACCTCATCGCCCACTGCAAGTTCACCGACGAGTGGCAGTTCGGCAAGGAGCCGTACTCGCGCGACAACCCTCCGCCAGTGGTAAGTTTTCTCCGTCTGTGTTTTGATCTCGCTCGCATCCGACTTCGAGCTCTGATCTTGTTGGTATTCTGAGCAGAACCCCCTCACGGCGCTTCTTTCTTTGGCGCCCGAAGAGAGTCAAGCGGAGTATGTCCTCGACCGCGGTCAGCGACATCGACGACCCCGACTTGGGGGCCGCGGCGCTGGAGGCCGACGCCGAAGGCGGCGGAGAGGAGGTGGACGGCGGCCTCAGACCGTCGGCGACCTTCGCCGACTGGCCCGAGGGCGACATCGACGCGGAAGTCGTCCCGCACCGCCAGCCAAGAGCCGGCCCCTCCCTCCAGGCCGGCGCAAAGAGGCGTCACGCTGGGCCGAGTGCGCCCGGCGGCAGGTCGAAGAAGCCTGGGGAACCGCCGCGCGACCAGCGGGAAGAGGCGGCCGTGAAAGCCAACCGCTTCCGGAAGGAAGTGAAAAAGCCGCCGCTTGTTTCTTCGCAAGTCCCTTACTCTTTGTTTCTTTTCTGACTTTGCTTGAATTGTTCTAACTCTCCCCCCTTCTCCTCCAGCGCCCCCCTCTCCCTTGAGACAGTCGCCGCGCCCTCCGTCATGGGGTCGGGGCGGCGTCCTCCAACACGCTGGCGGGTTGATCCCGCGCCGACCTCCGAGAGGCGGCGGCGCGAACGCGCAGGAGAAGCGCGGAGGAGGAGGCCGAGCGCTGGAGAAGGCGCAGGCCGACAAGGCGGCCGCCAACGCCAGCGACATCTCGATGAGGCGTGGCGCGTGGCGGCTGCGTAAAAGCGGGATCCGAGGCGGCCGTTCGTCGCCAAGCGTGGCGATGCTCGTTCCTCCGTGTCGTCGCCACCGCCCCCAATTCACGGGCGGACCGGGAGGTCGGCACCGCCAACCCTCGCGAAGGAAGGTGGCGGCAGCCGGGCTCGGACACCAGCGCGCCGCCTCCGCCACCTCCGCCGCCTCCGTCTCCGAGGCCGCACGGCAAGCAGCCAGTGGACCCGCAGGACCCGCCGGCTGCGGACGACACCGACCCGCAGCTGCTTCTCCAGGTCACCGTGCCGACACGCCGCCGGGTCAAGAGGACGAGTCTCGCGCCGCCTTTCGAGAGACGCGCCGCCCGGATGGCGAACACAGACGCCGAGGCCTCGATTAGCGCCCACCGGCTGGGTGCGCGAAGGCGGCAACGGCCCTCTGAACCAGGCGCTTCTGGACGTTCAGTCCAAGTTGCGCAAGGAAGGCGAAGCCCTCCAACTCTACACCAGGACGCATCTGGCCATGCGGGCCTCCGTCGAGTACGCTTTGCTCTCTTGTTTTTCCTTTTTTGTTCTCTTGTCTTTTTACGTGAGGCGCGCCAACACCCTGCTGGTGTAATCCCGAGTTCGGAGCCGGCTGCTGAGCAGGCGGCTTGGAACTCCTTCTGGCGATCTCCGAAGGCTGACTTTGCTTTGCCAGCCTTGCAGGAGTATCACAACCTCCGCGCTACTGCCTTCAACCGCAACGTTGAAGAGCTGAGGAAGCGGACTGCCGATCTGGCGGAGAGTCGAGGTAAGCGGATTCTTCCTTCTTCGCGGGGGCGCGCTGGCGCACCCGCGGGCTGTAGTCCCCGAGATTCGGGCCGACTGCTGCGCAGTCGGGCCGGATCTCTCCGGCGACTTTCCTTCTTTCTTCTCCGCGGCGCGCTAGCTACCACAGTCTTCTAGTCCCGAGATTCGGGCCGATCACTGGCGATCGGGCGGATCTCCAGCGACCTTCTTTGTTGATGATGTTTATCTTTCTTTGGGCTTCAGACGCCAATGCCGCCCTTCAAGGGCAGATGGATGAGGCCCATGCCGCCCGTCGCGCTAAGGAGGAGGAATGCGACAAGCTCGTCCAAGAGCGCGACCTTCTGGCGATGCAGCTAGCCGAGCAGAAGGACCTGCTTCGGAAGGCGAAGGAGGACGCCAAGTCGCGGGAGGAGGGTCTTCTAGCTGAGTTCGCGATGGAGCGGGCCGCCTGGACCGATCGTGAGGCGATGCTGACCTCCGGCTATCACGTGCTCGAGGACATCATCGATGGTAACTCCTGGCTCCTCGTCTTTGGTCCTTCGACTCTGTGTCGAACCGTCTTCTGGTTTTTTGACTATTTCTTTTTCTTGTCCTTGGCAGACTTCTTCCCCGGCCACTCGCAGGCCGTCCCTCCGGCCATCGAGGCGGATCAGGAGGAGCGGAGGGCAGGGCGAAGTGATCGCCGCCAACGCGCCCCGAACCATCGACGAAAGCGTATCTTGAGCATCGGGGCTCGCCGCCGCCCTACTCACCGTTTGATGCGTCGCCTTCAACGCGGCGCCCAAGTTATTACCGCCACAGGCGGAGGTGCCGGCTCTTCGCACCGCCAATCGGACGGCCGACCGGGCTGGAAGTCGCCGTCGGTCGCCGAGGCTTGGAAGGGCTCCTCGGCCGCGCCGAGCGCCCGAACCCCGGAGTTAAATCAAGGGTTGGTACCACAGGCTGGACTCGACCGCTGGCAGCGTTCGGTCCGAGGCCCGAGCCGAGTTGAGGGCCGTGGAAGGCGCCCTCGTCGGCCTTGGCGGCCATCGCCGAGTACACGGACACCGTGTCTTTGTGCCCGAGCGGACCACCGACGGTGAGGAGGCTTCGCCGAGTGGTTGGGATGCACCAGTACAAGGAGGACTCGGCGGAAGTGTCGGCTCCAGCACCGAGAGGGTGAGTCGGAGGACGAGGCGAGAAGAGGAGGCGCGAAACACGGCAGCGGCCAGCCTCGGCTGATGGCGCCTCCGAACGAGCCTCGAGAGGACCAGCGACCCTGGCTGAAGCGACCAGCCGAGACCGCCCAGCCGACTGCCCCGACGTCGGACGCCGCCGCCGCCTCCGTCCCTCCGGCTCCGGAGGCCGCCCCCTAGAGTGCATCAGCTTTACCTGTCTCTTTTGTACTTTGAAAAAACTTGTCAGTTTCAACAATTCCACCCGCGGGGTGTATTCGGCCAAGGGCCTTATGTATATATTTATCGAATTTCCGCCTTTCCTTGCTTTCGCTCTTTAGACTTTTCCCTTTGCCGCCTTCCTTCGATTGCCGCCTTGCCGACTGGGCAGCCGCTCTGCGGACTGCCGCTGGGTCAAGCGCTCAGCTACTTCAGGAGGCAAGTACTTAGTCGTTTAGAGTGTCGTAGCAAGTTTGGTTGAAATCGGCGGCCGACTCTCAAAGTCGGTCGTCATATCTGAGTTGAAACTATGAGCCGACTGCTCGTGAGTCATTTCGATGAAAAAAGCGAGCCGGCTTGGGCTATGCGTAGCTCTTAAGTCCTTAGCCGTTTTTTTCATGTGTCGCTTCGCTCTTTCCATCTCCCGTTTACCGACATCGCTCTGCGAAGGCGGCTTTCCGTCGGAGACGGCTTTAAGCGCAACACATTACTTGTCCGACCTCGGGGAGCATTTCATAGCACAAAGGCGGCAAGTCCCGGGCGACTAGTCGGACCGGTGCGAACGGTATGATAAAAAGGAGGAAGCATTTGAGCGGGATCCATATCATACGAGATAATCAAAAAGGCAGTCCCGAGCTCGTCTCGAAGGCCTAAAGTCTTAGTACTTAATACAAAGGGGTAGCGTGATACATACCGCATCAACGTAAAATTTTCAAGAAGATTTGCGTTCCACGGGCGCTCTCTCTCTTTGCCGAGTCGTCTCTCTTGCGTGCTTTCGAGGCTTCGGCGTCGATCGGGTAGTAGGCATCGTTCCTAGCACCTTCTGATGATGAAGGGGCCCTCCCAAAGGCGCCGACAACTTGTGCTGGCGGCTGTTCTCTCGAATCAGCCGAGCACAAGGTCGCCCTCTTGGAATGATCTTGGCTTGACCTTGCGGTTGTAGTATCGCGCGGACTCTGCGGTAGATCTTTGGACGGTGAGTGCCAACAGCCGGCCCTCTTCCGGCAGGTCGACGCCGTCTTGGCGTGCTTCTTCAGCCTCCTCTTGGTGTACATAGAGACTCGTGGAGAGTCGAATTGTATATCCGTCGGGATGACGGCCCGGCACCGTGAAGCGAGGAAGAACGGCGTGAAGCGGTTGATCTGTTGGTCGTCGCGCAGACTCCGAGGACGGCAGCAGCTCTTTCACCCAACAGCCGCCGGCGCTCGAGTGGTTCGACCAATCGAGGCTTGATGTCGGACAGATGAGCCGTTGGCTCGTTCCACCTGGCCGTTTGATGCGGATGGGCAATGAGCGCTAGGTCGATCGGATGCCTGCGTCGCGAAAACGAGCCAAGGCGCCTTTGGCGAAATTGGTGCCATTGTCGGTGATGATGCTATGCGGTATGCCGTACCGCACCGTGATGTCGGCAATGAAGGTCACTGCTGTGGGCCCATTTAATTTCTTGATGGGCTTCGCTTCTACCCACTTGGTGAACTTGTCCACTGCGACAAGCAAATGAGTCAGGCCGCCTCGGGCCGTCTTGAAAGGTCCCACCATGTCCAAGCCCCAAACTGCGAAGGGCCAGGCGATGGGGATTGTCTTCAGTGCAGAAGCCGGCTGAAGGGGCTTGGAGCGGAACACCTGGCACCCCTTGCACTTCTTGACTAATTCTTTAGCTTCTTCGTAGGGATCGGCCAAAAGAAGCCGTCTTGAAGGCTTTGGCCACTGGCGCCCTCGAGGCCGCATGGTGACCACACTCGCCTCGATGGATGTCTTTGAGGATCGCCTTGGCCTTGCTTCGATTCCACCTTGCGTTGGTGGACACCAGATGCTGTTGCCCGACTAACTCTCTGTTGACTATGGTGTAGGCTGCCGCTCGGCGTTGTACTTGCCGAGCTGAGTCTCATCTGCAGCAGCTCCTTGTCGACTAGGAAATTGAGGATGGGCTGTGCCCATGAAGGCGCAGACTATCTCTTCGATTGCCACTACAGCGACTTGGACAAGGGTGGCTGGGCTGGGGAGGTGGCGGGTTGGATTCTCGCCGCTTGCGACTTGAGGAATCTCTGGGCGATCATGGCGCGGTCCCTGGCCGACCGGCGCAGATCCCTCAACCGACCGGGCGCAGCCCCTGGCCCACGGGCGTGATCCCCGGCCGACCGGGCGAGTCCCGGGCCGACTGTGGGCTTTCTTGAGGTCGCTTGTTTGGGTCTTGAGTCGGATCCGACTATTTACGGGAGCCGCACGAAAATGGAATCGAGACTACGGTGAAGGCTTGATAGACGGCTTGAGGAGGTTTGAAGGCGCGGCGCTTGAAGGTATCGCTGGCGAGTGGACCCGACTCGTGCCAATGCATCTGCTTGATCGTTGTCGTTTCTTGGTACGTGGAGGAATTCGCATCCTTCAAAATATCCGCTGAGCTGCTGCACCAAGAAGTGGTAGCTTGCCATGTTTGCGTCCTTGGCGTCCCAGTCGCCGGATGATTGCTGAACCACCAAATCGGAGTCGCCGTAGCACAGGATCCGGCGAATGCCGAGTTCCTTGGCAAGCCGGAGCCCGTGGATGAGCGCTTCATATTCAGCTATGTTGTTGGAGGCGGCGAAGTGGATTTGCAAAGACGATATCTGAGCTTGTCGCCCTTGGGGAGGTGAGGGACGACGCCCGGCTCGAGGCCGGGCGCATCTTGGAGCCGTCGAAGTCACGATCGCCAATGAGTAGAGTCGGCGCAGGTGGCAAATCTCGAGTCTCGGCCCGGTCGGCGAGGAAGTCGGCCACGCCCTGCGACTTGATGGCGGTCTTGCGGTTGGTAGTAGATCGTGTAGGGGCGGATCGATAGCCCATTTGGCCACTCGGCGAAGCATCTTGACTTCCGATGATCTCGGCGAGTGGGGCGGTGCAAACCACGGTGATTGGATGCTCTTGAAAGTAGGGCTTGACTTCTTGGCGGCAAAATGCACACGTAGCACATCTTACGGTAGTGAGGGTAGTTCGCTTGGAGGTCGACGATTACCTCGCTCGGGTAATATACTGGTCTCTGGACCGGGGCGCTTTGCCTTCCTCCTTGCGCCGACGACTACAATCAGCATCTTGACTACCGGTGGTGGCGGCGGCGATACAAAAGCATGGGCTCTTTGGGGTCGGAGCCGCCAACACAGGGGGTCGCCAAAGATGTTCTTGAGCTTGGAGAAATGCCTCATCCGCCTTGTCGTTCCACTCAAAAAAGTGGTCTTCTTCATCGCTTGATACAATGGCGAGCTTTCTCGCCAACGATCGATGAATCGGCTTATGGAAGCCAAGCAGCGATGAACTTCGCACATCCAACGATCGGCTGGGTACCTCCATCCTCTCAATGGCCTTGATCTTCACAGGTTGCACTCTATGCCGCGCTCGGAGACCGAGAAAACCAAGGAGCTGGCGGTTGGGACTCGAACACGCATTTCTCCGGGTTGAGCTTGATCTGAATCGTGCAGATTCTCAAAGGTCTCTTTAAGGTCCTCTAGCAGCGTCCCACGCTTCTCCGTCTTCACTACCACATCATCCACATAAACATGGGCATTCCTGCCGAGCTGCTTGAGGGGGCATTTCTGCATGCAACGCTGAAAGGTGGCGCCGGCATTCCTCAAGCCGAACGTCATCGTCAGGTAGCAGAAGGCTCCAAACGGCGTGATGAATGCAGTCTTCACTGTCCATTGATTCAGCTTGATCTGGTGATATCCTGAGTAAGCATCCAAGAAGCTCAACAGCTCGCATCCGGCTGTGGAGTCTATCACCTGATCAATCCTTGGCAGAGCAAACGGGTCCTTCGGGCAGGCTTTGTTGAGGCTGGTGTAGTCGATGCACATCCGCCACCTTTGCTTGTTCTTCTTGATTACCAAAGACAGGTTGGCCATCCACTCCGAAAAAACACCTCCATGATGAAGCGGCTGCCAGGAGCCGGGCTATCTCTTCTCCCACTACTCTTCTCTTCTCTTCTGACAAGCGGCGCAAGGGCTGCTGACGGGCTTCACATCCGGCCTGACATGTAGCTTGTGCTCGGCGAGTTCCGTCGGTACACAGCATGTCCTTGGGGACCATGCGAAGATGTCCCGATTCTCACGGAGGAAATCGACGAGCTCGCCTTCCTATTCTTTGTCGAGGCCGGTGCCCATGACAGCCCTCTCTGGGTGCTCCGGGTCAAGGGTATCTTCTTGGTTTCTTTGGCGGCTTGAATGATCCTTCGCCTCCGACTCCTTGGGGTCGGCGACATCTCCGGCTGCTTCCCAGCCATCGCCACGACCACGATCAAGGAGCCGCTTCTCGGCCGCGATCACCAGAGACTCGGCCACCGATCGCTCTCGGCCGCGCCAATGACGACTTCTTATAGTCGCCGGCAATAACGGGATCCCTTGGAGGTCGGCATCTTCATCTTGAGATAGGCGTAGTGGGGAACCGCCATGAATTTGGCGAGGCAGGCCGACCTAGCGCGTGTGCGGGCTCTCAAATCCACCACCTCGAACCAGATCGGCTCGGCGGAAGTGATCTTTGTCTCCGAAGAGGATGTCTATCGAGATCTTGCCAATCGGCGAACAGGAGAGGCGGGTACAATCCCATGGAACACGGTGCGGCTGCTCTGCGGCCTGCCTCCGCTTTGATTCGAGCTTCTCCATGGTATCCTTATGCAGGATGTTTATGCTGCTGCCTCCGTCTATCGGGACACGCGAGAAACAGGCGGCCCGCTTGTCGATGGCCAAGGTTGCTCGAGAACCAAGGCGTAGAGCCCGGACTCGGCATCACCTCCGGGTGATCTCGCCCGACTCGGTGATAGGCTTCTCGAACCAATGCATGAACTCGGGGGCCTGCGCCCATCTGCGTTGACTTCTTCTTTGTTGTTGGCGCTGCTACCGATCATCTGTCGGTGGTGAACACTACGATGCTCCGTGCTCTTCGGGAACTTCGTCTTGGACCCGCGGTGACGGGCCGAGCCGCGGCTGCGGAGGCGGCGGGCGGCGGCGGCGCGGTGGCGGCGGAGGGCGAGGCCGTCTCCTTAGCGATCTGACGAGCGATGGCACTTTCGGTGGTGTGGTTCGATGGCTTCGCGCTGTGAAACTTGCAAGGACCATCCAGTCTGCTCATAAGAGAAAGCGGCAACCAATTGGACTTGCCGCCCTACGCCGCTTGGCGGAGGCTGCCCTCTGGCTGCGATCTTCTCTTTGCTGCGACACATCGGCTGTTGGAAGTCGGCTGGTGGGCTTTGGCGCTTGTTGTCGTTCATTCTTTGCCGCCGCCGGCGTCTCCGGCCGGCGTTACGGAGCCTGGGGAATCACCTTGCCAGCGCGTTGACTTGGATCTCCGTCTTCATAGAGGAGTCGGCCGTGGCGTGCTTATGCTATGACTAGCGGTTAAATCGAGGGTTTTGGGCTCGTCGCGAGGAGCTTGTGCTTGAGGAGGGTGCCCTCTCGGCACCCGGCCGTAAAGTACTCGATGGCCTGCACCTCGTGCACGCCCTCGCGGGAGTTTCGGAGCTCGCCCCAGCGCGTGAGATAGTCGCGCGTCGATTCCTCGGGGCCTTGCATGCACAAGGAGAGCTGGCGCGGCTTGGGAGGTCGCTTGCGTCTTTGGTGAAGTTGCGAATGAAGGCTTGAAAGAAGTCGACCCAGCTGTTGATGTGCGGGGCTTCAAGCTGTTCAGCCATGTCGGGCCGTGCCACAGAGCATGAGGAACATACTTGACGGCGACTCGCTTGTTGCCGTTGGCGATGCTGACAGCCGTAGAGTAGTCTATCAGCCAATCCTCCGGCTTCACGGAGCCGGTGTATTTGGGCGTATCTCGAGGGAGCGTGAACCCCTTGGGGAAGGGCTCGTCTCGATCGCGGGCCCAAGCAAGGCGGACCCATCTCGTCTTCTTCTTCTAGCGCCAGGGATCTGTGGAGTCGGTCGATCCGGTGGCGGGCGTCGTTCTCTCCGACTCCCTCTCGGCGACCGAGGCGATCTCCGAGAGTCGGATGCTCAACAGGCGGCGGAGAGACTCGCCGTTCTCTTCGGGGAGGGGGAGGCAAATAATCGCCTCGCCGCTCCACCGCTCTGGGGCGGCCATCTTGGTCGCGCTCGATGGAAATGCGAGTCCGGCTGTGGCTCGCAGCCGGCTCCTTCTCTCTCCTCCCGCGGACTCCGCCAGTCGTCGTCCGGGAGGTCGCGCCTTGATCTCGGCGAGTGGGTAAGTCGTCATTCTTCTGTTGCTGCGCGTCGGCGCGGCCGCCTGCCGCGTTCTGCGCAGCAACCGCGTCGAGGAGCTGCTGGACTCGCTCCGTCATCACACGGCGCTCTTCACCGTCGAGGTTCCTCGCTTCTTGATGCGCCGCTTAGGCGCGCGGATGTTCTCCGCAGGGGTGGCATACACGGGGCGCTTCGCTCCGAATAGATCGGTGATGGCCGCGCCGCGCTCTCGGACCGCACCAAGACGGCTCGGCCCAGTCGGAGCTGGCGAGCCGCCCGCAGCACGGTCCATCTCGCGCTGATATGCTTCGGACAAGCGTCTCATGCTTGCCAACTTCTTGGCGCCTTCAATGAGCTGAAGGCGGCACTCTTCCAGCATCTCTGCGTCCGCGTCCTCTGGGAGGGGCGCGGACAGGTCCTGCAGGGCCGCAGGCAGCGGGTCCTGGGCGTTTTCGCCGGAGTGCTCGCCGTGGCCGATGACGAGCACCTCCGTGACGGCGCTTCCGCCGCTCTCCTCGTACGGAAGCGGCTCGTCGTAAACCACCACGTTGGTGGGGAAGGTATCAAGCGACACGGCGTCGGAGTCGACCAAAGATCGGGTCGGAGGAGTTTACGGACTCCAAGTTCTGGCCAGGCTCGCCAGGCGACTTAAGCTGGTCGAGGAGGCCCGCGAGAAGGTTCTCGGGCCACCGCGCTGTGCTTTCAGCGCAGCTCGTCGGAGAGGCGACTCACCGATGAGTTCGACGAGGCCGCCTTCGCGCAGGCGGCTTGGCGCCAGCAACGCTGGTCGATGCAACTCCATCTGGCGAGCCGGGCTGGCTGCGCTTCGCCCGGGAGGAAGAGGGTTCCGTCCCGCATGATCTCCGGACGACGGTGCACCTCGCCCCACGGTGGGCGCCAAATGTCGGGGTTGATGCGACATATGCCAACGGGTGGCTTATCATGGTGGGGCGCGAGTAGAACGTCGCCGGTGCACAGAAACGGGATGAGGTGAAGACATGCACGCCGCGAATCTTACCCAGCTTCGGCTCTCCGAGGAGATAACACCTCTGCTGCTCATGGGGTCTCCGCACGATCACTATGGGGTGATAGTACAATGGTGCTCCTCGAGCTGTGTGGAGGCGAGAAGGAGCAAGCCTAGCTCTTTCCTCTTGCTATATGTCTAAACCTATCCAGGTCAACCTTTGCATGGGTGCCCGGGGGTTCATATAGGCCTACCCCGAAGTACAATGGTAACTCCCGTTGGCGTGGCCCCCATCGTCGATCTCTCTTGCAGCCGTCTTCCCGCCCGGCTTGGGGCCCGCCGATCATGGGTCCCGCACAGCAGTAATCTTGTCTTTGCGCTCTTGGTGACGCAGAGCTTGATCATGGGGTCGTGAAGCAGTGCCGCCGCGATCGAGCGATCACTGTTGCCACTCCCCGTCCAATCTGTTTATGGCTTGTGGGGCCCTGGCCGGGAGGCGGCCGACTCTGGGGAGGCCGACTCCCGTAGGGCCGTCTTCGGACTCTCCGGCCGTCTTCTTCCATCTCACTGACGGGGGGCCGGCGATCTCCGGGCGTACGTGCCGCCGTCGTGGTACAAAGGCCTTGTGCACTTTGTGGTGAGAGAGGGAGGCATGGCAACAGTGCCGCGCCTCACCGGAGATCTCCTGGTGACGCGGCTCACTGTAGCCATGCCTTCTTCTCGTGGGTCCGAGGGGACAGCCATGATGGGGCTGTACCTGATCGGTCTTCGTGAAGGTCGCAGCCGACTCTCAGGTCGGCCCTTGAGAGGTCGCAAGCCCAGTCGGCTTGGTCCAGAGTCGCCGTTTGGGGACTCGCTTCTTCAAGGTCGCCACTGGGACTCGGCCTTCGGAAGGTCGCCGAGACTCGGCCTTCCAAGGTCGCCACCTGAGGCTCGGCCTTCTCGAAGGTCGCCCTCTTTGGGACTCGGCCTTCTCAAGGTCGCCTCACTGGGACTCGGCCGAGGGCGCGGCCTGGATGTCTTGAAAGATCCTGGGTCCTGGGTCAGCCTACCCATGGCCCATTACTCCGACAGCCGGCATCAATGGAAGGTCCGTCAAGGTCATCATCGATGGAGGTAGTTGCCACAATTTGGCAAGTGAAGAACTATGCTCCAAGATTCAATTGGTCAAGAGGAAGCATCCGCACCCTTACAAGGTTCAATGGCTAAGTGACTCCGGCACTATCCGAGTTGAGCATACGGTCCAAGTCTCCTTCAAAATTGGTGCATATGAGGACACTTTGGAGTGTTATGTGGTCCCAATGACCGATTGCCACCTCCTTCTTGGTCGACCATGCAATTCAACCGTGGTGTTATCCACAGTAGGCGTACTAATCACTATAGCTTCAAGATGAAAGGGAAGGAATATGTGCTACGACCTATGCCTCCTAGTCAAGTGATAGCCGACAAGCAAGCCACCCACCATGGAGAGAAGAGTGAGAAAGTGAGCTACCCAAACGTGAGTGAGAGCCACAAGACAAACTTGAGCGCCTCTTCGCCTAGAGAGAAAAACCTCATACTATTTGCCACAAAAAGAGAGATGAGAGAAGTGTGTGAGAACCCATCGAGTGTGATGCACTTTGTCCTTGTGTGCAAGGATGGAGAACCAAAAACTAACACCGCTCACGAGCTACCTTTGGTGTTTCAATCTCTTCTGCAGGAATTTCAAGATGTTTTCCACGATGAGCTACCTCCGGGTCTCCCTCCTCTTCGAGGCATTGAGCATCGAATCGACCTCATCCCCGGCGCTCCTCTTCCAAACAAGGCTCCCTACCGCGTCAACCCCGAAGAGACAAAGGAGATTCAACAGCAAGTACAACAACTCATCGACAACGGTCATGTCCGTGAAAGCTCAAGGCCTTGTGCCGTTCCCGTTATACTTGTGCCTAAGCAAGACGGTACCTTTCGCTTGTGTTCCGATTGTAGACCCATAAATGCTATTACCGTTCGCTATAGGCATCCCATTCCTCGCTTAGATGATATGCTTGATGAACTTAGTGGAGCCAACTTTTTCTCAAAAATTGATCTTAAAAGTGGTTATTATCAAATCCACATACAAGAGGGTGATGAATGGAAAACTGCTTTCAAAACCAAATTTGGCTTATATGAGTGGTTAGTCATGCCTATGGGTTTATCGGAGGCTCCCGGTACTTTCGTGCGTCTCATGCATCATGTACCTCGCCCTTATATTGAAGTCTGTTGTGGTTTACATCGATGATATTCTTGTGTTTAGCAAAACCATGAAAGAGCAACTTAACCATGTTAGGGCTGTTTTGCAAACACTTCGCAAGGAAAGTCTTTATGCCAACATGAAAAGGTGCACATTTGGTGTTGACAAAGTGGTTTTCTTGGGTTTTGTTGTATCTTCCAAGGGTGTCCATGTTGATGAATCTAAAATTGAAGCAATTAAAAATTTGCCCCAACCCACCAATTTGCAACAAGTGCGAAGTTTTCTTGGCCTTGCGGGTTTTTATCGTCGCTTTGTGAAAGATTTTAGCACTATTGCCGCTCCTTTGCATGCTTTGAGCAAGAAGAATGCTCCTTTTGTTTGGGGACCTTTGCAATCAACCTCTTTTGATGAGCTCAAATCTTTGCTTACACATGCTCCGATTCTTGCTTTGCCCAACTTTGACAAAACTTTTGAGGTTCATTGCAATGCAAGTGGTACCGGAATTGGTGGAGTTTTCATGCAAGAAAAATGAGCTATTGCTTATTTTAGTGAAAAACATTCCGGTGCTCAACTTAACTATCCCATCTATGACAAAGAATTGTTTGCTTTAGTGAGTGTGTTACATGTGTGGGAGCATTACCTTAGACCGCATGAGTTTGTCATACATACCAATCATGAAACACTTAAATACCTCAAAGGTCAAACCAAGTTGAATAAACGGCATGCTAAATGGAGTGAATTCATTGAATCTTTTCCCTATGTGATCAAGTACATTAAGGGCAAAGAAAACATGGTGGCGGATGCCCTTTCCCGCAAATGCATGTTACTTACTCAACTTGAATTGAATGTCATAGGATTTGATCATATCAAAGATTTGTATGAGGGTGATGTGACTTTTGCTACTCCTTACGCTAAGTGTGTGACGCATACTTCTTGGGAACGATATTATATCAAAAATGGTTATCTTATGAGCTAAGAAACTATGCATTCCCAAGTCTTCTCTTCGTTTGCTCCTTTTGCAAGAGGCTCAAGGCAGTGGACTCATGGGACACTTTGGACGCGACAAGACTTTCGCCACGCTCTCCAAGAACTATTATTGGCCCAAGATGTTTTGCGATGTTACCCGCTTCACCAACCGGTGCTCTACATGTTGCAAAGCTAAGTCACACTCTCAATCCCATGGTTTACATATGCCTTTACCTATTCCACATCAACCTTGGGAAGACATTAGCATGGATTTTGTGCTTGGATTACCTAGAACTCAAAATGGCAAGGATTCCGTTTTGTTGTTGTGGACCGTTTCTCTAAAATGGCTCATTTTATCCCATGCAATAAGATAAACAACGCTTCACATGTTGCCAATCTCTTTTTAGGGAAATCTTGAGGTTGCATGGCATGCCAAAGACAATTGTGTCGGATCGAGACGTCAAGTTCTTAAGCTACTTTTGGAAGACACTATGTCCTCGACTGCTCATGTCCTCGACAGGCTCATGTCCTCGACTTCTCTGAGGGTCTTCGGCAGGCTCATGTCCTCGAATGCTTTTACCTTTTCTGGGTTGGCCTTGATGCCCCGGTGGGATACGAGGAAACCCAGGAGCTTGCCTGAGGGGATTCCAAACACACACTTCTCCGGGTTGAGCCGCAGGTCCACTTCATTTAGGCTCGCGAAGGTTTCCTCCAAGTCCTGTATCAGGGTTTTGGCCTCCCGAGACTTCACCACAATGTCATCAACGTAAGCCTCAGCATTCCTCCCGAGTTGCCGGCCCAAGGCGATGTGCATCAACCGCTGAAAGGTCGCACCGGCATTGCGCAGCCCGAACAGCATGCATGTATAGCAGTACACTCCGCACGGGGTCAGGAAGGCCGTCTTTTCTACATCTTCTACTGCCATCTTGATCTGGTGGTAGCCGGAGAAGGCATCCAGGAAGCACAACAAGTCGCACTCAGCGGTGGAGTCGACGATCTGGTCGATGCGAGGGAGCGGGAACGGATCCTGGGGCAGGCCTTGTTGAGGTTGGTGAAGTCGACACACATGCGTTCCTTCCCCACTTCTTCGGCATGACAACCGGGTTAGCCAGCCAATCTGGGTAACGGACCTCGCGAATGACTCCCGCCGCCTCCAACTTGCGGGTCTCTTGGACGATGAAAGCTTGCTCCTCAGTGGACTGCCGCCTTTCCTTCTGCTTCACAAGGCGCACGTTGGGGCACACGTTGAGGTGATGCTGAATTATGCCCCTCGGGACCCCTGCCAGCTGATCAGGTTCCCACGCGAATACCTTCTTGTTCGCGCGTAAGAACTTCACCAAGGCTTCCTCCTGTTCGGGCTCGAGGTTGGCGCCTATGGTGAAGGTGGCGCTGGTAGATCCATCTTCGTCGACCAGTACCTGCTTGGTTTCCGCCTTGTCCTGAGTGAATAGCTGCTTCTTCTTGGCCGGTGTAGCCCCCTTGGGTTCAGTGGCGTCTGAGTCGGCGGGCTGCGCCACCGCCGCGGCCTGGAAGGCGAGCTTGAGCGCTTGCAACGTATCCCCGGTGTCTCCGGACACGGTGAGGAAGCCGCTACTCCCGGGCATCTTCATGAGGTTGTACGCTGGGTGAGTTGCGGCCATGAACCGGGCTAGTGCCGGGTAGCCCAGGATGGCGTTGTATGGGAGGCCGATGGGGGCGATGTCGAAGTCGATTAGCTCCGTGCGGAAGTTGTCGTAAGTGTCAGAGGTCACCGGAAGGTGGATCTGCCCCAGGGAGCCGGTGGAGCCACCTTCGACACCCAAGAAGGGCCTGCTGGGCTGCAGCCGCTCCAGCGGTACATGGAGAAGGCTGAAGGCCTCCACTGAGAGCATGCTGAGGCCTGCACCGCCGTCGATGAGGGTCCTGGTGACGTCCACCTGACCACCGTCGGTGGGGGTGCATAGCATTGGGAGCGTGCCCGAGCAGGCCGAGTTGGAGGGGTGATCATCCGAGCTGAAGGCCAGATCGGCTTTAGGCGCCGCCCAGCCCGGAGGCGCCCCACGCAGCGTGGAAGTGGCGTCGATCTGGCGGACGAATGACTTGATGTGGCGGCCTGAAGGTGGTGCCTGCGAGACGCCTAGGAGAGCTGCGACGACCGGGTGCGCCGGTGCAGCGTACTGGGCAAGGAAGAGGCCGCGCAGTTCCCCCCAGGAGGCTACGGAAGCTGCCAGCAGGTGGAGCAGCCACATGCGCGGGACGCCAATGAGGGCCATGGGAAGCCAGTTGGCCATGACCCTGTCATCGCCCCCAGCCTCGAGGACGACCTCCTCGTATGCCAGCAGGAAAGCCAGCGGATCGGCCGCCCCATTGTAGCGCGGTGGCATCTCTGGCTTGAACTTGTTCGGCCATTGCACCTATCGCAAGGCGGGGTCCAAGGCTCGGAGCCCCCTGGCCCCCGCGCTGGCACCGACGACCGGGGCGGGCGGCGCGTTGCCCATCATGAGGGCGAATTGCGGTGTTGGTGGAGCGCGGGTTGGTGGAAGGGAAAGCTCCGGCGCACCCCTACCTGGCGCGCCAAATGTCAGATTTCGGGTTCCGGCAGACCCTCAATGTTCAAACTCTGGGGTGCACACGGTGATCACACCTACTGCCTACCCGTGTCTCGTTGACTCGCAAGGATGTAAACTACATGAAAAACAACACAGAGGACACAAGGTTTATACTGGTTCGGGCCACCATTGTGGTGTCACACCCTACTCCAGTGTGTGGTGTGTGGATTGCCTCTGGGGCTGATGATGAACAGTACAAGGAAGAACAGCCTCGCGAGGGTCTATTCTTGGCTGGTGCAATGAACTGCTAGGGGGAGTTCAGTCGCTTCTCTCTCTCTCTCTCTATGTCTTTCTATCCTTGTTCCCTCGATCCCTCTACCATGTGGTGGCTAGTCCTATTTATAGGCGGAGGCCCTGGGCCTCTTCCCAAATATTGAGCGGGAAGGGCGCTGAGGGAGTCCTGGACTAGGGGGTGTCCGGATAGCCGAACTATCATCATTGGCCGGACTCCAAGACTATGAAGATACAAGATTGAAGACTTCGTCCCGTGTCCGGATGGGACTTTCCTTGGCGTGGAAGGCAAGCTTGGCGATACGGATATGTAGATCTCCTACCATTGTAACCGACTCTGTGTAACCCTAGCCCTCTCCGGTGTCTATATAAACTGGAGGGTTTTAGTCCGTAGGACGAACAACCATTACAACAATCATACCATAGGCTAGCTTCTAGGGTTCAGCCTCCTTGATCTCGTGGTAGATCCACTCTTGTACTACCCATATCATCAATATCAATCAAGCAGGAGTAGGGTTTTACCTCCATCGAGAGGGCCCGAACCTAGGTAAAAACATCATGTCCCTTGTCTCCTATTACCATCCGCCTAGACGCACAGTTCAGGACCCCCTACCCGAGATCCACCGGTTTTGACACCGACAAGCGCCAACAGTTGGCCATTTTGAAGGGGAACATCTAGTACACTTATCCTGACTAAAGTTGGTCCTCGCCTGCCAAACGCCCTGATGATGACGCCGGCTTGGGCTCCACGATGACCTCCATTCTGCCGTCCTGCTGGTCTTGGTCTTGTTGCACCAAAATGGTTGCCTTTGCTTGATACTCTTGCCTGCGCTTGCCCCCTTTGCACCAAAGAGGAAACAAGGACTCTGCACAGGCCGGTGCCCGCCTAGCGCCCGCCTGGCCTTGGTCGTCATGGCTTGCGTCATGGGCACCTCGTGAGGTACCCTGCCTTGATCTCTCCACCCCCTAGCGAGCCAGCCTGACGAGGCTGTGCCCGAGGAAGCCTCCTGTCATCCACCCCGTGAGTCTTGGCCCCTCGCGAGGGTCTTAAGCATGTGTTGATGAAGATGGGCCGTACTGGGCCACTCCTTGACCCACGCCGCAGGCCGCAGGCAGGCAAGTCTGGGTACCCCCGTTCCCAGAATGCCGACATATATAAATCTGTATGTGGTCCATACTGGAATCTCTACAAAGACATATATTTAGGAACAAGGGCAGTACATTACACAAAATCATAGGTGGCATGTAGGAATTCCAGTGCACTACATTAGGCTCCCTTAGAGTGCCCCTAGTCCAGCATACAGAGTCATGGCTAGTTTATGGTACGCACACAATCGTTAATTGGTGGTTTAAATATGCGCAAGGGATATGCAATGTAGTATCATGTAGAGACGTCTGAAATTAGCCGTGTCAACTTGCAGATATGGTTACACAATGAAAAAGTACAAGATGTATGTGGCAATTTCATGGAACATCGCAAAAAAAAGAGAGGTAGCGGTGAGCCTATACAGTGTGCTATGGTACGTCACTCCTCCATTGCAATCATCGTGACATGTTATTTGTATGTCAGTTCTATTAGCCAAGTTTCTTAGGGACAGTTATTACGAGTTATTCTAAGAAAATAAGCACCTGTGAAAATAAGCTCCATGTAATAAGCCAACCAGTTCTTTACGTTGCATTTTCATATTATCTTTGGTATGATCAGTGGAAAGTCTAGATTGCATTATATTTTTTCATTTTGCTGCCCATATGAAAATTAATTTGACTTGCAAACATCACAAACTGAACCCAGTGCAGTAATTAATATGATAGGAAAACAGACTATCACTATTTGCTCAAAATGCAAATACAAAGATACCATCTACTTGGCACAATCTACTTTGGTCAATGTTTTCCATAGAGATCCCATTGCCTAATTTAAACAAAGAATGCATGACCCACATTTAAATGAAGAACAATTATTTATTGAAATTCGATGGTCCAAGTGGCTGGTTATTATCATATAGCAGCACCACCTGAAAGCATCATATAGCAGCAGCAGCTCATAGCAACTCATCATACAGCAGCAGCCTGCAATTCATCATATACCAGCAGCATCTCATAGCAATTCATCATATAGCAGCAGCAGGAGTAGCTCATAGCAATTCATCATATAGCAGCAGGAGGAGCAGCTCATAGCAATTCATCATATAGCAGTAGGAGGAGCAGCTCATAGCAATTCATCGTATAGCAGTAGCAGGAGCAGCTCATAGCAATTCATCATATAGCAGCAGCAGGAGCAGCTCATAGCAATTCATCATATAGCATCAGCAGGAGCAGCTTATAGCAACTCATCATATAGCAGCAGCAGCTCATAGCTATTCATCATATAGCAGCAGCAGCAGCTCATAGCAATTCATCATATAGCAGTAGCAGCTCATAGCAATTCATCATATAGCAGCAGCATGAGCAGCTCATAGCAATGCATCATATAGCAGCAGCATAAGCAACTCATAGCAATTCATCGTATAGTGGATCAGAATGAAAATTTGGCAAAAAAATTAGAGGAGATCCTCACCTTGTTGGATGAGCTCATCCTTCAGCAGCACCTCAAGGCCATTGCCTGGGAGGAGGGGAGGGGGAATAAGGTGCCTTCTGCGCGATGTGGCATCACCAGACTGTGCAGGCGCCACTGGAAATAGTGCGTTGGGCGAACCACAGTGGAGCATTCTTTGGAGACCATGAGAATGAGGGGCGCGCCATAGGAGGAGCAACCAGGAGATTGCCCCTACCCGCCCGCCATGTAGCCTAGCTGGACATAGCATCGGCGAGACCAGGGCGGATGGGACCCGATGGCGGCGGCTCACTGGAGGAACCCTAGTGCTGCAGGCGGGGATCAAGGTAGAGGAAAGGGGAGAGGAGATGCAAGCGGGCGGGCAATGAACGCTTGCGTGTTTGTTTTACTTGAGGGTCGGTGTGACAGGCGTCGTGATTGCATTTTGAGTGTAATATAGGCGGACACAGAGTCATTTCACTATTCCCTTCCTTCAATTTTAGTGAGGTTCTACCCAAACACCCCCCTCCAAAGCGAAATTAGTTAAGCCCGGGCCCATAACTCAAAAATGACTTCTTTACATATTTTATGGCTTATTTTGACAATAAGCCACGAAAAGCGGAATCGAACTGGCCCTTAACCTGCAATTCAATTGTGCGTGCAATGATGAATCACTCCTGCCTGCTATAGTGTACATTTAGGCATCATCATACATGGCATAACCTAATACATGTGCATTCCATTGTAGAATCTGGAATATGCAATGTCTATGTTAGTTCATACATTGCACATGATGTTTAAATGCCCCTTAAATCTGGTTAGTCAAGTGATGGTATTTAAGCCTCATTCTTTGCTTCTTTTCTTGATATGTAAGATTTTCTCACACATCTGTTCAATTGCTTGTTTGCATCAGCCAGCCATACTAGGACTGTTTGCTTTGATTACTTGCTATTCTTGACCTAACACTCTAACAGAGCTTGTCAACAATTTAAACACTAAGGGCTGCTGTTGTGGGGCCTTGTCTAACTCATAGGTGACATAAAGGTTTGGTTGTACACTAAAGTAGGCTCTCCAAGAGTACCTGGAGATCCAATTTGAAGGTATGCCTAGTTTTTATATAGTGCAGACATAGTAAATGCTCATTTCATTGCGTGCAAGTGCAAGAGATGCGGCATGTTTCATTATGTGGTGTTGTTTTGTTATAATCTCATCCTTTTGTGTTCACAGACTGGAAAGTATGCATATTTATCTTCCAAGGAGACGAGTAACTAGTTTGTGTCACCTTGCAGAGGGGGTGCAATGAAGATAAGATTGAGGATTTCCAAGTACAAGATGTTAGGAAGGAGCCTTCCAAGATAAGTAGGATATGCGCTGAGCCTCTTCAACCTGTTAGGGTAAGTCACTGTATGCAACTCAACAGTTCAATTCCTTGTTTGTTTCAGGCATAGTTAATTTGCTCTTTTCAATTGCTTTATTTGTCCTCAGTTAATGAGATGCCCAAAGAATCATGCCTGCTGTTGGGTACTTATATAACTATTAGTTGACATAATTAAAGGCCTTACTCTGCCGAAGTGTGCCTGAAGCTTTGAAGTCTATTAACCAACTATTATTGCATGAGGCTCACAATCTAGTTTATACTAGGCTAATGATTGCATAGTTTTGCCTGCTATAGTATGTTTGTATGAAACCCTCTGCTGTTCATTATGCTCCCTAAGATTTTAATTGAGCTACAGAATGGCCAACTGCTTGCTTACTTATACGCAACGTGCTGTCTAAATTTGTAACTTGTGTGTGTTTTCGATTGGGCCCCAACATCATGCTCCTTTGGTGAGCTAAGAGGGATTTCTGTATGCAGGCTGCACAGACTATCTTTTTTATGATCTTTAAAATATCACCTGCTTATGCTTCATGGTGTGTAACATTATTGTTAGTCCTGTTTTGCCATGTAGTACAAAATAGTGTCTTGCTTGCTTCACTGTTGTAACTATATTTTTGCCCTAGTCATGTGCACTTACAGAAACATTTCAGGATGAGGTGACATCAACACAAAGATCTGCGAGCAGTGCGGCATGGCCGTTACCGAATGATTATGGATTGGAATTGGAATGTGCTGATGTTCTCGAGCATCAACTACAGGTGGCAAGACAACGTGTACATGATTGTCAACGTATAATCAACAAGTTGAGACTGGACAAGCAGGTATTAGACACAGGAGTCCAAAAAATGAAACAAGACACTGAGGTAACCACGAAGGAATTGGAGATTTTGCAGACTGAAATTTGTGCTATCTCAATCCGGCCAATCCTATTTTCTGAAGAGATTATAGTTCAAATGGAGTTAGCTTGATGCACGTCCTTGATGTATGAGCTGTATTTGCCCAGTGTATGTAATTGTTGTTTGTGTATGCTTTATTATCACCTGTGCCGAACCATAATGCCCAGTGGGTATAATCGGCTGTAATTTCTTTATTGTATAGTGTAGGATTATTCTATGTTTCTATGCCTTGGTGTAAGTGCATCTAGTGCCACCCCTAGTTTGGTTTTGGAGCATTGACGACAAACGTGGTTGAGGGACTAATATGTTTGTGAGAATTGCAGGATAATACAGGTAGTAGTCCCTCTTTGATTCGGTTTACCTACTGGAGACGACCCCTAAAATTGTATGAAGACATTGAAGATAATGGAGACATTGAGTAAAGACTATGGAGCGCGAAGACTTAGTAGTTTCGTTGTTTCTTTTCCTCTTTGTTGAGTCATAGGAACCACCGCACTGTTAAGTGGGGTCCAAGTGAACAAAGTCAGAGTGACTGAAGTGATGCTCAACCAAATGCCTATGTCTTCGAGCGAAGACAATGAGAGCAAATCTTATCCAGAGTCGGATAAGTCAGCTTTACTTGTAGCCCAAGTCAAGCTGTCGCGTGTGTTTGAAATCTGACCGTTGTGACATGTGTCAGTTCCTTAGTGACCCAGGGTCATTTCGGACAAAACAGGTCGGGTTGCCCATCGCTATAAATAGCCCACCCCCTACACCATAAATTGGTGGCTGCTCAGAGTTAGTGCACGGCTTATGTCGTCGAGAGCAACCCACCTCCGAAGAGTTTGAGAGGGAAATCCTTGTGAGGACAAAGCCCAAAACACCCAGAGCCCAAAGAGTGTTTGGCATCACTGAAGTCTTTCTGTCCGCGTGATCTAAAGACTTGTTACACTTGAGGACTGTGAATCCTCCAGCCGGTTAGGTGTCGCGTTCTGAGCATCCAAGAGTAATTGTGGATTGCCGATGAACGAAGTCTGTGAAGGTTTGGAAGTCTACCTTGAAGACTTACCAGAGTGATTGGGCGGGGACTGTGTGTCCTTAGCTCAAGGGGATAAGGTGAAGACACGGTCTTGAGTTCAATCTCAGCCTCCTGACCGGACATACAGTTGTCCTGACAAGCTGGAACTGGTCGAACAAATCCTTGTCTTCTAGCGCTTGGTTCTATCTCTTACTCTCCTTACTTACAGTTCGTCTTTGTGAAGTCATTGCCTGATTGTTATGCCTATTTGACTTAACTGAGTGACTACTTGTTTTGATTGGTTTCATACTATCTTCCATCCTGATCCTACTACCTAGCTGATATCAGTCATCATGCTTTAGTTTCATACTTGTCTGACTATGGCTTGTCTAGTGTAGTTCATCTTCCGCTGCATGTTTATAGGTCCCGTTTTCGTGTTTGTCTTTGAAATTTTCATGTTTTGAAGACTTTCATAAAAATCGCCTATTCACCCCCCCCCCTCTAGTCGATAACTAGCACTTTCAATTGGTATTAGAGCAAGGTACTCCCTTGTTCTGTGTGATTCGGTTTAACCGCCTGGAGTTTCAGCTATGTCGACTGCAGGGATAATCAAAGTCTCCGTTGCGTGCGTTGTCTTCGATGGCACTGAATATCCCTACTGGAAGAATAAGATGCGTATGCATCTTGAAGCCATTGATGTTGATTTGTGGTATGTCGTCAAGAACGGCGTTCCCAAGACTAGTTAAGGTGTCTCCCCTACTGATGTCAAGAATTTCTTTCAACTCGATTCTACAGCGAAGAACATCATCTGTGGTCATCTGACCAAAGGGCAGTATGGCTGTGTGAGTGCTTTGGAAACGTCGAAGCTAGTCTGGGACTGGCTCTCCAAGGTCAATGAAAGAGTTTCAACTTAGAGAGATCAAAGAATCAGTGTCCTACGCAACCTCTTCATCCACTTTAAGAGAAATGACAATGAAAATGTCCAGCTCACGTTTGATCGCCTCACTGACATCACAAACGAGCTTCAGGCTCTCGGTGCCACTGAGATCACCAAGCATGAAATCGTCAAGACGCTTCTGAGATCTCTTGATAGCTCATTTAACACTCTAGCTCTTATGATTCAATAACACCGTGATTTCAAGACACTCGATCCATCTGACATACTTGAGAGGCTCAACACACATGAGTTCCAGCTATCTGAGAAAATAGATATCTATGGTCCCAACTATGGCCGAACTCGCGCTTTGAAGGCAAAGGCTGTTTCCTCATCTAAAGAAGAATCTGGCTGCAGTTCTGGTGAAGCTGAAGACCTTGGAAAGGAGCTTGCTATGCTTGTGAAGAAGTTCTAGAAGTTCACTAAGAAGAAAGGCTTCAGAAAGTCTTCATGATCTAGCTCAAGAAATGATGAAGCTTCTTCCCATGACCACAAGAAGAGAACCTGTCACAAGTGCAAGAAACCTGGCCACTACATCTCTGAGTGTCCACAGTGGGACAATGAGAAGTAAAAGAAGAAGAGCAAGGAATATGATTCTGATGACAAGAAGAAGAAGAAATACTCAAAATCTTCTTCCAAGTCCTCTTCCAAGTCTTCATCACACAAGAAAAGTTCATCTGGCAAGGCTCGTGCTTTTGTTGGCAAGGAGATGGATTCAGAGGAGGAGTCTGCTTCTGAGGATGCGGAAGTGGTGGAGTCTGAGGAAGAATCTGACTCTAGCGTTGCAAGTCTAGCTCTGGCTTCAGCCTACGTTGCCAAGTCCATCTTCAACACTGAAGACAATGTATCCACGACCAACGCTAATGCCAGTAACAAGGACGACTCCGCTCCCACTTACTGCTTCATGGCACGTCGTGCCAAGGTAAACTCACGCGATGCTTACTTTCAAACATCAAGTTAAGATGACTCTGATTGTGAATCTAAACCTAGCTACAAAAAACTTGCTAAAATTGCAACTAAACAACAGAAAGCTATGGAACATATTCAAAAACTGTTAGACAAAAGCAATGACCTGTTGGACGCGGAAATGACTAAGACTCAGTCCTTAACTGAAGACATAAAAAATCTTCATGCTAAGTACCAGGAACTTGAAGGTCGTCATGAAACCCTCTCAACATCTCATGAAAAGCTTTCCTACGATTATCTTCAAAGGAAGCAGGAACTTGAGAAATTGAGATCGGATCATGAAGATCTTCAAAAGGAGAACGAGTCACTCCGCGCTCAACAGATCAGTCCCGCTCAGGAAGGATTTGAACCACCCTGTTTAAAATGCATTGAGCATGATAACACTATCTCTGTTGCTGGATGTTCTACTGCTCCTGTTGCAATATCTTCAACTGCTGATGTGGTAACTAACCCCTCTGTTGAGGATACCAGTACTATTGCTGATGAGAATGCCAGGTTGAAGACGCTGATTGAGATAGGAATGTAGAAAAGCCTCAAAGGGCATCAGACATTATGTGATGTCCTCAAAAAGCAAATTCTGAACCGAAACCCTAGAAAAGAGGGTATTGGGTTCGAGAGGAAAATGAATGTTGATGGGTCGTACTAGAAGCCTGAGCAGTACCCCAAAACCACATGGGTTGCTGCAAAGGAATCTTCAGTAGATCCATCCACCTTATCTGGTTTCACTTGCGCTAACCCTATTATCATTGATGAATCCTTTGATGCAAACCATAAACTGTTTAAGAATCAGAATGGTGAAGTGTTTGCCAGGTATATTGGTACTAACTGCAGGAATGGACCACCTATGAAGAAGATCTGGGTAACTAAACAACGTATTGAGAATCTTCCTCTGAATGTCATCATGACACCACCAAGGAAGAAGACAAACCCCAGACCTATGGCTTCATATGGCCCAAAGGCTTCATCTGAATCTGAGACTCACAGAGTCACCCTAACGCCAATGTTTTACAGGGAAACCATACTCAGACTTATGAATATGAGCGTGTGTCTTCAAACCGCTATGTTCATAGGACTGAGAACTTTTCTGCTTATTCATATGAGTATCATTCTTCTCCTGCAAGGCTATTTGCTAGGGCTCCAAAGCCGAAATTCTCAGATGCTGCACTTAGACTCATTGCTTCTAAGCCACCCCTGAAGATGTGGGTGGTTAAGAAGAATTAACTTTCTTTTGCAGAGAAAGGTCTCAAGCCTGAAATCAAAGGCGTCTGATGCTATTGCTGGGGACCGAAAACACATTAAGGGACGCATGATAAAATGGTCTTACTATGTATTTCATATCTGAATCTCTTGCCAGTAATACTATCACTCCTAACCTTGATCTAAGCCTTGATGATCCTCTTGTGCATCAAATGTTAATGCTTCACAACACTCTTTGTGAAGCCTATCCTCCTAACTGCACTGTAGGGTACGACACCTCGTGCTTCAGAATGGATTATGGACAGTGGATGCACTAACCACATGACTGGTGATAGAAGTCTTCTCATGGACTTAACCTTACGTCCATGTGATAAAAGTCACATCACATTCGCTGACACTGGTAAAAGCGAGGTATGGGCCTAGGTAGAGTTGCAATCTCAAGGGATCAGCACATGGACAAAGTGATGCTTGTTGAATCCCTTGGTTTCAACTTAATGTCTGTCTCAATGCTTTGTGACTTAAACATGATTGTGCTATTTGGAAAATATCGTTGCCTTGTACTAATGGAATCTGACAAGTCTCTAGTCTTCGAAGGGTACAGGAAAGATGATTTGTACATGGTAGATTTCTCAGCAGGACCACAGATGGTTGTATGTCTTCTAGCCAAGTCTTCAGAGTGCTGGCTCTGGCATCGGAGGCTAGGGCATGCTGGCATGAGGAACCTATACACTCTCGCCAAGAAGAAGCACGTCATAGGCATCGAAGACGTCAAGTTCAAGAAAGATCATCTATGTGGTGCTTGTGAAGCTGGGAAGATGACAAGGGCCAAGCATCCCTCAAAGACAATCATGACTACATCTCGACCTTTTGAGTTGCTCCACCTGGACTTGTTTGGTCCCATTCACTACTCTACTCTCACTGCTACTGCTTGTCTCTATGGTTTCATTATTGTTGATGATTATTCAAGATACACTTGGGTGCACATAATTCTCTTCAAGACTGAAGTGCATGATGTCTTCAGACGTTTCGCAAACCGCGCCATGAACAACTACGGCGTCAAGATCAAGCACATTAGGAGTGACAATGGCACAGTGTAAGTGCATCTAGTGCCACCCCTAGTTGGTTTTGGAGTATTGACAACAAAGTTGGTTGAGGGACTAATGCGTTTGTGAGAATTGCAGGATAACGCAGGTAGTGTCCCTCATCGATTCGGTTTACCTACGGAGATGACCCTAAAATGTATGAAGATATTGAAGACAATGGTGGTATGAGAAGATATTCATATTGAAGACTATGACATGAGAAGACATTGCGTGAAGACTATGCAGCGCAAAGACTGTGTGGTTTCGTTGCTTCCTTTTCTTCTTTGTTGAGTCATAGGAACCACCGTCTTTGTTAAGTGGGGTCCAAGTGAACTAAGTCGAGTGGTAAGTGATGCTCAACTCAAATCCTATGTCTTGAGCGAAGACAATGAGAGCAAACCTTATCCAGAGCTGGATGAGTCAGCTTTGCTTGTAGCCCAAGTAAAGTTGCCGCATGTGTTTGAAATCTGACCGTTGGAACACGTGTCAGTTCCTTAGTGACCCAGGGTCATTTTGTACAAATCAGGTCGGGTTGCCTAGTGGCTATAAATATCCCACCCCCTACACCATAAATTGGCGGCTGCTCAAAGTTTGTGCACGCCTTTTGTCGTTTGAGAGCAACCCACCTCGAAGCATTTGAGAGAGAGAAAAATCCTTGCGAGGACAAAGCCCAAACACCCAGAGCCAAAGAGTGTTAGGCATCACTGAAGTCTTTACATGCATGTGACACGAAGACTTATTACACTTGAGGACTGTGAATCCTCCATCCGGTTAGGCGTCGCGTTCGAGCATCCAAGAGTCATTGTGGATTGCGGTGAGCGAAGTCTGTGAAGGTTTGGAAGTCTCCTTGAAGACTTACCAGAGTGATTGGGCGAGGACTGTGTCCTTAGCTCAAGGGAATAAGGTGAAGACACGGTCTTGAGTTAAATCTGAGCCTCCCTAACTGCACGTCACAGTTGTCACAAAGCTGGAACTGGTCTAACAAATCTGTGTCTTCAACAAGCAACTGGTTCTATCCCTTCCCAACCTTACTTTAGTTTGTCTTCGTGAAGTCATTGCCTATCTGTGTATCTGTTTGACTTCATTGCTTGACTACTACTATTGATTGGCTTCATACTATCTTCCATCTTGATCCTTACTACCTAGCTGCTATTAGTCCTGTACTTTCACATCATTGCATACTTGACTAAGGCTTGCTTAGGGTAGTTTATCTTCCGCTGCAGAACAATTAGGTCATTTCTGTTGTTTGTCTTCGAAACTTCCAAGCTTTGAAGACTTTCATAAAATCGCCTATTCACCCCCTCTATTCGATAGTAGCACTTTCAATTGGTATCGAGCAAGGTACTCCTTGTTACGTGTGATTCATTTAACCACCGGAGTTTCAGCTATATCGATTGCGGGGATAATCAAGGTCTCCGCTGCTTGCCCGTGTTCGATGGGCCTGAATATCCCTCTTCGGAAGAATAAGATGTGTATGCATCTTGAAGCCATTGATGTCGACCTCGGTATGTTGTAAAGAATGGCGTTCCCAAAAGCTAGTGAAGGTGTCACCCCACTCGATGTCAAGAAGTTCATTCAAGCTGGACTCTCTTGCAAAGAACATCATCTGTGGTCATCGACCAAAGGACGGTATGGTCGTGTGAGTGCTCGAAAGCGTCGAAGCTAGTGCGGGACTAGCTATCCAAGGTCAACGAAGCGTCTCAACCCGAGAGATCAAAGAATCGGTGTTCTTCGCAACCTCTTCAACCGCTTCAAGAAAGCGACAATGAAAATGTCCAGCTCACGTTTGATCGCCTCACGATATCACAAATGAACTTCAAGCTCTTGGCAACCGAGATTACCAAGCATGAAATTGTCAAGACATTCTTGAGATGACTTGATAGCTCCTTTGACACCCTTGCCCTCATGATACAAGAACATCCCGACTTCAAGTCACTCGATCCGTCGATATTCTTGAGAGGCTCAACACACATGAGTTCCAGCTATCTCGGAAAAAGAGATATCTATGGCCCAAACTATGGCGAACTCGCACTTTGAAGGCAAAAGTTGTTTCCTCTTAGAAGAAGAATCATTGCAGTTCGAAGATCCTCGAAGACATTGGAAAGGAACTTGCTATGCTTGTGAAGAAATTCCAAAAGTTCACTAAGAAGAAAGGCTTCAGAAAGTCTTCACGATCCAGCTCAAGGAATGATGAAGCTTCCACCCATGACCACAAAAAGAGAACCTGCCACAAGTGCAAGAAACCTGGTCACTACATATCTGAATGTCAATAGTGGGACAATGAGAACAAGAAGAAGAAGAAAAGCAAGGAATATGATTCCGATGACAAGAAGAAGAAGAAATCCTCAAACTCTTCTAAGTCTTCTTCCAAGTCTTCATCATACAAGAAGAGCTCATCGGGCAAGGCTCGTGCCTTTGTTGGCAAGGAAATGGATTCAGAGGAGGAGTCTACTTCGGAGGAGGCGGAGGTGGAGTCTGGAGAGGAGTCTGACCCTGGCGTTGCAAGTCTGGCTCTAGCCACAGCCTATGTGGCCAAGTCCGTCTTCAACACTGAAGACAATGACTTCCACACCAACGCTGAAGCTAATGACGAAGACGATCCTACTCCCACCTACTGCTTCATGGCACGTGGTGCCAAGGTAAAATCACGCGATGCTTACTTTCAAACTTCAAGTGAAGATGACTCTGATTGTGAATCCAAACCCAGCTACAAAACACTTGCTAAAATTGCAACTGAACAACAAAAGGCTATGGAACATACTCAAAAACTGTTAGACAAAAGCGATGACTGTTGGATGCTGAAATGACACGCTTCACAGTCCTTAGTTGATGACATAAAAATCTTCATGCTAAGTACCAAGAACTTGAAGGTCGTCATGAATCGCTCTCAACTACTTATGAAAGGCTCTCCTATGATTATCTTCAAAGGAAACAAGAGCTTGAGAAATTGAGAGCGGCTCATGAAGATCTTCAAAAGGTGAATGAGTCACTTCAGCTCAATGATCGGTTCCGCTCAGGATGGATTTGAACCACCATGTCTAAAATGCATTGGCGTGATAACGCTACATCTTTTCTTGAATGTTCCATTCTGCTACTATTTCATTGTCTTCACCTCTTGATGTGGTTACTAACCCCTCTGCGGAGGATACCATTGCTTTTGTCTTGATGAAAATGCTATGTTGAAGACATTGCTTGAAACAGGATGTACAAAAGTTTGAAGGGACATCGACTCTCTGCGATGTCCTCAAAAGCGATTCGAACGAAACCCTAGGAAAGAAGGTGTTGGGTTGAAAGGAAAATGAATATTGATGGCTCGTCTTTGGAAGCCCGAGCGGACCCCAAAACCACATGGGTTGCTGCAAAGGAACCTTGATAGATCCATCCACCTTATCTGGCTTTACTGTGCTAATCCTATTGTCATTGATGAATCCTTTGATGCAAACTATAAGCTGTTCAAAAATCGAGAATGGTGAAGTGTTTGCGGTACATTGGTACTAAGCTGCAGGAATGGACCACCTATGAAGAAGATCTGGGTACCTAAGAAGTACATTGAGAATCTTCCTGTGAATGTCGTCATGACACCACCGAGGAAGAAGACAAACCCCAAACCTATAGCTTCATGTGGCCCAAAGGCTTCATACAGATCTGAGACTCACATGAGTCACCCTAACGCCAATGTTTTGCGGAAATCATTCTCGAGACTTATGAATATGAGTGTGTATCTTGAACCGCTATGTTCATAGGACTAAGAACTTTTCAGCTTATTCATATGAGTATCATTCATCTCCTGCAAGGCTATTTGCTAGGGCTTCAAAGCCAAAATTCTCAGATGCTGCACTAAGACTCATTGCTTCTAAGCCACCACTAAAGATGTGGGTGGCAAAGAAGAACTAACTCTCTTTTGCAGAAAACGGTCTCCAGCCAGCAATCAATGGCGTCCGATACTATTGCTGGGGACCTAAAACTCATTTAGGATGCACACTAAAATGTCATTCTATATACTTCACATCTGAATCTCTTATCAGTCATACTATGTCCTAACTTTGATATAAGCTATGACTGTCCCTATATGTGTCAAATGCTTATGCTTCACAACACTCTTGTGAAGCCTATCCTCCTAACTACATTGTAGGGTACATCACCAAAAGCTTTAGAATGGATTATGGACAGTGGATGCACAAATCATATGACTGGTGATCGAAGTCTTCTCATGGACTCATCCTTACGTGCATCCGACAAGAGTCACATTACATTTGCTGACACTGGTAAAAGCAAGGTATTGGGTCTAGGTAGAGTTGCAATCTCAAAGGATCAACACATGGATAAAGTGATGCTTGTTGAATCCCTTGGTTTCAACTTAATGTCTGTCTCAATGCTTTGTGACTTGAACATGATTGTGATATTTAGAAAATATCGTTGCCTTGTGCTAATGGAATCTGACAAATCTCTAGTCTTTGAAGGGTATCGAAAAGATGATCTATACATGGTAGATTTCTCAGCAGGTCCACAGCTTGTCGTATGTCTTCTCACAAAAGCTTCAGAATGCTGGCTCTGGCATCGAAGGTTAAGACATGCTGGCATGAGGAACTTACACTCACTTGTCAAGAAGAAGCATGTCATTGGCATCGAGGATGTCAAGTTCAAAAAGGATCATTTGTGTGGTGCCTGTGAAGCTAGAAAGATGACAAGGGCAAAGCACCACTCGAAGACAATCATGACAACATCTCAACCCTTCGAGCTGTTACGCATGGACTTATTTGGACCTACTCACTACTCCACCCTCACAACAACTGCCTATCTCTATGGCTTCGTCATTGTTGACGACTACTCAAGATACACATGGGTTCATATAATTCTTTACAAGACTATAGTGCAAGATGTCTTGGTAACCGCCGTCGAGCAATGAATAATTATGGCGTGAAGATCAAGCACATCAGAAGTGACAATGGCACTGAATTCAAGAACACTAGACTTGATCTGTATCTGGATACAATGGGAATCACTCATGAGTTCAATGCTCCATACACACCTCAGCAAAATGGCATCGTTGAGCGCAAAAACAGAACCCTCATTGAGATGGCTCGAACAATGCTAGATGAGTACAAGACACCAAGAAAGTTCGGCACGAAGCTATTGATACAACATGTCACATCATCAACCGTGTGTACATCCATAAGCTTCGAACAAAACATCTTATGAGCTCCTTCTTGGCAAGAAGCCAAGCGTCGCCACTACTTGAGTATTTGGAGCTAGATCTTTGGATCAAGGATCCCCATCACAAGTCAAAATTTGCACCTAAGGCTCACGAAGGCTTCATGCTTGCTATGGAAAGGATTCACACTCCTCTGAGTCTTCAACCTTTATCTCTACAAAATCGTTGAAACTGTGGATGTGAAATTTGATGAAACCAATGGTTCACAGAGAGAGATTCTCCCAAGTACACTAGATGAAGCTCCTTCAAACGAGTCTATCAAGCTGATGGGAACTGGTGAAATCATGCCCTCTGAAGCACAGCCTGAAGAGGAACTTATCATCTCCGCACCAAATCAACTTGAAGACAATGCTCAGACCGAAGACAATCCTCCCAATGATGATAATGATCAGCCAGAGCAAAATCTTCGTCCTGTTCATCCTCGTGTTGCAAATGAAGTTCAAATAGAGAAGATAATTGACAACATCAATGCACCTGGTCCGCTCACTCGATCAAGAGTAACACAGCTAGCAAACTTCTGTGGGCACTTTTCGTTTGTGTCAATATCATAACCCAAGAAAGTTGCTGAAGCTTTTATGGAACCTGAATGGATTTAAGCCATGCAAGAAGAACTTCAACAGTTCAAACTGAATAATGTCTGGGAACTCGTCAAGCGACCTGACCCTCGCAAGCATAACATTATTGGAACAAAGTGGATATATCAAAACAAGCAAGATGAGCATGGTCAAGTCGTCTGAAACAAAGCACGCCTTGTGGCTCAAGGATATACTCAAGTTGAAGGAACTGACTTCGATGAAACATTTGCTCCTGTTGCTAGGCTTGAAGCTATTCACATACTACTAGCCTACGCTAATTATCACAACATCTTGCTATATCAAATCGATGTAAAGAGTGCATTTCTCAATGGCAAGATTGAAGAAGAAGTATATGTCGCACAACCACCTGGCTTTGAAGATCCAAAACATCCTGATATGGTGTATAAGCTAAACAAAGCACTGTATGGCCTCAAACAAGCTCCTCGTGCACGGTATGATACAATCAAAGACTTCAAGAGCAAAGGCTTCAAACCTGGATCCCTCGATCCCACACTCTTCACAAAGACATATGATGGTGAACTGTTTGTGTGCGAAATATATGTGGATGACATAATCTTCGGCTACACCAACCAGAAGTATAGTGATGAGTTTGGGTACATGATGTAAGAGCAATATCAAATGTCCATGATGGGTGAGCTGAAGTTCTTCCTTGGTCTTCAAATTCGTCAGCAAAGGAATGGCATCTTCATATCTCAAGAAAAATACCTCAAAGATTGTCTGAAGAAGTTTGGAATGGAAGACTGCAAAGGCTACACGGCGCCAATGCCAACCAAACACCATCTTGGTCCCGACAACAATGGTAAAGAGTTCGATCAAAAGGTATACCGCTCCATGATTGGTTCTTTGCTTTATTTATGTGCATCTAGGCCAGATATTATGCTTAGTGTTTGCATGTGTGCTCGATTCCAAGCAGCACCAAAGGAATCGCATCACTTAGCTGTGAAGCGAATTCTTCGATATTTGGCTTACACCCCAACACTCGGATTATGGTATCCCAATGGCTCAAAATTTGATTTGGTTGGATTCTCGGATCTGATTATCTTTGGTGACAAGGTGGATTGCAAGTCTACATCAGGCACATGTCATTTTCTTGGTCGATCACTTGTCTGTTGGTCTTCAAAGAAGCAGAACTGTGTATCACTCTCAACTGCTGAATCCGAATACATTGCTGCTGGATCCTGTTGTGCTCAGCTTCTATGGATGAAGCAAACTCTCAAGGATTATGGCATCAACCTGAAACAAGTACCACTCTTCTACGACAACGAAAGTGCCATCAAAATAGCCAACAATCCAGTCCAACACTCGAAGACAAAGCACATTGAAATTCGTCATCACTTTCTCAAAGATCATGTTATGAAGAAAGATATCGACATCATTCACGTCAACATTGAAGAGCAACTGGCAGATATCTTCACAAAGCCCTTGGATGAGAAAAGGTTTTGCAAGTTACAGTGTGAGCTAAATATCTTGGAATCCTCTAATGTCATGTGATCAGGCACACATTCTAACACTTATGCATATTGATGACTTAGATGTGCAACACACAAAGTAATGTATATCTTCAATCAATGAAGATTTACACTCTGAGTGTGAATACATTAACATGGAATATGACTTCGGAGCGCCACGATAATTGTGCGCCGTGTCTGGGTCTAATACTTCCTATACGGTGGGTAACGCCACCACAAACTTTCTCTGTTTGAAGTGTTTCACTCATGGTGTTATATTGCAATGACTTCGCATTTGGTTTGTGTTCAGTTTCAATTTATCTTCATGACTTTCTACACTATGATGATTTGATTGCTTTCGATATATATATATATATATATATATATATATATATATATATATATATATATATATATATTAGTGTTCTATCCTCTACAAGATTCACTTATAGCTATGTCTTCAAGATTGGATCTTTTGAACTAAGTGAATGTGATGGGACCCTAACCTCTCTATGCTTCCTATCTCAAACTCTATCTGTCCAAATCATATGCATTCTATTGAAACTGTCGAATGTCTTCTCTGCGTCCTAGTCAGCAGAAGGCAAAGAGCCAAACATTAAATCTGTTTTGAATGACTTATCTTTATTGTTGAAATCCGGAGAAGCCGGAACAACTCTCCAACATGCCTGGCGGGCGTGGGAACGTGGGACAACTCTGAGTATGTTGCATGCTTGCCACGTGCCCCTCAGATGTGAACCGCCAGGGGCACTAGCGTAATTGTGCTGTGTCTCTCACCTACTTATAAATACTTGTCCCATGTGGTAAATAAATCCTTCTTCCACCTCTCCACCTCCGTCAAAACCCTAGCGCCACCGCTAGCTCGCGACGACGCCGGCGACGAAGTGCTTAGCTGCCGCGACTTCTCCGACACCGTCCTCACGCCGGCTGCGGACATCTTCCTCTCCACCGTCGCCGTAGGTGTCCTCCGTCGCCAAGTTAGGGCACGGTGGGCTGAACTGCTCGGTCTCCTATTCATCCAATCTAGCGGTTCTTCATGCGGTAATTATAACTCTATTTTTACCACCTTTTTGATCTTCAAGATTCATCCTGTTTACCAAAAGTGGTTTCTGCCTATTCAATGTTAGATCTATTCTGTCTGCATCTCATACTGCCTAGTCAATTCACTTAGATTTCCTGTCTAGTTTGATTCCTCACTTGTACTTATTCACGGATTGGTACAAATCTGGAACCAACTCATCTATATAAGTGAATGTCTTCGCATCATGAGGTCAATGTCTTCAAACTGATTTATCTTCAAAATCTTCTGAGAATGCATATGACCTCTTCCCTTCCTCGCATCTCTAATCTTTATCACGGTACATGTCCGTGGGAGAATCCCTTGGTTCTCATAGTGCGCATTCGTTTGCGAATACTTACGACATCATATCAATTCTCCTGAAGCGCCTCGCTTGACCAGCAAGCGTAAGTCTCTGAAGCCTTTGAGCGTATTGAAGCCATTCAGCTTGAAGTTCATGCCTGCAAAAATCAGCAAGGAAGGGTGGCGACAGCAGCAGAGAAGGAACATCCAAAGATCTGCCTGATGACTTAGCAGAACTCTACATGACAGATCCCGAAGAGAATTATCATCAGAGAAAGACGAGAATCCAATGGATTCGACGCTATTGGGCTGAGGAATGGTTCAAGTACAAGTTTGTGACGAAGGAATATGCAGATAAGAATGCCATCAAGAGACCTTGGGGTCATATCCTCTATCAAGGCCTTCAACCCAAGAACAGAGCTGAAGCCATTGCTCAAGGCTTCTATCCTTGCATGGTCCGTGGACCACAGCCTAAGAACGCCGATCCCACCTCACTACTCTGGTGTCGTGATGACTCTCTCTTCAAGCGCAACTACCAGTTTGCTGTGGCTTCGGCCAAGAAGAACAAGAAGTCCTTGGGCTTGGACTTCAACCCTGGTCCCTCTGCTCCCCGTGCTGACGGCTCCCGCGATGCTGATCCCAATGTGATCGGCCCCTTCTCCAACCTTGACGGCCTCATCACCTACATCGTGGTCCAAGGTGCCAGAGTAGATCATTCTGACAATGATGCTGACTCGATGAAGCCCTGCTCCTCCTCCAAAGCATGAAGCAAAAGAAGCCAAAGGCTTCAAGATCATTGCACCTCAAAGACTTCTCGTGCGAAGCCAGCAGCCACCGCCCCTCCACGAAGCGATTAGCAGCGATCGAAGATCAATCCGTATCTCCAAGAGAACGGAGAAGAAAAAACAACTTGTCAGACCATCTGATCAAAGAGCCTTGACTCCTGCCGCCATTCTGTGCGAAGAACCCATTGATCTGTCAAGTGATGAAGATCTTGCTGATGATGCCCTTGAGCAGCTGATAAAGAGCAAGGTAGAAGCAGAAATCTTCAACAACTTGCCTATCTTTGATGTGGCCATCATCCACAATTTCATTGATGAGTGGTTTGACACCCCCAATCTCAGCTTTGAAGATTTACAGCTTCCCATTGGCCTCAGTGTCGCCTTAAATGGCGCCATTGCTTCTGAGCTAGCTCTCGCTCAGCGCATCGTTGAGCTCAAGAACAAGATTGATTATGAGAAGGCTCAGTTCAAGAAGCATGTGGCCAAGCTAAGTGTTCAAGACGTCAGAAACTTCAAAGTCATGCTACATGAGCTTAAAGAAGCTTTTCTGAAGAAGCGTGAAGAAGCTCAGGGCTCTCGAGAGCGCATGAAGAGTTTGGCTGATAAGTGCGTGCTCGCCTACAATGAGGCTGAAAAGCGCAAGTCACTTGGCCGTCCTGGCATTGACCCCAGGATGGCTACAAAGAAGAAGAAGAAGCTTCCTGCTAAACAGCCTGAACCTTCAAGCCAAGAAGCCCCTCGCATTATCTTCCCAAGCAGCATGACTGGCTCGAAGCCAAAGGTCACCACAACCGCTTCAGAACAGAAGAAGACGAGGGCTGCCGAGGCTGAAGCCAGAAAGAGAAAGAACACTGAAGCCTCTGATGCCGCTCCCTCCAAGAAGAAGCGCAAGACCAAGAAGACTAGGGCTGCTCCCACAGAGCCCTTAGTTGTTGAACCAATTTCGATGGTTCGCCCGACATCGTAACATCAAGAACGAAGGATGATAGTCCATGAGCCTGCTCCCACAGAGGCTCATGAGGTGAAGATATTCTAGCAGTTGAACCCACATCTTTGAAGACATTGGTCATGATGACAATGTAGCTGATGATGAAGTTCTTCCTCAGATCGAACATGACGTGGTATCATCGCCTGTTCATACGAACAGCAAACTCATCAGCATTGGTCGTCCACTGACGCCAATTGCTCAGGATGCATCGTGGGCTGATCACCCACAACTACAAGACTCCCCCAGTACTCCCCAACAACAACAACAAGCTACACCCAACATGCAAGAAGAGGATGAAGACTTTGAGGCCCAGCCAACTCCATCTCCTAAGGCGTTGCCAGCATTTCGCAGGCTTCGCAAAGGACAAAGGCCTCAAGTCCCTCTGTCGAGCGTTCCAGAAGGAGAAGTGCAACGTTCACCTGTTACATGTCAAGAATTTTCTGAACCTGCTCCAACTATGAATGTCTCCGAGTCTGAAGCACATGCTGTTGAAGACATTCCGGCTGCATCAGCCGAGGAAAATCAAGAAGAAGTACGTGTACCTACTCCCCGATGGTTGAAGAAGAAGCAGTTCTGATGTGAGCGTGCATGCCCGACCCTCCTGTTCGTCAAGAGGAGGTTGACAATGTTGAGGCTGCCACCGCTAACGCCAATGAAGCCAATGACGTAGTCATGGTGACTCTAATGTGGAGCTGCACCAACTAGTGTGCTCAAGCAAATCGCGCCATGAACTCAAAACCACCGAGGCTGCTGCACTGAAGCTAATGAGACAACCGCTCCCGAGCACTGTTGTGCAGCTGGACGCCTCACTGTTGTTGCCCTGCTCTGTTCCGCCACCAAGGCCTCACACAATTGAGCAAGCATACAAATCATGGTCACTTACCACCGTCCGATGGCCCATTCGGTGCCTCCGCCGCCATGCCTCGGGACCTCAATTTGACTATCATATTGAGCATAGGCCTCGTGTCTAGAAGCCAAAGCCTAGGTTGCCAAGGTTTCCAGGTACTGCAAACCCACCAGGGTCCTTCAATGCAAATGGCTTCAAAAGCCACAATACCTTCTTTGACAGCGCCAAGAACCCCTACTCCAAGCCAAGGATATCGTCAGATCGGTTCTGGAGCTATCAGCAGAGAAGCTATTACTCATGCGTACTATATGATCAAGGGTGCATTTTCCCTCATATGCGCAGTGGCACTGAAGCCATTGCTGGACTGCCGTGCTTAGAAGAAGCACTTGATTGCTTCGTGATGTTTGGTGCGCTCCACTTTGTGACATACAAGAACATTGGAATGAAGAGCTATTGCTTCAATTCTATGCTACTTTACACATTCGCGACTACTACAGAGACATCAAGACATGGGTTCTCGAGTGGATGACTGGAAATGTCCATCATGAAGCCAAAGCTATGGATATCATCGAGCTTACAGGGCTAGCCACTCCTGGAGAACTATATGAACCTGGCTGTCAGCTACACCGCAATGTAGTAGAGAGTATCTTCCATAAGCCAGAACCCAATATGAGCCAGATGTTGAGTATGATGAAGCCCTTGCCATCTGACGCTGAATATCCAATAGATTTCTTTGTTGAAGACCTTGAGTATCTGCCTCGCACCATATATCATATCATCAGGCGAACTCTATGGCCTGTCAAAGGACATTCATTAGCGGCCAAGCCTGAAGGAGCTATGAAGACTTTGGTCTTCTATATTCTCAATGGCATCAGCTTCAACACTCAAGAATTCTTCATCAGGCAACTTGCTGCTTCTAGCTCTGACCTATTTGGTCTGAAGTTTTATGCTCCATGGGTCATGCGCCTCATCAAGAGACACTCATCTGTCAATTATCAGCCCTCTACTCGCAATCACATGATCTTTCTGCCAGAGGTTGATATGTCACTTGAAGCTATATACTCTGACCCTATCAAGAGGCCTCTTTGTCTTCATAATGCTGAGCACCAGAGCTTCACTCAACCCATTGAAGGTGTTCAAGCAGCGACACGAATCTATCCATTGGCTGGAAATACTCGTCTGCCTCATCGAGCACCTACTGAAGCCACTGAAAGCACCATTGCACAAAGGCCTCGGAAGCGTTCTTGCGTTCTCAATGACCGAGAACTTCTTGTGGCCCTTCATCAGAAACAGGATAAGCATCATTTCTGGCTCAAGAGACAAATGCAAAGCCTCTTGGTGGATGTCAATCACATTCGCAACCTTGCCACCAAAAATGCCTTTGTTGCTCATGAAACTTGCCGGCGATCATGGAAGAGTTTGACCACCTTTCGATCTTTGGCTGATCTTCAAGACGATGGCTTCAATGAAAGATTCCAATTTGACTCCACTCCTCCACGGACTGTTGTCCTACGTCGCACTCCATCTCTTGAAGACTCTGAATATTCTTCCTCCGCGGCAACGGTAAATGCCAGAGTGATCGATGATGAAGATGATGCTACTTCACCACCTCCTACTACTGCGTACATCGACACTGCACCAAGTTCATCTGCACCGCCAACCAACGACGACAACCCTGCTGCTTCACCTACTCATGATGACGAGTAGATGCTCTGTGTCTTCAAACCTTTTTGGTCCTTACTAACAAAAGGGGGAGAAGCGTATGAGTTGATAGTCTTCAAAAGGGTTCATATGGGTGGTTGCATTATATTTTGCCTCGTGCTTACAACTCTTGCTTAACTCTTGCTTTTGAAACATTTGGTTCTCTGAGTTGTAACACCTAAACTTGATGGTCGTCTGCTACTTATTTGCTTCACTATGATGCGATGATAAATTCCGCATGTGCGATGATAACTTCCGCACTTAGATCATTCTGCAGACGCCCATTTTTCATTATGCATGTCATTCTACCTGCTATATCATTTCATGCATGATGAACTATCTTCATAAGTTGAAGTGGATCTCCACAAGTACAACCTGCCATGTGCATTTGCATTCCAAAAGCAAATTACTTATATGCACATCTTCAGGGGGAGCCCTTGCAACTTATGAAGACAATTTCCTATCCTTACAATTTCACATATTTATCCCCGTTGAAAACTTCAACCAGTTTGTCATCAATCACCAAAAAGGGGGAGATTGTAAGTGCATCTAGTGCCACTCCTAGTTGGTTTTGGAGTATTGACGACAAAGTTGGTTGAGGGACTAATGCGTTTGTGAGAATTGCAGGATAACACAGGTAGTGTCCCTCATCGATTCGGTTTACCTACCGGAGATGACCCCTAAAAATGTATGAAGATATTGAAGACAATGGTGGTATGAGAAGATATTCATATTGAAGACTATGACATGAGAAGACATTGCGTGAAGACTATGGAGCGCGAAAACTGTGTGGTTTTGTTGCTTCCTTTTCTTCTTTGTTGAGTCATAGGAACCACCGTACTGTTAAGTGGGGTCCAAAATGAGAGCAAACCTTATCCAGAGCTAGATGAGTCAGCTTTGCTTGTAGCCCAAGTAAAGTTGCCGCGTGTGTTTGAAATCTGACCATTGGAACACGTGTCAGTTCCTTAGTGACCCAGGGTCATTTTGTACAAATCAGGTCGGGTTGCCTAGTGGCTATAAATAGCCCACCCCTACACCATAAATTGGTGGCTGCTCGAGTTTGTGCACGGCTTTTGTCGTTTGAGAGCAACCCACCTCAAGCATTTGAGAGAGAAAAATCCTTGCGAGGACAAAGCCCAAACACCCAGAGCCAAAGAGTGTTAGGCATCATCAAGTTTTTCTGCTGTGACACGAAGACTTATTACACTTGAGGACTGTGAATCCTCCACCGGTTAGGCGTCGCGTTTCTGAGCATCCAAGAGTCATTGTGAATTGCCGTGAACGAAGTCTGTGAAGGTTTGGAAGTCTCCTTGAAGACTTACCAGAGTGATTGGGCGAGGACTAGGTGTCCTTAGCTCAAGGGAATAAGGTGAAGACACGGTCTTGAGTTAAATCTCAGCCTCCCTAACAGACGTCTAGCTTGTCACAAAGAATCGAACTGGTCTAACAAATCTGTGTCTTCAACAAGCAACTGGTTCTATCCTTCCCAACCTTACTTTAGTTTGTCTTCGGGAAGTCATTGCCTATCTGTGTATCTGTTTGACTTCATTGCTTGACTACTACTATTGATTGGCTTCATACTATCTTCCATCTTGATCCTTACTACCTAGCTGCTATTAGTCCTGTACTTTCACATCATTGCATACTTGACTAAGGCTTGCTTAGGGTAGTTTATCTTCCGCTGCAGAACAATTAGGTCATTTCTGTTGTTTGTCTTCGAAACTTCCAAGCTTTGAAGACTTTCATAAAAATCGCCTATTCACCCCCCCCCCTCTAGTCAATAGTAGCACTTTCACACAGAATTCAAGAACACTGGCCTCGACCTCTATCTTGACACCTTGGGCATCACTCATGAGTTTTCTACCCCTTACACACCTCAGCAGAATGGCATCGTGGAGCGCAAGAACAGAACCCTTATTGAGATGGCTCGGATGATGCTTGATGAATACAAGACTCCAAGAAAATTCTGGCCTGAAGCCATTGATACTGCATGCCATGTCATCAACCGTGTTTATCTTCACAAGCTTCTGAAGAAAACATCTTATGAGCTTCTAACTGGTAAGAAGCCAAACGTAAGCTACTTCAGATTATTTGGTGCTAGGTGCTGGATCAAGGATCCGCATCACACTTCAAAATTTGCACCGAAAGCACATGAGGGTTTTATGCTTGGTTATGGAAAGGACTCGCACTCCTACAGAGTCTTCAACCTCTTTCACTATAAAGTGGTTGAAACTGTGAATGTGCGGTTTGATGAAACTAAGGGCTCGCAAAGAGAGCACTTGCCAAATGTGCTAGATGAAGTACCTACCAGTGAATCAATCAAGCTAATGGGAACAGGAGAGGTCATTCCATCAGATGCCTAGCCTGAAGAGGAACTCATTATTTCTGCACCTGATCAACCTGAAGACATTGCTCAGCCTGAAGACAATCCTCCAAATGATGACAATGATCAACAGGAGCAAAATCTTCATCCAGTTCATCCTTGTGTTGCAAATGAAGTACAAATTGAGAAGATAATCGATAGCATCAATGCACCTGGTCCACTCACTCGTTCAAGAGCAACTCAGCTAGCAAATTTCTGTGGGCACTTTGCATTCGTCTCAATCTTTGAACCCAAGAAAGTTGCTGAAGCCTTCATGGAACCTGAATGGAGTCAAGCTATGCAAGAAGAGCTTCAACAGTTTGAGCTGAACAATGTGTGGGAATTAGTCAAGCGTCCTGATCCTCGCAAGCACAACATAATAGGCACAAAATGGATATATCGCAACAAACAAGACGAGCATGGTCAAGTAGTCAGAAACAAAGCACGGCTTGTTGCTCAAGGATACACGCAAGTTGAACGAATAGACTTCGATGAAACATTTGCTCCAGTGGCTAGGCTTGAAGCCATTCGCATACTGCTAGCTTTCGCAAATCATCATAACATCCTTCTGTATCAAATGGATGTGAAGAGCGCCTTTCTCAATGGAAAGATTGAAGAAGAAGTGTATGTTGCACAACCGCCTGGCTTTGAAGACCTAAAACATCCTGATATGGTATACAAGCTCAACAAGGCACTGTATGGCCTGAAGCAAGCCCCTCGTGCTTGGTATGACACACTCAAAGACTTCCTGCTTCAGGCCTGGTTCTCTAGATCCCACTCTCTTCACGAAGACATATGGCGGTGAACTGTTTGTGTGCCAAATCTATGTGGATGAAATTATCTTCGATTGCACCAACAAGAAATACAGTGATGAATTTGCTTACATGATGCACGAGCAATATCAAATTTCCATGATGGGAGAGCTGAAGTTCTTTCTCGGTCTTCAAATCCGTCAGCAACGCAACAACATCTTCATATCACAAGAAAAATATCTCAAAGATTGCCTGAAGAAGTTTGGAATGCAAGACTGCAAAGGATACACGACGCCAATGCCAACCAAGAGTCATCTAAGCCCCGACGCCAATGGTAAAGATTTCGATCAACAGGTATACCGCTCCATGATTGGCTCTTTACTTTACTTATGTGCATCTAGGCCAGATATCATGCTTAGTATTTGCATGTGTGCCCGATTCCAAGCGACACCAAAGGAGTCGCATCACTTAGCTGTGAAGCGAATTCTTTGATATTTGGCTTACACCCCAACACTAGGATTATGGTATCCAAAGGGCTCAGAGTTTGATCTGGTTGGATTTTCGAATGCTGATTATGCTGGTGACAAGGTGGATCGCAAGTCTACATCAGGCACATGTCACTTTCTGGGTCGATCTCTTGTCTATTGGTCTTCAAAGAAGCAGAACTGTGTATCACTCTCAACTGCTGAATCTAAATACATTCTTCTTTGGATCTTCTTTGCGCTCGACCGTGGATGAAGCAAACTCTTAAGGACTATGGCATCCATCTGAAGCATGTGCCACTCTACTGCGACAATGAAAGCGCTATCAAGATTGCCAATAACCCAATTCAACACTCGAAGACAAAGCACATTGAAATTTGTCATCACTTCCTCAGAGATCATGTTATGAAAGAAGATATTGATATCATTCACGTCAAGACAGAAGATCAGTTGGCTGATATCTTCACTAAGCCCTTGGATGAGAAAAGGTTTTGCAAGTTGTGGTGTGAGCTAAATATCTTGGAATCCTCGAATGTCCTGTGATTAGGCACACATCCTAACACTTATGCAGCTTGATGACTTAGATGTGCAACACACGAAGTAATGTATATCTTCAATCAATGAAGACATACACTCTAAGTGTGAATACATTAATGTGGAAATTGACTTCAGAGCGCCACGATAATTGTGTGCCATGTCTGGGTCTAATACTTCCTATACGGTGGGTAAGGCCACCACCAAACTCTTATGAAGTGTTTCCTCATGGCATCATATTTGCAAAGTCTTCGCAATTGATTTATCTTCAACATTAATTTGACTTTGTGATTACTGATTTGGCTTTTCTCTATTATATATATATATATTGTATTCTGTCCTCAACGGCATTCACTTATGGCTATGTCTTCTTGTTTGAATCTTTTGAACTAAGTGAATGTGATTGGACCCTAACCTCTCTATGCTTTCTATCACAAGCTCTATCTATCCAAATCATATGCATTCTGTTGAAACTGTCGAATGTCTTCTATGCGTCCTTGTCAGCAGAAGATATAGAGACAAACATTTATATCTAGCTTTAATGACATATCCTTTTGCCTGAAACCCGGAGAATTCGGAACGACCACCCCAACAATCCAAGCGTGTGTGGGACGTGGAACAACTTTCAATGAGTTGCATGTACGCCACGTGTTCATCAGATGTGAACCGCCAGGGGCACCTGCGTAATTGCGCTGTGCTGTCTCTATCCTTATAAATGCCTGTCTCGTCTCGGTCAAAATCCTTCTTCCTCCTTCTCCATCTCTCGCAAACCCTAGCACCTATGCTAACTCTCGACGATGCCGACGACGAAGCGCTTAGCTGCCGCGACATCCTCGACGTCGTCCTCACGCCGGCCGGGGACCTCGTCTTCTCCGCTGTCGCTGTAGGTGTCTTCCGTCGCCAAGTTAGGGCATGGGAGATCGAACTGCACGGCATCCATCTTCGCTCCGTCTAGCAGTTCTTCGAGTGGTAATAAAAGTTTACTTTTTTACCGTCTTTTTGATCTGATAGATTCATCCCTTCCTACCAAAAGTGGTTTCTAGATCTTCGAACATGATTCTATCTCTTTCTGCATCTCATATTCTGCCTAGTATATTCACTTATGCTTCTTCACAAGTTAGATTACACACTTGTACTTATTCTTGGATTTGTACAACTCTGGAACCAACTCTCATCATATAAGTGAATGTCTTCGCGTTATGAGGTCAATGTCTTCAAACTGATTTATCTTCAAAATCTTCTGAGAATGCATATGACCTCTTCCCCTTCCCTCGCACCTTTAATGCTTTATCACGGTACATGTCCGTGGGAGAATCCCTTGGTTCTCATAGTCTGCATTCGTTTGCAGAATTCTTGCAGAGTCACATTAACTCACCTGAAGCGAGTTCCTGTCAGTCCAGCCGTTTGAAGCCATTGCAAGTAGTGAAGCCTTTCAGTTTACACTTCATGGCAACTGGAAAGTCAGCAAGAAAGGGAGGCAGACAGCGTCATGGTAACACTTCCAAGGACTTACCTCCTGATCTGCACGAGATGTACAAAACTGATCCAGAAGAAACCTACACTGAACGCAAGAATCGAATCCAATGGATTCGAAGATATTGGGCAGAAGAGTGGTTCAGATATCGCTTCATCACCAAAGATATGCAGAGAAGAATGCCATCAAGCCACCCTGGAGTGATATTCTATACAGAAATCTTCCACCCAGGAATCAGGCTGAAGCTATTGAGCAAGGCTTCTATCCTTGCATGGTGCGCGGACCACATCCTGAGAATGCTGACCCGTCTTCACTGCTCTGGTGTCGTGAAGATAGTCTGTTCAAGCGCAACTACCAGTTCGCCAAAGACTCTGCTACAAAGAACAAGAAGGAACTAGGGCTTGACTTCAACCCTAGTCCCTCCTCACCTCGGGACAATGGCACCAGTGAAGCCAATGAAAACAGGATTGGCCCCTTCTACAATCTTGCTGGCCTCATCACTCACATTGCAATTCAAGGTGCCAAAGTGGATCATTCTAATGATGATGCTGACACCAATGAAGCTCCAGCTCCTCCTCCAAAGCCTAAGAAGCAAAAGAAGACTAAAGCTTCAAAATCATCTGCTGCTCCAAAAGCTTCAAGAGTGAAGCCATTGGCAACTGCCCCTTCTGCTCCAAGCAATAACTATGAAGATCTATCTCGCATCTCCAAGAGGCGTGAGAAGCCACAGAAGACACCAGTTCAGAAACTGAGTCAAGAACTGACGCCTGCTGCCGTTCTGAGGAATGAGTCTGAACCCATTGACTTGTCTTCAGATGAAGAATTTGGTGAAGATGCTCTGGAACAGCTGATCAAGAGCAAGCAAGAGGCGGAGATCTTCAACGATCTGCCCCTCTTTGATGTAAACATTCTGAAGAACTTCATTGATGAGTGGTTTGATAATCAGGATCTCAGCTTTGATGACCTTCAGCTTCCCATTAGCGTCAGCGTTGCTTTCCAAGGCGCCATTGCTCCTGAGCTTGCTCTGGCTCAGCGTATTGTTGAACTAAAGAGAAAGATAGACTACGAGAAGGAACAGTTCAAGAAACATGTCGCCAGGCTGAATGTGGTTGATGTGCAAAAGTTCAAGGTGATGCTTAATGACCTCAAGGAGTCGTTTCGGAAGAAACACGAGGAAGCCAAAGGCTCAAGAGAGCGAACGAAAGCACTCGCTGACAAATGCGTTCAAGCCTACAATGAAGCTGAAAAGCGCAAGGCACTTGGCCGCCCTGGCATTGACCCCTCAATGGCTGCCAAGAAAAATAAGTCATCTGAAGCCAATACTGAAGCACCACGGCAGGAAGAACCCCACATTATCTTCCTTGCCAGCATGCGCGGCTCGAAGCCCAAGGCTCCTTCAGTGGCTTCTGAATAGAAGAAACCAAGGCAGCTGAAGCCGAAGCCAGGAAGAGGAAAACCAAGCGCACCACTGATGAAGAACCACCCCCTAAGAAGAGAAAAACCAAGAGAAGAGATCGGGCTGCTCCCACAGAGCCCCTTGTTGTTGAACCCCTGCAAACCAAGAGCGTCGCATGATTGTTCATGAGCCTGCTTCCACAGAGGCACCTGAAGCTCAAGAATTCCCAGTCGTCGACCCCATCGCGACTGAAGATGTTGTTCAAGATGATGCAGTACTTCCTCAGATCGAGCGCCCTACGGTATCATCGCCTGTTCAAACGAACAATGAGCTTATCAGTATTGGTCGTCCTTTGACGCCAATCTCACAAGATACATCGTGGGCTGATCAACCCCAGCAAGCTACCCCACATCAAGACTCACCAAGTACACCCCAACCGTCAAGTGTGCCCGTCATCAGCCCCATGTCCAATAATGACAACTACATGGAAACTTCACCATCACCAAAGGCGTCGCCTATATTCCAACGGCTTTGCAAAGTCCTGAAGCCATCCATGACCACCATCATAGAAGAGGTCTCCAACTTGTCAAGCTCAGTGGCACGTCAAGTGTTCTCTGAAGACAATCCTTCTGTGATGGTCCCTGTGTCTGAAGCTAATGCTGCTGAAGACCCTCCGGCCGCATCAGCCGGAGCAACACAAAAAGAAGAGTGTGTCGCTACTCCTCCCACAACCCAAGAAGAAGTTCATGAAGAGAACCAGTCCATGCCAGAACCTCCAGCTACTCAAGTGGAGGGTGAAAATCCTGAGGCTGCCACACATGACATTCCTGAAGCCAATGACATTGTCATGGCTGACGCCAATGTGCAGCCTACAGTGGCCAATGCACAAGTGGCCAATGAAGCCAATGAAGCCCATGAAGTAGATGAAGTCCATGCCGCACCTGTCACAAATCTAAAGCCTGAAGTCAATGCCACTGCTCCTGTTCCGCCTCCAAGGCCGCATACTATTGAGCAAGCATACAACTATGGCCAGCTTGTCACTGTCCGATGGCCTATTCTGATTCCTCCACCTGCTGCTGGTCCTCAATTTGATTACCATGTTGAGCACATGCCTAAGGTTCAGAAGCCAAAGCCAAGACTGCACAGATTTCCAGGTACTGCCAATTCACCAGGGTCTTTCAATGTCAACGGCTTCATTGCACACAACACCTTCTTCGGCAGCGAAAAGAACCCCTACACCAAGCCCAAGATCTCATCTGATCGGTTCTGGAGCTATCAGCAGCGCAGCTATTACTCATGCATTCTGTACAACCAAGGCCACATATTTCCGCATATTTGCCTTCATACAGAAGCCATAGCTGGCCTGCCCTGCTTAGAAGAAGCTCTCGATTGCTTCAGAGAGGCTGGCTTACTACACTTTGTCACAGATAAGGAGCACTAGAATGAAGAATTGTTGCTCCAATTCTACGCCACTCTGCATATCAGAGGCTACAACAGGGATCCTAAGACTTGGGTCCTTGAGTGGATGACTGGAAATGTCCATCACGAAGCCAAAGCATTGGATGTCATTGAGGTTACTGGCCTTCCCACTCCAGGTGATCTCTATGTGCCTGGTTGTCAGCTTCACACTGCAGCTGTGGAAAGCATCTTTCACGAGCCAGAACCCAACATGAGCCAGATGCTAAGTACGATGAAGCCATTGCCTCCAGATGCAGAATATCCTACGGAGTTCTTTGTTGAAGACCTTGAGTATCTGCCACAAACAATCTATCACATCATAAGGCAAACTCTCTGGCCTGTCAAAGGACATTCTCCAAAGGCTAAGCTAGAAGGTGCAATGAAGACATTGGTCTTCCATATTCTTCATGGCAAAGGCTTCAATGCACAAGATTTCTTCATCTGCCAACTTGCTGCATCAGGATCTGACATTTTTGGCTTAAAGTTCTATGCTCCATGGATCATGCGTCTGATCAAGCTTCACACTGCTTTCAACTATCAGCCATCTGCGCACAACCACATTGTCTTCTTGCCAGATGTTGATATGTCTGTTGAAGCCATCTATCCAGAGCCTGACAAAGAGCCACTTTATCTTCATAACGTTGATCGTCAAAGCTTCACTCAGCCTATTGAAGGTGTGCTGGCTGACACTCGTGTCTATCCGTTGGCTGGTACTACACGTGCACCTCACCGTGCCCCAACCGAAGCCACTAACAGCATGATTTCTCAACGGCCTCGAAAGCGAGCTCGTGTTCTCAATGACTGAGAGCTTCTCGTTGGCCTGCATCAGAAACAGGATAGGCATCATGATTGGCTCAAGCGCCAAATGCAGAGCATCATGACTGACGTCAATTGCATTCGCAACCTTGCAACCAAGAATGCGTTTGTCGCGCATGAAACCTGTCGACGCACATGGAAATGGCTGATGCTTATGTGTGCTGAGGAAGATCTTCAGGATGATGGCTTCTCAGAACGATTCAAGTTTGATTCCACTCCGCCCAGAAATGTTGTTCTGCAGCGCACTCCATCTCTTGAAGACTCGGAGTACTCCTCTTCTGCTGCCACTGTGAATGCTCATGTGATCGATGATCAAGATGATGCTACTTCGCCACCTCCAACACGCATCGACACTGCTCCAAGTTCGTCTGCACCGCCAAACCTCGACACCAACCCTGCATCTTCTCCTACTCCTTCTGGGAACGAGTAGAAGCTCAATGTCTTCAACCCTTTTTGGTCCCTACTGACAAAAGGGGGAGAAGCTATGAGTTGATAGTCTTCAAGCGGGTTCATATGGGCGGTAGCATTATATTTTGCCTAGTGTTTACAACTCTTGCTTTTGATACATTTGGTTCTCTGAGTTGTAACACTTAAACTCGATGGTCGTCTGCTACTTATTTGCTATTTTGTGATGCGATGATAAATTCCGCATGTGCGATGATAACTTCCGCACTTAAATCATTTGGCAGACGTCCATTTTTCATTATGCATGTCATTATCTTTGTTACATCAGATCATGCATGATGAATTGTCTTCATAAGTTGAAGAGGGTCTCCACAAGTAAAACCCGCCATGTGCATTTGCATTCCAAAAGCAAATTATTTATATGCACATCTTCAGGGGGAGCCTTTTGCTACTTACGAAGACAATACCTCATCCTTTACAATTTCACATATTTATATAACCGTTGAAATCTTCAACCAGTTTGTCATCAATCACCAAAATGGGGGAGATTGTAAGTTTGCATCTAGTGCCACCCCTAGTTTGGTTTTGGAGTATTGACGACAAATATGGTTGAGGGAATAATGTGTTTGTGAGAATTGCAGGATAACACAGGTAGTAGTCCCTCTTTGATTCTGTTTACCTATCGGAGATGACCCCTAAAAATGTATGAAGACATTAAAGATAATGGAGACATTGAGTGAAGACTATGGAGTGCGAAGACTTAGTAGTTTTGTTGTTTCTTTTCCTCTTTGTTGAGTCATAGGAACCACCGCACTGTTAAGTGGGGTCCAAGTGAACAAAGTCAGAGTGACTAAAGTGATGCTCAACCAAATGCCTATGTCTTCGAGCAAAGATAATGAGAGCGAATCTTATCCAGAGTCGGATAAGTCAGCTTTACATGTAGCCCAAGTCAAGCTGTCGCGTGTGTTTGAAATCTGACCGTTGTGACACGTGTCAGTTCCTTAGTGACCCAGGGTCATTTCGGACAAATTAGGTCGGGTTGCCCGTGGCTATAAATAGCCCACTCCCTACACCATAAATTGGTGGCAGCTCAGAGTTAGTGCACGGCTTTTGTCGTCGAGAGCAACCCACCTCCGAAGAGTTTGAGAGAGAAATCCTTGTGAGGACAAAGCCCAAAACACCCAGAGCCCAAAGAGTGTTTGGCATCACTGAAGTCTTTCTATCCGAGTGATCTAAAGACTTGTTACACTTGAGGACTATGAATCCTCCAGCCGGTTAGGCGTCGCGTTTTGAGCATCCAAGAGTAATTGTGGATTGCCGGTGAATGAAGTCTGTGAAGGTTTGGAAGTCTACCTTGAAGACTTACCAGAGTGATTGGGCGGGGACTGTGTGTCCTTAGCTCAAGGGGAATAAGGTGAAGACACGGTCTTCTGAATTCAATCTCAGCCTCCCTAACCAGACGTACAGTTGTCACATCAACTGGAACTGGTCGAACAAATCCTTGCCTTCACAACGCACTGGTTCTATCTCTTACTCTCCTACTTACAGTTCGTCTTTGTGAAGTCATTGCCTGATTGCTATGCCTGTTTGACTTCACTAAGTGACTACTTGTTCTGATTGGCTTCATACTATCTTCCATCTTGATCCTACTACCTAGCTGCTATCAGTCATCATGCTTTAGTTTCATACTTGTCTGACTATGGCTTGTCTAGTGTAGTTCATCTTCCGCTACATGTTTATAGGTCCCGTTTTCGTATTTGTCTTCGAAACTTTCATGTTTTGAAGACTTTCATAAAAATCGCCTATTCACCCCCCCCCCCTCTAGTCGATAACTAAAACTTTCACTTGGTCTCTTTGTTGTATAGTGTATGTTTTTTAGAGGTGATAGTATTGAGTAGGATAATTCTTTGAATATGCTATATCGTTCAAACGGGGGCCAACTCGCCCAAACGTTGTAGTGACCATGGCCCTCCACGGGCCGTACGATCCATGGCCCATGTACGGGCCGTCAGATCCATGGCCTTCAATGGGCCGTTGGATCCATGGGCCTTCAGTGGGCCACCGGATCCATGGGCCTTCTACGTCTTGTAGGATCCATGGGCCTTCTACGTCTCGTAGGATCCATCGGCCTTGTAAGGGCCGACTCATTTATGGGTCTTGTACGGGCCTTTAATGGGACGTAGACGGGCTAGAGTGGAAATCGTACATTTTATGGGCTGACCATAACGGGTCGTTAATAGGCCGTATTTGGTGATGCTATGAAAATGGCCCAACAAATTAACGGTCCACAAACGGGTCGACTGTAACGATGGGCTGAATTTGGCCCACAAGCAGAAAATGACAGTAACGGGCCGTAAGTAACTGAATGCTGCAAATGAGCCCAAGAATAAATGGGCCCTCAGAAGGTCGAAAGATAACTTGGGCTGGAAACGGCCCAACGGAATAACGGGCCGTTAATGGGTATAAAGTGATACACTATTCATTACGGGCCAGTTTCACCACGGACCGTTAATGGGTGTAAAGTGATACACTATTCATTACGGTCCAGTTTCACCACGGGCCGTTAATGGGCCAAGAGTTACAAAGGGCCTATTATGGGCTGAAAGACGTCATGGGCCATACATGGGCCAGAAGTGAAAACGGGCTGGAATCGTATTGGATGGCCTAGATGATGCTACTAGGCCTAATTCGGATAGGGAGTAACGGGCCTTGGGTTAGTGGGTTGTAAATGGGCTATATGCAAACAAGCATTAACAGGCTTTCCATGGGCCGGCCCGCCACCTTTTGACCAAGTCAAACGGGCCGGCCTTTTCACAGGAATGGGCCTCTGTTGGGCCGTGACATGTGTCGACGTATCATAGGCGCCTTCTGTCCAATGAGTGGATGACATCTGTCCCAACGATGAGCTGACGCGTGTTTCCTCCAGCCAATGATGATTTTACACGTGGAAAATCCCCATTGGTCGGGGCTGTTAACGGGTTATCGGATCCAAAACACGACCCGATAGCTTAACGGCGTTCTTTTACGGTGGATGCTACGTGTCGGTCACCCTTGACGAAAGAACTTCTGTGACGCGCGATTTATCGTCATGGAAGTGGACACTTTTGTGATGATAATTTTGGTAATGTCATGGAACACTTCTACGACAGCACATGTATGACTATCTTGATTCTGTCATAAAATCGTCATGGATGTACATGCATGACAAAAAACGCGACCTACTGTGACAAACACGTATCATCACGGAAGTGTATTTTTTTTGTAGTGATCACCACCTCTATATCTCAAAACAATTATCAAGTATCAAATTGATCATAGCATCCAATTCACTTTCTATGATAGTTTTTATTATACCCAACTTGGATGCCCATTATTCTAGGACCAATTTTATAACCATAGCAAATACCATGTTGTTCTAAGAGACTATCAAAATAATATAAGTGAAGCATGAGAGATCAACAATTTCTACAAAATTAAGCCATCGCTGTGCTCTAAAAGATATAAGTGAAGCACTGAGCAAAACTATCTAGCTCAAAAGATATAAGTGAAGCAGATAGAGTATTCTAATAAATTCCAAATCAAATGGGTTTTCTCCCAAAAGGTGTGTACAGCAAGGATGATTGTTGTAATCTAAAAAGCAAAGACTAATATCATACAAGACACTCCAAGCAAAACACATATCATGTGGCAAATAAAAATATAGCTCCAAGTAAAGTTACCGATAGACGAAGACGAAAGAGGGGATGCCTTCCGGGGCATCCCCAAGCTTAGGCTTTTGGTTATCCTTGAATATCTTGGGGTGCCATGGTCATCCCCAATCTTAGGCTCTTGTCACCCCTTATTCCATAGTCCATCAAATCGTTACCCAAAACTTGAAAACTTCAAGACACAAAACTCAACAGGAAATCTCATAAGCTCCGTTAGTGCAAGAAAGAAAAACCACCACATAAGGTATTGTAATGAACTCATTCTTTATTTATATTGGTGTTAAGCCTACTGTATTCCAACTTCTATATGGTTCATGCCCCTTGATACTAGCCATAGATGCATCAAAATAAGCAAACAACACACGAAAAACAGAATTTGTCAAAAACAGAACAGTCTGTAGCAATCTGTAACTCTCGAATACTTATGGAGCTATAAAATTCCTACCAAAATAGGAAGTCCTGGGAAATTTGCATATCTATCTACAGCAAAAAGAATAAACGCAAAAGCACGTTTCTGTGAATTACTAAAATTATTTTCGTGCATGTAAAAGTTTCTGTTCTTCAGCAGAATCAAATTAACTATCATCATAGGTTATCCTATAGGTTCTACTTGGCACAAACACTAATTAAAACATAAAACCACATCTAAACAGAGTATAGATGAATTATTTAATGAATAACAGCAAGGAAAAATATTGGGTTTTCTCCCAACAAGCGCTTTTCTTTAAAGCCTTTTAGCTAGGCATTGATAATTTTAATGATGCTCGCATGAAAGACAAGAATAGAAGCGCAAAGAGTGCATCATGAAACAAGTGACAAACACATATAAGTCTAGCATACTTCCTATGAATAGGCATATAATAAGCAAAAAAATTGCAAGGCAAGCAAAAACTAGCATATGCATGGAAGAAGAAAGAGACGATAGCAATCTCAACATGACGAGAGGTAATTTAGTAACATGAAAATTTTTACAACCATATTTTCCTCTCTCATAATAATTACATGTAGGATCATAATCAAATTCAACAATATAGCTGGCACGAAACATATTCTTAACATGATCCACATGTATGCAAAGTTGACACTCTTCCAAAATAGTGGGATTAACATTAGCTAAAGTCATGACCTCTCCAAACCCACTTTTATCAAAAATATCATAAGAATGAACATACTCCAAATATGTGGGATCTAAAGTTGACACTCTTCCAATCCCACTTTCAATATTATTGCAAACACTATTATCAATCTCATATTCATCATGGGGCTTAAATAAATTTTCAAGATTATATGAAGAATCAACCCAATCATGATCATTGCAACAAGTAGTAGACATAGCAAAACTAGCATCCTCAAGCTTAGGGTTTTGCATATTATTAGCACAATTGACATCAAGATAATTTATAGTAAAATCATTGCAATCATGATTTTTATTCAAGGAGCTATCGTGAAACTCTTCATAAATTTCTTCATCACAATTTTCAGATTCACGAATTTCAAGCAAAACCGCATAAAGATAATCTAGTGCACTCAACTCACTAGCAATTCGTTCATCATAATCGGATCTCTTGAAGAGATTAGCAAGTGGATGAGGATCCATAAACTTTTAGCAAGCGAAGATCCAAGCAAAAAGAAGGTACATGGTATCACAAGATCGAACGGAAGGATGGCAAAGAAAAGGCAAAGGTGAAGTGGGGGAGAGGAAAATGAGAGGCAAATGGCAAATAATGTAATGCGAGGGAGATGAGTTTGTGATGGGTACTTGGTTTGTCTTGACTTGAGCGAAGACCTCCCCAGCAATGGTGCCAGAAATCCTTCTTGCTACGTCTTGAGCTTGTGTTGTTTTCCTTGAAGAGGAAAGGGTGATGCAGCAATAGTAGTGTAAGTATTTCCCTCAGTTTTTGAGAACCAAGGTATCAATCCAGTAGGAGGCTCCTCAAAAGTCTCACGCACCTACACAAACAAACAAAGAACTCGCAACCAACGTAATAAAGGGGTTGTCAATACCTTCACGGCCACTTGCAAAAGTGAGATCTGATAGAGATAATATGATAAGATAGATATTTTTGGTATTTTTATGATATAGATTGGAAAGTAAAAGATGCAAATAAAAGTAGATGGAAAACTTATATGATAAAAGATAGACCCGGGGGCCATAGGTTTCACTAGTGGCTTCTCTCAAGATAGCATAAGTATTATGGTGGGTGAACAAATTACTGTCGAGCAATAGATAGAAAAGCGCATAGTTATGAGCTTATCTAGGCATGATCATGTATATAGGCATCACGTCCGTGACAAGTAGATCGAAATGATTCTGCATCTACTACTATTACTCCACACATCGTCTGACTCCTGCCTGCATCTAGAGTATTAAGTTCATAAGAACAGAGTAACGCATTAAGAAAGATGACATGATGTAGAGGGATAAACTCATGCAATATGGTATAAACCCCATCTTTTTATCCTCGATGGCAACAATACAATATGTGCCTTGCTGCCCCTGCTGTCACTGGGAAAGGATACCGTAAGATTGAACCCAAAGCTAAGCACTTCTCCCATTGCAAGAAAGATCAATCTAGTAGGCCAAACCAAACTGATAATTCGAAGGGACTTGCAAAGATAACCAATCATACATAAAAAAATTCAGAGGAGATTCAAATATTTCTCATAGATAAACTTGATCATAAACCCACAATTCATCGGATCTCGACAAACACACCGCAAAAAGAGTTACATCGAATAGCTATCCAAGAAGATCAAGGAGAACTTTGTATTGAGATTCAAAGAGAGAGAAGAAGTCATCTAGCTAATAATTATGGACCCGAAGGTCTGTGGTAAACTACTCACAACTCATAGGAGAGGCCTTGGAGATGATGTAGATGCCCTCCGTGGTCAATTCCCCCTCCGGTGGAGCGTCGGCAAAGGCTCCAAGATGGGATCTCGCGGATACAGAAGGTTGCGGCGGTGGAAATAGTTTTTCATGGTGCTCCTGGATGTTTTCAGGGTACGTGGATATATATAGGAGGAAGAAGTAGGTCGGTGGACGCTCGAGGGGCCCACAATGGTGGGGGATGCGCCAGGCACCCTCGTGGCCGCCTCCTCTGTTGCTTGACGTCCACTCCAAGTCCCCTGGATTGTGTCTGTTCCAAAAAGATCGCTCCCGAAGGTTTCATTCCGTTTGGACTCCGTTTGATATTCCTTTTCTTTGAAACACTGAAATAGGCAAAAAAAACAGCAATTCGGGTTGGGCCTCCGGTTAGTAGGTTAGTCCCAAAAATGATATAGAAGTGTAAAGTAAAGCCCATAAACATCCAAAACGGATAATATAATAGCATGGAACAATCAAAAATTATAGATACGTTGGAGACGTATCACCCACCGCCAGGGCTTCACAAGCAGGACCCTTGCGAGGACCTCACCTCGCGAGGTGTGCATTATCAGGTGTATCAAGAGCCTCACAAGGCAGCTTCCCAAGGTCGTCTACCGAGGCCCCTCATGGAGGCATGCAAATCAAGGATCAGGCAACGGAACTGCGTGGCCATGCGTCTTCACATGGGTGACGTGCGTGGTGACGAGCAGAGCCAGAGGGGCGCCAGTAGGCGTGGATGAGGAGGATTTCCTCTTTTGTGCTAGGGAAGCAAGGACAGCACGCCAGTTCCCAAAACAGACCCAAAGGTTACCCGTCCGGTGCAAAAAAGACCAGGACAGCGAGCTTGCCAGGACGGAAGTCATCACCGAGCCCACTGACGCGTCACGGTAGGAGGCTTTTGCAGGCGGAGACCACCTTTAGTCAGGATAAGCTGCAGCACTGTCCCCCTTCAAAATTGGCCGCTGTGGCAACCCTTCCCGCCTTGTGCTTTCAGGGGAAGAGGACCAAGGCTAGTATAAGTAAGGGCGGGGTGCCGTCGTGGAGATGGATCCCATCCTCCTAAGGCCGCTCACTTTCCCCTGTACACTCGTGTTCATCCTCCCTCACAAGACAGTCCAACCACAAAGTAGGAGTAGGGTCTTACACCGCAAGGTGACCCGAACCTGGGTAATTGTTGTGTCCATTGTTCATCTTTCCTCTCGCTCGAGCACGTTGGAGCATCATCGTGAGGTTGTGGGCCGCGAGGTAGGGCTTAGTGAAGGCAGTGAGCACACCCCAGAGTTCGAACCTTTCGTGGGTCCTCGGAGCCCCGATTTCGGTAGTTTCTCAACCATCACCTGTAACACGGTGATCATAACGACAACTTACAGGCTCATTGGATAGTTTGACAAGGGACTAGACAGCTCAAGAGTGGGATTTGCTCCTCTGACGATGGAGAGAAATTCTCAGGGCCCTCTTGGTGTGACGGCATACATCATCGTCTGGCTAGACATAGGTAACTACATCACGGGGATGTCGGAAGGCAATAACGAGAAAGAATAACAAAATCGTTAATGAGGATTTTGGTATAGTTAGCATAGTGATGACTCAGGACGATACCAGTGCATACCAAGTTTCGTGAAGTATCATGAAGCAAAAAGAATATCACATGATAACCATAGTTTGATTCGAATATCATTAGTGTGCTCATAGGGATCGATATGGTCGTCCACAGTTTCGTTATCGGTCATTGAACGAAGTGTTTTCATTCATGTCTATGAGTTACCGAACCTACGGGGTCACAAGCTGAAGGCAATCACAATCTACTAAGTGTTTGTAGGACGCGAGTGATGAGAATATACTTGTGGAATTGTTTCATTAATATTCAGAATAGCTCTGAGAGGATCCAAAAGCGTTTCGGGGTCACTGGAAGGGTTTCGTTGAATATCGAGTAATTCCGGGTATTACCGATAAATAATATATATGTGTAAAATGTTTTCAGTGATGTTAAATTATATATAAAGTATTTTGAATTATTTTATGTTTCATTTTATATCAACGGTCCTTAAAAGGCCAAGAAGTGGAAGGCAACTTGGGCCACAAGGGCCCAAGTGGGGTAGGCGCCCCTTCCCTAAGGAAGGAGGCCGAATAGGAGTGGGAGGGTCCAACTCCTCCTCCCCTTTGGTCGGTGCCCCAAGGAGTCTTCCCTCCTTGGTGGCACCCCTCCCTCTCCCCTCTAACCTATATATACTTGAGGATTCGTACTCTTTTGATATAAAAGTTTTGGAGCCTCCTCTAGTTCTTCTAGTTCTAGTTCTAGTTGGTCCTAGCTGACTAATTAGAGCTAGACTAATCCTCTTGTCCTCATAATTAGAATCCCCGTGTGGTTCTAGTCTCCTTTCTATAATTCTCCAGCGATGATTAGCTCTGGACGGAGAAGTGCTGACAGATCGTGAAGGCTACATGCTTGCAACCAATTAGAGAGGTCGTGCTTTCGGTCTTCGGTTCGAGGGATTGTTCATGGATGGTACAAAGGGTTGTTCATCGATGGTTCGAGGGACTCCAAGTATGATCTACACCGACATGTTCTTCTTCCACTATGTCGGATATCGGGTTCTGGCAAAACCCTTAAGGTTCGAACACTGGGGTGCGCACGAAGATCTCTCCCTATGGAAACACGCCCTCAGCCTCGCCGCGATTTCTAAGCTAGCTCGATGAACAACACAAGAGACACGAGATTTATACAGGTTCGGGCCACCGTTGTGGTGTAATACCCTACTCCTGTGTGTGGTGTGGTGGATTGCCTCTTGGGCTGATGATGAACAGTACAGGGGAAGAACAGCCTCACGAGGAGAGGTGTTCTTGTGCTTGGTGGTGTGGTGTTCTCCTTAGGAAGGATCCAATCCCCCTCTACTGTGGTGGCTAGCTCTATTTATAGAGGCCCTGGTCCTCTTCCCAAATATTGAGCGGGAAGGGATCCAACAATGGCCATTTTGAAAGGGGACGGCTAGTACAAGCTATCCTGACTAATGGTGGTCTTCGCCTACCAAAGCTGCTGGTGATGACGCCGTCTTGGGCTCCATGGTGACCTCCGTCATGCCGTCCTGCTGGTCTCGGTCTCATTGCACCGATATGGAAACCTTTGCCTGATGCCTCGGTACTCCATGCCTGCGCTCGCCCCCTTTGCACCAAAGAGGAAACGGTGACACTGCATCGGCTGGCGCCCGCCTGGAGCCCGCCTGGTCTTGATCGTCATGGCTTGCATCATGGGAACCTCGCGAGGTACCCCTTGCCTTGATCTCTCCGCCTCCTTGTGAGCCTGCCTGGCAAGGCCGCCCCTGAGGAGGCCTAGCGTCGTCCGCCCCGTGAGGCTAGGCCCCTCGCAAGGGTCTTGAGTGTTTGGTCGATGAAGACGGGCCATACTGGGCCACTGGTTGAGCCACACCGCAGGCCGCAGGCAGGCATGTCTGGGGACCCCCGTTCCCAGAATACCGACAGTAACCCTCGGGCCCAAGGCGCGCTCGGACTTGGCACAGCAGCGAAGCCAAAGGGCAAGTGTGGAGCGCCGTGGGCCCCAATAGCCTGCGGCCTTGGTTGCTGCGTGGCGACTGATTGGACGTGGGCGTCTCCGCTTCCCCACGCTGCCTCGGCAACTGTCCGACTTGACGAGTCCCTGCTGCATACAAAAAGAGTCATCATTACATGTGATCATGGAGGTCGAGGGTTGGCCTTCCTTGGGCTAAAAATACGAAGGGGCGAGAGCCCCCGTTGTCCATCTCTTCTTGCTCCGCCTGCTTCTTCTCCCTTGCTCCACCTCCATCCTCGAGGCCAATGGCACCGATCCGCAGATTCTCGGCTGAAGAGAAATGGAAGGCTCCCCGAGAGGGACCTGAGCCACTCCCGCCAAAGAAACGGACGGTCCCACACCGCCGCAACAAGGTTGCGAGGCTGGAGATGACGAGGCCTTAGTGCGAGCCTCCACCTCCTGGGTTTCTGCTACCCCTGTACGCCCAAGCCAAGGGCTCCGGAGAAAGGGATGGCGAGCGACGACGCCCATGCCGCGGGCAAGGTCGACGAGCTGTGGTGGCAAAACCCTTAAGGTTCAAACACTAGGGTGCGCACGAAGATCTCTCCCTACCAAAACATGCCTTGAGCCTCGCCGCGATTTCTAAGCTAGCTCGATGAACAACACAAGAGACACGAGATTTATACAGGTTCGGGACACCGTTGTGGTGTAATACCCTACCCCTGTGTGGTGTGGTGAATTGCCTCTTGGACTGATGATGAACAGTACAGGGGAAGAACAGTCTCGCGAGGAGAGGTGTTCTTGTGCTTGGTGGTGTGGTGTTCTCCTTAGGAAGGATCCGATCCCCCTCAACTGTGGTGTGGTGTTCTCCTTAGGAAGGTACCCCTTGCCTTGATCTCTCCGCCTCCTCGCGAGCCTACCTAGCGAGGCCGCCCCTGAGGAGGCCTTGCGTCGTCCGCCCCGTGAAGCTTGGCCCCTCACGAGGGTCTTGAGTGTTTGGTTGATGAAGACGGGCCGTACTAGGCCACTGGTTGAGCCACGTCGCAGGCCGCAGGCAGGCAAGTCTGGGGACCCCCGTTCCCAGAATGCCGACACACTGTAACTCAGTGACGGGAATGATCTTGATCTCAACCCGTTATGCATCTTCATATTGATCTAGGGTGTGCGTGGGCGCGATTTTTTTTTTGTTTTCTACCACGTTTCACAACAGTGGCATCATGAGCAGTTATATGAGTAGGTGCATGTTGCGATCTAGATCACATGAGATTGTGAGGGTTGATGTTCTACCTATGCTTCCCTTGAGTGTTGCTTTGGTTCAATTCATCGACAACATAGTGTCGCTTTTCAAAAGGTTCTGACAATCAATCGGCTCTGGTTGTCGACGATCTGCTAACAGTTCCTTGGGCTTCAACATAGTTGATAATAGTGAACTATCGCATACACAAGAGGGTACCAAAGATGGATGATCTTCTAGGGGGTCATGCGTATTTGATGAAGTTTAGTGGGAGGCTAGAGATTTTTAATTAAGTCTCATGTTTCACACACCCTGAAACATAATCTCACATCAAGAATCATCACCTTAATTGTGGACATAGGTTGCTAGTATTATTTGCTAAAATTGGTTAACTGCGTAACTAATAGTATGCTAAAACTGATTAGAGGACTTCTAACTTGGTTTTGCAGAGTTTGCATATGATGTGGTATAGCCTTTGTCGTGATAATGAGTTTATGTATGCGATGGTTATATGTTGTAATGTTTAAGTGGCTTGCATGTCATGGCATGATGGTTAGAGCCACAAGATAGCCACGTTAGTGTAAATATCATAGAGATAGCCTACAGGTTGCAAGTGATGATGGCAAAACGTACATGGAGGACCCCAGTGTGGAGATGGTGTACTAGGCGCAGGACGAGGGGCTATAAATTCATGCCACAACAGAATTTCTGAATTTGGTGCCATGAAAACAATTTCTGAAATGGTCACCACGGCAACATTTTCTGAAATTGAAACCATGGCACTGTTTTTGAACGGTTGCCACGGAAACGAAATATTGGTTATCACGATGCTTCAACAGAAGATTTAAGATGATCACGGAGAATTCTTGACACCCAGGGCTATACCATATCATGCTTTTGTGAATTGCCTAAGATGTTTGTCCCTTTGTTTTTTGCACCCTTTGATTGCGCAGTAGTCAACTACTCCCTCCGTTTCTTTTTAGTCTACATATAAGATTTGGTCAAAGTCAAACTTTGTAAAAATTTGACTAGCTTTGTAGGAAAAGATATCAACATTCACACTATGAAATCAAATTTATTAGACGCATTACCAAATTAATTTTCATAACATATAACTATTGTATTGTAGATGTTGATATTTTTTTCTATAAAGTTAGTCAAACTTAACAAAGTTTGGCTTTGACCAAATCTTATATGCAGACTAAAAAGAAATGGAGGGACTATTAGGGTAATCTCTCATAGTAAATATCAAGTTAAAAGGTGCTCTTCCCAGTGTTGCAACCGTCTACGACATGTGACCTTTCAGAGTACTACATGCTACCATGAGTACAAACGAGAAGTCAAGTGTAAGGCGGGTGAGGTAGGACTTAACAGCAGAAACACTCATTTGCCTTAAAGTTCTAGCAGAAAAGCTCTAAGGTCGGAGCATGAAATTGAAATATGAACAAGAGTCTTATGGTGATATGATCGGCAAAAGATTGCCTACTGGTCAAAATTCACATCATATGAAATGCTACCATCCATGGGTGTGAATGCAATCAGGAACTTGAATCATTCACTTTCAATTATGATAGATATTACTACTTATATACTGCGTTGGCATTTCCCCAGGAGGGGTGGAGTAGTACAGTAGAGATAAGTATTCCTTCAATGAGAACCAAGGTTATCGAACCAATAGGAGAACCACGCAAATTCCCGTCTTCGGTACCTACACACACAAAAGCTAATACTTGCACCCAACGTGGGCAAGAGGATTGCCAATCCCCTTGAACTCGTTACTTGCAAGGATTAAGTCTAATAGTGTTAGATAGATAAATAAATTGCAAAACAAAATAAAAGTAAATAAACTGCAGCAAGGTATTTTTGGTTTTTATAATATGTAAAAGTAGACTCAGGGGGCCATAAAATTTTCACTAGAGGCTTCCCTCTGGAACACATAGCATGCGATGGGTGAACAAATTACTATTGGGCAATTGATAGAAAAGCGCATAGCTATGACGTTATTCACACCAATGATTATGTATCTAGGCATCACGCCCGTGACAAGTAGACCAACTCCTACTTTCATCTACTACTATTACTCCACCAATCCACCGCTATCCAGCATGCATCTATGGTATTAAGTTCATGACAAACAGAGTAATGCCTTAAGCAAGATGACATGATGTAGACAAAGTAAACCCAATCAATATGAATAAACCCTGTCATTTCATCCTTAATGGCAACAACACTATACGTGCCTCGCTATCCTTTCTATCACTGGGTGAGGACACCGCAAGATTGAACCCATTACAAAGCACCTCTCCAACTAAATATAAATCAATCTAGTTGGCCAAAACAAATGGATATGTCAGAGAGAAATATAAAGCTATAACAATCATCCATAATAAAGTTCAAAAAAGACTCAGTTGCTTTCAATGAAAAATCTGATCATAAACCCACAATTCATCGGATCCCAACAAACACACCACAAAATAAGATTACATCCGATAGAACTCCAACAAGATCGAGGAGAACATGGTATTTAAGATCAAAGAGAGAGAAGAAGCCATCTAGCTACTAGCTATGGACCCGTAGGTCTATGGTGAACTACTCACGCATCATTGGAAGGCAGCAAGGATGATGTAGAAGCCCTTCATGATCGATCACCCCCCCCCCTCGGCAAAGTATCAGAAAAGGCCTCCAGATGGGGTCGCAGAAGAAAATAAGCTTGCGGCGGAGAAAAAAGTGTTTCGGGTGGCTCTCTGTTGGTTTGGGAATATTTGGAAATTTATAGAGGTGGAATTAGGTCAAATGGAGTTGCGTGGAAATCACGAGCTCAGGGGCGCTCCTACTAGGGCGCACCCTGTGAGCTCATGGCTCTTCCGTACATATTTTGGCCTCCTCCCAAACCTTCTAGGGGTCCCTTCTCGTCCAAAAAAAATCATTGCAAAGTTTCATCGTTTTTGGACTTCGTTTGGTATTGATTTTCTGAAAAGCCAAAAACAAGCAAAAGAAATAGGAATTGGCATTGGGCACTAGGTTTATAGGTTAATCCCAAAAAATGATACAAAATAGCATACAAAGCATCCAAGATTGATAATATAATAGCATGAAACAATCAAATATTATAGATACGTTGGAGACGTATCGAGCATCCCCAAGCTTAATTCATGCTTGTCCTCGAGTAGGTAAATTCTAAAATCAGAATTTTTGATGTGAAATGCTACCTTTCATGTGTATCATGTAATCTATTTGACGGTATAATTATTGAGAAATGCTGATTAATAACATAATAATATCCATGAATATAAGAAACAATATCATTACTTTTTCAAAATATATGATCCTTAACGAATATTATCCTCGCCCATTATATCATGTTAACATGGCATGATTCCGCCTTCACGGCATAAATATAAATCATGAGCACCCCGGTGTCAAACCAGAAAATTAGATCATACTACTAACGCACTTCAGCATTTTCAAACCCACGCAATACATAAGCATGAGCCATGGATATAGCACTATAGGTGAAATAGAATGTAGTGATAGAGATTAATAAAGAGAAGTCAAAAAGGAAGGAAGTCTCACATCGACGTGGCTAATCAATGGGCCATGGAGATGCCCATCAATTGATATCAATGAGAGGAGTAGGGATTTCCATGCAACAGATACACTAAGATCTATAAGTGTATGAAAGCCCAACGGAAATTAAGTGAGTGTCGATCCAACTTGCTTTCTCATGAAGACCTCGGGCATTTGAGGAAGCCCATCATCGCAATATACAAGCTAAGTTACATAATGAAAAATTCACACTAGTATATGAAAATGACAACTTAGGAGACTCTCTATATGAAGAACATGGTGCTACTCTGAAGCACAAGTGTGGTAAAGGATAGTAACATTGCCCCTTCTCTCTTTTGCTCTCTTTCTGTTGGTGGCCTATTTGGCGTTCCCTTTTTCATCCGGAGTCTCGTCCTGACTTTTGGGGGAATCATAGTCTCCATCATCCTTTCCTCACTAGGACAATGCTCTAATAATGATGATCATCACACTTTTATTTACTTACAACTAGACATTACAACTCGATCACTAGAACAATATGGGTCTATATGAATGCCACTAGCAGTGTATAGGATGTGCAATGATTCCATCATAACATGTATAATGATGATGAACGGTGGCTAAGCCACAAATATCATGTTAGCTATATGATCATGCAAAGCAATATGACAATGAACACATATGTCATGAAAATGGAACGGTGGAAGTTACATGGAATATATCTCGGAATGGTTATGGAAATGCCATAATAGGTAGGTATGGTGGTTTGAGGAAGATATAAGGAGGCTTATATGTGATAGAACGTATCATATCACGGGGTTTGGATGCACCGGTGAAGTTTGGACCGACTCTTGGCGTGAGAAAGGGCAATGCACGGTACTGAAGAGGCTAGCATATTGCGAAAAGGTAAGAGTGAGTATAATCCATGGACTCACATTAGTCAAAAAGAACTCACATACTTATTGTGAAAGCCTATTAGCCCTCAGAGAAAAGTAATACATGCCCCTATGTAATTGGTTGGTAGGAGTTAACCATCGCGCGCGTCCGATTATAACAGCACTCAAGGATTTCAATCAGAAATACAAATGCTTAAACCTCCTCACTATGCCATGACCAACACTTAGCTGAGAAGTTAATAATAATATTTAATACTGATATTTCTGCTAACTGATGATCATGAACCAATATCATTTCATATTACGACATCAATATCATTAAACCGTACATTTCCCTTTTAGTGATCTATATGAAAGTTTTTATTATATCCCCCTTTAATACATATCCTTCTCGGACTAGTCCTATAACCCGTACATATTGTCACCACTATTTATTAGACTCTAAAAAATATATAAGTGAAGCATGAGAGTGCAAATATTTCTTTAAAATATAACCACCGTTGTGCTCTAAAAAGATATAAGTGAAGAAATAGAGCAACTGCCTAGCTTAATAGATATAAGTGAAGCACATGGAGTATTCTAGCAAATCACGAATAAATGTGTGTCCCTCTCAAAAGGTGCGTCTAGCAAATGATGATTTTGGAAAACTAAAAAAGCAAATGAAGCAAAAAACTAATATGGCAAAGGACGCTCCAAGCAAAACTCATATCATGTGATGAATAAAAATATGGCTCCAAGTAACATACCGATGGATTGTAGACGAAAGTGGGGATGCAATCTGGGCATCCCCAAGCTTAGACGCTTGGGTCTTCCTTGAATATTACCTTGGGGTGCCTTGGGAATACCCAAGCTTAGGGTCTTGCCACTCCTTTATTCCTTCATCCATCGTGATCTCACCCAAAACTTGAAAACTTTAGCACACAAAACTCAACAAAAACCTCGTGAGATCCGTTAGTATAATAGACAAATCATAAATTTTATGTACTATTATGAACCCATTAATATTTTATTCTTGCATAATATCTACTATATTCTAAGTTGTCCATGACTTAACCCCCCCACGCCTCGATATAATCCATAGCATCATCAAAACAAGCGAACTATGCAATAGAAAAAAGAATCAGTCTAAAACAGAACAGTCTGTAATGATTTGAACAAACACAATACTTCTGTTACTCCAAAAATTCTTAAAATGTAGGAAAAAGTGGAAAATTTGTATACCAATAATGTGTAAAAATTTCAGAATTTCATCAGGTTCTGGTGAATTATAGTAACTCTAGCACTGGGCGCAAAAGTTTCTATTTTTTCAAAGAATCAAGTCAACAATCAACCAAATCATCCCAAAGGCTTTACTTGGCACAAACACTAATTAAAATAGAAAACACAATCATAACAGTAGCAATAATTGTGTCAACACTCCAAAATAGAAAGTAAAAGAAACAATTTAAGATATCTATTGGGTTGCCTCCCAAGAAGCCATTGTCATCCTTAGTTGTAAGGCATTGTTTCAAGTATTGTCATCGTTAGTTGCATGCAACTATTTACCAAAGGGTCTAGTGCTATATATATATTCTGTTTTTCCATTTTACTCTCTTTGCCATCAATAATATGAACAAATTGATCAAATTTGTCATTGAGAATTTCTATTTCAGCTTTTAAGATATTGAAATTATTAATTTTTTATTCCAAAGTATCATATCTATTATTGTAACACCACATTACCATTTATTTTATTGGAAAGATTATATAACCCTTTAAAGTGAGATTCATACTAGCTTTAGTTTCTTTTATTAACTCAGTTTGGCGACGACTTACTAGTATGGTGGGTTCAATAGTTTCTATTTTTTGTTGTCCAAACACACTTTTCATCTTTTCATACGTGTCAAAAGCATTATTGCGAAGAAAATATTTTTCAAACTTAGAATTTAAGACATGTCCATTTAGATACATTACAATCAAGCACCTTTCCAGGCCTCCCAGGGCATCAGTGTCTGCAGTCGCCGGATCGTCAGTTTTTGGAGTATCTAGCCGTCCGATTAGCTCAGACTCACACCTAAGATCGCGTCATCCGCTGCTAACGCACGCTTACGCTACTGGGCCGCTGCTCTTGTGACTTTTTTTGACTTCTGGGATTGAATTGGGCTTAAGGGTTGTACAAGCCCCCCATATGTGCAGCAGCGTCTCTCTCTCTCTCTCTCTCTCTCTCTCTCTCTCTCTGCGTGTGTTCCTCTTCCTTCCTCTGTTCTCCGAGATCCCCTAACTCTCTTCCTCTAAACCAAATTGTGTACCTGGGATGGATACTCAGTTAGTGTTTCCTGTTATTCCCCTCGGTCCGCCTCCTCCCCGCCGTCACCGTACACCGTCGTTGTTTCTCCTATCGGATGTTGATCTGTGAGCCATGGAAGTTTTCTGCTGTGATTTCGGTTGAGGCGGGTTCTATTGTGCTATGGTGTTGTGGATTTAATGCTGCCTATTGTATTGCAGTGCTGATCTGATGTTTCCTCCGGGCAGACACAACTTTGGTTGGGTGTTCGGGTACTTGATTCATGCCTCCTAATTTATTTTACTTCGGTTTGAAGCTCCCTTATGTTGATTGTGGTGGTGTGTTCATCAGTCTGCTTGCTACATGATGCGGAGCATCCCTCGACCATCACCATGGACGTCCCATCACCACCAAAATCATGAAGAGAACCTATGATGAGAGCTCGCGCGCTTGCCGTTGAAACTGAGGTTAACTCTTTCCTCTTCAAGTTTCTTTCGGATTCACATGAGAGTCGGATTCTACCTCAAATGGAAACGCTATGCACTCTTAGGTACCAAGGAGAAGATCGTGAAGATGCGAGGACGGAGATGCAAGCACCTATGGAGGAGGAGGCGGAAGAAGGATGCTCGAGACGCAAAGCAAAGGAGGTGCCGGACTACCCCGGGTGCCCGGCCACCAGCAGCCTGGGTGCCCGACCACCTCCTACAGCCGGCTGGGCCAGCCCCTGGTCGCCCCTGGTGCCCGGCCTGGAAGGCCCTAGGTGCCCGGCCCTTGCCTGGCACTGGCCTCGGCCGCCCCGGGTGCCCGGCCCCCTGCCTGGGCGCTGCCCCCGCCACCACTGGGTGCATGGCCTCCTACTGGGCTCGGCCCCAGCCCGCACCGGGTGCCCGTCCCCTACAACCACTTGGTTGTGGCCTTCCTGACCGGACCGGGTGCCCGGCCCTCCGCACCCGGGTGCCCGGACCACTCCGATGGCCTGCGTGCCTCTCTGGGTTTTCACCCTTGTATCCCCTGATACGTCTCCAACATATCTATAATTTTTTATTGTTCCATGCTATTATATTACCAGTTTTGGATGTTTATGGGCTTTATTTTACACATTTATATCATTTTTCGGACTAACCTACTAACCGGAGGCCCAGCCTATATTGTTGTTTTTTTGCCTATTTCTGTATTTCAAAGAAAAGGAATATCAAACGGAGTCCAAATGCAATGAAAACTCCGGGAGCATGATTTTTGGAACGAACGTGGCCCAGAGGACTTGGAGTGGAAGTTAAGAAGCAGTCGAGGCGGCCATGAGGGTGGAGGGCGCGCCCCCTATCTCGTGGGCCCCTCGGGCAGCCACCGACCTACTTCTTCCTCCTATATATACCCACGTACCACGAGAACATCAGAACAAGCCACGAAAACCTAATTCCACCGCCGCAACCTTCTGTATCCGTGAGATCCCATCTTGGAGCCTTCGTCGACGCTCTGTCGGAGGGGGAATCGACCATGGAGGGCTTCTACATCAACACCATAGCCCCTCCGATGAGTTGTGAGTAGTTTATCACAGACATTCGGGTCCATAGTTATCAGCTAGATGGCTTCTTCTCTCTTTTTGGATCTCAATACCATGTTCTCCTCGATCTTCTTGGAGATCTATTTGATGTAACTCTTTTTGCGATGTGTTTGTCGAGATCCGATGAATTCTGAGTTTATGATCAAGTTTATCTATGAGAAATATTTGAATCTCCTCTGAATTCTTTTATGTATGATTGAGTTATCTTTGCAAGTCTCTTCAAATTATCAGTTTGGTTTGGCCTACTAGATTGATCTTTCTTGCAATGGGAGAAGTGCTTAGATTTGGGTTCAATCTTGCGGTGTCCTTTCCCAGTGATAGCAGGGGCAGCTAGGCACGTATTGTATTGTTGCCATCGAGGATAAAAAGATGGGGTTTATATCATATTGCATGAGTTTATCCCTCTACATCATGTCATCTTTCTTAATGTGTTACTCTATTCTTTATGAACTTAATACTCTATATGCATGCTAGATAGCGGTTGATGTGTGGAGTAATAGTAGTAGATGCAGGCAAGAGTCGGTCCACTTGTCGCGGACGTGATGCCTATATACATGATCATGCCTAGATAATCTCATAATTATTCTCTTTTCTATATATTGCTCGATAGTAATTTGTTCACCCACCGTAATACTTATGCTATCTTGAGAGAAGCCACTAGTGAATCTTTACTTTTCCAATCTATATCATAAAGTACCAAAAATATATTTATCTTATCATACTATCTCTATCAGATCTCACTTTCGCAAGTGGCCGTGAAGGGATTGACAACCCCTTTATTGCGTTGGTTGTGAGTTCTTTGTTTGTCTGTGTAGGTGCGTGGGACTTTTGAGGAGCCTCCTACTGGATTGATACCTTGGTTCTCAAAAACTGAGGGAAATACTTATGCTACTATTGATGCATCGCCCTTTCCTCTTCAAGGAAAACCAACACAAGCTCAAGACATAGCAAGAAGGATTTCTGGCGCCGTTGCCGGGGAGGTCTTCGCTCAAGTCAAGACATACCAAGTATCCATCACAAACTCATCTCCCTCGCATTTACATTATTTGCCATTTGCCTCTCGTTTTCCTCTCCCCCACTTCACCCTTGCCGTTTTATTTGCCCTCTCTTTCCCAATCTCCTCTCTCTTTCGTTTGCCATTTTTCTGTTTGCTTGTGTGCGGATTACTTGTTGCCATGGCGCAAGATAATACCAAATTGTGTGATTTCTCCAATACCAATAATAATGATTTCCTTAGTACTCCTATTGCTCCTCTTAATGATGTTGAGTCTTGTGAAATCAATACTGCTTTGCTGAATCTTGTTATAAAAGATCAATTCGCCGGCCTTCCTAGTGAAGATGTCGCTACCCATCTAAACAACTTTGTGGATTTGTGTGATATGCGAAGAAGAAAGATACAGATAACGATATTGTTAAAATGAAGTTATTTCAGTTTTCACTTAGATATCATGCTAAAGTTTGGTTTTCGTCTTTGCCTATAAATAGTATTGATTCTTGGAACAAGTGCAAAGATGCTTTTATCTCTAAGTATTTTCCTCCCGCTAAGATTATCACTCTTAGGAACGATATTATGAATTTTAAACAACTTGATCATGAGCATGTTGCCCAATCTTGGGAAAGAATGAAATTGATGATTCGCAATTGCCCTACTCGTGGTTTGAATTTATGGATGATCATACAAAAGTTTTATGCCGGATTGATCTTTGCTTCTAGAAATCTTTTAGATTCGGCCGCGGGAGGCACGTTTATGGAAATCACATTTGGAGATGCTACAAAACTTCTTGATAATATTATGGCTAATTATTCTCAATGGCACACTGAATGATCTACTAGTAAAAAAGTGCATGCTATAGAAGAAATCAATGTTTTGAGTGGAAAGATGGATGAACTTATGAAATTATTTGCTACTAAGAGTGCTCCTCTTGATCCTAATGATACGCCTTTGTCTACTTTGATTGAGAATAATAATGAATCTATGGATGTGAATTTTGTTGGTAGGAATAGTTTTGGAAACAACGCTTATAGAGGAAATTTTAATCCTAGACCGTTCCCTAGTAATTCCTCTAATAATTATGGAAATTCCTACAATAATTCTTATGGTAATTTGAAGATGCCCTCTGATTTTGAGAATAGTGTGAAAAAATTTATGATCTCTCAAAAGAATTTTAATGCGTTGCTTGAAGAAAAGTTGCTCAAAGTTGATGATTTGGCTAGGAACGTTGATAGACTTTCGCTTGATGTTGATTCTCTGAAACTTGGATCTACTTCTCCTAAGCATGATATCAATGAGTCTCTCAAAGCAATGAGAATTTCCATTGATTAGTGCAAAGAAAGAACCGCTAGATTGCGTGCTAAGAAAGATTGCTTTGTAAAGGCGTGTTCTTCTAGTTTCAATGAAAATAATGATGAAAATCTTAAAGTTATTGATGTGTCCCCTATTAGATCTTTGTTTTGCAATATGAATCTTAATAATGATGGGACTGGAGATGAGTCAACTTTAGTTAAAAGGCGTCCCAGTAATTCGGAGTTTTTAGATCTTGATGCTAATTTTGGTAAAAGTGGGATTGGAGAGGTTAAACTTTAAATAGCATTGAACCCACTATCTTGGATTTCAAGGAATTTGATTATGATAATTGTTCTTTAAAAGGTTGTATTTCCTTGTTGCAATCCGTTGTTAATTCTCCTCATGCTTATAGTCAAAATAAAGCTTTTACCAAACACATTGTTGATACCTTGATGCAATCTTTTGATGAAAAACTTAATTTGGAAGTTTATGTACCTAGAAAACTTAATGATGAGTGGGAACCTACTATAAAGATTAAAATTAAAGATCATGAGTGTTTTGCTTTATGTGATTTGGGTGCTAGTGTTTCCACGATTCCGAAAACTTTATCTGATATTCTAGGTTTACATGATCTTGATGATTGCTCTTTAAAATTGCACCTTGTGGATTCCACCATTAAAAAGCCAATGGGAAGGATCAATGATGTTCTCATTGTTGCAAATAGAAATTTGGTGCCCGTAGATTTTATCGTTCTTGATATAGATTGCAATCTTTCTTGCCCTATTATTCTTGGTAGACCTTTCCTTAGAACGATTGGCGCGATTATTGATATGAAGGAAGGGAATATTAGATTCCAATTTCCATTAAGGAAAGGCATGGAGCACTTTCCAAGAAAGAAAATTAAATTACTTATGAGTCTATCATGCGGGCTACTTATAAATTCAGTGCCAACAATGGCACTACTTAGATCTATCCTCGCTTTTATGCCTAGCTAGGGGCGTTAAACGATAGCGCTAGTTGGGAGGCAACCCAATTTTATTTGTGTTTTTTTGTTTTTGTTTATGTTTAGCAATAAATTTTGCATCTACCTTATGTTTAGATGTGTTTTTATGTTTTAATTAGTGTTTGTGCCAAGTAGAACCTATAGGATAACCTATGGTGATAGTTAATTTGATTCTGCTGAAAAACAGAAACTTTGCGCGCGCGAAATTAGTTTTGTTAAATCACAGAAACAAGCTCTTGCATTGATGCTTTTTGCTGTAGATCAATAGACAAATTTTCCAGGACTTCCTATTTTGGTAGGATTTTTAGAGTTCCAGAAATATTCGTGGGTTACAGATTGATACAGACTGTTCTGTTTTTGACGGATTCTGTTTTTCGTGTGTTGTTTGCTTAGTTTGATGCATCTATGGCTAGTTTTAAGTGGTATGAACCATAGAGAACTTGAAATATAGTAGGTTTAACACCAATATAAATAAATAATGAGTTTATTATAGTACCTTATGTGGTGGTTTTGCTTTCTTTCACTAACGGAGCTTATGAGATTTCCTGTTGAGTTTTGTGTCGTGAAGTTTTCAAGTTTTGGGTAAAGATTTGATGGACTATGGAATAAGGAGTGGAAAGAGCCTAAGCTTGGGGATGCCCATGGAACCCTAAGATATTCAAGAATAGCCAAAATCCTAAGCTTGGGGATGCCCCCGGAAGGCATCCCCTCTTTCGTCTTCGTTCATTGGTAACTTTACTGTGAGCTATATTTTTATTCGCCACATGATATGTGTTTTGCTTGGAGCGTCTTGTATGATATTAGCCTTTGATTTTTAGTTTACCACAATCATCCTTGCTGTACACACCTTTTGGGAAGAAGCCCACTTGATTAGAATTTATTAGAATATGCTATGTGGTTCACTTATATCTTTTGAGCTTGATAGTTTTTGCTCTAGTGCTTCACTTATATTTTTTAGAGCACGGCGGTGGCTTAATTTTGTATAAATTGCTAGTATCTCATGCTTCACTTATATTATTTTGAGAGTCTCTTAGAACAGCATGGTATTTTCTATGGTTATAAAATCGGTCCTAGAATGGTAGGCATCCAAGTTGGGTATAATAAAAACTATCATAGAAAGTGAATTGGATGATATGATCAATTTGATACTTGATAATTGTTTTGAGATATTAGAGGTGGTAATATTAGAGTCATGCTAGTTGGGTGATTATGAAGTTAAATAATACTTGTGTTAAAGTTTGTGATTCCCATAGCATGCACGTATGGTGAACCACTTTGTGATGAAGTTGGAGCACAATTTTATTTATTAATTGTCTTCCTTATGAGTGGCGGCCGGGGACGAGCGATGGTCTTTTCCTACCAATCTATCCCCCTAGGAGCATGCGCATAATACTTTGTTTTTGATGACTTGTAGATTTTTGCAATAAGTACATGAGTTCTTTTGACTAATGTTGAGTCCATGGATTATACGCACTCTCACCCTTCCACCATTGCTAGCCTCTCTTGTGTCGCGCAACTTTCGCCGGTACCATACACCCACCATATACCTTCCTCAAAACAGCCACCATACCTACCTATTATGGAATTTCCATATCCATTCCGAGATATATTGCCATGCAACTTTCCACCGTTCCGTTTATATGACACGCATCATCATTGTCATTTTGCTTTTTGCATAATCATGTAGTTGACATCGTATTTGTGGCAAGGCCACCTTCATAATTTTCATACATGTCGCTCTTGATTCATTGCATATCTCGTTACACCACCGGAGGCATTCATATAGAGTCATGTCTTGTTCTAAGTATTGAGTTGTAATCTTGAGTTGTAAGTAAATAAAAGTGTGATGATGTTCATTATTAGAGCATTGTCCCAGTGAGGAAAGGATGATGGAGACTATGATTCCCCCACAAGTCGGGATGATACTTCGGACTAAAGAAAAGAAAAAGAAAAAAAAAAGAGAAAGGCCAAAAGAAAAAAAAAGTCCCAAAAGAAAAAAAAGAAAAAGAAAAAAAAGAAAAAAAAATAAAAAAAGAGAGAAGAGGAGAGAAGGGACAATGCTACTATCCTTTTTACCACACTTGTGCTTCAAAATAGCACCATGATCTTTATGATAGAGAGTCTCCTACGTTGTCACTTTCATATACTAGTGGGAATTTTTCATTATAGAACTTGGCTTGTATATTCAATGATGGGCTTCCTCAAAATGCCCTAGGTCTTCGTGAGCAAGCGAGTTGGATGCACACGCACTTAGTTTCTTCTGTTGAGCTTTCATACATTTATAGCTCTAGTGCATCCGTTGCATGGCAATCCCTACTCACTCACATTGATATCTATTAATGGGCATCTCCATAGCCCGTTGATACACCTAGTTGATGTGAGACTATCTTCTCCTTTTTTTTGTCTTCTCCACAACCACCATTCTATTCCACATATAGTGCTATGTCCATGGCTCACGCTCATGTATTTCGTGAAAATTGAAAAAGTTTGAGATTGCTAAAGTATGAAACAATTGCTTGGCTTGTCATCAGGGTTGTGCATGATTAAATACTTTGTGTGATGAAGATAGAGCAACAGCCAGACTATATGATTTTGTAGGGATAACTTTCTTTAGCCATGTTATTTTGAGAAGACATGATTGCTTTGATTAGTATGCTTGAAGTATTACTATTTCTTATGTCAATATGAACTTTTATTTTTGAATCATTTGGATCTGAACATTCATGCCACAATAAAGAAAATTATATTGAAAATTATGCTAGGTAGCATTCCACATCAAAAAAAATCTGTTTTTATCATTTACCTACTCGAGGACGAGCAGGAATTAAGCTTGGGGATGCTTGATATGCCTCCAACGTATCTATAATTTTTTATTGTTCCATGCTATTATATTACCTGTTTTGGATGTTTATGGGCTTTATTTTACACATTTATATCATTTTTGGGACTAACCTACTAACCAGAGGCCCAGCATGTATTGCTGGGTTTTTTTTTGCCTATTTCAGTATTTCAAAGAAAAGGAATATCAAACGAAGTCCAAATGCAATGAAAACTTCGGGAGCCTGGTTTTTGGAATGAACGTGACCCAGAGGACTTGGAGTGCAAGTCAAGAAGCAGCCGAGGCGGCCACGAGGGTGGAGGGCATGCCCCCCTATCTCGTGGGCCCCTCGGGCAGCCACCGACCTACTTCTTCCTCCTATATATACCCACGTACCCCATGAACATCAGAACAAGCCACGAGAACCTAATTCCACCGCAGCAACCTTCTGTATCCGCGAGATCCCATCTTGGAGCCTTCGTCGGCGCTCCGTCGGAGGGGGAATCGACCATGGAGGGCTTATACACCAACACCATAGCTAGATGGCTTCTTCTCTCTTTTTGGATCTCAATACCATGTTCTCCTCGATCTTCATGGAGATCTATTCGATGTAACTCTTTTTGCGGTGTGTTTGTCGAGATCCGATGAATTGTGAGTTTATGATCAAGTTTATCTATGAGAAATATTTGAATCTCCTCTGAATTCTTTTATGTATGATTGAGTTATCTTTGCAAGTCTCTTCAAATTATTACTTTGGTTTGGCCTACTAGATTGATCTTTCTTGCAATGGGAGAAGTGCTTAGCTTTGGGTTCAATCTTGCGGTGTCCTTTCCCAGTGACAGCAGGGGCAACAAGGCACGTATTGTATTGTTGCCATCGAGGATAAAAAGATGGGGTTTATATCATATTGCATGAGTTTATCCCTCTACATCATGTCATCTTTATTAATGCGTTACTCTGTTCTTTATGAACTTAATACTCTAGATGCATGCTGGATAGCGGTTGATGTGTGGAGTAATAGTAGTAGATGCAGGTAGGAGTCGGTCTACTTGTCGCGGACGTGATGCCTATATACATGATCATGCCTAGATAATCTCATAATTATTTGCTTTTCTATCAATTGCTCGACAGTAATTTGTTCACCCACCGTAATACTTACGCTATCTTGAGGGAAGCCACTAGTGAAACCTATGACCCCCGGGTCTATGTTTTATCATATAAGCTTTCAATCTACTTTTATTTGCATCTTTACTTTTCCAATCTATGTCATAAAATACCAAAAGTATATTTATCTTATCATACTATCTCTATGAGATCTCACTTTCGCAAGTGGCCGTGAAGGTATTGACAACCCCTTTATTGCGTTGGTTGCGAGTTCTTTGTTTGTTTGTGTAGGTGCGTGGGACTTTTGAGGAGCCTCCTACTGGATTGATACCTTGGTTCTCAAAAACTGAGGGAAATACTTATGCTACTATTGCTGCATCACCCTTTCCTCTTCAAGGAAAACCAACGTAAGCTCAAAACGTAGCATCCCTCTCCTCCTCTTATTTCGTCTCTAAACTATTAGTACCCCCCCCCACCTAGCTCATTAGAAGGGATAGCAAAGTATATGACATGATTTAGTGAGCTTTGCTCCTTGTATCCACTCCTCTAGGAGATCAAGACCTCTGAGGAGAAGATCCCTAGTGGATATCAAGACCCCCCATCTAGGGAAGGATCCCCATCATAGGATCATCAAGACCTCTTTCCTCATAGGATTGGGATGAACTAGTTACCTTGTATCTTTCCTTTGTTGTCCTTGAATCTTTGTGATCTCTTGTGTGTTCTTGGATCTAGCATATGTGTGATTGGATCTAGTCAATTTGAGTGTTTCCCCTCTCTTGTGTTCTTCGTGTTCTTCGTGCTCTTGGGGATTTCCCCTCCAAATCGTGAAATATCTCCATCTAGGGTTCCACCCTACAACATCTTGGTATCATGAGCCATGGTTTCTCATGAAATTGAAGTCCCCCCTGCTTGTTCTCTAGCCTAATTTTGTTCTATTCTTCCCCAATTTCGAAAATTCCACAGCAAAAATAGCCCCAATTTTTTTTGTGATTTGTTGGTTTGATGAGGTTTTGTTGGATTTGATCCATGGATTTGCTTGGTAAGTGGATCTAGCTTTCCCCCCATCCATCTCCAACTTTCCCTCCACGAAATCCACCAATTTCTTCCATTTTCCCACGAATTTCCGCCCAAATCCGTGACCCCCGGGCACCCAGACCTCAAATCCAGGCACCGGACCCCTCCCCCCCCGCCCAACCCCGCTAACCACCCCGGGTGCCCGCACCCCTTACCCCCAGGCACCCGGACCCCCAAGCCATCTTCTCCGCCCAACCCCATTGACCACCCCGGGTGCCCGCACCTCCAACCCCCGGGCACCCGCACCACCCAGTTTCAGCCCAACACCAAAACCGTTTCGGCCATAACTTTCACTCCCGAAGTCCGATTTCGACGTTGTTTACCTCGTTGAGTAGCTATTGACATCCCCCATCCATCTAGATGGGTTCCAAAATCATTTGACTCCTTCAAAATTTTGGCATTTTGGCATCTTTGCCTAGGCCATCTACCATATCATCCGCAAAACCACCTTAACTTTCCGCAACCTAACCCATTTTTGCTCCATATAGCATTTGTGGTTGCTTGAGTGGTGACTTGAGTCTCCTAAGGTGTTTCGGCTACTTGGGGACGGTCACTTTGTCATCAACCACCACTGCCACTTCCGCATTGCTAACTCCGGAACCACCAACGCATTCCGTTACCACCATTTGACATTTTCCTTGAGATTTTGAGTTTGCGGTTTTTCCGTTTCCTAGGGTGTTTCGGATAACTAGGAATGGTTTGACATCGACGACACCGCCGCTCACCTTCGACAAGGACTCGACATCGACCACTTCACCATTTTGACAACCTAACCATAAGCAAGAACGGTAACCGCTATATCATCTTGGTATCGCGGTATCCCATTATTGTTCTTTCTTGCCATTACATTGTTAACCCCTTAGCCCATTTTGCGTCACTTGCCTATCGAGACTAGCCTTTAAGTATTTCTGGCAACGTTACTTGTGCACATTAGTGATTATCGATCTACACCTTCCATTGCATACATACCATATCATATTGGTATCATCTTGGTATCATCATATCATCCCTTGTGTCACAAGATTGTTCCCGCATATACACAATTGCTATCTTGGTTTGTGCATTTCGCATAAGTGGCCATACAAAAAAAAAGAATAAGCTTTTAAGAAAAAAGAAAGCAAAGTAGCTTGTAAGGAAGAGCCATAGCATCTCCACATCGCATACCATACTACCATATTGATCATCTTGGATCATTGTGTGCGAAACACCGAAACATCATACATTTATAGCATACTTGGGATAGAAAGCTCATACATTTTCCATCTTATAGGTTATGCACAAGTGTTGTATCTGCCTATTGAACACTTGTGCTAGCGTCTCTCTTGATTTGTGCAACTCGAGCGTTTTCCGTGGATTCCACATTTTGTGCTCATTCCTTGGTTGCACGACCCCATTTATCTATCCGTGTGTGTGTTCCCGTGTGCCACATATTGCTATTGGTCTACTTGTTTCACTTGCGAATTTGTGAATCTTTTCCAACATTATTGATCCTTGCTAACATTTTGCATCAAATTTTTGTGCCACTATCCTCGAGCTCCACCATAAGCCTTACTTGTGTAGGTGTGAGAATTGACAAAATCCGGTACCAATTGTGTTATTTCCTTGATACATTATTGAGTGATCATTGATCCATCTTCAACATTGGAAAGGTACATTTGGTCTAGTTCTCTCCTTTATTCCACTCACATTTGCTTGAATCTTGTGATGGATAGGCAAGGCATTTCATCCCCGGTCTTCCACGACAACGACGGCGTGAACAACTACATCAACAAAACGTCCATCTTCGGACTACAACGAGCAATGCAAGGCATTGAGTGCCTCGCCATCTACATTCACCAAAACAAAGCAAGTAAAAGGGACTACATCGACACCAAGTTGGACGAACAAATGGATCAAGTACAAGACTTGGTGGCCAAATACAAGTCTTCTTCCCCTTCGTCATCTTCACGGCGGAGACGCTCAAGTCGCACATCTTCAGAGTGGCAACAAGATGCAAGTACCACGCGGCACCATCAAGAAAACCTTCATGAGCACAAGAGAAGACCGCGAGACGAGCACCAACAAGATGGACCTACGACTACTACCACCACTTCAGCATCTTCGCCAAGTGTTATCAAGGCATCTTCGCCTTTGGACGTACGGCATCTTCGCCTACCTCCGACGAGTATGCCTACTTTGGCTTTCATCCACGGCGACGGTGAGGAGCTGATCGAGCATGGGATTTTCCATTCAGTCATGGAGGAGAGCGATGATGTGCCATCTTCGGCCTTCATCCACGGCGACGACGAGATGGTTGAGCATGGGATTTTCCCTTCGACAACGGCAATGTATGATGACTTGAGTGACTTGTGTCACCATATGGAGAGTGAGAGTGGCTTCACCACTAGCCCCATATATGACAAGTTGCCCCAATTCTCATGTGAGGAGAGTGATTACCCACAAGTATAGGGATTTATCATAGTCCTTTCGATAAGTAAGAGTGTCGAACCCAACGAGGAGAAGAAGGAAATGACAAGCGGTTTTCAGTAAGGTATTCTCTGCAAGCACTGAAATTCTAGGTAACAGATAGTTTTGTGATAGGATAATTTGTAATGGGTAACAAGCAATGAAAGTAAATAAGGTGCAGCAAGGTGGCACAATCCTTTTTGTAGCAAAGGACAAGCCTGGACAAGTTCTTATAACAAGAAAAGCGCTCCCGAGGACACATGGGAATTACCGTCAAGCTAGTTTTCATCACACTCATATGCTTCGCGTTCGCTACTTTGATAATTTATATGTGGGTGGACCGGTGCTTGGGTACTGCCCTTTCTTGGACAAGCATCCCACTTATGATTAACCCCTATTGCAAGCATCCACAACTACAAAAGAAGTATTAAGGTAAACCTAACCATAGCATGAAACATACGGATCCAAATCAGCCCCTTACGAAGCAACTTATAAACTAGGGTTTAAGCTTCTTTCACTCTAGCAACCCATCATCTACTTACTACTTCCCAATGCCTTCCTCTAGGCCCAAATAATGGTGAAGTGTCATGTAGTTGACGTTCACATAACACCACTAGAGGAGAGACAACATACATCTCATCAAAATATCGAACGAATACCAAATTCACAAGACTACTAATAGCAAGACTTCACCCATGTCCTCATGAACAAACGTAACTACTCACAAAGCATATTCATGTTCGTAATCAGAGGGGTATTAATATGCATTAAGGATCTGAACATATGATCTTCCACCGGATAAACCAACTAGCATCAACTACAAGGAGTAATCAACACTACTAGAAACCCACAGGTACAAATCTGAGGTTTTGATACAAAGATTTGATACAAGAGAAGAACTAGGGTTTGAGAGGAGATGGCGCTGGTGAAGATGTTGATGGATATTGACCCCCTCCCGATGAGAGGTTCGTTCGTGATGACGATGGTGATGATTTCCCCCTCCTGGAGGGAAGTTTCCCCGGCAGAACAGCTCCGCCGGAGCCCTAGATTGGTTCCGCCAAGGTTCTGCCTCGTGGCGGCAGAGTTTCGTCCCGTAAGCTTACTTATGATTTTTTTTTCCAGGGTAAAAGACTTCATATAGCAGAAGATGGGCACCGGAGGGCTGCCAGGTGGCCCACGAGGCAGGGGACGCGCCCACCCTTACCGGGCGCGTCCCCCACCCTCGTGGATGGTGGGTGGCCCCCCTCAGGTATTTCTTCTGCTAAATAATTATCATTAATTCCAAAATTTACTTTCATGGAGTTTCAGGACTTTTCGAGCTGTGCAGAATAGGTCTCCAATATTTGTTCCATTTCCAGCCCAGAATCCCAGCTGCCGGCATTCTCCCTCTTTATGTAAACCTTGTAAAATAAGAGAGAATAGCCATAAGTATTGTGACATAACGTGTAACATCAGCCCATAATGCAATAAATATCGATATAAAATCATGATGCAAAATGGACGTATCAACTCCCCCAAGCTTAGACCTCGCTTGTCCTCAAGCGGAAGCCGATATCGAAAAATATGTCCACGTGTTTAGAGATAGAGGTGTCAATAAAAATAAAATACGGACATGAGGGCATCATGATCATTCTTATAACAGCAACATATATATATATATATTGTCATATGATTTCTTATGCTCAAGTAACTATCTATTCACAATGTAAGGTATGATTTAGAAACTTCATTGAGAACTAGCAAACTATAATCTCAGTCACTGAAGCAATTGCAATTTATCATAACACCAGAAAGAGTCAATAATAGAGCTTTTCAGCAAGTCCACATACTCAACCATCATTTAATCTTCCACAATTGCTAACACTCACACAATACTTATGATTTAGGAGTTTTAATTGGACACAGAGAAAGATAGGGGCTTATAGTGTTGCCTCCCAACCTTTTACCTCAAGGGTAATGTCAACAAAATGGTTCATGCTAACTTACACCCAATTGGATATATATATCAGGATCTTTCCAACACGAGGTGCTTGCCAAAGGATAAAATGTAAAAGCGAAAGGTGAAGATCACCTTGACTCTTACATAATGTAAAAGACATAAAGTAAAAGATAGTCCCTTCGCAGAGGGAAGCAGAGGTCGTCATGTGCTTTTTGGTTGGATGCATGAAATCTTAATGCAAAAGAACGTCACTTTATATTGCCACTTGTGATATGGGCCTTTATTATGCAGTCCGTCGCTTTTATTACTTCCATATCACACGATCGTATAAAGCTCATTTTCTACGCACTAATAAGTCATACATATTTAGAGAGCAATTTGTATTGCATGCAACATGACAACTTACTTGAAGGATCTTACTCAATCCATAGGTAGGTATGGTGGAATCTCATGGCAAAACTAGGTTTAAGGATATTTGGAAGCACAAGTAGTATCTCTACTTGGTGCAAGGAATTTGGCTAGCATGAGGGGGAAAGGCAAGCTCAACATGTTTGAATGATCCATGACAATATACTTTAACTGAGATGTGAGAAAACATAACCCATTACGTTGTCTTCCTTGTCCAACATCAACTCTTTAGCATGTCATACTTTAATGAGTGCTCACAATCATAAAAGTTGTCCAAGATAGTGTATTTATATGTGAGAACCTCTCTTTCTTTATTACTTCCTATTAATTGCAATGATGACCAAAACTATGTTTGCCAACTCTCGACAACTTTTAATCATCATACTCTTTATATTTGAAGTCGTTACTATCCATAAGATCAATATGAACTCTTTTATTTCTTTTTATTCTTTTATGCACTTAAGATCATAGCAAGATAGCAAAGCCCTTGACTCAACACTAATCTTTATTATATATAGCTCACGGACTCGATTACATAAAGGGATCACAAAGCAAAACTCAAAACTAATTCATACCAAAACTTTATTCTACTAGATCAAGATATTACCAAAAGGATCGAACTAAGAAAAAGGTAAAGATAGGAGTGTGATGGTGATACGATACCAGGGCAACTCCCCCAAGCTTGGCAGTTGCCAAGGGGAGTGCCCATACCCATGTGATTATGTCCTCAGAGGTGGTGAAGAAGGAGTTGTTGATGATGTAGGCTTGTCGTCCGTCTTCCAAGGCATAGGCTCACCATCATAGAAGGATGATCGAGTCTCCGGGATCCTCAAATCTGCAGCCAAACTCATCCTCTTGAATCTATATTCATACTCATAGTTTTGGTTTTGCAGGTCATAGATCTAGGCTTGGAGGTGCTCGATTTTCTCATGAAGCTTGAAGATCGTCTCCTCAATGTTCTTAGCGTCCAGCTTGTGGTTGTTGGTGAACTCCGCGATCATCATCTAGTTGGCGTTAAGTCTGCACTCCACCATCCCTTGGCACTTGAAAACTTGTTGTTCCATCGCTTCGAGCTTTGTCTCTACGCTTCCGGTACTCCTTGGTCCCTCCACATCGCGGATGTGCAACACCCCCTCACGCATCTCAATGGTTTGAGGGTGATGCAGCACCTCCACGAGATTAGGGGTTGATGACCCTCTTGAAAAACTTGTCCTTGGAAGTGCTTGAGGATGTCATGGTGCTCTAGATCTGTCAGAAAAATAGCTCAAAACAAAGACATAAGATTTTTGCGTGATACGGTAGTCAAAACCTTCGGGAGATTATATAATGAATTTTTACCGACCAAAAGAAGTATCGTACAAGAAAACAGAGTTAGGAGAGCACACGAGGTGCCCACGAGGCAGGGGGCGTGCCCAGTAGGGTAGGGCGCGCCCTCCACCCTCGTGGACGCCTCGTGTCCTTCCCGGACTACTTATTTTGCTATTTTCTTAAATATTCCTAAACGGGGAAAAATTGCTATTAGAACTGTTTTGGAGTCAGTTTACTTATCGTACCACATACCTATTCCTTTTAGGAGTCTGAAACGTTCTGGAAAGTGTCCCTTATGTATTCCTCCGGGGTTACGGTGTCAATAATATTAGTTTCAACATTTATAGGATTACTTGAGATATAATGTTTGATTCTTTGATCGTTCACCACCTTCAGATTTGTGCCTTCAAAGTTGTTGGTTTTTATGGCACCGGAACGATAGACCTCCTCGATAACGTAAGGGCCTTCCCATTTAGAGAGAAGTTTTCCTGCAAAAAATCTTAAACGAGAGTTGAATAGCAACACATAATCACCTACGTTAAACTCACGCTTTTGTATCCTTTTGTCATGCCATCTTTTAACTTTTTCTTTAAACAGTTTGGCATTCGTAGGCTTGGGTTCTCCATTCATCAAGTGAGCTAATGTCAAATAACCTCTTCTCACCGGCAAGTTTGAAATCATAATTGAGCTCTTTAATAGCCCAATATGCCTTATGTTCTAGTTCGAGAGGTAAGTGACATGCTTTTCCATAAACCATTTTATATGGAGACATACCCATAGGATTCTTATATGCAATTCTATAAGCCCATAATGCCTCATCAAGTTTCTTGGACCAATTCTTTCTAGATCTATTAACAGTCTTTTGCAAAATTAATTTGAGCTCTCTATTACTCAACTCTACTTGACCACTAGACTGTGGGTGATAAGAAGATGCAATTCTATGATTAACATCATACTTAGCAAGCATTTTACGAAAAGCACCATGAATAAAATGTGAACCACCATCAGTCATGAGATATCTAGGGACTCCAAACCTCGAAAAAAATAACTTCTTTAAGCATCTTAATAGAGGTGTTATGATCAGCACTACTAGTTGGAATAGCTTCTACCCACTTAGTAACGTAATCAACAGCAATTAAAATATGTGTATATCCGTTAGAGGCAGGAAACGGTCCCATATAATCAAAGCCCCAAACATCAAATGGTTCAATAACAAGAGAATAATTCATAGGCATTTCTTGACGTCTACTAATATTACCAATTCTTTGACATTCATCATAAGACAAGACAAACTTACGGACATCTTTGAAGAGAGTAGGCCAATAAAAACCGGATTGCAATACCTTATGTGCAGTTCTATCTCCAGTGTGGTGTCCTCCATATGCCTCGGAGTGACACTTGTGTAGGATCTGTTCCTATTCATGATCAGGTACACAATGTCTAATAACACCATCTACTCCTTCTTTATAAAGGTGTGGGTCATCCCAGAAGTAATGTCTTCAATCATGAAAGAACTTTTTCTTTTGCTGGTATGTGAAACTAGGTGGTATAAATTTAGCAACAATGTAATTAGCATAATTAGCATACCATGGAGCGGTACGAGAAGCATTTATGACCCTAATTGTTCATCAGGAAAGCTATCATCAATAGGTAGTGGGTCATCAAGAACATTCTCTAACCTAGACAAGTTGTCTGCAACGGCGTTCTCAGCTCCCTTTCTATCAATAATATGCAAACCAAATTCTTGGAGCAAGAGAACCCATCTAATGAGTCTAGGTTTAGCATCTTTCTTTTCCATGAGATATTTAATAGCAGCATGATCAGTGTGAATAGTTACTTTAGAATCAACAATATAAGGTCGGAACTTATCACAAGCAAATACAACTGCTAAGAATTCTTTTTCAGTAGTAGCATAATTTCTCTGAGCAGTGTCTAGAGTTTTGCTAGCATATTGAATAACATTTAATTTCTTATCAACTCTTTGTCCTAGAACAGCACCTACAGCATAATTGCTAGCATCACACATAATTTCAAAGGCTAAATTCCAATCAGATGGCTGAACAATAGGTGCAGAAATCAAAGCTTTCTTAAGTATTTCAAATGCTTCCACACAATCATCATCGAAGACAAAAGGAATATATTTTTGCAATAAATTGGTCAGAGGCCTAGAGATTTTAGAAAAGTCCTTAATGAACCTCCTATAAAAACCGGCATGACCAAGCAAACTTCTTATACCTTTAATGTCCTTGGGACACGGCATCTTTTCAATAGCATCAACTTTAGCTTTATCAACTTCAATACCTCCTTCAAAAATTTTATGCCCCAAGACAATGCCTTCATTAACCATAAAGTGGCACTTCTCCCAATTCAAAACAAGACTAGTATCTTCGCATCTCTGCAAAACTCGTTCAAGGTTGCTCAAGCAATCATCAAAGGAGGATCCATAAACGGAGAAATCATCCATGAATACCTCACAAATCTTTTCACAAAAGTCAAAGAATATAGCCATCATGCATCTTTGAAAGGTAGCAGGTGCATTACATAAACCAAAAGGCATATGTCTATAAGCAAAAGTACCGAAAGGGCAAGTAAAAGTAGTCTTTGCTTGATCGTTCGCTGACACAGGTATTTGAGAGAAACTAGAATAACCATCTAGAAAGCACAAATGTGTATGTTTGGATAGTCTTTCTAGCATTTGATCAATAAAAGGTAAAGGGTAAAGATCTTTTTAGTAGCTTTATTTAATTTGCGGTAATCAATTACCATCCTATAGCCTGTAATAATTCTTTGCGGGATCAATTCATCTTTATCATTAGGAACAATAGTAATACCTCCCTTCTTAGGGACATAATGGACAGGGCTTACCCACTGACGATCAGCAATGGGACAAATTATACCTGCCTCAAGGAGCTTTAGTATTTCTTTTCTTACCACTTCTTTCATCTTAGGATTTAACCATCGTTGATGATCTCTAACTGGTTTGGCACCTGCTTCCAATTTTATTTTGTGTTGGCATAGAGTGGGACTAATGCCCTTAAGATCATCAAGAGTATATCCAATAGCAGCATGGTGCTTCTTCAGAGTTTTCAATAATCTTTCCTCTTCCTGCTCTGAAAGGTTAGCACTAATAATAACAGGATATATCTTCTTTTCATCAAGATAAGCATATTTAAGAGTATCAGGTAATGGTTTAAGCTCAAACACGGGATCACCCTTGGGTGGAGGAGGACCCCCTAGGATTTCAACAGGCAAGTTGTGTTTCAAAATAGGTCCCTATTTAAAGAATACTTCATCTATCCCCCTTCTTTCATTCATGAACATATCATTTTCATGGTCTAGCAAATATTGTTCTAACGGATCAGTAGGAGGCATGGCAATACAAGCAAGACCAATAATTTCATCCTTACTAGGCAATTCTTTATCATGGGGTTGTCTACGAAATTTAGCAAAATTAAACTCATGAGACATATCTCCCAATCCAATTGTAACAACATCCTTTTCACAATCAATCCTAGCATTAACAGTATTGAAGAAGGGTCTGCCAAATATGATGGGACAAAAGTCATCTTGTGGGGAACCAAGAACAAGAAAATCAGCTGGATATTTAACTTTCCCACACAAGACTTCAACATCTCTAACAATCCCAATTGGTGAAATAGTATCTCTATTGGCAAGCTTAATTGTAACAGCAATATCTTCTATCTCAGCAGGTGCAATGTCATGCATGATTTCTTTATATAAGGAATGAGGTATTGCATTAGCGCTAGCACCCATATCACATAAGCCATGATAACAATGATCTCCTATTTTAACAGAAATAATAGGCATGCCTAAAATAGGTCTATGTATCTTAGCATTGGGTCTACCAATATTAGCAGCTTCATCACAGAAATAAATAACATGCCCATCAATATTATCGGCCAAGAGATCTTTAACCATAGCAATACTAGGTTCAACTTTAATTTGCTCAGAAGGTGTATATGTTCTAGTATTACTCTTACGAACCACACTTAAAGCTTTAGCATGATCCTTTATCCTAACAAGGAAAGGTGGTTTCTCAACATAAGTAGTAGGAACAATAGGATCATTATAAGTGATAATCTTTTCTTCAACTTTAACAGATGCAACTACTTTTACTTCAGTGGGAGGATTATATTTAAACCACTTCTCCTTAGGGAGATCAACATGAGTAGCAAATGATTCACAGAAAGAACCTACTATCTCAGAGTCAAGTCCATATTTAGTGCTAAATCCATGAAAAGCATCGGTATCCATAAAAGATTTAACACAATCAAACTTAGGTGTCAAACCTGACTCCTTACCATCGTCGGAATCCCAATCTTCAGAGTTGCATTTAATTCTTTCCAGTAAGTCCCACTTGAATTCAATAGTCTTCAGCATATACGAACCAGCACAAGAAGTATCGAGGATGGTGCGATCATTGAGAGAAAGCCGAGCATAAATTTTTTGAATAATCATTTCTCTTGAGAGCTCATGATTGGGGCATGAATATAACATTGACTTAAGCCTCCCCCAAGCTTGAGCGATACTTTCTCCTTCGCAAGGCCAAAAATTATATATATAATTACGATCACAATGAACAAGATGCATAGGATAAAACTTCTGGTGAAATTCCAATTTCAATTGTTTATAGTCTTAGGATCCCATATCATCACATAGCCTATACCATGTCAATGCGTCTCCCTTCAAATATAAAGGGAAGACCTTCTTCTTAACAACATCATCGGGCATACCTGCAAGCTTAAATAATCCACAAACTTCATCCACATAGATAAGGTGTAAATCGGGATGCAATGTTCCATCTCCTGCAAAGGGATTAGCTAGCAGTTTCTCTACCATACCCGAAGGAATTTCAAAGTAAACATTTTCAGTAGGTTCAGTAGGTTGAGGAGCAACTCTTTGCTCTACTGGTCGGGGTGAAGATACCCCGAACAAGCCCCTCAAAGGATTATGTTCCATAGTAACAAGTGACAGTAAATTTCAGCACACTATATAAATGTTTCCTACTCACCAAAAGCGCTTCACTCCCTGACAACGGCGCCAGAAAAGAGTCTTGATGACCCAAAAGTATAGGGTATCTATCGTAGTCCTTTGATAAGTAAGAGTGTCGAACCCAACGAGTAGCAGAAGAAAATGACAGGCGGTTTTCAGTAAGGTATTCTCTGCAAGCACCGAAATTGTAGGTAACAGATAGTTTTGTTATAGGATAATTTGTAACAGGTAACAAGCAATGAAAGTAAATAAGGTGCAACAATGTGGCACAATCCTTTTTGTATCAAAGGACAAGCCTGGACAAGTTCTTATAATGAGAAAAGCGCTCCCGAGGACACATGGGAATTATCGCCAAGCCAGTTTTCATCACGCTCATATGATTCGCGTTCGTTACATTGATTATTTAATATGTGGGTGGACCGGTGCTTGGGCACTGCCCTTTCTTGGACAAGCATCCCACTTATGATTAACCCCTATTGCAAGCATCCGCAACTATAAAAGAAGTATTAATGTAAACCTAACCATAGCATGAAACATATGGATCCAAATCAGCCCCTTACAAAGCAACTTATAAGCTAGGGTTTAAGCTTCTGTCACTCTAGCAACCCATCATCTACTTATTACTTCCCAATGCCTTCCTCTAGGCTCAAATAATGGTGAAGTGTCATGTAGTCGACGTTCACATAACACCACTAGAGGAGAGACAACATACATCTCATCAAAATATCGAACGAGTACCAAATTCACATGACTACTAATAGCAAGACTTCACCCATGTCCTCAGGAACAAACGTAACTACTCACAAAGCATATTCATGTTCATAATCAGAGGGGTGTTAATATGCATTAAGGATCTGAACATATGATCTTCCACCGGATAAACCAACTAGCATCAACTACAAGGAGTAATCAACACTACTAGCAACCCACAAGTACCGATCTGCGGTTTTGGTACAAAGATTTGATACAAGAGATGAACTAGGGTTTGAGAGGAGATGGTGCTGGTGAAGATGTTGATGGAGATTGACCCCCTCCCGATGAGAGGATCGTTGGTGATGATGATGGTGATGATTTCCCCCTCACGAAGAGAAGTTTCCCTGGCAGAACAGCTCCGCCGGAGCCCTAGATTGGTTCCACCAAGGTTCCGCCTCGTGGCGGCGGAGTTTCGTCTCGTAAGCTTACTTATGATTTTTTTTTCCAAGGTAAAAGACTTCATATAGCAGAAGATGGGCACCGGAGGGCTTCCAGGTGGCCCACAAGGAAGGGGGCGCGCCTTGTAAGGGTGGGTGCGCCCCCACCCTCGTGGACGGTGGGTAGCGCCCCTCAGGTATTTCTTCCGCTGAATAATTATCATTAATTCCAAAAATGACTTTCGTGGAGTTTTAGGACTTTTGGAGCTGTGTAGAATAGGTATCCAATATTTGTTCCTTTTCCAGCCCAGAATCCCAGCTGTCAGCATTCTCCCTCTTTATGTAAACCTTGTAAAATAAGAGAGAATAGCCATAAGTATTGTGACATGACGTTTAATATCAGCCCATAATGCAATAAATATCGATATAAAAGCATGATGCAAAATGGATGTATCAGAGAGCCACCACCACCGCTTGAGTGATTTGAGTGACTCCACCATATGTGACATTGAGTGCTCCTACCTTGAGGGAGTGAGAGAGCCACCACCAAATAGAGAGAGTGAGGTCATTTCGATTTCTAACAACTTAACCTCTACCTCTATTGTGTCTTCTCATTTGGTGCTAGGTCCCATTTATGATGATGCGCCGATTCTCGATGACTTCGTCCTTCCTTTGGACAAGACGATGGCCATGGTGGAATATGATGCACCCCCCTCCCCCTACACATGGTTCCATCAAGATGAAGATGATGACCACCATTTGGTCTTTGCCACCTCACCTACACCACATGAGTGGAATGAGAATGGTAACATAGGTTAAGGTGATGCTCTAGTCCCACTGGTGGACATTCTTGACATTGATTGCTTGCATGATGTTGATCCACCTGTTACCATGCTTCATGCTAGTGTGACTTCCCCATGCAATGATTTACCCATTTATGATGAGTTTGATGATTGCCATGTGGAGTCCATTAATTGTGATGCCATGTTACATAGGATTTCTTGTGACAATTCTCTAGGTCACATCATATTTGACAATCCGCTTGACTTGTCACATGCTATGCCTAAGATCAACAATATGTCATATTTGCAATCTCTTCATAGTGACTACGCATATGCCATTAAAATAAACCCAATTTGAACATATGGCATAGATGACAAGCCCATGGTTATTGGCATTTGTTTTTCTTGTGATGATATTGATATGCTTCCTTCGAATCATTTATCTCATATGCCATGCCATGACCACCTAGCTTCAGATATGCATTGTTTTGGATGTTGTACATTTTCTCCATATTATGTTTCCAATATTTCTCATGAGGAGACCCCCATAGTTTCCTCATACATATTAGGAGATTTTGATGCATTCCATACTTTGCATGATTCCCATGATTGCGTGCCCCATATGCATTCCATGAATAACAATGCTCTACATATTTCTCGTGATGCATTAAACAATTTGAGTCTCCATTATGATATACATAACAACAAACCCATCATGATGGATGACATGTTTATATATCATGCATCTCATTTATTTGAGCATTGGATATTTCGTGCTAACCAACACATGCACATATGCATCATAATGGATGATGTGTACATCTATCACGCACACACAATTTTTCCTTTGTTTCGTTTTGCGTAGGTACCCTTGAATACTTGTCCACCTCGTGATCCCATGAGTTGACAAAACGAGCTCTAGAGAGCAATGATGACTTGGGGTCCCATGGATTGTCTTTCCCACTGCTCTCTTCGCGCAAAGACTTTGCGCATTTCTTCTACTTGGCCCTCACTTGGCTATGGGTTATTGTCCATTACATATTATATGCCCATCTTGCCATGTTCACTTTGCGTGACATGCTTATTCATATGCCTTTACCATGCATTTGTGACCCATGCTTTGCATTACACTTGATGATTGATTCTACTACTTGTATGTGTATTTGCAAGCTTGGTGGAGATATTGCTTGTTCTTGCCATGTTTCCTTTGTCATCCATTCCTATGATGATACATTGTTCTTGCTTTGTGTTCATACTTGCGACATGCCATGTGCATTGCATATGCCTACTATTTGCTCACATGACATGATTGCCATGATTACCTATAGCATGTTGCATCTTTGCACTACTAGCTTGCAAGACTTGATTGCCTCGCACATGTTGCACAATTGCTATATCATTTGTGTTGAGTGCCACTCGATTTTCACTACACCCTATGCACATTATGCTTGGATTGTCTTGCACTTGACCCATGTGTTTAGACCTTCCATTTCATTTGGTGTTGCGAATGACTCTTATGCCTACCATGGACCATTTGTCGAGCGCTTTATGCATGTTTGCTATGATCTTGAGGTTGATGCTTGTTCTCTTGTCAAACATATTAGCATATCTACCTCCCATTTACATGCTTGTTTCCATGATGTCCTTACTTGTTCTCAATTTATATGCTTAAATGTCATGCCACACTTCTTTGTCAAACCATATGCTAGGCTTGATGACAACACTTGTTGGGTGAATCACCTCTTGAATGCTTGGTTTTGCACTAACGCTAACCACATTTGTTTTTCCAAGTGTTTGTTGTACTTGCTCCTTTTGAAGGAATCACAAGACAGTGCGACATTGGAGAGTACCCATTTCAAGCTTCCACATGATAAGTTCTTGGTGGTTATCCACTTCTACACGGCGACGCCCTCTCTCTCCCATGGTGATGAAGATCACGATCCGCAGAAGGATCTCTCCCAAGGGGGGGAGAAGATGCGGAGCATCCCTCGACCATCTCCATGGACGTCCCATCACCACCACAATCACGGAGAGAACCTATGATGAGAGCTCGCGCACCTGCTGTCGACACTGAGGTTAACTCTTTCCTCTTCAAATTTATTTCGGATTCACACGAGAGTCGGATTCTACCTCAAATGGAAACGCTATGCACTCTTAGGTACCAAGAAGAGGACCGTGAAGAGGCGAGGACGGAGACGCAAGCACCTATGGAGGAGGAGATAGAAGAAGCATGCTCGAGACGCGAAGCAAAGGAGGTGCCGGACTACCTCGGGTGCCCGGCCACCTCCTTCAGCCGGCTAGGCGAGCCCCTGGCCGCCCCGGGTGCCCGGCCATTTGGCCCCGGGTGCCCGGCCCCCTGCCTGGGTGCTGCCCCCGCCACTCCCGGGTGCCCGGCCTCCTCCTGGGCTCGGCCCCAGCCTGCACCGGGTGCCTGGTCCATCAAACCCCGGTGCCCGGCCACTACAGCCACTTGGCCGCGGCCTCCCTGACCGGACCGGGTGCCCGGCCCTCCTCACCCCGGGTGCCTGGACCACTCCGATGGCCTGCGTGCCTCTTTGGGTTTTCACCCTTGTATCCCCCTCCTCCTCTTATTTCGTCTCTAAACTATAAGTACCCCCCCACCCACTCACCTAGCTCATTAGAAGGGATAGCAAAGTATATGACATGATTTAGTGAGCTTTGCTCCTTGTATCCACTCCTCTAGGAGATCAAGACCTCCTAGGAGAAGATCCCTAGTGGATATCAAGACCCCCCATCTAGGGAAGGATCCCCATCATAGGATCATCAAGACCTCTTTCCTCGTAGGATTGGGATGAACTAGTTACCTTGTATCTTTCCTTTGTTGTCCTTGAATCTTTGTGATCTCTTGTGTGTTCTTAGATCTAGCATATGTGTGATTGGATCTAGTCAATTTGAGTGTTTCCCCTTTCTTGTGTTCTTCATACTCTTGGGGATTTCCCCTCCAATTCGTGAAAGATCTCCATCTAGGGTTCCACCCTACAACACTACATCTATACTAGATTCAGGTCATGGAAGTATTGGTTCTCAACTTTGAACACTATGTGTTTGTAGTGCATTGGTGCATTGGTGATTCACTATCTTTTTATATGGCAGTCCGTTCCTTCCATAGGTGTTCTCTTTGATGCCTCCTGCTCTTTGGCTAAAATGTTGACAACTCCTTACATTATCAATTTCCAATTGCTTTAATTCTAAGCACAACAGAGAAAAATTCTTGGAATGATTGCTTATACCTAAACCCTCTATAATGTGGTGTTTTACTTCTAAAAGGTTTGTGTCATTTGCCTATAGTTGGGATTATCCCTCATTTGTATCTCTAATAATCTAACCCAAGCTTCTTTTAAAGATTCATCACTTAATTGTTTAAAATCCAAAATCCCAAAGCCCTCTCCTAGGTAAGGAGGGAATGGCATATCAGGAGAAGAACTAGCCATAAGAGGAAACCAACTAACAAAGTAAAATATTTTTATGCTTTCGTTTTTTATGAGAAGTGGAGGGAGATGAAAAAGAGAGGCAAATAAAAACGGAAATAAAAAATAGAGCAAGTAGATGATAGTTTGTATATAGAACCTGATAAGAATTTGATGATGTCTCCCCGGCAACGGCGCCAGAAATTCTTCCTGCTACTTGTAAACTATGTTGGGATTTCCCCGAGGAGGAGGGGTGAAGCTGTACAGTAGAGATTAGTATTCCTCTCGGTTAGAGCCAAGGTTATCGAACCAATAGGAGGACCATGCAAATTCTCGTCTTTGTTACCTACACACACAAAAGCAAATACTTCACCCAACGCGGGCAAAAGGATTGTCAATCCCCTTGAACTTGTTACTTGCAAGGAATAATTAGGATAGTGGTAGATATATAAATAAATTGCAAAATAAAATAAAATAAATTACAACAAGGTATTTTTAGTTTTTTTATAATATGTAAAAGTAGACCCAGGGGCCATAATTTTCACTAGAGGCTTCTCTCTCGAACACATAGCATACGGTGGGTGAATAAATTACTATTGCTAAATTGATAGAAAAGTGCATAGTTACGCCGCAAGGTGATCCCCGACTGCATTCTCCATCGAGCTCATCATCCTCACATGTTAGCCTCCCACGGGATATCGCCGAGCGCACCCGCCACTACCGATGTGCACCTTGTATCTGTATCTTCTTTTTATCTTTGTCAGTTTTGTCAGTTTAGTAGCCTCCAGTTTCATCAATTAGGTACAATCTTTAGTATGTATAGCCAGGTTGCCACCCCCTGGCTACCCGCTTCGCATGTTCAATTTCTAGATCACTTTGTTTCCAATGAGTAAACACAACTGGACCATCTTTACTTGTAACGTACGGAGTCTGAACAACCCCGCACAACGTCTGGTTGTTCAAGATTTGGTCCGCCAAAACCGTGCTTCCATAGTCTGCCTTCAAGAAACAAAACTTGATGTGGTCAATCACGTCGCTGTCCATGAGATCCTGGGGCCCCGTGACTCCTTCTTCTACCTCCATGCAGTTGGAACAAGGGGCGCCATAATATTGGCTCTCAACTCAGACCTCTTCTCCATCTAGAGCACCTTCAACACCCTAAACACTATTTCTGCAACCATCTCCATGCGAGCTTCTATTGCATCTTGGTGCATCATGGCAGTATATGGTCCACAAGGTGATAGTGAGAAATTCTCCTTCATCAATGAGCTTAAAACAATCTGTCAAAACAACTTGCATGCATGGTTGCTGCTAGGTGATTTCAACCTCTTGTGTAAGGCATACGACAAGAGAAATGCAATGGTCAACAGAAGCATGATCAATGCCTTCCGTGCTGCTCTAAATAACATGGAGGTTTCTGAGTTGCGGCTTCACGGATGGCAATTCACCTGGACAAGCACCTGTCAATTGCAAACAAAAACTAAGATCGACCATGTCTTCTACTCAAATGAATGGGGCCTGCTATTCCCCCAATGCCACCTACGAGCACTATCTTCATCGGTCTCTAACCATTGTGTGATGGTGCTGATAGGAAAGACGAGCCGGAGGCAATTCAGGGGTTTCCGCTTTGGAAATTACTGGCTGCGGATGAGAGGCTTCAATGATGTTGTTAAAGCTTCTTGGAATGCACCTATCCCACACTCTGATGCCATGATGATCTTGCACAACAAGCTCTCGCAACTAGCCAGAGCACTAAGGTGTTGGAGCAGGAAAAAGATTGGGAATGTGGCCTTTCTGTCCATTATTGTTGATCAACTTATCTTGGGTCTGGATCAAGTGCAGGATCACTGCGACCTCACTTTGGCCAAAATTGGTCTCAGACAATACCTCAAGATGAAACTCCTTGGGCCGGCTGCTATTTAGCGCATCCGCATCAGGTAACGTTCGAGGATCCTATGGCTACATGTTGGGGATGCAGACTCCAAGCTCTTCCACATCAAAGTGAACGGATGCCATCGCAGAAACTCCATCCCTTTGCTATAAACTGAAGACAGCCAGCTCACCACCATGGCTGACAAACACAATGAATTACACCACCACTTCTCTGCAACCATTGACACAACAGACTAGGCAGAGCTCTCTCAACTGGAACTTGCTTGTTCTGTCTCGACTCAACGTCTCCTCTTTGGATGAACAATTCTTAGATGAGGAGATCAAGAAAGTTGTCTTCACCCTTCCTTCAGGCAAAGCTCCGGGCCCTAATGGATACACCGCGGATTTCTTCAAATGTTGGGATGTGATCAAGCATGATGTATCTGCAGCACTACACCAATTCTTCACCCTTTGTGGAAAGCACCTCCACCTGCTCAACTCTGCCTACATAACATTGCTACCTAAATCCAATGAGGCCATCAAAGTAAAAGATTTTCGGTCGATAAGCTTGATACACTCAGTGGGACAGATCGTCGAAAAACTGCTCTCCATCTGCTTGGCCCCATTCCTACCACTGCTAATTCCCTCCTCTCAAAGCGCCTTCGTCAAGAATCCATGACAACTTCATGTTCATCAAAAATGCAATCCGTAGCCTACAACAACACAAGGACCCAGCTCTGCTGCTCAAGTTGGACATTGTCGGAGCTTTGGATAATGTTTCTTGGTCCTTTTGATGGAGCTCTTCTCCCATATGGGTTTTGGCCACAAATGGTGTGACATGATCTCCCTGCTATGGAGCACCGCCTCTTCATGAGTAATGGCAAATGGCAAGCTTGGTCTTCATCCACCGCAAAGGCCTGCGTCAGGGAGATCCACTCTCTCCCATGATCTTCACCCTTGCAATTGCGCCACTTCACTGGCTATTTGCAAAGGATGCAAATGCTCAGCTACTCACTCCGGTTTTCTTGCCACCCTCCCAGTCAAGGGTGAGCCTTTATGTCGATGACGCTGCACTATTTGTCTCCCCCAGGCCAACTGACACCATGCTCACCAAGGAGATCCTTGCCTGTTTTGGCTCTGCCTCTGGCCTAGTTTGCAACATGGATAAAAGTGGCTTCTCTCCCATCTTCTGCGTTGACATTGACCTGGTTTCCTTGCTGCAGCAGTTCTTGGTGCTCGTTCTTCAATTCCCTTGCACCTACCTTGGTCTTCCCCTGCACTACAAGAACATCACCTGAGCTGACATCTAGCCCATCCTCGACAAACTTGTGTCCAGGCTGCAAAAATGGCGTGGGAAGCTCATGACTGGTGATGCATGCCTATGGTTGATCAACTCTGTACTCTCAACAATCCCTGTCTATCTGATTACAATTTTCAAGCTATGTGCATGGGCCATCAAACAAATTGACAAGTTACGAAGAAACTTCCATTGGAGATCAAAGCCCGATGCGGATGGAGGAATTGCATTGGTTAATTGTTCCACCGTCTACCACCCCAAAAGCCTCGGTGGACTCGGCATCATTTACCTGAAGCGCATTGGTAGGTCCCTACACCTACGATGGAAGTGGACGGAATGGCGTGCGCAAGACATGCCTTGGATTGGCTCTCCCATCCCCTGTTACAGAGACGACCTGGCCCTTTTCTCTGCTACCACTAAAATCTCCATCGGCGCCAGAACGCATGCCAAGTTCTGGCATCATCACTGGCTCGCCGGTGACGCACCTGCTGAGATTGCGACCAACTTGCTAGTTTTCAGGTCTGCACTGCATTTCTTCTGAACCTAAGATGAGACAGTTCACCAATCTCTAGGCAAGGTTGTGCATCATTGTTCTTGATCCTGCACGGTCTGATGAGATCACCTGGAGCCGCAACACTACTGCAAACTACACCACGATCTCAGCCTACCGTTGCCAATTCCTTGGGTCCATCGTCGATGCCAACTATGATAAGCTTTGGAAATTCAAGGTCGAGGCAAAGTATAGGTTTTTCTTCTAGCTTTTCCTCAAAGGCAATATCCTCACCAACGACTACCTGGCCAAACATGGAATCCCTCATAGCCCCAAGTGCACCCTCCCTCACTAGACTGAAGGATCTGCAATGCATCTCATCATCCAATGTCCGTTCGCAAGATCAACTTGGCTGCTCGTGGGCGATTGGCAAGGGCTTCCGGCACTTCCCAATGCGGCACAACAAGCAAACTCAATTTGCACCTGGTGGAACGATTACATTTGTCCACTCGTTTCCAAGGCGATCTCCACTAACATCTACGTGGGATGGAACATATGGAAAGAACAAAACAGATGGGTGTTTGAAAAGAAAGTGTAGCACAAGGATGAGCTAATCAACCCGATCAAGAAAGACCTCCTCCAGCCTATGCTCTCCTTTCATTGGACTACTGACACCGGAATTCACCTGAGCCTAAACCTGATTAGTCTAGTCCTTTATCGTATTTTACTCCTGTAAGGACCTTTGTATTTGTTTTACTTCTGCTCAATATATAGGCAGATGACCTGCCAGTTCCTCAAAAAATGACATTATTCACAGCAATGATCGTGTATATAGGCATCACGTCCGTGACAAGTAGACAAACTCCTACCTACATCTACTACTATTACTCTAGCAATCGACCGCTATCCAGCATGCATCTATGGTATTAAGTTCATGACAAATAGAGTAACGTCTTAAGCAAGATGACATGATGTAAACAAAGTAAACCCAATCAATATGAATAAACACTATCGTTTCATCCTTAATGGCAACAACACTATATGTGCCTTGCTACCCTTTCTGTCACTAGGTGAGGACACCGCAAGATTGAACCCATTACAAAGCACCTCTCCCACTAAAGGTAAATCAATCTAGTTGGCCAAACCAAATGGATAGATCAGAGAGAAATACAAAGCTATAACGATCATGCATAATAAAGTTCAGAAAAGACTCAATTACATTCAATGAATAATCTGATCATAAACCCACAATTCATCGGATCCCAACAAACACACCGCAAAAGAATATTACATCGGATAGAACTCCAATAAGATCGAGGAGAACATGGTATTGAAGAGGGAGAAGAAGCCGTCTAGCTACTATCTATGGACCAATAGGTCTATGGTAAACTACTCACGCATCATCGGAATGCAGCAAGGATGATGTAGAAGCCCTCCGTGGACGATTCCCCCTCTGGTAGAGTATCGGAAAAGGCCTCCAGATGGGATCGTGGAAGAATAGAATGTTGTGGTGGTGAAAAAAGTGTTTTGGGTGGCTCTCTATTGGTTTGGGAATATTTGTGAATTTATAGAGGTGGAATTAGGTCAAACGGAGTTGAGTGGGAGTCACAAGCTCAGCGGCTCCTCCCAAACCTTCTAGGGTCCCTTCTGGTCCAGAAAAATCTCCGTAAAGTTTCATCGTGTTTGGACTTCGTTTGGTACTGGTTTTCTGAAAAGCCAAAAACAAGCAAAAAGCAGGAACTGGCACTGGGCACTAGGTTAATAGGTTTGTCCCAAAAAATGATATAAAGTAGCATATAAATGCATATGAAGCATCCACGATTGATAATATAATGGCATGAAACAATCAAAAAATATAGATACATTGGAGATGTATCAGATATTGATTTGAGTGGGAGTGCACTTTTTATTGAAATTAGTTCAATCACCGGTGCAAATTAATTATGGAAATTGTCTATGTGTAGTTTGCATTATAGTTGTAGAATTATGGCTCACGGATCCACCTTGTTGTTGAAACTGATTGACTATTATTTATCTAGTTGAATCTTTTACGATTGAGAGGATTGTCCTCTAAAAAGTGCCAAGAAGGATTTTGTCCTATTGCAGGCTTACAATGCTCTCCTGCTAATGCTATGGATGACAAGACTTATGTCTTTTGATCCAAAAGGCTAAGAAGTACATTACAGTCTGCTTGCTTCGGCGAAACCCGAACTTCAAAATTTTTGGGATAGTTATATGATATTCTTGGAACTGAAAATTGTTTTCAGAAACAAACAAAGGTAAAAAGAAATGTGGTATCTAAAGAAGTGTTTTGTTTGCAAGTTCTAGTGAAGCGTTCAACTATGTTTCAGACTAAAAATGTGTAAGATCCGGAAGAAGACCGGGCATGAATTGACAATGAGAACTTGAAGAGAAAGAACAAAACCAAAGGATGTAATGACTTACATGCCTAGGGAAGTTCGGGGCTCACGCCATTCTTAAAAAATTAGATGATTCTTCTGTTGAGTGGGAGAAATATTGGAAGTAAAATTATAATAAGTTTAAAAGCAGAAAGAAAAGAAGACTGGAATGTCCAGCTCAGGTATGAATGTCATACAAGTTATAAGATGTAGAGGAAATCGGTCAAGTAAAGTATGATTCTTGAGAATTGTGATTAAAATTGTTAAACACTAAATTCTTTGGGAATTGTGGTTAAAAGCTTATCATAAGGTTATCGACTCAATTGCATGTTGTTGCGAATCGATGCAAGAAATACTACGGCCTAATGACCAACAAATCAATGAGGTTAAAATATGTGTTGAAAATTTTGTAAAAGTTATGATACCTTTTCAATAGCATATTACCTCTGAGTTTATTGCCATAATTCATTTTAGAGTTTTGTACACTCTAGCCCATTGCATAGAAGTTGCAAGGAGATTATTCATAAGAGAGCAATAGTTGTTCAATGTAATGAACAAAAGGGCCATACTCCTATTGTAAATAGGATGTAAGCTATGAACATTGATGATAGAATTGAACATCCATAACACTTACAATAAATGTCACAAGACTAGAATCTGCATATGTGGGGCACTGCATTTAGTCACATTGAAGAAACCGGCATAGAGAAATTCTATAATGATGGATATTGAAGTCATCTGATTATGAATCATCTCACACTTGCAACTTCCGTCCAAGTAGTGAAGTAAACTAAAATATTGTTGCAAGCAGTGGATTTTTCCATCTTCAAGGATGACTCAAGTAGATTTTATATTTACTTTTTGAGATATAAGTTTGGATCCTTTGAAATGTTTTGAAAGGTTTTTCCAGAAAGAAGTAGAATTTTTTGTAACAAGAAAATTATGTTTCAACAATTGAATTGCAGAAAAGAATATTTGAAGTTACAAATTTAGCGAATGGTTGATGAGCTGTAAATATTTTATAGCTTGCACCTCCTAGAAACACTACTGAGAGTATGGTGTTTTGAGTAGATGTAATCGAGCTATGTATGACATGGTGCGATCAAAGATGACATTAATTATTTTCACCAATTTTTTTAATGTGATGATTTAGAGATTGTGGCATTTACACTAAAATAGCACCATCGAAGTTATTGAAATAAAGTGCTACTTTGTAGGTTATTCTAAATGGTTGGCTATTCCTCTATCACTACGCCAAGGCAAAGTGTTTTGCTAGAGAGTACAAAAAATTTGAAGAAAATGTTTTCTGCAAAAGCATGAATGGGAGGATAGTGCAACTCAATAAGATTGCGGAATCTTTCTGATCAGGTCAAAGAAAAGAAATGCTAGGTGATTCTAAAGTTTCCTACCACGACTAATAAAAAAGACTTTAGATGAGATATAGAAACTTCAGTAGAACTTGCAGCTGAACCATTTAGGTTGGGAAAATTCGTGCAAATCTTCATGGTATGCAAACGAAATATTGTTGAAAGTTGAAATAAACAATGAACTTATAATACACAGAGACGCGTTGATAGGCCCTGACTCCGGAATTGGCTATACACCAAAATAATCCGAGATAGTATACATACACGTAATTCAAGTTTAGAACTTGATGGACGCTCTGAAGGACTTAAAGCCTAAAGTGAAGTGATGGATCTATAGATTGACAAAGATAAAAATGTTTTATGATGCTTGACTTGTTGCAAATAGTTTATGACAAGATCAAGGAGTTGATTATGACAAGATTGTATCATCATAATAATACTTAAAGTCAGTTTAGATTAAACTAGCAATTACTAATATTTCGGTTATGAGATATAACAGATGGATGTCAAAATGATCCCAATGAGATGGAAATAGAACCAAGGTTGTATATTTGATATGGTCCAAGGTAATTTTGTTATCCAGACGATGCTAGTAAATGTGCAAACTTCAAGAGATCCTATAATGATCTGAAGTAAGCATAGTGGAGTTGGACTCTTTGTTTTGATCAATTGATCAAAAAATATGATTTCATCAATAGAATCAAAGATACTTGTATTTACAAGAAAGTAAGTGGGATCATAATATTTCTAAACAGTTTGTTTGCATGACACATTGTTGATTGGAAATTATATAAATTTCTTGACATGGATTAAGACTTTATTGAAACTAGTTTTTAGTAAAGTACTTAAGCAATATACAGTCCTGGTATTAAGCATAATGATCTATGGAGATAGTAGTGTCTAATCAGGCTTAGCCAAAATACATATGGACATAATACTAAAAAAGTTTAGTATGAAATATGCAAAAGGAGTTTGTGCAAAGTCACATGGAAGGAGTTTTCAGCAAGAATCGGTATCCTGAAATACTGATGAGCGAAATACATGATTTCAATCAGACTTGTGTTAAATATGTTCCATGGTATGTAAACAACCAGATATTTCTAGTACTACGAGTAAGTGGAGTAAAGTTACCAGAATGACTAAATAGTTGATCACCAATCTACATAGGTGATACCAGGGTAGGTACTTGAAAGACGAGAATAGAACCCATGCTGATGTACCTTAGCTTTTCCGCTCTTCCAATCCTAAACAAGATCATAAATAAGAGTCTCGGTCCGCTTAACGCCCTCTTAGCACATATGATAGGAGCTGGCATACAAAATTACAAGAAGTTGAAACTATGAAAAAATTGTTAAGTACTAACGGTATGTTTCTCGCATACGGAGAAGATGAAGAGATTGTTGTAAGGAGTTACATCGATAATGACACATTGTAAGTAGTACACCGATAAAATCTTCATCAGTGCTCCAAACGAATTTTGGTTTGAACTAAATGATTAATGGTGGAACAATAAGTCAAAATTGGTCCAAGAAAGTTATTGTGGTGAATACTATAATAGAAGGCTGAGTATGTTGTCGCTTTATAAGCAACAATAGAGGGTGATGAATCAAAGATTCATTTATGAACTAGGTATGATTTTTATATGATTGTACAAATGGAACACTATTCTCGATAGTGATTCTGTAGCTCAATATAAGGAATCAAAAGGTTCTACTAGTGATTCAATGTATATAAAGCATGTTTCACATAAATTGTAAATTCTTGTGAAAGCATGATAGATGCATAAATATGCAAATAATACACATAGATCTGAAGTTTTCAAGATCTGATAGGACAAAGGTTATACCACAAGGAAAGCATGAACAAACACATATGGGAGATTGTTTGTGTAAAATAAATATGCTAACTAGATTATTGACTCTAGCGCAAGTGGGAGACTATTGAAAATATGCCCTAGAGGCGATAATATTGTATTATTATATTTCCATGATCATAATTAAGAGTTTATATTTCATGCTATAACTGTTATGATCCTGGAATATGCGATTTAGTGGAAAACTCATATGCACCTGTGAAATGATAAACGGATAAAATAAAGGTTCCTAGGCGCCTCTAAGACTAGCTCAACTGTTGTTGGTGATCATGTTTTTCGGGTCTTAGGATATCATTAAGTGTAATGATATTCCTAAAACAACATTGAGGTTATGACGTTGGAAGAACAATCATATTGAATCGACCTAAACTTGTTTGTTATGAATTGAGATAGTATCGTATGTAATCAATTATTCAAACACAGAGTGTTAACATGTGGTTTTGCTCCTTAGACCATGAGAGTATTGTAATCACTTCTTACTGTACAGTGGACTTTGGGGTTGCTCAAACGTCACTTGTAACATGGTGATCATAACGACAACTTACAGGCTCATCGGAAAGTTTGACAAGGGACTAGGTAGCTGAAGAGTGAGATTTGCTCCTCCAATGATGGAGAGGTATTCTTAGGTCCCTCTCGGTGTGATGGCATCCTTCATCGTTTGGCTAGACATAGGTGGCTATGTCACAGGGATGCCAGAACACAATAACAAGAAAGAAGAACAAAATCGGTAACAAGGATTCCGGTATAGTGAGCATAGTGATGACTCAGGAGGATATCGATGCATCCCGGGTTTTGTGAAGTATCGCGAAGCAAAGGGAATATCACATGATAACCATAGGTCCATTCGAATATCATTCATGTGCTCATAGGGATCGATATGGACGTCCACGGTCCCGCTACCAGTCATTGAACGAAGGGTTTTCATTCATGTCTATGAGTTACCGAACCCATGGGGTCAGAAGCTTAAGGCAACCATGATATGTTGAGTGTTAGTAGGATGGGAATAGATGAGAATATATTTGTGTAATTGTTACATTAATATTTGGAATAGTTCTGAGAGGACTCGAAAGCGTTTCGGGGTCACCGGAAGGTTTTGGTGAATATCGGATAATACCGAGTATTACTGGTAAATAATATATATGTGGGAAATGTTTCCTGGGATGTTAAATTACATATAAAATGGTTTGAAAGTATTTAGGACAATTTATATTTAATTTAATATCAACGGGCCTTAAAAGGCCAAGGGGTGGAAGGCAACTTTGGCCACAAGGGCCCAAGTGGGGGAGGCGCCCCTTCCCTAAGGAAGGAGACCGAATAGGAGTGGGGGAGGAGTCCACTCCTCCTCCCCTCTGGAAGGCGCCCCAAGGAGGCTTTCCCTCCTTGCTGGCAGCCCTCCCTCCCCTCTAACATATATACTTGAGGATTTGTGCTCTTTTGATATACAAGTTTTGGAGCCTCCTCTAGTTCTTCTTGTTCTAAGTCTAGTTCTGCCGGATCGTGATGGTTGCCCGCTTGCAACCAAGTAGAGAGGTCGTGCTTTTGGTCTTCGGTTGAAGGAGTGTTCATGGGCGGTGCAAGGGATTGTTCATCGATGGTTCGAGGGACTCCAAGTATGATCTTCACCAACACGTTCTTCTTCCGCTGCAACTCGGTGACGGTAACGGTCGTGATCCCAACCCGTTATGCATCTTCATATTGATCTTGGGTGTGCGTAGGCGTGAATATTTTTTGTTTTCTACTATGTTTCCCAACAAAGCCGAGTGTACGAAACGAGCACTCAAGGACCTGACACGCTGTGGTTTTGTGTCAGCTCATCTTCTGCCAAGACCGAAGAAAAATTGCATGTACGCAGGACAAAAGTGTCTACTTCTACTTGTAATCGTTCACACACGCTGATACCGACCATTGTGGTATCGCAGGCCTATATAAGGGGAGGGCCAAGTTACTTAAGAGGGACAGATAACTGATACTACATCACTAGCGCGCGCGCACACACACACACACCAGTTGATACAACAAGACTCGAGCACCACCCAAGGAGATCACTCTGCAAGCTTAGAGAAGTAGAGATAGGAGTGCTTGGGCACTCAAGCTAGGACCCCGACCACCACTAGTCATAGCCCGAGCACCTCTTTTGTAACACGACAACACTTGTACTCCCCACTTTGATATCAATAAGAAAGGATGTAGGGTTTTACGCTATCCATGGCGGCATGAACCTGTGTAAAAATCTTTGTCTCTTGTGGATCTCTTTTGGGGGAAACGGGGCGTTTTAGCCCTTGACTGAACCCACAAATAAAGGGTATCCTTGATCCATGTGTCTTGAGTTTACAGTCCGACAGACACCACCGGTCCAGACAGAGTCATCTCTCTCTTCCCGCTCCAACCACTACTTCGCTCTCTACACCGCATTCATGTCCGTCAGACTGGACGTGACCTGTCACTGGCTCCGATTGAACGGCACATCATTTACATCAGTGCGGCGGTTGAGGCGCCTACTCTAGCTCACCGTGTATGCTTGCTCTCCGCGCCATGTTGACGTTGCCTTAGAGTGACATGACCGGTTGGGCGACGGGACGGATTCCTACTGCATTGAAGCCGAACAATCGTCCGTCTACCTACCCGGCATTGATGAGGCGCGTCGGTCGAGAAACACACTCCGGGCTCTCACATCCAAAGCGTCGCTTGGCCTGGCCGGTGCCCGATACACAAACACGGTTGCGCACGACACAAACCGCACCACCACTCCTTCCCTTACTCCTCCGGTCACGAACGTCGACGCACCTCCACTTCCAATTCCCCTTCTTCCATGACAAACATCGATGCAATGGCCATGAAAGGCACAGCATGGTGGAAGCATCTCTCGTCATGGCGCCGGCATGAGACCACGGGCATAGTCCACAACTAGCAGGTCGGCGCATGGAGCGCATAGAGGCGGGCCAGCCTCTGAGCTCATCAGATGAGAGCTCAGAGCACCGGTACAATCTGCAGCTCCTCGAGCAACACCAGCTAGCAGAGAGTCAGACCTTCGAAGAGCGGTCCGTCATGGCCATGATCACGGAGGATCCAGACTTTTTCGATGGGCAGTGGGCACTCTACGAGTCGTACGCAACACCCACACCATCTGTCGTGAACATTGGCAGCTCCACGTCAACGAGACGAAGCACGACCTCCTGTTCGAGAAGATCGCGGCGGGGCGAAAGAGAAGGCGGAACAGGAATGCTACCAGCATCGGCAGCTCCGCGTTGTTCACTACGGAACACTATGTAAAAAGTTTCCTTATTTTTTTGCAAATGTAAAAAAACAGGTTGGATGGTTGTGCCACTAGCACTATGCGCATACACATTCGCTTTGAAGTATAACATATTTAAACACTATGTTACACCCTTTTCCCTTTATAAGTCTACTCTCAAAGTTCTCATCAAGGTTTTTAATAAGGTAATATCAACACAAGAATATACTCCTCATATTTTTCCTTTTTCAAAAGTTTTCTCATATAAGTTATCAAGGAGGCAAGAATCATAATATGTTGCATCACTTTTTTATTATTATTTTTTCCACTGGCTTTAAAGGAGTTTCAGCAACATATCAGCAATATTCTCCTCATATTTTTTCCACAGGGTTTTTTGGGAGAATCTCAAGATTATACAAGGATTTCTTAAGATGGATGATTATACAAGAAGCCCTCAGCAATGAAACATTCAAGCGGGTGTTGTACAAGGGGGTGTTGGGAATTTATTTATTTATTTATTTATTTTGAGGGAAGGCCTTCATGGCGCGCTTTATTGCAGTTCAAACAAAGATACATCATTCATTACAGTCGAGATAATGAAACTAGGGGGTCATCATCCCAAAAAACAGCAGAATTAGAAAGAAAAGCATGTTTAGCTAAATTATGCGCCCCGAAATTTGCCTCCCTGAAGCAGTGTCGAATTGAAATTGAGCCAATCCTGTAGGCAACCTACTGTCTATTATTAATTGGCACATGCTAAATAACCCACCGTCATTAACAAAGTGGTGTGTCCAACCACAAACAGTCATGTCCCTTCTCTCTCTCTTGCCAACAGGATTCTTGAGGGATGCGTTCAAACAGACACATCTTCTTTTCATTTCTTTCGGATGTATCTATACTTGAGAATCAATAGAAATCAGGATTAATCTTCGATTCACTTTCAATCCTGTTTTACTCTAACAGGTTGTTCCGCTAGAACCGTGCGCATACACATCTAGATGTTCCGTGCATGTCCGTTTTAATGGTAGGACATGCACGGTTCTGCATTTGCAAAACAGGCTGGGAATTTATGGTCGAATAGAAAAAGCTACTAGGGCGGGCCGGCCAGGGTTAAAGATTTTGGAACAACAGATCTGCGGCTTGGAAGGGGTTATGCTAGGGACACCACGACGAGAAAAAGAGAAACTATCACGGAGTAGGAAGTTGGTATATGTTTTGGCAATTATGAGAAACGATGATGCGAGGACTAAAACGAGGACGGGCTAACAGTAGAGATTCCAGTGGTCGGTCCAAAGCAAGCCTACAAAAGCCCTTACAACTCCCTCTATCCCGTAATATAAGAACATTTTTGACAATACACTAATGTCAAAAACGTTATTATATTATGGGACGAAGGGAGCAAAATCATTCACTCTACTTGCTTGTTAAGATAGTTTTTTAGGAAAGTGTAATGGAATTTCTTGGTAAAAACGTAAGAAAAGGGATGCATATATTTATGTGATTATGAAGACATGACGGTCCGGTCCTTGTAAAGCAAAAGAGCGTGTAATGCATGCACACAATTAACATCATAATTCACCATCATCAAGATATGATAGCAGCTTACTTAAACCATGAATTGGTGTATAAACCGCTTGATATACGGGCGATGTAGTATGTACTCCCTCCGTTCTGCATTATAAGTCGTTTTAGAGAATTCAGTACAAAATTAGATTTTCTGCCGATGAGCTCGATTTGCTGCCAGTGACCTCGATCTTGGGGCGGCGCCAGCGACCTGAAACAAGAACAGACTGGGCAGAGCTTGGGCGAGCCCAGCGATCTTGGGGAGGCAATCTTCTACTGGAGGACTGCCATGCCTTGAAGCCCCGGCGTCGACCGACAAATCAAATTTCGCTGTGTATCGCTTGCCTGTGTTTCGGTTTGTATTTTGGAACAGGATAAACATGTCCTTCTGCTGGTTTTTGGAGCTGGTCGGAAAAGCTAAAACGACATATAATACAGAACAGAGGGAGTATAAAGGACGGGTGATAAGACTTGTGGACACCTTGCAAATGACTTTTTTTTATGTTTATTTCCAGAAGTTGAATTCATGATGAAAAGACATATGGCCAAAAAACAGTCAAAACTATGAGCGAGCCAGGTAGGTAAACAAACGTCGAATAGCTAGTAACAATCAATTTGGGAGTACAACTCTGCATGCATTTCCTTACGACTGAACAGCCAGCCTTTGTAGATGCTCACAGAAGACCTGGAAGCTGACATCATCAGTGAATATGATGTCAGAACCTGGTGGAACATCATGTGCTGAATTATATGTGGCCGATGGATTTAGTTTTGCTAACAAGAACCTTGCCTGCATGCAATGGTACATGATATATGTTAACTACTATTATTACACTATATACTTAGATTCTTTTTAAGCAAACATAAAACTGAACATGCCCTGATCTACAAGAGAGAACAAATAATAATACACACCTGGGAGCCATGTTGGTCACAGACAACTAGTCGAGGAACTGGAAATCGACCATTTATTATCACCTGGGCCTCCTCCTGAGGAGCTTGTAATAATTGTGCGAATTGCTGAAACAAAAAGGAATTATAGCCAGTCAGCATCTGAATTGCTCAAACACTTATGGACTGACTAGAAGATGCACCCACGTACCTGATGCTCCGGCTGATTCTGATAACACATGTTTCTCCACTGAGCGATTGTCATTCCATGGAATATGACAACACTGAAGTATGCATCAAGCAGCAGTATACGATCTACTGCTATTGATGCCACATCGAGGAATACAGGAGAAGGAGGTGAATCGAAAGAAAATGAAATTAATGACGGCTGAATCATTGCAACTGAATTAGTGATACTCTCTCGGTTGAGTAACATTCGGAAATAGGCTGTTTCATCTGGACTGTTATTGAAAACCTGTAATAACAAAAGGCCGAGTATTAGTAAGGCACTGATTTCCTCGAGGGGAAAAAACAATAATGCAGCCAATTCACAAAATACGTTTTAGACAGACCTTCGATCAAAGTTTTAACACTTCCACTGCCAATAATGTTTAAATTTTAGATTGGAAACTTGGAAATCCTATGAATAGTTTGCTTGGAAGTATTTTGAGAATATTAAAATTCTCTTGGGTTTGATACATATACTACGGTGAAACTTAGTGGTCAAAGTTATACATATTACAGACAGTCCAATCTGCAAAACAGCAAAATGGCACTTATTTGTGAACTGGACAAAGTAACAGGTGTGCAACACATCACCTGAACAAATTGCGAACGCCTGAGATTAAACATAAACTGAGGAAACAGTGAGAAATTAGAATGTAGGCTAAATGAAGAGGGGTCATCCTTCCGATAATCCCCAAATCTTGAACATAGTCGTATGAGAGATCTATCGAGCCACCGTGTTGCATCAAACTCTTCCTACAAAATGGTTCAAACTAACTGTTAATCATGCATCTCAAACACAAATTTGGATTTAGCAACACCAGGGTGACAAATTGCATGTACATATGCAGGTGCATAAGATATGTCGTACGCTAATCAGAGAGCCCACAAGGTATACAGCTGTTCATAAAGATCAACAACATGCACAAATGGACTAAAGGAATTCACTGTATCAGGTACGCTCTGCTGTCATTTAATAATACAGCTAGAAAATCAAAAGATAACAAAATGCATAGAGAAAATGATGATATTGAAAAAGATAAAGAAAATGCACTGATTTTAGTGTTCGCCTGCTCAACAAAAACTTGCATGCGGAACAAGTCATCAACCCTAGAACTTTAGAAAATCAATAGCTAATAGTATGCACACTTGCACAGACTACGTGCAAACATAGATGCATAAGAGGATACACGATATCAAGAACTAAATGTTTCCTTGTTTCCTCCTGAATATGGACGCAGAAGTGTCTAAACCCAGTTGCGAACAAATTACTACATACAACAAGCACAAAGAAAATAATAAGTTTTCATGGTTAGTAGAAAAGAAGAAATACAGTGGCCACCATATCAAAACCTCCTATTTTGATGTGCATAAATATAGAATTAGCAATAATTACAATTACTGTATAATACTCCCTCCGTTCCTAAATATTTGTCTTTCCAGATATTTCAACAAATGACTATATACGGAGCAAAATGAGTGAATCTACACTCCAAAATATGTCTATATACATCCGTATGTGGTAGTCCATTTGAAATCTCTAGAAAGACTTATATTTAGGAACGGAGGGAATACTATAGTAGTCTAGGATTAGGCTAGTCATAGTGGGGAGTAACTTAGACGAGTGTCATGCATATGACACTAGTCCATGTTACTACCTTCATAGTGAGGAGTAACATAGAGGTAGTGTCATAGATGTTTGTATTTATTAGCTTGTAACTAATTTTGTCTTGGGAAGTGTTATGTGATGGTAACATATTCTGTTACTCAAAACAACTCTCTCCTTATTAACTACATGCCACATAAGCAAACATATCCTGGGGTGCGTTATGTTACTAGCTAAGTTACTCCCACTATGACCAGCCTTAGACAGTTGTTGGCTTGAGAGTGAAAACACACAATTAACACACCTGTAGATCAACCTAAGGACTTAACCATTCAGAGTAAAAAGATTTAATGCTCTAAATTGTCATTACTGCAATTATAAATGTTTGACGAAGATGGCACTTTAGTTAAATGCAAGTGTCAGGGTGAGACTGGCTTTCGTTCCAACACAAGAATATGCACATAACAGAACACAACAGCTGGGAAGTAGACAAATTATGAGTATCTGACCATCGGTTTTTGTTCAATCAAATAGGCAATCAAAGTGTTATGACCGGAACGGTCTATACTAGGAAGAGGCCCATAAGGCATTAGTATTAGGGACTTGGTCCACAAGTTATCTTAGGAAATTATCTTAGGAAAGTTATCTTAGGCTAAAGTTATAAATACTCATGTAAGACATCGATTTGAGGCAAGCAATAAAGATTATTATTATCTTCTGTTGCCCGGCTCCCAGAGGAGCCGGAAACCCTAGCCGCCGCCGCCGCCTTCAACCCTAGCTGCGGCGGCGCCGCCGCCGCAACCGCCTCCCCACGCCCGCCTCCTCCTTGCCCCTACAACCTCGCCCTAGGCCTGGTAGAACCCTAGCTGTTTCTACCAATTTGGTATCCAGAGACACCAGGCCGATCATGTCCCAGCCTCCATCACGCCGCCGCTACCATCCGCCACCGCCAGCTCGCTCGCCAGGCGCCATCCGCACCACCACCCCCGCGCCCAGATGCTAACGTGGCGGCGCATCGCACCAACACCACCGCCATCGCACCGCGTCGCGCCACCACCACCACCACAACGCCATCGCCGCTCCCACGGCGAACCGCCCACGCTTCGCCCGAGGAAGTATCCGGCGCCTTCGGGAGTTGGTTCAGCGGTCCGGTATCACCCTATTCTCGCCGGGCCCGGCTTCCGCCACGAACGCCGTCGCCACCTCCTGCAGGGCGCGCGGCGCGCGGTGGCCAGCCACGGCCTTCAGCGCCCTACGGCGGGCGTCTCAGCCGCCGCTTCGCTGCCGCCCTACCAGCTGCGGTCGGCCGTGGCGGCTTGGCCGCCTCCACTGCGGTTGAGAGCCCGCCCAAAGAGCTCCCCGGCGCCACCACCGGCAACCACGGCCGCGCCGAGCAGACGCCCTCGAGAGCCGCCGCCATCGACAAAGACAACCTCCGGCACCTGTGGTTACGGGTCGGCCCGCACCAGTGCAGTTCCCACGTCGCCGTCACCGATCCCGCTTAGGCGGCCGCTCGTCTTCGGGCCCGCCTCTCCACGCCGCCGAACAATCGAGGCCTCCATGCGGTTTGATCATCCTCCACCGGCGAACTTCGCCCGGCGCTTCCGAGCCAAAGATACGACGCCGGTACATGCGGCCGCCCGAGGCACGGCGGCCCGACACCCTCGCCGCCAAACCGACTTCGCAACATACGAGGGCACGGAGGACCCTCAACCGCTCAACCAAAGTCGCGGCGATTCTTCGAGGGCAGCGGGCGCCGCCGGATCGCACTGGCTCGCGTCCTATCATCTTCGAGTGCGGCTTCAGACCGTATTACGCTCTCGGCGGGGCGAGGGCGGCATGCCCCTGGGAGCGTTGAGCTCTGTCTCCTACGCTTTGGGCCTCCTATCCGCGGGAGCAGATCGGCAGCCTCGGCCGTTTGTTGCGTTCACATCTACGGCGCAGACTATGCCGACCGCTTCGAGCCCCGGCATGCCATGCGCCAGCGTCTCCGCGACCAATACCGAGCTCTTTGTGGGCGGGTTGCGGATCATATTCGCGTCGACGTCGAGCTCCGGACCCCACGACCTCCAGACGGCGATGTACTACGCCGGGCCTTTGGCGCAATGCCCAGCTCTGCAGCGGCCACTCGGACGAAGCGGCCGTCGGCCTAGTCGGCCCGCTCAGACTTCCTCGGCCTCGGGTCGGCCACCACACCACGACGACCACACCCCGGCGGCCACCGGCCTTTTCGCCGTCTGTCACCGCCGAGCGGCGCAGGCGTCGCCGTCGGTCTTTGCTTCAACTGCGATGAGCCCTACACGCCGACCCATATCCGCCCGCCTCTTTTACTTAGAGACGGTTGACTACACGGAGAGGACGCCTCGGCGACGCCTTACCACCGCTGCGCTACCGAGACACACACGGTGGAGTCCGCGGCGACGGCGTCGTCGTCTCCCTTCACGCCTGGCGAGCATCCGGCGAAGCGGACCATCTTCTTTGCCGTGACGATCCATGGCGAACGATCGTGGCCTGCTGGATACGGGCTCCACACAACTTCTGCCGAGTCGACCATGCGTCGGTTAGCACTCCCAACAACGGGCGGGGAGCGCTTGAGGATCACAGTGGCAAACGGCGATCACCTCCGGTGCCATGGGCTAGCCCGCGACGTTCCCATCTCCATCGGCGACGAAAAATTTTCCATTACCTGTGAAGGGATCGATCTGGGCTGCTTCGACTTCATTCTCGGGGTGGACTTTCTCCGGACCCTCGGGCCCATCCTGTGGGATTTCGACGCGCTCACAATGACATTCTCGCGGCGGGCGCCGATTCGATGGGAAGGCCTTGGGGCGCCGCGCCGCCGTGCCGCACCTACTGAGTTGGCGCGCGTCCTCCGAGGTCGAGCACCCTCATGGATCCTCTTCGCGGCAAAGACAACGACATCTTCGACGAGCCGCGGGGTCTTCCTTTGCCGGGTATCGACCATCGTATTCACCTCGCATCGGCTCCACTCCGTAGCGATGCGGCCCTATCGCTACCCACAACCGCGAAGGATGAGTTGGGCGCCAGTGTGCCTCGATGCTCGCCATGGGCATCATCCGCATCTCCACGTCACCCTTCTCGGCGCGGTGCTTCGTCCGTAAGTCCGACGCACATGGCGCTTCAGCATCGACTACCGCGCCCTCAACGCGCTCACGCTCAAGGACAAGTTCCCTATACCGGTGGTCGACGAGCTCTTGGATGAGCTCCATGGGGCACGCTTCTTCAAGCTCGATCTCCGGCGAAATTTATCATCAAAAGCATGCATCCGGACGACATCGCCAAGACGGCGTTTCGCACCCACCATAGCCGCCGAGTTCTTGGTGATGCCCTTCGGTCTCGCCAACGCCCGAACGCTCGAGCCCTAATGAACGACGTCCTTGGCCGTACTTACGGCGGTTTGTGCTTGTTTTCTTTGATGACATTCTTATCTGGCGCCACTGGGCCGAACATCTCCAAAGACGTCGCCATCATCTTCAACGAGCTTGAGCGCACAACCTCCACCTTAAGCGCTCGAAGTGCTCGTTCGGGACGCCTACCGTCGCCTACCTCGGCCATGTCATCTCAGCTGACGGGGTGGCTATGGACGCCGATAAGGTGGCGGCCGTCTCCGCCTGGCCGACGCCGCATTCGCCGCGAGCGCTCCGCGGGTTCCTCGGACTTGCCGGCTACTACCGGAAATTTATCCGGGAGTTCGGACTCATCGCGGCGCCTCTCACGCGGTTGCTTCGCCGCGACGCCTTCGCTTGGGACGACGAGGCGACAGCGGCGTTCGAGGCCCTCAAGGGGGCCCTCACGACAGGACCCGTCCTCCAGATGCCCGACTTCGACCGCCCGTTCGTGGTGGATCAGGCGCCTCGGCGCCGGGTTGGCGCCGATTTCATCAAGGCGATGGGCCCTAGCTTTCTTGGCCGACCCTTCGCTCGCGCCATCCGGTTGGCGCTTCGGCGGAGCTCATTGGCCTCGCCGGTACATGCGTCATTGGCGGCCATACTTGTGGGGGCGGACCTTCCACATTCGCACGGACCACTCTGATCGAAGTTCTTCTTTGGATCAACGCTTATCAACCGTGCCGCAGACCAAAGTGGATCGACAAGCTCTTCGCCGACTTCTCCGCCGAGTATCGGCCAGACGTCTTAACACTGCGGGCCGACGCTACCGTCCCGTCGCGATTCCGACCTCGCACCGACCGCCGACTCGACCGACGGACGGTCCTGCATCCGCTCCGGGCCTTCATTCCGCTCTTCGCCGACATTCGACGCGCCATCGAGGCGGCAGATGATGCCGCCTTACTACAAGAAGCGAGCTAGCGGTGGCACCTTGGAGGAGCCTTGGCGCTTCTCGACGGATTTGTTCTCCATGGGCGCCGGTCTTTGTTCCGCGCATGATGATCTCCGTCGCGGTGTTACAATACCCACTCGGCGGCCATGAGGTGTCGCAGAAACCTCCATCGTCTTCGCGCCGACTTCTACATCCTCGGCGATCGTGCCTCGTCCGTGGATCGGGTTCGGTCTTGTCGACTTGTCGCCGAATAAGACGGAGACCACGAGGCGGCAGACTCTTCAAATTTCTTGAGGTGCCATCTCGTGTTTGGGCGGATATTTCCATGGACTTCATCGAGGGCCTTCCCAAGGTTGGGGCAAGTCGGTCATCCTCACGGTGGTCGATCGATTCTCTAACGCCCACTTCATTGCACTCGCCATCCGTACACGGCGGCGTCCGTGGCGGGCCTTCTTCGACGACATTGTCGTCTCCATGGGTTCCCGACTTGATCGTCGATGGACGGGACCCGATCTTCACAGCCATGTCCGCGCGACCTCTTCAGATGGCGGGTGTCCAGCTCCGCCAAGACGGCGTTCCATCTCTGGACGGACGGTCACCGAGGTGGTTAACAAGGTCATTACTATGTATTTACGCCAGTGACGGTGATCGGCCTCGCGCATGGGTGGATCGCTCTCTTGGGCGAGTATCTTGCTACAACACTTCTTATCACTCCGCCTGCGTCTAACGCCATTTGAGGTGGTCTATGGTCGACCTCCTCGCTTATACTTCCGGCCGACCGAGACGGCTCGGACGGTGGTCTGCGGTGACCTTATCCGCACGTGATGAGATACTAGCGGAGGTCCGTCGGCGCCTACTTCAAGCCCAAAGAGACGCCAAGCACTACTACGACGATCATCATCGCGGCGGAGTTCGCCGTCGGCGATCAGGTGTGGCTGCGTCTTCTCCACCGCCAACGCAATTATTGGACCAGCAAGCGCAAGCTTGCCCTCGCTTCGCCGGGCCCTTCCTCGTCGTGGAGCGATCGGAAGGTGGCCTATCGTCTTGACTTCGGCCGCGCGCAGATCCACGACGTGTTCCATGTGGGGCTGCTCAAGCCTTCCGGCGATCCACCACCGCTCCTCCCGCGCTTCCTCCCACCGCCAAGGTCGATTCTTCCAGAGCGAGAGAAGGTGTTGCGCCCAGCTCGTCGTGGTGTCTCGGTTCATTCTCATTCAATGGGCGGGCCTTCCGGGAGGAGGCTACATGGGAACAGCGTGAAGATTTCCTTCAACACTATCCGGACTTTCACCGAGGACGAGTTGTTTGCGTGCAGGGGGAGAGATGTTATGACCGAACGGTCTATACTAGGAAGAGGCCCATAAGGCATTAGTATTAGGGACTTGGTCCACAAGTTATCTTAGGAAATTATCTTAGGAAAGTTATCTTAGGCTAAAGTTATAAATACTCATGTAAGACATCGATTTGAGGCAAGCAATAAAGATTATTATTATCTTACATTGCTGGCTCCCGGAGGAGCCGAAACCCTAGCCGCCGCCGCCTTCAACCCTAGTCTGCGGCGCCACGCCCGGCCAACCGCCTCCTCCCCACGCCTCGCCTCCTTGCCCCTACAACCTACGCCCTAGGCCTGGTAGAACCCTAGCTGTTTCTACCACAAAGCCATATTGATAGGAACACTAGATGAGAAGAAAGAAAACACATGCCAGATCTGTTTGGCTACTTCTAGATGCTTCCACTCTAGTGTAGTATTTCTTTTGTTTTCTTTAGGCTGCCCGCTGTTTCTAGAGTTCTCTAGCTATAAGTAGTTGTGAGTAGAGAGATGAATCCTAAATAATGTTTTCTAGTGTGTTCCAGCTATAAGTAGAAGTATTGAAGGCTTCCCAAAGCCCTATAAATAGAGGTCCTCACCTCTACTTTGGAAACCAGACTATGTACCCACTACCTATAATAGAACTTGTTGTTCTTATCTAAGATCTTGGAGTAGATCTTGTGCCCTAGGAGTTCTGGATTGAACTCTTGCTGCCCTATCGGTCTACATTCGCCTCTAGAGAGATATCTAGCACAGCACGTTGAAGCTGTTCCTTCAACACTTGTGCTGTACACATTGTAGCAGCAAGGTGGAGTTGCTCCTCCACAACCTTTGTGCTGCTTTACATATACTACTGATGTTATCAGGTACAAAAATCATTGAGGTTGCACTCAGGATAACTGGAGTACGATGCATGAATGAAGTACCTCTATTTCCATTTTCAAGGAGATGTATCTTGCCAACACAACAGCTGCAGTTTCCTGGTCAAATCCTTCGACTAGTTCCTGTATTTAAAGGAAATGCATGTCAAGTCAAAAGGGAAAGTCATCCAATGAAATGAATAGTCCTGCAAGTAACACCTAGAAATTTATTATAATCTGTCCTACTTAAACCAGTAGAAAGAAAACTTTTACTCTCAATGGAGAAGCACTCATTTGTTTAAGAAGGCTTTGACAAGAGAGTTCCAGGGACAATAAACAGTGAACACTACAGTGCCTTAATGCATTTTTCTCCTATAGACAGGTTAAATGGATTGGACAGCTTCAGGCAGGTGAAAAATAGTATATTCATTGTTGCCAATAGGTGCTCACTTAAAATTATACTCCCTCCGTTCAGAATTACTTGTCACAAAAATGGATGTATCTACAACTAAAATACATCTAGATACATTCATTTCTTGGACGAGTAATTCCGAACGGAGGGAGTAGCTTATATTACATGTGCATGAGAAATGAAACAGCTACAATGCAAGAAAGTACTGTACATGTGTATGATGATATATATAATCCAACCAAGCACAATAACAGTGCTCCATACTTTGAATGATCATAGGTTACAATTAATATGGTTCAGTTTAGCACACTGCTCGTGCTCAACAACATAATATACATAACAAGAAATTTTTAAGGCTCGCTTAAAAGAATAAGGCTTACCTCGGTATTGGTAGAACCATCCACCCATTTTCTGGATACAGTAGTAGCTCTTATTCTCATTTGACCTTCCGGGTGTTGGTAACTACAAAAGAATCACCACACTCAGCAGTTGGCACATTCAGTCAATCTTACACAAAAGATAGCAGAACTGAAATAACTACCTGGTTACAAACTGTATGTACAAATCGGGATTTTGATGACCTGGTTGGCCAGAGCGTTCACTCGGTGAGACATCAAAAAAAACTGTAAGTGAAGTATTCCTATCAAGCCCACACATTTTCCATGCTGTTGTGTTTCCCTGACCGACAATTGTGTCTGCACATAAAGCTCCTTTCTATGGTTGGCATGTTGCAAAGATCAAGCCAAGTCTTAACATTAGTATTTTTCAGCTTAAGAAATCTTAGCATAAATGAGTGTATGATATAGATGCCTACCTTCTCCAAAGATGTACACGGTCCAATAACACCCTGAACTTTAATGTCCTTTGAACAGTTTATTTCAAATGTGCCACTTCAAGAAAGAAAAAAGGCAAGAATCAGTAGATGTTTACAGCTATTTTGCTGAATCATGGTATTAGGAGAAACATGACATACCCCTCCTCAACCTCTACTTTCAAGATTAAGAGGTAAGCATGGTTTAGCTATCCGAAATTATCATTAAGAGAATTCACTTCCCAAGAAGTTCACTAAATCCAGAAGAAACTTTTTCAGATCAGTTTTAATCTTTAATTTGATTTCTAGTGTTGGTTAGGCGCATCAGTAGTTGATATCATCTCCATATGACATGGATATTATATGCAGATAAAAGAGGAAATCAAATGAGAAGAGAAGAAACTATAACTATTATCCAAAGCTTAGACCAATGCCATTCTTCTTGAGCTTGCTATGATCTACGTCCTCGGCCTTAGATTCCTATCTCACAGCCACAACTCACCGCTCCCAAGTTCTAAGGCCTACTGTCAACATTTATTGCTTCCGAGTGCCACCATCTGAAACCACCCACCAAAATCTGGTTACTGCCTACTGCCATTGATGGCACCTCATGTCAACGGCTCAAAGGCTGCTCACCCAAATCTAGTAGCTCACAGGGAAGATGGCAAAGAAAAGGATGACAGTGAACAAAGCATGAAGCACCGAGTAGTAGCATGCGAAAATGCCTTACGGTGGACGAGCACTCTGCGGACCATATCCTGCCCGTCCGTTATCCAAACTGATCAGATCCCTCCCGGTATTTGTGCATTCTGTCCCCACAAGAGCCCCGTCAAAGCTTGTATCCCGGCAGCTATAGCTAGCTTTATTGACAGAGATTCTAGCTGCTGGAACACATGTGATGAGTATGGCACCATTTCAAATTACCCTCTGCCACCCGGAACAGTGCGATGTGACCTGACCTTGTGCCCAATTGACGCTCCCCTCACGATAGCACATAGAATAATAATCGGCCATTAAGACCAATTTGTTAGTCAGTGTAATGTACAGGGAGATATTAACAGTCTATTAAGTCCGCTAAACACCTATTAATCTCATACAGACTGCTTTAGAGTAATTTATTATTGTGACTCTTGTCCAGATTTTCTTTTAACTCTCAATATTATCAAATGTTTTTCTGGTCACAAATTATCTTAAACTCTATAGTTAAGACTTATAGGTGTTCTTAGATTTTATCCATAAAATAATACTCCCTCCATCGCAAAATAAGTGTCTTAAGTTTGGTACAACTTTGCACTAAAGCTAGTACAAAGTTGAGACACCTATTTTGGGACGGAGGGAGTACTACTATACTGTCTGTTAGCACCATCTGGTCGTCAGGGCCATTTACTTAAACTAGGATTTAAACTGGTTTTATATGCCCGTTAGAAGTTTCTGCACAGTTGGCGCTCTGAATAAGAATTGGCCTCACACAGTTCGTTAGATTAATGCATTACTCTCCCGCAAAAAAAAAAGATCCCGCAAAAAAAAGATAGATGTATTACTGTGCCGCCTGTTATATAATTTTTTGCATTACCAAATTTTGTTGTTTTGCCACAAACCATCTTGGAGCCTCTGTAAGAAGGTGAAAATGTCTTTTGGTGGACTTTTGAGAAAAACAATATTTCCACAGCACAAAAAAAATCCAAAACTATTTGTACATGCACATATAACACATTCAACAAAATTTCATAACAATAAAATTTCATACGTGACATAAACAAATAAAAACAAATACGTCAATAAAAGTGGGTCAATTTTTTTATTGTTGGGCCAAGATTTTTTTTTGTACAGCTTGCAAGTCATAATATTTTTTGAACAAAATATCACAGGTTCATTGTGAATATGTATAAGTTTTCAAAGTTTTTTTTAAAACCTGACAAATATGATTTTTGAATCATTTGAAAAAAAAAGGACCAAATTGCACCCGTCCACCATACTGTTTTTAGATTTTATATCAATCTGTTTTTTATCCAACACATTAAACTCATCAAGTAGATTTGATTAGTGACCCTGACTGATTTTGTTTTAGAGCCAGTAGATGCAAGAGATGCGCACTGTGCATGATGGAACATTGGCAGGGTCTCTTTTTGTCACGTCCTGACGTGCAAAAAGTTTCTGCGTTGTGGCCCACACCACCCATCAAGCTAGTACATTGCCAGGTCAAGTCACCAACTCCTTCCCTGTGGCATGTGCACGTACAGATCCACACGAGGAAACACAAGTGCCAAGCTCGTACACCTATGACACCTACACCCTACTCCTAGGAAACGAGCACGTCGGACAGGGAAGTGACGTTTGAGCATCTCGAGGAATCGTTCTATGCCTAGGATACAGTCCACACGAGCAGGCGTCCACCATAAAGTCACTCCCGAGTTCATGGCTTCTTGAGAGGCCATGAGCAATCAACCCTCCCCATAAGAAGATTGGGAAGAGGCGGGGCAAGGGGATAGAGAGTTAAGTTAGAAGAGGATACGCTATAAGCACAGCGACAGCATCTGCCGCTATTGGCACAGCGACAGCATCTGCAGTTTCAAAGAAGAGACGTGAACAACGTTGATCTACTCGAGGAGAGCAAGCCAGTGAGCAGTGGCCATCCGAGAGATAACAAGATCCAGCAGTTTGAAGCTTACTACCTCTCATGTCCCGCCATCTAAAAAGCACGGACACGCCAGGAATCGCCGAGCTGCCGTCCTGATACGCCGGGATACGGCGGGATACACCGGGATACGCGAATTTTGGAGTATCCCCGAAATTCGAATTAAAAAAAATGAAAAAACGATTGGGATACGCTGGGATACGCGGGGACACGTTAGGGATACGTCCTGGCCCAAAAAAACAGCCTCGGCCCATCAAGAAACCCTATTTTGCAGGGTCACGACATAATGAAGAGGCGCTCCCTCCCTGCCTCCCATGTCGCACAGACAGCGCCGCCACCTCCTGGACTCGCCCCCACCGCCTGGACTCGCCGCCACCGCCGCCGCGGCGCATGGATTCGACCAGCGACCGGCCCCTCCAGCACCACCAGCAGCAGCAGCCTCTCCTCGCAGCCGCAGGTAACCCAGCTGCATCCTCTCCTCATTCTTCTTCAACCTCCTCCACTTTTAATCTTCAAATGCTTGCTGCTTGCTGCTTGGTGCTCTACTGCTGTTTGCTTGCACTAAGTTATTGGATCTGATGCTTGCTGCTTTCTGCTCTTTGCTTGTGCTGATGGCTGCTGCTGTTCTTGATAGGAATTGATTGCTTGTTGTTGGCCTGATAGGTACCAAACCATGGCATCTGCGAGCGGCACAGCCGGTAGCCAATCATCCATGGGTGAGAGTGAAGGGCGTCTGGGTCCTGGTGCTGCAATTGGGAGTCAAATGGCATTGCAAATTGGGTGGGCAAAGCAAAAGTCTTTACTCTTTTGATGTGTTCATATTGTCTTCTGGTTATGTCTTCTATTTTTCTAATCTTCTTTGCTGTTTGATGTGTTCTGCAAGATGCAACTTGCAATGACATGGGGGACGAGGATCAATCAAGCACTTGATAAAAGAGCCACCAAATGGAGCAATATTCTCTATTCTCAACTCTTTTTCTTTAATTTTCTGTCTTAATTCTATATTATATGTCATATTTTTATTTTATTTTATATATACTCACCGTATCCCCGAATGGCTATTTTTGGGAAATGCCGTATCCCGTATCCCCGTATGCGTATCCCCGTCCTTCCGTCCCCGTGTCTGTGCTTTTTAGCCCGCCATTGCTACTATTCATGTTATCCAATTACTCATTAGCACCAAGCAGCCCACAGCTGTGGGGGGTGGTCACTGATGATCATTGTCCATGGTGCATAGCAGGGATCAGAGACAACTGAGCTGGGGGTTAAATTACTTAAAAGAACGATTCTGCTGATCTATATGGGGAAGAGTCACAGGGAGAGGAGGCCCGATGGATGTTCATCATGTGATGTGGACGGCCAGCACAACAGACAAACCACGGTAGGTGGTGAAATTAGCTGAGTTAAAAAATATACTGACTGTTCATACAGATCTACCTAGACATACCATCTTTGATGAAAATGTAGAAGGTAATGAAACAAAGATGATAACAGTCAGCAAACTTACTTGAATGACAGGCCCAATGAATGTTCACCTCCCTCGAAAATACGTTTAAAAGAATCCTTAAACACAGAATGCCCAAAACTCTCAGATAAGACAACAAGGCCGCCTGTTCTCTCAATAGCAAGCTTCATCTCAGCTAGTCCAACCTGTTTTGGTGTTCCAAACATAACAGAAGTTCAATGGAACACCAATAGAAAATCAACAGGCACAATTGGAGGATTATAAATGTAGCTTCAGATACAAGCCATTCTAAACTCATACAACGTGATTTCATTAATATTTCCATCTAGTAATTGGCAACGGATCTTCTCAGAAATTATGACATGTGAATTTTTTTGCCTTTGAAGTAACGACATGTGAATTTTTTTGCCTTTGAAGTAACGACATGTGAAAATTTTACACAGTATCTTCCCCAGAAAGGCAAATCCCATCTTTTTTTTCTTCTTGAAGTAGCAAACACAGATGTCACAAAATGAAATTTAGTAATACGTTATAGTTTGTAGAACCAATCATTCAGCTAGATTAATACTAATGGAACATAGAAATAGTATATTTCTGATCATCAAATGGAGCAACAGTGAAAGATGGACAAGAAAATGCCTAATATACAGATGGCTACAGCAGTGGGGCAGTTTGGGACTTGTGTAGTATATAGTGGGTACTTGCTGCCACTGATACTGAACTACTGACTGTGATCGAGTACTAGCTAAAGTTGTTCAAGGAAACACTTGGTTACACAATTTCTGGTCATCCAATAGCATCCAATTCAAATTGTCTCCAATATATCCCGCTAACTTGACGCTAAACTTTTCAGTCAATTACAACTAAAGATTCAAGGTCTTCAAGAGAAGACATGACTTAATCTTCTCTTCACGAATCAAATATATGTGAAATGATCATGGTTCAAAAAAGAGGCATAAGGTGCACGCTTAGGCATGCCTTGGTGCTAGGTGGAGGCCTACCACCTCGCTTTGTCCATTGGCGTTGGTTTTGGTGGCCAGCGAGGTCTACCGGCAGCCGCAGCAGCAGTGAGAGAAGGGAGGGGGAGGAGGAGAAGGAGCTGCAGCGGCGGGGGGAGGCACTAAAGCACACCAATGGTTATGCATGAAACAGAGGATGAAGGATATCAATATGCAGACTGCCCTTGGTACATTTTTTACCTTGAAAATGCAATTCATTAATTTTTGTAAATCCTTATTACTTGATTCTCTGCTTTATTGAGGGGTAGGCCCCTTTATATAGTAGATAGACAAGACTTGACCGGTAGGTCTATTCAAACTAATATGATCTCTAAACTGACTGGCCTCTTTCCTAACAAACTTGCTTAATCAACTACGACGGCACGCGTAACATCTTTCCCTTTCTTGAGAAACAGCTTGTCCGCAAGCTGTAGCTTATCAATTGACTCCCATGGGACCTTGGGTGCTACCGGTTGTGGAGCTATCTTGGCCATAGTCATCAGCCTCGATGAAGAAGAGCCGCAAGCACCGGTGACCCTTAACATAAATCTCGTTGTAGTTGAAGCAAAGGCATTGATGATGACGTTATGCCAACTCAGTGGGGTGAGGCACCGAACTTGTCATGGCAGGTTGGCTCTGGAGTGGTCGACGGCAGGACAGGTGCTAGTGGTGCTGGCGATGAAGATGTCAGAATTAAGTTGACCGCAGGAGGATCAGAGGGGCACAAGGGCCCCATAGGCTCAGAAGGCTGGTGTGATAACGTTGTTGGAGGGAAATGTCACTGCTCACAGGTCTTGGTGAAGGAAAGGTCTTGGTGAAGGAAACGACGGTGTGGAGGTCGAATGGTCTTTGAAACTCAACGTCAACCCCTGCCGTGTACAAAACCCATTGTTGGGACGGTGCTAATGGCTCATTGTCGCGGCCAATGTTCAGGATATCAGTTTCTGATAGCTGCTCTACCAGGTGCTGAGTAGGATTAATCGGTGAACCGGCCTATTTACTGAATTTATTGGTAACCCATTTATCGGTTGGTTAACATAGGGCCATGTCTATATATCCTAGGCTTCATGGCAACATGCAATGTACTAAATGTCTAAACATGCTAATGTACACATTAATGTAACAAGGAAAAGTGTTGCGTATCTATATATCCTAGGCCACCCCACATCATCCGAACTTCTTTTCAAAGATGGAGCACTTGCAGTGGTGGAAGCCTACACAAAGAGGACAGAACAGCAATGCAGATAAAGCCAACCAGTAGCAGCACAACAGTTTGGGGGAAGGAGCAGGACCCCAAACCTAGAGAAGGGAGGGAAACAGGCTACATTTTTGGCCAAAATAAGCTTTGCCTCCCTGCCAGTTAATCGGCCCACCCAAAATTTTAGCCTTTCATCGGCTGTCGGACCGATTAATCGGCTATCCCAGTTAATTGTCCTAAGGGGTTATTCGATTCGGTCAGGTGCTGAGTAGCAATTAACAAGGCAGTTAACTTGTTTGACAGTCGATATTTTGAACAGCGGTTGCGGCACATGAGTGCTAGAAACCTGCTGTTGTAGTCGACGACCAAGGAAGTGAACGGGAGATAACTGAACACGGCAAGCCTCATAGAACTGCTGCCATGTCAGCATGCCTAAATTGTGTTCAGCTTGAACGCCCCAGATTTGAGTCATTGGTGAGGTGGGAGACTGCAGTCCAGACCTTATCGGCTGTCAGACCGATTAATCGGCTGTCCCAGTTAATTGTCCTAAGGGGTTATTCGATCGGTCAGGTGCCGAGTAGCGATTAACAGGGCAGTTAACTTGTTTGACGGCCGATGTTTTGAACAGTGGTTGCGTCACATGAGTGCTAGAAACCTGCTGTTGTAGTCGACGACTAAGGAAGTGAACGGGAGATGCCTAAATTGCGCTCAAGCTAAACGCACCAGAATTGAGCGTCATCGGTGAGGTGGCAGACTGCAGTCCATACCTTATCGGCCTTGTCCGTGCGCTGTCCACAAAAGAACTGCCCACAGCATTGAGCCAACCAAGAGGATCGACCAAGTTGACAAGCTTGTGGAAGCAGGGCATGCCGAAACACGAACCTGAGCCAAGGTGACGGTTAAGCAGGGGGCAGAAGGGGTGGGCAGGATGGACCTAGGGAAGGGGACGGCCATAACGGCATATAAAATCGCTTGGCAGGTGGAGGCATGAAGGTTGTAGAGGCGCGGCGATACGTGGCTGCTTCTTGTAGGTGAGGACAGGAAAATTGTGCAGGATTTGGGATGGGATTTGAGCTGTAAAGGTTGGGTTCCGAAGTGACCCAGATTGATTCTTGAACGCAGCTGCGGCGAGTAAGGAGATGGCTAGAGATGGTAAAAGGGTAATGGCGGCTGGTGGTGGTTAGCAGCAGTCGGCACGGGGTTGCAGTGCCAGCAGATAGGTGGCAGTGGAAGGCAGGAAAGAGAGGGGGTGGGGAGTGGCAAATCTGCCCAGAGGGTAGATGTCCGCAAGCGGCAGTGGTGTCGATTCGCCCGCTCGAGAAGAGGTCACCGAAGGTACTGTTGGCAAGGCAAAACACCAAGGACGCATCATCGCTTGAGAGCAGCGCATGGAACGCGGAGGTGGCGTCGTGGGCAGCTGCTGCAGCCACAGAATCTGGTGGCAGGGCCAGGGGCCAGCAGCCATTGCTCAAGTGTTGCACCAGACAGACGAGAAGCACTTGTTCCTTCACTCATTAGCGTGTGAAGGCCTCCACTCATTGGCGTGTGAAGGCCTCCAATTGCTTCGTGATGAGCTTCATCTGCTCAAAAGCCTCAATTTTGATTTCTTTGCCCGAATTGGAAGGATCTACTTCTGATATAACCCTAATCTATATCTATATCTACTACCTCCTTTCCGGTTAATAGGGCTCAATTCAAAAATCTCACCAACCAAGGTAGATGATGAGTGTTGGAATAATTTTCGTGGTTTGTAAAAACACTCAATTAATGCGCTCGTTTTCCTCAAAGAATTCAGTTTACCAATGCATTAATTGCAATGCATGCATGCATGAAGTACATGCATTGGTCAAGTTTCTCATAATCCTTGCATGCAATGGATTAATTCACCTTGAAATCTAAGCATGTGATGGGAAACAATCAAATTGAGACTTATAAAACGGGAAACCGAAATTTTTGAGATAAGCCCTATAAACCGGGAAGGAGGGAGTATATCTATACCTACTAATAAAGCAAGGTGCGTTTCACCGATTTTTTCATCGGTTCACCGCCGAAAAAAAAATTCTACGCGAGGCGGTACTAAATTCTTATACGTTTGTATGCTAGAAAAAGAATTTTCGTACGTGGGCCGCGCGCTGTGGCCCAGCATAGCCAGCCCACTTATTTTTCAGGCCACGCAGCTGTGAAAATTCTATTTTCCGCACCGGGCAATAAATAGTCAAGAGTTCGCACAAGACAACCAATAATGGGCTGGCCCATTTTTTTCTGTACTTTACTTCTATTTTTATTCTCCTTCACCTATCTCTTTTTTCCCTTCCAAGTTAAATTTTCTTTTAGAATTTATTTTATAAATTAAAAATTCTCAAAACCGTTAGGAATAAAAAACAAATTTTGGAAAATGTTCAGGATTCCAATTTTATTTTGCTATTTTGAAAAATATTCGGAACTTGCAAAAAGTTTCCCATTTTTTCAAAAAAAACTATTGTTTTTAAAAATTGTTCAAGATTTCTAAAATGAAAATGGCATTTCAAAAATGCTCCAAATTCAAAAAATATTCTTGTTCTAGTGAAATTTTCAAAATCAAAAATATTGTTCATGTATAAATGAAGCACATTTTCTAAACATCATATGAATTTTCAACACATGTTCCCATTTTAAAAAAATGTTCACAAATTCAAATAATGTTCATGTTTTTATAAAAAAATGTCCGTGTTTTTAGAAAATGTTTGTGCATTTTAAAAGATGTTCCCTTTCATATTTTGTTTGCGTTTTTTTAAAAGTGTACATAATTTTCAAAAAACTGTTCAGTATTTAAAAAATTGTTCATGTTTCCTAGAATATTCAGAAGCTTCATATCTTAAAATCCCCTCGATTGAAAGGATGAGTAGATTGAATAACTCATGGGCCTTCTCTGGCGTACGATGACGTAACAATTGAATGCCCTTGATCAATGAACGAAAAAATAGCGGATTGATTCCTTCACACATGGCGAAACCGAGAAGCTAAACGTTCCTTTTTCATGTGCACACAGGGTTTAGCTTGCACATATAATTCTCACTGACTTTAAATGCAAACTAGTTTATCTCCCGTTGCAACGCACGGGCATATGTGCTAGTTACTGAAAAGTAGATAAAAGTAGACGACAATATTCTTCTCTGCTTTATTAAGAGGGGTCGGCCCCTTTATATCTATACCTACTAATATAGGGGCTATTGCTTCTTACCACCGTAATTTTGTCCGTTTTTGTCCGTCCTTTCCCCTAGTTTGGTACGTCAATTTCGTCCGTCACGCCGCTCCTACGCTTCATCCTCGATACGACTTTGTGTACAGGTTGGGCTAAATCGCCTTACTGGGCCTTGGCCCGAAATCGGCCCAGGCAAAAAATATGACGTGCAACTGAGATCAGGCAGAAAATAAACGTTTTCACATGGGATCGAACTCCCAACGGTGCACATCGATGCCCAAGGCAGCAACCAACAGAACTAAGGCGTCAAGATACAGACAAAAGGCTTTGTTTCTTTATAAATTAGTACCACCTCGCTGCTTTAAAATCCATTCTACTGATTTATATATGTTTCCGATTCAAAATCAATAAGCAGCCTGGAGAATTAATAAGTAGTAATAATGGGCCCTATTTGTGAGGAAAACGCCTTTGAGAATAAGGAAACAAAGATGGCTGACATATGGCTTAGATTTCATGAGATGTGTGGCGTGATCAGCGGGCATAAATAAGGAAAAAGAGTGGCGTGATTAGCGAGCATATATATGGAAAGAGAGTTTCGCAAAAAGAAAAAGGAAGGAGAGGATAGTGACCATATAATACCAGCGTGCGATCCTTGGGCATAAATAAGGAAGGGTGAGCTCCTAAAAAAAGAACGAGAGAACAACCTTGCAAAGGTATTACGTGGGCATAAATAAGGAAGGAGAGTTTCTTAAAGAAAGGAGATAATAATATGTTGCAAAGGAATTATAATACGAGGGCATGATCAGTATACATAAATAAGGTAGGAGAGTTTGACAAGAAAGAAAGAAAGGTGTATGATATGACACAAAGCACCCAGACATGGCATGCATTTAACGCAAAATAACTCTGGAGATGGCCTAACAGACCTTTTAGTGAGATTTTAAAATTGCTTCAATTTACAAATAATGCCTTTAAGATTTGAAAAATAGGGGGCCATTTAGGGTCATAATTGTCGTACAAAAATCGTGCCAAAAGTATTGTATGTGTAAAGAGAAGTATTTGTATGTGTAAATAACTAGGGACTGTTTGTTCAAATGTGAAGGAATTATAATTCATTATTTCTAATGTACTGGAGATGGTCTAACAGAACCCTTTTAGCGAGATGTTTTCACGAAACATACAAATAATGCCTTTAAGATATGAAAATTAGGGGGCCATTTAGGGTCAGAATTGTCGTACAAAAATCATACCAAAAGTATTGTATGTGTAAAAAAAAAGTATTTTATGTGTAAATAACTAGGGATTGTTTGTTCAAATGCGAAGGAATTATAATTCATTATTTCTAATGTACTGGAAATGGTCTAACAAAACCCTTTTAGCAAGATTTTTTTCACGACAACTTACAAATAATGCCCTTAAGATTTGAACATTAGGGGGTACAAAAATCATATCAAAAGCATTGTATCTGTAGCATGATTCTTAATGTACAAGTGGGAAAAGACTTCCTAGCCTGCGAGCGTTGCAACGCTCCGCAACGCATATGGGGACGAAGCCACGTAAATCTCTCCTCACCCTAATTAATCTCTCCCCCAGTGAATTCAAGGGTGGGCCCACACTAACTAATCACCCCCTAATTCAACTGTGGGGCCCACACTAACTAATCTCACCCACCTGAATTCGCCTGAAATAGCCACGCCCGTACAATTCATACGAATTATTACTAGACCTTGGTGCGCGCCTTCCTGCCGTTGCCGGGTGGCATCATTCGGATGTTGCTGGATATTTCGGTGGATACACCATTATATCTCCCGTTGCAACACACGGGCATATGTGCTAGTAGTATATAAAGACAAGACTTGACAGACAAGCCGAAAAGTCTATTTAGACTCTAATATAATTTCTAAACTAACTGGACTATTTCTGAACAACTTGCTTAATCAACTAGGACTCCAAATTAAGGGATAAGAGTCCATGCTTGATGGACTGGCACACATAACAATAATAGATGCAAGTTATTAATTATAGAACTTATAAGTAATAGTCACATGACTTAAATCTAGTTGGTTTCAGTCAGCCAATCAACCAAAGACTTGACAAAGGGACGAACTGGCAGTAATATCTTGAACCATAAATTAAGAAGCTAGCTCAAGAACTGCAGTCATTTCAGCAAACACCATAAACTCGTAGTCTTCTAGGCAATAGGAAGTACAAACACAGCAATATAATGCTGCCTAAAGAGAAAACTAACCTGATCAAGAGCAGATGCAAACACATCTAGAACATGACCTTGACTGACCAGTTGTTTGGCAAGGCCATCGTAAAATTTGACGGCTTTCTGGAAATGAGGCGCCGCATCCTTATCAAGATCCTTGTGTGATCTAACTGGCTCAGACAAATCTTTTGATACAATCTGCATTGTCCAATGGAGTGATATCAAGCAAAATGAATTTATAAACAGAAATATAGAGAAGAAATATCACTGAAAACAATCAGTAAGATGTGAAGTTCAGCAAATTGTAAGAATACCATCAATTTTGTAGAAGCTCCATAAAAGAATTCTACAATCTTCGTACTTACTGAGTACTACGCAAACTACAGAGCGAAGCAGTATCTCCAAATCTGTTATAGTACAACAAGAAGTGCATGCCCATAACCTTCGACACCACATCATGAGTATGCTGAGATATACATTTTGCAATTTCATATTCTTCGATATCAGGCTTAGGTGAATTTAGAGAAACTATTAGCGTCACTAAAGGGGTAAAGATTTGTCTTGGCAATTAAGTAATGATAATCGCTGTCATGCATTTTCAATTTCCAGGAAAGAGGATTAAACAAAATAATTAACAGGACACCATCCAGTATCTCAAGTAGACCATGTTTCTGATATAGCGAACCATGTTGCATTGAGAAGCAATTTCAATTAACTGATTTATTTACGCTCATGCAAAGAAAGCAAGAATCTTTACCACTCCAGGACCTTCGGTACATGGCCCGCCAAGTAGCGCAATAATCCTTGCGCCAGTCCCAGGCACGCACGCCCCAAGCAACCCAGCCGCCACATTTAGCGCAACACCCGTGCACCTGATGGCACGGTTGCCAGCCTCAACCGGCCACTGGTCAGGCTGCAACTCGTCCAGCAGCTGCAATACAACAAGTATGTCAAGTTACGCTTGCGTTCAACTAAATTCACCAAAACCCAATGGGCCAAATACCTCACCGTGCTGAGCGTGCACTCGCACTCTGATACCGGGAGCAAGAACCTGTTAACCCCTGTCGTGACTAATGGATGCATCCCATTGACCTGTTGCACGCCTGGCTGCTGTGTCATCTTTGGGAACCCTGGCCGCCCCCCGCCTGATAACCCAAGCTGATCCAAAATATGCTCTTTGGAGATCTCCTTGCTCCCCCGGAACACGTAGATCTTGCTGAGCTCGGCGAACCCAAGCTCGTGCAGATGCACCTGCGTCCCGAAGGTCACCAGGCCAACAAGTGCGTGCTCCGGCAGAAGCGCGACCGCCTTCCGCATGGACAGCTTGACGTACTCCAGTTCTTCCTCGATGACGCAGGTGTCGATGACGAACAGGAACACTGGCGGCAGCGGTGCAGGCGATCCCGGGGGTCCGGCAACGAGGTACTCGACGGTGGAGCATTGTGTGAAGAGCTCGGCGGGCACGTTGTTCTCGGAGATGCCGGCGTAGTGTGGGGGGAAGTGGTTGCGCGAGAAGCAGAGCGGGCAGATCCAGATCTTGGCGGCGAAGTCGACACGGGCGAAGGGGTTGAGGAGCGCGGAGCAAGGCGGCTTGCAGCGGAGTGGCGGGTAGGGAAGGGGCGGCGATGCGAGGGACTCGGGGGAGCGGACCGGGGAGATGGCGACGGCGAGCGGGACGACGCAGCGGCTGGCTTCAACCTTGGACCGGGGCCAGGCGTTCCATGTGAAGCGGACCGCGTCCGGGCCATCGGGGTCGGCGGGCGCCGCAGCCGCGGAGGGGTCGGCCGCCATGATTGAGCGCGGCGAGCAGCTATCGGAGAGGAGAGGGGAGCGGGTGGATCGGAGGGGAGAGAGGAGGAGAGGGAGGTGGAGAGCTGCGCCTGCGGGTTGTTTCCTGTTCTGCTCTCTCCGTCTTTTTGTCCTGGTTTTCGTTTATAGTATTATTATATGGGAAAATATCTAGTGCTACGGAGGCTCGGGTATAGCCGACGGATTCTCTGATCGGACGGCTCCCCACGCTGCAACATTTGTAAAAAAACGTTCTAGGAGTCTAAAAGTTACGCATAGGTCCAGCGGATCTAACCGTTTCCACACGTCGTCCGATGTAGAATCTGACGGCCAAAGAGCACATATCACGGTAGTAGCTAAGCCTCGGTAGCACCAGATATTCTCCCTATATTATGTATCGTCGTCTTCGTACAATGAATTGGTCGAGTTCTCTACTCCTAGCATCTGGAAGGATTTGACTTCGGATGAGATTATACTCCCTTCGTCCCGAAATTCATGTCGCGGGGGAGATTTTGCAATTCAGTCCTCAGCCATTGTCACGCCCAAGATGCGACCCTATCATAAAGGAACTCGAAGGTCCCACCAAGGATAGAAGCGCATCTTGAAGACGCTTTTGCAAGGTGGATATCATTACATCAACATTACATAATAGATGGGGATACATACATAAGGCATACAATGTCACACGAATACATCAATACAACATACATAAGATCAACATCCGACTACGGATGAAACACAAACAGAAGATCAAACGACATCCACCTCGCTAGCCCAGTCAGCCGACCGAACCTATCCCCGATCAAGAAGAAGCGTAAGAAGAACTCCAAAACAAGCAAGCATCGCTCTCACGCCATGATCATCGCATAACTGCATCAAAGAATCGTTATTGTAGTAATCAGGAGCCACGAGGACTCAAAGAATCCCATTACCATGGGTATCAAGACTAGCAAAGCTTAATGGGAAAGGAATGGGTAAAGTGGTGGGGTTGCAGCAATGACTAAGCATGATATGGTGGCTAACATACGCAAATAAGAGCGACAAGAGAACAAGCGGAACGGTCGTGAAGCTAACAATGATCAAGAGGTGATCCCGAACTCCTACTTACGCCAAACATAACCCAAAACCGTGTTCACTTCCTTGACTCACGAGAAGAGACCATCACGCTAAACACGCCATTGATGCGTTTTAAATCGATCCGTGTCAAGTTATCTACAACCGACATTAACAAATTCCCATCGCCACATAACCATGCACGGCTCTCAAAAGTTTATACCTGCAGGTGTCCCAACTTAGCCCATGATAAGCTCTCGCGATCAACTAATGATATTCCTTCTCCCAGAAGACCCGATCGATCTTTAATCTCGGTTTACAAGACATTTCGACAATGGTAAAACAAGACCAAAGAAAGCCGCCCGAATGTGCCGACAATCTCGATAGGAGCCGCACGTATCTCGCTCGTGGCACACCGATGAACACTACGCATAACTAAAACCATCCTCAAGTTTCCCGAGGTGGCGCCGCAAGTGGCTCTAGTTTGGACCAACACTCTGAGGAGCACCGCCCGGGGTAATAAAGATGACCTCGTTCTCCTAAACCCAAGGGAAAAAGGCCTAGGTGAGGCAAATGGTAAAACCAAGGTTGGGCCTTCACGGAGGAGTTTTATTCAAAGCGAACCGTCAAGGGTCCCATAAATCACCCAACCGCTTAGAAATGCAAAATCTGGGAACATAACACCCAGATGACAGAAACTAGGGCAGTAAGAGTGGAACAAAACACCAGGCATAAGGCCGAGTCTTCCACCCTTTACCAAGTATATAGATGCATTAATTAAATAAGAGATATTGTGATATCCCAACATAAACCTGTCCACCATGGAGCAAATTTTAACTTCACCTGCAACTAACAACGCTATAGGAGGGGCTGAGCAAAGCGGTAACATAGCCAAGCAACGGTTTGCTAGGAAGGGTGAAAAGGTTAGAGGCTGACATGGCAATTTGGGATGCTTGAAGAGCAAGCGATAGGTAGCGCAGCATAGCGATAGAACGAAGCAACTAGCATAGCAATGATAGTAATGAGATCCAAGGTGATGATCATCTTGCCTGAAATCCCGCTAGGAAGAAGAACGAGTCCATGAAGAAGACGAACGGGAGTAGTCGAACAAATCCTCACAATCGCAACATTACAAGAACTAAGAAGCAACACCGGAAAGAAATAAACAACATGGTAAATGCACAAGCATAAACATGGCATGATGCACAAACAAGTATGATGCATGTCCGGTTTAATGAGGCATGGCATGGCAAAGTGCAACACACAATACTACAAATTAAGTGGAGCTCAATATGCAATGAGTTGCATATTGACAAAACACCACATTGACATATTTACTTTAATCTCGTTTAAGCTACCAGGCAATGTTAAATGTTGTTAAACATGGCAAGAGGTGAAGCATAATCAAGCTACCTATCTAGGCAAGTTTAAATGAGGCTGGAAACAACAAACAACAATTCAGAAAAATCCCCATGCTATTTAGCATTTAACGCAAAACAACAATTTTAAACATTTTAATTGTTGTTATCATGATGCGGATGACATATGCAAGTTTTAAGCAATTTTATGAAAACGTTGACATGAACATGTTATGAAGCATTTATCACCATGGCGGAACAAAAAGGGTGCCACGGCGGCGAAACGGAAATGGTGCCACGGCAACATTCCGATGATCCATCAACTCATCAAGATGTCGGTGCGAACGAAAGTGTGGATGTGCAGAACATGCAAAAGATGGTGAGGGTGATCCCAGTTACCGGGTTCCCACGGGTCGACGCATGGCAAAATGAGGAGGAACGTGCATGAAGCAAATGGGCACGGTGCAAACATACGGTTCATCTCAGACAACATGCATTCATCCACGAGTCATCGTCTCGGCGGTTATACCTTTGAAGCGTGCATTTCGGGGCGGTTCAAAATCGTCGAGGGAAGTAGTCGTTCACGGGTCGTAGGGGAAGTAGTCGTACATGTTTCATAGTTGTACACACTCCGTAGATGTTCGGGACACGTCAAGGAACTTGACGTCCACGGGGCCTTCGAGGTCGACGGTAGTGGCACACACATCGTCGTGGAAGTAGTGGTTCACGTTTCGGTAGTGGAAGTAGACGTTCACAACGACGGTAGAGGTACTCGCGATCTTGGCGACGGTAGTTGTTCACGGGTCATAGATGTTCGGGTAGAGGTACTTGGCGCATCATCGAGGTACTTGGCAAAATCTTGGAGAAGATGCTTGATGGTCCGGGTACGGGTCTTAGCGGTTTTGGTGACTCCAAGTGGCACCAGGCACGCGACCACGGTCAACCCCAATGAGTGTACAGAGGCAAAACTTGGTGGTGTTGCACATACGCGGTTGCTAGAAGATGGATGATGTCGGGTCGAGGTTGTGTCTTGGCGGTTCAACGAGGGTCGAATAGGAGCAGGGCGGAGCTCGTGATGGACGGGGAGCGCAACCTAGAGGCAACAACAGTGGTTGGTAGCGTGTGCGGGCAGCGTGTGGAGGCGGAGCAGGGAACTTGGCACGGCCGTGGCTTCACCTTGCAGAGGAGCTCGAGGCAGTCGGCCACCAGGGAGACAAAGGTGAGCTTGTTGACGAGGCAACCATGGTCGTTGGCGCACGAGGAAGAGAAGAAGGAGGCAAGCGGGAGGTGGCTGTCGGAGGAGAGCATCTCACGCCCGGGAAGGAGGTGACAGAGGCGGGCTTGCGGCAGCAAGCAGCAAAGACGAGGATGGCGGCGTTGCCCGCAGCACCCATGGCGGTCGCGAGCAACAAGGGTGCAGCGGTGCGATGCCGAGTATGGGCTTGCTTACGGAGCGGCGCGGGTCGCGGGGCGAGGCGAGGTCGAAGAAGCGGAGGGAGCAGCAAAAAGGGGCTGGTTATGGAGCTCCGACGAGTGGCGCGAGGTGGAGGCGCGGGCGACGTGGCTATGGCCGAGCAAGACAGTGTATGGCGGTGTGATCGCCGATCTGAGGGAGAAGGGCGACGGTGATGCAAAGGGGTCGAGGCGGTGGAGGGGAACACGAGCGAGGCGCGAGGATCGGGTGAAGCCCTTCCTAGCACTGCAACAAAGTCGGCGCTAGCGGCGCTGGAGGAGGAACGAGGGATCGACGGATGAGGCTAGGGTTTAAGAGGAGGCCGGTGGCGGGCTCACTGGTTGGGCCTCGTGGCCTGTTGAATTTGGGAGAATTGGGAACAAGGAGAGATGGGTTGGCCTGCACTGTTGAACGGTTGCTTTTCCAAAAAAAGGATAGAAACAGACAGCGAGCAAGAGAAAGAAAATATTTGGGGTTCCAAATATTATCTAAATGAACAGAGAATTGGCATGCAACTACTTTGCTATATTGCAAAATGCCAGAACTTCAGATGGATTCAAAAGAGGAAAGAGCATGGATTTAGGATATGTGCAAACGGAAGGAACTTTAAAATGCAAGTGGGTCGTGGTTAATTCCAAATAAATGGAATATTTATTGTAGCTCCCTAAAATATTGAGAGGATATGTTATAAAGAGAAATCACCATGTGAATTCCCTCGATTTAAATGGACCGGAGATCCATACAATTTATATAGATGAGTTGCAAAAATTAAATGACATGATGGCATGTTGGCATGATGACATAATGCAATGCAACAAGCAAATAGAACACACGACGGAACTCAGAATACATGGAAGGCAACTGGAGCTCGGTCTCGGGGCGTTACAACACTCCACCAGTACAAGAGGATCTCGTCCCGAGATCTAGGATGGCACCGGAGAGAAACGGAAGAGGAAGAGAAGAGGTAAAACTAAGTTGCTCTTTGACGAACGAGTGAAACCACGAATCTCGAGAGGTTAAGCAATTTAAAAGAAAGAGTACAACAAAGATGAACGAGATTGCAAACAATCCGTTAGAAAAGAGGAACAAGGAACATTACGAGAACTTGAAGGTTGCAAAGGCATGAATCAAGAGTTTTATGGACAAGATAGAATTCGAAACCACTCCGATTAAAACAAGATGAGAGAGGAAGAATCCAGGCAGCACTCGAACATGGAAGGAATAGAACATGAACTTGAGAAGATGGGATGATACTTGATGAAATCAACAACACACTGCCTCCAGAACTATTGAAAGAATGGCACAATGGGTAAGAAGGATTTCAGACAAAGACTCAAAGTTGAAAAGAGAGGCAAAACTTGATAAGATGAAAGAACTTGAATGAGAACACAACACTCCTTAAATGGATAAGCACAAAAGAACATGATCCTCACAATTCGAGATGATGAGTGAAAAGAGCAACATCACAATGCCTCCTGAAGAAAGAATAGAAGATAAATCATTGGAATAACAGAATGGAGAAGAAAATGCCAACTTCTGCCACAAATGAGCTTGGAAAGCATCCTTGCAAAGAAGAATTGAACGGAGTTGTTGGAAAATCAACAACGAAAAGCACAAGCTTGTTGTGGGCTTATGGCAAACATATCAAAATGATGAGGTGACAACCGACCACTAATGGAAACAATTGATTTGATTGAGAGCACCAAAGAGATGAAAAACTTCTTCATCGAGATGAGAAGGAGAAAATTGGATCATTGATAAGCACCACAATAGCAACATTCCTTAGGGAAGGCTTTAGGTGAAATCTATACAAAGATAACTCCAGAGAAGAGATTGATGGATTAAAATACCTCATTCTTGACAACATGTGAATCGCGAAACCTGAATGGAAATTGCCAAGAATGATATAACACCACCTCAAAAGCTAAGGTAGAAAGAATTGCACTTTGAAATGCAAGAAGAAAAATACTTGAATGCCTCAAAACAAAACATGTGTTGGACACCATGTTTAATTTAGAGTATAGCTTGGCGGGTCATAACTTTGAGAGAAGTCTTGAAGAACAAATGAAGAATGAAAGGAATCCTTGACGAACCACCATGTAGAGCCTCCGTGAAGAACTCTGGTAATAAAAGGGTGATAAAAGAAGGAGAAGTTGAAAACACAAGGTGAAGCCTTGCAATGATTTAGATGGAGCTTCGCGATGATAATGCGGAAAACTTGGAACTCCAGAAAATAAAAGATGAAGCATCTCGAACCGAGAATTACTTCATCGTGAACAATCTCCGGAAGAAAAGAATTGAATCACCTCGAGGAAATAAGAATAAGATTTATTGTATGCTTCTCCTTCATCAAATTAAATTGATGACAAGCAATGAATTTGGCATACTACTTATTTCCATTGAAAAAGGATTAAGAGAGATATAGCGTAAACTTGAGAAGGTATTGATGGAACCACCGGTGTGATTTGGAAACAACGAATATTTGATATGATAACGAAGGAAGTGAAATCTTGAACGAACCACCGTAAGAATTGAGAATGAAAGTAGCAAAGGCACAAATCATCGGGACGAATTGGAAAACGAATGAAGATACTTGAGGGGATTTAGATACATGAGAACGAAGAGATCATGAACTGATTAGAGGATATTTGAACAATGCACCGGAAGAATTCGAGAACGAGAGTTGAAAGCTGAGAATGGATAATTCTGAGATGATGGGCTACGGAGAATCAATCTGAAAAGACTCTTGAATTGCTCCGGATGGGTGAAAAGAATTTCCACAATCAAAAACAATTATTAGAGGATGGCATCAAACTTGAACTACGCATCTTTGGAAGAACGGGTAAGGATTTAAGAGGAACTCTTCTTCGGTCTTCAAATGACGACGAGGAACGCCACCAAAATTACTGAGATACTCCGGTAGAATGGAAAGCAAAGAAGTTGAGCCAACAATGAAAATGATTTGAAATCGATCTTGGAAAGGCATGTGACTGATGAAATTCATTCTTACGTCAAACTTCGAAATGAATTTGAGAATCGCTTCTGATAAATAAGAAGAGTCAGGTAAGATCCTGGGAAAAGACATGTGGGTTAGGGCCCACTCAAAAGAAAACACTGCTGAACAATTTTAAAGAGAGGTTGCACCGGTTGAATTAAATGGCTTGAATGAGATAACAACCTCAAAATATCTTGAACGGATTGAGAATGGAAAACACAAGTCTTCTGAGATATCTTCAACACTCTGGAACAAATGAATATCAAGAGGCGAGTGATTGAGAGGTGCACCGGCATCAGAAAGCATTTGACACGAGGAAAGGAATCTGATCAACACTGAAAGCTTGAATTGGATCCACCGGAGAAGAAACAACAATGAAGGATGATGAACTTGAAACTGTTGAGCATCTTCATGGGAAATCACCGGATAAGAACATTGAAAGAAAAGAATGAAGAGACTTCACATGAATAAATGGATACTTGATTAAAATAAATGAGTCCTTGAAGAAAAAGGGTGGGAGGGTGGGGAAAAACAAAGACAACTTGGGATGAACGAAACAAACACCGTTGAGAAAACTTAGAATTGATCTTGCGGATGGGAAGAATGATGGGATCATCTCGAAGAGAAGCACACCGGTTGGAAAAGAATTAACATGACAACCTCAATAATCAAAAAGGATTAGTACTCCCATAGAAATATGAGGACACCGCTTGAAAGGTATGGAATCAACACTTGACATTGAAGCAACTCAAATACCACAACTCAAAACAAAACAAAGGATTGGCTTGCAGAATAAGTTTAACAAATACATATGATAGAGATTTACCCAATCCCATATCATGCATCCGCTTGAAAGATATTCTAGGAGCTACTTGAATTCCCACCTATAAACTCCCAAACTTTCTCGGTTATGCAATCTAGTGTTGGGGATACAGGAAGCAATATATCTCACCTAAACTAACAATCCCTACATCCAAATTGTATCCATCCGTCAACACATAACCAAGAAACCTTCGAAATCGCTCTACCTCAACCTTCAAAAGCATCCGTTATACGAGTCATGGCAATACTCCGTACTCACCTCAAGATCGGGTTAGCGGGGTTATCTCACCAACAACCGCATAAAAGAGATTTTCGATGTCGGCGTACTAAACTCAGGTATTCCAGAACTGCAACGATAAAATTATGACGACAACACCTCGGAGCTCAACTCCCCGGGACACTGCCACAACCCCTAATCAGGAGGCACCAAGAACAATGTTCTCCTCACAAGACTATCGGAACGATTCCAAGATACCCGCGTGATCCAAATTTTTTTTAGTGAAATTTGAGAAGAGGAAAGTCAAAACATCTACGTCAGGAGACCTCACCAGAGTGACGAAGGGACTGAGGAGTAAAAAGAATCCTACTCTCCGATATATATATAATCCTAAGACTCAAAATAGTTTTCTTCTAGACTCAACAACGGCCAACAAACAAGGGGCTCCTATGGTCGGTCGAGGCTCGATACCAACTTGAACACGCCTAAGATGCGACCCTATCCTAAAGGAACTCAAGGTCCCACCAAGGATAGAAGCGCATCTTGAAGACACTTTTGCAAGGTGGATATCATTACATCAACATTACATAATAGATGGGGATACATACATAAGACATACAATGTCACACGAATACATTGTTGGGGAACGTAGTAATTTCAAAAATTTCCTACGCACATGCAAGATCATGGTGATGACATAGCAACGAGAGGGGAGAGTGTTGTCCACGTACCCTCGTAGACCGTAAGCGGAAGCGTTATGACAACGCGGTTGATGTAGTCGTACGTCTTCACAATCTGACCGATCCAAGTACCGAACGTACGGCACCTCCGAATTCAAAGACACGCTCACTCGATGACGATCCCCTGACCGATCCAAAGAAAGTGTTGGGGATGAGTTCCACAAGACGACGACGGCGTGGTGGCGATGATGATGTTTCATCGGCGCAGGCTTCGCCTAAACTCTGCGACGATATGACCGAGGTGGAATATGGTGGAGGGGGGCACCGCACACGGCTAAGGAACGATCCGTAGATCAACCTGTGTGTCTCTAGGGTGCCCCTGCCCCCGTATATAAAGGAGCAAGTGTAACGCCCTCGATGCGGCTATATCTCCCACGTGTCGAAGCACGACTTAGAGGCATAACCGCATTGAAAGCAATGTCGCAAGTGAGGTAATCTTCACACAACCCATGTAATACATAAGGGAAAAAGATACATAGTTGGCTTACAATCGCCACTTCACACAAATACATGAATAAAGCATTACATCATACAGATACAATCAAGGTCCGACTACGGAACCAAAATAAAATAAGAACCCCAAATGCGACAAAGGTCCCCAATCGACCCCAACTGGGCTCCACTGCTGATCAACTAGAACGAAACAAAAACAAAGGGGCAAGATCTTCATCGAGCTCCTCCTTGAGCTTGGTTGCGCCACCTGCAAGCTGGTTTTGGAAGTATCTGGTGAGCCACGAGGACTCAGCAATCCCATTACCATGGGTATCAAGACTAGCAAAGTTTAAAGGGAAAGGAAGGGGTAAAGTGGTGAGGTTGCAGCAGCGGCTAAGCATATATGGTGGCTAACCAATGCAAATAAGAGCGAGAAGAGAACAAGCGGAACGGTCATGAAGCTAACAATGATCAAGAGGTGATCCCGAACACCTAACTTACGCCAAACATAACACGTAAACCGTGTTCACTTCCGGACTCACCGAGAAGAGACCATCACGCTACACACGCGGTTGATGCGTTTTAATTCGGATCAAGTGTCAAGTTGTCTACAACCGACATTAACAAATTCCCATCGCCACATAACCGCTGCACGGCTCTCGAAAGTTTAAACCTCGCAGGGTGTCCCAACTTAGCCAATGACAAAGCTCTCGCGATCATCGGCGAATAGACCTTCACCCGAGACTCTCCGATCGACTCGGAATCCCAGACATCAAGACATTTCGACAATGGTAAAACAAGACCAAGAAGACCTCCCGCGCGTCGACATCCCGATAGTAGCCGCAGATCTCGCCTCGAGCCACGACCGGATGAACACTACGCACGACAACCGATTTAAACCCCAAGTTGCCTAGGGCGGCACCGCAAGTGGCTCTGGTTTGGACCAACGCTAGACAAGCAATCGCCCGGGGCTATAATAAAGATGACCCTTGGGTTAATTACTCCCAAGGGAAAAGTAGGTGGTGGTGAGGCAAATGGTAAAAGGCAATGTTGGGCCTTCTTTGGACAAGTTTTATTCAAAGCGAACTGTCGGGGGTCCCATAAATCACCCGACCGCGTAAGGGACGCAAAATCCGGGAACATAACACCGTATGACGGAAACTAGGGCGGCAAGAGTGGAACAAAACACTGTGCATGAGGCCGAGCCTTCCACCCTTTACCAAGTATATAGATGCATTAATAATATAAGAGATATTGTGATATCCCAACATAAACCCCATCCCACCATGGAGAAATCTTCAACTTCACCGCAACTAGCAACGCTATAAGAGGGCTGAGCAAAAGCGGTAACATAGCCAAACAACGGTTTGCTAGGAATGGTGTCAAAGGTTAGAGGTTCATGGCAATATGGGATGGCTTGACAAACAGTAATAGGTATCGCAAAGATAGCGAAAGAACGAGGCAACTAGCATAGCAATGATAGTAGTGAGATCCAGGGTAGCGGTCATCTTGCCTGAAATCCCGCAAGGAAGAAGAACGAGTCCATGAAGAAGATGAACGGAAGTAGTCGAACGAATCCTCACAACTCCGGAACGAAACCGAAGCTGACGAGAGAAGCAAACCGGAAAGAAGCAAACAACATGGTAAACACACAAGCATAAGCATGTCATGATGCACAAACAAGTATGATGCATGTTCGGTTTAATGAGGCATGGCATGGCATGGCAAAGTGCACAAGCAATCCTACAAATTAAGTGGAGCTCAATATGCAACGGTGCATATTGATGAAACACCACATGCAATTATTTAGTTCTCTCTTGTTTAAGCTACTCATCAATATTAAATGTTGTTAAACATGGCAAGGGGTGAAACATAATGGAAACTAACTATTTAAGCAAGTTTAAATGAGGCCGGAAGAATAAACAACAATTCCGGAAAATCCTCATGAGCAATATTCAAGTTTGGTACTGTTCTGCCCTAAACACCATTTTAATGTTGTTAAACAGCAAAATAAAGTGGACCATGTTAAACTAGGCATTTTTTCACCCCAAATACATATAAAGTTTGTTTAAAACCGAGCTACCGTTATTTAGTTATGAATTAAATCATTTTAGCATGGCATTAGAGCAAATTTAAACAAACAGCATTTTAAACATTTTAAACATGGATGAAAGTTGGATATTATGAAACTAGATGAAAAACTAAGCATTTTACATATATAAGTTGTTTTAATCCGATGCACGGTTGTGGAGTTATTAAATGCATGAACATGAGGGACTAATCTGTAAAGCTGGCAATCTCCGAAAAAAATAGCTAAATTCGTAGAACTGAAAAAAAACATGGCACGGGCCGCATCTGGGGCAAGCCCAACAGCAGAAGGAAAAAAAAACAGAGGGGCGCCACGGTGTGGCTCACCCATGGGCCGAGGCCCGATTCACCGAGCTGGGCCTTGGAGTCTGGGCCGCGGGGCCCACGTGGGGGCGGCGAGGCCCGATCGTCCCTCTCCTCGATCCCGACCGGATCGAGGGAGGCAGGAGCATGGCGGCGCGCTGGGCGGAAGAGCTCACGGCGGTCAGGGAAAACCCGGCGGCGGCGGCGACGGCCGGAAAGGCGAAGCGGCGCCAGCGCTTCAGCGCGAGGTCGGCGCGCGTGTGCGGGGAAGACGAGGCGGCGGACGGTCTTGGGGTTCTTGGCGCGAGGTCGCCGGCAGGAGAGCACTGGCGCGGGAGGCGACGAAAGCGGGCGGATGGGCGGCGGCGGTCATGGGCGCGGCGGCGAAGCGGCCAGACGGCGACGAAGTTCGCGGCGGCGGGGCGCTGGCTGCGCCAGGCGGAGGGCGCAGGCCGCTGCCGGCGTGAGCTGCTGCCTTCAGCGAGGCGGCGGGCGGCGGGCGCGCGCGGGGGCAGTGGAGCTGGACAGTGGCGGGCGCCGAGTGGCTCGACGGCGGCGCGATGACGTGGCGGCCTGCTATTGGCCGAGGCGACGTGGCGGCGGACGCGTCCGGCGGCGGTCGGACGTGTCCGGCGCGCAGAGGAGGAGATCTAGGGTTTCGGGGGATTAGACTGCGAAAATGGAATAGGGGGTGTATAAATAGGCATAGAGGGAGCTAGGAGAGTCCAAATGAGGAGCGGTTTTCGGCCACGCGATCGTGATCGAACGACCGAGAGCATGGAGGGGAGTTTGCTGGGCTTTGGGCCACTTTGGAAGGGGTGTTGGGCTGCAACAAAAGAGGGCTTTGCGGTTACAGGTGCTAACTGCTGGAGTATCAAACGACCTCCAAATGACACGAAACTTGACAGGCGGTCTACCGGTGCTATACCAAGGCCGCTTGGCAAACCTCGGGCCATTCCGAGAAAGTTTAACACCCACTCACAACGAGAGACAAAAGTGGAACGCCGGGGGACATAGGAGTGCCGGATTGCAAAACGGACAACGGGGAAAAGGCTCGGATGCATGAGACGAACATGTATGCAAAATGAAATGCACATGATGACATGATAAAATGCAAAACGCAAGCAATGACATGGCAACAACGGCAAATAACTGGCGGACACCTGGCGCATCGGATCCGGGGCGTTACAACACTCCACCACTACGAGAGGATCTCGTCCCGAGATCTAGGATGGCACCGGAGGGAAAACGGAAGAGGAAGAGAAGAGGTAAAACTAAGTTGCTTCTTCGACAAAAGAGTGAAAACCATGAACCTTGAGAGGTTGAGCAAAATGAAAGGAAGAAAATAATGAAGATGAGCAAAGTTGAAAACACTCCGTTAGAAAAGAGGAACAAGGGATATGATGAGAACCAAGAGGTTTAGTGATAAGATAGATATTGAAAGCACTCCGGTTAAAGCTAAATAGAGAAGGAATAAGATTGATATAATTTGGGCAGCACTCCGACTGAAAGAAGAAGGAAAACTTGATAAGATGAAAAGCAGTTGAAGAGATGATACAACACTCCGGTTAAATGGATAAGAATGAAAAGAACACGATGCTCACAATTAGAGATGATGAGTGAAAAGAGCAACATCACAATGCCTCCGTAAGAAAGAATAGAAGTAGATCATTGGAATAAAGGGACGGAGAAGAAAATGACAACTTCTGCCACAAATGAGCTTGGAAAGCATCCTTGCAAATAAGAAATTGAACGGAGTTGTTGGAAAATCAACAACGAAAAGCACAAGCTTGTTGTGGGCTTATGGCAAACATCTCAAAATGATGAGGTGACAATCGGCCACTAATGGAAACAATTGATTTGATTGAGAGCACCAAAGAGATGAACAACTTCTTCACCGAGAGGATAGGAGAAAACTCGGATCATAGATATGCACCACAAATAGCAATATTCCTTAGGGAAGGCTTTAGGTGAAATCTATACCAAGATAACTCCAAAGAAGAGATTGATGGATTTAAAATACCTCATTCTTGACAACATGAATCACGAAGGGAAATTGTCAAGAGTGACATAACACCATCTCAAAAGATAAGGTAGAAAGAATTGCACTTCGGAATGCAAGAAGAAGAATGCTTGAACTTCTCAAAACAAAACAAGTGTTGGGCACCCTGTTTAATTTTGAGTATAGCTTGGCGGATCATAACTTCAAGAGAAAACTTGAAGAACAATTGAAGAATGAATAGAATCCTAGAGGAACCACCATGTAGAGCCTCCATGAAGAACTCCGGTAATAAAAGGATGATAGAAAGAAAGAGAAGTTGAAAACACAAGGTGAAGCCTTGCAATGATTTAGATGGATCTTCGTGATGATGAGAGCTTGGAGCTCCGGGAAAAGAAAAGATGAAACAATTGAAACCAAGAATTTATTCATCATGAACAAACTCCGAAAGAAGGAATTAATCACTTGGATGAAACAATAATAAGAATTACGTTATGCCTATCCTTCACCAACTAAATTGATGACCCACAATGGATTTGGCATGCCACTTATTCTCGTAGAAAGGATTAAGATAGATATGGCGCAAGCTTGAGAAGGTATTGATGGAACCACCGGTGGGATTTGGAAACAACAAATAATTGATATGATGAACAAGGAAGAGAGATCTTGAAAGAACCACCGTAAGAATTGAAAAAGAGAGTAGCAAGGGTACAATTCACCGGGAAGAATTGGAAAATGAATGAAGATACTTGAGGGGATTTAGATACATGAGAATGAAGAGATCATGAATTGATTAGAGAGTATTTGAATGATGCGCCGGTAAGATTTGGAGAACGATAGCTACACGCTGAGAATGAAGAATTATGACATGATGGCCTTCGGAGGAAAGAAATGGAAACAACTCAAGAAATACTCCGAATGGTAAGAAAAGAATTCTCACAATCGAAACAATTATGAGGATGGCAGCAGGCTAGCACCATGAATCTTGAAGAGAATAGAGCAAGATTAAAGAGAAACTCTTCTTCGGTCTTCAAATGATGAGAATGACAACGAGAAACACCACCAAGAATTACTGAGGCACACCGGAAGAATCAAAAGCGAAGAGGTTGAGCCAACTATGAAAAGAATTTGAAAGATCTTGGAGAAAAGCATTTGACTGATGATAACTCATTCTTACGTCAAACTTGGAAAGCATTTAAGAATAACTCCGGGGAAATTAGAAGAGTCAGGTAAGATCCTGGGAAAAGACCTGTGGGTTAGGGCCCACTCAAAAGAAAACACCGTTGGAAATGATTTTAAAGAGATGTTGCACCGGTTGAATTACATGGCTTGAATGAGATAACAACCTTGAAATATCTTGAAGGGATAGAGAATGGAAACACAAGTCTTCTGAGATATCTTCAGTACTCCAGAACAAATGAATAGGAAGAAGTGAATGATTAAGAGGTGCATCGGTATGAGAAAGCATTAGAAACAAGGAAAGGAATATGATGAATATCGAAAGCTTGAATAGGATCCACCGGAGAAGAAACAACAATGAAGGATGATGAACTTGAAGCTGTTGAGCATCTTCATTGGAAATCACCGGATAAGAACATTGATTGAAAAGAATGAAGAGACTTCACATGAATAAATGGATACTTGATTAAGAAATCTGTGTCCTTGAAGGAAAAGGGTGGGAGGGCGGGAAAACAAAGACAACTTGGGACGGATGAAACAAACACCGTTGAGAAAACTTAGATTTGATCTTGCGGATGGGAAAAATGATGGGATCAGATCTACTTGAAGAGAAACACGCCGGTTGGAAAGGATTGACATGACAATCTCGATTGTCGAGAAGGATTGGTATTCACATCGGAGTATGAGAATACCATTTCAGAAAGGTATGGAATCAACACTTGACATTGAAGCAACTCGAATACCACAACTCAAAACAAAACAAAGGACTGGCTTGCAGAATAAGCCGGAACAAACATATGATAGAGATTTCATTCGAAATTTTCGTGGTGGGGCCTACACGGCTCAATCAGACAAAGACCATCATGTACAAGGCAAGGCACATGACATACGGTGTCCCCGAGTCGGCATAGCCAAGGACTCTTTAAGACACAACGAGACCATCAGAAAACCAACCGTGAATAGGCGGACCACTAGACGTCGAACCCCAATTTCATATCATACATCCGCCGGAAAGATATCCTAAGAGCTACTTGAATTCCCACCTATGAAACTCCCAAACTTTCTCGTTATGCAATCGGTGTTGGGGATACAGGGAGCAATATATCTCACCTAAACTAACAATCCCTACATCCATTTGTATCCATCCGTCAACACATAACCAAGAAACCTTCGAAATCGTCTACCTCAACCTTCAAAAGCATCCGTTATACGAGTCATGGCAATACTCCGTACTCACCTCAAGATCTTTGGGTTAGCGGGTTATCTCACCAACAACCGCATAAAAGAGATTTTCGATGTCGGCGACTAAACTCGGGTATTCGAGAATCGCAACGATAAAATTATGACGACAACACCTCGGAGCTCAACTCCCCGGACACCGCCACAACCCCTAAATGTCGAGGCACCAAGACAATGTTGTCATCATAAAACCATCGAACGATTCCAAGATACCCGCGTGATCCTAAAGAAATTTTAGTGAAATTTGAGAAGAGAAGAGTCAAAACTCTACGTCAGATACCTCACCGAAGGTCAAGGGACCGGGAGTAAAAAGAATTCCTAAACTCTCCGATATATAATTCCTAAATGACTCAAAACATTTTTCTAGACACAACTCGCCACTAAAAACAATCAAGCAAAGGGGCTCCTAAGGTCGGGAAGGCTCGATTACCAACTTAGCGCGCCTCGATGCGGCTATATCTCCCACGTGTCGAAGCACGACTTAGAGGCATAACCGCATTGAAAGCAATGTCGCAAGTGAGGTAATCTTCACACAACCCATGTAATACATAAGGGAAAAAGATACATAGTTGGCTTACAATCGCCACTTCACACAAATACATGAATAAAGCATTACATCATACAGATACAATCAAGGTCCGACTACGGAACCAAAATAAAAGAAGAACCCCAAATGCGACAAAGGTCCCCAATCGACCCCAACTGGGCTCCACTACTGATCAACTAGAACGAAACAAAAACAAAGGGGCAAGATCTTCATCGAGCTCCTCCTTGAGCTTGGTTGCGCCACCTGCAAGCTGGTTTTGGAAGTATCTGGTGAGCCACGAGGACTCAGCAATCCCATTACCATGGGTATCAAGACTAGCAAAGCTTAAAGGGAAAGGAAGGGGTAAAGTGGTGAGGTTGCAGCAGCGGCTAAGCATATATGGTGGCTAACCAATGCAAATAACAGCGAGAAGAGAACAAGCGGAACGGTCGTGAAGCTAACAATGATCAAGAGGTGATCCTGAACACCTAACTTACGTCAAACATAACACAGAAACCGTGTTCACTTCCCGGACTCCGCCGAGAAGAGACCATCACGGCTACACACTCGGTTGATGCGTTTTAATTCGGATCAAGTGTCAAGTTGTCTACAACCGACATTAACAAATTCCCATCGCCACATAACCGCGCACGGCTCTCGAAAGTTTAAACCTGCAGGGTGTCCCAACTTAGCCAATGACAGCTCTCGCGATCATCGAAGAATAGACCTTCACCCGAGACTCTCCGATCGGACTCGGAATCCCGGTACATCAAGACATTTCGACAATGGTAAAACAAGACTAGCAAGACCTCCGGCGCGCCGACATCCCGATAGTAGCCGCAGATCTCGTCTCGAGCCACGACCGGATGAACACTACGACGGCAACCGATTTAAACCCCAAGTTGCCTAGGGCGGCACCGCAAGTGGCTCTGGTTTGGACCAACGCTAGACAAGCAATCGCCCGGGGCTATAATAAAGATGACCCTTGGGTTAATTACTCCCAAGGAAAAGTAGGTGGTGGTGAGGCAAATGGCAAAAGGCAACGTTGGGCCTTCTTTGGACAAGTTTTATTCAAAGCGAACTGTCGGGGGTCCTATAAATCACCCGACCGTAAGGGACGCAAAATCCGGGAACATAACACCGTATGACGGAAACTAGGGCGGCAAGAGGGAACAAAACACTGGCATGAGGCCGAGCCTTCCACCCTTTACCAAGTATATAGATGCATTAATAATATAAGAGATATTGTGATATCCCAACATAAACCCCATCCACCATGGAGAAATCTTCAACTTCACTCGCAACTAGCAACGCTATAAGAGGGGCCGAGCAAAAGCGGTAACATAGCCAAACAACGGTTTGCTAGGAATGGTGTCAAAGGTTAGAGGTTCATGGCAATATGGGATGGCTTGACAAACAGTAATAGGTATCGCAGCATAGCGAAAGAACGAGGCAACTAGCATAGCAATGATAGTAGTGAGATCCGTAGTAGCGGTCATCTTGCACGAAATCCCGCAAGGAAGAAGAACGAGTCCATGAAGAAGATGAACGGAAGTAGTCGAACGAATCCTCACAACTCCGAACGAAACCGGTTAACGAGAGAAGCAAACCGAAAGAAGCAAAAAACATGGTAAACACACAAGCATAAGCATGTCATGATGCACAAACAAGTATGATGCATGTCCGGTTTAATGAGGCATGGCATGGCATGGCAAAGTGCACAAGCAATCCTACAAATTAAGTGGAGCTCAATATGCAACGGTGCATATTGATGAAACACCACATGCAATTATTTAGTTCTCTCTTGTTTAAGCTACTCATCAATATTAAATGTTGTTAAACATGGCAAGGGGTGAAACATAATGGAAACTAACTATTTAAGCAAGTTTAAATGAGGCCGGAAGAATAAACAACAATTCCGGAAAATCCTCATGAGCAATATTCAAGTTTGGTACTGTTCTGCCCTAAACACCATTTTAATGTTGTTAAACAACAAAATAAAGTGGACCATGTTAAACTAGGCATTTTTCCACCCCAAATACATATAAAGTTTGTTTAAAACCGAGCTACCGTTATTTAGTTATGAATTAAATCATTTTAGCATGGCATTAGAGCAAATTTAAACAAACAACATTTTAAACATTTTAAACATGGATGAAAGTTGGATATTATGAAACTAGATGAAAAACTAAGCATTTTACATATATAAGTTGTTTTAATCCGATGCACGGTTGTGGAGTTATTAAATGCATGAACATGAGGGACTAATCAGAAAGTCGGCAATCTCCAAAAAAATAGCTAAATTCAGAGAACTGAAAAAAACATGGCACGGCCGCGATCCGGGCAAGCCCAATAGTAGAAGGAAAAACGAGAGGAGGGGCGCTCTGTGTGGCTCACCCATTGGGCCGAGGCCCGATTCACCGAGCCTGGCCTTGGAGTCTGGGCATGGGCCCACGGGGCGGCGAGGTTCGATCGTCCTCCTCGATCCCGACCGGATCGAGGGAGGCAGGAGCATGGCGGCGGCGCTGGGCGGAAGAGCTCACCGGCGGTCGAGGAAACCCGGCGGCGGGCGGCGACGGGGAAGGCGGGCGGCGCCGGGCGCCGGCGCGAGAAGTGGTATGTGTGTGCGGGAAGATGAGGCGGCGGACGGCGCTGGGGTTGCGGGTGGCACGAGGTCGCCGGCAGGAGCGCTTACGGGCGCGGAGGCGACGGCGGCGGGCCGAGGCGGGCGGCGGCGGGTCAGAGCGGCGCGGCGAAGCGGCTCAGACGGCGGCGGATCGCCGCGGCGAGACGCGGGGCCTTCGCGCTTCGCGCGTCGGGCGCCGCATGAGTGAGCGCTGAGCTGGCTGCCTGGCGGGCGGCGGGCGCGGGCGGTGGAGCTGGACAGTGGCGGCGCCGAGTGGCTCTGGCGGCGGCGCGATGGCGTGCGGCTGCTATTGGCCGAGGCGACGTGGCGGCGGACGCGTCCGACGGTGGTCGGACGTGTCCGGCAAGCAGAGAGGAGGAGATCTAGGGTTTGGGATTAGACCGCGAAAATGGAATAGGGGTGTACAAATAGTCATAGAGGAGCTAGGAGAGTCCAAATGAGGAGCGGTTTTCCACGCGATCGTGATCGAACGATCGAGAGCATGGAGGGAGTTTGCTGGGCTTTGGGCCACTTTGGAAGGGTGTTGGGCTGCAACAAAAGAGGGCTTTGCGGTTACCCTTGCTAACTGTTGGAGTATCAAACGACCTCCAAATGACACGAAACTTGACAGCGGTTCACGGTGCTATACCAAGGCCGCTTGGCAAACCTCGGGCCATTCCGAGAAAGTTTAACACCCACTCACAACGAGAGACAAAAGTGGAACGCCGGGGGACATAGGAGTGCCGGATTGCAAAACGGACAACGGGGAAAAGGCTCGGATGCATGAGACGAACATGTATGCAAAATGAAATGCACATGATGACATGATAAAATGCAAAACGCAAGCAATGACATGGCAACAACGGCAAATAATCAAGGACACCGGCGATCGGATCCGGGCGTTCTGACAAGGGGGGGAGGCCTAGGTGGCCCTAGGGGCGCGCCAGGAGGGGGGGAGTCCTCCTCCTAGTGGGAGTAGGACTCCCTTTCCTAATCCCACTAGGAAGGAGGAAGGGGAAGGAAAGAGAGGAGAGGGAGAGGGAAAGGGGGGGCCGCGCCCCTCCCCTAGTCCAATTCGGACTCCTCATGGGGGGGGGCACCTCCTGGGCTGCTGCCCTCTCTCTCCCCTCAGGCCCACTAAGGCCCATTATTTCTCCCGGGGTGGTTCCGGTAACCCCCCGGCACTCCGGTTTTCTCCAAAAACACCCGGAACACTTCCGGTGTCCGAATATAGTCGTCCAATATATCAATCTTTATGTCTCGACCATTTCGAGACTTCTCGTCATGTCCGTGTTCACATCCGGGACTCCGAACAAACTTCGGTACATCAAAACTTATAAACTCATAATAAAACCGTCATCGTAACGTTAAGCGTGCGGACCCTACGGGTTCGAGAACTATGTAGACATGACCTAGAACTATTCTCTGTCAATAACCAATAGCGGAACCTAGATGCCCACATTGGCTCCTACATATTCTACGAAGATCTTTATCGGTCAAACCGCATAACAACATACGTTGTTCCCTTTGTCATCGGTATGTTACTTGCCCGAGATTCGATCGTCGGTGTCCAATACCTAGTTCTATCTCGTTACCGGCAAGTCTCTTTACTCGTTACGTAATGCATCATTCCGTAACTAACTCATTATCTACATTGCTTGCAAGGCTTATAGTGATGTGCATTACCGAGAGGGCCCAGAGATACCTCTCCGACAATCGAAGTGACAAGACCTAATCTCGAAATACGCCAACCCAACATGTACCTTTGGAGACACCTGTAGTACTCCTTTATAATCACCCAGTTATGTTGTGACGTTTGGTAGCACCCAAAGTGTTCCTCCCAGAACGGAGTTGCATAATCTCATAGTTACAGAACATGTATAAGTCATGAAGAAAGCAATAGCAATATACTAAGCGATCAAGTGCTAGGCTAATGTAATGGGTCATGTCAATCACATCATTATCCTAATGATGTGATCCCATTAATCAAATGACAACACATGTCTATGGTTAGGAAACATAACCATCTTTGATTAATGAGCTAGTCAAGTAGAGGCATACTAGTGATGTTATGTTTGTCTATGTATTCACACATGTATCATGTTTCCGGTTAATACAATTCTAGCATGAATAATAAACATTTATCATGATATGAGGAAATAAATAATAACTTTATTATTGCCTCTAGGGCATATTTCCTTCAGTCTCCCACTTGCACTAGAGTTAATAATCTAGATTACACAGTAATGATTCTAACACCCATGGAATCTTGGTGTTGATCATGTTTTGCTCATGAGAGAGGCTTAGTCAATGGGTCTGCAACATTCAGATCCGTATGTATCTTGCAAATCTCTATGTCTCCCACCTGGACTTGGTCCCGGATGGAATTGAAGCTTCTCTTGATGTGCTTGGTCCTCTTGTGAAATCCGGATTCCTTTGCCAAGGCAATTGCACCAAGATTGTCACGAAGATCTTCATTGGTCGATGCACTAGGTATGACACCTAGATCGGAAATGAACTCCTTCATCCGACTCCTTCATTTGTTTGCTTCCAGCGCTATGTACTCCGCTTCACATGTAGATCCCGCCACGGCGCTTTGTTTAGAACCGCATCAACTTACAGCTCCACTTGCTTAATAAAAACACGATCCGGTTTGCGATTTAGAATCGTCCGGATCGGTGTTAAAGCTTACATCGACGTAACCTTTTACGACTAGCTCTTTGTCACCTCCATATCGAGAAACATATCCTTAGTCCTTTTCAGAATTTCAGGATGTTCTTGACATTGTCCAATGATCCACTCTGGACTACTTTGGTACCTTCCTGCCAAGCTTATTGCTAAGCACACGTCGTCAGGTACACAACATTGCATACATGATAGAGCCTATGGTCAAGCATAGGAACATCTTTCATTTTCTCTCTATCTTCTGCTTGGTGGTGGGGCATTGAGTCCGACTCAACTTAACCTTGTAGCACGGCAAGAACCCTTTCTTTGCTCGATCCATTTTGAACTTTTTCAAAATTTTATCAAGGTATGTGCTTTGTGAAATTCCTATTAAGCGTCTTGATCTATCTCTATAAATCTTGATGCCCAATATGTAAGCAGCTTCACCGAGGTCTTTCATTGAAAAACTTTTATTCAAGTATCCCTTTATGCTATCCAGAAATTCTATATCATTTCCAATTAATAATATGTCATCTACATATAATATCGTAAATGCTACTGAGCTCCCACTCACTTTCTTGTAAATACAAAGCTTCTCCAAAAGTCTCAGATAAAACCATATGCTTTGATCACACTATCAAAGCGTTTATTCCAACTCGAGATGCTTGCACCACCATAAATGGATCGCCGGAGCTTGCACACTTTGTTAGCACCTTTTGGATCAACAAAACCTTCGGTTTGCATCATATACAACTCTTCTTCTAGAAATCCATTCAAGAATGCAGTTTGACATCCATTTGCCAAATTTCATAATCATAAAATGTGGCAATTGCTAACATGATTCGAGCGAGTTAAGCATCGCTACTGGTGAGAAAGTCTCATCGTAGTCAACCCCTTGAACTTGTCGAAAACCTTTCGCAACAAGTCGAGCTTTATAAACGATTACATTACCATCAGCGTCAGTCTTCTTCTTAAAGATCCATTTATTCTCAATGGCTTGCCGATCATCGGGCAAGTCAACCAAAGTCCATACTTTGTTCTCATACATGGATCCTGTAACGCCCCGAGACCGACGCTTCAGAAGACTTCCAGCTACTCCGAGTTTCGTCATGTGATTTGTTTTGTTTGTTGCTTTCATCTTTGCATCATTTGCATTGCATCATGTCATTTAATTTTTAAAACCTCAACTAAATAGATTGCATAGATCTTTTGATCTATTTAAATCGAGGGAATTCACGATGGTGATTTCTCTTTATAATATATCCTCCCGATATTAGTGGAGCTATTATAAAATAATCCATTCTTTGGAATCACCATAACACACTTGCAAAATCCCAATGCCCTTTATTATTTCAATTTTTGGCCCCTAACTTTGCCATATATCCTTTCGTCATTTTCCGGAGCTCCACCTAAATTCTCAACATTTTTGGACTCTTCTAAATCCTTGCCCTTGTTCAAACCTTTTGAATTAAATTCAAATGCCTTTGAATTTAGTTCTTGCATTCTTGCCCACTCCATTTTTTTTGGACCAAGCATATTTTTGTGAGTCCAAGAAAATTAACCACATGCCCAAATTCTTCCTCTAACCTTCTCTTCTCTCTTTCTCCCTTTCTCTTATTTCTCTGTTTTGTTTTTATTTTGCTTTAGAGTGAGAGAGAGAGCCCAGCCGGCCTCTGGGACCTAACCAACAAGGCCGGCCCACTAACCCACCTAATCCTAGGCCCAGCCGGACCCGCCTACCTAACCCTAGCCCGAGCGCATCTCTCTCCCTCTTGTTCCCTCTGGCCGCCGCCACCTCGCCCTCGATCCCCATCTTCCCCCTCGATCCCCCGCTCCCTTGTTCAGTGCCCGATTCCCATCGCCCTCTCCCGATCCCATCTTCCTCCCTCCAGCGCCACACACAGAGGAGCGCCCCGCGCTCGATCTCCTCCCCTGTGCGCGACCCCGAGCATCTCCGCTGGATCCAGCAGGCCGCCGCCCCGCGTGGCGACCGTCGCCGCTCCGTGCACCCCGATCATCCTCCTGCAGGCGCGTAGCCGCCCCGTGGCTCTGTGATCCTCGCCTCGACCCCCTCCTTCTTCCTTGCGTCGTAAATCGGCCATAGCAGCGCCACCAAAGAAGCAGCCGCCTGCCCGGCTCCTCGCACCCGAGGACCCCAACTCCGGCGGCCCGTGCCCCTCCTTCGCCACCACCAGGACACAGCCTCTCCTTCCTCGCGCCGCGCTGGACCGCCCTGCGCCTCCCTCCGTCGTCCTCCCTGCCACCAACATCGCTGAAAGGGGTCCGGCGCCCTTGCGCGCCGCCTTCCTCAGCGCAGAGTTCGACCTGCTTTGCTACGCCACCCCGCTATGGGCGCCGTCCACGGCGACCACCCAGGAGCACCAGCCGGCGCCTCTTCTTTGCCAGAGACGGACCTCTCCAGCCCCGGATCCGGCCCGGATCGACCTCCCCAAGTCCCTCGACGCCCAACGCCTATACAAGCACCGAACCGGAGATAACTCCAAGTACTAGGTCTACGAGACAGCCAAGTTTGTCTTCAGGAAACTGCCAAGTACCTCTACGCATGTTTACCGTCAAGTACCTGAAGACCATATTGGCATCGAGTACATTTCCGTCGCCGAGAACCAATAGTACCACTACTTCCCCTTCAGAACGTGTACATCTACACCGCCAAGACCGGACCGACAAGTACCCCGACGTCGCGTGTACCACTACCGTCGACCCGAACATCTATGGCCCATGTACCACTACTTCCTTCGTCGAACTCGACCCGCTTCGAAACGCACGCTTTGAAGGTATAACCCGAGACGACCGCGATGAGATGCCCTTGTTGTATGAGATGCCCGTGTTTGCACCATGTCCGAGTTGTTCCTTGCGCGTTCCTCATTTGCCTTGCCGTCGACCCGTGGGAACCCGGTAACCGGGATCACCCCACCATCTCTAGCATGTTCCGCACATCCGCACACTTCCTTTTGCATCGATATCTCAGTGAGTTACCGGGACCGGAATGTTGCCGTGGCACCATTTCCGTTTCACCGCCGTGGCACCTTTTCCCTTCCGCCATGGCGACAAATGCCTCGTATCATGCTCATGGCAACATTTTCATAAAAATTGCATAAACCTTGATTATGTCATCTGCATCATGATAACAACAATTAAAATGTTTAAACTTGTTGTTGCTTTAAATTGCTAAATGACATGTGGGGATTTACCGGAATTGTTGTTTCTTGTTTCCGGCCTCACTTAAACTTGCCTAAATAGTTAGTTTATTTATGCTTCACCTCTTGCCATGTTTAACAACAGTTAATATTGTTGGGTAGCTTAACCGAGAGAGAACTAAATAAGTCATGTGGTGTTTTCTTCAATATGCCACTCCGTTGCATATTGAGCTCCACTTAATTTGTAAGATTGTTTTGTGCATTTTGCCATGTCATGCTATTTAAATCGGTCATGCATCATACTTGTTTGCGCATCATGCCATGTTAATGTGATGGTTGTTTACCATGTTGCTTGTTTCTTTCCGGGTTACTTCTCTCGTTAGCTTCGGTTTCGTTCCGGAGTTGTGAGGATCCGTTCATCTTCATCTGTTTGTCTTCTTCATGGAATCGTTCTTCTTCCTTGCGGGATTTCAGGCAAGATGATCATACCCTCGAAATCACTACTATCTTTGCTATGCTAGTTTGCTCGCTCTTTTGCTATGCCAATGCTATGATGCCTACCATCTGCTTGTCAGCCTCCCAAATTGCCATGAACCTCTAACCTTTGACACCATTCCTAGCAAACCGTTGTTTGGCTATGTTACCGCTTTACTCACTTCTCTTATAGCGTTGCTAGCTGCGGTGAAGTTGAAGATTGCTCCATGGTGGGCAGGGGTTTATGTTGGGATATCACAATATCTCTTATATTATTAATGCATCTATATATTTGGTAAAGGGTGGAAGGCTCGGCCTTATGCACAGTGTTTTGTTCCACTCTTGCCGCCCTAGTTTCCGTCATACCGTGTTATGTTCCCGGATTTTGCGTTCCTAACGCAGTCGGTTGATTTATGGGACCCCCGACGGTTAACTTTGAATAAAACTTGTCCAAAGAAGGCCCAACATTGACTTTTACCATTTGCCTCACCTACCCCTTTTTTTCCCTTGGGTTTCCGAACTGAGGGTCATCTTTATTTAGCCCCCGGCGGTGCTCCTTCGAGTGTTGGTCCCAAACAGGCAGATCAAGGGGCCACCTCGGGCAACTCGAGGGCTAGTTTTACTCGTGGTGACCCATCCGGTGTGCCCCGAGAACGAGGTACGTCGACTCCTATCGGGATTTGTCGGCACATCGGGCGGCTTTGCTGGTCTTGTTTTACCATTGTCGAAATGTCTTGATGTACCGGATACCGAGTCGATCGGAGTGTCTTGGGTGAAGGTCTATTCCTTCGTTGATCGTGAGAGCTTGTCATGGGCTAAGTTGGGACACCCTGCAGGTATAAACTTTCGAGAGCCGTGCAGCGGTTATGTGGCGATGGGAATTTGTTAATGTCCTTGTAGAAAACCTGAAGTTGACCTTAATTAAAATACATCAACAGTGTGTGTAACCGTGATGGTCTCTTTCCGTGGTCAGGAAGTGAACATGTTGGAGTTATGCTTGACGCGGGTTGCTATAGGATCACTTCTTGATCATACTTTTATCGACCGTGCTTTGCTTTCTCTTCTCGCTCTCATTTGCGTATGTTAGCCACCATATATGCTAGTCGCTTGCTGCAGCTCCACCTCATTACTCCATCCTTCCTATAAGCTTAAATAGTCTTGATCTCGCGGGTGCCCTATTTTGGTTTCTTGCCAAACCATAGTTCATGAGGCGTCGTCTCAACGGATTTTGATGGTGCCCTATTTTAACGTGAATGCGTCCGTCTCTAAAGCATAACCCCAAAACGATAGCGGTAAATCAGTAAGAGACATCATAGATCGCACCATATCTAGTAAAGTACGATTACGACATTCGGACACACCATTTCGTTGTGGTGTTCCAAGTGGCGTGAGTTCTTGAAACTATTCGCATTGTTTCAAGTGTAGACCAAACTCAGAACTCAAATATTCTCCTCCACGGTCGGATCGTAGAAATTTTATTTTCTTGTACGATGATTTTCCACTTCACTCTGAAATTCTTTGAACTTTTCAAATGTTTCAGACTTGTGTTTCATTAAGTAGATATACCCATATCTGCTCAAATCATCTGTGAAGGTGAGAAAATAACGATACCCGCCGCGAGCCTCAACATTCATTGGACCACAAACATCAGTATGTATGATTTCCAATAAATCAGTTGCTTGCTCCATAGTTCCGGAGAACGGCGTTTTAGTCATCTTGCCCATGAGGCACGGTTCACAAGTACCTAGTGATTCATAATCAAGTGATTCCAAAAGCCCATCAATATGGAGTTTCTTCATGCGCTTTACACCGATATGACCTAAACGGCAGTGCCACAAATAAGTTGCACTATCATTATCAACTCTGCATCTTTTGGTTTCAACATATGAATATGTGTATCACTACTATCGAGATTCAATAAAAATAGACCACTCTTCAAGGGTGCATGACCATAAAAGATATTACTCATATAAACAGAACAACCATTATTGTCTGACTTAAATGAATAACCGTCTTGCATTAAACAAGATCCAGATATAATGTTCATGCTCAACGCTGGCACCAAATAACAATTATTTAGGTCTAAAACTAATCCCGAAGGTAGATGTAGAGGTAGCGTGCCGGCTGCGATCACATCGACTTTGGAACCGTTTCCCACACGCATCGTCACCTCGTCCTTGGCGATGCTCGCTTATTCCGTAGTCCTGCTTTGAGTTGCAAATATTAGCAATGTAACCAAGATCAAATACCAGTGTGCTACCGAGAGCTCTAGTAAGGTACACATCAATAACATGTATATCACATATACCTTTGTTCACCTTGCCATCCTTCTTATCCGCCAAATACTTGGGGCGGTTCCGCTTCCAAAGGACCAGTTTGCTTGCGGTAGAAGCACTCGCCTTCGTGCTTAGGTCCGGACTTGGGTTTCTTCTCTTGAGCAACAACTTGTTTGTCGTTCTACTTGAAGTTCCCCATCTTCTTCCTTTGCCCTTTTCTTGAAACCGGTGGTCTTGTTAACCATCAACACTTGATGCTCCTTCTTGATTTCTACCTCCGCTGCTTTTTAGCATTGCAAAGAGCTCGGGAATAGTCTTGTCCATCCCTTGCATATTATAGTTCATCACGAAGCTCTTGTAGCTTGGTGGCGATGATTGAAGAATTACATCGATGACGCTATCATCGTGAAGATTAGCTCCCAGTTGAATCAAGTGATTATTATACCCGCACATTTTGAGTATGTGTTCACCGACGTAACTATTCTCCTCCATCTTGCAGCTATAGAACTTATTGGAACTTCATATCTCTCAATCCGGGCATTTGCTTGAAGTATTAACTTCAACTCTTGGAACATCTCATATGCTCCATGACATTCAAAACGTCGTTGAAGACCGGTTCTAAGCCGTAAAGCATGGCACATCGAACTATCGAGTAGTCATCGACTTTGCTCGCCAGACGTTCTTAACGTCGTCAGTTACATCAGCGCAGTGGCACCCAGCGGTGCTTCGGGGCGTAATTCTTACATGCAAAGAATGAGGATAATCCTCGAGATTCTACGGACCCAGTCCGTGTAATTGCTACCATCATCTTTCAACTTTGCTTTATCAAGGAATGCACTAAAATTCAATGGAACAATAGCACGAGCCATCTATCTACAACAAACATAGATAAGCAAAATACTATCAGGTACTAAGTTCATGATAAATTTAAGTTCAGTTAATCATATTACTTAAGAACTCCCACTTAGATAGACATCCCTCTAATCCTCTACGTGATTACGTGATCCATATCAACTACACCATGTCCGATCGTCACGTGAGATGGAGTAGTTTCAGCAGTGAACATCAATATGTTGATCATATCTACTATATGATTCACGCTCGACCTTCGGTCTCTCGTGTTCGAGGCCATATCCATTATATGCTAGGCTTGTCAAGTTTAACTTTGAGTATTCGCGTGTGCAACTATTTTGCACCCGTTGTATTTGAACGTAGAGCCTATCACACCCGATCATCACGTGGTGTCTCAGCACGAAGAACTTTCACAACGGTGCATGCTCAGGGAGAACACTTCTTGATAATTTTAGTGAGAGATCATCTTAAAATGCTACCGTCAATCAAAGCAAGATAAGATGCATAAAGGATAAACATCACATGCAATCAATATAAGTGATATGGTATGGCCATCATCATCTTGTGCTTGTGATCTCCATCTTCGAAGCACCGTCGTGATCACCATCGTCACCGGCGCGACACCTTGATCTCCATCGTAGCATCGTTGTCGTTCGCCATCTATTGCTTCTCGACTATCGCTACCGCTTAGTGATAAAGTAAAGCAATTACGGGCGTTTGCATTTCATACAATAAAGCGACAACCATATGGCTCCTGCCATTGCCGATAACCGGTTACAAAACATGATCATCTCATACAATAAAATATAGCATCACGTCTTGACCATATCACATCACAACATGCCCCGCAAAAACAAGTTAGGCGTCCTCTACTTTGTTGTTGCAAGTTTTACGTGGCTGCTACGGGCTTAGCAAGAACCATTCTTACCTCGCATCAAAACCACAACGATAGTTCATCAAGTTAGTGTTGTTTTAACTTTCGCAAGGACCGGCGAGCCACACTCGATTCAAATAAAGTGAGAGAGACAGACACCCGCCACCACCTTTAAGCACGAGTGCTCATAGCAGTGAAACCGGTCTCGCGTAAGCGTCTGGCGTAATGTCGGTCGGGCCGCTTCATCTCACAATACCGCCAAACCAAAGTATGACATGTTTGGTAAGCAGTATGACTTGTATCGCCCACAACTCACTTGTGTTCTACTCGTGCATATGACATCTACGCATAAAACCAGGCTCGGATGCCACTGTTGGGGAACGAAGTAATTTCAAAATTTTCCCACACACACACAAGATCATGGTGATGACATAGCAACGAGAGGGGAGAGTGTTGTCCACGTACCCTCGTAGCCCAAAAGCGGAAGTGTTATGACAACGCGGTTGATGTAGTCGTACGTCCTCACAATCCGACCGATCCAAGTACCAAATGTACGACACCTCCGAGTTCAGCACACGTTCATTCGATGGCGATCCCGGACTCGATCCAAAGCAAAGTGTCGGGATGAGTTCCACACTTTCGACGGCGTGGTGGCGATGATGATGCTCTCATCGACGCAGGCTTCGCCTAAACTCTGCTGACGATACGACCGAGGTGGAATATGGTGGAGGGGGGCACCGCACACGGCTAAGGAACGATCCGTAGATCAACTTGTGTGTCTCTAGGGTGCCGCCCTGCCCCCGTATATAAAGGAGCAAGGGGGGGAGGCCGGCTGGCCCTAGGGGGCGCGCCAAGGAGGGGGGAGTCCTCCTCCTAGTGGGAGTAGGACTCCCCTTTCCTAGTCCCACTAGGAAGGAGGATGGGGGAAGGAAAGAGAGGGAGAGGGAGAGGGAAAGGGGGGGCCGTGCCCCCTCACCTAGTCCAATTCGGACACCTCATGGGGCGCCACCTCTGGGCTCTTGCCCTCTCTCCCCAGCCCACTAAGGCCCATTACTTCTCCGGGGGGTTCCGTAACCCTCCCACTCGACTTTTCTCCGAAACACCGGAACACTTCCTGTCCGAATATAGTCGTCCAATATATCAATCTTTATGTCTCGACCATTTGAGACTCCTCGTCATGTCCGTGATCACATCCGGACTCGAACAAACTTTGGTACATCAAAACTTATAAACTCATAATAAAAGTGTCATCGTAACGTTGTGCGTGCGGACCCTACGGGTTCGAGAACTATGTAGACATGACCTAGAACTATTCTCTCATCAATAACCAATAGTGGAACACGGATGCCCATATTGGCTCCTACATATTCTACGAAGATCTTTATCGGTCAAACCGCATAACAACATATGTTGTTCCTTTGTCATCGGTATGTTACTTGCCCGAGATTCGATCGTCGGTATCCAATACCTAGTTCAATTTCGTTACGGTAAGTCTCTTTACTCGTTCGTAATGCATCATTCCGTAACTAACTCATTAGCTACATTGCTTGCAAGGCTTATAGTGATGTGCATTACCGAGAGGGCCCAGAGATACCTCTCCGACAATCGGAGTGACAAAACCTAATCTCAAATACGCCAACCCAACATGTACCTTTGGAGACACCTGTAGTACTCCTTTATAATCACCCAGTTACGTTGTGACGTTTGGTAGCACCCAAAGTGTTCCTCCGGTAAACGGGAGTTGCATGATCTCATAGTTACAGGAACATGTATAAGTCATGAAGAAAGCAATAGCAATATACTAAATGATCAAGTGCTAGGCTAACGGAATGGGTCATGTCAATCACATCATTCTCCTAATGATGTGATCCCATTAATCAAATGACAACACATGTCTATGGTTAGGAAACATAACCATCTTTGATTAATGAGCTAGTCAAGTAGAGGCATACTAGTGACGTTATGTTTGTCTATGTATTCACACATGTATCATGTTTCCGGTTAATACAATTCTAGCATGAATAATAAGCATTTATCATGATATGAGGAAATAAATAATAAATTTATTATTGCCTCTAGGGCATATTTCCTTCATACATCAATACAACATACATAATATCAACATCCGACTTCGGATGAAACACAAACAGAAGCTCAAACGACATCCACCCTGCTAGCCCAGGCTGCCGACCTGGAACCTATCCCCTGATCGAAAAAGAAGCAGAAGAAGAACTCCAAAACAAGCAAGCATCGCTCTCACGTCATGATCATCGCATAACCTGTACCTGCAACTGTTGTTGTAGTAATCTGTGAGACACGAGGACTCAGCAATCCCATTAACATGGGTATCAAGACTAGCAAAGCTTAATGGGAAAGGAAGGGGTAAAGTGGTGGGGTTGCAGCAGCGACTAAGCATGATATGGTGGCTAACATACGCAAATAAGAGCGAGAAGAGAACAAGTGGAACGGTCGTGAAGCTAGCAATGATCAAGAGGTGATCCTGAACTCCTACTTACATCAAACATAACCCAAAACCGTGTTCACTTCCGGACTCACGAGAAGAGACCATCACGGCTACACACGCCGTTGATGCGTTTTAAATCGATCTGGTGTCAAGTTATCTACAACCGACATTAACAAATTCCCATCTCGCCACATAACCGCAGACACGGCTCTCGAAAGTTTATACCTGCGGGTGTCCCAACTTAGCCCATGATAAGCTCTCGCGATCAACGAATGATATTCCTTCTCCCAGGAAGACCCGATCAGTCTCAGAATCCTGGTTTACAAGACATTTCGGAAATGGTAAAACACCAGCAAAGCCGCCCGAATGTGCCGACAACTCGTGATAGGAGATGCACATATCTTGTTCTCAGGGCACACCGGATGAACACTACGTACAACTAAAACCATCCCTCAAGTTTCCCCGAGGTGGCGCTGCAAGTGCCTCTAGTTTGGACCAACACTCGGAGGAGCACTGTGTTGGGGAACGTAGTAATTTCAAAAAAATTCCTACGCACACGTATGATCATGCTGATGACATAGCAACGAGAGGGGAGAGTATTGTCCACGTACCCTTGTAGACCGTAAGCGGAAGCGTTATGACAACGCGGTTGATGTAGTCGTACGTCTTCACGATCCGACCGATCCAAGCACCGAACGTACGGCACCTCCGTGTTCAGCACACGTTCAACTCTATGACGTTCCCCGGGCTCCGATCCAGCAAAGCGTCGGGGATGAGTTCTGTCAGCACGATGGCATGGTGACGATGATGATGTTCTACCGGTGCAGGGCTTCGCTTAAACTCCGCAATGATATGACCGAGGTGGAATATGGTGGAGGGGGGCACCGCACATGGCTAAAGAACGATCCGTAGATCAACTTGTGTGTCCTAGGTTGCCCCCTGCCCCCGTATATAAACGAGCAAGGGGGGTGCGGCCGGACCTAGGAGGAGACGCGCCGGAGCAGTCCTACTCCCACCGGGAGTGGGACTCCCCCCTTTTCCTAGTTGGATTAGGACTTGGGGGGAGGGAAAGAGGAAAGGGGGGCGCCGCCCCCCTTCCTTGTCATATTCGGACTAGGGGGGAGTGTTGGGAACGTAGCAGAAATTCAAAATTTTCCTACGTGTCACCAAGATCTATCTATGGGGAAACTAGCAACGAGGAGAAGGAGAGTGCATCTACATACCCTTGTAGATCGCTAAGCGGAAGCGTTCAAGAGAACGGGTTGAAGGAGTCGTACTCGTCGTGATCCAAATCACCGGAGATCCTAGTGCCGAACGGACGGCACCTCCGCGTTCAACACACGTACAACCCGGTGACGTCTCCCATGCCTTGATCCAGCAAGGAGAGAGGGAGAGGTTGAGGAAGACTCCATCCAGCAGCACGACGGCGTGGTGGTGGTGGAGGAGCGTGGCAATCCTGCAGGGCTTCGCCAAGCACCGCAAGAGAGGAGGAGTACTTGGGAGAGGGGGAGGGCTGCGCCAGAACTTCGTGTCAAGCTCCCATGCGCCTCCCCACTATATATAGGGGTGGAGGGGCTGGTTTCTTGCCCTCCAAGTCCATTGGGGCGTTGGCAAAGGTGGGAGGAAAGAAATCCCATCATTTCCTTCCCCACCGATTGTTATCCCCCCTTTTTAGGGATCTTGATCTTATCCTTGGGATATGATCTTATTCCTTCTAAGGGGGATCTTGGTGCGCTTGACCAGGGGTGTGGGGCCTTGCCCCCACTACCCACGTTCATGTGGGTCCCCCATGCAGTGGGCCCCACTCCGAACCTTCTAGAACCTTCCCAGTACAATATCGAAAAATCCCTAACATTTTCCGGTGGCCAAAATAGGACTTTCCATATATAAATCTTTACCTCCGGACCATTCCGAACTCCTCGTGACGTCCGGATCTCATCCGGACTCAACAACATTCGGTAACCACATACAAACTTCCTTTATAACCCTAGCGTCATCGAACCTTATGTGTAGACCCTACGGGTTCGGGAGACATGTAGACATGACCGAGACGTTCTCCGGTCAATAACCAACAGCGGGATCTGGATACCCATGTTGGCTCCCACATGTTCCATGATGATCTCATCGAATGAACCACGATGTCAAGGACTCAATCGATCCCGTATACAATTCCCTTTGTCTAGCGGTATTATACTTGCCCGAGATTCGATCGTCGGTATACCGATACCTTGTTCAATCTCGTTACAAGAAGTCTCTTTACTCGTTCCGTAACACATCATCCGTGATCAACCCCTTGGTCACATTGTGCACATTATGATGATGTCCTACCGAGTGGGCCCAGAGATACCTCTCCGTTTGCACGGAGTGACAAATCCCATCTCGACCGTGTCAACCCAATGACACTTTCGGAGATACCGTAGTGCACCTTTATAGTCACCCGATTCGCCAGACGTTTGATACACCCAAAGCACTCCTGCGGTATCCGGAGTTACGATCTCATGGTCTAAGGAAGAGATACTTGACATTGGAAAAGCTCTAGCAAACGAACTATACGATCTTTGTGCTATGCTTAGGATTGGGTCTTGTCCATCACATCATTCTCCTAATGATGTGATCCCGTTATCAACGACATCCAATGTCCATAGCAGAAACCATGACTATCTGTTGATCACAACGAGCTAGTCAACTAGAGGCTCACTAGGGACATATTGTGGTCTATGTATTCACACGTGTATTACGATTTCCGGATAATACAGATTATAGCATGAATAAAAGACAATTATCATGAACAAGGAAATATAATAATACTTTTATTATTGCCTCTAGGGCATATTTCCAACAGTCTCCCACTTGCACTAGAGTCAATAATCTAGTTCACATCGCCATGTGATTAACATCGACAGTCACATCGCCATGTGACCAACATCCAAAGAGTTTACTAGTGTCATTAAACTAGTTCACATCATCATGTGATTAAGACTCAATGAGTTCGGGGTTTGATCATGTTTTGCTTGTGAGAGAGGTTTTAGTCAACGGTGCGCAACAATTAGATCCGTATGTACTTCGCAAATCTCCAGGTCATATTGTAAATGCTGCTACCACTCTCCACTTGGAGCTATTCCAAATGATTGCTCCACTATACGTATCCGGTTTGCTACTCAGAGTCATTCGGATAGGTGTTTAAAGCTTGCATCGACGTAACCCTTTACGCCGAACTCTTTATCACCTCCATAATCGAGAAACATGTCCTTATTTACTCGAAGGACAATTTTGACTGCTGTCCAATGATCCATTCTTGGATCATTCTTGTACCCCTTGACTGACTCATGGCAAGGCACATTTCCGGTGCGGTACACAACATAGCATACTATAGAGCCTACGTCTGAAACATAGGGGATGACCTTCGTCCTTTCTCTCTATTCTGCCGTGGTCGAGCTTTAAGTCTTAACTTCGTACCTTATATCTCAGGCAAGAACTCCTTCTTTGACTGATACATCTTGAACACCTTCAAGATCATGTCAAGGTATATGCTCATTTGAAAGTATCATTAAGCGGTTTTTGATCTATCCTCATAGATCTTGATGCTCAATGTTCAAGTAGTTGAAACCAGGTTTTCACTTGAAAAACACTTTTCAAATAACCCTATATGCTTTCCAGAAATTCTACATCATTTCTGATCAACAATATGTCAACAACATATACTCATCAGAAATTCTATAGTGCTCCCACTCACTTCTTTGGAAATACAAGTTTCTCATAAATTTGTATAAACCCAAAATCTTTGATAATCTTATCAAAGTACATATTCCAACTCCGAGATGCTTACTCTAGTCCTTAGAAGGATCGCTGGAGCTAGCATACCTTTTAGCATCCTTAGGATCGACAAAACCTTTCTGATTGTATCACATACAACCTTTCCTTACAAAAACTGGTAAGGAAACTCGTTTTGACATCCATCTGCCAGATTTCATAAATGCAGCTAATGCTAACATGATTCCGCCGGACTTAAGCATCGCTACGAATGAGAAAATCTCATTGTAGTTAACTCCTTGAACTTGTGAAAAACTCTTTGCCACAAGTTGAGCTTCATAGACGGTGACATTACCATCCGCGTCCGTCTTCTTCTTAAAGATCCATTTATCTCGATGGCTTGCCGATCATCGGGCAAGTCCACCAAAGTCCATGCTTTGTTCTGATACATGGATCCTATCTCGGATTTCATGGCTTCTAACCATTCGTCGGAATTTGGGCCCACCATTGCTTCTCCATAGCTCGTAGGTTCATTGTTGTCTAGCAACATGACCTTCAAGACAGGATTACTATACCACTCAAGCAAAGATCGCATCCTTGTCACCCTCGAGGTGCGGTAGTGACTTGACCCAAAACTTCATGATCACTATCATAAGCTTCTACTTCAATTGGTGTAGGAGCCACAGGAACAACTTCCTGTGCCCTGCTACATACTTGTTGAAGTGACGGTTCAATAACCTCATCAAGTCTCCACCATCCTCCCACTCAATTTTTGAGACAAACTTTTCCTCGAGAAAGGACCCGATTCAAGAAAAAATCCCTATTGCTTTCGGATCTGAATTAGGAGGTATACCCAACTATTTTTGGGTGTCCTATGAAGATGCATTTTATCCGCTTTGGGTTCGAGCTTATCAACCTGAAACTTTTTCACATAAGCGTCGCAGCCCCAAACCTTTAAGAAATGACAGCTTAGGTTTCTCTAAACCATAGTTCATACGGTGTCATCTCGACGGAATTACGTGGTGCCCTATTTAAAGTGAATGTGGTTGTCTCTAATGCCTAACCCATAAACGATAGTGGTAATTCGATAAGAGACATCATGGTACGCACCATATCCAATAGGGTGCAACTATGATGTTCGGACACACCATCAAACTATGGTGTTCGGTAGGTATTAATTGTGAAACAATTTCCACAATGTCTTAATTGTGTGCCAAACTCAGAACTCGGATACTCATCTTTATGATCATATCATAGACATTTCATCCTCTTGTCACGATGATCTTCAACTTCACTCTGAAATTACTTGAACCATTCAATAATTCAGACTTGTGTTTCATCAAGTAAATATACTCTACATCTACTCGAATCATCGTGAAGTAAGAACATAACGATATTCATCAGCATGCCTCAAAGACTCATTGGACTGCACACATCAAAATGTGTTACTTCCAACAAGTTGCTATCTTGTTCCATTTCTTTGAAAAACGAGGCTTTTAGTCATCTTGCCCATGTGGTATGATTTGCATATCTCAAGTGATTCAAAATCAAGTGAGTCCAAACGATCCATCTGCATGGAGTTTCTTCATGCGTATACACCAATAGACATGGTTCGCATGTCTCAAACTATTCAAAACGAGTGAGTCCAAAGATCCATCAACATGGAGCTTCTTCATGCGTTTACACCAATATGACTTACATGGCGATTGCCACAAGTAAGTGGTACTATCATTACTATCTTATATCTTTTTGGCATGAAAATGTGTATCACTACGATCGAGATTCAATAAACCATTCCTTTAGGTGCAAGACCATTGAAGGTATTATTCAAATAAATAGAGTAACCATTATTCTCCTTAAATGAATAATCGTATTGCGATGGACATAATCCAATCATGTCTATGCTCAACGAAACACCAAATCTCGATGGTAGAGGGAGCGCGATGCTTGATCACATCAACCTTGGAAACACTTCCAACATATATTGTCACTCACCTTTAGCTAGTCTCCGTATATTCCGTAGCTTTTATTTGAGTTACTAACACTTAGCAACCGAGCCGTATCTAATACCACAGGTGCTACTAGGAGTACTAGTAAAGTACACATTAACATAATGTATATCAATATACTTCTATCGACCTTGCCACCTTCTCATCTACCAAGTATCTAGGGTAATTCCGCTCGAAAGGTTGTTCCCTTATTACGAAGCAATTAGTCTCGGGTTTGGGTTCAACCTTGGGTTTCTTCACTAGAGCAGCAAATGATTTGCCGTTTCATGAAGTATCCCTTCTTGCCCTTGCCCTTCTTGAAACTAGTGGTTTCACCAACCATCAACAATTGATGCTCCTTCTTGATTTCTACTTTCGTGGTGTCAAACATCGCGAATACCTCAAGGATCATCATATCTATCCCTGATATGTTATAGCTCATCACGAAGCTCTAGCAGCTTGGTGGCAATGACTTTGGAGAAACATCACTATCTCATCCGGAAGATCAAATCCCTCGATTCAAGTGATTGTTGCACTCGGACAATCGAGCACAAGCTCAACGATTGAGCATTTCTACCTTAGTTTGTAGGCTAAGAAAATCGTCGGAGGTCTCATACCTCTTGATGTGGGCACGAGCCTGAAATCTCAATTTCAGCCCTCGAAACATCTCATATGTTCCGCGACGTTTCGAAAACATCTTTGGTGCCTCAACTCTAAACCGTTTAACTGAACTATCACGTAGTTATCAAACGTGTATGTCCGATGTTATAAACATCTACAAACGACGTTTGGGGTTCAAAGACACCGAGCGGTGCATTAAGGACATAAGCTTTCTACTATCCGCATAATCGCCATCACAACTTTCAACTATATTTTCTCTAGGAACATATCTAAACAGTGGAACTAAAATGCGAGCATATGACATAATTTGCAAAGTCTTTTGACTATGTTCAGGATAATTAAGTTCATCTTATGAACTCCCACTCGATAGACATCCCTCCGTCATCTAAGTGATTACATGATCCAAGTCAACTAGGCCGTGTCCGATCATCACGTGAGACGGACTAGTCATCATCGGTGAACATCTTCATGTTGATCGTATCCTCCATACGACTCATGCTCGACCTTTCGGTCTCCGTGTTCCGAGGCCATGTCCGTACATGCTAGGCTCGTCAAGTTAACCCTAAGTGTTTTCGCTGTGTAAAACTGTCTTACACCCGTTGTATGTGAACGTAAGAATCCATCACACCCGATCATCACGTGGTGCTTAGAAGCGACGAACTGTAGCAACGGTGCACGCTTAGGGAGAACACTTCTTGAAATTTTGTAAGGATCATCTTATTTACTACCGTCGTCCTAAGTAAACAAGATGCATAAACATGATAAACATCACATGCAATCAAATAGTGACATGATATGGCCAATATCATTTTGCTCCTTTGATCTCCATCTTGAGGCTCCATGATCATCATCGTCACCGCATGACACCATGATCTCCATCATCATGATCTCCATCATCGTGTCTCCATGAAGTTGTCTCGCCAACTTATTACTTCTACTACTACTATGGCTACCGGTTAGCAATAAAGTAACGTAATTACATGGCATTGTTAAATGACACGCAGGTCATACAATAAATTAAGACAACTCCTATGGCTCCTGCCGGTTGTCATACTCATCGACATGCAAGTCGTAATTCCTATTACAAGAACATGATCAATCTCATACATCACATGTCATTCATCACATTCTTCTTGGCCATATCACATCACATAGCATACCCTGCAAAAACAAGTTAGACGTCCTCTAATTGTTGTTGCATGTTTTACGTGGCTGCTATGGGTTTCTAGCAAGAACGTTTCTTACCTACGCAAAAACCACAACGTGATATGCCAATTGCTATTTACCCTTCATAAGGACCCTTTTCATCGAATCCGTTCCGACTAAAGTGGGAGAGATCGGCACCGCTAGCCACCTTATGCACCAAGTGCATGTCAATCGGTGGAACTTGTCTCACGTAGAGTACGTAAGGTCGGTCCGGCCGCTTCATCCCACAATACCGTCGAAACAAGATTGGACTAGTAACGGTAAGCATATTGAACAAAATCAATGCCCACAACTACTTTGTGTTCTACTCGTGCAAAGAATCTACGCAATAGACCTAGCTCATGATGCCATTTGTTGGGAGCGTGGCGAAATTCAAAATTTCCTACGTGTCACCAAGATCTATCTATGGAGAAACCGGCAACGAGGAGAAGGAGAGTTCATCTACATACCCTTGTAGATCGCTAAGCGGAAGCGTTCAAGAGAACGGGTTGAAGGAGTCGTACTCGTCGTGATCCAAATCACCGGAGATCCTAGTGCCGAACGGACGGCACCTCCGCGTTCAACACACATACAGCCCGGTGACGTCTCTCATGCCTTGATCCAGCAAGGAGAGAGGGAGAGGTTGAGGAAGACTCCATCCAGCAGCACGACGGCGTGGTGGTGGTGGAGGAGCGTGGCAATCCTGCAGGGCTTCGCCAAGCACCGCAAGAGAGGAGGAGTACTTGGGAGAGGGGGAGGGCTGCGCCAGAACTTTGTGTCAAGCTCCCATGCGCCTCCCCACTATATATAGGGGTGGAGGGGCTGGTTTCTTGCCCTCCAAGTCCATTGGGGCGTTGGCAAAGGTGGGAGGAAAGAAATCCCATCATTTCCTTCCCCAGATTGTTATCCCCTTTAGGATCTTGATCTTATCCCTTCGGATATGATCTTATTCCTTCTAAGGGGGATCTTGGTGCGCCTTGACCAAGGGTGTGGGGCCTTGCCCCCACTACCCACGTTCATGTGGGTCCCCCATGCAGGTGGGCCCCACTCCGAACCTTCTAGAACCTTCCGTGCACAATCCAAAAATCCCGAACATTTTCGGTGGCCAAAATAGGACTTCCCATATATAAATCTTTACCTCCGGACCATTCCTAACTCCTCGTGACGTCCGGGATCTCATCTGGACTCGAACAACATTCGGTAACCACATACAAACTTCCTTTATAACCCTAGCATCATCGAACCTTAAGTGTAGTAGACCCTACGGGTTCGGAGACATGTAGACATGACCGAGGCGTTCTCCGTCAATAACCAACAGCGGGATCTGGATACCCATGTTGGCTCCCACATGTTCCACGATGATCTCATCGAATGAACCACGATGTCAAGGACTCAATCGATCCGTATACAATTCCCTTTGTCTAGCGGTATTATACTTGCGAGATTCGATCGTCGGTATACCGATACCTTGTTCAATCTCGTTACCGGCAAGTCTCTTTACTCGTTCCGTAACACATCATCCGTGATCAACCCCTTGGTCACATTGTGCACATTATGATGATGTCCTACCGAGTGGGTCCAGAGATACCTCTCCGTTTGCGGAGTGACAAATCCCGCCTCGACCGTGTCAACCCAATGACACTTTCGGAGATACATGTAGTGCACCTTTATAGTCACCCGATTCGTTGTGACGTTTGATACACCCAAAGCACTCCTACGGTGTCCGGAGTTACACGATCTCATGGTCTAAGGAAGAGATACTTGACATTGGAAAAGCTCTAGCAAACGAACTATACGATCTTTGTGCTATGCTTAGGATTGGGTCTTGTCCATCACATCATTCTCCTAATGATGTGATCCCGTTATCAACGACATCCAATGTCCATAGCCAGGAAACCATGACTATCTGTTGATCACAACGAGCTAGTCAACTAGAGGCTCAGTAGGGACATATTGTGGTCTATGTATTCACACGTGTATTACGATTTCCGGATAATACAGTTATAGCATGAATAAAAGACAATTATCATGAACAAGGAAATATAATAATACTTTTATTATTGCCTCTAGGGCATATTTCCAACAGGGAGGGGGTGCGTGGCCTGCCCTGGCCAGCCCTCCTCTTCTCCCTCATGGCCCACTAAGGCCCATTAACCCCCGGGAGGGTTCCGGTAACCCCCCGGTGTTCCGGTAAAATCCCGATTTCACCCGGAACTATTCCGATGTCCAAACATAGTCGTCCAATATATCAATCTTTATGTCTCGACCATTTCGAGACTCCTCGTCATGTCCGTGATCACAACCGGGACTCCGAACAAACTTCGGTACATCAAAACTTATAAACTCATAATAAAACTGTCATCGTAACGTTAAGCGTGCGGACCCTACGTGTTCGAGAACTATGTAGACATGACCTAGAACTATTCTCGGTCATAATGAATAGCGGAACCTGGATGCCTATATTTGTTCCTACGTATTCTACGAAGATCTTTATCGGTTAAACCGCATAACAACATACGTTGTTCCCTTTGTCATCGGTATGTTACTTGCCCGAGATTCGATCGTCGGTATCCAATACCTAGTTCAATCTCGTTACCGGCAAGTCTCTTTACTCGTTATGTAATGCATCATTCCGTAACTAACTCATTAGCTACATTGCTTGCAAGGCTTATAGTGATGTGCATTACCGAGAGGGCCAGAGATACCTCTCCGACAATCGGAGTGACAAAACCTAATCTCGAAATACGCCAACCCAACATGTACCTTTGGAGACACCTGTAGTACTCCTTTATAATCACCCAGTTATGTTGTGACGTTTGGTAGTACCCAAAGTGTTCCTCCATTAAACGTGAGTTGCATAATCTCATAGTTACAGGAACATGTATAAGTCATGAAGAAAGCAATAGCAATATACTAAACAATCAAGTGCTAGGCTAACGGAATCATTCTCCTAATGATGTGATCCCATTAATTAAATGATAACACATGTCTATGGTTAGGAAACATAAACATCTTTGATTAATAAGCTAGTCAAGTAGAGGCATACTAGTGACGTTGTGTTTGTCTATGTATTCACACATGTATTATGTTTCCGGTTAATACAATTCTAGCATGAATAATAAACGTTTATCATGATATGAGGAAATAAATAATAACTTTATTATTGCCTCTAGGGCATATTTCCTTCAGTCTCCCACTCGCACTAGAGTCAATAATCTAGATTACATAGTAATGATTCTAACACCCATGGAGTCTTGGTGCTGATCCTGTTTTGCTCGTGAGAGATGCTTAGTCAACGGTTCAAAACATTCAGATCGTATGTATCTTGCAAATTTCTATGTCTCCCACTTGGACTTGGTCCCGATGGAATTGAAGCGTCTCTTGATGTGCTTGGTCCTCTTGTGAAATCTGGATTCCTTTGCCAAGGCAATTGCACCAAGATTGTCACGAAGATCTTCATTGGTCCCGATGCACTAGGTATGACACCTAGATCGAAATGAACTCCTTCATCCGACTCCTTCATTTGTTTGCTTCGAAGCAACTATGTACTCCGCTTCACATGTAGATCCCACCACGACGCTTTGTTTAGAATCGCACCACTTACAGCTCCACCGCTTAATAAAAATACGATCCGGTTTGCGATTTAGAATCGTCTCGATCGAGATCAAAGCTTGCATCGACATAACCATTTACGACTAGCTCTTTGTCACCTCCATATCGAGAAACATATCCTTAGTCCTTTTCGTGAATTTCGGGATATTCTTGACCGCTGTCCAGTGATCCACTCCTGGATTACTTTGGTACCTTCCTGCCAAGCTTATTGCTAAGCACACGTCAGGTCTGGTACACAACATTGCATACATGATAGAGCCTATGGCTGAGGCATAGGGAACATCTTTCATTTTCTCTCTATCTTCTGCTGTGGTCGGGCATTGAGTCCGACTCAACTTCACACCTTGTAGCACGGGCAAGAACCCTTTCTTTGCCTGATTGTAACACCCTCGATGCGGCTATATCTCCCACGTGTCGAAGCACGACTTAGAGGCATAACCGCATTGAAAGCAATGTCGCAAGTGAGGTAATCTTCACACAAACCCATGTAATACATAAGGGAAAGAGATACATAGTTGGCTTACAGTCGCCACTTCACACAATACATAAATAAACATCCATCATTCAGTTTACACTCAAGGTCCGTCTACGGAACCAAAATAAAAGAAGACTACCCCAAATGCCAACACAGATCCCCGATCGTCCCAACTGGACTCCGCTACTGATCGTCTGGAAATGAAACATAGTAACGACCAAGGGCCTCATCAAATTCCCACTTCAGCTCGATTTGCCCCTCTGCTACCGGTATCATCGGTACCAGATCTGCTTTTAGTAGAATCTGTGAGTCACGGGGACTCAACAATCTCACACCATGAGATCAAGACTATTTAAGCTTAAGGGAAGGCTGGTGTAATGAGGTGGAGCTGCAGCAAGCGACTAGCATATATGGTGGCTACAATCGCAAAAGAGAGCGAGAAGAGAAGCAAGGCACGGTCGTGAAGCTAATAGCGATCAAGAAGTGATCCTAGAGCAACCTGCGTCAAACATAACTCCAACACCGTGTTCACTTCCTGGACTCCGCCGAGAAGGGACCATCACGGTTACACACGCGGTTGATGTATTTTAATTAAGGTCAACTTCGGGTTTTCTACAACCGGACATTAACAAATTCCCATCTGCCTCATAACCGCGGGCACGACTTTCGAAAGATAATACCCTGCAGGGGTGTCCCAACTTAGTCCATCACAAGCTCTCACGGTCAACGATGGAATAAACCTTCTCTCGGGAAGACCCGATCAGTCTCGGAATCCCGGTTCCCATAAATCACCCAACCGCGTAAGGAATGCAAAATCAAGGAACATAACACCGGTATGACGGAAACTAGGGCGGCAAGAGTGGAACAAGTCACGAGGCATAAGGCCGAGCCTTCCACCCTTTACCAAGTATATAGATGCATTAATTAAAACAATAGATATTGTGATATCCCAAAATATCCGTGTTCCAACAAGGAACAAACTTCATCTTCACCTGCAACTAGCAACGCTATAAGAGGGGCTGAGCAAAGCGGTAACATAGCCAATCAACGGTTTGCTAGGAAAGGATGGTTAGAGGTTGACATGGCAATATGGGTGGCATGATATAGCAAGTGGTAGGTATCGCAGCATAGGCATAGCAAAAGAGCGAGCATCTAGCAAGCAAAGATAGAAGTGATATCGAAGGTATGGTCATCTTGCCTGCAAGGTTCTCAAAGTTGTCGAAGGCTTGATCCTCGTAGGCGTTCTCAACAGGTTCCTCGTTCACGTACTCGTCTCCCGGCTCTACCCAAAGCAAAAAAACACAAGCAACAGAACCACAATCAAACAAGGAACAATGCACAAGCAATATGATGCAATACATGACATGCTATGCGGGATGTGACATGCAATGCATATGTGTGCTCGGAAGGAAAATGATGAACAAGGCATCAACTTGGCAAACCAAGTATGCCATTGAAAGATGGGATGATTTCGGTTGAAATCGATATAAAGATCACCGAATAGGATGCACGGTTTGCAAATGGCAAGCAAAACAATAATGGCACAAATCAGGTTTAATAAAGACGATGCTACTTAGCATGCAACAAGAAACTAGGCTACAGCACCCCAACATGCAAACAAAGCATATGACAGTGATCTACAGGAGATGCTTAACAAAAGATGAACACTGAGCTACGGCTAAATCACATCATAATAGGTTCAAACAAGCATGGTGAAAGTGCAAAAAACATCAGGTTCACAGACTTAGTGAAAATACTAGTATGCCAGAAATTAACATCAGGAAGGCATGTTTAGAGCAAGCAAACAACAAGCTACAGGACCTTATAATAGCAAAACAAGGCATGACATGATTCTACTCAAAGCATAGATCAAGAGTCCCTTACTGACCATAAGCCAAAAAGGACCATAAGAAATGATGGCACCCATGTAAACATAGCAAGTTTTATTAACAGCCTGCACTTAGTGAAATTCGTGACATGGCAAAAACAGATTCAACATGGCATCTTTACAAGCTTGATTAACTCACTACCAGGCATATCATGGCATGGAACAAGTACTAGCTTGAAGTAGGCATGAAAATGAAGCTATCCTTGTGCAAAACAACCTCATAGCATGCTTGAAATAAAACACACAAAAATGACAAGACAACATCATGATGTAAAATGACATGTTCATGAACTTGCTCAAATGCAGAAACTAATGCCACCATTGGATTGGTGGGATTTTTCTACCCCAAAAACATATATAATATGTTAGGGTTGCTGTAGAAAAATATTCACAAGTGCATTAAGTTAAAACCTGCCTAAAAAGGAAAATGACAGAAATGGCATTTTTCCATAATTGGAAATGTCCAGAAAAGGACTTGCCCGAAATGGAAAGGTTCTACATGCCAGAAATGGAATATTCACAGGAACAGGGAATAAAACACTTAATAAAAATAAAAATAAATAAAATAAATAAAAAAACAGACAGGTTAGGAGAGTATGACAAAGGGGCCACCCCTCATCATACGACAAAGGCAAGAATGGGATTAAAAAGGGGGGTTAATATGCAGCCGCGGGGGATTGAACCCGGGTCTCTCGGGTGTGGCTCTGCTGCTGCAGCCACTGGGCTAGGCGGGCACTGCTGATAGGGAAGGGCTTCGGCCCCTTTTGAGGCAACTCAAGCGGTCATCGGTCCTTCTCATCTGCAGCGGAGAAGTCGCCGGCGGTGCTCATGAAAGCACGAGGCGACCACCGAGCCAAGGGGTACCGTGAAAGCGGTTAGGCCAGGGAGGCGGGTGCAATGGGCGCATGGAAGGCGCGTGCTTGCGGTGCCGAAAGACGAGCTCGTGCTTGCCTCGGCGCAAAGATGAATCGGGAGCGAGCGAAAGCGGCGAGGCGCAGGTGGCGCGACGGGTGTAGATGCATGCGGGCTACGGGCATGGCGAGCGAACGAGCGCGAGCATGTGGGAACAGGGGAGAGCGCGTGTGCACGTGCAAGCAGCAAAAACATGCGCAACTAAAACTACAGAGATCGCCGGAGCACCGAGAGCACGGGAAAGATTGAATCGAAGCAGCGCCTATGGTGATCTATCGAGGACAGGAAGGAGCAGGAGGAGTTGGGTATACCTCCTTACCCAAAGACAAGAATACTGGACAGAGTCGAAGCTCAAGGCGACGCGGACGAGCTCTGAACTGGCGGGGGCTGCTGTCCATGACGAGGGAGGAAGAGGATGACGGGAAGTAGCCGAACTTGGCGATCCCAGACGAGGAAGAGGACGGCGGGGACGTAGTCGACGTCGTGGAGGAAGACGGATGTACTTGGCGAGGCGGAGGTGGCCGGAGTGCGCGTCGGCGACGGCTATCCCGAGCTCGAGCTGAAGCTCGGTCGGTTCATGGCGGGCAGGGCGACGGCGACGCGTGGAGCTAACCTAGGCGGCGGCGAGGCAGGTAGAGGAGGGGAATCGGTTGAGTGGAGACCCTAGGGCACCGGGGACAACTTTATAGGGGTCTAGGGACGAGCTCCGGCCGTCAAATCATCTGGCGTGCCGACGTGTCTCCGCTGGATGTCTGCCAGACTGAGGACGATGATGCACTGCTGCCAGGTGCTAAAGGGCTGCGGGAGGCTCTTTGGGCAGCGGATGGATGGACTGCATCTTTGGGCTCAAGCTCTTCTGCTGGTGCTCTCTCCTCTCGACTCTTTCCCATTCCTTCAATGTAAATAAAGGAGCGAAAAGCACAGAGGCTCGGGGGTTTCGAGAGATATGAAAATATCCTCGGGATTCTCGAATTATCCTCGATTTGATAAAATTGAGTTGGGTATTTTTAGAGGTAGAAAAATACAACAAGTTTGAATATAGTTCAAACTTGGAGCATTTTTGAACCTAACCAACACAACTTCAAAAGAGCTGCAATTTGGCTGAGAGGCTAGCTACCTAGTGTTAGAATATTGGGGAAAATATGAACATTTATGGTGGAGGCAAAATGGCACTTGCAAAGAATGGAAGGAAAAGGAAGGAAGGAGAAGTGATGGTGCAAGATCTATGCACTGAGCATGCCACAACATAATAGGTATGAGGTCACAACATGCACATGATGAGGATGAATGCAAAATGACAAGAGGCACAAATGCAATATGGTAAGATGAGCATGACAAAGAAAAGAATAAAACCACATAACCAAACAAGATGAGGCCAAACATGATAAACCCCACAAGAAATGGATGAAGGTCAAGTTGATATATTGCCAAAATGGGACATTGAAAGTGCAACTAATCCCCGGGTGGTTTTGGTAATTAATAACAACATATATATCATTGAACTAATAGTTACTTGAGAATCATTTCAGAAAGTTCAGTGATATGGGTATGGCAAGGACTGAAGAAGTGGACCCCTCAAAATGCTAAGGCAAGCATTGGCAAAAGCTCAAGACTCCATTTTTGGTTTAGTGATCCAAGATCACATTGAGTCCATAGGAAAGCCAATACTATTAAAAGGGATGAGGTTATGATGATGATCTGGTTGCTCAAAGTGCTTAGTGATACATCTCCTAAACTATCAAGAACTCTCACCGCCATATACACTCATAAGTAATCTCGGTCCCACCGATATTCCAAACTCACCACACCGAGATGAACCACCTCACCATAAAGCCAAACCCTAGAAATCTCGGATTTTCCGATTCTAACTCGGTCTCACCAAACTTGAGTTGCCAAGCTTCAGAATCCTTCATCATCAAATCGGTGTCACCGAGATGATGAAGTCGGTCCCACCGAGATTGGCAAGCTCTTGTCTTTACACAAATCGGACTAACCGAGTTTGTATTTTCGGTCCCACTCGAAAATCCCAACGTTCACATGATTTGAACTTTCGGTCTCACCGAGTTGTCAACTTCGGTCCCACCGAGATTGGTCAAATGTGTGTAACGGTTGGATTTTGTGTGGAGGCTATAAATACCCCTCCACCCCCTCTTCATTCGTGGAGAGAGCCATCAAAAAGTACTACCACTCCTACCTTACATTTCCGAGAAGAGAACTACCTACCCTTGTGTTGAGATCAAGTTGCTCCACTCCCACCATATGAAGCTTGATCTCTAGCCTTCCCAAGTTGCTTTCCACTCAATCCTTTCTTCCACCACAGCCAAATCAGTGAGGAGAGTTGAGTGTTGGGGAGATTATCATTTGAAGCACAAGAGTAAGGAGTTCATCATCATCAACACCATCTATTACCTTTTGGAGGGTGGTGCCTCCTAGATTGGTTAGGTGTCGCTTGGGAGCCTCCGTCGAGATGTGGAGTTGAACCAAGAAGTTTGTAAGGGCAAGGAGATCACCTACTTCGTGAAGATCTACCCCGAGTAAGGCTAGCCCTCCGTGGGCGTAGGCCATGATGGCATAGACAAGGTTGCTTCTTCGTGGACCCTTCGTGGGTGGAGCCCTCCGTGGACTCTCGTAGCCGTTACCCTCCGTGGGTTGAAGTCTCCATCAACGTGGAAGTACGATAGCACCACCTATCGGAACCACGAGAAAAATCACCGCGTCTCCAAAATTGCGTTTGCTCTTCTCCACCTCTCTTTACTACATGTGCAATTTACTTTCCGCTGCCTATACTCTAGAATTGCATGTGTAGGGTGATGCTTGACTTGATCATAATCGTGAATCGCCAAAAACTTGTCTTTGTCAAAAGGCATAATTTTTATATTGTCAAGTAGTCTAATCACCCCCTCTAGACATACTTTCGATCCTACAAGTGGTATCGAGCTTTGGTCTCCATTGTATTGGTTTCATTGCATTGACTCCATAAGCTTGGTTTCACAACCTAGGAGAGTATGGCGTCTAGTGAGGGTAATTTTCAGAGAGGTCCTTACTTTGATGGTACAAATTTTGCTAGTTGGAAGCATAAAATGAAAATGCATATTCTTGGCCATAACCCAGCCAAGATGGGGCATTATTTGTGTTGGTATGCAAGGTGAATTCTTCGAGGAAGGAAAAGTTCGGATCGCGGGTTACAACGGAAGAATTGCGGATGTTGCAAAACAATGCTCAAGCTTGTGACATTCTCTTCAATGCCTTGTGTCCCGAGGAGTTCAACAAAATCAGCCGCCTTGAGATTGCAAAAGAGATTTGGGATACTTTGGTTGAAATGCACGAAGGTACCAAGTCCGTGAAGGAATCAAAGCTAGATGTTCTTCAAGGTCAACTTGACAAGTTCAAGATGAAGGAAGGTGAAGGAGTCGCTGAAATGTACTCTAGGCTTGCTCTCATCACAAATGAGATTGCCGGCTTAGGAAGCGAAGAAATGACCGACCGATTCATCATCAAGAAGATTCTCAGAGCTTTGGATGGAAAGTATGACACCGTGTGCACTTTGATTCAAATGATGCCAAACTACAAGAATCTCAAGCCAACCAAGTCATTGGAAGAATTGTTGCTCATGAGATGACACTTAAGGATAAGGAAGAGCTTCACAACAAGTCAAGTGGTGCTTACAAAGCTACAAGTGATGCTCCCACAACCTCAAGTGACAAGCTAGTTTCCAATGAAGAGATAAGCCTAATGGTGAAGAACTTCAACAAATTCTACAAGAGTAGAAGCAAAGAGAGAAGCTCAAAGTCTAGATCATATGATGAAAAGAGATCTTCTAGTCGTGATCGAATCACTACTATTGTGGAAGACCCGACACTACTCAAATGAGTGTTCGCTCCCCACAAGAGAAGAGAAGAATCTCCAAGAAGAAGAAGCTCAAGAGATGAGTCACCTCGAAAGAGAGAAGGAGTAGAGATGATCGTTATGAACGAAGACCCTCTCGAGAAGCAAAGATTCGGAGAGGAAAGACAAGTCATCAAGGAGCTACACAAGAAGAAAACATCAAGCTCATGTAGGTGAATGGGTCTCCGGCTCGACTCCGACAATCAATCCGAAAGAAGCTATCACTCCAACTCGACTACAACCAAGATGAAGGTGTTGCGGTCTTGCTCTCAGATCCTCCAACTCCAACTCCTATGACTTATTTGATTCACCAAATGAGGGAATTGGAAGATGCTTCATGGCTAAAGGCCCCAAGGTATCACACCCTGAATTCATTGACTTTGATAGTGATGAGGATGACTTGCTTGGTGAAGATGAGCTCTTACATGATAAATCTAGTGAGCCTAGTAATGATGAACATGCTAGTAGTCTTTATAGTCGAGAAGAGTCGAATGACAATGCTATGAAGGAGATTGAGCGCCTAACTAAAGAACTAAACACTCTTAAGTTAGCTCATGAAACAACTCAAGAAGATCATAGAGAGCTCCTAAGATCTCATGAGAAGCTACGCTCGAGAAGCTCACTCTAGAGCAAGAACATGAGTTTCTAAAAGCAATCAATGACGATCTTCGAAAGAAGAGTTCTTCATATCTTGCCAAACGACTTCTCTTGTCTAATTTCTTGCCACCCATTAAGACTAAGCATGACAAGCATAAGAAAAATTCTTCATCTAGTAGTAACAATAACCATGCTAAATCCAATATTGTTGCTTCTAGTAGTTCTCTTGATTCCACTAACAATGTTTCAAGCCAAGTTACACTTGAGCAAGAAAATAGTTTATTGAAAGGGATTATAGAGAAAGGTGTCTACAAGAGCCTTGCCGAAGCAAGAACTTTGAGGAAATTGTTCGCAAGCAAGGAAGGCACCTAAGAATCAAGGAATTGGTTTTGAGCGAAAGTTCAACGCCGAAGGTGTTGAATGGGAAGAAGGTCAATATCCCACTCCAAAGTTTGTTTCTCAAAAGGAGAAGTATGATCCTACTTCTTCCAATGTGGAACAAGCACAAGATGACCTTCCACCACAAGACCACAAGCTAAAAGGCAAGGACAAGCTTCAAGAGGAGATTGATGCATTTGTTGAAGCACCTCAAGCCATGGTCAAGTGGGTTCCCAAGGAAACGCCAAGTTCTACTTCGTCAAGCTCAACTACAACCCCAAGGATTCCCATCAAGATGATGTGGATCCCAAGAAGAAGAACTAGAGAGTTCTTGAGGGTGACTCCGCCAACATACTTCACTCACATTCATTTTGGCAAAACTTGTGCAACCAACTTCCACATTGTGCACTAGTTCATGGAGTCACAAACCCTCTTGTTGGTAAGACAAGGGACAAGGTAATCATTGCTTTCATGGACATCATCTATTGTGAACTTCAATCTATGTCCATGGATATCCTTGTTTGTTCCTTGTGGGACTAACCCATGTAGGTATTGAAAGTGCACGAATCCAAAGGATTGCTCCCAACTCTTGATGGTCTTCATCAACATTGAGCATCCACATCTTCAACATCTACATGAAGTCTTCTACGACAACCCAAGGTTAGTTTGACCCTTTAAAAGGGGTTCTCACATCTAGGGGGAGCTTTGCTCTAAAGAATTGAGCTAAAGCATCTTCAAATGATGTGAACACATCAATGCTTTATGTAAAAGTGGTAACCCCACTTGTGCTTAAACGATGAGTATGACCTATGATCAAATGTTCTCATTTGACTCCTAAGTCAATATACTCATATAAAGATGACCTAGTCATCGACAAATTGTGTGTTAGTAGCTAGAGATTTGATTGTGCATGTTTGACACATATTCCATTTGCTATCTTATTGTGTGAGCATGTTGGATGCATGATTTTATCCATTCAAGGACATCCATTTGTTGTTTTGGTCGTTTTGATTTTTCTGACCAAATGGATGGACAAGAATGCCTAAGTACCTCCCTAGCTATCTATGCTTTCTTGTCTCAAATTCTATTCATGCTTACATCACAAACTTTGAACAAGTCATTTTGGACCCTCCGAGTGAGGAGCACTTTGAGCCACCGATCCGTCAAGGGCTAACTTCCAAAACCTTCTAAGTGATTTCGTCGACCAACCCACTCAAACTCGGTCGAACCGAAAGCATTTAGATCGATCTAGGTTTTCACCTCGGTGAAACCGAAGTTGTGATTTTCGGCGTGATCAAGTGTATAATCGCCTAGCAGTTATCCATCTCGGTGCCACCGAAGTTTTACAACTCGGTCCCACCGACAAAAAGGGTATATATACTCCGAGGGCCGCTGCTGATTTCTTCTTCAAACGCTTCGCCCCACACCCCTTTGCCGCCGCCTTGGTCTCCGGATCGCCTCCGCTGCCGCCAGGTGCCTCGCCAGTCTCCGTCGCCGTCAGCGGACATCTTCTCCGGCCGTTGCCGCCAGAGAAAAACTCCACCAAGTTAGGGTGAGTTTGATCCCACTCGTGCTCCCATCTCCGATTCAATGCACGCTTGGTTTGCCTAGCATCTTGCCACGATTGAAATCTTCCTAACACCAGATTAGTTCTTTTGAACGAGATTCGAGTAAAAGTTTTAGGTTAGGTTTCCGCGAACACATCTTGGTGAGACCGATTTACATTTTCGGTATGACCGATTTGGCCTATGGCCATTGCATTTCACACCTTCGGTCCAACCGAAGTTGTGCAAATCGGTGTGACCGAAATGAGGATTTTATGAAACCCTAGTGTTTTCGGCAGATCGAAACCCACTTCGTCCAACCGAAAGTGGTGTGAATGCTTCGCTTAAACACTTGGATTCACCGAATTTTAAACTCGATCCGACCAAATGTCTTCGTGAAAACCTAATACTAAAATTTGAACTCATTTTTTTGAAAAATCTTCTGCAGTTTGTGATAACTCTTCTACTCGCCTACACCTTATCTATTCACAGGTTGTCACCATGTCGATGCCGTGACAATGTAACAGTCGAATCACCTATTGCGAGATATTCCAGAGGCAGCACTAGTCCCGATCCCAAAGAGCTCATCGATGATGGTGAGAGGAGTACACCAAGTGGTTTGCCTCCTGCAGCCACCGAGGCGAGAAAGAAGAGGAACTCGAGATGATGAAGACTCAGATTTTGTTGTTGAGGAAGAAGTCACCTCAAAGCCCAAGAGGAAAGTAGTTGCCAAAGAGCCACAAGGTCAAGAAACTAAGAAGGGCACCGAGAAAAGTCAAGCAGTCCACTGTTGCTAAGAAGCTGAATTTGGAAGAAGCTGCAAGCAAAGTGAAGAAAACTTCCAAGAGGAAGAGGTTAGTGCATGATGATGCAAAGAGAGGAAGATGAGGATGAGGAAGCACCCCAGCCTCCTCGAAGCCTAAGCTCATGGGTGATGCCATCAAGGCCGGAGCCACTTCAAAGCCCAAGCCATCTGCTCCAGTCAAGGCAGCTCCAAAGAAAGCCTCTTTGCCAAGCCCAAGAAGACAACAGAACATTCCAAAGATCGAAAAGAACAAAGATGATGTGCCACCACAGGTCGATGATGAAGGACCAGTTTTCTTTGAAACTTCGCCCAAAACCGCCACTTCACAATGATGCTCATCCTCAAGCCGAGAATATGAAGGAAAGGAAAGATAGAGGTCTTAGGCTATGGAGACAATCGACCCATATGTCGTGAGGAGAAGAACCGCTGTTGATCCCAGATTTCACACCGTAGAGCAGCAGACTTCTATGAGACTCGGCTGATGGACAAGAAGCCCATTGTGGCGCATACAAGATATGTTGATTGGAAGTACATTGACAAATGAAGAGCACAGAGATTTCTTTCCACATGTGCATGAAAGCTTCACCGCATGTGGTGTTGCGACTTTGTAGGTCGAAGTTGACAAATTGGAACGATGAGATGATTATGCAATTCTATGCCACAACTCATTTCTATCCCGATGGAAAGATTACATGGATGATCAAGGCCAAAGATTTTCTTCATCTGTTGAAGAATGGGCGAACTTCAATGCTCCAAAGACAAAGAGAGGATGATATTGATGTGTATGGGATTCCAAAGAAGAATCATGAATCCATGAAGAACATGTACAAAGAGGTTCCAAATAAGGATTTGGGAATCGGAAGCTCGGCTCGCAGTACTATCTCCAGCAGGCCTACCTACCACCAATACTATTACGAGGCATACCTTGATGCCCAAGTCTCGAGATCATCGCATGATCGAGGATACTCTATCAACATGCTGCATATACTTGATGAGAAAGCACCTTTCAAGGTGATGGACTTGATGGTTGAGACCATTAAGAGAACTGCAATGACCGAAAAGGTCATGTGGATTTGCCCGCATATTCAGATGCTTATCAATGCCAAGTTTGGCACGGGCACATTCTTGTTGGATAGAGAACACTTACCACTGCAGCCCGAGCATGAGGATAATGTTGTTGTGATGGATGAGGAGGATCCAACATCGCTTGAAGGTCAAGCAAAGATTGAAGCTGCCAAGAAAGCCAAAGTCGACAAGGAAGCAAAGAAGCAGCAGCAGCCTAAACCAAAGAGTGTCTGAGAGCAGCTCCTTGAAGCTACCCAAAGGATTGAACAACGCTCGCCAAGATTGTACAGCCTCGGAGAGCCTAGAGAGGATTGTTGAAGACAAGATCCACGCTCGATGTGAAGTCGATCAAGTGCAAGTAATCACAACAAGCTTGAGGCGATATTGAGGAAGCAAAGAGGGAGAAGGAAGAGCTTATGCGTGAGATGCGTGATGACTTAGTCCAGATGCTTATCAACAGATCGCCCGGTTCCCACAGACCCGATCAACTGCTATTCCAAAGGATGACACCAGACTACAGCTTGACTCTCCCACAGCTCCATCGGTTGCTACAGCTCCAGCTCCAAAGGACTACTCCTCCAAAGACAGACATCACCAAGTCTTCGCCGATGCTTGCCATATCAACTCCAACATCAACCTGAGACAGAGCCGCCAAAGAGTCCCCAAAGGACGCTTAGCTCTATGCTTTTTCAACTTTTGGTAACTTGTTGCCAAAGGGGAGAAATTGTATAGATCATAGGACTGAGAGAGAGAGTCTTTGTTGTCTTTGCGCTTTTGCCTCTTTCGTTCTTTTGCGTTTCTTTGAGATACTTTTGGTTTTGAGACATTCAAGTGTGTTTGATACTACGCTTGATCCTACCTTAATGAGTGCTTGGTCGTATATGCTTTAATGTGTGCTTAATGCTTATCATATGCTATTCCTATCTTGTATGACCATTTACTCATGTCTTGGTGATTGGGTGCATGCTATTCATTCTTATCATTTTGTGCGCTCCACCAAGATGTATGTGACATGGAAGAGTGACCCATGATCCTAATCGATTGTGCATTTGCATTCAAACGCAAATCTTAATTAATGCACAAATTTAGGGGAGCTCTTGCTTATCACATACTTCTCAAAGCGATTTATATTATTCATTGATTATATCCTTTGTCGACTTTTGATCTATATGTTGTCATCAATTACCAAAAGGGGAGATTGAAAGTGCAACTAATCCCCGGTGGTTTTGGTAATTAATAACAACATATATATCATTGAACTAATAGTTACTTGAGAATCATTTCGAAAGTTCAAGGATATGGGTATGGCAAGGACTCAAGAAGTGGACCCTCAAAATGCTAAGGCAAGCATTGGCAAAAGCTCAAGACTCCATTTTGGTTTAGTGATCCAAGATCACATTGAGTCCATAGGAAAGCCAATACTATTAAAAGGGATGAGGTTATGATGATGATCCGTTGCTCAAAGTGCTTAGTGATACATCTCCTAAACTATCAAGCAACTCTCACCGCCATATACACTCATAAGTAATCTCGGTCCCACCGATATTCCAAACTCACCACACCGAGATGAACCACCTCACCATAAAGCCAAACCCTAGAAATCTCGGATTTTCCGATTCAACTCGGTCTCACCAAACTTGAGTTGCCAAGCTTCAGAACCTTCATCATCAAATCGGTGTCACCGAGATGATGAAGTCGGTCCCACCGAGATTGGCAAGCTCTTGTCTTTACACAAATCGGACTAACCGAGTTTGTATTTTCGGTCCCATCGAAAATCCCAACGCTCACATGATTTGAACTTTCGGTCTCACCGAGTTGTCAACTTCGGTCCCACCGAGATTGGTCAAATGTGTGTAACGGTTGGATTTTGTGTGGAGGCTATAAATACCCCTCCACCCCTCTTCATTCGTGGAGAGAGCCATCGAAAAGTACTACCACTCCTACCTTACATTTCGAGAAGAGAACTACCTACCCTTGTGTTGAGATCAAGTTGCTCCACTCCCACCATATGAAGCTTGATCTCTAGCCTTCCCAAGTTGCTTTCCACTCAATCCTTTCTTCCACCACAGCCAAATCGGTGAGGAGAGTTGAGTGTTGGGGAGATTATCATTTGAAGCACAAGAGCAAGGAGTTCATCATCATCAACACCATCTATTACCTTTTGGAGGGTGGTGCCTCCTAGATTGGTTAGGTGTCGCTTGGGAGCCTCTGAGATGTGGAGTTGAACCAAGAAGTTTGTAAGGGCAAGGAGATCGCCTACTGTGAAGATCTACCCCGAGTAAGGCTAGCCCTCCGTGGGCGAGGCCATGATGGCATAGACAAGGTTGCTTCTTCGTGGACCCTTCGTGGGTGGAGCCTCCGTGGACTCTCGCAGCCGTTACCCTCCGTGGGTTGAAGTCTCCATCAACGTGGAAGTACGATAGCACCACCTATCGGAACCACGAGAAAAATCACCGCGTCTCCAAAATTGCGTTTGCTCTTCTCCACCTCTCTTTACTACATGTGCAATTTACTTTCCGCTGCCTATACTCTAGAATTGCATGTGTAGGGTGATGCTTGACTTGATCATAATCATGAATCTACCAAAAACTTGTCTTTGTCAAAAGGCATAATTTTTATATTGTCAAGTAGTCTAATCACCCCCCTCTAGACATACTTTCGATCCTACAGACATGATACATATGGGGTGTTACACTGATCCATTTTGAACTTTTCAAAATTTTATCAAGGTATGTGCTTTGTGAAATTCCTATTAAGCGTCTTGATCTATCTCTATAAATCTTGATGCCCAATATGTAAGCAGCTTCACCGAGGTCTTTCATTGAAAAACTTTTATTCAAGTATCCCTTTATGCTATCCAGAATTCTATATCATTTCCAATTAATAATATGTCATCTACATATAATATCGTAAATGCTACAGAGCTCCCACTCACTTTCTTGTAAATACAGGCTTCTCCAAAAGTCTGTATAAAACCATGTGCTTTGATCACACTATCAAAGCGTTTATTCCAACTCCGAGATGCTTGCATGAGTCCATAAATGGGTCGCTGGAGCTTGCACACTTTGTTAGCACCTTTTGGATCAACAAAACCTTCTGGTTGCATCATATACAACTCTTCTTCTAGAAATCCATTCAAGAATGCAGTTTTGACATCCATTTGCCAAATTTCATAATCATAAAATGCAGCAATAGCTAACATATTTCGGACAGACTTAAGCATCGCTACGGGTGAGAAAGTCTCATCGTAGTCAACCCCTTGAACTTGTCGAAAACCTTTCGCAACAAGTCGAGCTTTATAGACAGTTACATTACCATTAGCGTCAGTCTTCTTCTTAAAGATCCATTTATTCTCAATGGCTTGCCGATCATCGGGCAAGTCAACCAAAGTCCATACTTTGTTTTCATACATGGATCCCATCTCAGATTTCATGGCTTCTAGCCATTTTGCGGAATCTGGCTCATCATCGCTTCCTCATAGTTCGTAGGTTCATCATGGTCAAGTAACATGACTTCCGTAATAGGATTACCGTACAACTCTAGTGCGGATCTTACTCGTAGACCTCACGAGGTTCAAGAGAAACTTGATCCAAGTTTCATGATCAATATCATTAGCTTCCTCACTAATTGGTGTAGTTGTCACAGGAACCGATTTCTGTGATGAACTACTTTCCAATAAGGGAGCTGGTATAATTACCTCATCAAGTTCTACTTTTCTCCCACTCACTTCTTTAGAGAGAAACTCTTTCTCTAGAAAGGATCCATTCTTAGCAACGAATGTCTTGCCTTCGGATCTGTGATAGAAGGTGTACCCAACTGTCTCCTTTGGGTATACTATGAAGACACATTTCTCCGATTTAGGTTCGAGCTTATCTGGTTGAAGTTTCTTCACATAAGAATCGCAACCCCAATCTTTAAGAAACGACAACTTTGGTTTCTTGCCAAACCACAGTTCATAAGGCGTCGTCTCAACGGATTTTGATGGTGCCCTATTCAATGTGAATGCGCCGCCTCTAAAGCATAACCCCGAACAATAGCGGTAAATCAAGAAGAGACATCATAGATCGCACCATATCTAGTAAAGCACGATTCTGACGTCCGGACACACCATTTCGCTGTGGTGTTCCGGTGGCGTGAGTTGCAAACTATTCCGCATTGTTTCAAATGTAAACCAAACTCGTAACTTAAATATTCTCCTCCACGATTAGATCATAGAAACTTTATTTTCTTGTTACGATGATTTTCCACTTCACTCTGAAATTCTTTGAACTTTTCAAATGTTTTAGACTTGTGTTTCATTAAGTAGATATACCCAGATCTGCTCAAATCATCTGTGAAGGTGAGAAAATAACGATATCCGCCACGAGCTTCAACATTCATTGGACCACATACATCTGTATGTATGATTTCCAACAAATCTGTTGCTCTCTCCATAGTACCGGAGAACGGTGTTTTTGTCATCTTGCTCATGAGGCACGGTTCGCAAGTACCAAGTGATTCATAATCAAGTGATTCCAAAAGTCCATCAGTATGGAGTTTCTTCATGCGCTTTACACCGATATGACCTAAACGACGGTGCCACAAATAAGTTGCACTATCATTATCAACTCTACATCTTTTGCCTTCGACATTATGAATATGTGTATCACTACTATCGAGATTCACTAAAAATAGATCACTCTTCAAGGGTGCATGACCATAAAAGATATTACTCACATAAATAGAACAACCATTATTCTCTGATTTAAATCAATAACTGTCTCGCATCAAACAAGATCCAGATATAATGTTCATGCTCAACGCTGGCACCAAATAACAATTATTCAGGTCTAAAACTAATCTCGAAGGTAGATGTAGAGGTAGCGTGCCGACTGCGATCACATCGACTTTGGAACCGTTTCCCACGCGCATCGTCACCTCGTCCTTGGCCGGCTCGCTTATTCCGTAGTCCCCTGCTTCGAGTTGCAAATATTAGCAATGTAACCAGATCAAATACCCAAAGCTATCATGAGCTCTAGTAAGGTACACATCAATAACATGTATATCACATATACCTTTGTTCACCTTGCCATCCTTCTTATCCGCCAAATACTTGGGGCGTTCCGCTTCCAAAGGAACAGTTTGCTTGCGAGAGAAGCACTCGCCTTCGTGCTTAGGTCCAGACTTGGGTTTCTTCTCCCGAGCAAAGAACTTGCTTGCCGTTCTTCTTGAAGTTCCTCTTCTTCTTCCCTTTGCCCTTTTCTTGAAACTAGTGGTCTTGTCGACCATCAACACTTGATGCTCCTTCTTGATTTCTACCTCCGCAGCTTTTAGCATTGCGAAGAGCTCGAATTGTCTTGTTCATCCCTTGCATATTATAGTTCATCACGAAGCTCTTGTAGCTTGGTGGCGTGATTGGAGAATTTCATGAATGACGCTATCATCGTGAAGATTAACTCCAGTTGAATCAAGTGATTATTATACCCGCACATTTTGAGTATGTGTTCACCGACGTAACTATTCTCCTCCATCTTGCAGCTATAGAACTTATTGAGACTTCATATCTCTCAATCCGGGCATTTGCTTGAAATATTAACTTCATCTCCTGGAACATCTCATATGCTCCATGACGTTCAAAACGTTGTTGAAGACCCGGTTCTAAGTCGTAAAGCATGGCACACTGAACTATCGAGTAGTCATCAGCTTTGCTCTACCAGACATTCTTAACATTGTCACCGTGATCAAGAAGCAGTTCGCACCAGCCGGTGCTTCCAGGATGTAATTCTTCTATGCAGCAATGAGGATAATCCTCAGGTTGCGGACCCAGTCCGTGTAATTGCTACCATCATCTTTCAACTTTTCTTTCTCAAGGAACGCATTAAAATTCAACGGAACAACAACACGAGCCATCTATCTACAACAAACATAGACAAGCAAAATAGTATCAGGTACTAAGTTCATGATAAATTTAAGTTCAATTAATCATATTACTTAAGAACTCCCACTTAGACAGACATCTCTCTAGTCATCTAAGTGATCACGTGATCCAAATCAACTAAACCGTAACCGATCATCACGTGAGATGGAGTAGTTTTCAATGGTGAACATTACTATGTTGATCATATCTACTATATGATTCACGCTCGACCTTTCGGTCTCCGTGTTCCGAGGCCATATCTGCATATGCTAGGCTCGTCAAGTTTAACCCGAGTATTCCGTGTGTGCAAAAGCTGGCTTGCACCCGCTGTAGATGGACGAGAGCTTATCACACCCGATCATCACGTGGTGTCCGGGCACGATTTAACTTTGGCAACGTGCATACCTGGGAGAACACTTCTTGATAATTTTAGTGAGATATCATCTTAAAATGCTACCGTCAATCAAAGCAAGATAAGATGCATAAAGGATAAACATCACATGCAATCAATATAAGTGATATGATATGGCCATCATCATCTTGTGCTTGTGATTCCATCTCCAAGCATCGTCGTGATCACCATCGCCACCGGCGCCGACACCTTGATCTCCATCATAGTATCATTGTCGCTTCGCCATCTATTGCTTCTACGACTATCGCTACCGCTTAGTGATAAAGTAAAGCAATTACGGGCGCTTGCATTTCATACAATAAAGCGACAACCATATGGCTCCTGCCATTGCCGATAACTTCGTTACAAAACATGATCATCTCATACAATAAAATATAGCATCACGCCTTGACCATATCACATCACAACATGCCCCGCAAAAACAAGTTACACATCCTCTACTTTGTTGTTGCAAGTTTTACGTGGCTGCTACGGGCTTAGCAAGAACCATTCTACCTCGCATCAAAACCACAACGATAGTTCATCAAGTTAGTGCTGTTTTAACTTTCGCAAGGACCGGGCGAGCCACACTCGATTCAAATTAAAGTGAGAGAGAGACACCCGCCACCACCTTTAAGCACGAGTGCTCGTAACGGTGAAACCAGTCTCGCGTAAGCGTATCGTAATGTCGGTCCGGCCGCTTCATCTCACAATACCGCCAACCAAAGTATGACATGCCGGTAAGCGGTATGACTTGTATCGCCTAACTCACTTGTGTTCTACCTGCGCATATGACATCTACGCATAAAACCAGGCTCGGATGCCATCATGGGGAACGAGTAATTTCAAAAAATTCCTACGCACACGCAAGATCATGGTGATGACATAGCAACGAGAGGGAGAGTATTGTCCACGCACTCGTGAGATCAGAAGCGAAGCGCTATGACAACGCGGTTGATGTAGTCGACGCCTTCACGATCCGACCGATCCAAGCACCGAACGACGGCACCTCCGTGTTCAGACACGCTCAGCTCGATGACGCTCCCGGCCCGATCCAGAAAGCGCGGGGATGAGTTCCACAAGACGACGGCGTGGTGACGATGATGATGTTCTACCGGCGCAGGCTTCACCTAAACTCCGCGACGATATGACCGAGGTGGAATATGGTGGAGGGGGGCACCACACATGGCTAAGGAACGATCCATAGATCAACTTGTGTGTCCTAGGGTGCCCCCTGCCCCCGTATATAAAGGAGCAAGGGGGTGCGGCCGCCCTAGGAGGAGGCGCCACGAGGAGTCCTACTCCCACCGGACTCCCCTTCCTAGTTGGATTAGGACTTGAGGGAAGGAAAGAAGTAAGGAGGCGCCCCCCTTCCTTGTCCTATTCGGACTAGGGGGGGAGGGGGCGCGTGGCCTACCCTGGCCGGCCCTCCTCTTCTCCCTCATGGCCCACTAAGGCCCATTAACCCCGGAGGGTTCCGTAACCCGGTGTTCCTAAGAAATCCGATTTCACCTTAACTATTCCGATGTCCAAACATAGGCTTCCAATATATCAATCTTTATGTATCAACCATTTCGAGACTCCTCGTCATGTCCGTAATCACATCCAGGACTCAACAAACTTCGTACATCAAAACTTATAAACTCATAATAAAACTGCCATCGTAATATTAAGCGTATGCGGACCCTACGAAGTTCGAGAACTATGTAGACATGACCTAGAACTATTCTCGGTCAATAACCAATAGCGGAACCTGGATGCCCATATTGGTTGGTATCAGAGCCTCGTCTCTCTGTGTTAGGCCCGCCTAGAGAGTAAAGATGTCGACTAGGGATTAGGATTCTCTGACACTCTTAGTTTTGATGGCACAAATTTTGATGTTTGGGTAATTCGCATGCTTAATCTCTTTAGGTCATGGACTTAGAGCGAATTGTAGATATGGGTTTTTCCCAAAGGATCCTCAACGATTATCCTCTTATCTCAATGCTCAAGCTTCTAATGTGCTTCCAATAGTTATATTTCAACTCATGCCGTTCCGGGATGTCATGAGTTGTGGACGAAGCTTCAAGATAAATATGGTGTGTCCAAGATTTGATGATTGTTCTCCTCCACCTCCGGTCGTATAGTCTTCTCAACTTCTTCTACTCCACCTCTATGTGGTTTGCCACAATGATATGAGTAGTGTTGGTCATTGCAATGATGATAGTATGCTTATTGTGGATGATCCTTCATCACTATCTTATTGCAATGCCCTCTTTGGGCTTTAACACTTCGAGCACTCCAAATGTTTCACATGCTTGTGTTGATAGTCCTTGCATATCATGTAGAAATTGCTTGACTAAATCTCATGATGATATGCTTGCTATATCTTGTTGCCATGATAAAATGCATGTATTTCCTCGAGTTGTGCTAACAATGTAAGGAAACCCAACACCCCGTGGAACAAGATGTGGTCTTGAATGGTGCTTCAGGATCCTATCATCATCTATTGCGTTTTGCCTTATGGCTAAGGCTTCAAAGGTATCTCCTACTTTGAGTCTCTTTGATGAATGTTGATGCTAATGTATGAGGATAATGATGAAGAGAATGACAATGTTGCCTCCTTAAAATTAAGGGGAAATGGTTTTAAAGCTCTTCATAAAATAAAATTGCTCGTTCCAACTTCATGGAAATCATGTCCATTGCCATTGAGGGCAAGAAATATATTGATGAGTTGGAATCCGTCTTGAGGAGCATGAGGTCACCATTGATAAATGGAAAGTCATGAGCGTGATTACGCTAATGAGATTGCCCTCTCTCAAGCTCTTGAACTTGAACAAACCACCAAGGAATCTCTTGAGGAGACTTTGCTCTAGAATTATCTAGGAGGGAATCTCGTGATAGAGCTCTTGAGGTGGCAAATGATTTTGAATCTAAAAATGAGGAGCCATGCTAAACTCCTGGGACTTTGAGCACCTCGAAATGGCTCAAGGGTCATTAAGAGTGAGCTCATCAAACTCACTGAGTCTCATGCTCAACTTAAAGCTTCATATTCAAAAGAGCTAAGTTGTCTTCTCCTCTTGTTGCTAATGATGATGCTTGTGCTACCTCTATCTCTGTGAAGCATCCATTTTGAAGGAGAATAAGGGCTCAACTTGAGTTATTCTAGCAATTATGGGAAATTGAAGAAAGTCATGTAAAGCTCACAAGCTCTCATGATGATCTTCTAGTATCCCATAATGTGCTAAAGATAGCTCATGAGGCTATGAGTATCAAGGTAACATCTAGGAGCCGGGGGTGCGGCCGGCCCTAGGAGGAGGCGCGCCGGAGGAGTCCTACTCCCACCGGGACTCCCCCCTTTCCTAGTTGGATTAGGACTTGAGGGAAGGGAAAGAAGTAAGGAGGCGCCCCCCTTCCTTGTCCTATTCGGACTAGGGGGGGAGGGGGCGCGTGGCCTACCCTGGCCGGCCCTCCTCTTCTCCCTCATGGCCCACTAAGGCCCATTAACCCCCGGGAGGGTTCCAGTATCCCGGTGTTCCTAAGAAAATCCCGATTTCACCCGGAACTATTCCGATGTCCAAACATAGGCTTCCAATATATCAATCTTTATGTATCAACCATTTCGAGACTCCTCGTCATGTCCGTAATCACATCCAGGACTCCGAACAAACTTCGGTACATCAAAACTTATAAACTCATAATAAAACTGTCATCGTAACATTAAGCGTGCGGACCCTACGAGTTCGAGAACTATGTAGACATGACCTAGAACTATTCTCGGTCAATAACCAATAGCGGAACCTGGATGCCCATATTGGTTCCTACATATTCTACGAAGATCTTTATCGGTCAAACAGCATAACAACATACATTGTTCCCTTTGTCATCGGTATGTTAATTGCCCGAGATTCGATCGTCGGTATCCAATACCTAGTTCAATCTCGTTACCGGCAAGTCTCTTTACTTGTTATGTAATGCATCATTCCGTAACTAACTCATTAGCTACATTGGTTGCAAGGCTTATAGTGATGTGCATTACCGAGAGGGCCCAGAGATACCTCTCCGACAATCGGAGTGACAAAACCTAATCTCGAAATACGCCAACCCAACATGTACCTTTGGAGACACCTGTAGTACTCCTTTATAATCATCCAGTTACGTTGTGACGTTTGTTTGTACCCAAAGTGTTCCTCCGGTAAACGTGAGTTGCATAATCTCATAGTTACAAGAACATGTATAAGTCATGAAGAAAGCAATAGCAATAATACTAAACGATCAAGTGCTAGGCTAACGGAATGGGTCATGTCAATCACATCATTCTCCTAATGATGTGATCCCATTAATCAAATGACAACACATGTCTATGGTTAGGAAACATAACCATCTTTGATTAATAAGCTAGTCAAGTAGAGGCATACTAGTGACGTTGTGTTTGTCTATGTATTCACACATGTATTATGTTTCCGGTTAATACAATTCTAGCATGAATAATAAACATTTATCATGATATGAGGAAATAAATAATAACTTTATTTTTGCCTCTAGGGCATATTTCCTTCACACTGGCCCGGGGGGGGGGGGGGGGGTAAATAAATATGACCCTCGGGCTCCGGAAACCCAAGGGAAAAAGGGCTAGGTGAGGCAAATGGTAAAATCAAGGTTGGGCCTTGCTGGAGGAGTTTTATTCAAAGCGAACTGTCAAGGGGGTCCCATAAATCACCCAACCGCGTTAGGAACGCAAAATCTGGGAACATAACACCGGTATGACGGAAACTAGGGCGGCAAGAGTGGAACAAAACACCAGGCATAAGGCCGAGTCTTCCACCCTTTACCAAGTATATAGATGCATTTAAGAGATATTGGATATCCCAACATAAACCTGTCCACCATGGAGCAAACTTCAACTTCACCTGCAACTAACAACGCTATAGGAGGGGCTGAGTAAAGCGGTAACATAGCCTAGCAACGGTTTGCTAGGAAGGGTGAAAAGGTTAGAGGCTGACATGGCAATTTGGGAGGCTTGAAGAGGAAGCTATAGGTAGTGCAGCATAGCGATAGAACGAAGCAACTAGCATAGCAATGATAGTAATGAGATCCAAGGTGATGGTCATCTTGCCTGAAATCCCGCTAGGAAGAAGAACGAGTCCATGAAGAAGACGAACGAGAGTAGTCGAACAAATCCTCACAATCGCAACATTACCAGAACTAAGAAGCAAGATCAGAAAGAAACAAACAACATGGTAAATGCACAAGCATAAACATGGCATGATGCACAAACAAATATCATGCATGTCCGGTTTAATGAGGCATGGCATGGCAAAGTGCAACACACAATACTACAAATTAAGTGGAGCTCAATATGCCATGAGTTGCATATTGACAAAACACCACATTGACATATTTAATTTAATCTTGTTTAAGCTACCAAGCAATGTTAAATGTTGTTAAACATGGCAAGAGGTGAAGCATAATCAAGCTACCTATCTAGGCAAGTTTAAATGAGGTTGGAAACAACAAACAACAATTCCGAAAAATCCCCATGTTATTTAGCAATTTAACGCAAACAACAATTTTAAACATTTTAATTGTTGTTATCATGATGCGGATGACATATGCAAGTTTTAAGCAATTTTATGAAAACGTTGACATGAACATGTTATGAAGCATTTATCACCATGGCGGAACAAAAAGGGTGCCACGGCGGCGAAACGTAAATGGTGCCACGGCAACATTCCGATGATCCGTCAACTCATCAAGATGTCGGTGCGAACGAAAGTGTGGATGTGCAGAACATGCAAAAGATGGTGAGGGTGATCCCGGTTACCGGGTTCCCATGGGTCGACGCATGGCAAAATGAGGAGGAACGTGCATGAAGCAAATGGGCACGATGCAAACATACGGTTCATCTCAGACAACATGCATTCATCCATGAGCCATCGTCTTGGCGGTTATACCTTTGAAGCATGCATTTCGGGGCGGTTCAAAATCGTTGAGGGAAGTAGTCGTTCATGGGTCGTAGGGGAAGTAGTCGTACATGTTTCGTAGTTGTACACACTCCGTAGATGTTCGGGGACACGTCAAGGAACTTGACGTCCACGGGGCCTTCGAGGTCGACGGTAGTGGCACACACATCGTCGTGGAAGTAGTGGTTCATGTTTCGGTAGTGGAAGTAGACGTTCACGGCGACGGTAGAGGTACTCGCGATCTTGGCGACAGTAGTTGTTCACGGGTCGTAGACGTTCGGGTAGAGGTACTTGGCGCATCGTCGGGGTACTTGGCAAAATCTTGGAGAAGATGCTTGATGGTCCGGGTACGGGTCTTGGCGGTCTTGGTGACTCCAAGTGGCACCAGGCACGCGACCACGGTCAACCCCAATGAGTGTACAGAGGCAAAACTTGGTGGTGCTGCACATACGCGGTTGCTAGAAGATGGATGACGCCGGGTCGAGGCTGCGTCTTGGCGGCTCAACGAGGGTTGAATAGGAGCAGGGCGGAGCTCGTGATGGACGGGGAGCGCAACCTAGAGGCAACATCAGTGGTTGGTAGCGTGTGCGGGCGGCGTGTGGAGGCGGAGCAGGGAACTTGGCGCGGCCGTGGCTTCACCTTGCAGAGGAGCTCGAGGCAGTCGGCCACCAGGGAGACAAAGGCGAGTTTGTTGACGAGGCAGCCATGGTCGTTGGCGCACGAGGAAGAGAAGAAGGAGGTGTGCGGGAGGTGGCTGTCGGAGGAGAGCATCTCACGCGCGGGAAGGAGGTGATAGAGGCGGGGCTTGCCGGCAGGGTTGCAGCACGAGGATGGCGGCATTGTCCTGCAGGCACCCATGGCGGTCGTGAGCAACAAGGGTGCAGCGGCGCGACGCTGGAGCATGGGCTCGCCGGCCGGAGCAGCAGTGGGGTCACGGGGCGAGGCGAGGTCGAAGAAGCAGGAGGGAGCAGGCAGGCGAAGGGGCCAGCTTGCGGGAGCTCCGACGAGTGGCGCGGAGGTGGAGGCGCGGGTCGACGTGGCCATGGCCGGAGCAAGACAGGCAGGGCGGCGCGGTCATCGCTGATGCGAGGGGAGAAGGGCGACGGGTGATGTAGTGGGTCGAGGCGGTGGAGGGGAACACGAGCGAGGCGCGAGGGGATCGGGGTGAAGCCCTTCCTGGCACTGGCAACGGGCGTGCGTTGGCGGCGCTGGAGGAGGAACGAGGGGATCGATCGGGATGAGGCTAGGGTTTAAGAGGAGGCCAGTAATTGGGCTGCTGGTTGGGCCCGTGGCTCTTTGGCTGGGAGAATTGGGAACAAGGAGAGATGGGTTGGCCTGCACTGTTGAACGGTTGCTTTTCCAAAAAAAGGGATAGAAACAGGACAGCGAGCAAGAGAAGAGAAAATATTTGGGGTTCCAAATATTTTCTAAATGAACAGAGAATCGGCATGCAGCTACTTTGCTATATTGCAAAATGCCAGAACTTCAGATGGATTCAAAAGAGGAAAGAGCATGGATTTAGGATATGTGCAAACGGAAGGAACTTTAAAATGCAAGTGGGTTGTGGTTAATTCCAAATAAATGGAATATTTATTGTAGCTCCCTAAAATATTGAGAGGATATGTTATAAAGAGAAATCACCATGTGAATTCCCTCGATTTAAATGGACCGAAGATCCATACAATTTATTTAGATGAGTTGCAAAAATTAAATGACATGATGGCATGATGGCATGATGACATGATGCAAAGCAACAAGCAAATAGAACACACGACGGAACTCGGAATACATGGAAGGCAACTGGAGCTCGGTCTCGGGGTGTTACAGCCTTTTCCCGACCGAACCCGAAATCCCTCTCTGCGGTCGCTCACTCGCTCTCTTCCTCCTTCCTCTCTGACGGACGCCGCCTGCTCCTTCCTATCCGACGGGCGCCACCTGCTCCTTCCTCGCCTCCGCCCCATGCCACCTGCTCCCCTCCCAACCCCCTGTCGCCCCACGTTGTCGCCATTTTGCTTCCCCACGCCAGCCGCATACCCCATCTTATGCCATGCCGCTTGATTTTTTGCCGACCTGCTCTCTGACGGCGAGTTGCAGCGCTGCTTGTCTATATCCGGAGCATTTGGAGTGTACATTGCCGGAACGATGGTGGGGCCCCCTCCTCTCTCGGACTCCACGGCGGGTCATCTCTCCCCTGCCGTTGTCGACCACCTCCCCGCCGACGCCACACGCTTGCATCTGCACGCATCAGCAAGGAAGCCGTCGACCACGAAGCCATTCCCGACGCACCTACATCTGCATGCCGGTGCCACTCACCTCCATCTGCACGCCGGTGCCACTCACCTGCATCTGCACACATCTACATCAAGGCAAGGAGCTCGCCGGAGTAAAAAGGTCTTCTTTTTCTCGCCATCTTCTCCTACCACCTTATTTTCTTATAAAAATGTCTACTGGATTGCTCCATCGTTGCATTCCTGAACTCAATTTGTTCATTTGGCGTACGGTGTCAGTGGACTTGCTATGCTTGGAGTGGCACTTTACTAGACTGAAGAAATTGTTGCATCACTAGACTGAAGAAATTGTGTTGTCAGTTAGGAACTGGAGAAAATGTGTTGCAGGTTTTGATTTGCTTGCTGATCTTTAGTTAACTCCATATAAGAGTTTTGTACTGATTCAGTTAACTGACAACAAGTAACAACATGTTCTAATAGCAACAGTTTCAGAGTACTACTCTGAAATCCTCCTTGTTGTAGCTCACCTAAATGGTCGAATTCAAAGAACTGCAGTGGCCTTCAGTGATTGAGAGCATAAAATTTCCAACAATCTGAACAAACAAAGTAAAAAAGGATCAGTATCTCATCTCAGCTGATTTATTCTTCATAAAGCATAGGCTTTTGTTTGTTGGAAACTAGCCTGTGAAACTGAAATTTAAACTGAGTATGTAGTAAATTGTTTTTTGAAATCCTCCAAGCTAATCCATGTACTGAATTACTCCTTACTAGAGTACTGTCATTTAAAAGTAAACTGAATTTTAAACTGAGTACTAGAGTAAACTTGCCAGAGTACAAATTTATGCATTATTCCATATTTTTTGAAATACCTACTACTATGAGTTATGTCAGCAGGGCTACTATGAATTTTAAATTGTTTTTTGGATGCAAAATGCTTTAGGAGCACCCTTGAGGATGTTAAGACTGTTAGTTATGCAAACATAGTGAAAGATCAGCCAAGTTGTGCATCCAAACATAGTTGTTCTCCTCTCTGTAGAAGGATGAGGGTTGCTGGTAAACACAAATCTTCAAGCCAAATTTTGAAGATTGCAAATGACCATGACCATGATCAGCAGCAATTTTGAAAGCAAAATTCAGTAAAAAAAAATTGAAAGCAAATAATTTTGAGTTGAATATACAGTACATCTAATGTACTATATGTGTGTTGTCTAGATGCCAGCCATAAGTTAGTGGCCATGCCACCATATTGGTCCATGTCCATGTTACTTCTGCTATTGCCAAGCATGACATGCCATCTTTGATTATGTTTTTGACGGATCTTGGTGTGTGTTGCATTGTGCTACTCCATATTGGTCCATGTCACTTCTGCTATTGCCAAGCATGCCATGCCATCTTTGATTCTGTTTTTGATGGCACTAGGCAACCCTGTGAAGTGATGTCTTTGATTCTGTTTTTGATAGAGTACATTTGCATGGCACTGCAAGGGACTCCCTACTTGAGCAAATAGACTAAGTTATATCCCTACTTGAGCAGATGGACTAAGTTTCCCCTGCAAGGGTTTTGTAGCTCATGGAGTACATTTTATTAGGAGATAATCCAAATAAATTCAAAAAAATCAGAAAATTCCAAATAATTCATATAAATTAAAATAAGTCCAATAATCCTATTTGGATTCATTGGCGCCATGTACAGCAAAACATGGTGCTGAAAATTGACTGAAGCTGAAACTAAACTGAAACCCAGGCTATTTTGGAATAACCAAAATTAATCCAAATCAATTCAAATAATCAAATAAATCCAAATAACCCACATTAATTCAAATATTCTAAATTAATCCAAATAATTCAATTAATCTAAATAACCTAGATAATTCAATTAAGCCAAATAACCCAAATTCCAATAAATTCCAACAAGGAGTTGATATACAAGGATTAGACAAGGCATACACAAGGACGTGACAAGGGCCTCTTTGTCCCCTCTTGACACAAGATTACACAAGACATACACAAGGAGCACTTGGTATCAACAACTACCCGACTACATGTGATAGAGGCAAAGGTGTCCTGTCTTTCGATGAGATGATGGATATCGCTTTGGTGGAAGTCGACTTTGACAATCCGACTACGGACGTGCGAGGACGTCGCGCCTTAGCAATCGCTAAACCAACTCCGAGAGGTTATTGACCACGCCGGAGCACGATCAACCTGTCCACGAGAGTCTGTTTCCTGCGAGCAAACGAAGAACAAGCAAGAAACTAAGATTGCAATCTGGATATTGCGAATATAAGATGAAAGCTTCATTGATCAAGGTGGGGTTCTGTGACGCCTTTGTCTGGTCGTTGAACACAAATGAAGTACGCGAAGTTGCAGCTATGGCGAACTTTTAATCTAAACAAAACCCAAAGTCTAAACGACGCCCTAAGGGCTGTATTTATGGAGGAAGAGGGGGGAATTTCGTGGCCCTTGGGGAAGGGGTCCGAAACCAACCCTATCTCTTGTTTCCCCACACATACGGACTCTAAAAACAGTCTATACTCAAGTATTTCGAAAATACATGGGCTGGCCCAATAATAAGGTGACGCAGCACCTGGAATAGCCTTTGGACGAAAGTTATGAAGTAGCATCTTGTATATTTCGTCCAAGGCTTCATGCACTCATTATGGTGGCTTCAACGTCCTGAAATCATCACTTGTAACTCCGTTCTTGTTCCCCTTGTGCATGCCATCATCTTCATGCTTGTTCTTGCTCCAATGTTCATCCTTCTCCAAGCTAGGCCCTTCATTTGTAAGCAAAACAAATGTATCCAATTTAGGCAGCATCATATTCTCATGAACATTAGAATCATGACCAAGAAACGAAAGTACCTGGTAATTTAATTGGCGTGCGCGAGGTCTAGTAATTGGTCTAGTATGTATAGCAGCAGGGGCTGTGGGTGTAACAATGGTATTGATGTCCTCATCATCCTCCCCTTCTTGAAATGAAGTCGTCCTCGACGGAAGCTCATCTTCCTCACCCAAAAAGGCTTCAAATCTGCAATGTTAAAAGTGGGACTAACCCCAAAATCTACAGGCAACTCAAGTTTATATGCATTATCATTTATTTTCTCTAACACCTTAAAAGGACCATCAGCACGTGGCATTAGCTTTGATTTGCGCAAATAAGGAAATCTATCATTACACAAATGTAACCAAACAAGATCTCCAGGTGCAAACACAACATGTTTTCTACCTTTATCTCCAGCAAGTTTATATTTAGCATTCATACGCTCAATGTTTTCCATAGTTAACTCATGCATTTTTAAAATCAATTTAGCACGTTGTTTAGCATCAAAATTAACCTTCTCCGAAGATGGAAGAGGCAACAAATCAATAGGTGCACGAGGTAGGAAACCATACACAATTTCAAAAGGGCACATCTTAGTAGTAGAATGCAATGAATGATTACAAGCAAATTCAATATGAGGCAAGCATTCTTCCCACATTTTCTTATTATTCTTCAAAACAGCCCTAAGCATAGTAGACAATGTTCTATTGACTACTTCAGTTTATCCATCGGTTTGGGGTGATAAGTAGTACTAAAAGCGCTTTAGTCCCCAACTTAGCCCATAAACATCTCCAAAAGTGGCTAAGAAATTTAGTATCACGATCTGAAACAATAGTATTTGGCACACCATGCAAGCGAATAATTTCACGGAAGAACAAATTAGCAACATTAACAGCATCATCACTTTTATGACATGGTATAAAGTGTGCCATTTTCGAGAATCTATCCACGACAACAAATATGCTATCCCTCCCCTTCTTTGTTCGAGGTAAACCTAAAACAAAGTCCATAGATATGTCCTCCCAAGGAACACTAGGTACAGGCAAAGGCATATATAAACCATGAGGATTGAGTCCTAACTTAGCTTTTTGACATGTAGTGCAACGAGCAACAAAGCGCTCAACATCCCGTCTCATCTTTGGCCAAAAGAAATGTGTTGCAAGTATGTCCTCCGTCTTATTCACGCCAAAGTGTCCCATTAGTCCTCCTCCATGCGCCTCCTGCAACAACAAAAGATGAATGGAGCTAGCTGGAATGCATAGCTTGTTAGCACAGAACACAAATCCATCATTAACGACAAACTTGTTCCATGTTCTTCCTTCTTTACAATTCTGTAATACATCTTTAAAATCAGCATCATGCACATGTTGATCTTTGATGGTATCCAAACCAAATATTTTGAAGTCAGGTTGTGAAAGCATAGTATAGCGACGAGACAATGCATCAGCAATAACATTTTCTTTACCCTTCTTGTGTTTAATGACATAAGGGAAAGTCTCAATGAATTCAACCCATTTAGCATGTCTACGATTCAGTTTAGCTTGACTTTTAATATGTTTCAAAGATTCATGATCAGAATGTATAACAAATTCTTTGGGCCATAAATAATGTTGCCATGTTTCTAAAGTCCGAACAAGAGCATATAATTCTTTATCATAAGTAGAATAATTCAGACTAGGCCCACTCAATTTTTCAAAAAAGTATGCAACAGGTTTGCCATCTTGTAATAACACACCTCCTAATCCAATTCCACTAGCATCACATTCAAGCTGAAATGTCTTATTAAAATCAGGAAGTTGGAGCAAAGGAGCATGTGTCAACTTATCTTTCAACACCGTGAAGGCTTCTTCCTGTGCGGTACCCCAAATAAAAGGCACATCCTTCTTTGTAAGCTCATTGAGAGGTGCAGCAATGGTGCTGAAATCTCTCACAAAACACCTATAGAATCCAGCGAGGCAAAGAAAACTCCTCACTTGTGTGACCGTTTTGGGCTGCGGCCAACTCTCGATAGCTTCAATCTTGGCTTTATCAACTTCAATTCCCTGTGGAGTAACAACATAGCCAAGAAAAGACACTCGGTCGGTGCAAAAGGTGCACTTCCCAAGGTTACCAAACAAACGTGCATCACGTAGAGCAATAAAAACAGCACGTAAATGTTCGAAATGTTCCTCCAAAGATCTGCTATAAATCAATATGTCATCAAAGTAAACAACCACAAATCGTCCAATGAAAGCACGTAAAACTTCGTTCATAATCTCATGAAAGTACTAGGTGCACTAGTTAATCCAGAAGGCATGACTAACCACTCATATAATCCAAATTTAGTTTTAAATGCTGTTTTCCATTCATCGCCCAATTTCATACAAATTTGATGGTATCCACTACGCAAATCAACTTTGGAGAATATTGTAGAGCCACCCAATTCATCAAGCATATCATCTAGCCTAGGAATAGGATGACGATAACGAATAGTAATATTATTAATGCCTCTACAATCAACACACATACGCGATGTACCATCCTTTTTCAGCACTAGAATAATAGGAACAACACAAGGACTAAGGGATTTGCGCATATAACCTTTGTCGAGAAGATCTTGTACTTGACGCATAATCTCCTTCGTCTCCTCTAGATTGGTACAGTATGGCGCACGGTTTGGCAGTGAAGCACTGGGAATTAAGTCAATCTGATGCTCAATCCCTCGAATAGGTGGTAATGTACGTCTTGTGGAAAGACGTCAGCGAACTCCTGCAAAATATTAGTGACAGCAGGAGGCAAAGAGGAAGGCACGTCCTCGAATGAAAATAATGCCTCTTTGCACACAAAACCATAGCAAACAGATTTGCTGAAATCTAGCTCATCAATATCAGATTTGGTGGCAAATAAACATGCACTTTTCAATTTAATTTCAGAAGTAACACTAGATGGTTTATTATTAGGCTTCATTTGTTGCTCAAATTCTTTTGCCACAATCTGATTTTCACTCTTATTCTGCTCCTATTTTGCTTTATTAGCTCTATTAATATCATCTTTCAAAATGGAATCAGGATTCATAGGAAGCAAAGTAATATTTTTATCCTTATGAACAAGAGTATACTGATTATTTCTACCATGGTGTACAGAATTTTTATCAAATTGCCATGGTCTACCAAGTCATAAGGAACATGCTTGCATAGGTACCACATCACAATCAACATAATCAACATATGTAGAGATACTAAAATGCACACGAACAGTACGTGTTACCTTAACCTTGCCGCTATTGTTGAACCATTGGATGTAGTAAGGATGTGGATGTGGTCTTGTGGTGAGAGAGAGCCTCTCCACCATCTTCATGCTAGCCAAGTTGTTGCAGCTCCCTCCGTCTATGATGACGCGCACAGAACGTTCCTTCACAACTCCCTTTGTATGGAACAAATTATGCCTCTGATTTTGCTCAGCTAGTGTGACCTGCACACTCAAAACACGTTGAGCAACTAAACATTCATACCTGTCAGCGTCTTTAGGAGCCATGTGTTGCGTGTCATGATCAGAATCATCTCCAGCGTGTTCTTCACGTGTAATAAGAGCCAACATCTCCTCATCATAGTCACTAGCGGACTCATACCCACCATCCTCAGTAGCAAGCATCACACGCTAAGATTTGCATTCTCTCGCATAATGACCTCTTCCCTTACAACAACGACAAATAATATCGCTTGTGTGCCCAGTTGATGCCATGGAAGAAGAAGAGCTCTGTGTAGGCCCGACAGGTGCGCTCTTGGCAGATAGTTGTGGTTGTGCCTGCTTTCTTGTATCACGGCTGGAGGTGGCACCTAATGGAGGTGCTGGTGCAGTGGAAGTAGAAGAGGCACGCGGTGTCCATGATGAAGGTCGACCTGCAGAAAAGTTAGTTCGCGCCAATGCTTGTCGATCCTGCATTTCACGTTTAGCTTTACAAGCAAGATGGAATAAACGAGTGATATTAGTATACTCCTTATACTCTAGGATGGTCTAAATCTCTCTATTTAATCCACCCATAAAACATGCAAGCATAGGTTCATTCTCCTCAACAATACCACATCTAATCATGCCAGTTTGTAATCCCTGATAATATTCTTCTACAGAATTTTTTTTCCTTGTCTCAAACATTGCAATTTTTGAAGCAATTCACGTTGATAATATGGTGGAACCCAACGAGTACGCATAGCAGTTTTCAAAGCAGCCCAAGTAGCTGGAATAGGATATAATCTACAATGTTCAGACCACCATATAGATGCAAAGCTAGTGAAAGCACAAACAGCAGCAAGAACACGTCTCTCCTCAGGATATTTTAAACATGTAAATCGTTGTTCAGTTTCTAACTCCCAAGTAAGATATATATTAGGAACATATCTACCCTCAAATGGTGGAATATTCAATTTCAGTTTAGGAAGATGGTCATGATCTCGTACCTGAGGGAGAGCCCTACCATTGTGATTATTTGCATGTGGACGACCTGGTGGTTTTGGTGCTGGTGGTTGCACGTAGTTCTGATTTTGATCAACCTCATCCTCGTAATCTCCCGCATAATCATCCTCCGCATCAGCAGCAGGAGCCACAGAAGTATCAACAGCAGCACCAATAGTTTGGCCAGGCTGAAGAAGGACACGACTTGCTCGATGGAGGGCTGTTTCACGATGTGGAGGTAGTTGTTGTTGTTGTTGCAGAGGTGCGGCAGGTGCAGCCGGTGGAAGACGCGCAAGCAGTTCATTAAATCTGTTATCGAGCTTTGTTTCGAACGTCTTCTCAAGGCCAGTGATCTTCTCCATGACCTCTTCAAAATTGTTCAAGACATCTTGCACTGTTCACCATCATTTGCTGAAACTTATCATGAAGCTCCTTGTTCGTTAAGTTCTCCCAGTCAATCTCGTCGGCTTGTGATCCTGGCATGGTTAGCAGCAATAGAAACACACAAGAATATGATCCTACAGACTACTAACAAGTGGTGGTGATGGGTGTCACCGATGACCCACAAGTGTAGGGGGTCAATCGTAGTCCTTTAGATAAGTAAGAGTGTCGAACCCAACGAGGAGTAGAAGGAAATGATAAGCGGTTTTCAGTAAGGTTTTCTCTGCAAGCACCGAAATTGTAGGTGATAGATAGTTTTGTGATTATATAAATGATAACAAGTAACACGTAAATAAAGTAAATAAAGTGCAGCAAGGTGGCCCAATCCTTTATGTAGCAAAGGATAAGCCTGGACAATTTCTAATAATGAGAAAGGAGCTCCCGAGGACACATGGGAATTATCGTGAAGCTAGTTTTCATCATGTTGATATGATTCGTGTTCGGTACTTTGATAATTTGATATGTGGGTGGACCGGTACTTGGGTACTGCCCTTACTTGGACAAGCATCCCACTTATGATTAACCCCTATTGCAAACATAAACCATACGTTGTCTTCCTTGTCCAACGTCAACTCTTTTAGCATGTCATACCTAATGAGTGCTCCCAATTATAAAAAGGTGTCCAAGATAATATATTTGTATGTGAACCCCTCTTTCCTTATCACTTCCTATTAATTGCAACGATGACCAAAACAACGTTCATCAACTCTCAACAATTTTCATGCCTCATACTTTCAATGCGTGAAGTTATCACTATCCATAAGATCAATATGAACTCTTTTATTCTTTTTACTTTCTCAAGATCATAGCAACATAGCAAATCCCATGACTCAACACTAATCTTTGTTATAGATAGCTCACGGACTCGATTACAAAAAGAGATCACAAAGCAGAACTCAAACTACTTGATATCAAAACTTCAATCTACTAGATCAAGATACTACTAAAAGGATCGAACTAAATAAAGCGGTAAAGATAGGAGTGTGATGGTGATACGATACCGGGCATCTCCCCCAAGCTTGGCAGTTGCCAAGGGGAGTGCCCATACCCATGTGATTATGTCCTCGGAGGTGGTGAAGTAGGAGTTGTTGATGATGTAGGCTTGTTCCTCAATTTATGCTTGAGTATAATATTTTGCTCCTTTATATCCTCTATCTCCTGCTCTAGGCTTAATATGCACTTATGATTGGAACTCTAGCAAGCGTACACAACTACTAAAGATTCATTAAGGTAAAACCTAACCATAGCATTAAAGTATCAAGTCCCCTTTTATCCCATACGCAAACAACCTACTTACTCGGGTCTGTGCTTCTGTTCACTCACGCCATCCACCATAAGCAAATCATAAACATATTGCAAACCCTACAGCAGGGATCCCTCACGCTTGCGTGACATGGAGAGCACCATAGGACAGCACCAATAATAAAACATGCAACTCAAACCAATCACGATCATCAATTAACCCATAGGACAAAACGGATCTACTCAAACATCATAAGATAGCCATACATCATTGGGAAATAATATATAGCGTTGAGCACCATGTTTAAGTAGAGATTACATCAGGTAAGAGAGAGGTTATACCGCTGCATAGGGGGAGGAAGAGTTGGTGATGAAGGCGGTGAAGTTGTTGGTGAAGATCGCGGTGATGATGATGGCCCCCGGCAGCGCTCCGGCGCCACCGGAAGCAAGGGGGAGAGAGCCCCCCTTCTTCTTCTTCTTCCTTGACCTCCTCCCTAGATGGGAGAAGGGTTTCCCCTCTGGTCCTTGGCTCCCATGGCTTGGTAGGGGCGAGAGACCCTCCGAGATTGGATCTATCTCTCTGTTTCTGCGTTCTCAGATTCTACCCCTTCACCGTTTCTTAAATATCCGGAGATCCGTAACTCCGATTGGGGTGAATCTTTCGCCCAGATCTTTCTCATAAAATTAGCTTTCTTGCGCAAAAAGAAGAGCATCAACCGCCTTACGGGTGGCCCATGAGAGCCAGGCCACGCCCAGGGGGGAGGGCCCCCCCCTGTCTCGTGGCCACCCCGGACACCGTTTCGCGTTGATTTTACTTCCCACAAATCATAAATATTCCAAAAAAATCTCCATCCGTTTTTATCCCGTTTGATATTGGGTTTCTGCGAAGCAAAAAACATGCAACAGACAGGAACTGGCACTGGGCACTGGATCAATATGTTAGTCCCAAAAATAGTATAAAAAGTTGCCAAAAGTCTATGAAACTTGAAGAATATTGGCATGAAACAATCAAAAATTATAGATACGACGTAGACGTATCAGCATCCCCAAGCTTAATTCCTGCTCATCCTCGAGTAGGTAAATGGTAAAAAAGATAATCTTTGATGTGGAATGCTACCTAACATAATCTTGATCATATGTCTAATCATGGCATGAATATTAAGACACGAGTGATTCAAAGCAATAGTCTATCATTTGACATAAAAACAATAATACTTCGAGCATACCAATAAAGCAATCATGTCTTTTCAAAACAACATGGCCAAAGAAAGTTATCCCTACAAAATCATATAGTCTGGCTGTTGCTCTATCTTCATTACACGATGTATTTAATCATGCACAACCCCGATGACAAGCCAAGCAATTGTTTCATACTTTAATAATCTCAAACTTTTTCAATTTTCACGCAATACTTGAGCGTGAGCCATGGACACAACACTATAGGTGGAATAGAATATGATGGTGGGGGTTATGTGGAGAAGACACAAAAGGAGAAAGTCTCACATCGACTAGGCGTATCAACGGGCTATGGAGATGCCCATCAATAGATATCAATGTGAGTGAGTAGGGATTGCCATGCAACGGATGCACTAGAGCTATAAGTGTATGAAAGCTCAAACCGAAACTAAGTGGGTGTGCATCCAACTTGCTTGCTCATGAAGACCTCGGGCATTTGAGGAAGCTCATCATCGGAATATACAAGCCAAGTTCTATAATGAAAATTCCCACTAGTGTATGAAAGTGAAAGCATAGGAGGCTCTCTCTATGAAGAACATGGTGCTACTCTGAAGCACAAGTGTGGTAAAAAGATAGTAACATTGCCCCTTATCTCTTTTTCTCTCATTTTTTATTTTCTCTTTTTTTCTTTTTGGTGGTGGGCTTCTTTGGCCTCTTTTTTTATTTGGGCTTCTTTGGCCTCTTTTATTTTTCATAAAGTCTGGAGTCTCATCCCGACTTGTGGGGGAATCATAGTCTCCATCATCCTTCCTCACTGGGGCAATGCTCTAATAATGATGACCATCACACTTTTATTTACTTACAACTCAATATCTAGAACAAAGATATGACTCTTTATGAATGCTTCCAGCGGTGTACCGGGATGTGCAATGATCTAGCATAGCAATGACATCAAAAAAAGGGACAAGCCATGAAAACATCATGCTAGCTATCTTACGATCATGCAAAGCAATATGACAATGAATGCTCAAGTCATGTATATGATGATGATGGAAGTTGCATGGCAATATATCTCGGAATGGCTATGGAAATGCCATGATAGGTAGGTATGGTGGATGTTTTGAGGAAGATATAAGGAGGTTTATGTGTGATAGAGCGATCGTATCACGGGTTTGATGCACCGCTAATTTTGCACCAACTCTTGAGGTGAGAAAGGGCAATGCACTGCATCAAGAGACTAGCAATGATGGAAGGGTGAGAGTGCGATAATCTATGGACTCAACATTAGTCATAAAGAACTCATATACTTATTGCAAAAATCTACAAGCCATTGAAAACAAAGTACTACGCGCATGCTCCTAGGGGGATAGATTGGTAGGAAAAGACCATCGCTCGTCCCCGACCGCCACTCATAAGGAAGACAATCAATAAATAAAATTGTGCTCCAACTTCATCACAAAGCGGTTCACCATACGTGCATGCTACGGGAATCACAAACCTCAACACAAGTGTCTCTACAATCCACAACCACCCACTAGCATGACTCTAATATCACCATCTTTATAACGTAAAACTATTGCAAGGAATCAAACATATCATATTCAGCGATCTACAAGTTTATGTAGGAATTTATGACTAACCATGTGAATGACCTATTCCTGTCATCTCTCTAAATAGATATAAGTGAAGCAAGAGAATTTAGTTCTTTCTAAAAAAGATATGCCCACGCTCTAACAATTATAAGTGAAGCAAAAGAGCATTCTACAAATGGCGGTTTTCTATGTGAAGAGAAACAGGCAATCCAGACTTCAAAAGTTATAAGTGAAGCACGTGAAGCATTCTATAAAGCCATACTCAAAAGATTTAAGTGAAGTGCAATGAGCATTATATAAATCAAACAAGGACTATCTCATACCAGCATGGTGCATAAAATAAAAATGAAAACTAAATGCAAAAGACGCTCCAAGACTTGCACATAATGCATAAATGAAACGAATACGAAAACATACCGATACTTGTTGAAGAAAGAGGGGATGCCTTCCGGGGCATCCCCAAGCTTATACGCTTGAGTCTCCTTGAATATTTACTTGGGGTGCCTCGGGCATCGCCAAGCTTGAGCTCTTGCCTCTCTTCCTTTTCCTCATATCGAGACCTCCTCGTTTAGACATTTCATCCACACAAAACTTCAACAGAAAACTCGGTAAGATCCGTTAGTATAATAAAGCAAATTACCACTCTAAGTACTGTAGAAAACCAATTCATATTTTGTTTTTGCATTATGTCTACTGTAATATAACTTTTCCATGGCTTAATCCACCGATACAAATTGATAGATTCATCAAAACAAGCAAACTATGCATCAAAAACAGAATCTGTCAAAAACAGAACAGTCTGTAGAAATCTGAACATCCACCATACTTCTGTTACCCCAAAAATTCTACAACAATTGGGACAAATAAACAAGCTGTATAGCAAGACAGTTCAAAAGGAATCAGAACCAATTGACGTTCCAGTTAAAAATGTAAAATCGCGGACTACAGACAAAGTTTCTGTCCTCCACCGTACAAACCAACAAGCATCATAAACATCCTAAAGGCAAACCTTGGCACATTATTTTTATAATAAAATGGAAATATACAAGGGGATAATTATTTTTGTTGAAAAGTTTCTGTAATTAAGATTCACAAAGTTTCCGTGAGCATGAACAAAGTTCAAGGCTAGCTCCCACTTCAAAAATGCTTGTCTTTCTCACTTTCACTTTCCTTTTTGAAAGGGTTTTTTAGGTTCCCCTATTTATTTTTTTGTTTTTAAACTATATGAAAGCACTCAACAGAAATAAATGACTCTCTAAAACTTCCGGGTTGTCTCCCTAGCAGCGCTTTCTTTAAAGCCATTAAGCTAGGCATATAGTGCTCAAGTAATGGATCCACCCGGATCCCAAGGTATATCAAAGCCAATTTTAATTAACAATGATTTGTAATTTAGTAGTGAGCACAAAGTAACATATATCATGCAACAACGAAGTCTAAATCTCTTCCTATGCATCAGCATGTCATAAAAGAATAATTCATGCACACGTAGTAAAGGCCAATGCATAGTATAAACAGTTTCTTGCAATTCTATCGTGTTGGAAACATAGAGAGGTGGAGACATAGTTCCTCTCTCATAATAATTGCAAGTAGGAGCAGCAAGCACATGCATATTATATCTATCAAAATGTGCAACGATAGAAGGCAACCCATCAATGTAATCCTTAATAAGCACAAACTTCTCCGATATAGTGTGGTAGGGAGAATTCAAAAAGATAATAGGACTATCATGCGTGGGTGCAATAGCAGCAATTTCATGTTTAACATAAGGAACTATAGCAAGTTCATCTCCATAAGCATAATTCATATTGGCATCTTGGCCACAAGCATAGCAAGCATCATCAAAAAGGGATATTTCAAGAGAATCAATGGGATCATAGCAATCATCATAGCAATCATCCTTCGGTAAGCACGAAGGGGAATTAAACAATTTATGAGTTGAAGAGTTACTCTCATTAGAAGGTGGACACGGGTAGCTAATCCGCTCTTCCTCCTTTTGTTCTTCGCTCTCCTCCTCATCTTTTTCATCCAATGAGCTCACAATTTCATCAATTTCTTCTTCCATAGCTTCCTGCGAAATATTAGTCTCTTCTTGGACAGTGGGGACTTCCTTCATAAAAGCATTAATATAGTAATTATATTCATAATTTTCATAGCAATATCTAAGTATAGCAAGATTTTTAGGCCTACAAACTGCATCATCAAAATCATCAAACGCTTTAAACACAGATTCAATCTCATAAGCACCCATAAAAGCAACAAATTCTTCTATTTGTTCCACATCATAGTAATCATATCTACCATTAGCATAAGAAGGCAAGGTTTCATTATAGTTGAATTTGCATGAAAAGGGAAGGTGTGGATCCTCCACCCTAGAGCAACAAGTATAATCATGCATCACACATAGTTGATGAGCATACCAACGCAAAATAATAAATAGATCCCATAATAGTTTCCCTTTTTGTGTCGAGCGATAATCCCTAAAGTATTCACGTTGATCCAACGTGTCTCCCATTATAAAGTTGAATGGGGTTTTCTCAGGATTATCAAAGTAGTACTTAATATCTTTCACATAATGAGAATCGAGGGTTTTAGGAGTTACCCCATCTACATGAGTAGCTAGTACATCTAATGTTTTTGGTTTTTTGTGTTCCATATCCATAACTAAAGATAGAGAACAACTAAGAACAACAAATAAAAATTACTTAGTGATAAAGCAAACAAGCACACACGAGAATATTCACCCCACGCTATGACTCCCCAGCAACGGCACCAGAAAAAGGTCTTAATGACCCGCAAGTTTACGGGATAGTTGTAGCCTCCTTCAATAAGTAAGAGTGTCGAATCCAACGAGGAGCTAAAGGTAGAACAAATACTCTCTCAAGTCCTATCGGCCACTGATACGACTCTACGCACGCTTGACGTTCGCTTCACCTAGAACAAGTATGAAACTAGAAGTACTTTGTAGGTGTTGTTGGATAGGTTTGCAAGATAATAAAGAACAAGTAAATATAAACTAGGAGCTGTTTAGATAAAGAAGCAATAAAGTAAGTATTAGTAGAGAGCTTTTTGTTACGAGAAAGTTATTTGTCCAAGGCAATCGATAACTAGACCGGTAATCACTATTGTAATTCTATTTGAGGGAGAGGCATAAGCTAACATACTTTCTCTACTTGGATCATATGCACTTATGATTGGAACTCTAGCAAGCGTATGCAACTACTAAAGATTCATTAAGGTAAAACCCAACCATAGAATTAAAGTATCTTGTCCCCTTTTATCCCATACGCAAACAACCAACTTACTTGGGTATGTGCTTCTGTTCACTCACGCCACCCATCATAAGCAAATCATAAACATATTGCAAACCCTATAGCAGGGATCCCTCACGCTTGCGCGACACGGAGAGCACCATAGGACAGCACCAATAATAAAACATGCAACTCAAACCAATCACGATCATCAATTAACCCATAGGACAAAACGGATCTACTCAAACATCATAAGATAGCCATACATCATTGGGAAATAATATATAGTGTTGAGCACCATGTTTAAGTAGAGATTACAGTGGGTAAGAGAGAGGTTACACCGCTGCATAGGGGGAGGAAGAGTTCGTGATGAAGGCGGTGAAGTTGTTGGTGAAGATCGCGGTGATGATGATGGCCCCCGGCAGCGCTCCGGCGCCACCGGAAGCAAGGGGGAGAGAGCCCCCCTTCTTCTTCTTCTTCCTTGACCTCCTCCCTAGATGGGAGAAGGGTTTCCCCTCTGGTCCTTGGCTCCCATGGCTTGGTAGGGGCGAGAGCCCCTCCGAGATTGGATCTATCTCTCTGTTTACGCGTTCTCGATTCTACCCTTCACCATTTCTTAAATATCCGAGATCCGTAACTCCGATTGGGGTGAATCTTTCGCCCAGATCTTTCTCATAAAATTAGCTTTCTTACGCGAAAAGAAGAGCGTCAACCGCCTTACGGGTGACCCATGAGAGCCCAGGCCGCGCCTAGGGGGGAGGGCACGCCCCCTGTCTCGTGGCCACACCGGACACCGTTTCGCGTTGATTTTACTTCCCAAAAATCATAAATATTCCAAAAAAAATCTCCGTCCGTTTTTATCCCGTTTGGACTTTGTTTGATATTGGGTTTCTGCGAAAGAAAAAACATGCAGCAGACAGGAACTGGCACTGGGCACTGGATCAATATGTTAGTCCCAAAAATAGTATAAAAAGTTTCCAAAAGTCTATGAAACTTGAAGAATATTGGCATGAAACAATCAAAAATTATAGATACGACAGAGACGTATCACCTGGCCACAACTGTTAGGAACATTACCTTCCAAATGTTGTTAGTGTTTGACACGGTGCGCTGGGGTTCAGGTTCTCCTGGAAGTACATAGTAACTATTCTTCACTGTTGCCATGTCAAACCACTTTTCATCGATGTGAAACATATTGGTCATTGGTTTGAACATAGCCCAAGAATTTGAGATTGAATTGTCATCGAGCATGGACATACAAAATTTCAATCTCACAAGCTTGTTCTCTGGCTTGAGGTGAGGCTTCACAGTGCTTGTGATGCGGTTGAGCTCATTAAACTGGAACCTCTTATGTAGGGTCGACCGGACCACACCTAGAGACCGTGCCAGAGATCGAATTGTCCTTCTTTCATTTGGTGGGATTGTTGAGGTCCTCGCTAGATCCATCTCCTTTCTCTTTCGGCCATCTCTTCCTGGCTTCTTGCTTGAGACATTTACTTCTTTGCCATCGACAATTTGCTTTTTGGCGTCTTCCCAAATTCTTTCAACAGATCATACACTTATGTTCAACAGGGTTGAAACTAGCAGCTTGTCGTGTGGTTGAACAGACCCATCTCTGAGCTCAATTACTATTAAGGCGAAGTAAACACCATGCCTCTCCTTATCTGACAATTCTCTTCTTTTCTCTTGAAGTATCCAATTCATAACTTCACCCTCTTCCTCTTGAGCTTCATCCTCTTCCCCTTCATCTTCTTGAGGCATACAATTCATGGCTTCATCGTCTTCCTCTCGAGGCATCAAGTTCAAATCCATAGCTCCATTCTCTGCCACTTGAGGTTCCTCCTCTTCAGGGATCCAATTCAAATTAAGACCTTCATCATCTTCCTCTTAAGGCATCAAGTTCAAACCAATAGCTTCATGTTCTTCCTCTTGAGGCATCAAGTTCAAATCCATAGTTATGTGTTCCTTCCATCAATGACAGAAGATGAGTACACCATGGTACAATAACAAGAATGTACACACACAAAATGAGTATGCAAGTCAAACAAGAAATGCTGCCATGGCACCATTATAGAAAGGATGCCATGGCACCATTACAGAAAGGCTGCCATGGCAGCCAAACACTTTGCTCTAGCCATAAGCCGTTTCCCCTAGTTAGAGTAGTTAACTGAATCTTACTCTAGTTAGAGTTGTTTTGCTGAATTTTACTCTACTTACAGTAGTTTTAACTGAAGTTACTCAAATCCATAGTTATGTGCTCCTGCTATCAATAACACTTTTGCACCAGTTCTGCTAGTTTAGAGATTGGGGTATTTTGCACAGTTAACTTAATAGTTTTGCAAGCATAATGAACCTGACTTCAATTTTTCCTGTCCAATTTGATGATATGCTTCAAGGTATTGATGAATGTGGACTTTGTTGTGAATTTCAGATTTTAGAAGAAGAGATTGGTTGTGAATTTCAGATTACAACATGGTATTTTTTGTAGCAGTACCACATGATCAATAGTACACAAACTTTCATTACTAAAATTTCAGAAACCTAACAATGGAGTTTGTGACCATTTGCTTTCATTACTTACTTCCCCTTTCCTTTTCTTTTCTTTTCCTATTGCAATTAAAATGTTTCTACAAATTTGCATTTACTGTCTAGCATTGCATTTGGATAGGAATATTTTTCTGCAAATCCCCCCTTACAGTTGTGTTGCAAATAAAACATGTGCAATATTTTTAAATCATTTTTTGGTTGGAATCTTTTTTGGCATACAATATAACTACACATGAAAGAATCAAGTGTTGTTTTACCAGCCAATGACATCTATGCAAGTCAGGTTCATTAGCTTACAAGAGCCTCTAGATTACTAGTAGGAGGAGGAATACTATTGTCAACACTTTTGCACTAGTTCTGCTAGATATGATCATGAGTAGATATTTACAGTTTTATTACTAGAGCCACCATACAAACAATACACATGTCTAGATTAAACAAAAAGTATCATGTTTGACTGGATTTTTCTATGCATTTTAACACCGCATTTGGATAGGTTCACAACTGAATTTTCTATGCAGCAGTTTAACTGAATTCTAGGGAGTATCATGTTTACTGAAACATTTGCAAACATAGATCATGGCAACAAAACATCCATGCTGAGTATGACATCCATCTTGTGCATTCATATGGTACTATAGCTTCCTGTAAACAGATTATTCAGATTAAAGATTATGTTGAATATGACATACATCTTGTGCATTCATTTAGTATTCACAGTTTTGGAGTAATTTATCAACAGATCACACATCTACTGAATTATGCATCTACTCCATTGACTGACAGAATTATACAGTTTACACTTGACAGTGTTTGTTCAGATCATAATTGCTCTGCTGATATCTACTGATTTTTTCAGTTAACACTAATCATTTTCAGTTAACATTGTTCTTCCTGACGAACAGGAGCAGAGCAGCAACTCCTTACAGTACACTGAGCATATTCAACACAGGGAGTAGAGGAGCAACTCCTTACGGTACCTTCTTCATCCTGACGAGCAGGAGCTCTGGCGGTAGCACGGGTAGACGAGCAGAAGCAGTACGGGCAGAGGAGCTACACCAGTGGTAGGGGAGAAGCAGCCGCATGGGCGCGCGGGCAGGGGAGAAGGAGCTGCACGGGGCTCACGAGAGATTGAGGAGGACGCATGGGAGATCGAGGAGGGAGCGCGCGAGCTTCTGGTCCACCGGATAGTAAAGGCAATTTCCGGCGACGCCCGTAGGGGATCGCGGTCGGGTGGAATTGTGGCGGCGCACGCGCGGGAGCTCGAGGAGGATGCGCTGGAGCTTGAGGAGGATGCGACGGAGCTTGAGGAGGATGCGCGGGAGCTCAAGGTGGACGCCCGCGAGCTCGAGGAGGACGTGGCCGGAGGTTCCGACGACGCCCGCAGGTAACCGAGGCGTGAGGGGATCGCGGTGACGCAGTTCTAAGCGGGGGAGGCAGCGGGAGTAGGTACTTGGGGACAGTGGCGGCAGAGTAGGTACGTGGCGACGACGGTGGAGCACTTCTGGATGGGCGGCGAATCGTGCAGCTGAGAGGCACCGACCCCTATCGACGGCGGAGGAAGAAGACAGGGGGCGGAGGGACTTGTTTCAGACGATTTTAAAACTACAAGTTTTTTTTGCAAAATCACCAATGAACTGCGCCCGCAACAAGAATTATGGGACGGGGGCAGTACCTTTTTTTGTAAATGATATAATTGTGATTGAATAAAGGAGGAGATGATTTGTCAAAAAATGTACTCACTCTCGCACTAAAAATTGATTGTAAAATAACAACGCGCTACTTTCTACCATCATGGTTTTTTTCTTCGGGGTTGATAAAAATTTGACATCAAATTTCTAGGATTTCAAAACAAACACGTCAATAGTCATTAGATCGGCTGTGTGAATCTTTTTTTAGAAAAGGAGAATGACCCCCGGCCTCTGTATCTGGGCGATGCATACGGCCACTTTATTAATTATTCTCACAAGACCTTACAAAGTAATACAACAAGAAGACTAAAGCCGCCGCCTAAGCACCTCTATCCAAATGATGAAGGCGCAGATAGCTCGGCCTAATACCAAATGACATAGCAGCCAAACCTAACATCTAAGACCGAGAACCCATCCAGACGCTTGCGGGCATGGGTCTCACCGTCCGGCGGCACTCGATGCCGCCGCCAACCGCCATCGCTCCATCTTGAATCAGATCGATGCATCAACCTTGCTCGGTCTAGCTATCATCGACGCCACCACGGCACCAAACTACACCTCCTCCTCACGCAAGAATAGTCGAAACACGCCGCGTCGCCATCGATACACTTCACGCCATGCTGCCGGTATCACCAAATGACACATCTTGAAGTCCTTGAAGATCTATCGTGCGTAGCACCCGCCGACCAAGCATGACAAAGCGTAGCACCCGTCGGTCGAGCATGACTTGACATCACCACCGGCTCCATGCAAGACGGCCACTCCACCTCCCGCCTCGACATCCAAAGGTCTGCTCCGCAAACGATGCTCCCAAGAGAGAAACGACACCGCGATCGCCGCCATCATCCGATCTGGAACACCAGATCCTAGGGTTTCCCCCGGAGCAGCAGGAGTGGGTCGACAATAGTTACACGACGATGCCTTCATCAAGGTAAAGGCGAGAACGCCGCCATCGCCTGCCGTCGGCTCGGTTTTCACCGGCAACCATGTCTCCCCTACTCGCAGCCGGGACAAGATGATGGATCTCGAGATCCGATCACCAAGCCTCTGGCCGGCCATCTCGGGAAGAAGATGACCACCATGTCCAGCAGTCTCACCACGGCGGGCACGCGTCGCCGCCGGCACCCCCATGGTGCCTAGAGGCCGACAAGCCCCGACGAATCCCATGCCTCACCAGCCGCCATGGCCCAGACCCCGGCACCACCAGATCCAGATCGGATCGGGGTCCAGGGCCCCAAGCCGCAACCACCGCGGAGGCAGCACCACTGGACGGTGCCTAGCCCTCCAGCCCGCCACCAAGTCATTGCCGGAGCTCCGCCGTGCCACGCCGCCAAGCCGCCGCCGGGAACTCGCGCCGCCGCCAGAGAAGCCATAGCCGCCGCTGCTGGAGAGGCCTCAAGCATGGCTGCACCGCCGCCAGCAGCCGCCGCCACCACCAGACGCCCCCGCCGCGCGCGCTAGGCTCCCACCCAGCCTGAAGACTGCTCGCGCCCGCGCCGCCGCCACGGACGCCAATCGCGAAGAGAGGGCAGATCTCGCCGCCACCAACGCTGGCCGGTGTTTGCCCGGCGGCGCTGTGCGGTGGTGGCGGGGGGAGAGAGATCGACGGGGGAGGACGAGGGGCGGCGGCTAGGGTTTCCCCCGAGGACGCTCGCGGGAGCGACTCGGAGGTCGAGACTCCTAAAAAATGGGGAGATTTTCACTTTCCGGCCTCTGCACCAACTAAGGATGCATACGGCCATAGGCTTGCCACGTCATGTTTTGGCTTCATTCGCTCCAAATGGTGCTCCGAGCAAAGGGAGCTTGCACGTGCGGCGAGATCCAATCTTCCCGCTAGTAAGATCCACGCGGATGCGATGGACTTGAAGATGATGCAGCACCTGGACCACTGCCACGCCGATCATTATCATCTAGGGAGCTGGCTACTTTGAGCCAACCCACCCCCGTCTGTGTCCAACCACCACAATGCCGTCAACAGGAAGTCCCAGCGCTTCAACCTCCTATTCTTCGTTAGCAGCCACACCAAGCGCATGCTTCATCGTGCTAGCCGCCGCATCGAGGAGGCGCTCTTCTCAGATGTGTTGTTCCCACGCCGTCCGGTCGCATGTGTCACGGTGCAGCTGATGCCCGGTGGCAACCTTTATCGTCGAGGACGCGACCATGTGGTTGTTCGTCATCTCACTAAGCCCACACCTCATGTGCCAACATCAAGCGAGGATGCAGTGAGCTCCGAAATGCGCTCCTCCTCGACACCGAGATCACGACGGCATGGTGCATGCCTGCCAGGAATGCGTGGATGTCGTCGCTGAGATTCTAGTGTGGAGCACCCTACGGTCATCCCCATGGGCACTACACCAACTCCCCAAGCACCAATTGGCCCAATGACAAGAGCTCGTGCACATGCATTGAACATGTGGTTAACTCGCTCCTTAGCAAACTTCCTTTGTCCACATGTGAGACATAGCTACTACGTCAAGCGGAGATGTTATGTGTACTTAGGTACCAAGAGGATGGCCATGGAGAAGCTAGGAGTAATGGACAAGATGGTGGGAAAGCAGGGCAGGAGAAGCAAGGAGAGAAGCTACTGGAAAACTACAGGCACCAGATGTTCGGTCTATCACCGGACATCCGGCGCGACCACATTCAGCCCTCCAGAAGACCAACAGTAGACAAACACCACAACGGGCAGGCGAGCGGTGATCCACCGGACATCCGACAAGTCAGGCGCCTAGACATTCGATCTCCACCGGAAATCCGGCACCACATGTACATAAGCAAATTGACGGATGTCGAAAGCTGACGAAGACCTGGATTAGGGGGTGCTCGGCATGTCAGTTACCTATCCTTTGGGTTGGCCCAAGGCCCCCCTAAGATCATCAACTGGTTGTCACATCCTAGATTTTTCCAAAATCTGGTATGTTAATAATTTCACATGGAATTAAAAAATTTCTAGGAAATACCTATGAGTGCCTAGGTTTGCTTGTGATTGACTTTGAATTGCTTGTTGTTACTTAAATGATTGCCTAGAAGGCATAAAATCCCAATGCAACTAGTTGAAACCCTAACTAGTCTCTGGTAGAAACCCAAACTATTTTGAAATATCATTGGGCATAAGGCTATCCCTAATAAGTCCCAAGAAATACTCGAGGGAAAGTAAATCTCCCAGAATTTAATTGGATCAAATCAAAGGGAAATTATTTAAAAACTGGCTAGGCATTTATTGGCAGGAAAATTGATTTCACAAGTCCAAATATGACCTTGACCTTCTGCCAATTTTCTAAAATGGATTTGAAACACATTTGGTTCTGAAAACAAATTCAAATTCAAAAAGGAAATGTAAGTTGCAAAAATTATTGCCCAAAGTGCCCAAACAAAAATTTGACACAATCAGAAATATTCTATTTCTAATTTAGGGCATGTTTTTTTGAAAGAAAATATAAATTCAAAATGAAATATGAAATACAAAAGAACAAAAAAGGAATGAAAAGAACAAAAATGAACTAATCCTAGCACACCTAACCCACGTGTCCCAACCGGGCTAGCCGGCCTAGCCTCGCGCCCCTCTCTCTCACTCGTCGACAAGGGGACCCCACCTGTCGGGGTCTGATACGTCTCCAACGTATCTATAATTTTTTACCGTTCCATGCTATTATATTATCTATTTTGGATGTTTTATATGCATTAGTATGCTATTTTATATTATTTTTTGGGACTAACATATTAACCTAGGCCCAGTGCCAGTTTATGTTTTCCCCTTGTTTTTAACTTCTACAGAAAAGGAATATCAAACAAAGTCCAAACGGAATAAAACTTTATGATGTTTTTTCTTGGACCAAAAGACACCTACGTGACTTGGAGAGAGGGCCAGAAGAGTCCCGAGGAGGCCACAAGCCTCTAGGGCGCGCCCTAGGGGGGCGCACCCTAAGGGCTTGTGGGCCCCTTAGGAGTCCGCTAACCCTAGTTCCACTTCTATATATTCTCAAATATTCCCCAAACATCAGAAGCGTCCACCAAAATACTTTTCCACCATCGCAAGCCTCTGTTCCCGTGAGATCCCATCTTGGGGCCTTTTCTGGCACTCTGTCAAAGGGGGATTCAATCACGAAGGGCCTCTACATCAACCTTGTTGCCCTTCCGGTAAAGCATGAGTAGTTTACCATAGACCTACGGGTCCATAGCTAGTAGCTAGATGGCTTATTCTCTCTCTTTGATCTTCAATACAATGTCCGCTTTGATGTTCTTGGAGTTCTATCCAATGTAATACTCTTTTGCGGTGCATAGGTTGAGATCCGATGAATTGTGGATTTATGATCAGATTATTTATGAATATTATTTGAGTCTTCTCTGAACTCTTTTATGCATGATTAAGATATCTTTGTATTTCTATTTGAACTATCACTCTATTAGCTTGGTTTGGTGATGTCTACTACACAACCTTCTTCTTGTAGACGTTGTTGGGCCTGCAAGTGCACAAGTTTGTAGGATAGTAGCAAATTTCCCTCAAGTGGATGACCTAAGGTTTATCAATCCGTAGGAGGCGTAGGATGAAGATGGTCTCTCTCAAGCAACCCTGCAACCAAATAACAATGAGTCTCTTGTGTCGCCAACACACCCAATACAATGGCAAATTGTATAGGTGCACTAGTTCGGTGAAGAGATGGTGATACAAGTGCAAAATAGATAGTAGATATAGGTTTTTGTAATCTGAAAATATAAAAACAGCAAGGTAACAAGCGGTAAAAGTGAGCGTAAACGGTATTGCAATGATAGGAAACAAGGCCTAGGGTTCATACTTTCACTAGTGTAAGTTCTCTCAACAATAATAACATAGATAGAACATATGACAAGCCCTCAACATGCAACAAAGAGTCACTCCAAAGCCACTAATAGTGGAGAACAAACATAGAGATTATGGTCGGGTACGAAACCACCACAAAGCTATTCTTTCGGATCGATCTATAAAAGAGTTCGTACTAGAATAACACCTTAAGATACAAATCAACCAAAACCCTAATGTCACCTAGATACTCCATTGTCACCTCAAGTATCCGTGGGCATGATTATACGATATGCATCACACAATCTCAGATTCATCCAACCAACATAAAAGTACTTCAAAGAGTGCCCCAAAGTTTCTACCGGAGAGTCAAGAACATGTGCCAACCCCTATGCATAGGTTCCCAAGTGTCATGAAACCCGCAAGTTGATCACCAAAACATACATCAAGTGGATCAATAGAATAACCCATTGTCACCACGGTTATCCCACGCAAGACATACATCAAGTGTTCATAAAAGACTCAGTCCAATAAGATAACTTTAAAAGGGGAAACTCAATTCATCACAAGAGAGTAGAGGGGGAGAAACATCATAAGATCCAACTACAATAGCAAAGCTCGGGATACATCAAGATTGTGCCATAGATGGAACACGAGAGAGAGAGAGAGAGATCAAACACATAGCTACTGGTACATACCCTCAGCCCCGAGGGTGAACTACTCCCTCCTCGTCATGGATAGCGCTAGGATGATGAAGATGGCCTCGGTGATGGGATCCCCCCGGCAGGTCTTGGAACGGGTCCCGATTGGTTTTGGTGGCTACAGAGGCTTGCGGCGGAACTCCCGATCTATTTTCTGCTCGGAAGTTTTAGGGTGCGAGGTATATATGGGTGCAAGTGCGTCGGTGGACCTCCGGGTGCTCACAAGGTAGGGGCGCGCCCGGGGAGGGTGCGCCCCACCTCGTGGGCAGCCCGGGATCCTCGACGTGCACTCCAAGCCCATCTGGTTGGTTTCCATCCAAAATTAACTTCTCCAGTTGATTTCGTTCCGTTTTGACTCCGTTTGATATTCCTTTTCCTCGAAACGCTGAAATAGGCATAAAACAGCAAATCTGGGCTGGGCCTCCGGTTAATAGGTTAGTCCCAAAAATAATATAGAAGTGGATAATAAAGCCCAATATTGCCTAAAACAGTAGATAAAGTAGCATGGAGCAATAAAAAATTATAGATACGTTGGAGATGTATCATTTGGCCAACTAGATTGGTTTTTCTTGCAATTAGAGAGGTGCTTAGTTTTGGGTTCAATCTTGCGATGTCCTCACCCAGTGACATAGTAGGGGTAGCGAGGCACGTATTGTATTGTTGCCATCAAGGATAAAAAGATGGGGTTTATATCATATTGCTTGAGTTTTTCCCTCTACATCATGTCATCTTACTTAAGGCGTTACTCCGTTCTTATGAACTTAATACTCTAGATGCATGTTGGATAGCTGTCGATGTGTGGAGTAATAGTAGTAGATGCAGGCTGGAGTCGGTCTACTTGTCAGAGACGTGATGCCTATATTCATGATCATTGCCTTAGATATCATCATAAGTTTGCGCTTTTCTATCAATTGCTCAACAGTAATTTGTTTACCCACCGTATGTTTTCTTTCAAGAGAGAAGCCTCTAGTGAAACCTATGGCCCGGGTCTATTTTCCATCATATATTTTCAGATCTATAAACCAAAAAACCAAAAAATACCTTGCGTAATTCATTTTTATTTACTTTAGTTTGCTCTTTTATTTATCTTTTATACCTATCTCTATTAGATCTCACTCTTGTTCGTGACCGTGAAGGGATTGACAACCCCCTTTTCGCCTTGTGTGCAAGTGTTTGTTAGTTTGTGCAAGTGCATATATTGGAGACTTGCTTGTGCCTCCTACTGGATTGATACCTTGGTTCTTAACTGAGGAAATACTTATCTCTACTTCGCTGCATCACCCTTTCCTCTTCAAGGGAAAAATCAATGCAAGCTCAAGAAGTAGCAGGAAGAATTTCTGGCGCCGTTACCAGGGAGGTTCTACATCAAGCCTACCAAGTACCTATCATAAACCTCACCTCATGCAGTTACATTATTTGCCATTTGCCTCTCATTTTCCTCTCCCCCACTTTAAAACATTTTCAGAGAAACACAAAAATATTTGCCTTTTTATTCACCTTCTTTCCCTTTATTTCTTAATTGGTTCGTTTGCTTGTTTGCTTGGTATAATTGTGTGTATATTGCAAATCAGAAAGCAAAATTTTTTATGGATCCACTTAAAGTTTTCCACTTAGATCATCTTCAATCCATATGTGCTTGTGCTAAAACCCCAACTAGTTTAGTTGAGGGAAAAAAATCTTTAGATGAGCATGCTCATTTTGTGTGTCATTGTTTGTCTCAAAAAGGGAGAATCTTATGGAATCGAATAAATTGTTTGCTATGTTATGCTTGGAATCTTTGTGAACTTTGTGCTTTTACTTGTTGCTCTAAGAACCCTAAAAAAGACCTTCCCTACCTATGTGAGTTTAATGATAATAAAATCTTATCTTCTTATGAAAAGGGTGTTTATAGTTACTATGATATCAAACAAATTGAAGAATTTGTTGCTTTTAAGGGTGCTTATGAAGTTGCTTCTTTGATTTAAAAGTATGATATTACTCTCTACGAATCTGAAAAATTTGACATACTTAGATATTGCTATGAAAACTATGCTCATAAATCTACTGATATAATGACTATTGCTTTGGAAGAAAATAATGATATGCATGAATCTATAGATAACTATATTCCATTGAATTGATTGAGATATCCTCCCTTGATGAATATGATGCCTGCTTTTTATGGCCATGATACCAATATTAATTATGCTTATGGAGATGAACTTGCTAGAGTTCCTTATGTTAAAATGAAATTATTGCTATTGCACCCATACTTGATAGTTCCTTGAATCAAAAGCATGATTACAATGCTGTTACTATAAATTCTATTAATATCAATTGTGTTAATGATATGCAAAACCCTAAGCTTGGGGATGCTAATTTTGCTATGTCCACTACTTATTGTAATGATCATGATTGGGGTGATTCTTCTTATGATCTTGAAAATTTATTTAAGTCTCATGATGAATATGATATTGATAATAGTGTTTGCAATAATATTGAAAGTGGTTTGGAAGAGTGTCAACTTTAGGAAATAATGATCCCACTAATTTGAAGATTGATCAACCTTATGAAATTTTGATAAAAGTGGGCTTGGAGAAGTAATGACTTTATTTTATGTTAATCCCCCTATTTTGGAAGAATGTCAACTTTGCATGCATGTGGATCATGAAGAGAATATTTTATGTGATACCTATATTGTTGAATTTGATTATGATCCTACATGTAATTATTATGAGAGAGGAAAATGTGGTTGTAGAAATTTTCATGTTACTAAATTACCTCTCGTTATGTTGAGATTGCTATTATTTCTTTTCTTCCTTGCATATGCTAGTTTTTGCTTGTCTTAATAAATATTTTCCCTATAAAATGCCTATGCATAGGAAGTATGTTGGACTTAAACTTGTTTTTCACATGCTACATGATGCTCTCTTCGTGTTTCAATTGGTATCTTCCATGTGAGCATCCTTAAAATTATCAACGCCTAGCTAAAAGGCTTTAAAGAAAAACACTTGTTGGGAGACAACCCAATATTTTTACTTCCTGCTTTTACGAAAATACACATTATTACCTTTGAGGTAATTGTGTTTTGGTGTTTTAGTTAGAGTTTGAGCCAAGTAAGACCTTTGGGATGGTCTATGTTGATAGTTGATTTGATCTTGCCGAAAAACAGAAACTTTTGTGCCCAGTAACAGAATTAATCTGAGCTGCTGGATCGTGATAAATTCTTGAATTTTCCACACAAGATTGATATGAAAATTGCCTAAATTATACTAATGTTCCATCATTTTTGGAGTTACAGAAGTATACAAAGTTTTCAGATTACTACAGATTGTTATATTTTTGACGGATTCTATTTTCTATGTGTTGTTTGCTTATTTTGATGAATCTATGGGTAGTGTCCGGGGTATGAACCATGGAGAAGTTGGAATACAATAGATATAACACCAATATAAATTTATAATGAGTCACAACAATACCTAAAGTGGTGATTATTTTATTGTACTAACGGATCTTACGAGTTTTCTGTTGTGAAGTTTTCAAGTTTTGGTAAAGATTTGATGGACTATGGAATAAGAAGTGGCAAGAGCCTAAGCTTGGGGATTCCCAAGGCACCCCAAGGTAATATTCAAGGACAACCAAGCATCTAAGATTGGGGATGCCCGGATGGCATCCCCTCTTTCGTCTTCAATCCATTGGTAAATTTACTTGAACCTATATTTTTATTCACCACATGATAAGTGTTTTGCTTGGAGCGTCTTGTATGATATGAGTCTTTGCTTTTTAGTTTACCACAATCAACCTTGCTGTACACACCTTTTAGAGGGACACACTTTAATCGTGAATTTATTAGAATACTCTATGTGCTTCACTTATGTCTTTTGAGCTAGGCAGTTTGCTTTAGTGCTTCACTTATATCCTTTTAGAGCATGGCGGTGGCTTTTATTTTATAGAAATTGTTGAACTCTCATGCTTCAGTTATATTATTTTGAGAGTCTTAAACAACATGGTAATTTGCTTAGATTATGAATTTAGTCCTAATATGATGGGCATCCAAGAGGGATATAATAAAAACTTTCATATAAGAGCATTGAATATATGAGAAATTTGATTCTTTGCATATTGTTTTGAGATATAAAGATGGTGATATTAGAGTCATGCTAGTGAGTAATTGTGGATTTGTAGAAATACCTGTGTTGAAGTTTGTGATTCCTGTAGCATGCACGTATGGTGAACCGTTATGTGATGAAGTCGGAGCATGATTTTGTTCTTTGATTGTCTTCCTTATGAGTGGCGGTCGGGGATGAGCGATGGCCCTTTCCTACTAATCTACCCCCTAGGAGCATGAGTGTAGTACTTTGTTTTGATGGCTAATAAATTTTTGCAACAAGTATGTGAGTTCTTTATGACTAATGTTGAGACCATGTATTATACGCACTCTCACCCTTCCACCATTGTTAGCCTTTCTAGTACAGTGCAACTTTCGTCGGTGCATTAAACCCACCATATACCTTCTTCAAAACAAAAACCATACCTCCCTATTATGGCATTTCCATAGCCATGCCGAGATATATTGCCATGCAACTTCCACCGTTCCTTTTTATTATGACACATACCATCATTGTCATATTGTTCTCATATGCATGAGGCATTCATATAGAGTCATATTTTGTTCTACTATTGAGTTGTAATTCTTTAGTTGTAAGTAAATAGAAGTGTGATGATCATCATTATTAGAGCATTGTCCCATGTGAGGAAAGGATGATGGAAGCTATGATTCCCTCACAAGTTGGGATGAGTCTCCGGGCTTTCATAAAAATAAAAGAGGCCAAAGAATCCGAAATAAAAAAAGAGAGGCCAAAGAAGCCCCCAAAAAAGAAAGAACAAAAAATGAGAGAAAAAGAGAGAAGGGCCAATGCTACTATCCTTTTTCCACACTTGTGCTTTGAAATAGCACCATGTTCTTCATGATAGAGAGTCTCCTATTTTGTCACTTTCATATACTAGTGGGAATTTTTCATTATAGAACTTGGCTTGTATATTCCAATGACAGGCTTCCTCAACTTGCCCAAGGTCTTCATGAGCAAGCAAGTTGGATGCACACCCACTTATTTTCTTTTTGAGCTTTCATACACTTATAGCTCTAGTGCATCCGCTGCATGGCAATCCCTACTCACTTGCATCGATAACAATTGATGGGCATCTCCATAGCCCATTAATTTGCCTAGTTGGTGTGAGACTTTCTCCTTCTTTTTGTCTTCTCCACAACCACCATATTCTATTCCACCTATAGTGCCATATCCATGGCTCACGCTCATGTATTTCATGAAAGTTGAAAAAGTTTGAGAACACCAAAAGTGTGAAACAATTTCTTGGCTTGCCATCGGGGTTGTGCATGATGAAATACTTTGTGTGATGAAGATGGAGCATAGCCAGACTATATGATTTTGTAGGGATAACTTTCTTTGGCCATGTTATTTTGAAAAGACATGATTGCTTTATTAGTATGCTTGAAGTATTATTGTTTTATGTCAATATTAAACTTTTGTTTTGAATCTGAATATTCTTGCCACAATAGAGAAGATTGCATTGATAAATATGTTAGGTAGCATTTCACATCAAAAATTCTGTTTTTATCATTTACCCACTCGAGAATGAGCAGGAATTACGCTTGGGGATGCTTGATACGTCTCCAACGTATCTATAATTTTTTTATCGAACCATGCTATTATATTATCTATTTTGGATGTTTTATATGCATTAATATGCCATTTTATATTATTTTTGGGACTAGCCTATTAACCTAGAACCCAGTGCCAGTTTCCGTCTTTTCCTTGTTTTTGACTTTTACAGAAAAGGAATATCAAACGGAGTCCAAACGAAATAAACTTTACAATGTTTTTTCTTGGACCAGAAGACACCTACGTGGCTTGGAGAGAGGGCCAGAAGAGTCCTGAGGAGGCCACAAGCCTCTAGGGCGCGCCCTAGGGGGGGCGCCCTGAGGGCTTGTGGGCCTCTCGAGAGTCCCCTAACCCTAGTTCCACTTCTATATATTCTCAAATATTCCCCAAACATCAGAAGAGTCCACCAAAATACTTTTCTGCCGCCACAAGCCTCTGTTCCCATGATATACCATCTTGGGGCCTTTTCTGGCACTCTTCCGGAGGGGCATTCAACCATGGAGGGCCTCTACATCAACCTTGCTACCCTTCCGATGAAGCGTGAGTAGTTTACCACATGCCTACGGGTCCATAGCTATTAGCTAGATGGCTTGTTCTCTCTCTTTGATCTTCAATATAGTGTTCTCCTCGATGTTCATGGAGTTCTATCCAATGTAATTTCTTTTGCGGTGTGTTTGTTGAGATCCGATGGATTATGGATTTATGATCAGATTATCTATGAATATTATTTGAGTCTTCTCTGGACTCTTTTATGCATGATTAATATATATTTGTATTTCTCTTCGAACTATCGGTTTGGGTTGGCCAACTAGATTGGTTTTTCTTGCAATGGGAGAGGTGCTTAGTTTTGGGTTCAATCTTGCGGCGTCCTCACCCAGTGACATAGTAGGGGTAGTGAGGCACATATTGTATTGTTGCCATCAAGGATAAAAGGATGGGGTTTATATCATATTTCTTGAGTTTATCCCTCTACATCATGTCATCTTACTTAAGGCGTTACTCCGTTCTTATGAACTTAATACTCTAAATGCATCTTGGATAGCGGTCGATGTGTGGAGTAATAGTAGTAGATGCAGGCAGGAGTTGGTCTACTTGTCACGGTCGTGATGCCTATATTCATGATCATTGCCTTGGATATCGTCATAACTTCGCACTTTTCTATTAATTGCTCAACAGTAATTTGTTTACCCACCGTATGTTTTCTTTCAAGAGAGATGCCTCTAGTGAAACCTATGGCCCCCGGATCTATTTTCCATCATATATTTTCAGATCTATAAACCAAAAAGCCAAAAAATACCTTGCTACAATTTATTTTTATTTACTTTAGTTTGCTCTTTTATTTATCTTTTATACCTATCTCTACTAGATCTCACTCTTGTTCGTGACCATGAAGGGATTGACAACCCCTTTTTCGCGTTGTGTGCAAGTGTTTGTTAGTTTGTGCAGGTGCATGTATTGGAGACTTGCTTGTGCCTCCTACTGGATTGATACCTTGGTTCTTAACTGAGGGAATACTTATCTCTACTTTGCCGCATCACCCTTTCCTCTTCAAGGGAAAAATCAACGCAAGCTCAAGAAGTAGCAGGGTCATCTCCCACCTCTAACTGCACGCGCCCATGACTCGAGCACCCACGTCGCCACCTCCCCACGTTTGCGCGCCCATCGGGCAAACCAACGCTGGCCACCATGCCCTTATAAAATCCCCGACCCCCTCTCTCTTTTGCCCCACTTGATCGAGCCTGACGCCAACAAGCTGCTCTGCTGCAACCCCCCTCTTCCCGTACTGACCTAGCTCACTGTCGGCCAAATTTCAGCGGCACAGCCACCCTCCCAGCTAGCCACTACCACTAGCTGGCCCACTGCTCCATGGTGCATCTCCTTGACATCATTCGCGAGCTTGAGGACCCCTGGAACCCCTCTACCACCGGAACCCAAAGCCAACCGCCACTGCAAGCGCGACTCTGACGATCAATGAGGTAGTTGACCCACACCACCTTGTCCATTGCACTCCCTGCGTTCACGTGCACCCACTTACCCTCTCTATGCATCTCCAGGTGCACGATCTTCAGCACCGCACCCGTACCCGAGATCTCCGCCGCCCGCACCATCTCTGGTGAGCCACACCGACACCATTCCCGCCCCCTAGCTAATACGTCTCCAACGTATCTATAATTTTTGATTGTTTCATGCTATTATATTATAAATTTTGTATGCTTTATATGCAATTTTATATCATTTTTGGGAACTAACCTATTGACCTAGTGTCCAGTTGTTGGGACCGAGAATATATCTACCAGAGGGGGGTGAATGGGAGATTCAAAAATTATTGCGAATGTTTTGAATTGAACCCGAACACAAAAGTGGAATAGATTCAGTAGAGAAGTAACTTAAATAGGTATCCTACTGAGGAACAAATCTTTCGAGATAGCAAGCGAGAATAGTTTGAGCATAGTAGAGGACAGGCTTAACTATCACGATGGTAACACTATACATGAACAGTTGCTGAGGCATGAATGAAAACTAGATATGAAAGGCAAGGTAAAGGCTACCTAAAAGGAATACACAGTAATACTAAATGATATCTAAGTGAGGTCCGAAAGAGAAAACAGATCATGAGCAAACGATAAATGATCAATAAGTGAACAGATACACTGTCATCACATAGCACGAAAGATAATCACTGAAGGAAATACAGAGTAATAGAATGAACCGGTGGTGCTTGATGGCAACAGGTATATTTGGTAGACCAGTTTGCCCTTCTGCCAAAGGCCTACATATTGTTGGAGGGACTTGTGATTGAACATAGGAGCAAACCTCTCTCCACCCTACTCTCCTTCAACTAGGAGCTGATAAAACTCCAGTTGATTTCACTCGAGGTTGATATTTATCGGCGATCTCCAAAACTTGAATATACTTCCTTCACAAACCACAATTACTCTTGGTTGCTGAAGATCTTTCTCGGTGAAGACAACAACTCTTCAACACTCGAGCCGACACCTATCCGTCTAGAGAGTGCACCACTCTCAAGAGTAGTAGGTACAAGAACTCTAACTCATAACTACTATGATGCTCAACCATTATCTAAGTTCTGGTTCTTGATTTTCTCTCGGTGGATTTTAAACTCAAATCTCCCAAAGTGGGGATGCTCAAGCAATCTTTCTAGGAATCTTAAGCGGAGTATCCAACAGACAACGTTGGAGGGGGGTGGGACAACCAATGGCCGAACGACACGAGTCCAATGGTCGGAAATATGAGCACAATGGTAACATTCCTTGCGGAGCAAGAAATGCTAACTCCTCAGTCCGAAAGTTAACTCATGCATCTCCAAATAACTACATCTGCCGACAGGTAATTGTTCAGATCAGAAAGGTATTTCTCTCGGTCTTGCATAGGTTTGGGCTAAGCATCACAGCGGATCTAAGCTTCGAGAACCTATACCCCCCCTTAATAGTACAGAGGTCCTATGACTCAAGAAAGGGAAGAAGAACAATGAAATAAATGCTACATTGATACGTCTCCGACATATCTATAGTTTTTTCCATTCTATTATATTATCAGTATTGGATGCTTTATATGCATTTGTATGCTATTTTATATCATTTTGGGACTAACCTATTAACCTAGTGCCCAGTGCCAGTTCCTGTTTTTTTGCTTTGTTTTGGCTTTTCTGAAAATCAGTACCAAACTAAGTCCAAATGTGAGGAAACTTTACGATGTTTTTTTTCTGGACCAGAAGGGACCCTAGAAGGTTCTGGAGGAGGCCAGAAGAGGGATGGCAATGGGTAGGGTATGGGCGGGTACAACCTCCTTCTGCCCAAACCCATACCCATCAAAACTTTCTATACCCACTCAATTCAATACCCAATGGCATAAATTGACACCCATGCCCATACCCATCGGGTATCCTATACCCAGTGGGTATCCTATACCCAGTGGGTACAGATACGTCTCTAACGTATCTATAATTTTTGATTGTTACATAATATTATATTACCCCTTTTGGATGTTTATGGGCTTTATTTTACACATTTATATCATTTTTGGGACTAACCTACTGACCGAAGGCCCAGCCCGTATTGCTGTTTTTTTTGCCTATTTCAAGATTTCAAGAAAAGGAATATCAAACGGAGTCCAAACGGAATGAAACCTTCGGGAGCGTGATTTTTGGAACGAACGTGATCCAGAGGACTTGGAGTGCAAGTCAAGAAGTAGCCGAGGCGGCCATGAGATAGGAGGGCGCGCCCCCTATCTTGTGGGCCCCTCGGGTGGCCACCGACGTACTTCTTCCTCCTATATAAGCCTACGTACCCCGAAAACATCTAGAGAGCCAACGAAACAAAATTTTCACCAATGTAACCTTCTGCATCCGTGAGATCCCATCTTGGAGCCTTCGCCGGCGCTCCGTCGGAGGGGGAATCGACCATGGAGGGCTTCTACATCAACACCATAGCCCCTTCGATGAGTTGTGAGTAGCTTACCACAGACCTTCGGGTCCATAGTTATTAGCTAGATGGCTTCTTCTCTCTTTTTGGATCTCAATACAATGTTCTCCCCCTCTCTTGTGGAGATCTATTCGATGTAAACTCTTTTTGCGGTGTGTTTGTCGAGATTCAATGAATTGTGGGTTTATGATCATGTTTATCTATGAGAAATATTTGAATCTCCTCTGAATTCTTTTATGTATGATTGAGTTATCTTTGCAAGTCTCTTCGAATTATCAGTTTGGTTTGGCCTACTAGATTGATATTTCTTGCCATGGGAGAAGTGCTTAGCTTTGGGTTCAATCTTGCGGTGTTCTTACCTAGTGACAGAAAGGGTTGCAAGGCACGTATTGTATTGTTGCCATCGAGGATAAAAAGATGGGGTTTATATCATATTGCATGAGTTTATCCCTCTACATCATGTCATCTTGCTTAATGCGTTACTCTGTTCTTTATGAACTTAATACTCTAGATGCAGGAAGGAGTCAGTCGATGTGTGGAGTAATAGTAATAGATGCAGGCAGGAGTCGGTCTACTTGTTGCGGATGTGATGCCTATATACATGATCATTCCTAGATAATCTCATAATTATTCGCTTTTCTATCAATTTCTCGACAATAATTTGTTCACCCACCGTAGTACTTATGCTATCTTGAGAGAAGCCTCTAGTGAAACCTATGCCCCCCGGGTCTATCCTTTATCATATAAGCTTCCAATCTACTTTTATTTGCATCTTTACTTTTTGCATCTATATTATAAAATACCAAAAATATATTTATCTTATCATACTATCTCTATCAGATCTCACTTTCGCAAGTGGCCGTGAAGGGATTGACAACCCCTTTATTGCGTTTGTTGCGAGTTCTTTGTTTGTTTGTGTAGGTGCGTGGGACTTTTGAGGAGCCTCCTTGTCGGTGTCAAAACCGGCGGATCTCGGGTAGGGGGTCCCGAACTGTGCGTCTAGGCGGATGGTAACAAGAGACGAGGGACACAATGTTTTTACCCAGGTTCGGGCCCTCTCGATGGAGGTAAAACCCTACGTCCTGCTTGATTAATATTGATGATATGGGTAGTACAAGAGTAGATCTACCACGAGATCAAGGAGGCTAAACCCTAGAAGCTAGCCTATGGTATGATTGTTGAGATGTATCTTCGTCCTACGGACTAAGGCCCTCCGGTTTATATAGACACCGGAGAGGCTAGGGTTACACATAGTCGGTTATAATGGTAGGAGATCTACATATCCGTATTGCCAAGCTTGCCTTCCACGCCAAGGAAAGTACCTTCTGGACACGAGCCGGAGTCTTCAATCTTCTATCTTCGTAGTCTGGGAGTCCGGCGGATATCGATAGTCCGGCTGTCCGGACACCCCCTAGTCCAGGACTCCCTCAGTAGCCCCCGAACCAGGCTTCAATGACGATAAGTCCAGCGTGCTTGTAGTCTTCGGCGTTGCAAGGCGGGTTCTCCCTTTACATCCCATGTACCTGCCGAATAGTGTCCGGCTTCACCTTGAATATTGTGCTCCTCGGCTTCTACACCAAATTATGGCCATCTTCCACGCGTCGCACGAATGCGAAAAGCCAGGGTGTTTTTTACATTTTACCCCCTAATTGTGTGGGTCGTCCGCCTATAAAAAGGGCAGGGATCCAGATCCAAACCGCACCGTCTTCCTCCCGCGTATACTCCATCGAAGCGCCTCTGGCCCTGAAATCCATTCCACCATGGATCGTCAACGCGGCTCTTCCTCACGCGCTCCTAGCCCGTCGCCAGGGGATTGGAGGAGGTGCTCTATTTCGCACAATGAGCTAGTAAAGCTCCAAACGGAGGGATTTCTTCCTCCGGCCTTCATGGTTCCAGTCCGAGCCGGACTGGTTACTTATCGAGGTGGGAGGCAGGCGGAGGACACCCCAAGCCCCAACAAGGGGGAGCAGGTGTGTTTCGTCCCCTATCTGATAAGGGGGCTCGGATTTCCAATACATCCATTCCTCCGCGGGCTCTCGAAGTTCTCATCGACTCCAGCTCCACCACCTCACGCCCGCCTCATCTGCATATCGCGAGCTACGTAGCTCTTCTGAGCTATTCACGGGCATCGAGCCCCATTTCGCATTGTGGAAGAGGTTGTTACGCCTCGCACCCGCTTCTCACCAGGGTCCATATATCAAGTGGGCGGCGCCAAATATGGCGCATCGCCGGACCGGATACCTATCCGGCACCCCAAGAGGGCGTCCAAGACCGGCCCTCGGGTGGTTTTATATAGTAGACGCCCGTTGCCGACCCAGTCCGGATTGGCCTCCGGAGTTTGATGTGCTCCCTTGAAGAAACGCCTCACCGGCGCCCAAGCAGCCCCTGCTTGGAGGAAGACAAGAGCGCCCATTACTTGATGGGCGAATAAGATTAATGGCTCATTCCGCTTGACCATGATTGGAGTCATGGCGACGTGCATCAGCGGGGGTGCAGCCGCTGCAATACTGAGGCCACCCCATGTGGGATTTCAATGGGGAGGACGACGCTATTCGCACGGGCCAAGAAGGGCCGGGTTCGACCGAGGATCCGTGAAGATTCTGTCCGGTCTGCACAAAGGGAGAAGGAGGACTTCTTCGTCCGAACCCTTTGGATGGGTTTTCCATGGTCAATCCTAGAGGATGGGTGGCGAAGACCTCGAAGGGTTCTACCCGTGCTCTCGAAGTTTAAGCTTCTTACATTACGCCTTGACACAGGATCTACGCCGGATGTGGAGGACATGGTGAGTCTGCTCCACAACCCGAGGATCCGGAAGGATCCCTGGGTCCGCCTCCGAAGAGGATCCGGACATCGAGGTGGAGCTGATCGACGGGGTGTATCACCAGCTCAGCATTGATAATGCTTTGGTCGCCATTACGGCGGACTACCCCGGCTAAGTTCGCATCCCAGTGACCACGACCGAAGTCCGGACACTGCTATCCTATCCTTGCTCGTTTCGACCTTCGCGAACGATGGTATTTTGCAGAAGCGCCATTACGGCAGAAGCCGAGCTCATGAGGCCGACCTCTGAGGTCATCCGAACTAGCAGGAGGAAAAGGAGCGCCGTCGGGCGTAAACGCCACCGCAGAGGTATAGCTCGTGTGTGATCTTTTGAGCAATGTTCCGAGGAAACTTCTAAGTGCTCATGATCTTTATAGGAGAAAAAGCGCCACGGATCATGCGGCGCAGGAATTGCCGACCCAACCAACACCAGCCGGGCTCCAATACCGGACTAGAAGGGGAGGCAAGCGCAAAGACGCGAACCGGATCCTACTCCAACGGAGGATACCGACAGACTGTCCGCCACCAAGTCAGAGGTGGAGAGCGCTATGAATCATAGACGCCGCCGGACAGTTTTTCAAGAAGCGTGCTTTTCCTCTGAGGCATTGGATGCCTTTAACGCAGGGGACGCGTATCTCCGGGCTGCTCAAAATGGTTTTACCAGAGCCACGGAGTAGTATGTTAAAGACATACGGGTAAGGGAATTTTAATGGTTGTATACACTAGTAGCCCCCGAGACTTAAAGTAGTTATGTTAACTGATTTAAGGATCTTTGAAATTTCAGGCTCTGAACAAGAAGAATGCCCAGCTATCTCGGGAGCTGCAAGATTGCAAGGCCCAACTTGAGGCTGCACTTGCCGCCGCAGGAGGAGACGGAAAGACCCCCTGGTAACACATTTGTATAAATTAATATAAGCGCCATGCGGCATGCGCGAGTCTAATAATGACATCGCAGTGCCGCCGAACAAGATCCGGACAGTAAGACTCTGCGCCACTAAAGGTCGGCGAGAGTGTTGAACAGAGTTCAGCAGAAAGGAACAAGCTCCAAGATGCCAACGCCAAGCTCGGAGAAGAGCTGAAAGGCGCATAGGCCGAGCTGTCCGGCTCCGTCAAGGAGAATCAACGGCTTCGTCGCGGCATCTATAGTAAGTGCTTGAGCGAACTCTCTAAGGAAGAAGAGTTCGGCGAGGAAGCAATTTGACATAATATGTCTTGTAGGTATACTCACGGGTCATCCTATGGAGGAGATGCCCGTATCAATGGGTGATCAACTTCCCGAACTGTTGCAGCTACTCGAACGAGTTCGGCAGGCAATGAGTGGCGCCGTACAGGCTTTATGGCCATCCCTCGCCCCGCCCGAGGGCCTCGGGGAGCTTGCAGAGAAGCTGCAGGGAGTACGGCAGCGCTTCCGTTTGTGGAAGATTTCGGCTTGCCGTCAAGGTGCCAGGGAGGCTTGGGCCATGGTGAAGACGCGGTACAAGAAGGCGGATCCCAACCATATGGCCGAAGTTGGACCGGTGGGGCCCGACGGGAAGGAGATCACTGTGAGTTTAGTGTACAGCCAGGTAGAACTGGCTGCTAAGTTTTCCCAACGGGACTGCAAACTAGACAGCCTGTTAGACGGGATTGAGGAGGAATACAATCAATAAACTTGACAATGTATGTTATCCTTTAAAAATGACATGTGAAATGCCTTCTAGCCGGATTGTAGATCGTTTGTCTTTGCCGACCTTTTCGCCCGACCTCGGGACCCTAGAGTCTGGAGGTGTGTCCGAATACCTTTTGGTTAAGAAATAACCGTGGTATGCATGGAGATCGGCGTAGGGGTCATTAGTGCTTTATCGCACAAGTGCCCAACTAGTTATGTTATATTACATGGTTAGTAAGAAACATCTTCCAGGGAGAATAGTTCCGTTAAGGGTTCCTTTCGTTGGGGAGGCATGCCCTAAAGTGCATGTCCGGACTGCCAAGAGAGCGATAAAACATCCGGGGGCAGATGGGAAAAATAGGTAAAAGTCATCTTTTAAATCACGCACCGAATATTCCCTTAAGAACGCTAGCTTTCGGCTTCACCGGTCCGAGGTACACATCCGGTGACCCGGCAAGAATAATCACAGAGGTGCTCCTTTAGGGTAAGCACAGAGCGAGCAACCCAGCTTGGCCAAAACTTAAGTCATATCGATGCATATAATGGCGAGTAAAAGGTACATGTGGAAGCTTGACACATGTGTTGGGTATGAAACTCAGATGGTTGAGCTTCGTAAAAGAAGCCCCAGAATAACGAAAGCGGATGGCACGTCAGACGTATGCAAAGAATGCGAAAATAGGCCCCGAGGGGCTTGTTAGAAGTTAAAAGGATAAGAAGAGAAACGAAGACAGCCAAAATATAAAAGGTTGGACGGGGAAGGGGCGAACTCTTAGTCCGGCGCTAGGCATAGAATCGTCGGAGTCGGGCTGCGTTCCATGGGTTCGCTCGAGTCGGTTATCCGACGATTTAAGAGAAACGATGCGCTCCGCCGGTCAAGATTTTGATAAATAATGAAGGGCCTTCCCATCCGGGCTTGAGCTTGTCCTTTTCTTGTCCGGCAGCGAGAACTAGTTCATCAACGTTGTAAGTCTTGGCCCGTACTTCTCTTTGGTATCTTGGGCTGTTGTCGATAGAATGCGGAAGGAGCCTTCACGACGCCACGTTCTTCCTCCAATGAGTCCAAGCTGTCCTGCCGATCCAACTCGGCTTCTCTTTCCTCATACATGCGCACTCGAGGTGAGTCATGAATATGTCGCAGGGCAAGACTGCCTCTGCGCCGTATACCATAAAAATGGTGTGAATCCGTAGTACGGTTAGGCGTTGTCCGCAGCCCCAGTACGGAGTCGAGCTCCTCGACCCATTGGGTGTCTGATTTAGTGAGTGACCTCACTAGTCCGGGTTTAATGCCGCCATTATTAGACCGTTTGCTCTTTCCACTTGACCGTTGGTTTGAGGGTGATAGACTGACGCATAGTCGAGCTTAATGCACATATTTTTGCACCATGACTTGACCTCATCGGCCGTGAAGTTCGTGCTGTTGTCGGTGATGATGCTGTGGGGACTCAGAATCGTGTACCACCTCGATATAAAGTCTATCACTGGTCCGGACTCTGCCATTTTGACCGGTTTGGCCTCTATCCATTTGGTGAACTTATCGACCATGACCAATAGGTACTTTTTCTTGTGGGTTCCCCCTTTAAGGGGTCCAACCATGTCAAGCCCCTGCACATGAACGGCTAGGTAATGGGTATGGTTTTGAGGCGGTGGGTGGCATATGGCTGTGATTAGCAAAGAGTCGACAACCAACGATCGCCGACCAAGTCTGTGCATCTGCCCGAGCCGTCGGCCAATAAAATCTGACGGAATGCCTTTCCTACCAGGGCCGGGCTGCTGCGTGGTGTCCACCTAGTCCGCATGGATTTCAGCCAGAGGTTTCGCCCTTCTTCTTCGGAGATACACCTTTGAAGGACTCAGAGTACTTTTCTTATAGAGTTCTCCTCATGGACCTTGTAGGCCTTCGATCGCGGACTATGCAGGCGGGCCTCATTTTGGTCTTCCTAAGTTCCTGCCGAGTAAGTAGGCTAGAAAGGTTCTATCCACGCGGCGATTACTGCCATTATAACGTGGGCGGAGGGTGTTATGTCATGTGCTGAATCACCGGTTGGTGCGGTTTTCTCCGGTTTGTCGCTACCGGACTCCTCTTCCCATAGTACCGATGGCTTGAAGAGCCGTTCCAGAAAGATGTTTGGAGGGACAGCATCACGTTTCGCACCGATGTGTGCCAGGACATCGGCCGCTTGGTTATTATCTCGGGCTATGTGATGGAATTCGAGTCCTTCAAACCGAGCTGACATTTTCAGGACAGCATTGCGGTATGCTGCCATTTTCGGATCCTTGGCGTCAAAGTCTCCATTTATTTGGGATATTGCGAGGTTTGAATCGCGCACCTCTAGGCGTTGAATGCCCATGGAGACCGCCATCCGGAGACCATGTAATAGGGCCTCGATTCGCTGCATTGTTGGAGTCTGTGTACATTATCTGAAGTACATCTTGATCAGTATCTCCGGTGGGGACGTCGATCGACGCCAAACCCCATCCGCCAACATTTTGGAACCGTCGAAGTGCATAGTCCAATTGGAGTATGCGCCGTACTCTTTAGGGAGTTCGGCTTCAGTCCATTCGGCGACGAAGTCAGCCAAAACTTGTGACTTTATGGCTCGTCGAGGTTTGTAGGTTATGTCGAATGGCAAGAGCTCAATGGCCCATTTTGCAATCCTGCCCGTTGCGTCGCGGTTATTTATAATGTCGTTGAGTGGTACTTCAGAGGCCACTGTTATCGAACACTCTTGAAAGTAGTGCCGGAGCTTCCGAGACGCCATGAACACCGCATATGCTATCTTCTGATAGTGCGGGTAACGGGATTTGCAGGGGGTTAGCACAAGGGATACGTAATACACAGTTTTTGAAGAGGGAATTTATGCCCTTCGCCGCTCGTTCGACGACGAGGACAGCGCTTACAACTTGATGTGTTGCTGCGATATATAACAACATTGTTTCGCCCAGAGTGGGCGCAGCCAGGACCGGATTTGTTGCCAATATGGCCTTTATTTCTTTGAGTCTGGCAGTGGCGGCATCCGTCCACTCGAAGTGTTCGGTGCGCCTTAGGAGGCGATAAAGGGGCAGCGCCTTCTCTCCTAAACGGGAGACAAAACGGCTTAAAGCTGCCACGCATCCTGTTAATTTTTGTATTTGCTTGAGGTCCTTTGGAATATCCAACTGTGTGAGCTCGGATTTTGGCGGATTTGCTTCAATTCCTCTACGGATCGATGAAGCCCAGCAGCTTTCCGGCTGGTACACCGAAAACACATTTTTCCAGATTCAGCTTGATGTCATATGCTCTCAGGTTGTCGAATGTGAGCCTCAAATCGTCTACTAAAGTTTCGACGTGTTTTGTTTTGACGACTACGTCGTCTACGTTTGCCTCGACTGTTTTGCCGATCTGGGTGGCCAGACATGTTTGAATCATGCGCTGATATGTTGCACCGGCGTTTTTAAGTCCGAAGGGCATCGTGTTGAAGCAGAATGGTCCGTATGGAGTAATGAATGCCGCTGCGGCTTGATTCGCTTCCGCCATCTTGATTTGATGATAGCGAGTATGCATCCGTGAAGCACAACGAATCGTGTCTGCTTGTGGCATCGATAATTTGATCGATGCGGGGGAGGGGGAAAGGATCCTTTGGGCAAGCCTTATTGAGGTCTTTGAAGTCGACACAGAGGCGCCAGGATTTATCCTTCTTTGGTACCATCACCAAATTTGCTAGCCAGTCCGGATGTTTGATATCTCTAATGAATCCGGCTTCTAATAACTTGGCTAGCTCTTCTCCCATTGCCTGTCTTTTGGGCTCGGAAAATCGTCGGAGAGCCTGTTTGACTGGCTTAAATCCTTTTAGGATGTTTAGGCTGTGTTCTGCCAACCTGCGAGGGATTCCGGGCATGTCCGAGGGATGCCAGGCGAAGATGTCCCAATTTTCCCGAAGGAATTCGCGCAGTGCGGCGTCAACTTCGGGGTTCAACTGTGCCCCGATGGAAGCCGTCTTTGTTGGGTCCGTTGGGTGGACCTGAAATTTAATTATCTCGTCTGCTGGTTTGAAGGAGGTGGACTTGGATCTTTTATCAAGTATCACATCGTCCTGTTTACCGTGAGAGCGCAGCTGATGAGTTCCTCTGCCGCTAAGGCTTTTGGATAGTGCCTCGAGGGCTAGTGCGATCGTCTGCTTTTGGCTGGAGTCTTTGTGTCCGGATCACTAACGAGAGTGATTATTCCGCTGGGCCCAGGCATTTTGAGCTTCATGTACCCGTAATGAGGTATTGCTTGAAAGATTGTGAATGCCTCTCGTCCTAATATGGCGTGATAGCCGCTGCTGAACGGGGCTACCTGGAACGTGACTTCTTCGGATCTGTAATTGTCCGGAGAGCCGAACACCACATCGAGTGTGATTTTTCCGGTGCAGCGCGCTTCCCGGCTAGGGATTATTCCTCTGAAGGTTGTGCTGCTTCGCTCAATACGGCTCCAATCGATTTCCATTTTCCGCAGGGTTTCCTCGTAAATGAGGTTTAGTCCGCTACCGCCATCCATGAGGACCTTTGTCAGTCGAAAGCCGTCCACTATGGTACTAAGTACCAGCGCGGCTGGGGCTCTGGTAGTTCGAGACGTGGGCTCGTCGCTGGCATTGAAGATAATAGCTGTGTCACTCCATGGATTTGCTATTGCTACTTGGTAGACTTCGGCGAGTTCGCGGATTGATCGTTTTCGCATATTATTTGATGCGAAAGTCTCAAGACTAATACCGTCTTTGGTATTGTTGGAGTGGTTTACGGAGCTAGAAGCTCTTCGCCACTTTTGGCCACCGCCGTAATACCCAACATGCTCGAAGGCTATGTGTTGGGACGGCTCCCTCTGCACTATGAAGTTTACAGGGTCCGTTGAGCCATCCCTCCAGTACGGTTCCGTTTCCCTTGCTGGGTTTTTGTTTTTTCGTTTTGCATCTGGGGCCTGATTGTAAGGCGCCTTTTACCGCGGATTGGGTTTGGGGCCGGATTATCCCAAAATTGACTTTCAGTTTTCCAAAAACTCTCCATCGCACAGTACTTTCGTACTATGGACGCCAGATCGGTGAAGCGCGTAATCTTGTGACGATCAATGGCGTTGAGATTCCTTTGTCCGTGCGATTATTGCGAAGATTGAGATTATGTTTTCCTCTCGGCAGTCCTTTATCCTGTCCATAACCAGGAGGAATCTGGCCCAGTAATGATGTACTGTTTCTGAAGGCTCTTGCCGAATTAGAGATAGGTCGCATATGTCTGGGCGGGTGGGTGGAATAAAATCCGGATCCCTGCCCATCTTTGGGCTCAAAGGCCGAGGGGCTTCCGAATTCGGAAGCTTGATTTGCTGGAGGCAACCCAGCGAGTCCGGAGCGACGCATGATTTTAGGTTCAATGCTCGATCAGAGTCCGTCCCTCTGCGGGAATCCGGCATGGAGGGTTCGGGAATCCGGACACGGATTGTTTTCAACATCGGCAAAGAATTGCCGAGTTGTTCCTCTACCACTTCGACGTGGTGGGTAGCCTGGGGAGAGTTAATATCTCTCAGATCGGTTTTAAGCCCGATCTGATTGTAGTCCGTAGCGACTCCCAGGGCGGCGATGCGATCCAAGAGCTCGTTAACAGACGAGAGCTCAATTGGATCTAACTGTTTGGCAGCTTTAGGGCTGACGCGAAGATTGCTTCCGACGACTTGAGAAGTCATTGCGAAGCGGCGGCGGACAAAGCGGTCATAAGAAAGCCACCAAGCGGATTGTCGACCGGCGCCAAGGCCCTCCGGCGAAAACACCGTCTTTGAAGACGGGTAAAGGCATCCGCTCTATCGGCGACGACACGAGGAACTCTCAATGAAAGCACCAATGTCGGTGTCAAAACCGCGGATCTCGGTAGGGGTCCCGAATCGTGCGTCTAGGCGGATGGTAACAAGAGACGAGGGACACAATGTTTTTACCTGTGTTCGGCCCTCTCGATGGAGGTAAAACCCTACGCCCCGCTTGATTAATATTGATGATATGGGTAGTACAAGAGTAGATCTACCACGAGATCAAGGAGGCTAAACCCTAGAAGCTAGCCTATGGTATGATTGTTGAGATGTATCTTCGTCCTACGGACTAAGGCCCTCCGGTTTATATAGACACTGGAGAGGCTAGGGTTACACAGAGTCGGTTACAATGGTAGGAGATCTACATATCCGTATTGCCAAGCTTGCCTTCCACGCCAAGGAAAGTACCTTCCGGACACGAGCCAGAGTCTTCAATCTTCTATCTTCGTAGTCTGGGAGTCCGGCGGATATCGATAGTCCGGCTGTCCGGACACCCCCTAGTCCAGGACTCCCTCACTCCTACTGGATTGATACCTTGGTTCTCAAAAACTGAGGGAAATACTTACGCTACTATTGCTGCATCACCCTTTCCTCTTCAAGGAAAACCAACACAAGCTCAAGACATAGCAAGAAGGATTTCTGGCGCCGTTGCCGGGGAGGTCTTCGCTCAAGTCAAGACATACCAAGTACCCATCACAAACCCATCTCCCTCGCATTTACATTATTGCCATTTGCCTCTCGTTTTCCTCTCCCCCACTTCACCCTTGCCGTTTTATCCGCCTTATCTTTCCCAATCTCCTCTCTCGCTTTCGTTTGCCTTTTTCTGTTTGCTTGTGTGTTGGAATAATTGTTGCCATGGCGCAAGATAATACCGAATTGTGTGATTTCTTCAATACCAATAATAATGATTTCCTTAGTACTCCGATTGCTCCTCTAAATGATGTTGAGTCTTGTGAAATCAATACTGCTTTGCTGAATCTTGTTATGAAAGATCAATTCGTCGGCCTTCCTAGTGAAGATGCCGCTACTCATCTAAACAACTTTGTTGATTTGTGTGATATGCAAAAGAAGAAAGATACGGATAACGATATTGTTAAATTGAAGTTATTTCCGTTTTCACTTAGAGATCATGCTAAAGCTTGGTTTTCGTCTTTGCCTAAAAATAGTATTGATTCTTGGAACAAGTGCAAAGATGCTTTTATCTCTAAGTATTTTCCTCCCGCTAAGATCATCACTCTTAGGAACGATATTATGAATTTTAAACAACTTGATCATGAGCATGTTGCCCAATCTTGGGAAAGAATGAAATTGATGATTCGCAATTGCCCTACTCATGGTTTGAATTTATGGATGATCATAAAAATTTTTTATGCCGGTTTGAACTTTGCTTCTAGAAATCTTTTAGATTCAGCCGCGAGAGGCACATTTATGGAAATTACGTTAAGAGATGCTACAAAACTTCTTGATAATATCATGGCTAATTATTCTCAATGGCACACCGAAAGATCTTCTAGTAAAAAAGTGCATGTTATAGAAGAAATCAATGTTTTCAGTGGAAAGATGGATGAACTTATGAAATTGTTTGCTACTAGAAATACTCCTCTTAATCCCAATGATATGCCTTTGTCCACTTTGATTGAGAATAATAATGAATCTATGGATGTGAATTTTGTTGGTAGGAATAGTTTCGGTAACAATGCTTATAGAGGAAACTTTAATTCTAGACCGCTCCCTAGTAATTCCTCTTATAATTATGGAAATTCCTACAATAATTCTTATGGTAATTTTAATAAGATGCCCTCTGATTTTGAGAATAGTGTGAAAGAATTTATGATTTCTCAAAAGAATTTTAATGCTTTGCTTGAAGAAAAATTGCTCAAAGTTGATGATTTGGCTAGGAACGTTGATAGACTTTCGCTTGGTGTTGATTCTCTTAAACTTAAATCTTCTTCTCCTAAGCATGATATCAATGAGTCTCTCGAAGCAAAGAGAATGTCCATTGATGATTGCAAGGAAAGAACCGCTAGATTGCATGCTAAGAAAGATTGCTTTGTAAAGGCGTGTTCGTCTAGTTTCCATGAAAATAATGATGAAGATCTTAAAGTTATTGACGCGTCTCCTATTAGATCTTTGTTTTGCAATATGAATCTTGATAATTATGGGACTGAAGATGAGTCAACTTTAGTTAGAAGGCGTCTCAAGAATTCGGAGTTTTTAGATCTTGATGCTAAATTTGGTAAAAGTGGGATTGGAGAGGTCATGACTTTAAATAGCATTGAACCCACTATCTCGGATTTCAAGGAATTTGATTATGATAATTGTTCTTTAGAAGGTTGTATTTCCTTGTTGCAATCCGTTGTTAATTCTCCTCATGCTTATAGTCAAAAAAAGCTTTTACCAAACATATCGTTGATGCCTTGATGTAATCTTATGATGAAAAACTTAATTTGGAAGTTTCTATACCTAGAAAACTTAATGATGAGTGGGAACCTACTATAAAGATTAGAATTAAATATCATGAGTGTTTTGCTTTGTGTGATTTGGGTACTAGTGTTTCCACGATTCCGAAAACTTTATGTCATATTCTAGCTTTCCATGATCTTGATGATTGCTCTTTAAATTTGCACCTTGCGGATTCCACCATTAAAAAGCCAATGGGAAGGATCAACGATGTTCTCATTGTTGCTAATAGAAATTTGGTGCCCGTAGATTTTATCGTTCTTGATATAGATTGCAATCATTCTTGCCCTATTATTCTTGGTAGACCTTTCCTTAGAACAATTGGCGCGATTATTGATATGAAGGAAGGGAATTTTAGATTCCAATTTCCACTAAGGAAAGGCATGGAGCACTTTCTAAGAAAGAAAGTCAAATTACCTTATGAATATATCATGCGAGCTACTTATGAACTTAGTGCCAAAGATGGCACTACTTAGATCTATCTCCGCTTTTATGCCTAGCTAGGGGCGCTAAACGATAGCGCTAGTTGGGAGGCAACCCAATTTTCTTTGTGTTTTTTGTTTTTGTTCCTGTTTAGTAATAAATTTTGCATCTACCTTCTGTTTAGATGTGTTTTTATGTTTTAATTAGTGTTTGTGCGAAGTAGAACATATAGGATAACCTATGATGATAGTTGATTTGATTCTGCTGAAAAACAGAAACTTTGCACGCATGAAATTAGTTTTGTTAAATCACAGAAACGTGATTTTGCATTCATTCTTTTTGATGCTGATCAATAGACAAATTGTCCAGGACTTACTATTTTTGTAGTAATTTTAGAGTTTCAGAAGTTTGCGTTAGTTACAGATTTCTACAGACTGTTCTGTTTTTGACAGATTCTGTTTTTCATGTGTTGTTTGCTTATTTTGATGCATCTATGGCTAGTAAAATAGTTTATAAACCACAGAGAAGTTGGAATATATTAGGTTTAACAGCAAAATAAATAAAGAATGAGTTCATTACAGTACCTTATGTGGTGGTTTTGTTTTCTTTCACTAACGGAGCTTATAAGATTTCCTGTTGAGTTTTATGTTGTGAAGTTTTCAAGTTTTGGGTAAAGCTTTGATGGACTATGGAATAAGGAGTGGCAAGAGCCTAAGCTTGGGGATGCCCAAGGCACCCCAAGATATTCTAGGATAGCCAAAAGCCTAAGCTTGGGGATGCCCCGGGAAGGCATCCCCTCTTTCGTCTTCGTTCATTGGTAACTTTACTTGGAGCTATATTTTTATTCGCCACATGATATGTGTTTTGCTTGGAGCATCGTGTATTATATTAGTATTTGATTTTTAGTTTACCACAATCATCCTTGATGTACACACCTTTTTGGGAGAAGCCCACTTGATTAGAATTTGCTAGAATACTCTATGTGCTTCACTTAGATCTTTTGAGTTTGATAGTTTTTGCTCTAGTGCTTCACTTATATCTTTTAGAGCACGGCGGTGGATTAATTTTGAAGAAATTGCTAGTCTCTCATGCTTCACTTATATTATTTTGAGAGTCTTTTAGAACAGCATGGTATTTGCTATGGTTACAAATTTGGTCCTAGAATGATGAGCATCCAAGTTGGGTATAATAAAAACTATCATAGGAAGTGAATTGGATGCTATGATCAATTTGTTGCTTGATAATTGTTTTGAGATATAAAGGTAGTAATGTTAGGGTCATGCTAGTGGGTAATTATGAAATTGAGAAATACTTTTGTTGAAGTTGGCACGTCCCATAGCATGCACGTATGGTAAAAGTTGTGTGACAAATTTGTTGCATGAGGTGTTCTTTTGATTGTCTTCCTTATGAGTGGCAGTCGGGGACGAGCGATGGTCTTTTCCTACCAATCTATCCCTATAGGGGCATGCGTAGTAGTACTTTGCTTTGAGGGCTAAGTAGACTTTTGCAATAAGTATATGAGTTCTTTATGACTAATGTGAGTCCATGGATATATGCACACTCATCCTTCCACTTTGCTAGCCCCTATTATACCGCGCAACTTTCGCTGGTATCATGAACCCATTATTTACCTTCCTCAAAACAGCCGCCATACCTACCTATTATGGCATTTCCATAGCCATTACGAGATAAATTGCCATGCAACTTTCCACCATTCCGTTTATTATGACACACTTCATCATTGTCATATTGCTCTTTGCATGATCATGTTGTTGACATCATATTTGTGGCAAGGCCACCTTCATAATTTTCATACATGTCGCTCTTGATTCATTGCATATCCCGGTACACCGCCGGAGGCATTCATATAGAGTCATATCTTGTTCTAGCTTGGAGTTGTAATTCTTGAGTTGTAAATCAATAAAAGTGTGATGATCTTCAGTATTAGAGCATTGTCTCAGTGAGGAAAGGATGATGAAGACTATGATTCCCCCACAAGTTGGGATGAGACTTCGGACTTAAAAAAAGGAGAAAAGAAAAAAAGAAAGGCCAGAAAAAAGGCCAAAGAAAAAAGAGGAAAAAAAAATGAGAGAAAAAGAGAGAAGGGACAATGCTACTATCTCCTTTTCCACACTTGTGCTTCAAAGTAGCACCATGATCTTCATGATAGAGAGTCTCCTATGTTGTCACTTTCATTTACTAAGTGGGAATTTTTCATTATAGAACTTGGCTTGTATATTCCAATGATGGGCTTCCTCAAAATGCCCTAGGTCTTCGTGAGCAAGCGAGTTGTATGCACACCCACTTAGTTTCTTTTGTTGAGCTTTCATATATTTATAGCTCTAGTGCATCCGTCGCATGAGAATCCCTACTCACTCACATTGATATCTATTGATGGGAATCACCATATCCCGTTGATACGCCTAGTTGATGTGAGACTATCTTCTCCCTCTTTCTGTCCTCATAACCACCATCTTTTACCACCTTAGTGCTATGTCCATGGCTTACGCTCATGTATTGCGTAAGAGTTGAAAAAAGCTGAAGCGCGTTAAAAAGTATGAAACAATTGCTCGGCTCATCATCGGGGTTGTGCATGATGGGAGTATTTTGTGTAATGGAAATGAAGCATGGCCTAACTATATGATTTTGTAGGGATAAGCTTTCTTTGGCTATGCTATTTTGATAGGACATGATTATTTGTTAGTATGCTTTGAAGCATTATTATTTTTATGTTTTATAAGCTTTTATCTTGAATCATTTGGATCTGAACATTCATGCCACAATAAAGAAAATTACATTGAGAATTATGCTAGGTAGCATTCCACATCAATAATTCTGTTTTTATCGTTTACCTACTCGAGGACAAGCAGGAATTAAGCTTGGGGATGCTTGGTACGTCTCCAACGTATCTATAATTTTTGATTGTTCCATGCTATTATATTATCCCTTTTGGATGTTTATGGGCTTTATTTTACACATTTATATCATTTTTGGGACTAGCCTACTAACCGGAGGCCCAGCCCGTATTGCTGTTTTTTTGCCTATTTCAGTATTTCGAAGAAAAGGAATATCAAATGGAGTCCAAACGGAATGAAACCTTCGGGAGCGTGATTTTTGGAATGAATGTGATCTAGAGGACTTGGAGTGCAAGTCAAGAAGAAGCCGAGGTGGCCAAGAGACAGGAGGGCGCGCCCTCCTATCTTGTGGGCCCCTCGGGCGGCCACCGACATACTTGTTCCTCCTATATAAGCCTACGTACCCCGAAAACATCCAGGGAGCCAACGAAACACAATTTCCAGCACCGTAACCTTCTGTATCTGCGAGATCCCATCTTGGAGCCTTCGCCGGCGCTCCGCCGGAGGGGGAATCGACCACGGAGGGCTTCTACATCAACACCATAGCCCCTCCGATGAGTTGTGAGTAGTTTACCATAGACCTTTGGGTCCATAGTTATTACCTAGATGGCTTCTTCTCTCTTTTTGGATCTCAATACAATGTTCTCCCCCTCTCTTGTGGAGATCTATTCGATGTAAACTCTTTTTGCGGTGTGTTTGTCGAGATCAGATGAATTGTGGGTTTATGATCAAGTTTATCTATGAGAAATATTTGAATCTCCTCTGAATTCTTTTATGTATGATTGAGTTATCTTTGCAAGTCTCTTCGAATTATCAGTTTGGTTTGGCCTACTAGATTGATCTTTCTTGCCATGGGAGAAGTGCTTAGCTTTGGGTTCAATCTTGCGTGTCCTTACCAAAGGATGAAAGGGTTGCAAGGCACGTATTGTATTGTTGCCATCGAGGATAAAAAGATGGGGTTTATATCATATTGCATGAGTTTATCCCTCTACATCATGTCATCTTGCTTAATGCGTTACTCTGTTCTTTATGAACTTAATACTCTAGATGCAGGCAGGAGTCGGTCGATGTGTGGAGTAATAGTAGTAGATGTAGGTAGGAGTCGGTCTACTTGTTGCGGACGTGATGCCTATATACATGATCATGCCTAGATAATCTCATAATTATTCGCTTTTCTATCAATTGCTCGACAGTAATTTGTTCACCCACCGTAGTACTTATGCTATCTCGAGAGAAGCCTTTAGTGAAACCTATGGCCCCCGGGTCTATCCTCTATCATATAAGCTTTCAATCTAGTTTTATTTGCATCTTTACTTTTTGCATCTATATTATAAAATACCAAAAATATATTTATCTTATCATACTATCTCAATTAGATCTCACTTTTGCAAGTGGCCGTGAAGGGATTGACAACCCCTTTATTGCATTGGTTTCCAGTTCTTTGTTTGTTTGTGTAGGTGCGTGGGACTTTTGAGGAGCCTCCTACTGGATTGATACCTTGGTTCTCAAAAACTGAGGGAAATACTTATGCTACTATTGCTGCATCACCCTTTCCTCTTCAAGGAAAACCAACGCAAGCTCAAGACGTAGCAGGTACCGAGTGGGTACAATGTATAACATTTAACTTTTTGAAAGGTAGAGAAATGAGTTTAAAGATCATGTGATGATGGGCGAGACGTATAGCACTGACACGACCTCCTCATGTGGGTGGCTGATGACCCACAAGTATAGGGGATCATCGTAGTCCTTTCGATAAGTGAGAGTGTCGAACCCAACAGGGAGAAGAAGGAAACGACAAGCGGTTTTCAGCAAGGTAATTTCTGCAAGCACTAAAATTATCGGTAACAGGTAATTTGATTGCAAGATAATTTGTAACAAGCAACAAGTAGCAATAGTAACAATTGGTGCAGCAAGGTAGCCCAATCCTTTTTGTAGCAAATGACAGGCCAAAACAATCTCTTGCAAAGCATTCTTGAGGGCACACGGGAATTTTATCTAGTCACTTTCATCATGTTGGTTTGTTTTGTGTTCGCTACTTTGATAATTTGATATATGGGTGGAGCAGTGCTTGGGTGTCATTCTTACTTGAACAAGCCTCCCACTTATGATTAACCCCTCTCGCAAGCATCCGCAACTACGAAAGAAGAATTAAGATAGAATCTAACCATAGCATTAAACATATGGATCCAAATCAGCCCCTTGATCAAGTCTTATTAACAAACTTCATCCGAATGACATGAAACCGGAGAATTTTCGAATAACACTAAGTTACCTCAATGGGGATATGCATGTCCCCAACAATAAGAATGTCATATTTCTTTTTGACAGTAGGAAGAGGAATTCAAAACCTCCTATAGTAATAGTTGAAAATTTTCCAATAGAATTGATACTATGAACTTGAGGTTGTTTCTTCGAAAAGTGTACCTTATGCTCATTACCATTAACATGAAAAGTGACATTGCCTTTGTTGCAATCAATAATAGCCCATGCAGTATTTAAAAAGGGTCTACCAAGTATGATTGACATACTGTCGTCCTCAGGAATATCAAGAATAACAAAGTCCGTTAAGATAGAAATGTTTGCAACCACAACAGGCACATCCTCACAAATACCGATGGGTATAGCAGTTGATTTATCAACCATTTGCAAAGAGATTTCAGTAGGTTTAAACTTATTCAATTCAAGTCTACGGTATAAAGAGAAAGACATAGACTAACCCCGGCCCCAAGATCACATAAAGCTGTTTTAACATAGTTTCTTTTAATGGAGCATGGTATAGTTGGTACTCCTGGGTCTCCTAGTTTCTTTGGTATTCCACCCTTAAAAGTGTAATTAGCAAACATGGTGGAAATTTCAGCCTCTGGTATCTTTCTTTTATTTGTAACAATATCTTTCATATACTTAGCATAAGGAGGCATTTTAAGCATATCCGTCAAACACATACACAAAAAGATAGGTCTAATCATTTCAGCGAAGCGCTCAAAATCCTCATCATCCTTTTTCTTGGATTATTTAGGAGGAAAGGGCATGGGTTTCTGAACCCATGGTTCTCTTTCTTTACCATGTTTCCTAGCAGCGAAATCTCTCTTATCATAACATTGATTCTTTGATTGTGGTTATCAAGATCAACAACAGGTTCAATCTCTACATCATTATCATTGCTAGGTTGAGCATCACCATGAACATCATGATTAACATTATCAATAGGTTCATGTTCATCACCAGATTGTGTCTCAACATCAGAATAGAAATATCATTAGGATTCTCAAGTGTATCTACAACAGGTTCACAAGAAGCATGCAAAGTCCTATGAGTTTTCCTTTTCTTTTTATTAGAAGGACTAGGTACATTAGGATTAATTCTCTGTGAATCTTGCTCAACTCTCTTAGGATGGCCCTCAGATACAAAGGTTCCTAGGTCATTTTACCACCTCTAGTCATAACCCTAACAACATTATCATTTTTCTTACTATTCAACTCATTGAGCAAATCATCTTGTGCCTTAAGTACTTTCTCTACTCGAGTTCTAACCATGGAAGCATGCTTACTAATAAGCTTAAGATCATTAATAGTTCTACTCAGATAATCACCCAAGTAGTCAAGCATGTGAGCATTATGTTTCAATTTTCTACTAACATAAGCATTGAAATTTTCTTATTTAAAAATAAAATTATCAAACTCATCCAAGAATTGACTAGCAGACTTATTATGAGGGATATCACCTTCATCAAATATATAGAGAGAGTTTACCTCTACTATCTGTGTCAGGTTATCAAGACCATGTATTTCTTCAATAGGCGGTAAATTCTTAACATCTTCAACTTTAATACCTTTTTCTTTCATAGATTTCTTTGCCTCTTGCATATCTTTAGGACTGAGAAATAGAACACCTCTTTTCTTCGAAGTTGGCTTAGGAGTTGGTTCAGGAAGTGTCCAATCATTATCATCACTCAATATATTATTCAATAGCAACCCAACTTGCTCAACAGTTCTTTTCCTGAAAACACAACCAACACAACTATCTAGGTGGTCCCTAGAAGCATCGGTTAGTTCATTATAAAAGATATCAAGTATTTCATTTTTCTTGAGAGGATGATCAGGCAAAGCATTAAGTAATTGGATAAGCCTCTCCCAAGCTTGCGAGAGACTCTCTTCTTCAATTTGCACAAAGTTAAATATTTCCCTTAAGCAGCTTGTTTCTTATGAGCAGGGAAATATTTTTCAGAGAAGTAGTAGATCATATCCTGGGGACTACGCACACAACCAGGAGCAAGGGAATTAAAACATAACTTAGTATCACCCTCTAATGAGGAAGGAAACAACTTATGAATATAGTAATAGAAAAGTTTTTCCTCATGAGCAAATAGGGTGGCTATATCATTCAATTTAGTAAGATGTGCCACAACAGTTCCAGATTCATAACCATAGAAATGATCAGATTCAACCAAAGTAATTAACTCAAGATTGAAAGATAATTCATAATCTTTATCAGAAACAAAGATAGGTGAAGTAGCAAACTTAGGATCATATTGCATTCTAGCATTCAAAGATTTTTCTTTCAGCTTAGCTAACAATTTCTTAAGATCATCTCTGTCATTGCAAGCAAAAAAGTCTCTAGCAGTTTCTTCATCCATAATATAACCCTCAGGTACAACATGCAATTCATATCTAGGGGGAGAATCATAATCTTCAGTTTCAATAATATCATCAGTTTCAGTAATTTCATTCTCTCTAACCCTAGCAAGTTGTTCATTAAGAAATTCACCTAGTGGCACAGTATTATCAAGGAAAGAAGTAGTATCATCATAAGCATCACGCATAGCAGAAGTGGCATCATCAATAACATGCGACATATCGGAATCAATAGCAGGCGTAGGTGTCGCAAGTTTACTCAAAATAGAAGGTGAATCAAGTGCAAAGCTAGATGGTAGTTCCTCACTTCCCCTCGTAGTAGAGGGATAGATCTTGGTTTTGCTGTCTTTCAGATTCCTCAGAATGATCAACCGATATAAATCCCAAGTGACTCAGAGAATAGAGCTATGCTCCCCAGCAACGGCGCCAAAAAAATGTCTTGATAACCCACAATTATAGGGGATCGCAATAGTTTTCGAGGGTATAGTATTCAACCCAAATTTATTGATTCGACACAAGGGGAGCCAAAGAATATTCTCAAGTATTAGCAGCTGAGTTGTCAATTCAACCACCCCTGAAAGACTTAATATCTGTAGAAAAGTATTTAGTAGCAAAGTAGTATGGAAGTAACGGTAATGGTGGCAAAAGTAATAGTAGCAGTATTGTAACAACCGTAACAGTGGCAACAGAAAAGTAACTTAGCAAAGATCAATATGTGAAAAGCTCGTAGCAAATTGATTAATGATGGATATTTATGTCGGTTGGCATTCATCATGCAATAGTTATAACCTAGGGTGACACAAAACTAGCTCCAATTCATCAATATAGTGTAGGCCTGTATTTCGAATATAGTCATACATGCTTATCGAAAAGAACTGGCATGAAATCTTTTGTCCTATCCTCCCGTGGCAGCGGGGTCCTATTGGAAACTAAGGGATATTAAGGCCTCCTTTTAATTGAGAACCGGACCAAAGCATTAGCACTTAGTGAATACATGAACTCGTAAAACTACGGTCATCACCGGGAAGTGTTCCGACTATTGTCACTCTGGGGTTGCCGAATCATAACACGTAGTAGGTGACTATAACTTGCAAGATAGGACCATGAACACAAATATATTCATGAAAACTTAATAGGTTTAGATTTGAAATCATGGCACTCAGGCCCTAGTGAAAAGTGTTATGTATAGCAAAGTCATAGCAACATCAACCTCAGAACATAGTGGATACTAGGGATCAAACTCTAACAAAACTAACTCGATTACATGATAAATCTCATCCAACCCATCACTGTCCAGCAAGCCTATGATGGAATTACTCTTGCATGGTGGTGGGCATCATGAAATTGGAGATGGAGGATGGTTGTGATGACGATGGCGACGATTTCCCCTCTCTGGAGGCGAAAACAGACTCCAGATCTGCCCTCCCGAGGAAGAACATGAGGTGGTGGCGGCTCCGTATTGTAAAACGTGAGGAATCCTTCTCTCTGATTTTTTCTCCCCGAACATGAATATATGGAGTTTGAGTTGAGGTCGGTGGAGCTTCGTGGGACCCACAAGCCAGGGGGCGCGCCCCCACCCTAGTGGACAGGTGGTGGGTCCCCCTCTTGTTAGTGCAACAGACCCGGGGCCTGTTGCCCTGACTGTGCACAGGCGCAAGATCAGGATTGAAGCATCAGAACAAGAAGAAAAAGAGACCAAGAGACTCGAAGAACCAACTAGCAGATCAGAAGGATCCAAGGCCAAGGCAGAGGGGCCAAATATTATCAAGAGAGAGCCTCCCTTGTCGGGCAGGCGGGCCCGGCAAGGGGCGAGGTCACTCCCAGAAGGAGATGACCAAGGCGTCCCGGCAGGGCCTGCTGAGACTTGCGGTGACCATATTACCTGACCGACTACTCCACCACGACCCATGTCGTCGATCAATGCGGTGTCAAGCCGTGGGGTGATTAAGTGGCAAGCATTCGCCACATGGTGGCCACTTCCTACCAAGGAAATCTAGAGATGACACTGGTCCACTGACGTGTCATGCGAGCACGCGTGGAGCTGGCAAGATAGCTCGGCAGGCCTTGCCGGGCAACCAACAATGTGACACTAAGAGGTGCATCAAATGCACACTGACGGCCTGCAGAGTTAGGTATGATAGCACTATTTACTATCATATCAGTGTCTAATGACTAAATTGCCACCGTGGTGACCCCTTAACCTATAAAAGGAGGCCCATGGCAACCGTAGAAAGGGGTTCGCGAGGTTGGAATGTTAGATGTCTCGCACCCCCGTACGCGCGTAGTTACTGCTGCCCCAAGGCAACCCCCGTCGGGCAAGTGTATTACGCACAACCCCCACCTTTCCACCATCAATCCACCAAAGCATGAGTAGGGTTTTACGCCTCACGGCGGCCCGAACCCGTGTGATCTCTGCCGCACTGCCCCACGTTGGTCTGCTCTTTGTGCAACACGACTCCCCCTTGCCGAACCAGCAAGGGGCCATCCTACTCCCATAGGTGGACATGGTTTCCCGTGACATCTTTGGCGCGCTAGGTAGGGGGATCACTTGTGCGAACCTGAAGACGTAAGCAGCGCGTCATCTTCATCGCCATCTGTATCTTCGATGGCGCCAGCAACCATGGTACCCAAGAAGAAATTAGCTTCTTTGGCTCATCCATCCACCTCGAAGGCTCCGCTGCCCACGGCCTCCAATGCTGCAGAGGGCATGGAGATGCGCGAGGGCATGGGCCCTGCTAGGGATGTGGTCGGAGCAGGCAACACCACCACCGTTTCCCCCGCAGCCGACGCAAGAGAAGGAGATACCGGAGGAGAGCAACATTAGCAACACCCCGACGGCCACACTCCGCTTGCCGATCGGTGCAGCCACAATGATGGTGCTCGGTCTAGGGCGAACTACCGCCCTCCGGCCGTCCTTGCCGCAGGCGCGACTGTTGCATGCGCGCTTTCCCTAGGGCGGGTCGATCGAGCTGACACGCCCAATAGAGATGATGGCCCTCGAGCGCCTCCGCCTCACCACCCTGCCACACAGGTGGTTGCACCGCAACAGCGGGGGTGTAGTGCCGCCGCCGCTGGCTCCATCAGGAGCCGAGCAACGACGCGATCGACTTCATCATCACCTATGCCAAGTACAGCCTCGGAGGCCATGGCGCAGGTTCAGCTGCTACTGAGGTTTCCCCCAGCGGCCGAGCAGATGGACGAATGGCGTGCCACCATCCAAAGTCTGCTCAGTTTCATCGAAGCCGAGGGATCATGATGAATTGCCCCGCCGCGACCTCCCCAAGCAATGGCAACAACCCACTCAGCTACCCGTACGGAGGGAGCCGTCCCCACGGTGCAGTCCTCACCATGGCAGCCAGCACGGGCGCGTCCGAACCAAGACCCTGATGATGTCTCGATGGCCTCTTCTGATCATCAAGCACATCCAGGCCAATGGCGAACCCCGAAAGATAGGCGAAGAGGAGACGTGTGCGTCGTCGAGAAACGCCATGGCAACCTCCTCTGAGCCGGCGGGCGTGACGGCCCCGACATCGACGAGCCCACTCTTGGTGTTGGCGGCCCCCTGCCCTTCAAGGTTGGCTACCTTGCCTTCACCCATGAGCTGCGACAAGTCTGTTGGCCGTCCGTTTGCACATTCAAGCTAGAGATACCTGAGAAATATGGTAGGCGGCTGAACCCGGCAGAGTTCCTGGGCATCTACACCATCGCTGTTCAGGCTGCTAGGGGAAGAGATCAGAATGTGTTCACCAACTACTTCCCGTTGGCCTTCAAGTCCAATGTGAGGTCTTGGCTGATGCACCTGCCGGAGAACTCTATTTCTTCATGGGCAGACCTATGCCACGAGTTCATCGGCGCTTTCACCGGTGGCCACCAGGAGCCGAGCCGTCTTATCGATCTGCAACTTCTCCAGCAGAAGAAAGGAGAAACCCTCCTTAAGTATTTACAGAGATTCAGCAAAGATCATAGAAATATTGCAAATATCCATCCAGCCGCTGTGAGAGCTGCCTTCCGGTCCAATGTGCACAAACCGCCGGATCCATTCTAAGATGAACGTGTGGTTACCCAAGACTGTGAAGGAATTGTACACCCTACTAGATAAATGTGCACGGATGGAGGAAGGGAGGAAGTTGCCCGAAGAGGAAGATTGCATCAATATTGATTCAGAGGACAATGATGAGTCCACCGGCCAGAAGAAGGTTAAGGAGCACAGTAAGAAGCAAAGGGATAAGGTAGTATTGACTGTTGAAGGGTCAGGCACCCCAAGTACCGACAAGATCACCAAGGGTGAGGCCTCTGGCAAGGAGGTTGCCGTGTGCGTCTATTGCCGGGAAGCTGAAGCTGGCGAGAAGGCCGGGAAGGGCGCTGGGTCGTACTACAAGATCCACCGAACCAAAGGCCATGACCTTCAAGAGTGCTATCAGGTTGTGCTGTTGGTCAAGAGACAGAGAGCAGAATATGAGAAGCATGATAAGGAAAAGGGTCAGAATGTCGCTGGCAGTAAGGGCCGAGGTGATGGAGCAAAGCGCCCCGGCAAGCCCTTTTGGAATAAAGGAAAACCTGTTAGGGACTAGGAGAAGGAAGTCTGTGATGATGAGAGTGATAAAGGGGATGAAGAGGAAACCAGTGAGCAAGAGTTTCAGAAGGCCACAGACGCCCTGTGCATTGACGGGGGTGCATCTTTGCACACCTCCCATCACCAACTCAAGCAGTGGGCATGAGAAGTCAATGCCGTGGAACCAACGCCAGAGGCCCAGAAGCCACTCAAATGGTCCCATACACCCATCACCTTTGACGAAGAGGACCATCCTAGCCGCACCATCGCAGTAGGGTGCCTGCCTTTGTTGGTTTCTCCAACAATTCGTAACCTCAAGGTCATGAAGAAGTTGGTGGACGGTGGGGCCGGACAGAATCTAATTTCCCTAGCAGTTATCAGCGAGCTTCAGATAGCAGAGGAAGAACTGGAAGTTACAGGCACGTTTCAAGGAGTCAACCCCGGCAGGAGTTATTCTAAGGGGAAGATTACGTTGCCAGTAACATTTGGGGGAGAGCTTAACTACCGCACTGAGAAGATTGTGTTTGACGTAGTTGATCTCCCCCTACCGTACAACCAGATCCTTGGACGCCCGGCCTTGGCTAAATTCATGGCGGCATCCCACTATGCTTACAACACCCTGAAGATGCCTGGGCCACTGGGAGTCCTCACCATCCTGTCAGATGAGAAAGATGCCATCATTTGTGTGGACAAGATGTACCGGGACGCGGTCACGGCAGAGGCAACAAAGGCAACAGTTCCCGCCAAGGAAATCAAGGGGAAGAAACAGGGTTGTAGGACCTCCGACAAAGAGTCCGGGAAGCATGCCCCCTCCGAGTGCACGACACCCGTTGACGACGTGCCAGAGTGTTCCAACAGCAAGAAAACCAAGGTTGCTGCTCCACAAGTGAAAAAGGTCTCGGCAGGGCTGGTAGGCATTGATGGTACTTTCACCATCAGCGCACCCTAGATGACAAATAGGAAAGCGCGCTTGTTGCCTTCTTGCGGGCGAATATTGATGTGTTTGCTTGGCAATCATCTCATATCCCTTTTGTTCCTAGGGAGGTAATCGAGCACCACCTTGCCGTCTGCCCACACCCAGACCTGTTAGGTAGAAAGTCCGGAAGCAGGCCTTGGAGAGGTAGCAGTTTATTGCAGAAGAGGTCAAGAAGCTTGAGGCAGCTGGTTTGGTCAGAGGAGTGCGACATCCCACTTGGCTAGCAAACCCAGCCGTGGTTCGGAAGGCAAATAGGAAGTGGAGGCCGTGCATTGCCTTCACATATCTCAACAAGGCTTGCCCGTTCCCTTGCCGCGTATTGATCAGATAGTGGATTCCACTTTAGGTTGTGATTTGCTCTAATTTCTGGATGCATATTCTGGATTCCACCAGATCTTCATGTCCAAAGAAGACGAGGATAAGACATCATTCATCACTCCATGTGGGACATATTGCTTTGTTCGCATGCCATTTGGATTAAAGAGTATCGGGTCCACCTTTGCAAGGGCAGTCCAGATTGGTTTTGAACCTCAGCTCCATAGAAACATTGAGGCTTATAGGGATGACATTGTGGTCAAAACCAAGGATAGAGCAACCCTCATTCAGGATTTGGAGGAGACGTTTGCAAATCTGTGCAAGATCAACCTGAAGCTAAACCCAGAGAAGTGTGTGTCTGGCGTCCCCTTTGGCAAGCTGCTTGGATAGTTTGTGTCCCACAGGGGGATCGAAGCCAATCCCAACAAGATCAAGGCCATTGAGCAGATCCAAGCGCCAAGGACAGTCAAAAATGTGAGGAGCCCGATGGGATGTGTTGTGGTGCTAAGAAGATTCATCTCCAAGTCTGTCGAGCATGCCCTGCCGTTCTTCAAGATTTTGAAGAAGGCAGGCCCCATGAAGTGGACCCCTGAAGCAGACACAGCTTTGCAAGAGTTGAAGACCTACCTGTCCTCTGTGCCTACCCTAGTTTCACCTAAGCCCCAGGAGCCGTTGTTGCTCTACTTAGCGGCAACCAACCAAGTGGTCACTGCAGGCTTGGTAGCATAGCGAGAAATGGATGAGAAAGAGACTGAGCATAGGCCGGCAGGGCCAGATAAGGATCAGAATAGTAGCAAGCACGACAACGATGACAACCCCAAGGACGCGGCAAGGAAGAAAGTGGTGCAACACCTAGTGTACTTCATCAGCTCCCTGTTGCGGGGGGCTAGGTCGAGGTACTTTGGCGCGCAAAAGTTGATCTTTGGCCTCATCATGGCCTCAAGGAAACTGCGCCACTACTTCCAAGCCCATGAGATCACGGTTGTCACTCGTTTCCCATTACAACGGATACTCCGAAACCCAGAAGCTACCGGCAAAATAGTGGAGTGGGCTTTGGAGTTATCCAACTTTTGTTTGAGGTTTGAGAGCACATCAACTGTCTAGAGCAGGGCGTTGGCAGAGTTTATTGCAGAATGGACGCCGACTGATAACCCACAAGTGTAGGGGATCGCAACAACTTTCGAGGGTAGAGTATTCAACCCAAATTTATTGATTCGACACAAGGGGAGCCAAAGAATATTCTCAAGTATTAGTAGTTGAGTTGTCAATTCAACCACACCTGGATAACTTGGTATATGCAGCAAAGTATTTAGTAGCAAGTAGTATGATAGTAATGGTAACAGTGGCAAAAGTAAAGATAACAGTTTTGTAGTAATTGTAACGGTAGCAACAGAAAAGTAAATAAGCAAAGCACAATATGTGAAAAGCTCGTAGGATTGGATCAGTGATGGATAATTATGTCGGATGCGATTCCTCATGTAATAGTTATAACATAGGGTGACACAAAACTAGCTCCAGTTCATCAATGTAATGTAGGCATGTATTCCGAATATAGTCATACGTGCTTATGGAAAAGAACTTGCATGACATCTTTTGTCCTACCCTCCCGTGGTAGCGGGGTCCTAGTGGAAACTAAGGGATATTAAGGCCTCCTTTTAATAGAGAACCGGACCAAAGCATTACCACTTAGTGAATACATGAACTCCTCAAACTACAGTCATCACCGAGTAGTACCCCGATTATTGTCACTTCGGGGTTGTCGGATCATAACACATAATAAGCGACTATAGACTTGCAAGATAGGATCAAGAACTCACATATATTCATGAAAACATAATAGGTTCAGATATGAAATCATGGCACTCGGGCCCTAGTGACAAGCATTAAGCATAGCAAAGTCATAGCAACATCAATCTCAGAACATAGTGGATACTAGGGATCAAACCCTAACAAAACTAACTTGATTACATGGTAAATCTCATCCAACCCATCACCGTCCAGCAAGCCTACGATGGAATTACTCACGCATGGTGGTGAGCATCATGAAATTGGTGATGGAGGATGGTTGAGGATGACAACGGCAATGACCCCCCTCTCTGGAGTCCCGAACGGACTCCAGATCAGCCCTCCCGAGAGAGATTAGGGCTTGGCAGCGGCTCCATATCGTAAAACGCAACGAAACTTGCTCTTTGATTTTTTTCTCCACGAAACGGAATATATAGAGTTGGATTTGAGGTCGGTGGATCATCAGGGGGCCCACGAGATAGGGGGGCGCGCACAGGGGGAGGGGGCGTGCCCCCACCCTCGTGGACAGGGTGTGGGCCCCCTGGCCTTGATTCTTTTGCCAGTATGTTTTATATTTTCCAAAAGTTATCTCCGTGGATTTTCAGGTCATTCCGAGAACTTTTGTTTTCTGAACAATAAACAACACCATGGCAGTTCTGCTGAAAACAGCGTCAGTCCGGGTTAGTTTCATTCAAATCATGCAAATTAGAGTCCAAAACAAGGGCAAAAGTGTTTGGAAAAGTAGATACGTTGGAGACATATCAACTCCCCCAAGCTTAAACCTTTGCTTGTCGTCAAGCAATTCAGTTGGTAAACTGAAAGTGATAAAGAAAAACTTTTACAAACTCTATTTGCTCTTGTTGTTGTAAATTTGTAAAGCCAGCATTCAAGTTTTCAGCAAAGATTATGAACGAACCATATTCACAATAACACTTAGGTCTCATGTTTACTCCTGTCAATAACATAATCAGCTAGCGAGCAATAATAATAAAACTCGGATCACAACACTTTCTCAAAACAATCATGATATGATATGACAAAATGGTATCTTGCTAGCCCTTTCTGAGACCGCAAAACATAAATGCAGAGCACCTTTAAAGATCAAGGACTGACTAAACATTGTAATTCATGGTAAAAGAGATCCAGTCAAGTCATACCCAATATAAACTAATAGTAATGCATGCAAATGACAGCGTGCTCTCCAGCGGGTGCTTTTTAATAAGAAGGTGATGACTCAACATAAAAGTAAATAGATAGGCCCTTCACAGAGGGAAGCAGGGATTTGTACAGGTGCCAGAGCTCGGTTTTGAAATAGAGATGAATAACATTTTGAGTGGTATACTTTCACTATCAACGCAACAACTATGAGATGGCGATATCTTCCATGCTACATACATTATAGGCGATTCTCAAACAGAATGGTAAAAGTTTATACTCCGCCACCACCAACAAGCACACTCCACGGCCATCCGAAACAACGGGGTACCGTCCATACAAACAATAGTCCTGGGGCAGTTTTGTTTTAATTATTTTGATTTGCTTTGATCTTTTTGATCATGGGACTGGGCATCCCGGTTACCAGCCATTTTCTCGTGAATGAGGAGTGGAGTCCACTCCTCTTGAGAATAACCCACCTAGCATGGAAGATATAGACAACCCTAGTTGAAACATGAGTTGCTCGAGCATACAAAACAAAATTTCATTTGAAGTTTTGGAGTTTGGCACATACAAATTTACTTGGAACGGCAGGTAGATACCGCATATAGGAAGGTATGGTGGACTCATATGGAATAACTTTGGGGTTTATGGAGTTTGGATGCACAAGCAGTATTCCCGCTTAGTACAAGTGAAGGCTAGCAAAATACTGGGAAGTGACTAACTGAAAGAGCGACAACAGTCATGAACATGCATTAAAATTAATCTACACCAGGTGCAAGCATGAGTAGGATATAATCCACCATGAACATAAATCTTGTAAAGGCTATGTTGATTTGTTTTCAACTACATGCATGAACATGTGCCAAGTCGAGTCACTCAGTTCATTCAAAGGAGGATACCATCCCATCATACCACATCATAACCATTTTAATAGCATGTTGGCACACAAGGTAAACCATTATAAACTCATAGCTAATTAAGCATGGCATAAGTAACTATGATATCTAAATGTCATTGCAAACATGTTTATTTATAATAGGCTGAATCAGGAACGATGAACTCATCATATTTACAAAAACAAGAGAGGTCGAGTTCATACCAGCTTCTCTCATCTCAATCAGTCCATCATATATCGTCATTATTGCCTTTCACTTGCACAACCGAACGGTGTGTAAAATAATAATAGTGCACGTGCATTGGACTAAGCTGGAATCTGCAAGCATTCAATTCAAGAGAGAAGACAAAGTAATATGGGCTCTGAATTAAATCAACAATCATGCATATTAGAGCCACTAAACATTTTCAATATTGTAACACCCCGGATGTTTCTTTCCATATTTGTAACTCCAACTATTGCCATTTTCAGATATGTGCTATGATATTCCCTCCGTGGTTGGGTTTTGTTTTCGTTTTGCATTTTGTCCATGTCATGCATCTCATATCATGTCATCATGTGCATCTCATTTGCATACGTGTTCGTCTCATGATTCCGAACATATTCCCCGTTGTCCGTTTTGCAATCCGACACTCCTATGTTCCCCGGCGTCCCCTCTTGTTCTTTTTCCGTGTGCGGGTGTTGAACATTCTCGGAATGGACCGAGCCTTGCCAAGTGGCCCTGGTATAGCACCGGTAGACCACCTGTCAAGTTTCGGGTCGTTTGGAGTTCGTTTGGTACTCCAACGGTTAACCGTGCTCTCGCAAGGCCTCTTTTGAGTTGCAGCCCAACACCCCTCCAAAACAGCCCAATAACCCATCTAAGTCATTTCCATGTCCTCGGTCGTTCGATCACGATCGTGTGGGCGAAAACTACACCCCATTTGGACTCTCCTAGCTCCCTCTATGCCTATTTAAAGACCCTTCCCCGGAAATTCGGATGAAACCCTAGCCCTCTTCCTCCATGGCCGGACACGTCCTCCGGCGCGGACACGTCCGCCCGCGCCGGACGAATCCGCGCTTCGCCACGTGGCGCCGCCGCGCCAGGCCGCCGCAGCCCGCCAGCCCCGCCCGGCCCTTGGCCAGCCCGCCCGCCACCGCCGCCAACCAGCCGCCGCCGCCGCCACTCCTCACCCGCCGCCCACCGCCGCCGCCAGGCCGCCAGCGCCCCGCCCCGCCGTCATTCGCTGCCCACCCGCACCACATCGCACCCACACACCGCGCCACACAGATCATGCGCCACATTACACAGCCACAGCCGCCGCGCCATCAAGATGGCCGCCGCGCCATGCGCCACACGCCCACCTCACCGGCGACCTCCTCCCTCGGCGCGCCCCCTCCGGCGACGCCCCGGCCTCGCCTCCTCCGCCCGACCTCGGACTCCGGCGACCCCGATCCGGCCAGATCCGATCGGAATTTGCTACGGTTGACTTTCTTCCCCCCCCAAAATTTCCACAAAGTCCTAAATCTGTGGTAATTTCGTGGCATTTTCATAGCATCACATCTCTGCAACCGTGGCTCTGTTTTGGGCGTATAATATGTCAAATTGTTCGTCCCGAAGAGTACATCATTTCGTTCCATTGCATCATTTGAATTTGAGCTCATCTTGATGCCCGAAATGCTGTCGGAAGATAGCTTCAGATCGTTAGTTTCAGAATCTTATCAGTTCGAGCTCTTTTGTCATTTTTGCCATGAATTATGTGTGCACCCTATGAACTTAAGTCCTACATGTGAGTTGAACATTGCCATGCCATCTTTCCAGGGGTGTTTGCCATGTATTTTTGTGAGCTATGTGTTGACTAGAACAAGCATGCAAAGTAGGGATGATGATGTTACTGATTTCAGGAACTTAGTATTTTCACCAAGTCTTGTCCTGCTGTTATTTTTATGCCATATGTTCATGTTGTTACAGAGAGATCTATACCCTTTTTGATCATGATCAGTAAGGGTGTTTTGAACATATGGATGTGCTCTATCCATACATGTCTTTGTTGGTATTTATGGAGTAGTCTAGCATGTCATTTTCGTGCTCTACTTTTGCTTGAAAATGTTTCCTGGCAGACTGTTTGCGTGAGATTCAATTTTCACGAGATCGTTGTAGTTGATCCGTGTATGCTATGATGTTGTTCTTGCCATGTATAGCTCCTATGCCATGTCTTCTTGATGGGTGTATGCTTAGTTTATCATGAGATGCTCTGTAGTGAGTGCATCGACCTCACGAACATGCCATGTTGAATCTGTTTTTGCCATGTCCTGATATTTCACTAAGTCTGAAATCTGTTATAAAACTTGCAATGTTTACATGGGTGCCATCATTTCTTAGAGTCCTTTTGGCTTATGGTCAGTAAGGGACTATTGAAATATGCTTTGAGTAGAATCATGTCATGCCTTGCTTTGCTATTATAAGTTCCTGTAGCATGTTGTTTGCTTGCTCTAAACATGCCTTCCTGATGTTAATTCCTGGCATGTTAGTATTTTCACTAAGTCTGTGAACCTGATATTTTGAGCACTTTCACCATGCTTGTTTGAACATGTTATGATGTGATTTAGCCGTAGCTCAGTGTTCCTCTTTTGTTAAGCATCTCCTGTAGTTCGCTGCCATACGCTTTGTTTTTATGTTGGGGTGCTGTAGCATAGTTTCGTGTTGCGTGCTAAGTAGCATCGGGCTGTTAAACGCAGTTTTGCGTCATTCTTGTTTTGCTTGTCATTTGCAAACCGTGCATCCGATTCGGTGATCTTTACATCGATTTCAACGAAATCATCTCATCTTTCCAGCGGCATACTTGGTTTGCCAAGTTGATGCCAGTTCATCATTTTCCTTCCGAGCATACATATGCATTGCATATCACATCTCGCATCGCATGTCATGTTTTGCATCATATTGCTTGTGCATTGTTCCTTGTTTTGATTGTGGTTCCGTTGCTTGTGTTCTTGCTTTGGGTAGAGCCGGAGACGAGTACGTGAGCGAGGAACCTGTTGAGAACGCCTCACGAAGATCAAGCCTTCGACAACTCGAGAACCTTACGAGCAAGATGACCATACCTTCGATATCACTTCTATCTTTGCTTGCTAGATGCTCGCTCTTTTGCTATGCCTATGCTGCGATACTTACCACTTGCTATATCATGCCACCCATATTGCCATGTCAACCTCTAACCATCCATGTCCTAGCAAACCGTTGATTGGCTATGTTACCGCTTTGCTCAGCCCCTCTTATAGCGTTGCTAGTTGCAGGTGAAGATGAAGTTTGTTCCTTGTTGGAACACGGATATTTTGGGATATCACAATATCTATTGTTTTAATTAATGCATCTATATACTTGGTAAAGGGTGGAAGGCTCGGCCTTATGCCGGTGTTTTGTTCCACTCTTGCCCCTAGTTTCCGTCATACCGTGTTATGTTCCTTGATTTTGCGTTCCTTACGCGGTCGGGTGATTTATGGGACCCCCTTGACAGTTCGCTTTGAATAAAACTCCTCCAGCAAGGCCCAACCTTGGTTTTACCATTCGCCACCTACACCCCTTTTTCCCTTGGGTTTTCGCGAGCCCGAGGGTCATCTTTATTTTAGCCCCGGGCGGTGCTCCTTCGAGTGTTGGTCCAACCGGCAGATCATGGGGCCACCACGGGGCAACTCGAGGGCTGGTTTTACTCGTAGGCTGACCCATCCGTTGTGCCCTAAGAACGAGATATGTGCAGCTCCTATCGGGATTTGTCGGCACAGTCGGGTGGTCTTGCTGGTTTAGTTTTACCATTGTCGAAATGTCTTGATGTACCGGGATACCGAGTCTGATCGGAGTGTCTTGGGTGAAGATTTATTCCTTCGTTGACCATGAGAGCTTGTTATGGGCTAAGTTGGGACACCCCTGCAGGGTATTATCTTTCGAAAGCCGTGCCCGCGGTTATGAGGCAGATGGGAATTTGTTAATGTCGGTTGTAGAAAACCGAAGTTGACCTTAATTAAAATACATCAACCGTGTATGTAACCGTGATGGTCTCTTCTCGTGGTCCGGAAGTGAACACGATGTTGGAGTTATGTTTGGCGCAGGTTGTTTAGGATCACTTCTTGATCGCTACTAGTTTCACGACCGTGCTTTGCTTCTCTTCTCGCTCTCTTTTGCGATGTAGCCACCATATATGCTAGTCGCTTGTCGCAGCCCTCCTTATTGACACCAGCCTTCCCTTAAGCTTAAATAGTCTTGATCTCGCGGTGTGAGATTGCTGAGTCCCTGTGGCTCATGATTCTACCAAAACAGATGCAGGTACCGGTGATGCCAGTGATGATGGCGAACCGAGCTGAAGTGGGAATATGATGAGGCACTTGGTCGATATTATGTTTCATTTCAGACGATTAGTAGTGGAGCCAGGTTAGGCGATCGGGATCTGTGTTGCATGTGGGGTATTCTTCTTTTATTTTGGTTCCGTAGTTGGACCTTGAGTGTATCTGAATGATGGATGTTCATTATGTAATTGTGTGAAGTGGCATTGTAAGCCAACTATGTACCTTTTCCTTATGTATTACATGGATTGTGCGAAGATTACCTCACTTGCGACGTTGCTTTCAATGCGGTTATGCCTCTAAGTCGTGCTTCGACACGTGGGAGATATAGCCGCATCGAGGGCGCTATAAGTTGGTATCGAGCCATCCCGACCTTAGGAGCCCCCACCGCTTGATCGTTTTTAGTGGCGAGTTGTGTCTAGAAAAATGTTTTGAGTCATTTAGGATTATATATATCGGAGAGTTAGGAATTCTTTTTACTCCCAGTCCTTCGACCTTCCGGTGAGGTATCCCGACGTAGGGTTTTGACTCTTCTCTTCTCAAATTTCACTAAATTTTTTTAGGATCACGCTGGTATCTTAGAATCGTTCGATGGTTTTATGATGACAACATTGTCTTGGTGCCTCGACATTTAGGGGTTGTGGAAGTGTCCGGGAGTTGAGCTCCGAGTGTTGTCGTCATAATTTTATCGTTGCAGATTCTGGAATACCCGAGTTTAATACGCCGACATCGAAAATCTCTTTTATGCGGTCGGTTGGTGAGATAACCCGCTAACCCAAGATCTTGTGGTGAGTACGGAGTATTGCCATGACTCAGATAACGGATGCTTTTCAAGGTTGAGGTACACGATTTCCGAAGGTTTCTTGGTTATGTGTTGAAGGATGGATACAGCTGGATGTAGGGATTGTTAGCTTGGGTGAGATATATATTGCTCCCCTGTATCCCCAACACCTGATTGCATAACCGGAAAGTTTCGGGAGTTTATAGGTGGGATTCAAGTAGCTCTAGCATTTTCTTCCGCAGATATTTGGTTTGTGATTGGGTAATCCTTACCACTTATTTGTTCCATTCATACCTTGTTTTTATTTTTATTCATCAATCTCTTATCAAGTGGCTTCTCACCTTAATGGACGTGATGTTTACTTTGGAATTCATTCGTTCATCCTGTTGAATGTTTATTGTGAAGACTATATGTTGCAATTTCTATCCGTTGATTCAACTTGTCTATCTGCTCTATCAAGATGCTAACGGATGTCACCCTCTTCAGGATGGCTCCGCCAACGCGTCAGAATCCGGAGCGCAGTGATGGGAGTCAGGCGAACCCTCCACCTCCACCTCCGCCTCCGGAGGCATGGCAAACTTTGATGGCAACCACTAACGCCAACGCCATTGTTGATCCAGTGATGCAAGAGCGTAACCAAGGCCAAGGCAAACAAGGGAATCAAGGTCAAGGGCAGTTCTATCATCACCCACGCTTCCTACACTCAACCAGTTCCTTGCAAACCAGCCAAAGTCTTTCACTCTCGTGCGAGGCCACGAGACGCCGACGATTGGCTCGTGGATATCAACAAGCACTTGAATGCAGCAATGTCGGACACGAGGACTACGTCAAGTTCGCGTCTTTTCAGCTCAAGGATCGAGCAGTGATTGGTTCCACAATACATGGATTCCAGAGGTGGTCGAGTGATTACTTGGACTGATTTACGCCGGGACTTTAAAGCTCACCACATTCCTTCGGTGTTGTTGAGAGCAAGCGTGAGGAGTTCCGCAATCTCAAGCAAGGAAACATGTCGATGTACTGAATACAACATACAGCTTTGAAACTTGCTCGATTCGCTAAACAAGGCGTTCTGATGAGAAAAGTATGATCTATCGATTCGAGGTGGCCTTAGAGAGGATCTGCAGTTATCTCTTGTTCTTTACCGAGCCTACTCGGTTTGATCAATTCTATAATATGGCACTCAAGCTAGAAGGTGCTCAGCTCAAGTGTGAGGCTTCAAAGAAGAGAATCGGGGATGCAGTTTAGTCTTCTTCTTCCTCTCAAGTGGCGAAAAGCAGCAAAAGTTCTACCTTCCTCCTCCTCCGTTCCGTCGGCCTTATCGTGCAGAAGAACTCGGTGGTCGTGGATCTTCCCACCCACCCAACCCAAGCTACCAAAACAAGTCTCAGCCTCAAGCTCCAAGGTCAAATGCTCCTTATCACCGTCCGCTCTCAGAGGTGACTGCAACAAGTGCCAGCAGAAGGGTCACTATGCGAACAAATGCCATAACCAAAGGCGCCTTCCTCCTCCTCCCCGTGAGGTCTTCAAGCAATGCAAAGGGTCAAGCATAATCCCAAGTATGCAAAGGTGAATATGATGAATGCAGCTCAAGCGGAGGATTCTTGAGATGTGATCATGGGTAATCTTCACATTAATGATATTCTGCAAAAGTCTTATTTGATCTTTGGTGCATCGCATTGTTTCATGTCAAGACCGTTTTTGCCAAGCATGATTTCTCTTGAATATTTGGATAAAACTCTAGCAATTGTTTCCCGCAAGCACATGAGTTCTCGTTTGAGGGTTCGAATGTCGGTATCAAGATGGGCGACTATAGATTTCTGTCTTCTCAATTGTTCTTGGTGACTCGATATTGATCTAATTCTTGGGATGGATGGCTTTCTCAAAGACAAGGCTCAACTTGATTGTGCTGCCAGGAAATTCAATTGACACACCCTTCCGAGGATGTTATCATCTATGCCGCTTCGTGATGAAACCATTCGGTTGTTTTCTCTCAATGAGAAGGGCGAATTGGATGCTATCTCTCAAATTCGATCGTTTGTGAGTACCAAGATGTCTTTCGGAAGAGCTTCGGGTATGCCTCCTCATCGGCGAGTCGAATTCGTTATTGACCTTGAGCCTGGCACTAAACCCGTTTGCAAGCGTCCTTACAAGCTTGGTCCCAAGGAGCTGAAAGAATTGAAGAAGCAGCTCGATGAACAAGAGCGTCTGGGTTTGATCAGACCGAGTTCATCTCCATGGGGATGTGGAGTTCTTTTGTCGGAAGAAGGATGGCGCGGACCGACTTTGTGTTGATTACCGTCCATTGAACAAGAAGACAATCAAGAACAAGTATCCACTTCCCAACATCAATGAGCTATTCGAGCAACTCAAAGGTGCTAAAGTATTCTCCAAGCTTGACCTCCGTATGGGTTATCATCAGATTCGCATTCGTGAACAAGATATTCCCAAGACAACATTCAGAACAAGCTTTGGTTCTTATGAATATACTGTCATGTCTTTCGGCCTTGTCAATGCTCCTCCAACTTTCTCTCGCATGATGAACTTTATCTTCAACCCCTACACAAATGATTTCGTCTTGGTGTATCTCGATGATATTTTGGTCTTCTCCAAGAACAAGGAGGATCATGCCAAACATTTGCGATTGGTGCTCGACAAACTCGAGAACATCAATTCTATCGAAGTTTTCCAAATGTGAGTTCTGGCTTGATGAAGTTCTTTATCTTGGTCATATCATCTCCGCCAAGGGCATCGCTGTTAATCCCGAGAAGGTGTCTTCAGTTCTGAATTGGGAACCTCCTCGAATGTCAAGCGACTCATGATTTTCTCGGTCTTGCAAGCTATTGTCGAAGATTCGTTGAGAATTTCTCCAAGATTGCAAAGCCTCTTTCCAACCTCCTCGAAGCATGTCAAGTATATCTGGGCCTTTGAGTGTGATGTCGCTTTCAATACCCTCAAAGAGAAGCTAGTCACAGCTCTGTCTTGACTCCTCTGATGAATCCAAGCCATTGAAGTTTTCGTGATGCTTCCTTGCAAGGTCTCGGTGCTGTGTTAATGCAAGAGAAGAAAGTTGTGGCATATACCTCTCGTCGGTTGAAGCCCAACGAAAAGAACTACCCCACTCACGATCTTGAGTTGGCGGCGATTGTCCATGCATTGATAACATGGAGACATCTCTTGTTGGGAAGGAAAGTGGACATTTTCACCGATCACAAGAGTCTCAAGTATATCTTCACTCAACCAAACCTCAACCTCGAGCAAACTCGATGGGTGAAATGATTCAAGAGTACAATCCAAGTATTGAATATACTCTGGCAAGGCGAATGTGATTGCAGATGCCTTGGCGAAATGCTTATTGCAACAGTCTAATTCTCAAGCCCTTCCAACGGATCTTTGTGAAGCTTTTATAAGCTGAATCTTCAAGTTGTTCCTCAAGGATTTCTTGCCAACCTCATAGTCTCTCCTACTTTGGAAGATCAAATTCGTGAGGCACAACTTCTGGATACCATGGTGAAGAAGGTGAAACGTGGTATTGACAAGGGCATTTCCAAATACAAGTGCTATCGCTTGGATGACAAAGGCACTCTTTTCTTCGAGGATCGTATTGTGGTTCCTAAAGGCGATCTGAGAAAAGTCATCATGAATGAGGCACACAATTCCCTCCTATCCATTCATCCTGGAAGTACGAAGATGTACCATGACCTCAAGCAGTCGTATTGGTGGACTCGAATGAAGCGAGAAATTGCTCAATTCGTGAATGAATGTGATGTCTGCAGAAGGGTGAAAGCAGAACACCAAAGACCAGCTGGTCTCCTCCAACCTCTTGCTATTCCGGAATGGAAGTTTGATCATATCGAGATGGACTTCGTGACTGGATTTCCTAAGTCCAAGCGTGGAAATGATGCTATCTTTGTTGTCATTGACAAGCTTACTAAAGTGGCTCATTTTCTTCTGTCAAAGAATCTATCACAGCAGCTCACCGGCGAGCTATACACCTCGAAATTGTCTCCTTGCACGGTATTCCACAATTGATCTCTTGGACCGTGGAAGCACCTTCACTTCTAAGTTACAGGATTCTTTTCGAAGGCCATGGGCACCAACATTCGTTTCAAAGACAGCTTTTCATCCTCAAACTAGTGGCCAAGTCGAGCGAGTCAATCAAATCCTTGAAGATATGCTCAGGGCTTGTGTCATTTCCTTTGGCATGAAGTGGGAAGAGTGTCTTCCATATGCCGAGTTCTCCTACAACAACAGCTTCCAAGTGAGTTCGGGCAAGGCCCCATTCGAAATTCTATATGGCAGAAAGTGCCGTACTCCTCTCAATTGGTCCGAGACAGGTGAACGCCAACTTCTTGGCAGCGACTTGATCACGAAGCGAAGAAATGTGCAAAGTCATTCGTGAGAATCTCAAAGCCGCAATCGCGCGTAAGGGCTATTATGATGACAAGCACCGTGATGTGGCTTTTGAAATCGGAGACCATGTCTACCTCCGCGTCTCTCAATGAAAGGTACTCGTAAACGCCGGTATCAAAGGGAAGCTTGCCCCTAGATCGTGGGTCCTTTCAAGATTATTGGCAAAAGAGGCGATCTCGCCTATCAACGAGCTTCCATCCAACTTTGCAAGCGTGCACGATGTGTTTCACGTGTCACAGCTCATAAGTGCTTCAAGATTCCTGAGCGCACTATCAACTTTGAAGAAATTGACCTCCAAGAAGATCTTTCTTATCATGAGCACCCCGTTGCTATTCTTGAAGAAACCGAGCGCAAGACTCGCAACAAGTCAATCAAATTCCTGAAAGTAAAGTGGTCACACCATTCACCAAGAAGCCACACGGGGCGCGAGGATCACCTCCGTTCTGAATATCCGGAGTTCTTTCAGTCCTAGATCTCGGGGCGAGATCCTCTTGTAGTGGTGGAGTGTTGTAACACCCCGGATGTTTCTTTCCATATTTGTAACTCCAACTATTGCCATTTTCAGATATGTGCTATGATATTCCCTTCGTGGTTGGGTTTTGTTTTCGTTTTGCATTTTGTCCATGTCATGCATCTCATATCATGTCATCATGTGCATCTCATTTGCATACGTGTTCGTCTCATGATTCCGAACATATTCCCCGTTGTCCGTTTTGCAATCCGACACTCCTATGTTCCCCGGCGTCCCCTCTTGTTCTTTTTCCGTGTGCGGGTGTTGAACATTCTCGGAATGGACGAGCCTTGCCAAGTGGCCTGGTATAGCACCGTAGACCACCTGTCAAGTTTCGGTCGTTTGGAGTTCGATTGGTACTCAACGGTTAACCGTGCTCGCAAGGCCTCTTTTGAGTTGCAGCCCAACACCCTCCAAAACATCCCAATAACCCATCTAAGTCACTTCCATGTACTCGGTCGTTCGATCACGATCGTGGGGTAAACTACACCCCATTTGGACTCTCCTAGCTCCTCTATGCCTATTTAAAGCCCTCCCCGAAATTCGGATGAAACCTAGCCCTCTTCCTCCATGCCGGACACGTCCGCCGACGCGGACACGTCCGCCCGCCGCCGGGCGAATCGCGCTTCGCCACGTGGCGCCGCCCAGCCTTCGCCGCCACTTGAACCGCCAGCCCGCCGCCCCTGCCAGTCCAGCCCATGCCCACGCCCAGCCGCCAGCCGCCCGCCGCCGCCCCCCTCACCGCCGCCGCCGCCACCACCCTGCCGCCCGCCCCCGTCGCCCGCGCCGCTGCCCGCCGCCCACACATCGCCGCCGCGCCACGCCCGCACTAGCCATACATCAGCCGCGCAGCCGCCGCCTGCCGCGCGCCGCACGCCGCGACCTCCTCCTCCTCGCGCGCCCCCTCGGCGACGCCGGCCTCGCCTCCTCCGCCCGACCTCGGACTCCGGCGACCCCGATCCGGCCAGATCCGATCGGAATTTGCTACGGTTGACTTTCTTCCCCCCCAAAATTTCCACAAACTCCTAAATCTGTGGTAATTTCGTGGCATTTTCATAGCATCACATCTCTGCAACCGTGGCTCCGTTTTGGGCGTATAATATGTCAAATTGTTCGCCTCGAAGAGTACATCATTTCGTCCTATTGCATCATTTGCATTTGAGCTCATATTGATGCCAGAAATGCTGTTGGAAGATAGCTTCAGATCGTTAGTTTCAGAATCTTATCAGTTCGAGCTCTTTTGTCATTTTTGCCATGAATTATGTGTGCACCCTATGAACTTAAGTCCTACATGTGAGTTGAACATTGCCATGCCATCTTTCCAGGGGTGTTTGCCATGTATTTTTGTGAGCTATGTGTTGACTAGAACAAGCATGCAAAGTAGGGATGATGATGTTACTGATTTCAGGAACTTAGTATTTTCACCAAGTCTTGTCCTGCTGTTATTTTTATGCCATATGTTCATGTTGTTACAGAGAGATCTATACCCTTTTTGATCATGATCAGTAAGGGTGTTTTGAACATATGGATGTGCTCTATCCATCCATGTCTTTGTTGGTATTTATGGTGTAGTCTAGCATGTCATTTTCGTGCTCTACTTTTGCTTGAAAATGTTTCCTGGCAGACTGTTTGCGTGAGATTCAATTTTCACGAGGTCGTTGTAGTTGATCCGTGTATGCTATGATGTTGTTCTTGCCATGTATAGCTCCTATGCCATGTCTTCTTGATGGGTGTATGCTTAGTTTATCATGAGATGCTCTGTAGTGAGTGCATCGACCTCACGAACATGCCATGTTGAATCTGTTTTTGCCATGTCCTGATATTTCACTAAGTCTGAAATCTGTTATAAAACTTGCAATGTTTACATGGGTGCCATCATTTCTTAGAGTCCTTTTTGGCTTATGGTCAGTAAGGGACTATTGAAATATGCTTTGAGTAGAATCATGTCATGCCTTGCTTTGCTATTATAAGTTCCTGTAGCATGTTGTTTGCTTGCTCTAAACATGCCTTCCTGATGTTAATTCCTGGCATGTTAGTATTTTCACTAAGTCTGTGAACCTGATATTTTGAGCACTTTCACCATGCTTGTTTGAACATGTTATGATGTGATTTAGCCGTAGCTCAGTGTTCCTCTTTTGTTAAGCATCTCCTGTAGTTCGCTGCCATATGCTTTGTTTTTATGTTGGGGTGCTGTAGCATAGTTTCGTGTTGCGTGCTAAGTAGCATCGGGCTGTTAAACGCAGTTTTCGTCATTCTTGTTTTGCTTGTCATTTGCAAACCGTGCATCCGATTCGGTGATCTTTATATCGATTTCAACCGAAATCATCTCATCTTTCAGCGGCATACTTGGTTTGCCAAGTTGATGCCAGTTCATCATTTTCCTTCCGAGCATACATATGCATTGCATATCACATCTCGCATCGCATGTCATGTTTTGCATCATATTGCTTGTGCATTGTTCCTTGTTTTGATTGTGGTTCCGTTGCTTGTGTTCTTGCTTTGGGTAGAGCCGGGATACGAGTACGTGAACGAGGAACCTGTTGAGAACGCCTACGAAGATCAAGCCTTCGACAACTCTGAGAACCTTACAGGCAAGATGACCATACCTTCGATATCACTTCTATCTTTGCTTGCTAGATGCTCGCTCTTTTGCTATGCCTATGCTGCGATACCTACCACTTGCTATATCATGCCACCCATATTGCCATGTCAACCTCTACCATCCATGTCCTAGCGAACCGTTGATTGGCTATGTTACCGCTTTGCTCAGCCCCTCTTATAGCGTTGCTAGTTGTAGGTGAAGATGAAGTTTGTTCCTTGTTGGAACACGGATATTTTGGGATATCACAATATCTATTGTTTTAATTAATGCATCTATATACTTGGTAAAGGGTGGAAGGCTCGGCCTTATGCCCGGTGTTTTGTTCCACTCTTGCCACCCTAGTTTCCGTCATACCGGTGTTATGTTCCTTGATTTTGCGTTCCTTACGCGGTCGGGTGATTTATGGGACCCCCTTGACAGTTCGCTTTGAATAAAACTCCTCCAGCAAGGCCCAACCTTGGTTTTGCCATTCGCCACCTACACCCCTTTTTCCCTTGGGTTTTCGCGAGCCCGAGGGTCATCTTTATTTTAGCCCCCGGGCGGTGCTCCTTCAGTGTTGGTACGAACCGGGCAGATCAAGGGGCCACCACGGGCAACTCGAGGGCTGGTTTTACTCGTGGTGACCCATCCGTTGTGCCACGAGAACGAGATATGTGCAGCTCCTATCGGGATTTGTCGGCACATCGGGTGGTCTTGCTGGTTTAGTTTTACCATTGTCCAAATGTCTTGATGTCTGGGATACCGAGTCGATCGGAGTGTCTTGGGTGAAGGTTTATTCCTTCGTTGACCGTGAGAGCTTGTTATGGGCTAAGTTGGGACACCCTGCAGGTATTATCTTTGAAAGTCGTGCCCGCGGTTATGAGGCAGATGGGAATTTGTTAATGTCGGTTGTAGAAAACCGAAGTTGACCTTAATTAAAATACATCAACCGTGTATGTAACCGTGATGGTCTCTTCTCGGCGGTCCGGAAGTGAACACGATGTTGGAGTTATGTTTGACGCAGTTGTTTAGGATCACTTCTTGATCGCTACTAGTTTCACGACCGTGCTTTGCTTCTCTTCTCGCTCTCTTTTGCGATGTAGCCACCATATATGCTAGTCGCTTGTGCAGCCCTCCTTATTGACACCAGCCTTCCCTTAAGCTTAAATAGTCTTGATCTCGCGGGTGTGAGATTGTTTGAGTCCCCGTGGCTCACAGATTCTACCAAAAGCAGATGCAGTACCGGTGATGCAGTGATGGCGAAACCGAGCTGAAGTGGGAATATGATGAGGCACTTGGTCGATATTATGTTTCATTTCAGACGATTAGTAGTGGAGCCAGTTAGGGCGATCGGGGATCTGTGTTGCATGTGGGGTATTCTTCTTTTATTTTGGTTCCGTAGTCAGACCTTGAGTGTAATCTGAATGATGGATGTTCATTATGTAATTGTGTGAAGTGGCGACTGTAAGCCAACTATGTACCTTTTCCCTTATGTATTACATGGATTGTGCGAAGATTACCTCACTTGCGACGTTGCTTTCAATGCGGTTATGCCTCTAAGTCGTGCTTCGACACGTGGGAGATATAGCCGCATCGAGGGCGTTACAAATATGGTCTTCTACTCTTGACCCCCAAAAGAAAGAAAAGAAATTAAAACTATTTACACGGGAAAGCTCCCAACAAGCAAAAGAAGAACGAGAAATCTTTTTGGGTTTTCATTTTAATTACTACTAAAAGCATGGAAATTAAACTAACTAATTTTTTTTGCTTTGTCTTAAGGTTTATCAAACACATAAGAAGAAAGCTAGAAAAATAAATTAAACTAGCATGGATAGTACAATGAAAGAGTATGAGCACCGACAACTAGAATAGTGTGTGAACATGAATGTAAAGTCGGTGAGAAATACGTACTCCCCCAAGCTTAGGCTTTTGGCCTATGTTGGTCTAATGCCAAGGATCATGGCTACTCTTTCCGCTGTACTAAGGAGTGTCATCAGGATACCACTGGCTAGCGATCTCCTCCGGATCCCACTGATAAGATGATGGACAATAAGGGTCTAGTGGAGGTTCCGGCTCAGTCTCTGGAGCAGATGTCTGGCCTCGATGAGTGTACACCGCTTCCGGCAAGACAATGTAATTGTTTGCAGTTAAATCAAACAACAAAGGCGCAGGCAGGGTAATAATCTCATTGTGTTTCTTATTAAATCTCAGGTTATACAGAAGCATCTTATCTTCGTTGTCAACAATAAACTCATGCGCTACCATGCTCGTGTAATCTAAAAAGGAAAGAGGTAGCAATGTCTCATCTTTCTCATAATGCCTAATAGGTATCTCAAAATGTTCAGCAAGGCGTGCAACATAGATACCTCCAAAGATGGGGCCCTTTGTACGGTTCAAGCTTAGCAGTTTAGCAATAATGGCACCCATACTAAAAGTGTTATCACCAATAAGGCATGGAACAGAATAATAATATCAGGAACACTGAAGTTTCCACTATTTCCATGACCAATTAAGCATCGACTAGCAAATATGGCAAAGTAGCGTAAAACAGGAAAATGTATGCTAGTGATTCTTGCATCGGAACCCTTCTACGAATCCCCTACAGTAATAGTGTTAACAAAACCATCCACATCTTTACGATGTGGTTCATCTAAGCTTCCCTCAAAGGGTATTCTACAAACCGCGCAAAAATTACGTAATGACATTTCCTTAGTCTCATCATATAAATGAAAAGATACTGAAGGAGGTGAATTCTTAGGATAATAGTAAAAGTTTTGCACGAAAGTATTGGTGAGTAAGAGATACTGATCGATCCGGTTGTGGAGGAAGTCGGTGAGGCCCACATTTTCAGCCAATGAATAAAAGTCTTCATAAATCCCGGGTGCTCTCAAGAAATTATCACATGGCCACTCACAAGGCCTTACTTCCGCTACGCGAGGAAGATTATACTTGGCCTTTTCTTTCTCCTTAGCTTGTTTATCCTTGGAGCTTTGACTAGAAGAGCCCCTCAATAATCTCCTTATCATTTTCTAAAAATTCCTGAAATTTTTAGTAACTTCCAAATAAAAGTGAATCAAACTAAACAAGATTGATAGCAACTACTCCCACAAGTGCCTAGAGCCTATATCATGCATTAGAATTACTTGGGACCTCATAAATTTGACATGCAAGCTCAAGAACAGGGTCACCTAGGCAGCAAAAATTTGGAATGAATAAAGCACTAGAACAAAAACTAATTGGACCAATGGAGGAGTCACATACCAAGCAACAATCTCCCAAAGCAATTTTGTGAATAGAGCTTTGAGCAAGCAGATCGAAATCCGCAGTAAAATGAGCTAGAACTCGTGCTTGAGCTGGATGGAGATTTTTTGGGAGGAAGATGGAGTGTGTGGGTGCAGAAATAAGTGGAGGGGGGCCACCATGGGCCCACGAGATAGGGGGCGCGCCCAGGGGGAGTGGGCGTGCCCTGGACCCTCGTGGCCAGGTGCTTGCCCCCCTGCTTTGTTCTCAGTGCCTAAAATCTTCAAATATTCCATAAAAAATCATACTAAATTTGCAGGGCATTTGGAGCACTTTTATTTTTGGGATATTTTTTATTGCACGGATAATTCAGAAAGCAGACAGATAATACTATTTTTGCTTTATTCATTTCAAATAATAGAAAGTAAAAAGAGGGCATAGAAGGTTGTGCCTTCTAGTTTCATCCATCTCATGATCATCGAAATGAATCCACTAACAAGGTTGATCAAGTCTTGTTAACAAACTCATTCCAAATAACATGGAACCGGAGAAATTTCGAATAACACTAGGTTACCTCAATGGGGATATGCACATACCCAACAATAAGAATATCATACTTTTTCTTGACAGTAGGGAGAGGAAATTCAAAACCTCCAATAATGATAGTTGGAACTTTTCCAATAGAATTGATGCTATGAACTTGAGGTTGTTTCCTCGGAAAGTGTACCGTATGCTCATTACCATTAACATGAAAAGTGACATTGCCTTTGTTGCAATCAATAACAGCCCCTGCAGTATTCAAAAAGGGTCTACCAAGGATAATCGACATACTATCGTCCTCGGGAATATCAAGCATAACAAAGTCCGTTAAGATAGTGACATTTGCAACCACAACAGGCACATCCTCACAAATACCGACAGGTATAGCAGTTGATTTATCGACCATTTGCAAATATATTTCAGTAGGTGCCAACTTATTCAATTCTAGTCTATGATATAAAGAGAGAGGCATGACACTAACACCGACTCCAAGATCACATAAAGCAGTTTTAACATAGTTTCTTTTAATGGAGCATGGTATAGTTGGTACTCCTGGATCTCCAAGTTTCTTTGCTATTCCACCTTTAAAAGTGTAATTAGCAAGCATGGTGGAAATTTCAGCTTCCGGTATCTTTCTTTTATTTGTAATGATATCCTTCATGTATTTAGCATAAGGATTTAATTTAAGCATATCAGTTAAGCGCATACGTAAGAAGATAGGTCTAATCATTTCAGCAAAGCGCTCAAAATCCTCATCATCCTTTGTCTTGGATGGTTTAGGAGGAAAGGGCATGGGTTTCTGAACCCGTGGTTCTCTCTCTTTACCGTGCTTCCTAGCAACAAAATCTCTCTTATCATAATGTTGATTCTTTGATTATGGGTTATCAAGATCAATAGCAGGTTCAATCTCTACATCATTATTATTGCTAGGTTGAGCATCAACATGAACATTATCATTAACATTATCACTAGGTTCATGTTCATCACCTGATTGTGTTTCAGTATCAGAAATAGAAATATCATTGGGATTCTCAAGTGTGTCTACAACAGGTTCACTAGAAGCATGCAAAGCCCTATCAGTTTTCTTTTTCTTCTTTTTAGAAGGACTAGGTGCATCTAAATTATTTCTCTGAGAATCCTGCTCGATTATCTTAGGGTGGCCTTCAGGATACAAAGGTTCCTGAGTCATTCTACCTGTTCTAGTAGCCACTCTAACAGAAAAGTCATGTTTATTATTTAATTCATCGAGCAAATCACTTTGAGCTTTAAGTACTTGCTCTGCTTGAGTGGTAACCATAGAAGCATATTTGCTAATGAGTTTAAGTTCACCTTTTACTCTAGCCATATAATCACTCGAGCGTCCTATCTCGAAAGCATTATTCTTTAATTCTCTACCAACATAAGCATTAAAACTTTTTTGTCTAGCCATAAAGTCATCAAATTCATCTAAGCATTGGCTATAAAATTTAGTAGACATGATTTCAACTTTATCATATCTATAGAGAGAATTTACCTTTACTACCTGTGTCGGGTTATCAAGACAATGTGTTTCTTCAATAGGTAGATTAAGACCATGTATTTCTTCAATAGGAGGTAAGTTCTTAACATCTTCAGCTTTAATACCTTTTTCTTTCATTGATTTCTTTGCCTCTTGCATATCTTCAGGACTGAGAAATAGAACACCTCTCTTCTTTGGAGTAGGTTTAGGAATAGGCTCAGGAGTTGGCTCAATTGGCTCAGGAATTGCCTCAGGAATTGGCTCAGGAAGAGTCCAATTATTTTCATTAGTCTACATATTATTCAATAGTAATTCAGCTTGGTCGACTGTTCTTTCCCTGAAAACACAACCATCACAACTATCCAAGTAGTCCTTGGAAGCATCGGTTAGTCCATTATAAAAGATATCAAGTATTTCATTTTTCGTAAGAGGATGATCAGGCAAAGCATTAAGTAATCGGAGAAGCCTCCCCCAATCTTGTGGGAGACTCTCTTCTTCGATTTGCACAAAATTATATATTTCCCGCAAGGCAGCTTGTTTCTTATGAGCAGGGAAATATTTACCAGAGAAGTAATAAAACATATCCTGGGGACTACGCACACAACCAGGATCAAGAGAATTAAACCAAGTTTTGGCATCACCCTTTAATGAGAATGGAAATATCTTAAGGATATAGTAATAACGGGACTTCTCATCATTAGTAAACAGGGTGGCTATATCATTTAACTTGGTAAGATGTGCCACAACAGTTTCAGATTCATATCCATAAAAAGGATCAGATTCAACCAAAGTAATTATCTCAGGATCAACAGAGAATTCATAATCCTTATCAGTAACAAAGATAGGTGAAGTAGCAAAAGCTGGGTCATATTTCATTCTAGCATTCAGAGTTTTCTGTTTAAGTTTAGCTAGTAACTTCTTAAGATCATATCTATCATTGCAAGCAAAAAGATCTCTAGCAGTTTCTTCATCCATAACATAACCCTCAGGAACAACAGGCAATTCATACTTAGGGGGAGAACCTTCATTATCACTATCATCAATAATTTCATCTTCAATAATCTCATTCTCTCTAACCCTAACAAGTTGTTCATCAAGATATTCACCTATTGGCACAGTAGTATCAAGCATAGAAGTAGTTTCATCATAAGTATCATGTATAGCAGAAGTGGCATCATCAATAACATGTGAAATATCAGAATCCATAACAGTAGCAGGTTTAGGTGTCGCAAGCTTACTCATAACAGAAGGAGAATCTAGTGCAGAGCTAGATGGCAATTCCTCACCTCCCCTCGTAGTTGAGGGGAAAATCTTAATTCTTGCGTCTTTCAAGATCTTCATAGTGATCAGCAGATATAAATCCCAAGTGACTCAAAGAATAGAGCTATGCTCCCCGCAACGATGCCAAAAATTAGTCTTGATAACCCACAAGTGTAGGGGATCGCAACAGCTTTCGAGGGTAGAGTATTCAATCCAAATTTATTGATTCGACACAAGGGGAGCCAAAGAATATTCTCAAGTATTAGTAGTTGAGTTGTCAATTCAACCATACCTGGATAACTTAGTATCTGCAGCAAAGTATTTAGTAGCAAACTAGTATGATAGTAATGGTAACAGTGGCAAAAGTAAAGATAACAGTTTTGTAGTAATTGTAACGGTAGCAACAGAAAAGTAAATAAGCAAAGCACAATATGTGAAAAGCTCATAGGCATTGGATCAATGATGGATAATTATGTCGGATGCGATTCCTCATGTAATAGTTATAACATAGGGTGACACAGAACTAGCTCTAGTTCATCAATGTAATGTAGGCATGTATTCCGAATATACTCATACGTGCTTATGGAAAAGAACTTGCATGACATCTTTTGTCCTACCCTCCCGTGGCAGCGGGGTCCTAGTGGAAACTAAGGGATATTAAGGCCTCCTTTTAATAGAGAACCGGACCAAAGCATTAGCACTTAGTGAATCCATGAACTCCTCAAACTACGGTCATCACCGAGAAGTATCCCGATTATTGTCACTTCGGGGTTGTCGGATCATAACACATAATAGGTGACTATAGACTTGCAAGATAGGATCAAGAACTCACATATGTTCATGAAAACATAATAGGTTCAGATATGAAATCATGGCACTCGGGCCCTAGTGACAAATAAGCATAGCAAAGTCTTAGCAACATCAATCTCAGAACATAGTGGATACTACGGATCAAACCCTAACAAAGCTAACTTGATTACATGGTAAATCTCATTGAACCCATCACCGTCCAGCAAACCTACGATGGAATTACTCACGCACGGCGGTGAGCATCATGAAATTGGTGATGGAGGATGGTTGATGATGATGACGGCGACGAATCCCCCTCTCCGGAGCCCCGAACGGACTCCAGATCAACCCTCCCGAGAGAGATTAGGGCTTGGCGGCGGCTCCGTATCGTAAAACATGATGAAACTTTCTCTCTGATTTTTTTCTCCGCGAAACGGAATATATAGAGTTGGAGTTGAGGTCGGTGGAGCATCAGGGGGCCCACGAGACAGGGGGCGCGCCCAGGGGGAGGGGGTGCGCCCCCACCCTTGTGGACAGGGTGTGGCCCCCTGGCCTTGATTCTTTTGCCAGTATTTTTATATTTTCCAAAAGTTATCTCCGTGGATTCTCAGGTCATTATGAGAACTTTTGTTTTCTGCACAATAAACATCACCATGGCAGTTCTGTTGAAAACAGCGTCAGTCCAGGTTAGTTTCATTCAAATCATGCAAATTAGATTCCAAAACAAGGGCAAAAGTGTTTGGAAAAGTAGATACGTTGGATACGTATCACCGACCCCTGATGAGGAAGTGACAGAGACAGTTATCCTCGGCAAGGAATCCCCCCAAGAATGGATTATGTATTTTGATGGTACCTTTTCCCTGCAAGGTGCTGGGGCTGGCGTGCTTCTTGTCGCCACCTCTGGGGAGCACTTGAAGTACGTCGTCCAGATGCATTTTGCCCAGGAAGAAGCAACCAAAAATACAGCAGAATATGAAGGACTCCTTGTTGGGCTCAGAATTGCAGCAGAATTGGGAATTAAGAAGCTGATCATTCGAGGAGATTCGCAGTTGGTGGTGAGGCAAGTTAACAAGGATTATCAAAGTCCATTGATGGAGGCATACGTCGAGGAAGTGAGGAGATTGGAGGAGCACTTTGACGGATTACAAACAGAACACATACCCTGCGCGGAAAATAGCATAGCTGATCATCTATCAAAGTGTGCTGTGCAGAAGCTTCCTGTGGAACCATGGACTTGTTTTTTCAATGCCTTACTTAGCCCTCCGTATCCCCAGCAACAATGGCCCGGAAGAGGAGAAAGTCAGACACCGGAAATCCTCTCCCGGTAGAGCCGTCCGCTCCCGGCAGAGACCCTGCTAGAAACAACTCCTCGCAGCCTGCCGGACCACCCCCTCCATCTGGGTCCATGGACCCAATGCACGAGGCTGGTGCCCCCGAGGCTGAGGAGGTGCCGCTAGTCCTCGTTGTTGAGCCACAGGCTCCTACTTGGGCAAAGCATACTGTCCGCTTCCTCCAGACGGGAGAGCTTCCCGGCAATCAAGACGAAGCTAAAAAAGTAGCCCGGAGGGCCAGTATGTATCAGTTTGTCGATGACACTCTGTATAGAAGGAGGCCCAATGGTGTGAAATTGAAGTGTGTCTGCCGAGAAGAAGGAAAGGAACTGCTGGCTGAGATACACAAAGGAATGTGCAGCTCCCACATTGGATCAAGGGATTAGTTGGGAAAGCATTCTGGCAAGGATTCTATTGGCCCACAGCCCTCCAAGATGCGGTCGAGATAGTCACTAAGTGTGAAGCCTGCCAGTTCCATTCCAAGAAAACCCACCTGCCTACCCAAGCGCTTCAGACAATCCCTCTATCATGGCCATTTTTGGTCTGGGGGCTCGATATCCTCGGCCCCATCCCCGAGCAATCAGGGGCTTTGAATTCTTGTTCGTTGCCATCGACAAGTTTACAAAGTGGCCGGAAGTGACTGCCGTGAGGAAGGGGACTGCTCAGTCAGCTATCAAGTTCTTGAAAGATGTGGTGTGTCATTTTGGAGTTCCAGCAAGGATCATCACCGACAACGGCACCCAGTTCACGAGCCGCACCTTCATGCAATATGTTAATGCCCTCAGATGCAAAATCTCATTCGCCTCCATGGCACACCCTCGGAGCAATGGACAAGCTAAGAGGGCGAACGCTGAAGTGCTACGCGGACTGAAGATGAGAACCTTTGATACACTGCAGAAGCACAACAGGTGGTGGATCGAGGAGCTGCCGGTAGTTCTTTGGTCGCTCAGAACGACACCAAACCGAGCTACCAGGCAGACTTCCTTCTCCCTGGTCTACGGGGCAGCAGTAGTTATCCCCACAGAACTCATTTATGGGTTGCCTCGAGTATTTGCTTACGATGAAATCATGCAAAATCAGCACCGACATGACGACGCTGTGCTACTCGAGGAGAACCGTCTCCGGGCTGCTACATGTGCCGCATGCTATCAGCAAGCCCTGCGTCGTTATCATAGCCGCAGGGTTCATGCTCGGTGTTTTGAGGAAGGTGACCTTGTCCTTAGGCGCGTTCAGTTCGCCAAGGGTACACACAAGTTGTCACCGAAATGGGAAGGCCCTTTCCGGGTAGTATGAGTCACACGACCCGGCGCAGTCCATCTGGAGATTGGAGATGGCACTATGTTGCAAAACTCATGGTATATTGAGCATCTCTGCAAGTTCTACCCATAAGGCGCAAGGCTGCCGGGCCTGCCCAACAGCCACCCATTTGTACAGGCCTTGCCTCAGTTTTATGTAACCCCTTGTACAAAGCCGGGGCGATGACCCCGTGCAAGAGAAAAAAAAGAAGCACTGTAGGGGCCCCAAACCTAGATTGCACGCATGCATGAGCATTCCAGATCACTGCATAGGCATTTTGATGAGCATCTGCATATGCATATAGATAGGATCGCATCCTGCATTCATTCTCATCTGCATGAAGCTGCAGGTTCTTACCATGGACTCGGCCTGGACAAAGGAGTGAGAAGATTGCCCAACACTGCGATCCTGCCAAGCCAAACAGATAAGTTCTACCTCTTGTCCATTCGTGTTTTGTAAGCTATAACTTATGCATTAGAAAAGCTGGCCGCTCCTTCTAGACTTAGGTGCTCCCATTCCTGAACAAAACGTTGCTTTGGTCAAGTTGGTCGCAGTTGCCTTTGATAAAAGGAAGTTGGCGGGGGGCTGGTGTAACGCCCCGAATCCAATGAACCAGGTGTCTTCGAGTTATTTGCCGTTGTTGCCATGTCTTCTGCTTGCGTGTTGCATCTTGCCATGTCATCATCTGCATTTCATCAGCATGTTTTTCAAAACTTGCATCCGTACAGGTTCCCCCGGTTCTCTCCGCTGTCCGTTCTAAGCCTAGAGACACTCGCATGCACCCATCGTCTCTCTTAGACCTTGTTTCATGAGTGGGAGAAAAACTTTCTCGGAATGGGCCAAGATTTGCCGAGTGGCCTTGGTATATCACCAGTAGACCGCCCGTCAAATTTCATTCCATTTGGAGGTCGTTTGATGCCCCAACGGTTAACCGGCTAACCGCAAAAGCCCCTTTTGTCTTGCAGCCCAGCACCCCTCCACACAACCCACCAGCCCATCAAACTTCTCTCCATGCTCTCCGTCGTTGGATCACGATCGTGTGGGCGAAAACCGCACCCCATATGGACACTCCTAGCTCCCTCAACCTATAAATATGTGCACCCCCCTTTCCAAATCACAGATGAAACCCTAGCCCCACTCCTCCCCGCCGCCGGACATGTCCGCCTCCGCGCCGGACGCGTCCACCCGCCACCTCGCCTCGGCCAATAGCAAGCCGCCACATCATCCCACCACAGTTCTCCTCCAACCACGCGCCGCCGCGTGTCCTCCTCTCTCTCTTCCCGCCGCCCGGCCTTGCGGCAGCCAGCAAACCGCCCGAGCACACCGCTGCCCAAGACTGCTCGCCTACCGCGCCCGCACCGCATCGCTGCCTCCGCGTGCCTCCTCGTGCCCCTTCCGCCCGCCCACAGCGCCCTTCCGCCGCCCGGCCTCGGCCCCCGCGCCCGCCCCGCGCCGTCCTTCCGCGCCTCGCGTGCGGATCCGCTAGATCCGGTCGGGGAGAGGCCCCTCCACCGCGCCCTGTCGCCGGCGTTCCTGCAGCCTCGCCGGCCCGTCAACTGCCGGTGTCGACCTCCGCTGCCGGCCGGGATCCCTCCGTCCAGATCCGGCCGGAACCCTTGAGCCAAACGCGCCCCGCGCACCCGTCGTCCCGGGATCGCTTCATCCCTGCATGCCGGCGTGCCTCCATCCAAACGACCCCTCTGCACCTCTTCGTCCCGTTTCTACGAGGTGAAAATCGACCAAGTCCCCAGGTGTTTAACTTCATGTGTGCATGTTTGACTTGCTCTAACTTGGTGTGTATAGCTCCGTTTGCGTGCATGATATGCCAAAATGTTCATCCCAGAGTGCTCTTCATGATAGATTAGTTTTCATGCATGTTAGGATTCATCTTGATGCCTTAACCTTCATCGCAAAACTACTAAGTAATATAAACTGCTGTAATCTGCTGATTGTTAACATCGTATAGCTGTCTTGTGAGTGCTAGAACTTTGTCTCTGTTGATGCGATGATGATGATCTTGTTATGCACATGTTCTTCTCTTCATGCTCAACATGTTGGTGTGCTTTGCATTCACGTTAGGGTGCATCTTGATATCTTAATCCATATTACAAAAGTGCATGTTGCTGTTAACTGCTGAAAACTGTTGTAACTTGCTGATTTGTCATTTTTGTTGCATTTTGTGTGTGCATCCTATGGGCATGATGTCTACATGTTTTAGGAGCATATTTATGCCATCTTTACAGGGGTGCAATCCATGTATGTTTTATATGTCCTATAGTGAGTGCATGAAGCTTGTGAAGTAGGTTACTTGCTGTTAACTTTCTGTAAATGCTAAAACTGCGATATCATAATGCCATGTTTTCTTGATGCTACCAATTAATCCATGCATATTCTGGAGGTGCTTAGTTGACATGTTTTGATATATATGTTATGATCTATCATGCCATGCCTTTTTATTCCCTATATATGTCATGTAGGATATGTTTTCATTGCCTTGAACATGCTTACATAATGTTCCAGATTTTTGTTAACTTCATGATGGCTCGTTGTGAGCTTGTTATTGAGTGTTCCATGCCTCTTCTGGAGATGCTCCAGTTACATGTTTTGAATTATGCTATGAGTAATTTGTTCACATGCCATGGTTGTTAATTTTGGATGTCATATGCCTCTGTTCCATGCTTGCAAACATGCTATCATAATGTTGCTGTTTTACACTTGCTGAAACTGTTTCAACATTCAATCTTGTCATGTTGGTTCCCACTAATCCATGAGCCAGATGCATATGATGCCCGGATGTTATTTGCTCTTTGTTATGCTTAATTTGTTGCCATGACCTTGGTTGCTATGTTTACTTGCTGTAGCTTGTCGCTTCTTTTCTCTCAAGTTGCCATCATATTAACTTTGCTCATGCGTATACCCCTATATTATAAAGTTGCTTTTTGCATTGATCATATTGGTTTAATCTTGATGCCTATGAACCTGAACCTTAATGATATTTGAAGTATGTTATCTGTAAATGATTTGCATGTCAAGTTTGTGCTCATGATTCCTGTAGTATGTTGTTTTGGTGTTTGCAAAGTGCCTACTTGCTGTTTTGGGCAAATTGTTGTTATATCTTGTTTGGAGTGTATGTGTTGCACCGTTGCTCCGTCTTGAGCATGCTCTATACGAAACTTGCTTAGAATTGCATGTAGTTTCATATTATCATGTTGCATCCTTGTTTTGAGGTGTTTGCTTGATGTTTGGATGCATTTTGCATCAATGTCATGGTTGACTTGTTTCTCCAAACTAAATGAACTTTATATGTAACTTGACTAGAATCTCGTGTAGATCATCATGGTGCTATCTAACTTGCTCTTTAACAACTTCAACTTAATGTTTGTTCAGTTCTGGACCAATTTTAAAATTTGCATATGAGGACTTACCGGATTAGTTATATGTTGTTTCCGGCCTCATTTAAACTTGCTTTGATGTGTTGCTCTTGTATGCATCATCTCTTGCCATCAGTAGCATCATATAGCCTTGTCATGCATCATTCTTGATTGTGCATCATGTCATGTTTATGTGTTGTGTGTTTACCATGTTGTTTGCTTCTTTCCGGTTGTGCTTCTTCTCGATAGTTCATGTTTCGTTGCGATCGTGAGGATTCGTTCATCTATGCCTGGTTCGTATTCGTCCATTCGTCTTCTTCATGGACTCGTTCTTCTTCCTAGCGGGATTACAGGCAAGATAACCGTTACCCTGGATCTCACTACTATCATTGCTATGCTAGTTGCTTCGTTCTATCGCTACGTTGCGCTACCTATCACTTGCTTATCAAGCCTCCCAAATGCCATGTCAGCCTCTAACCTTTTCACCCTTCCCAGCAAACCGTTGTTTGGCTATGTTACCGCTTTGCTCAGCCCCTCTTATAGCGTTGTTAGTTGCAGGTGAAGTTGAAGATTGCTCCATGTTGGAACATGTTTATGTTGGGATACCACAATATCTCTTATTTAATTAATGCATCTATATACTTGGTAAAGGGTGGAAGGCTCGGCCTTATGCCTGGTGTTTTGTTCCACTCCTGCCGCCCTAGTTTCCGTCATACCGGTGTTATGTTCCTTGATTTTGCGTCCCTAACACGGTGTGGGTTTATGGGCCCCTCTTGACAGTTCGCTTTGAATAAAACTCTTCCAGCAAGGCCCAACGTTGGTTTTAACATTTGCCATAATAATACTTAAAATAAATAATTAATTGGCATAGGGCGTCATGGACCCGAGGATTCTTTTCTACATACAGGGGGGCAGTGCTGATGGTGATGGTCCAAACTAGAGTCATGTGCGGCTTCCCCTGGGGCAACTCGGGTCTCAGTTGCTGTACGCTGTGCTCATCCGGACGTGGCCTGAGACGAGATACGTGCGACTACTATCAGGGTGTCGGCACGCCGGGAGGCTTTGCTGGATTAGTTTTACCATTGTCGAAATGTCTTGTGCACCAGGACCCCGAGTCTGATCAGATGTCCCGCGATGGAGGATTGTTTCCGCAGATCGTGAGCTTATAATGGGCTAAGTTGGGACACCCCTGCAGGGTTTAAACTTTCGAAAGCCATGCCCACGGTTATGTGCCAGATGGGAATTTTTAATGTCCGGTTGTAGAGAACTTGACATCAGATTCGAATTAAAATACACCAACCGTGTGTGTAACAGTGATGGTCTCTTTTCGGGTGAGTTCGAGAAGAGAACACAGTGGGGTTATGTTTAAACGTAAGTAGTTTAGGATCAACTCTTGATCATTACTAGTTGCGACCGTTTGCGTAGCTTCTCATCTTATTCTTGTACTCATGAGTTAGCCACCATATCATGCTTAGTCGCTTGCTGCAGCCTCACCACTTATCCTTTCCTTACCCATTAAGCTTTGCTAGTCTTGATACCCATGGTAATGGGATTGCTGAGTCCTCGTGGCTCACAGATTACTACAACAACAGTTGTAGGTACAGGTAATGCGTTGATCATGACGTGAGAGCGATGCTTGCTTGCTTTGAGTTCTTCTTCTGCTTCTTCTTCGATCAGGGGATATGTTCCAGGTCGGCAGCTTGGGCTAGCAGGGTGGATGTCATTGAGTTTCTGTTTGTGTTTCATCCGTAGTCGGGTGTTGCCTTGCGTATGATGTTGTTGTATTCATCTGGCATTGTATGCCTTTTGTATGTATCCCCAACTATTATGTAATGGTACGATGTAATGATATCCACCTTGCAAAAGCGTCTCCAATATGCGCTTCTATCCTTGGTGGGACCTTCGAGTTCCTTTAGGATAGGGTCGCATATTGGGTGTGACAAGTTGGTATCAGAGCCTCGACCGACCATAGGAGCCCCCTTGATTGTTCTTAGCATGGCTGTTGTTGAGTCTAGAAGAAAACTGTTTTCGGAGTCTTGTTATATCAGAGAGTAGGACTTCTTTTTACTCCTTTGCCCCTTTGTCGCTCTGGTGAGGAATCTTGACATAGGTGTTTTTGAATTACTCCTCTTCCCTTTCAAATCTTCTTTAGGGTCACGCGGTTAGTTTTCCGATCGTTGGTTCGCAGCTTCTTTCATCTGGTGCATTTCTCGTCATGACGATTCACCCCTCTTTGTATTTGCCAAGATCAATCCTTAGTTCTTTCTCAGCGACGATGTTTTCCTCATCCTCGGTTGTATTCCTTTTCCCACCCTCCCACCCCTTTTTCTTCTCGGAGCCGGAGTCCGTAATCGAGTATCCATCCTACTCGTGTGAAGCCTTTGCATTCTTTCCTCGATTATTTCAACCGGTGTTTTCTCTTCAAGTTATTCGTCGATTCTCCCTTCCAAGTTGCCTGCATTTTTCCCGCCCTCCCACCCCTTCTTCTTCCTGGAGCCTGAGTGTCGGTGTCAAAACCGGAGGATCTCGGGTAGGGGGTCCCGAACTGTGCGTCTAGGCGGATGGTAACAGGAGACGAGGGACACGACGTTTTACCCAGGTTCGGGCCCTCTTGATGGAGGTAAAACCCTCGTCTGCTTCATTAATATTGATGATGTGTATTACAAGAGTGGATCTACCACGAGATCAAGGAGGCTAAACCCTAGAAGCTAGCCTATGGTATGATTGTTGTAATGGATGTTGTCCCCTCGGACTAAAGCCCTCCGGTTTATATAGACACCGGAGAGGGCTAGGGTTACAGTCGGTTACAATGGTAGGAGATCTACATATCCGTATTGCCAAGCTTGCCTTCCACGCCAAGGAAAGTCCCATCCGGACACGGGGCGGGTCTTCAATCTTGTATCTTCATAGTCTTGGAGTCCGTGGACGATGATAGTCCGCTGTCCGGACACCCCTAGTCGAGACTCCTCAAGAGTAGCCCCGCACCTGGCTTCAATGAAGATAAGTCCGGCGCGTATGTAGTCTTCGGCGTTGCAAGATGGGTTCTCCTTCAAGTTCCATGTACCTGCCGAACAGTGTTCGGCTTCCTCATTAATGTTGCGCTTCTTGGCTCCCACGCCCAATAATGGCCTTCTTCCACGCGTCGCACGAATGCGAAAAGCCAGGGTATCTTTTATGTTTTACCCCTAGCTGTGCAAATAATCTGCCTATAAGAGAGGCAAGAATCCAGATCCAAATCACACCATCTTCCTTCTGCGAATACTCATCGGAGCGCTTCCGACCAAAAATCCATTCCATCATGGACCGTCGACGCGGCTCCTCTTCTCGCGCTCCCAGCCCTCTGCCAGGAGATTGGAGGAGATGCTCTGTTCTGCACAACGAGCTGGTGAAGCTCCAAGCGGAGGGATATCTCCCTCCGGCCTTCATGGTTCCGGTTCGAGCTGGGCTGGCCACCTACAAAGGTGGGAAGCAAGCGGAGGCTACCCTCGGATTTCCTGTACATCCGTTCCTCCGCGGGCTCCTGGAGTTCTACGGACTCCAGCTCCATCACCTCACGCCCGCCTCTATCCTGCATATTGCGGGTTACGTAGCTCTTCTTGAGCTATTTACGGCGTCGAGCCCCATTTCGCTTGTGGAAGAGATTGTTCGCCTTGTACCCGCTCTCACGAGGGTCCATATATCAAGTGGGCGGCGCCAAATATGGCGTATTGCCGGACGGATATCCATCCGGAACCCCTAAGAAGGCGTCAAGACGGCCTTGAATGGTTTTACATAGAAGACACTCCGCTGCCGGACCCTATTCGGATCGGCCTCCCGGAGTTCAGCAATGCTCCTCTGAAGAAACGCCTTAGTTGGCGTCCGCGGAGCCCCTAACTGGAGGAAGACAAGAGCGTCCATTATTTGATGGGCGGATAAGGTTCTTGGCCCATTCGGGTTGACCATGATTGGAGTCATGGCAACATGCATTATGCGAGGGTGCAGCCACTACAATCTGAGGGCCACCCTATGTGGGATTTCAACGGGGAGGACGATGCCACCCGTCACGGCCGCAAAGGGCCAGGTTCGGCCGAAGACCTAGTGAAGATCCTGTCCGGCCTGTACAAGGGGGAGAAGGAGGATTACCTTCGGACGAACCCGTTGAATGGGTTTTCCATGAATAATCCCCGGCCTTGGGTAAGCGAACACTCTGCGCGTCCGACCCGTGCTTTCGAAGTTTAAGTTTCTTATATCATGTTTTCGACGCAGGAGCTGCGTCGGGTTGTGGAGGACATGCTAAGTCCAGCTCCGCAACCCGAGGATCCAGAGATCCTGTGATCCGGCCTCCAAGAGGATCCAGACATAAAGGTGGAGCTAATCGACGGGGTGTTCCACCAGCTCAGCATGGATAATGCTTTAGTCACCATTACGGCTGACTACCCCGGACTATATCCGGCTTCCCAGGTGATTGTGACCGAAGTCCCAATACCATTATTTCTTCCTTGCTCATTTCTGACCTTCGCATACGATGGTGTTTTGCAGGAAGCGCCTTCAGGGCGGGAAGCCGAGCCCGCGGCGGCTGACCAACAGGGGTCAATTCGGCCCAGTAGGCGGAAGAGGAGCATGACGCGGATTGAAACGTCGCCGCAAAGGTATAGCTCACAGTTCATTATTTGGAGCAACGTTCCTAGGAAGCGTTTGAGTGCTCATGACTTTTGTAGGAGAAAAAGCGCCTATCGGACTGGTGGCATGGAGGTTGCCAATCCAACCTCTACCAGCCAGGCTCCAGCACCTGGTCTGGAGGGGGAGGCGAGCGCAAGGCGCGAGCTGGACACTCCTCCAACGGAGGATGCCGACAGACTGTCCGCCACCAAGTCTGAGGTGGAGAGCGCCATGAACCATAGGCGCCGCCGGACAGTATTTTGTGACGCGTGCTTCTCCCCTGAGGCGTTGAATGCCTTTAACGCAGGGGACGCACACCTCCGTGCTGCTCAAGATGGTTTTACCAGAGCCACGGAGCAGTATGTAAAAGACATACGGGTAAGAGAATTTAATAGTTATATATGCCAGTAGCCCCCGAGACTTAAAGTAGTTATATTAACTGATTTAAGGATCATTTGAAACGCAGGATCTTACCGAGAAGAATACCCAACTGTCTCAGGAGCTGCAAGAGTGCAAGGCCCAACTTGAGGCCGCACTTGCTGCCGCAGGAGGAAACACAGAGATCCCCCTGGTAACACATTATTTTAATAATATAAGCGCTGTGCGGCATGCGCGCAAGTCTAATAATGACATTGCAGGTGCTGCCGGACAAGATCCGGACAGCAAGAACTCATGCGCCACCAAAGGCGGCGAGGGTGCTGAATAGAGTGCAGCAAGAAAGGAACAAGCTCCAAGATGCCCACGCCCAGCTTGGAGAAGAGCTGAAAGCGTTAGGGCTGAGATGTCCGGCTCAGTTAAGGAGAATCAGCGGCTTCGTCGCGGCATTTATAGTAAGTGCTTGAGCGAACTCCTTTGAAAAGAAGAGTTCGGCGAGGAAGTCAATTGACAAGATATGTCTGTAGGTATACTCACAGGTCGTCCAGCGGAGGAGATGCCCGTATCGACGGGTGATCAACTCCCCGAGCTGTTGCAGCTGCTCGAACGAGTTTGGCAGTTAATGAGCGGCGTCGTCCAGACCTTATGGCCAGCCCTCTCCCTACCCGAAGGCCTTGGGGAGCTTGTGGAGAAGCTTCAGGGAGTGCGGCAGCGCTTCTGTTTATGGAAGATTTCGGCCTGCCGCCAAGGCGCCAGGGAGGCCTGGGCCATGGTGAAGACGCGGTACAAGAAGGCGGATCCCAACCATATGGCCGAGGTCGGACCTATGGGGCCTGACGGGAAGGAGATCCCTGTGAGTTTAGTATATGGCCAAGTAGAGTTGGCCACTAAATTTTCCTAGCGGGATGTAAATTGACAGCCTGTTAGGCGGGATTGAGGAGGAATCTGATCGATCAATGTGACAATGTATTTTAAAATGACATGTAAAATGCCTTCTAGCCGGATTGTAGATCGTTTGTCTTTGCCGACCTTTTCGCTTCAACCTCGGGACCCTAGAGTCCGGAGTGTGTCCGAATACCTTCTCGGTTAAAAACAACCGGGGCATGCATGGAGACCAGGCGTAGGGGTCATTAGTGCTTTATCAGACAAGTGCCCAACTAGTTATGTTATATTACATGGTTAGTAAGAAACATCTTCCAGGGAGAATAGTTCCGTTAAGGGTTCCTTTCCCTGGGAGGCATGCCCTAAAGTGCATGTCCGGTCTGCGAAAAAGAGCAGAAAAACATCTGGGGGCAGATAAATAAGTAGGTAAAAAATCATCTTTCAAGTCACCGACCGAATATTCCCTTAAGGACGCTAGCTTTCGGCTTCACCCAGTCTGAGGTACACATCCGGCTGACCCTGCAGTAACAATCGCAGAGGTGCTCCCTTTACCTCCTAGCCGAACAATCGGGAACGTAGGGGTAAGCATAGGAGCTAGGCAACCCAGCTTGGTCAAAACTTAAGTCATATCGATGCATATAATGGTGAATAAAAGGTACTTGTGGAATCTTGACACATGTGCTGGGCATGAAGCCCTTATAATTGAGCTTCTGGTAAAGAAGCCCCCAGGTATAATGAGTGCGGATGGCACATCAAGTATGTGCGAACAATGCGCAAGTAGGCCCTTAAGGGCTTTTTAGGAAAAGGGTTAAGAGAAGAAAGGGAAACAAAAGACAACTGAAGTGTAAAAATGTGGACGGGGGAAGGGGACGAACTCTTAGTCCAGCGCTAGGCATAGAATCTTCGGAGGCGGGCTGCGTTCCATGGGTTCGGCTTGAGTCAGTTGTCCGATGCATTTAAGTGACGGTGCGCTCCGCGGTCGGGACTTGATCGATGATGAAGGGCCCTCCCATTTGGGCTTGAGCTTGTCCTTTTTCTTGTCCAAAGAGCGTAGAACTAGTTCGCCAACGTTGTAAGTCTTGGCCCGTACTTCTCTGCTTTGATATCTTCGAGCCTGCTGTTGATAGAATGCGGAATGAGCCTTGGCGACGTCGCGTTCTTCCTCCAATGCGTCCAAGCTGTCCTCCCGATCCAGCTCGGCTTCTCTTTCTTTGTACATGCGCACTCGAGGTGAGTCATGAATGATGTCGCAGGCGAACGCCTCATGCCGTATACCATAAAAATGGTGTGAATCCGGTAGTACAATTGGGCGTTGTCCGCAGCCCCAGTCTGAGTCGAGCTCCTCTACCCAAAGCATGTCAGATTTCGTAAGTGACCGCACTAGTCTGGGTTTAATGCCGCTCATTATTAGACCATTTGCTCGTTCCACTTGACCGTTGGTTTGAGGATGATAGACTGAAGCGTAATCGAGCTCAATGCCCATATTTTTGCTCCAGGATTTAACCTCGTCGGCAGTGCAGTTCGTGCAGTTATCAGTGATGATGCTGTGGGGGACACCGTCGTGTACTACCCCGAAGATAAAGTCTATCACTGGTCCGGACTCTGCCGTTTTGACTGGCTTGGCCTCTATCCATTTGGTGAATTTATCCACCATGACCAATAGGTACCTTTGCTTGTGGGTTCCTCCTTTAAGGGGTCCAACCATGTCAAGCCCCCAGACCGCGAACAGCCAGGTAATGGGTATAGTTTTTAGGGCGGTGGGTGGCATATGGCTCTGATTAGCAAAGAGCTGACAACCGACGCATCTTTGGACTAAGTCCTGAGCATCTGCCCGGGCCGTCGGCCAATAAAATCCTGTACGGAATGCCTTTCCTACAAGGGCCGAGCTGCGGCGTGGTGTCCGCCTAGTCCGCATGAATTTCAGCGAAAGGTTTCGCCCTTCCTCTTGGAGATACACCTTTGAAGGACTCGGTTGTGCTTTTCTTATAAAGTTCTCCTCATGGACCTTGTAGGCTTTAGATCGCCCGAACAATACAGCGGGCCTCATTTTGGTCTTGGAAGTTCTGCCTAAGCAATTAGGCTAGGAATGGTTCTGCCCACGGGCGATTCTCGCCATTATGTTGTGGGCTGAAGGTGTTATGTCATCGGCTGAATCGCCGATTAGTGCGGCTTTTTCCGGTTTGTTATTTCGGACTCCTCTTCCCATAAATACGGATGGCTTGAAGAGCTGTTCGGGAAGATGTTTGGAGGACAGCGTCACGTTTTTGCGCCGATGCGTGCAAGATCGTCGGCTGCTTGGTTATTATCCCGGGCTACATGATGGAATTCAAGTCCTTCAAACCGAGCTGACATTTTTAGGACAGCGTTGTGATATGCTGCCATTTTCGGATCCTTGGCGTCAAAGTCTCCATTTATTTGGGATATTGCAAGGTTTGAATCCCCGCGCACCTCTAGGCGTTGAATGCCCATGGAGATTGCCATCCGGAGGCCATGTAAAAGGGCCTCGTATTCGGCTGTGTTGTTGGAGTTCGTGTACATTATCTGAAGTACGTATTGGACTGTGTCCCCGGTTGGGGACGTCAATACGACGCCAGTCCCCAATCCGACCAACATTTTAGAGCCGTCGAAGTGCATAATCCAATTGGAGTATGCGCTGTACTCTTTAGGGAGTTCGGTTTCGGTCCATTCAGCGACAAAGTCAGCCAGAACTTGGGACTTTATAGCTCGCCGAGGTCTGTAAGTTATATCGAATGGTAAGAGCTCAATGGCCCATTTTGCAATCCTGCCCGTCGCGTCGTGGTTGTTTATAATGTCGTTGAGTGGTACTTCGGAGGCCACTGTTATCGAACACTCTTGAAAGTAGTGTCGAAGCTTCCGGGATGCCATGAACACTGCGTACGCTATATTTTGATAGTGCGGGTAACGGGACTTGCAGGGGGTTAACACAGTGGATACGTAGTACACTGGTTTTTGAAGAGGGAATTTATGCCCTTCTGTCTCTCGTTCGACGATGAGTACCGCGCTTACGACTTGATGTGTTGCCGTGATGTATAACAACATTGGTTCGCCCAGGTTGGGCGCAGCCAAGACCGGATTTGTTGCCAATATGGCTTTTATTTCTTCGAGTCCGGCAGTGGCAGCATCCGTCCACTCGAAGTGTTTGGTGCGCCTAAGGAGGCGATAGAGGGGCAATGCTTTTTCTCCTAGACGGGAGATAAAGTGGCTTAGAGCCGCCACGCATCCAGTCAATTTTTGTATTTTTTTGAGGTCTTTTGGGATATCTAGCTGTTACAGGGCTCGGATCTTGGCTGGGTTTGCTTCAATTCCTCTACCGGATACAATGAAGCCCAGTAGCTTTCTGGCTGGGACGTCGAAAACGCATTTTTCCGGATTCAGCTTGATGTCATACGCTCTGAGATTGTCGAATGTGAGCCTCAAATTGTCTACTAGAGTTTTGACGTGTTTGGTTTTGACGAGTACGTCATCTACGTATGCCTCTACTGTTTTGCCGATCTGGGTTGCCAGACATGTTTGAATCATGCGCTGATATGTTGCATCGGCGTTTTTAAGTCCGAAGGGCATCGTGTTGAAGCAGAATGGTCCATATGGAGTGATGAATGCCGTTGCGGCTTGGTCCGCTTCCGCCATCTTGATTTGATGGTAGCCGGAGTATGCGTCAAGGAAGCACAATGAATCGTGTCCTGCAGTAGCATCGATTATCTGGTCGATGCGGGGGAGGGGGAAGGGATCCTTTGGGCAGGCCTTGTTGAGGTCTTGAAATCGACACATAGGCGCCAGGATTTGTCCTTCTTTGGTACCATTACAAGGTTTGCTAGCCAATCCGGGTGTTTTATATCTGATGAATCCGGCTTCCAATAGTTTGGCTAGCTCTTCTCCCATTGCCTGTCTTTTGGGTTCGGAAAATCGTCGAAGAGCTTGCTTTGGTGGCTTGAATCCTTTTAGTATGTTTAGGCTGTGTTCTGCCAATCTGCGTGGGATTCCGTGCATATCCGAAGGGTGCCAGGCGAAAATGTCCCAATTTTCCCGAAGGAATTCTCGCAGTGCGGCGTGTACGTCAGGGTTCAACTGTGCCCCGATGGAAGCAGTCTTTGTCGGGTCCGTTGGATGGACCTAGAATTTTACTATTTCATCTGCTGGTTTAAAGGAGGTGGAGTTGGATCTCTTGTCGAGTATCACATCGTCCCTATTCACAGTAGAGCGCAGCGCGGTGAGTTCTTCTGTCGCTAGGGCTTTGATAGTGCCTCTGTGGCTAATCGGCTGTCTTGTTTTCGGCGCGAGTGCTATGTCCGAATCACTAACGAGAGTGATTATTCCAGGGGGCCGGGCATTTTGAGCTTCATGTACCCGTAATGGGGTGCGGCTTGAAAAATTGTGAATGCCTCTCGTCCTAATATAGCGTGATATCCGCTGTTGAGCAGGGCCACTTGGAACGTGACTTCTTTGGATCTGTAATTGTCCGTGAGCGAACACCACATCGAGTGTGATTTTTTTCGTGCAGCGCTTCCGGCTAGGGATTATTCCTCTGAAGGTTGTGCTGCTTCGCGCAATGCGGCTCCAGTCTATTTCCATTTTTTGAAGAGTTTCCTCGTAGATGAGGTTTAGTCCACTGCCGCCATCCATGAGGACCTTTGTAAGTCGAAAGCCGTCCACTATTGGACTAAGTACCAGTGCGGCTGGTGCTCGGGCTGTTTGGAATTTAGGTTCGTCGCTGGCGTTGAAGGTGATGGCTGTGTCGCTCCATGGATTTGTTGTTGCTACTTGGTAGACTTCGGCGAGGCTGCAGATTGTTCGTTTCCGCATATTATCTGACCCTACCCATCTCAAGGCTTGAAGGCCGGGAAGTTTCCAAATTTGGAAGCTTGGATTGCTGGACGTTGTCCAACGAGTCCGGTCCGATGCCTGACTTTAAGTTTAGTGCTTGACCGAAGTCCGTCCCTCCGCGGGAATCCGGCATGGAGGGTTCGGGAGCCCGGACATGACTAGTTTTCAATACAGGAGAAGAGTCGCGCATTGTTCCTCTACCATCGGCGTGGTGGGTGACCAGGGAGAGTTAATCTCTCTCAGATCGGTTTTAAGCCCAATCTGATTGTAGTCCGTAGCGACTCCCAGGGCGGCGATGCGATCCAAGAGCTCGTTGACTGACGAGTGCTCTATTGGATCCAGCCGCTCGGCAAATTCCGAGCTGACGCGAAGATTGCTTTTGACGACTAGAGAAGTCATTGTCGAAGCGGTGGCCGGACAGGCGGTCATAAGAAAACCACCTAGCTGGATACTTTGGCCGGCGGCCAAGGTCCCTTTGGCAAAAATACCGTCCTTGAAGACGGGTGGAGGCATCCTTCCTATCGGCGATGGCACAGAGGAACTCTCAATGAAAGCACCAATGTCGGTGTCAAAACCAGCGGATCTCGGGTAGGGGGTCCCGAACTGTGCGTCTAGGCGGATGGTAACAGGAGACGAGGGACACGACGTTTTACCCAGGTTTGGGCCCTCTTGATGGAGGTAAAACCCTACGTCTTGCTTGATTAATATTGATGATGTGTATTACAAGAGTGGATCTACCACGAGATCAAGGAGGCTAAACCCTGGAAGCTAGCCTATGGTATGATTGTTGTAATGGATGTTGTCCCCTGCGGACTAAAGCCCTCCGGTTTATATAGACACCGGAGAGGGCTAGGGTTACACAGAGTCGGTTACAATGGTAGGAGATCTACATATCCGTATTGCCAAGCTTGCCTTCCACGCCAAGGAAAGTCCCATCCGGACACGGGACGGAGTCTTCAATCTTGTATCTTCATAGTCTTGGAGTCCGGTGGACGATGATAGTCCGGCTGTCCGGACACCCCCTAGTCCAGGACTCCCTCACTGAGTCTCTTTCGAGCACCAATTTCATTCGTGTGGAGCCTCTTCAGTCTTTCCTCAATCATTCAACCGGCGAATTCTCGTCAAGTTCATCATTGATTCGTCTTGTTTTCTTCTCAATTCAATTTTTTTGGGTTGATCATATTCTTTTCCTTGGATCAAATGTTTCCTCTTGCTCGTTCGCCTCTCGCCAGTTTATCCTTCCGGAGTGCTCAAGACATCCCAGGAGATTCGTCTGTGCTCAAATTAATTCGAGGTTGTCACCTTATTCAAATATGTCAATTGTTCCGGTGCATCATCTATCTGTTCAACAATCATTTTTCAATGGTGTTTTATTTTCAGTGGGACCTAACCCACAGGTCTTTCCCCAGGATCCTACCCGACTCTTCTAATTATTCTGGAGCCATTCCTAATTCTTTTCGGAGTTTGACGTAACAATAAATTTCATCGGTCAGATGCCTTTCCAAGATCGATTTCGAATTATTTCGTTGTTGGCTCAACCTCTTTGCTTTTCATTCTCCTAGAGTATCTCAGTAATTTTGGTGGTGTTTCTCGTCGTCATTTGAAGACCAAAGAATAGTTTCTCTTAAATCTTGCCCGATCTCTCGAAGATTCGTGGTTCTAGCTTCATGTTACCCTCTCGAATTATTCCAATTGTCAGATATTCTTTTCTTAACCATCCGGAGTATTCCAGGAGTTTTTCTTCCATTTCGATTATCCGGTGGCTCGTTGAAGATTTTCCCAAGCATGCACTATATCTCTGCTCAATCTTTATCAACAAGAATAAGTAGTATGCAAATCCATTTGTCATCAATTAAAGTTGATGAGGATAAGCATAAGGTAATTCTCATTCTTATTTAATTGCGGTTAAGTAACTCCTTCCTTCAGAGATTGTTCATGATGAATAACCTCTCGGTTCTAAGTTGTTCATCTTTTCTTTCCCGGAGTTCCAAGTTTTCTCGCTTGTCTCGTCGGAACCTCCATCCAAATCACCACAAGGCTTTAATCTTATTCTTTTCATCCTCGAATTCTATCTCATCATCCTTTTTGTCATCGGAGTTCTTCATGGTGGTTCATAAGGATTTAATTCATTCTTCAAGTGTTCATCAAGATTCTTGTTGGAGGAGCTCAAGTATCTTTTCCTCTTGCGTCCATCTTGTGAAGTTCATGTTCTATTCTTTCCATTTTCAGCCGGAGTGCTGTCGGAATTCTTTTGTTCTATTCCTTTTCTATCTTGTTCTAACTGGAGTGGTTTCCGAGACTATTTTTTCGTGAGCTTTTGATTCAGGTCATATTCGCCGTTCCTCTTTTCAACACGAGTGCTCTTGAGCTTGTTCATCTTATCTCTTGCGGTTTTGTTTCACCTCTTCCTCTTTCTCTTCCATCTCGTTCCTAAGATCTCTGGACGAGATCTCTTGTTAGTGGAGGAGAGCTGTAACGCCCCGAATCCAATGCACCAGGTGTCTTCCAGTTATTCGCCGTCGTTGCCATGTCTTCTGCTTGCGTGTTGCATTTTGCCATGTCATCATCTGCATTTCATCAGCATGTTTTTCAAAACTTGCATCCGTTCGGGTTCCCCCAGTTCTCTCTGCTGTCCGTTCTGAGCCCAGACACACTCGCATGCACCCGTCATCCCTCTCGGACCTTGTTTCATGAGTGGGATAAAAACATTCTCGGAATGGGCCGAGATTTGCCGAGTGGCCTTGGTATATCACCGGTAGACCGGCCGTCAAATTTTGTTCCATTTGGAGGTCGTTTGATGCCCCAACGGTTAACCGGGTAACTGCAAAAGCCCCTTTTGTCTTGCAGCCCAGCACCCCTCCACACAGCCCACTATCCCATCAAACTCTTCTCCATGCTCTCCGTCATTGGATCACGATCGTGTGGGCGAAAACCGCACCCCATTTGGACACTCCTAGCTCCCTCTACCTATAAATATGTGCACCCCCTTTGCAAATCGCAGATGAAACCCTAGCCCCACTCCTCCCCGCCGCCGGACATGTCCGCCTCTTCGCCGGACGCGTCCACCCGCCACCTTGCCTCGGCCAATAGAAAGCCGCCACATCACCCCGCCGCCGTTCTCCTCCAACCATGCGCCGCCGCGTGTCCTCCTCTCTCTCTCCTCCCGCCATTGCCGCGTAGCCAGGCGAGCCCGCCAGAGCACCGCCGCCCAGCCCGGACTCCCTCGCCCGCGCCCGCCGCCGCGTCGCCGCCTCCAGCGCCTCCTCCTCGTGCGCCGCCGCCCGCGCCTCGCGCCCGGCCGCCGCCCGGCACCCAGCGCGCCCGCGCTCCGCCCCTCGCCGTCCTTCCGCGCCTCCTCGCGCCCGAATCCAGCTGGATCCGGTCGGGGAGAGGCCCCCCCGCTGCGCCCCGTCGCCAGTGTTCCTGCGGCCTCGCCGGCCCGTCAGCCGCCGGCGTCAACCTCCGCTGCTGGCCAGGATCCCTTCGCCCAGATCCGGCCGGAATCCGCGAGCCAAACGCGCCCCGCGCCCCCGTCGTCCCGGTGCCCCATCATCCCGGGATCGCTTCATCCCTGCGCGTCGGCGTCCCTCCATCCAAATGACCCCTCTGCACCTCTCCGTCCCGTTTCTGCGAGGTGAAAATCGACCAAGTCCCCAGGTTTTGAACTTCATGTGTGCATGTTTGACTTGATCTACTTGGTGTGTAGAGCTCCGTTTTGCGTGCATGATATGTCAAAATGTTCATCTCAGAGTGCTCTTCATGATGGATTAGTTTGCATGCATGTTAGTATTCATCTTGACGCCTTAACCTTCATTGCAAAACTGCTAAGTAATATAAACTGTTGTAATCTGCTGATTGTTAACATCGTATAGCTGTCTTGTGAGTGCTAGAACTTTGTCTCTGTTGATGCGATGATGATGATCTTGATATGCACATGTTCTTCTCTTCATGCCCTACATGTTGGTGTGCTTTGCATTCACGTTAGGGTGAATCTTGATATCTTAATCTCTGTTGCAAATGTGCATGTTGCCGTTAACTGCTGAAAACTGTTGTAACTTGCTAATTTGTCATTTTTGTTGCATTTTGTGTGTGCATCCTATGGGCATGATGTCATCTTTATAGGGGTGCAATCCATGTATTTTCTATATGCCCTGTAGTGAGTGCATCAAGCTTGTGAAGTGGGTTACTTGCTGTTAACTTTCTGTCAATGCTGAAACTGCTATATCATGATGCCATGTTTTCTTGATGCTACCAATTAATCCATGCATATTATGCAGGTGCTTAGTTGACATGTTTTGATGTATGTGTTATGATCTATCTGCCATGCCTTTTGATGCCCTATATATGTCATGTAGCATATGTTTTCATTGCCTTGAATATGCTTACATAATGTTCCAGATTTCTGTTAACTTCATGATGCCTCGTTGTGAGCTTGTTATTGAGTGTTCCATGCCTCTTATGGAGATGCTACAATTACATGTTTTGAATTATGCCATGAGTAATTTGTTCACATGCCATGGTTGTTAATTTTGGATGTCATATGCCTCTGTTCCATGCTTGCAAACATGCTATCATAATGTTGCTGTTTTACACTTGCTGAAACTGTTTCAACATTCAATCTTATCATGTTGGTTCCCACTAATCCATGAGCCATATGTATATTATGCCATGATGTTATTTGCTCTTTGTTATGTGTACTTTGTTGCCATGCCCTTGGTTGCTTTGTTTACTTGCTGTAGCTTGTCTCTTCTTTGCTCTCAAGTTGCCATCATATTAACTCTGCTCATGCGTATACCCCTATATTATAAAGTTGCTTTTTTGCATTGATCATATTGGTTTAATCTTGATGCCTATGAACCTGAAGCTTAATGATATTTTAAGTATGTTATCTTTAAATGATTTGCATGTCAAGTTTGTGCTCATATGATTCTTGTAGTATATTGTTTTGGTGTTTGCAAAGTGCCTACTTGCTGTTTTGGGCAGATTGTTGTTATATCTTGTTTGGAGTGTGGCGCACCGTTGCTCCGTCTTGAGCATGCTCTATGTGAAACTTAATTAGAATTGTATGTAGTTTCATATTTTCATGTCGTATCCTTGTTTTGAGGTGTTTGCTTGATGTTTGGATGCATTTTGCATCAATGTCATGGTTGACTTGTTTTGCTCATATCTTTTAGGCCGTAGCTCCGAACTAAATGAACTTTATATGTAACTTGACTAGAATCTCGTGTATATCATCATGGTACTATCTAACTTGCTGTTTAACAACTTCAACTTAATGTTTGTTCAGTTCTGGACCAATTTTGAAATTTGCATATGAGGACTTACCGGATTAGTTATATGTTGTTTCCAGCCTCATTTAAACTTGCTTTGATGTGTTGCTCTTGTATGCATCATCTCTTGCCATGAGTAGCATCATATAGCCTTGTCCTGCATCATGCTTGATTGTGCATCATGTCATGTTTATGTGTTGTGTGTTTACCATGTTGTTTGCTTCTTTCCGGTTGTGCTTCTTCTCGATAGTTCCTGTTTCGTTGCGATCGTGAGGATTCGTTCGTCTATGCTTGGTTCGTCTTTGTCCGTTCGTCTTCTTCATGGACTCGTTCTTCTTCCTAGAGGGATTTCAGGCAAGATGACCATTACCTTGGATCTCACTACTTTCATTGCTATGCTAGTTGCTTCGTTCTATCACTATGCTGCGCTACCTATCACTTGCTTATCAAGCCTCCCAAATTGCCATGTCAGCCTCTAACCTTTTCATCCATCCCAGCAAACCGTTATTTGGCTATGTTACCGCTTTGCTCAGCCCCTCTTATAGCGTTGTTAGTTGCAGGTGAAGTTGAAGATTGCTCCATGTTGAAACATGTTTATGTTGGGATATCACAATATCTCTTATTTAATTAATGCATCTATATACTTGGTAAAGGGTGGAATGCTCGGCCTTATGCCTGGTGTTCTGTTTCACTCCTGCCACCCTAGTTTCCGTCATATCGGTGTTATGTTCCATGATTTTGCGTCCCTAACACAGTGTGGGTTTATGGGCCCCTCTTGACAGTTCGCTTTGAATAAAACTCTTCCAGCAAGGCCCAACATTGCTTTTAACATTTGCCGTAATAATACTTAAACTAAATAATTAATTGGCATAGGGCGTCATGAACCCGAGGATTCTTTTCTACATACAGGGGGCAGTGCTGATGGTGTTGGTCCAAACTAGAGTCGTGTGTGGCTTCCCAGAACTCGGGTCTCGATTCTTTGTCGTTGTGCTCATCCGGACGTGGCTTTGAGATGAGATATCTTGCTACTATCGAGGTGTCGACGCGCCGAGGCTTTCTTTGGATTAGTTTTACCATTGTCGAAATGTCTTGTGCACCGGGACCCTGAGTCTGACCGGATGTCCCGCGATGGAGGATTGTCTCTGCGGATCGTGAGCTTATAATGGGCTAAGTTGGGACACCCCTGCAAGGTTTAAACTTTCGAAAGCCGTGCCTGCGTTTATGTGCCAGATGGGAATTTTTAATGTCCGGTTGTAGAGAACTTGACACCAGATTCGAATTAAAATACACCAACCGTGTGCGTAACCATGATGGTCTCTTTTCGGGTGAGTTCGAGAAGAGAACACAGTGGGGTTATGTTTGAACGTAAGTAGTTCAGGATCACTTCTTGATCATTACTAGTTGCGACCGTTTGCGTAGCTTCTCATCTTATTATTGTACTCGTGAGTTAGCCACCATATCATGCTTAGTCGCTTGCTGCAGCCTCACCACTTGTCCTTTCCTTACCCATTAATCTTTACTAGTCTTGATACCCATGGTAATGGGATTGCTGAGTCCTCGTGGCTCACATATCACTACAACAACAGTTGCAGGTACAAGTAATGCGATGATCATGACGTGAGAGTGATGCTTGCTTGCTTTGAGTTCTTCTTCTGCTTCTTCTTCGATCAGGGGATAGGTTCCAGGTCGGCAGCCTGGGCTAGCAGGGTGGATGTCGTTGAGTTTCTGTTTGTGTTTCATCCGTAGTCGGATGTTGCCTTGCGTATGATGTTGTTGTATTCATGTGTCATTGTATGCCTTTTGTATGTATCCCCAACTATTATGTAATGGTACGATGTAATGATATCCACCATGCAAAAGCGTCTCCAATATGCGGTTCTATCCTTGATGGGACCTTCGAGTTCCTTTAGGATAGGGTCACATATTGGGCGTGACAGCTGTCCCCTCTGTCTGTAACCCGATAGATGAGGTTCTCCGGCAGACAAAATGGGGGGCTTGCAAGATAGCCTGCTGGGATAAACTCGTTTATTTACACTAAAGAGGCATCTCACCTCTGGATGGACATATACATGCACAGTGTCGGTGTACTAAGGTAGGGGTACCTCAGTACCCCAACTTGTGCACGGGCAGCCCCAGCTCCCCGCAGCTAGATCCATCAAATGCTTGCCGGAGACCATCTCCGCTCCGCACCAAGCCGTTCAAGAACAAAGTATATAAGATAGAAGCTCAAGACCCCGGCAAGAGGAGCTTGCCGGGAAGGCCATTCCAGGCTCAAGGCTACATTACTCCTGCAGATCCCGGCGAGAGGAGCTCGTCGGGAGGACTAAAAGATCATGTGGCGAAGACACGCCTCGGCGCCAAGCAGCCCCAGCGAGGACCCGGGAGCGGCAAGTCACAGAGCCCGACAAGCCCCGGGTCCGGCAAGATCAAGGCCCGGCAAGGTGCTTGCCGGGAGAGCTATCTACGTGCCGCACTCCAGCTCATCTGCCCAGCGTCGCCTCCGGCCTTCTCCAGAGACGCGTGGCGGGTGGCCGTCTTTGCATGAGGAATGCGGTGGCACTCCACGGTGGTGGCCGCCGCCGTGGCGAAAAAGACGCGATGGCGGGAGCTTTTGGGCGGGCGACGGGCATTTAATGCCCTTGTCCCCTCTGTCAAAAGTAGGTAGAAAGCATCAGTAGCTGCCTTGTTCCGCTTGTTCCAACTACCACCTCTTTTACGTTTTTACCCCTCTACCTCACGTTGACACCTGTCGGTGACCCCTTGCCCTATAAAAGGAGGCCCATGCACAACGTAGAGGAGGTTCCACGACTAGCCACTCTCGCGTGAAGGCTCGAGCCCCTTGGCAACTCTAGCGCCCGGGATTCGGCCGCTTTCACACACCACTCCACCGTTTCGCTCGCATTCTTGAGCAAGATCTAATACAACACAATGCAGCAGTAGGGTTTTACGCGACCATCGCGGCCCGAAGCTGGGTAAAAATCCCCCGCGTGCATCGCCTCGATCTGCTCTCCGCGCAACCTCCGCCCGTGCGAACACGACGAAGGCCCCTGCCCCATAGGTGTCCGCGCCACCCATCGGCGCGACATCTCTGGCGCGCCCGGTAGAAGCGTCGAGGTTGTGCGAACCTGATCCGGCGTTCAAGCGCGGCCTCTTCATCAACCTCTCCGGTTTCGTCGGCGGCTTCGCCGACAATCTGCGTCATGGCCCCAAGACGAGCTTCGAGGTCGCGCAGACCCATCTCCGTCCTCCCCGCCGCCACCGGAGCCGACGGCAGGCGGAGGAGACGCCGGTGGAAGGGTGGACACCGGCGGAGGCGCTCGCGGTGCCACCAGATCCAGAGACAGGACGGAGGACCACGCCTCGGCCTCCGTAGATCCACGTCCATCTCAGCGCACGACGACCCAGCAGCGCCATACCGCAGGAGGTGGTATCCGCTTGTTGGAACAGGGACACGTCGGAGGCTCGCGAGATGTTCCGGACCCTCGTCCGGACACGGGCAAAGCGAAGGCGCCGGGACAGGACCCTGCTCCTTCCAACACTGTCGGAAGCCCGAGCGCGTCCCGCTCCCCGCGCCGCTCGCTCCCGCTTCCCTCCACTCCTGCGGAAGCGCTCACGAGGGCGCAAATGCTCCTCGACTTCCCTCCGGCGGCGGACAAGGTCGAGGACTGGAGGGCTACCATCCAGTCTGGTCGCCGCCAACAACGACCGTCAACAGCAGCTCGCGCTCGCGCCGCGCCAAGCGGGAAGGCGGCGGCATGCGGCGACAAGACGCGCGGGGTGCAACTACCGTGCACTCCCGCCGCGAAGCGAAAACGCCGCCCGCGAACAACGCCGGCAGCGGCTCCACGGCATCGTCGGACCAGCGGGCTCGTCGAGATCAACGTCAGTCCTCGGCGGCGGCGGCAAGAAGATGCTCGGACCACGATCGGCGTCGCCGAGACTTCGGCGACAATCGACCGAGAGCTGGAGCACCTTTGTCGAAGTCGCCGCCGGCGAGCCAGCGACTTGCCAGTCTGCGGCGAGCTGCCCCGCGTTCACCCGTGAATCTGCGGCGCGTCGATGGCCTAGCATGAAAAACTTCAAGCCCGACGTGCGGAGAAGTACGACGGCAAGACACACCCTCGGAGTTTCTCGGTGTTTACACCATCGCGGTGCGGGCTGCGCGGGCGCGACGAAAGATTACAGCGAACTACTTCCGCTCGTGCTTAGGCGAGCGTTCGTTCTTGGCTTATGCACTTGCCGGAGGGCTCCATTTCCTCTTGGCGGATCTTTGTCATCGGTTTGTTGGTGCCTTCACCGGTGGCCACAAACCCCACGACCAAGAAAGTGATCTCCACATTTTGGCCCGGAAGGAAGGAGAATCCCTGCGCAAGTACATCCAACGCTTCACCGTGTGCAACACAACATTCGATGTCCACCTGCGCGGTTATCGGTAGCGTTCCACCGAAACGTCGCGTAACCGCCGCATCGTGAAGAGATGGCGATGACCAAGATCCGGGATGTCGGCGAGCTTTATGCCCTGGTGACAAATGCGCCTTAGCTGAAGAGGGAGGAGGCTTCCGGGGAGGATCTTTGGCGCGCAGAGGGAGCGACTCGACAGCGCCGCCCGGCAAAGAAGCGCCGGCGGTGGTCTTCGGAAGAAGAACAAGGAATGTGCTTGCCGTCGAAAAGTCCGGCAAGGAAGCTCCGCCAAGCAAACACAGGTTGGCGGTTCGGCAAGGAGCTTGCCCTCGTGGCGGCAACCGACAAGCGTGGCGCCCGGCAAGCAATCTTGCAAAATCCACCGCACCAAAGGCCACGACCTCTACAATCGCAAGCGCGTCGATTATCTCGTCGAGCAGCAAAAGGCTGAGTACGAGAGCGCGACAAAGAGAGGGCCCAAGGTGGCGGAGGAGAACCGAGCAAGAAGGCCGTTAAATCGGTCGGGAGGACCTCCGGCAAGGCCAGCGGCGACAAGGTGACCGAACTTCCGGAGCGCGACAAGAGCGAAGAAGACGGCGAAAAGGGCGTGGAGGATGAGGGCGACAGTGAGCAGGAATTTCGAAGGCCACGGAGGTCCTGTGCGTTGGCGGTGGCGCCGCTACACACCTCTCACCGCCAACTAAAGCGGTGGGCACGTGAGGTGAATGCGGCGAAACCGCCCATGGAATCCGCAGACTCCTCAAATGGTCCAGTACGCCCATCATTTTCGATCTTGAGGATCACCCCGACCGCACCACCGCGGTCGGGTGCCTGCCGATGCTGGTCTCGCCCACCATCCGCAACCTCAAGGTCACCAAGATGTTAGTCGATGGCGGGGCCGGGCTGAACTTGATTTCCTCTGCTGTGATCAAGAAACTCCAAATCCCAGACGACGAGCTCGGAGAGACCGGCCCCTTCCAAGGAATCAACCCGGGGAGGAGCAGGCCCAAGGGGAAAATCACCTTGCCGGTGACCTTTGGCGGGGAGGTCAACTTCAGGACCGAGCGCGTTACTTTCGACGTCGCCGATATTCCGTTGCCATACAACGGGATACTCGGCGTCCGCCTCGCCAAGTTCATGGCGGCTTCCCATTACGCCTACAACGTGCTCAAGATGCGGGTCCGATAAGCGTCATCACCGTCCCGCGGCGACAAGAAAGACGCGCTTATCTGCACCGACCAGATTTACGGGATGCGGCGCGGCGCCGACAAGGATGCACTTGCTTGAAGTTCCCAAAGGAAAAAGAGCGAAGACCAAACGGCAAGCGCTCGGGGCCCACTCCAAAGAATCGCACCCTTCGTGTTGCGCTGCTAGCGAGGACGCCCGTCGAGCTCCGCCGCAAGGATAAAAGGGATGGCTGCTCCGCGGCAACCAAGAAGGTGTCCGCCAAGGAGGGGCGGTCTGGTGGTACCTTCACCATCGATGCCACGCTTGACAAATAGGAAGCGGCGCTCGTTGCTTTCTGCGGGCGAATGTCGATGTGTTTGCTTGGCAACCATCGACATCCCGGTGTTCCTGTGAAGGTAATTGAGCACAAGCTTGCCGTTTGCCCCCATCTTGCGGCCCGTCAAGCAAAAAGTGAGGAAACAAGCCGTGGAACGCCAAGAGTTCATCAATGAAGAAATCAAGAAACTAGAGGCAGCTGGCCTAGTCAGGGGTGTGATCCATCCGACGTGGCTAGCAAACCCGGTTGTCGTGCGCAAGGCCAATGGGAAATGGAGACTATGTATAGACTTCACTGATGTGAATAAAGCATGTCCCAAGGATCCATTCCCCTTGCCGCGCATCGACCAGATTGTTGACTCCACTGCCGGATGTGAGCTACTCTGCTTTCTTGATGCGTACTCGGGCTATCACCAGATCTTCATGGCCAAAGAAGATGAAGAGAAAACTGCGTTCATCACTCCATGTGGCACCTATTGCTTCATACGCATGCCATTTGGGCTGAAGAATGCAGGGTCAACGTTTGCGAGGGTAGTGTATACTGCTTTTGAGCCCGCAGATCCACGAAATGTAGAAGCTTACATGGATGACATCGTGGTGAAGAGCAAAAGCAAGGATACACCGATTCAAGATCTAGAAGAGACATTCCGAACCTCGCGCAGATACAATTAAATTGAACCACGAGAAGTCGTCTTTGGGGTTCCCTCCGCAAGCTTCTCGGGTTCTTTGTGTCGCAGAGGGGATCGAAGCCAACCCGACAAGATTAAAGCCATTGAGCAGATCCAAGCCCCAAAGGCGGATCAAGGATGTCGAAGGCTCGCAGGTTGTGTGGCTGCCCTCGGTAGATTCATTTCAAAAGTCTGCGGCGCCCTGCCCTTCTTCAAAATCTTGAAGAAGGCGGGACCCATGAAGTGGACTCGGAGCGAGACAACATTGCAAGACTTGAAACATTACATCCTCCACTCCAATACTTGTCGCACCTAAGCCACGGGAGAAATTGCTGCTATACCTAGCGGCAACCAACCAAGTGGTGAGTGCTGCGCTAATAGCGGAGAGGAGTCCGACGAGGAGGCCGCACCACCGCAAGCCAGCCCAGCGACAAGCGGGGGCTGCTCGGCAAGCCACAGCCCCGGCAAGGACAGCCTGCTTGAGGAGCAAGGTGAGTCGCGGAAAAAAGATGGTGCAGCGTCCGGTGTATTTTGTAAGCTCCTTCTCGAGGAGCGGATCAAGGTACTGGTGTACAAAAGTTGCTTTTCGGCCTTCTCATGGCCTCAAGAAAGCTGCGCCATTACTTCAAGCACACGAGATAACGGTGGTCACTCGCTTCCCGAAGAGGATATTGCACAACCCGAAGCAACAGGCAGGATCGTTGAGTGGGCCTTTGGGTTGTCGAGCCGGACTCAAGTTTGAAAGTACTTCAACCATCTGAGCCGGGCTCTGGCAGAATTTATAGCGAGTGGACCCGACACGATGAAGAAGTTCAAGAAACAAGTACACCCGCACAAGGAGCGGCGAGTGAATGGGTAATGTGCTTCGATGGTGCCTTCTCGCTACAAAGGCGCGGTGCGGCGTCGTACTCATCAGCGCCAACGGAGAGCACCTCAAGTATGTTATCGGATGCACTTTCCAAGAGAGCAAGCGACAAACAACACCGCTGAATATGAGGGCTTGCTTGCGGCCTCGAGATTGCGGCCGAGCTTGGGATCAAGAAGCTGATCGTCTGGAAGATTCCCGGTTAGTGGTCCGGCAAGTTAACAAGAACTATCGAGCCCTTTGATGGAAGCCTATGTAGATGAAGTAAGGAAGCTTGAGGAGCACTTTGAAGGTCTGCGGATGGAACACATTCCGAGAGCTCGAGAATGAAATCATGACGGCCTTTCAAAGTGTGCTTCAATGAAGTTACTGTGGAACCAGGACCTTCTTGCTCAAGCTGACTCAACCCTCCGTTGCGCCATCTATTGGGCAGTCCAAGAAGAGAAAGTTGATATCCGGCGACTACTTGCGGCGGACCTCCCGAGGCCGCCGCCAAGGTCCCGGATCAACCTCCGAGCGAGAGAACAATCTGCTCCGCCGATCATCGGATCTGTGCGATCGAAGCAAGTGTTCCCGACAAGCCTTGCCCGGCAAACTTGCGGGAACCTTCAACTCGGCGGGCCGAGATCCTGCCAGTAGAAGCGAGAGGTTCCCGCGCGGCCCTCATGCCTTTAGTCCTTGCCGTCGAGCCCGAGCTCCGGCGTGGGCGCAGCAGATCGTCCGTTTCTTGCAAACCGGAGAACTTCCGGCGACCACGAAGAGATAGAAAAGATAACCAGACAGGTCAAGTATGTACCGGTTAAGTGGACAACGAGCTGTCTGAAAGAAGGCTCAATGGTGTCGATTGAAGTGCATCTCTAGGGAAGATGGACAACAGTGTTGGCGAGATTCACGGAGGCATCTGCGGCCACCACATTGGCGCAAAGAGCGCTTGCGGAAAGGCTTTCCGGCAAGGGTTCTTTGGCAAGAAGCTCTCCAAGATGCAATCGCACTAGTAACCAAGTGTGAAGCGTGTCGGTTCCATGCAAAGCAAATTCATCAGCCAGCTCAAGCTCTCCAAACAATCCCTTTGTCTGGCCCTTCTCGGTTTGGGGGCTCGACATCCTCGGCCCCTTCCCCGTGCGTCGGGGCTTTGAGTACTTATGCGTAGCGATCGACAAGTTCACAAAGTGGCGAAGTGGAGCGAGTGAGAAAGGTGACAACCGATCGTGATCAAGTTCTTGGTCGATTGTATGCCGTTTGGGATCTAACGGATTATCACCGATAACGGTACACAATTCACCACCGCACCTTCATGCAATATGTCCAAGACCTTGGCGCCAAGGTGCATTTAAATCATTGCTCACCCAAGGAGCAGCGGTCAAGCGAAAGGGCCAATCTTGAAAGTGCTGCGCGGACTCAAGACAAGAACTTTCGACAGGCTGCGCAAGTCGCGAAGAAATTGGATAGAGGAGCTGCGGCGGCTCTCTCGTCAATCGAGCGACACCAAACCGAGCCACGGACGGACACCCTTTGCTCTAGTCTATGGGCGAAGCGCTTCTCCCCACGGAACTTCGTATCACGGATCTCCTCGAGTGCTCGCTTATGATGAGCTTGAGCAAGAGCAAGCTGCGACAAGATGGCGCATTGCTCCTCGAGGAGGGGCGTCTCGAGCTCTGTCATGCGAGCTGCTCGATACCAGCAAGCCTTGCGTCGCTACCATAGCCGCAAGGTCAAAGCCGAGAGCCTCGAGGAAGGCGACCTTGTTCTTCGGCGTGTTCAGTCCGCCAAGAATTCCAACAAGTTGGCCTTGAAGTGGGAAGGCCCTTATCGGGTGAGACAAGTCACGAGACCGGCTTTGTCCGACTCGAGACCGAAGAAGGCTTGCCGGTGAGTAATTCTGGAACATAGAGCATCTTCGCAAGTTCTACCCATAAAAGCGCGGTCGCCGTGATCCGCTCCGGCAACCACCTTTTGTACAAAAGCTTTGCCGCCGTTGCATGTAACCCTTTGTACAAAGCGGGCGCAGACCCGTGCAGCAATAAAGTTTCCGTGTCTTGCGTTATTGCCTCTTTTCCATGCTCTTCTTTGCTATTTGCATGAGTTATTTGGCATCTTTTAAGTATGGCAGCGTGTCCGACAAGCAATAGCGTCAAAAAGCTACGTGCCCGTTCTCTTCTTTTTCTCCTTGTTTCTTAAGCAAAAAAATGTTCCTCCCTTTAAGTTTGCGGAGGGGGAGGAAATGAAGAATGAACCAAGCACTCCAAGTGCTGTTCAAGAAAGAGGAACCTGCGGAGAAGCGCGGGCCTCGAAAGCTAAGTTGCGGGATTTGCGCAGCTCAAAATTTTAAATTTTGAGATTGCCTTCCTTGAACAACCACACCTTGTATGGAAAACACGTGCTCGGAGGAACCTGCCGACAGACAGCCGTGCCCTTATCTTGCGTTCGAGTCGACTCCGCAAGTTAAGTGTGTTGCGACTGGCCGCGGCAAGGTTGCTTGCCGGTAAGGCCTTGCCCCTTGCCGGCAGGTCTTTCCTAGAAGCATAAGGTTGAAGCGTACAGAGTTGAGAATCAAAACAAGGGAATTGATTCTGCGATCATTGGTCGAAATAAAGGTAAATATCCTGCAAAGGATAACTTGTCGCGGTAACTAATAAGTTCAATGGCGACTTGTGCAAAGCAACAAAAGGAAACAAAAAAAAAAAGAAGAAAGAGGGGCCTAGTCTACGCGGCCGCCTTCCATCCTGGGGATCTTGTTCACTTTGGCGATGATGTGGGCGACTTGCTCCTTCAAGGCCTCCATGTCGCGTCGGCCGGCAAGCTGCGAAGGGCGTTGGAGAGGTTTATACGGGGTTGCGGTATCGATCTTCGTCGACCTACGCTCCATGGTTCCCGCGCTGTGGTAGCGCCTCCTCGGCGAGCTGCGGGGGATCTTCTTCGTCCATTGATTTGTGAGAGCTGGCGCGACCCCCCTGAAGAAGAGGCTGAGCTTGGCACTGTGAGCGAGGTTTGGATCCGGGGAGTAAATGAGGTGCTCCAACTTCAGCGCCAGCAGCTCCTGGTCAATGGCGGTTGCGGAAGACACCAATTCCTCGGTCCATATCTCGGCGATCTTGGCGGAAATCCTCGGCTGCTCTGTTGGCGCCCGGCCACTAAGGATCGCTCCTCACGGAGCTCTTCCTTGATTTGGTTTCTGGGCGGGCAGCGTCGGCGAGTCGTCGGCGTGAGAACTTTCCGCTCAAGATCCTCGGCGGAATCCTGGCGGCCTTCACTCGTCGCCTTTCTCGGCAAAGACGCTTTGGAGCTACGAGTTGGTGCGGGTGAATTCCTCGCGCTCCGTGGCGGCGGCGATCTTCTCGAGTCCACCTTTAACAGCTCCTCGATTCGCGCGACCTTGGCGGCGAGATCCTCTTTGGCAGCCTCGCGGCCGCCGCGGCGTCTTCGCTTCCTTCAACTCCCGCCAAGGGCTTGCTCCCGGCGGCGAGGTCTTCCTCATGGGCGTCGAGGCAACCTTCAGCTGGTTGAGCTCCCTTCTCGCCGGGACAGCTCCACCCGGCGAGCCGTTCTGCTCCTCGGCCTCGGCTTTCTCCAACAGCCACTCTTCATCTTGCCCGGCGAGCTGCTCGCGCCTCTCCGACACCTCGCGGAGAGCAGCCTGATTAGCGGCGGAGCCCGCCCGCGCGTTCTCCATCTCCTCGGCGGCCTTGGCGGCAAGGGCCTCCGGGAAGCAAGCCGCTGCGGGCCCGGTAAAGGGCCAGGATCTGGTGAGCGGCTTCTCCTCGCCGGGCCCGCTCCGCCGAATCCCTCGGCGACCTTCAAACCCGCGGGCGGGATCTCCCGTCGAAGGCCTCGCCCTCCTGGCGCCATGACGAGGAAGCCCGGCATCTGGATAAAAACGCCGTTGGGGGCTTCAAGTAGCAGCCGGGCTGTTACGCCCGGCGGAAGGATCGGCGACCGGCACAGGCTGACAGCGCTCCGCAGCCTCCGGGCGGTGGTGCGCTTGCCGTCCCCTCTCCGGCGCTGCGTCGGAAGCGAGGCGTTCGGCGCGTGTGGTTGGCGGCCCCGCCGCGCGTCCTCGGCAGCAGGAGCACCATCGCCGCCACCATGCCGTCCTCCTCCTCCCGGCAGCGACCTCCGTCTCCATCCGCTCCGGGAGGGGAGGTCTAGAAAAAGAAAGGAAAAGCAAAAAGCGGTTCAAGCAAATATCCAAGAAAGACAACACCGAGAAAGCGAAATCGCGAGACTTACCACAGTGGGCGTCTTGGCGGCGAGCTCTCTTGCGGGGAACCATCCCTTGCGGAGTGCCGCCCTCGTCGGGCTACTCGCCCTTGGCGAGTACCCGCCCTTGACGGGGCGCTCTCCCTTGCCGGGAATCCGGCCTTGGCGAGATGGAGGGACTGCACTGCTCCTCGGGGCGACCTCCGGATGCTCCTGTTGCTGCGGCTCCATCCTGCAAAGTCAAGACAAACACGTCAAGATATTGGGACAAGATAAAGCTATCAGATGTACCCGGCGAAGGTGCGGAACCCAGACTTCTGGCTGGGGCCGCCTGGGAAACTGCTCCTCGGGACGGCGCTCGGGTCCGGCAAACTCGGGTCCGGAGCGTCTCCGGCCCCCTCGACGGGCGAGTCATCCGCAATCTCGACCACGGGCACCTTGGTTCTCTTCGCCGCCCGCTCAGTCAAGGTCCTGAAGTCAATACAAAAAGCAAGATTAGCATCAGCAATGACCAAGGCGAAATTTAAGAAGATGAAGGTCTTGGGGACTCACTCCTGTTCCTCCTCGTCGTCTTCGCTCAAGGCGGAGAAGTCGTACCCGCTTTGGGACGCGTCGGTGTGAGGAAGCGAGGAGGCAACCCCTCTCAGGCGCTTGGCGGTCCTCGGGCCTGGGGCTGCACGAGCCCGGCTCTGTGGCGGTCGAGACCGAGAAGTGGGAGCCGCCGCCCGCTCGAGGAGGCCTGACCGCTCGGCGCCGACTTGTGGGGCGCCTTTGCTGTGGCTCTGCCAGCGAGTCGCCTCCGCCACATCTGTGCGCTGGTGCGCCCGGCAGCGGCTCGACTCCCGGGAAGCTTGCCTTGCCGCGCAGTGGCGATTGTCGGGGCTTGCTTGCGTACTCACCTCCGCCGCAGCCTTGCGGAGGCGCCAGCGGAGCGCTTGGGGCTCGCCCGGCGGGAGGTTCGGCGACGAGGAGACGTCGTCGTCGTAAAGTCCGTGGACCCGCGGCATCATCGGCGACCCGGCGTTCTCCCCTCCTCCTCGCCGGTAGGCTCGCCGGGCCGGCACCTGTGCGCGACCCCTTTACCTTTGGCGCCCGGCTCCCTCGGCGCCCTGCTCCCTCCGGCGCCTCTGCTCCCTCCGGCAGCGCCACCGCTTACCTTGATTTCGCCACGATTCCGTGGATCCCGGAGTGCCTCGAGAGAAGGGACCCGGCAAGCGCGCGGGAGGAAGTTTCAGCAACCGCGAGATCTCCGCCGCCTCCGGCAATAGGACTTCTCCGCAGCCTCCTCCTCCTCGGGCGTGCAATCGATTTCTCCTGCCGCTGCGGCTGCGGCAGGCCTCTTCAACCCGAGAGGCTATATACGCGATCTCCGATCCGTGGTGTCCCGCGTCCAGCCGCGGATCTCATCCTTGTTTTTCGCCACCTCCTCGAGGGTGTCGAAGAAGTTGATGATGTCGGCCCGGCTCGGCGGAATCCATGAACGCTCACGCCGTGCGAATCCTGCGCCGGCATCATGGCGAGGCGATCCGGGCTACGTTATTGCGGAGGGCACCACTTGCGAAGCTGAACCACTCTGGATGGGCGGGTCGTATTTAAGAGCTCCGGACCATCCCCTCGGCTCGGCGTCGTGAAATTGAAGTTCAGCCCGGTCGCAGCCTCATTATATCCCGCGCCCATACTCCCAGGCGGCCTTTTCTGTCTTGGAGAGCGTCGCGGGCGACGGAGAAATCTGCGCCTACGCTGCGACGGACAGCCCAGCGTGCGGGGCGAAGGATCCGGATGAGGCGGCGCCGAGCTTGCGTCGTCGAGTCAGCTCGCTCCAATCTCTGCCCGCTCAGCGGCCGTGGTGCGCGGGCGCGGTGAAGGGCTGCGGCTCGTCCTCGGCGATCCAGGCACCGATCTGCGCGCCACTCTTCCCACTTGATCACGGAGCTCCCGGCAATCTGACCTCTTCAGTTGAGACGGAAAACCCAAGAAATCCCTCCGGAAAGGGGGCAGACTCTGCTCTCGGGGTAAAGAAATGCTGAACGAGAGCTACATTTGGGTGGATCCTCTGAAGTTCTCACACATGTGTGCGAAACCGCCATTGTGAGGGCGGCGTTGGGGTGAAATCGAGAAGGTGGAAGCCATATGTGTGCATAATAGTACGAAGAACTCAGAGAAAGGAGGACAAAGACCGCGAGTGAAAGAAAGCTGCGAAGAAATGGTACCCGCCGGGATAGTTGTCCTTGAGATCAGCCGGTGGGCGCTGGTCCGAGGATCTTGGCTGAGGTCCTCTTGGACCGAACAAGAAGTACTTGCCCGAGTTCGTCCACGCCCGAGCAGCGGCGGGAAGGCGATGTTCTCCCTCCGCATCTGGCGAGCTCTTCCGCTGCTCGGTTTCTCCTTCTTGGTGCCTTCCGCCTTCTCCTTCCCTTCCTGGTCTTGAGGCCATGGCGGCAGCGAGGAAGGGGATGAGGGTCTGGCGGCGCCATGACGAAAGAAACAGCGGAGGAGGTGCGGAAGTGGGCGCGAGGAGGTTTTCTGGCGGAGGAAGAGGAAGCAATGAAAGCAATGAAGGGAACCGCGCTTTGCTGCCTCTGTTTTTATGGGGAAGTGGGGCGAAGCGCGTTCCGCTCTCCTCATTAAGGGGCGTGGGCACGTCCTATCCTGGCGCCGCAAGAATCGGCGCGTCTTTGCGGCGCAGGAAAGCGGCGAGGCGGAAGTGGATTGACGCGCCATGGGCTTCAGCGCGCCTGTGCCTTGTCTTGGGCCTGGCCCAACAGCGCTTCGGCACCGTGTATGGCCCAGCCGGGGCTCTGTCGGTGTACTAAGGTAGGGGTACCTCAAGACCCCAACGTACCGGGCAGCCCACTCCCAGCTAGATCCATCAAATGCTTGCGGAGACCATCTCCGCTCCGCACCAAGCCGTTCAAGAACAAAGTATATAAGATAGAAGCTCAAGACCCGGCAAGAGGAGCTTGCCGGGAAGGCCATTCAGGCTCAAGGCTACATTACTCCTGCAGATCCCGGCGAGAGGAGCTCGTCGGGAGGACTAAAAGATCATGTGGCGAAGACACGCCTCGGCGCCTTGCCTGCCGGCGAGACCCGGGAGCGGCAAGTCCTGAGCCCGACAAGCCCCGGGTCGGCAAGATCAAGGCCCGGCAAGGTGCTTGCCGGGAGAGCTATGCTACGTGCCGCACTCCAGCTCATCTGCCCAGCGTCGCCTCCAGCCTTCTCCAGAGGCAGCGTGGCGGGTGGCCGTGCTGCATGAGGAATGCGGTGGCACTCCACGGTGGTGGCCGCCGCCGTGGCGAAAAAGAAGACGCGATGGCGGGAGCTTTTGGGGCGGCGGCGACGGGCATTTAATGCCCTTGTCCCCTCATCAAAAGTAGGTAGAAAGCATGTAGCTGCCTTTGTTCCCGCTTGTTCCAACTACCACCTCTTTTACGTTTTACCCCTCTACCTCACGTTGACACTGTCGGTGACCCTTGCCCTATAAAGGAGGCCCATGCACAACGTGGAGGAGGTTCCACGACTAGCCACTCTCGCGTGAAGGCTCGAGCCCCACAGGCAACTCTAGCGCCGGGATTCGCCGCTTTCACACACCACTCCACCGTTTAAGCTCGCATTCTTGAGCAAGATCTAATACAACACAATGCAGCAAGAGGGTTTCTGCGACCATCGCGGCCGAAGCTGGGTAAAATCCCGCGTGCATCGCCTCGATCTGCTCTCCGCAACCTCCGCCCGTGCATCAACACACGAAGGGGCCCCGGCCCCATAGGTGTCCGCGCCACCCATCGGCCGCGACACACAGGTTCCCGACAAGGTTCATCCTTTTCATTAACATGCTGATACAAGTACAAGCATTATAGAACACAAGCATGGACATGAGAGATTACATTATTTGTATTAAAATTTGCAAGTGCCTACAGATCTAAGATTGAAAAAAATAAGTGCCCTGTGATCTCCTCTTTTCGTTTTCCCTCCCCCAGGCACTGCGGTGGAAGGAGGAAAAGACGAGAAAAGCACCCAGGAGAGAACCCACCCCAGCCCCATCGCGGCCCGCCCGGAGGTGGCCGAACGAGACCAGTGCTGGCGAAGGTGTGGAGGAGAAGTGTAGAAGCGAGGCGGAGTGCCCCCGTCTACCCCCACCAGCGAGAAGACCCGACTCGACCCCTGGCGAGGCCGTCCGCAGGGGCTCGATCGGGAGATCACCAGAGGAAGGGGGGCGCCGAGGAGACCCCCCCTCCTCGGCTATAGCCCAAATAGGCCAGTGATGATGGTGCCGGGGAGGGAAGGGAAGGATGGAGGACGAGGCGGCAAGTCACCGGTTGGAGGTGAAGGCATCCACGCCATCATACTCCGACCTCGCCCCCCCGACACTCGCCACCTTCGCCTTCCCTCGTTTTCTCTCCATTACCACCACTCCTAGGAAGCGTTAAGACTCTAGTCCGATGCCCCTCTAGACAGACGACAAACGACCAAGGCGGCCAAGGGGCAAGAGGCGCGCCTCTCCTCTCCTTGGCGGGCAGGAAGGCGCGCTCCTCGTCGACATCAACCCCAGCTCCAAGGAGAGGGGCCTTACTGGGATTTCCAGTGGTCCTAAGCATTTCACCTTGGACTTGGACCAAGCTCACTCCCCGAGCACTAACACCTTCGCTTGGCATTGTCAACCCAAAGATAAAGCCTAGAGGCCAGCCCCAGGCTCCCCCTTCTAGCATATTCAAGATGGAGCAAGACAGAAGAGGAGGAGAATGCAGTTGGATGCCTCCGCTCCTCCCCTGCTCTTTCTTTTATAGGCGAACGGGGGAGTGGGGATGGATCCACAGCAGATGACCACATCCCTCCTCCACCAGTTCAAGGAAGTCAGGCCCTCGCCATTATGCTCTCCCCCGCCACGCGCCTCCGTTACCTACCCCGCGCGATGCATGCAGCGCACATGGCTAAAGGATAAGGGCGTAGTGGGAAGAGTGAATTGGCAGTTTCTACCCCATGCGTTAAAGTCATTCACGGGCCATTATTGAAGTGGCCCCACCACTATGGGCTTTGCACGACACGCGGGAAAACCAGGAACTGGCCCAAAATCAAGACTAACGAAGAAGCAAAGAAGATCTCAAGAGACCAGCCTCTCCAGCTGTGCTGCCTATGCACTTGTTAGGCCCTACTCTGACGACGCCGACAAAGATGTTAAGCAGGCCGGGGCTTTGTCGGTCTGTGAGACTGTGGCCTGTTTCCTTGACTGTACACAGGCACAAGATCAGGATTGAAGCATCAGAACAAGAAGAGCAAGAGACTCGAAGAACCAACTAACAAATCAGAAGGATCCAAGGCCAAGATAGAGGGGCCATATATTACCAAGAGAGAAGCCTCCCTTGCTGGGCAGGCAAGCCCAGCAAGGGGCGAGGCCACCCCTAGAAGGAGATGACCAAGGCATCCAGGCAGGGCCTGCCGGGACTCGCGAAGACCAGATTACCTCGCCGACTACTCCACCATGACCCACGTCGTCGATCAGTGTGGTGTCAAGCCGCGGGGTGATTAAGTGGCAACCATTCACCACATGGTGGCCACTTCCTACCAAGGAAATCTACAGATGACACCCGTCCATTGACGTGTCAAGCGAGCAGGCATGGAGCTAACAAGACAACCCAACAGGCCTTGCCGGGCAACCAACGGCGTGATACTAAGTGGTGCATTAAATGCACACTGACGGCCTGCAGAGTTAGGTATGATAGCACTATTTTCTATCATATCAGCGTCTAATGACTAAATTGCCACTGTGGTGACCCCTTAACCTATAAAAGGGGGCCCATGGCAACCGTAGAAAGAGGTTTCCGAGGTTGGAAAGTTAGATGTCTCGCACCCCCGTACGCGCGTAGTTGCTGCTGCCCCAAGGCAACCCCCGCCGGGAAAGTGTATTGCGCACCACCCCCAACTTTCCACCATCAATCCACAAAAGTAGGAGTAGGGTTTTACGCCTCACGGCGGCCCGAACCTGGGTAAAACTGCCCGTGTGATCTCTGCCGTGCTGCTCCATGTTGGTCTGCTCTTTGTGCAACGCGCCTCCCCCCTGCCGAACCAGTAAGGGGCCATCCTGGTCCCATAGGTGGCCGTGGTTTCTCGTGACACCTCTGTTGATTATTTCACAAATATTTGTATTTATTCCAAAAATATTCTCCATGAAGTTTCAGGTCATTCTGAGAACTTCTATTTCTTCACAAAAATAACACCATGGCAATTCTGCTGAAATAAGCGTCGATCCGGGTTAGTTCCATTCAAATCATGCAAATCAGAGTCCAAACAAGGGCAAACGAGTTTGGAAAAGTAGATACGATGGAGACGTATCAAGCACCATGAAGGCATTGGTCTTCTACATTCTGAATGGCATTAGGTTCAATACTCAAGATTTCTTCATCCGTCAGTTGGCAGCTTCACGCATTGATCTGTTTGGCCTCAAGTTCTATGCACCTTGGGTTATGCGGTTGATTAAGCTTCACGCCACCATCAACTATCAAGCTTTAGCGCGCAATCATGTTGTCTTCCTGCCAGAAGTGGACATGTCTCATGAAGACATCTATCCAGAGCCTGCCAAGGAACCCATGCATGAAGACAATGCTGCCTTCCAAAGCTTCTCAGCACCTCTTTAAGCCATCCATGTTCCAAATCCGCCTACTACTATTGGTCCTCTTGTCGGTCAGCTTATGCTGCCGCATCATGCTCCCACTGATGCAACAACCAGCACAGTAGCTCAAAGGCCTCAGAAGCGTGCTCATGTGCTTAATGACCAAGAGCTTCTAGTTTCTGTTCATTAGAAGTAGGATAGGCATCATGACTGGATGAAGCGTCAGATGCAAAGTCTTCTTGTAGATGTCAATCGCATACGCAACCTCTCCACCAAGAATTCTTTTGTTGCTCATGAAGCCTGTCCGCGTGCCTGGAAGAGCCTTAGTCTACTATGCTCAGAAGATGAACTTCAAGAAGATGGATTCATTGAACGTTTCAAGTTTCACTCCAGGCCTCCATAGTCAACAAGTTGGCATCCAACACCATCCGTTGCAGACTCTGATTACTCATCTTCGGCTCCAACATTGTTTCTGAAGTCATTGATGGGGAGGATGATGCCACTTCACCAGCCATAGCTTCACTGCATCACGATTCTGCATCAGGCCCTTCTGCATCGCCCAACTCTAACATTGACCTAGCTGCCCCAACATCTTCCCCAACACCTCATGGGAATGCTTAGACACTCTATATCTTCACTCCTTTTTGGTCATTACTGACAAAAGGGGGAGAATCATATGAGTTGATAGTCTTCAAGCGGGTTTATATGGGTCAGGTGCTCATTTTTGTTAAGTTTTGCAACTTTCATTCTTGAACTATTGGTTTGAGTTGTAACACTTAAAACCTTGATGGTCGCGTGCCACTTTTGCTGCTACCTTTTATTGTGATGATAAATTCCGCATGACGTCAATCTGCAGATGCCCATTTTACATTGTGCATGTCATTATCTTCACAACATTTTTGCTTGCATGATGAATTGTCTTCACGAATTGAAGGACATCTCCACAAAGCAGAACCTGCATTCAAAGGCAAATTACTTATATGCACATCTTCATGGGGAGCCCTTTCAACTTCATGAAGCCATTGACCGCGCTCTTTAACTTACACATATTTTTATCCCCGTTGAAAACTTCAACTAGTTTGTCATCAATCACCAAAAAGGGGGAGATAGTAAGTGCATCTAGTGCCACCCCTAGTTGGTTTTGGAGTATTGACGACAAACGTGGTTGAGGGACTAATGTGTTTGTGAGAATTGCGGGATAACATAGGTCGTAGTCCCTCATTGATTCGGTTTTCCTACTAGAGATGACCCCTAAAAATGTATGAAGACATTGAAGACAATGGTGGTTCGTGAAGACATTCAGTCAAAAATAATGACGTGTGAAGACATTCACTTGAAGACTATGGAGTGTGAAGACATAGTTTCTTCTGTAGTTTCATTTTCTTCTTTCTTGAGTCATAGGAATCACCGAACTATTAAGTGGGGTCCAAGTGAACAAAGTAAGAAGACTGATGTGATGCTCAACACAAATCCTATGTCTTCGAGTGAAGACAATGAGAGTAAATTTTATCCAGAGTTGGACGAGTCATCTTTGCTTGTAGCCCAAGTCAAGCTGCCACGTGTGTCTAAAATCCGACCGTTGGGCACATGTCGGTTCCTTAGTGACCCATTTCGGACATATCATGTTGGGTTGCCTCCAGGCTATAAATAGCCCACCCCTACACCCTAAATTGGTGGCTGCTTAGAGTTAGTGCACAACTTTTGTCGTTTTAGAGCAACCCACCTTTGAAGCCTTTGAGAGAGAAACCTTGCTAGGACAAAGTCCAAAACACCCAGAGCTAAAGAGTGTTAGGCATCACTGAAGTCTTTCTGTTTGCGTGATTCAAAGACTTATTACATTCGAGGACTATGTATCCTCCAACTGGTTAGGCGTCATGTTCTAAGGATCCAAGAGTCATTGTGGATCGCCAGTGAACGGAGTCTGTGAAGGTTTGTAAGTACACCATGAAGACTTACCTGAGTGATTTGGCGAGGACTAAGTGTCCTTAGCTCAAGGGGAATAAGGTGAAGACATGGTCTTCTGAGTTTGATCTCAGCCTCCCTAACCAGACGTACAGTTGTCACAACAACTGGAACTGGTTTACCAAATCCTTGTCTTCACCAAGCAACTGGTTCTATCCCCTACCTCCTTTACATTTCAGTTTGTCTTCGCGAAGTCATTGCTTGCTCGCCTGACCTGTTTGACTTCATTGTGTGAAGACTTTCATGTGTTTGGCTTCATAATGTATTCTCATTCCGATCTGCTCTACCTAGCTGCGATTAGTCTTTGTGCTTTCATTGTACTGTTTACTTGACTATGGCCTGTCTGGTGTAGCTTAACTTCCGCTGCATATCGTATAGGTGTTGTTTAGTTGTCTGTGATCGAAGATCTTGCATCTTTCGAAGACTTTCATAAAAATCGCCTATTCACCCCCCTTCTAGTCGATAACTAGCACTTTCAATATTTGAAAACAATTCTCCGTAAATTTTCAGCTCATTTGGAGATGTGCAGAATAGGTAACTCTAACATAGCATTTTCAGGTCCAGAACTCCAGCTACCGGCATTCTACCTCTTTATGTAAACTTTGCATATTATGAGAGAAAAGGCATTAGAATTACTCCATAAATCATTATTATGCATAAAAACGTAATAAATAACAGTAGGAAAACATGATGCCAAATGGACGTATCAAAGACCAAACATATTTAGAAGCAAACTTTATTGCCCTATGCACCGATGACAACTTACTTGAAGGATCGTACTCAATCCATAGGTAGATATGGTGGACTCTCAAAACATGAATTTGGGTTTAAGGTTTTTGGATGCACAAGTAGTATCTCTACTTAGTGCAGATTTTTTGGCTAGCAAAGATATTGGGCAAGCAACACATGTTGGAGGATCTATGACAATATAACTTCTATGTGAATATGAACAAACATAAATCATTACGTTGTCTTCCTTATCCAACATCAACAACCTGGCATAAGATATTTAATGGGGGCTCACAATCATAAAAGATGTCTAAGACGGTATATTTGCATGTGAATCTTCTATTCCCTTATTAATTCTTTCATGAATTACATCATTGACCAATGCTATGTTTGCCAACTTTCAATAAATTTTACCACTTATACTTTTCCTTATGTGATGTCATTACTTACCATAAGATTAGCATATGATCTTTTTTATTATTTCCTTTATTTTGATTGAAATAAGAAATAAAAGAAGCAAAAACTCAGATTAAATTTATTATATAATTCTCATTCGATTACATAGATGGATAGATCTCGAACTAGCACTCGAAAGTAGATCATACTAAAATTTTATTCAACTAAATCATGAAATAACCATGGATCAAACTAAAAACTGGTGAAAGTAATAAAAGTGATGGTGATACGATACCGGGGCATCTCCCCAAGCTTGGCGAAAGCCAAGGGGAGTGCCCATACCCGTGTACTCAAGTCTCCTTCTTTGGTGATGATGGTGATTGTCGGTGTCAAAACCGGCGGATCTCGGGTAGGGGGTCCCGAACTGTGCGTCTAGGCGGATGGTAACAGGAGACGAGGGACACAATGTTTTTACCCAGGTTCGGGCCCTCTCGATGGAGGTAAAACCCTATGTCCTGCTTGATTAATATTGATGATATGGGTAGTACAAGAGTAGATCTACCACGAGATCAAGGAGGCTAAACCCTAGAAGCTAGCCTATGGTATGATTGTTGAGATGTAATGTCCGTCCTACGGACTAAGGCCCTCCGGTTTATATAGACACCGGAGAGGCTAGGGTTACACAGAGTCGGTTACAATGGTAGGAGATCTACATATCTGTATGGCCAAGCTTGCCTTCCACGCCAAGGAAAGTACCTTCCGGACACGAGCCGGAGTCTTCAATCTTCTATCTTCGTAGTCTTGGAGTCGGCGGATATTGATAGTCCGCTGTCCGGACACCCCTAGTCCAGACTCCTCGGTAGCCTGAACCAGGTCTTCAATGACGATGAGTCCGGCGTGCATAATGTTCGCATTGCAAGGCGGGTTCCTTCCTTGAATAATCTAGAAGATGATGAACACCAGGATAGTGTCCGCTCTGCAAAAATAATTTCCACGTTCCACCGAGAGAGAATAAAACATATACACTGATTCAATCTGCGGCGTATTATGCGGTAGCGTCATCACACCGCTACCAAGCCCTCGTTTGAATTGTTTTACTTGTTCCACCTCAAAGCCGTCCAGTGGCGGTTTCCTTGGCACGTTTTGTCGAAGCAGAGATCGTGTCCCCTTTATTCCGGGATCCTCATCAATACGTGCGTGGGTAACCCAACCGTTCCGTCGCCGCCACTCCTCTATCGAAGGGGGAATCCTAAACGGTCACGGAGACGGCCCTTGGTATTTCTTCCCCTTTATAAGAGGACCAAGGCCTGTCCTTGTCTTTCAACCTTGCATCGAATCTTTCCTCCGCTCCCAGTTCCAACACCTAGAGCTTCAGATTCGAGCGCTTCGGATCCACAACAATGTTCGGCTCCGACCTCCAGGGCTGGTGGATGCCCTCCTCCGTCACGGAGGAGGACATATTGAAGTTGCGAGAGGCCAAGTACCTGGCCTACGAGGTTTCGCACAGGTTGCTTGCCCCAGGGCAGGCCGTGCCAGCCCCCGAGCCCGGCGAATACGTCGTTTTCGTACCTCACCTCCGTCGGGGATTGGGTTTCCTAACGGATCCCTTCGTGAGAGGGTTCCTGTTCTACTACGGGCTGGACTTCCACGACTTGGCACCGGAGTCCATCCTCCACATCTCCGCATTCATTATTGTCTGCGAAGCCTTCCTCCGCGTCATCCCCCACTTCGGCCTGTGGCTGAAAACATTTAAGGTGGAGCCAAGATGATCGGGGCGTCAGCGGAGTCTTGGCGGGCGACCATAAGCAAGAAGGTCGATGCCCGTGGCTCAAGGTTCCTTCCAAGAGGAACAGGATTGTGGCAGCAGGACTGGTTTTACATCATCGCTCCAAGGGCGAGCAAGCAAAGCCGCCGCCCTCCTTCCGCCCGGGACCTCCACGGCAACTGATGTCGTGGGTCAACCAAGGGCTCAACTGGGGGCCATCCAAGGACGTGCCCGCACTGCAGGGCCGGATTCGAGACCTCCAGACAAGGGAGATCAACCAGGTCAAGGTGATGCAGGTCATGCTAATCAGGCACCTCCTACCCTGCAAACGTCGTCCTCTCCGTCTATGGGAGTTCAATCCGGAGGGACCTCGTATTCTCCGGCATTTTATGGGTGCGACACCCACGGAGATGTACAAGCTATTCTTCGGACCGCAAGTGGCGTGTCCGGATTCGGCCGAGGACGCAGGCCTAAGCCGCGATCGCCCGGATACTCAGGTAAGTAGCTCAGAGCCCGGACATTCTATTTGTATGCCTTTCAAAAGATCGTCTCCTGACCCTTTATTCTTTACAGGAATGGGCGGCGCGATCAAGGCTGATAAGGTGTCCGGCCCCCCTCCTAGAGACCGTGACCGAGCCCGTCTTTGGTTAGAATGTTGGAGGTTGCGCCCACGAGGGGGGGCGACGGGGAAATAAAGGAGCTAATATTTCGCCCAAAGGCGTCAAGAGGAGGGAACCAAGGATCCCTCCTTCAGAGGGAGAAGAGGACCGCCTCAAGATCCGGAGGTGAAAGCCCTAAGCGTGGGAAGAAATCCTCACTGGGGGTCCGCGTCCGGAGAGAATCCGACGCGCAATCATCGCCGAAGGACCAGCCCTCCAACGAGCCGTGAGTATGAAAGAGGAAGTTTAATAAGGAAGTACCTTCGTTTATGCTTCTGTAGGTAACCGAAATATTTATATCGCAGTTCAGATCTGCAGCCGTCGCAGATGAGTTCATCCTCGGGGGACCTTCTTCCGAAGATGATGGAGAGTGATACGCCTCCGTCTGCCGCGCCGCCAGATGAGGCAAGCGAGCCCGAAGTGTCGTCACGGAGGGCGTCCCCGAGTCCGGAGGGGCCAGAGAGTTCGGCACCCACTAGAGTCCGGCCGGGAGAACTGAAGAGTTTGCTTGAGAGGGCGTCCATTTTAGAAGATCACTGCGCATTAATGCGTATGGTGGTCGGAAGGATTTCGTCCGCTGAACGCGGATTGCATAATGCCGCCATGAGCTTGCTGGCGGGATTTGAGGTATGCGAAAATGATGCACCCCTTTGTCTTTTAACAGTTTTACATATAAAAAATGCGCTCTGTATAGATAGTAGCCCCTGAGACTCGGTAGGTTGTCGAAAACGATAGCGTGCCGAGGATCAAAATCTCAACATCTCAGGTAATGAATACCTCCGTTCTGATACAGGTGGCGGATAGTCCGGGGGCCAGACGGACTAGTGAGTTTGCCGAATTAAGTCGACAACTTGACGTGGCAGATGCGGACATCACACTTGTCAACCAGCGACTTGACGAGTCGCGAGGTAAATAAATTCTCCGCAGCCGCTTTATTGAGTGGGTCAAAGCCCGCCTTCTGATAAGTTATATGATGTTTATACGCATAGTCTTTGCTGCTGTGGAGAGTTTTCGGCGAACTTGCTCAAGCTAAGGAGCAAGCCCGAAGGAGTGATCGGTTGCCGCGAGGGCGGCCAAGAGTTGAAGGTCGAAAAGGTCTGCGCCTTTGCCTAAGCGGGCGGTGGTGGCGAATTGGCCAAGAAATTAAAGGATGCTACCGACCGCCATGAGGCTCTTGAAAAGGAGCGCTTATCGGAGCGGGAAGACTGAAGAAGGCCACCGCCGGTTAAGGATGCCCGCTCTGCAATGCGGGCTATGAAGGAGGAGCTGCGCCAAGCCAGAGAAATCGTGGCTGGCAAGCCTTTTCTGATGCGTCGCCGGTTTATGGATGCCAAGTACGCTCAATTCGAGCGGCTGTGGAGTTCGGAGGATCCATATATGGACTTGGCTGCGAGTGCGGCTGATGCCGTTAAGCACTTCCGGAGCCAGGGGGATCACGAGACATTGGTCTCAATTCCACAGTCCGGATCGCCCTCTTCCGCTGACGGACAGGTTGGCCGAATGGGCCGAACTAAATAGACTGTCCGGGCTGGCTATGGCTGACATCGTGGCCCATTTATGGCCAGAGAGGTCCAAGGCGACGAGCTACTTCGGCCTACTGCAGCAATTCCTTGGGGCGGTGCCGCATATCAAGGAGATGAAATGGTCGGCCTGCATCGAGGGCGCGCGGATGGCTCTGGCCCGTGTGAAGGCGCAGTGTCCGGAGATGGATGCCACCGCTGTTGCTGCCCAGGGTTCGGATGGAAACCGGCTTCCTGCCGAACATTATTTCGGGGAAGTTATGCGTGGCGCTCGTGTAATAGAGTCGCAGTTCTCAAAAAATGTAACGTTCAATTGAACGCATTAACTTGTAGATCAATGGTTGTAGTATGAATGCTTTTTATACTTGTGCTTCCAAGTAGTAAAACTTCTCCTGTGCGGCCGTTTACGTATACTTGTGAAACCTGAAAGATGCAGTCTTCAGCTTCAGCCCCCTCGCACAAGGTGCTGGGGTGTTCGCAAAATAGCGCGTTTTCACACTTAATCCGACGTCTCGGTCCTGTTTTAAGGAGGTGGTAGCGTAGCGAACGAGGCAATCCGGACTATGATGCTTTATCTCTTTCACTTAGCCAATGGAGCTCGAGGGTGGGGCTACGATATAGCCCCTGATGACACCGCACATCTCCGTACTCGGGGTGCGTATGTGTCTGACCGGGAAATGGTCCTTCGTCAAAGCGGGGAATTCTAAACATTCCGATAGTCGATCAAGTGGCTGACCAGACTCTCGCTATATCATGACAGTCAGTTTTCGCTTTCATCGAGGTGCTCGCCAAATTAACGGGGCACAATCGCAGTAGTTCTCCGGTGCCGCGTTAGCCGGGTGATACGGAACGTAAGGCAGCAAAACACGTGAGCCGCAAACCCAACATTTGACCAAAGACATGATTCGGAGCTGATGCATATAATGCCTAACTCGAGACGCCGAACACTCCCGAAGGTGTTCGGACTTTATGATAATGGGCAGAATTATGCCCTAAGCCCCTTGTGTCCAGGTACGGGCATGGTCTTCTGACGCGGCCGATGCCAAAGCGTCAGGCTCCGCTTTGGCTATAGGAAGGAGCCAAGGGAGAGTAACAACAAGAGACAGTAATAAAAAGGTCTACGCAGGGTCTTAATCTGAAAAGAATCCTTGCAACGGGTCCCTCTTGCGTCTGCGCTTTGTGTCTCCGTTCGCCGTTATCCTCGACGGGTACGCACGTTGTTCATCTCAGAAAAGAGAGGAACGTTTAGTTTTAGAAACAGTTAAATGCGAAAAATATGCAAAAGAAGAAATATAAATAATTAAAGCAAGGTTTATATGAAACCGCGATCGGTTGTCTTGCGCAGCCCACGTGAAAGGGTATGCGGCTAGGGAGCCCTAGCTCGCCGAGTCCGGATTCGTCTATCCGAGTCCGGGTCTTTAAGTGACCTCGATCGACATGGCGCCGTGTGGACCGGGCATCTTAAGTGTAAGAGACGCGTAATGCGGTATGGCATTGAAGCGGACAAAAGCCTTCGTCCCAACAGTGCTTGATATTCACTTTTAAATGGGACGATATGAAAATTAATTTTTCGTGTCGAAAGTTGTTCGTGATCCAACACGACTTCTAGTAATATCGAGCATGTGCACTTGGCGGAAGGGCGGGCATCACCCTTTGAAGGAAGTGTGGCTGTGTCGAATTTTGTAGGGTCTATCCCCATCCGATGATTGTGTTTGAATATAGCGGTTTAAGTCACGCCTCCGTCCATTAGGACGTCAGGAATTGTAATCCGCCTATTATCGGATTCAATATCGGGAGTCCGCCCTGTGTTTTGACGCTTCGAGTAGTCCCGTGGTCGAAAGTGATTGGTTTTGATATCCAATCTCTTGATCTGCTGGGTTGGACCGTCTTGAGCTCTTTTTAGAAAGTGCCGCCTGTTTTTCCATGTCCTCACATGAAGTGAGTTTATCGCTTTGACCCCTTGTGGGAAATTCTTTTGTTTTCCGGTGCTCACTGGTGGGGTTTGTCCTCTTCGCTGACGCGTCGAGCCCCTTGTGTTCGCATTCATCTGCGGACTGTTTAAAACCCAACAATCCTCGTGGGTGTGATTTGCAGGCCTTCCGGGTACTGTGGATTTGACATATCCGACCCAAAATCTTCTTTAAGTTGGACAATTAAATCCTTGTCATCCTTTAGAGGCTGTGCTTTACTATTTGGCCGTGAGCTTTTAAATCGCGCCGATCGCCGTGCTTTTGGGCTTTTCTCTTTATTCCGGCGCTGCTCTTTTCTCGCTACGTGATTTTCCGCTTCCATCTCTTATCTCGGATGTACTTGGGTCATTGGTGCTGCTTCTTGCTAGCCAGCTATCCTCCCCGCACGTAAGCGGGTCATGAGGCTTGTTAATGCGGTCATTGTCCTCGGTTTCTCTTGACCGAGGTGTCCGGCAAGCCATTCGTCTCGGACATTGTGCTTGAAAGCTGCTAAGGCTTCAGCGTCCGGACAATGACTATTTGGTTCTTTTGGTAAGAAACCTGTTCCAAATTTCCGCCGACTCTCCGGGTTGTTGAGTTATATGACTTAAATCGCTCGCATCGGGAGGACGGACATAGGTCCCTTGAAAATTTGCTCTAAACGCTTCCTCGAGCTCTTCCCAACTTCCAACAAGTGTTTTCTAGGAGGCTTTTGAGCCAATGACGGCTGGCCCTTTGAGCTTGAGGGTAGGTATTTTATGGCGTGAGATCGCCTCCTCCGCCATATGTATATGCAATATATAGTCTTCTATCCGCATCTGTGGTCTGTTGTTCCGTCGTAGGCTTCTATGTTTATGGGTTTAAACCCTGCTGGGAATTCGTGATCCAGCACCTCGTCGGTGAAACATAGTGGGTGTGCGGCGCCCCTGTACTTGTATGTGCCGCTATTGTCGGACACTTGACGTGTCGCTTTGCTTCTTGGGGCTTGTTTGGGTCCGTAGATGGACCTGGCTGGGCCGTTGGACGGTGGGGGCTCTATGGCCTCCTCGTTGAATTCTGGAAGCAGCTTACGCTTCGGGTAGCTCTTCGATTGGTGGCCATTGCCGTATTTATCTGCGGTTTTGAGTACTTTGCTCCATCTTGTCCGGAGCGCGTCTTCCGCTGTTTTGAGCTTCCGCTTTTCCTTCTTCAGGCTTCTTGCTGTAGCGGTGAGCCTGTGCTTAAAAAGCTCTTGTTCGACGGGGTCCTCGGGCGCGACGAATTCGTCGTCATTGAGGCTTGTTTCGTCTTCGGAGGGAGGTACATAGCTTTGATCCTCAACCTTTTCTTCTGCCGCCCTTTCGTGAGTGCTTTTTTCTACATCCTCCTGCGCTGAGTCGTGCTGGAGGGGCTTGTCTTCGGCACTCTCTGGGGTATTGTTATTTCCTGTGCCGGGATCTATGTTCTTGTTGTGGCTGGATTTAGAGCGGCGCCGCTGACGTCGGCGTTTGGGCTGCTTCTTTAAAGAATCTGCCTCCGCTGCTTTTTCGCCATCCCCTTCATTTGGGGTATCCACCATGTATATGTCATATGACGAGGCGGCCTTCCAGTGCCCTGTAGGCGCTGGCTCTTGTTCGTCTCTGGCATCGTCGTCCATAGCGTCGATGTCGTCGGAGTCGTAGTCTAGCATGTCGGTTAGATCCTCGACAGTGGCTACAAGGTGGGTGGTGGGTGGGCTCTGAATTTCTCCATCGTCCGAACTCCAACCGTCCTGGCCATAGTCCGGCCAGGATTCTCCTGATAGCGAGAGATGCTTCAGGGAGTTCAGGATATCGCCAAAAGGCGAGTGCTGGAAGATGTCCGCGGCGGTGAATTCCATAACCGGCGCCCAATCCGGATTAATCGGTAGGGGTGCAGGAGGCTCGGAGTCCGGCGCCTCGGGGTCACAAGTTTCGCAGGGGACAAGATTGGTATTCGGCTCCATCGCCGTGGATGTTGAAGCCCCCAGGGTGGCGTCTATCCACCGGCCCTCGACATGGGCAATCGGCTCCGGGCTAGTAGCCGAGCGGATCCGAAAAGCGCCACCAAAGCACCGTCCGCGGTAGAGCTAGATCATGCCCATCGCCACAGTCTTGCGCGCTTGGCGTGGCTCGAGTTCGTCGAAGATCAAGTCTCCGCGGTCATCGGCCGTGAAGTTCAAGCTTCCGAATCTGACCTGACGGCCAGGGACGTAGCTTTCGACCTGCTCCAGATGGCCAAGAGAATTGGCCCGCAGTGCAAAGCCCCCGAATATGAAGATCTGTCCGGGGAGAAAAGTCTCACCCTGCACAGCGTTGATGGTTGAAGATGCCATCGAGCCTATCGGTGACGACACAGAGGAACTCTCAATGAAAGCACCAATGTCGGTGTCAAAACCGGCGGATCTCGGGTAGGGGGTCCCGAACAGTGCGTCTAGGCGGATGGTAACAGGAGACGAGGGACACAATGTTTTTACCTGTGTTCGGCCCTCTCGATGGAGGTAAAACCCTCGCCCCGCTTGATTAATATTGATGATATGGGTAGTACAAGAGTAGATCTACCACGAGATCAAGGAGGCTAAACCCTAGAAGCTAGCCTATGGTATGATTGTTGAGATGTAATGTCCGTCCTACGGACTAAGGCCCTCCGGTTTATATAGACACCGGAGAGGCTAGGGTTACACAGAGTCGGTTACAATGGTAGGAGATCTACATATCCGTATTGCCAAGCTTGCCTTCCACGCCAAGGAAAGTACCTTCCGGACACGAGCCGGAGTCTTCAATCTTCTATCTTTGTAGTCTTGGAGTCCGGTGGATATTGATAGTCCGGCTGTCCGGACACCCCCTAGTCCAGGACTCCCTCAGTGATGATGAAGTAGCGGGCTTGTCCTCCGGTTTCCATGGTAGAGGTTCACCATCGCAAAAGTATGCACGAGTCTCCGGAGCCCTGAAACTTGCACTAAACCCATATCTTTAAATCTTGCCTCGTACTCAAAATTTCGATTTTGAAGATCATAAACTTGGCCTTGGAGATGATAAATGCGTTCATTGAGTTGGAAGACGATGTCCTTCATGGGCTGGCCATCCACTTTGTTGTCACGGGTGAATTCCATGATCATGGAGTGGTTGGCACTCGGCCCACGTTCCACCATCCCTTGGCACTTGAAGATCTCTTGCTCCAATGCCTCGAGCCTGGCCTCCATTCTCCCGTCCTCTTGGAGCCTTGAACATCCTGGATGTGATGCACCCCCTCATGCATCTCAATGGCTTGAGGGTGCCTCGTCAGCTCCGGTAGGTAGGGGTTGATGACCTTCTCGTAGAAATTGTCCTTGGAAGAGCTTGGTGGAGCCATGGCGATCTAGATTTGTCAGAAAAATAGCATGAAACAAGAACACAAGATATTTCCGTGATGTGGTGGTCAAATCGCCCGGGGGTATATATAAAGAATATTTATCTTGGGAAACACGTATACCACTGGAAAACAGAGTCGGGAAGGTGCCTGAGGGGCCCACTACCCACCATGGCATGCCAGGTGGGGTAGGCGCACCCTGGTGCCTAGTGGGCACCTGGGTTGCCATCCCGAGTGTTTCTTTTTTTTTACTTTTTTTAATATTCCAAAACTGACAGAAAATATTCTTGCGGGATTTTGGAGTCTGTTTACTTACCGTATCACATACCTCTTCCTTTTCAGGGTCCTGGAGTGTTCTGGAAGGTTACTTTTATGTGTTCCTTTGGTGTCATGGTTTGGATAATGTTAGTTCCAACGTTAATAGCTGTACTAGAAATATAGTGCTTAATTCTTTGTCCATTGACCACCTTAGGGTTAGTGCCTTCGACATTATTGAACTTAATAGCTCCAGAGCGACAAACTTCTTTGATGATATATGGTCCTTCCCATTTGAAAAGAAGTTTTCTTGCAAAAAATCTAAAACGAGACTTGTATAATAAAACATGCTCACCTACTTTGAATTCCCGTCTTTGGATTCTCTTATCATGCCATCTTTTAACTTCCTCTTTAAACAATTTGGCATCATAGGCTTGGGTTCTCCATTCATTTAAAAAGCTAATATCAAATAACCTCTTTTCACCTGCATGTTTGGAATCATAATTGAGTTATTTAATTTCCCAATATGCTTTATGTTCTAACTCAAGAGGCAATTGACAAGCTTTTCCATAATCCATTTTGTATGGAGACATACCCATAAGACTCTTATAAGATATTCTATAAGGCCAAAGTGCATCATCAAGTTTCTTAGACCAATTTTTCGGGACCTATTGACATGTTTTTGTAATATTAATTTTATTTGTCTATTGCTCAACTCAGCTTGACCACTAGATTGAGGATGATAGGGTGATGCAATTCTACGGTTGACATCATATTTAGCAGGCAATTTACGTAAAGCACCATGAATAAAATGTGAACCACCAACAGTCGTTAAATATCTAGGGACCCCAAATCTTGGGAAGATAATTTCTTTAAGCATTTTAATGGAGGTGTTATGATTAGCACTACTAGTTGGAATAGCTTCTACCCACTTAGTGACATACTCAACAGCAACCAAAATATGTGTATACCCATTAGAGGAAGGAAAATGTCCCATATAATCAAAGCCCCAAACATCAAATGGTTCAATAACAAGTGAATAATTCATAGGCATTTCCTGACGTTTACCAATATTACCAATTCTTTGGCATTCATCACAAGTTGAGACAAACTTACGAGCATCTTTGAAAAGAGTAGGCCAATAAAAACCTAATTGTAATACCTTGTGCGCAGGTCTATCTCCTGCATGATGTCCTCTGTAGGCATCGAAGTGACATTTCCGTAGGATTTATTCCTGTTCATGCTCAGGTACACAACATCTCATAATACCATCTACTCCTTCTTTATAAAGATGTTGGTCATCCCAAAAGTAATGTCTTAAGTCAAAGAAGAATTTTTCTTTTGTTGGTATGTGAAACTAGGTGGTATAAATTTAGCAACGCTACAATTACCATAGTTAGCATACCAAGGAGTATTATGAGAAGCATTTATGACAGCTAGTTGTTCATATGGAAAGCTATCATCAATGGGCAGTGGGTCATCAAGAATATTTTCTAACCTAGACAAGTTATCTGCTACGGGGTTCTCAGCTTGCTTCCTATCAGTAATATGCAAGTCCAATTGTTGTAGCAAAAGAACCCACCTAATAAGTCTAGGTTTCGCATCTTTATTTTCTATAAGGTATTTAATAGCAACATGATCAGTGTGAACAATTACTTTAGAATCAACAATGTGAGATTTGAATTTATCACAAGCAAACACAACTGCTAAAAAAAATTGTTTTTGAGTAGTAGCATAATTTCTCTGGGCACTATCTAGAATTTTACTAGCATAATGGATAACATTTAATTTCTTATCAACTCTTTGTCCTCGAACAACACCAACAACATAATCACTAGTATCACACACAATTTTAAAAATTAAGTTCCAATCAGGTGGTTGAACAATAGGTGCAGAAGTTAAGGCTTTCTTAAGTGTTTTGAAGGCTTTTACACAATCATCATAAAAAACAAATGGAACATACTTTTGCAAGAGATCAGTAAGAGGCCTAGAATTTTAGAGAAGTCATTAATAAACCTCCTATAGAAACCATCATGACCAAAGAAACTACGAATACGTTTAATGTATTTAGGACATGGCATTTTCTCAATTGCATCAACTTTAGCTTTATCCACCTGAATACCTTGCTCAAAATTTTTATGCCCCAATACAATGCCTTCGTTCAACATAAAGTGGCACTTCTCCCAATTTAAGACAATATTAGTTTGTTCACATCTCTGCAAAACTCGATAAAGGTTTCTTAAGAAATCATCAAAAGAAATTCCGTAAACAGAGAAATCATCCATGAAAACCTCAACAATCTTTTCACAAAAGTCAAAGAATATAGCAGTCATACATCTTTGAAAGGTAGAAGGTGCATTACATAAACCAAAAGGCATACATCTATAAGCATAAGTTCCAAAAGAACAAGTAAAGGTGGTTTTCTCTTTATCAGGTTGTGATATAGGTATTTGAGACAAACCAGAATATCCGTCGAGAAAGCAAAAATGTGTGTGCTTTGACAATATTTCTAACATTTGATCAATGAAAGTCAAAGGGTAATGAACTTTTATAGTGGCTTGGTTTAATTTTCTAAAATCAACTAAAATTTTATAGCCAGTCACTGTTATTTGTGGAATGAGTTCATTTTTATCATTAGGAAAAACAGTAATACCTCCTTTCTTAGGGACACAATGAATAGGACTTACCCATCTACTATCAACTATGGGATAGATTATACCTTCTTCCAGAAGCTTTAGTATTTTAGTTCTTACCACTTCTTTCATCTTACGATTCAATCATTGTTGATGATCAACGATGGGTTTAGCATCAGGTTCCCATATTAATCTTGTGCTAACAGAGAGTGGGACTAATGCCATTAATATCATCAAGAGTATATCCAATAGCAGCACGGTGCTTCCTCAGAACTTTTAATAATCTCTTTTCTTTATGTTCCGTAAGGTTAGACTAATAATAATAGTATATATCTTTTTCTCATCAAGATAAGCGTATCTCGAAGTGTCAGGCAATTGCTTTAATTCAAACATAAGATCACCTTTAGGTGGAGGAGGACCTCCTAGAGTTTCAACAGGCAAATTGTGTTTAAGGATAGGTTGTTGTTCAAAGAATATTTTATCTATTTCATTTCTTTCATGCAAGTGCATATCATTTTCATGGTCTACCAAATATTTTTCTAATGGATCAGTAGGAGGTATGACAATATAAGAAATGCCAATTATTTAATCCTTACTAGGAAATTCTTTATCATGGGGTTGTTTACGAAACTTAGAGAAATTAAACGCATGAGACACATCACCAAAATTGACACTAGCCGTTTCTTTATGGCAATCTATCTTAGCATTAACAATGTTCAAGAAAGGTCTACCAAATATTTTGGGACAAAAATCATCTTGTGGAGAACCAAGAACTTGAAAATCATTGGGTATTTTATTTTCCCACACAAGACTTCAACATCTCTAACAATCCCAAGTGGTGTGATGGTGTCTGTCGGTGTACTAAGGTAGGGGTACCTCAGTACCCCAACTTGTGCACGGGCAGTCGCAGCTCCCCGCGGCTGGATCTACCATGCGCTTGCCGGAGACCATCCCCGATCCATATCAAGCCATTCAAGAACAAAGTGTACAAGATAGAAGATCGAGACCCCGGCAAGAGGAGCTTGCCGGGAAGGCCGTCCCAGGCTCAAGACTACATCACTCACGCAAGGCCCTGGCGAGAGGAGCTCGCCGGGAGACTAGAAGACTAAATCAGAAGACACGCCCGGCGCTATCGCGCGTCGGCGAGGGCCCGGGGAGCGGCAAGCTACAAGCCCGACAAGCCCCCGGGTCCGGCAAGATCAAGACCCCGGCAAGGTACTTGCCGGGAGAGCTGCGCTGTGTGCCCGCACTCCAGCTCATCTGCCCACGCGTCGCCTTTAGCTTTCTCCAGAGACGCGTGGCGGATGGCTGTGCTGCATGGAGGGTGCGGTGGCACTCCACGGTGGTGGATCCATCGCCGTGGCAGACGGAGACGCAAGGGCGGGAGCTTTTGGGGCGACGGCGACGGGCATTAAATGCCCTTGTCCCCCTCTGTCAAAAGTAGGTAGAATCCACTGTTCAAGCACTGTAGCTGCACTGTTCCCGCACTGTTCCAACTACCACCTCTTTTACATTTTTACCCCTCTACCCTACGTTGACACCTGTCGGTGACCCCTTGCACTATAAAAGGAGGCCCATGCACAACGTAGAAGGGGTTCGAACCATTCGCAACTCCCACGCTCGGGGTAGCTGCTACTGTAGCTCTTCAAGCTCCCGAGCACAATACAACACAAAGCAGCAGTAGGGTTTTACGCGACCATCGCGGCCCGAAGCTGGGTAAAAACCCGCCCGCGTGCATCGCCTCGATCTGCTCTCTGTGCCTCCTCCGCCCTCGTACCGAACACACGAAGGGGCCCCGGCCCCATAGGTGTCCCGCGGCGGGCGGCTCCCTCCAGCGGCTCCCGTCCGCGCCCCGACATCTTTGGCGCGCCAGGTAGGGGGCGTCGAGGTTGTGCGGACCTGATCCGGCGTTCGCGCAGGCGCGTTCTTCATCAACCTCTCCAGTTTCGTCAGCAACTTCATCGACAACTGCGTCATGGCCCCGAAGACGAGGGCCTCGAGTCGCGAACCGTCTGCGTCTCACCGCCGCCACCGGAACCAACGGTAGGCGGAGGAGACGCCAGCGGAAGGGTGGACACCGGCGAGGGCACTCGCGGCGCCACCAGATCCAGGGACAGGGCGGATGACCGCGCCTCGGCCTCCGTGGATCCACGTCCATCTCAGCGCACGACGACCCAGCAGCGCCGTGCCACGGGAGGTGGTGCTCGCATGCTGGGGCAAGAACATGCTGGAGATTCGCGGGATGCTCCGGACCGCAGTCCGGGCATGAGCGAAGCGAAAGTGCCGAGGCAGAACCCTGCTCCTCCTATCGCTACTAGGAGTCCAAGCATATCCTGTTTCCCGCGCCGCTCGCTCCCGCTCCCCTCCACGCCGGCAAGTGCATCTCCCTGAAGCGCTACGCTGTCGTCGAGGACCCGCCATCGAGCTCCAAGTCCGGCTAGGACAGCTCTGGTGTTCACTCCGACAAGCGCCGCACCTCGGAGCGCTATAAGCCCGGCGATGACAGCTCTGGTGCTCGTTCCGGCAAACGCACCTCCCCGGAGTGCTGCGCTGCTGTCGAGGACGCACCATCGAGCTCCACCAGCAAGTCGAGAAGCGAGAAAAAGAAAAGCTAAGTCGCTCGAGCTTTTGTGCGAGCACTCCTTAATCCCATGCTTTTATTTGTTATATCCCTCGTGCGTTAGTCCTTTGTCGCAAAACACATGCGCAGAGGAGCCTGCCGTGATAGCCACACCCTTATCTTGCTTGAGCACACTCAGCGAGTTAAAGTGAGCGCGACCAACCGGCGCCCTTGTTGCGTTTCGAGTCTGCTCAGCAAGTTAGGTGCGTCGCGGCTAGACGCGGCAAGGTTGCTTGCCGGAAGCGACACCAGCCAGCGGGCTGCTGATGTTCCGCACTCAGCAAGTGTGTTAAGCACCGGCAAGTTCCCTAAAAGCGTAGGGTAAAAGCGCACAAAGGATGTAAAGTAGAGGGTGTAACGTGGCAAGCCCTGCCGTGAGATGTCCTTCGTATGAGAGACTTGAACGCGAGAGGAGCCAAGTCGTGGCCCAGTTGGCGTACTTGGTTTGTTTCGAGTCCGCTCAACAAACACAAGTGTGCTGCTGCACCCTTACCTTGCTTTCGAGCCTGCTCAGCAAGTTAAGCGTCGCAACTGGCCCGGCAAGGTTGTTTGCCGGAAGCGACACCGCCAGTGGGCTGTCCCGCACCGGCAAACTTGTTCGCCCGGCAAGCTCCCGGGGCGTAGAGTACAAACATCTGAAGGGCAAGGCACGGCATCATATTGCGCGTCAAGATTTATATACATATACATGAACATGATGAAGCTGTTGCAGATCTATCTCAGCTGTTTTCATGACTGAAATTGTAGCGACAAGGAGAAACCGTAAGGGCACACCAAACACTGGCCCGGCAAGCCGTAGTCGCCGGGCTGCGAGTGCAAAGGTTCTTCCCGGCAAGCCAGCCTCGCTGGGCTGCGAGCGCCAAGATTCGTCTCCGGCAAGCTAGAGTTCTTTGGGGCTGCGATATCGAGATGAGTTTTCATCCTCGTCATGCATCCTCTCATGGACCGGAAAAGCGGGATCTGCGTCTTTGAACGGCGTGTCTTGTAAAACCCGTGCGTGGAGGAGCCGAGTCGTGGCCCGATTCGCGTGCTTGTTTTGTTTCGAGTCCGCTCAACAAACACAAGTGTGCAGCTGCACCCTTATCTTGCTTTCGAGCCTGCTCGACAAGTTAAGCGTCATAATCGCCCGGCAAGGTTGCTTGCGGAAGCAACACCGCCAGGTGGCTGTCCCTTTTCGGCAAGCGTGTCCGCCCGGCAAGCTCCCGATAAGCGTAAGAACATACAAGGCACGAGATCAAGTAAAAGACTCGATCCGGCAAGCATTCCTCTCTTTTCATTAAAAACATCCTAGTTTGATACAAGTCCATAGAGGATGAAAAACATGATAGAGAGGATTACAAGTTTTAAATACAGCTAAGGCCGAAGGCTTACAAATTGAAAGATAAGGTGCCGTGATCCCTTTCTGTTTCTCTGTTCAGAGTTCAGGAGGTAGGTCAGGAGGCCCGGCAAGAGAAGCTTGCGGGGAGGGCGAAGGCGCCTAGGAGGCGTGGCGGTGGCGCCGCCGTGCCTCGAGAGCTGCGCAAGGTGGCGGGCATGGGGAACGCACCCCGGAGAGCTACGGGTGCGAAGACACCAAGAGAACACCGGGGCCGCCAGAGCTTGGCGGAGGCAGGCGTCGGAGGCAGAGCTTGAAGGCGGGGTGGTGGGACATCGGCCTTGTCGAGGGCACCTCGCCCTCGTACTCGATTTGTGACCTTGCCGCCATCCCCTCTTCCTCTTCCGCAGCCTCCCTCGCCACCGCCCAAGGAGGCGGCCCCGGGAGTTGAGGCCGGCACCCAGAGGCAGGGTCGCCGGTGGCCTTGAGGCAGCGGTGTCCGACGCCTAGTCGGACCCGCCATCCCCCTCGTCGTCGCTGTCGCTCCCCTCCTCGTCACTCTCGCTCGAGGAGGGGCCTTCGCTATCCGAGGAGCTGTCCACACAGCAGCGCACCCGGGTCCCGTAGTCCCCGAAGACCTTGACGGCGAGAAGGTCGCCCTCCATTAACTTGAAATGGAGGGTAAACCCCGCCGTCAAGCTATGGATCCGGGCGAACGTCTTCCACCCTCGGTCGAAGAACATCACGCCGGGGGCTGGGGACACGACACTCACTCGAGTGCCGCTGATCCCGCAGCCCCTCATGCGCAACTCCATCACGTCGGGTGGATCCGGTCCCATCGCGTCCGCAAACGGGGCCGGCAGCCGGAGGCGGCGACGAGGCGCCCGGCGAAGCTTGATGAAGAACTCCCAGGGGTCATCTCCGGTGTGGACCGCACCGTGGTCAGGAGACGTCGGGGGAGACGGGGGAGGCACATCACCACGACCGCCTCTCCCCCGACCGCCTCGGCCACGCCCTCGGCCTCGTCCGCGGCCACGCCCCCTCCCTCTCCCTCTCGGAGCCAGCTCCGCCGCCACGGGAGCAGGATAGGGAGCGGTGCGCTGCCTGGAGGCGACCCTCGCTGCCACCGTTGAAGGACCGGGGTTTCCTCCCTCCATGGCAGAAAGAAGAACAGAAGACGAAGACGAAGGGAGAAGAGGATGAGTGTGGCCATTGTGCTCCCCTTCCGCCCCGTTTTAAAGGGGCGGGTGAAACTCAACCGCCCGCTCAACCAATCGAGAAGCAAGGAGGCGGAGGAGCGGGCCGACTCGCCTTCTCCGCCCGTGGCGGCTCGGTCTCCCACCTTCGCCGCCCACGACCCCGTGCATGCGGGCAGCGTGGCGAAAAAGCGGAGCCGGGCGGCGGGTGAAGCGACCTCACTGCGCACCACGATCACGGGTGGATGCCTTAAAGACGCATCGCCACCCACGTCTCCCACGACGCCGCAATCGACGCGTGCCATTGCGGGAGAGGCGGCGGATCTGAAGTGGAGTCGGCACGCCATGGGCCGTGTGCCGTGCAGACTGTTTTGGGCCTGGCCCAACAGCGCTCGGCACCGTGTATAGCCCAGCCGGGGCTCTGTCGGTGTACTAAGGTAGGGGTACCTCGGTACCCCAACTTGTGCACGGCGATCGCAGCTCCAGCAGGGTGGATCTACCATGCGCTTGCGGAGACCATCCCGATCCATATCAAGCCATTCAAGAACAAAGTGTACAAGATAGAAGATCGAGACCCGGCAAGAGGAGCTTGCCGGAAGGCCGCCCGAGACTCAAGACTACATCACTCACGCAAGGCCTGGCGAGAGGAGCTCGCCGGGAGACTAGAAGACTAAATCGTAGAAGACACGCCCGGCGCTATACGCTGCGTCGGCGAGGGCCCGGGGCGGCAAGCTACAAGCCCGACAAGCCCCGGGTCCGGCAAGATCAAGACCCGGCAAGGTACTTGCCGGAGAGCTGCGCCAGTGCCCGCCTCCAGCTCATCGCCCACGTCGCCTTTAGCTTTCTCCGAGGCGCGTGGCGGATGGCTGTGCTGCATGGAGGTGCGGTGGCACTCCACGGTGGTGGATCCATCGCCGTGGCGACGGAGACGCAAGGCGGGGAGCTTTTGGGGCGACGGCGACGGGCATTAAATGCCCTTGTCCCCTCTGTCAAAAGTAGGTAGAATCCTTTGTTCGAGCCTTGTAGCTGCCTTTGTTCCCGCCTTGTTCCAACTACCACCTCTTTTACATTTTACCCCTCTACCCTCGTTGACACTGTGGTGACCCTTGCACTATAAAAGGAGGCCCATGCACAACGTAGAAGGGTTCAACCATTCGCAACTCCCACGCCGGTAGCTGCTCTTCAGTAGCTCTTCAAGCTCCGAGCACAATACAACACAAAGCAGCAGAGGGTTTCTGCGACCATCGCGGCCAAGCTGGGTAAAACCCGCCAGCGTGCATCGCCTCGATCTGCTCTCTGTGCCTCCTCCGCCTCGCATCAACACACGAAGGGGCCCCGGCCCCATAGGTGTCCCGCGGCGGGCGGCTCCCTCCAGCGCCTCCCGTCCGCACCCCGACATCTTTGGCGCGCCAGGTAGGGGGCGTCGAGGTTGTGCGGACCTGATCCGGCGTTCGCGCAGGCGCGTTCTTCATCAACCTCTCTAGTTTCGTCAGCAACTTCATCGACAACTGCGTCATGGCCCCGAAGACGAGGGCCTCGAGAGTCGCAGACCCGTCTGCGTCTCACCCGCCGCCACCGGAACCAACGGTAGGCGGAGGAGACGCCAGCGGAAGGGTGGACACCGGCGAGGGCACTCGCGGCGCCACCAGATCCAGGGACAGGGCGGATGACCGCGCCTCGGCCTCCGTGGATCCACGTCCATCTCAGCGCACGACGACCCAGCAGCGCCGTGCCACGGGAGGTGGTGCTCGCATGCTGGGGCAAGAACATGCTGGAGATTCGCGGGATGCTCCGGACCGCAGTCCGGGCATGAGCGAAGCGAAAGTGCCGAGGCAGGACCCTGCTCCTCCTATCGCTACTAGGAGTCCAAGCATATCCTGTTTCCCGCGCCGCTCGCTCCCGCTCCCCTCCACGCCGGCAAGTGCATCTCCCTGAAGCGCTACGCTGTCGTCGAGGACCCGCCATCGAGCTCCAAGTCCGGCTAGGACAGCTCTGGTGTTCACTCCGACAAGCGCCGCACCTCGGAGCGCTATAAGCCCGGCGATGACAGCTCTGGTGCTCGTTCCGGCAAACGCACCTCCCCGGAGTGCTGCGCTGCTGTCGAGGACGCACCATCGAGCTCCACCAGCAAGTGCGAGGAAACGAGAAAAAGAAAAGCTAAGTCGCTCGAGCTTTTGTGCAGAGCACTCCTTAATCCCATGCTTTTATTTGTTATATCCCTCGTGCGTTCGTCCTTTGTGCGCAAAACCTGTGCGCGGAGGAGCCTGCCGTAGATAGCCACACCCTTATCTTGCTTCGAGCACACTCAACGAGTTAAAAGTGAGCCGCGACCAACCGGCGCCCTTGTTGCATTTCGAGTCCTTTCGGCAAGTTAGGTGCGTCGCTGCTAGACGCTGCAAGGTTGCTTGCGGAGCGACACCAGCCAGCGGGCTGCTGATGTTCCGCACTCAGCAAGTGTGTTAAGCACCGGCAAGTTCCCTAAAAGCGTAGGGTAAAAGCGCACAAAGGATGTAAAGTAGAGGGTGTAACGTGGCAAGCCCTGCCGTGAGATGTCCCGTATGAGAGACTTGAGCGAGAGGAGCCAAGTCGTGGCCCGATTGCGTGCTTGGTTTGTTTCGAGTCCGCTCAACAAACACAAGTGTGCTGCTGCACCTTACCTTGCTTTCGAGCCTGCTCGGCAAGTTAAGCGTCATAATCGGCCCGGCAAGGTTGTTTGCGGAAGCGACACCGCCAGCTGGCTGTCCCAACCGGCAAACTTGTTCGCCCGGCAAGCTCCCGGGGCGTAGAGTACAAACATCTGAAGGGCAAGGCACGGCATCATATTGCGCGGTCAAGATTTATATACATATACATGAACATGATGAAGCTGTTGCAGATCTATCTCAGCTGTTTTCATGACTGAAATTGTAGCGACAAGGAGAAACCGAAGGGCACACCAAAGCACTGGGCCCGGCAAGCCGAGTCGCCGGGGCTGCGAAAGTGCAAGGTTCTTCCCGGCAAGCCAGCCTCATTGGGCTGCGAGCGCCAAGATTCGTCTCCGCAAGCTAGAGTTCTTTGGGGCTGCGATATCGATGAGTTTTTCATCCTCGTCATGCATCCTCTCATGGACGGGAAAAGCGGGATCGCGTCTTTGAACGAAGCGTGTCTTGTAAAACCCGTGCGTGGAGGAGCCGAGTCGTGGCCCGATTCGCGTGCTTGTTTTGTTTCGAGTCCGCTCAACAAACACAAGTGTGCAGCTGCACCCTTATCTTGCTTTCGAGCACCTTTCGACAAGTTAAGCGTCATAATCCGGCCCGGCAAGGTTGCTTGCGGAAGCAACACCGCCAGGTGGCTGTCCCTTTTCGGCAAGCGTGTCCGCCCGGCAAGCTCCCGATAGCGTAAGAACATACAAGGCACGAGATCAAGTAAAAGACTCGATCCGGCAAGCATTCCTCTCTTTTCATTAAAAACATCCTAGTTTGATACAAGTCCATAGAGGATGAAAAACATGATAGAGAGGATTACAAGTTTTAAATACAGCTAAGGCCGAAGGCTTACAAATTGAAAGATAAGGTGCCGTGATCCCTTTCTGTTTCTCTGTTCAGGAGTTCAGAGGTAGGTCAGGAGGCCCGGCAAGAGAAGCTTGCCGGGAGGGCGAAAGGCGCCTAGGAGGCGTGGCGGTGGCGCCGCCGTGCCTCGAGAGCTGCGCAAGGTGGCGGGCATGGGGAACGCACCCCGGAGAGCTACGGGCGCGAGAAGACACCAAGAGAACACCCGGGGCCGGCAGGAGCTTGGCGAGAGAGGCGTCGGAGGCAGAGCTTGAAGGCGGGGTGGTGGGACATCGGCCTTGTTGTCGAGGGCACCTCGCCCTCGTACTCGATTTGACGGCCTTGCCGCCATCCCCTCTTCCTCTTCCGCAGCCTCCCGCGCGGCCGCCCAAGGAGACGGCCCCGGGGAGTTCAGAAGGCCGGCACCCCAGGAGACGGGGTCGCCGGTGGCGCGCGAGGCAGCGGTGTCCGACGCCTAGTCGGACCCGCCATCCCCCTCGTCGTCGCTGTCGCTCCCCTCCTCGTCCTCTCGCTCGAGGAGGGCCTTCGCTATCCGAGGAGCTGTCCACACAGCAGCGCACCCGGTCCCGTAGTCCCGAAGACCTTGGCGGCGAGAAGGTCGCCCTCCATTAACTTGAAATGGAGGGTAAACCCCGCCGTCAAGCTATGGATCCGGCGAACGTCTTCCACCCTCGGTCGAAGAACATCACGCCGGGGCTGGGGACACGACACTCACTCGAGTGCCGCTGATCCCGCAGCCCCTCATCGCAACTCCATCACGTCGGGTGGATCCGGTCCCATCGCATACGCGAAGCGGGGCCGGCAGCCGGGGCGGCGACGAGGCGCCCGGCGGCTTGATGAAGAACTCCGGGGTCATCTCCGGTGTGGACCGCACCGTGGTCTGGAGACGTCGGGGAGACGGGAGGCACATCACCACGACCGCCTCTCCCCGACCGCCTCGGCCACGCCCTCGGCCTCGTCATGCCACCCCTCCCTCTCCCTCTCGGGCCGGCTCTGCCGCCACGGGGCAGGATAGGGAGCGGTGCGCTGCTGGGGCGACCCTCGCTGCCACCGTTGAAGGACCGGGTTTCCTCCTCCATGGCGTAAAGAAGAATGTAAGACGAAGACGAAGGAGAAGAGGATGAGTGTGGCCATTGTGCTCCCCTTCCGCCCCCTTTTTAAAGGGGCGAGGTGGGGGCTCAACCGCCCCGCTCAACCAATCAGGAAGCAAGGAGGCCAGAGGAGCGGGGCTGACTCGCCTTCTCCGCCCGTGACGGCTCGATCTCCCACCTTCGCCGCCCACGACCCCCGTGCATGCGGGCCGCGTGGCGAAAAAGCGGAGCCGGGGCGACGGGTGAAGCGACCTCACTCTGCACCACGATCACGGGGTGGATGCCTTAAGGACTGCATGCGCCGCCCACGTCTCCCACGACGCCGCAATCGACGCGTGCCATTGCGGGGAGAGGCGGCAGATGCGGAAGTGGAGTCGGCACGCCATGGGCTTCGTGTGCCCGTGCACTGTTTTGGGCCTGGCCCAACAGCGCTCGGCACCGTGTATGGCCCAGGCCCGGGGGCTCCTGTCGGTGTACTAAGGTAGGGGTACCTCAGTACCCCAACTTGTGCACGGGCAGTCGCAGCCCCAGCAGGCCGATCTACCATGCGCTTGCCGGAGACCATCCCCGATCCATATCAAGCCATTCAAGAACAAAGTGTACAAGATAGAAGATCGAGACCCCGGCAAGAGGAGCTTGCCGGGAAGGCCGTCCCAGGCTCAAGACTACATCACTCACGCAAGGCCCTGGCGAGAGGAGCTCGCCGGGGAGACTAGAAGACTAAATCGTAGAAGACACGCCCCGGCGCTATACGCGTCCCGGCGAGGGCCCGGGGAGCGGCAAGCTACAAGCCCGACAAGCCCCCGGGTCCGGCAAGATCAAGACCCCGGCAAGGTACTTGCCGGGAGAGCTGCGCTGTGTGCCCGCACTCCAGCTCATCTGCCCACGCGTCGCCTTTAGCTTTCTCCAGAGACGCGTGGCGGATGGCTGTGCTGCATGGAGGGTGCGGTGGCACTCCACGGTGGTGGATCCATCGCCGTGGCAGACGGAGACGCAAGGGCGGGAGCTTTTGGGGCGACGGCGACGGGCATTAAATGCCCTTGTCCCCCTCTGTCAAAAGTAGGTAGAATCCACTGTTCGAGCATTGTAGCTGCACTATTCCCGCACTGTTCCAACTACCACCTCTTTTACATTTTTACCCCTCTACCCTACGTTGACACCTGTCGGTGACCCCTTGCACTATAAAAGGAGGCCCATGCACAACGTAGAAGGGGTTCGAACCATTCGCAACTCCCACGCTCGGGGTAGCTGCTACTGTAGCTCTTCAAGCTCCCGAGCACAATACAACACAAAGCAGCAGTAGGGTTTTACGCGACCATCGCGGCCCGAAGCTGGGTAAAAACCCCGCCCGCGTGCATCGCCTCGATCTGCTCTCTGTGCCTCCTCCGCCCTCGTACCGAACACACGAAGGGGCCCCGGCCCCATAGGTGTCCCGCGGCGGGCGGCTCCCTCCAGCGCCTCCCGTCCGCGCCCCGACAGTGTCCCTATTTGCAAGTTTAATAGTGACATCAATATCCTCTATTTCAGCAGGTGCTATATCATTCATAATTTCTTGATATAACGTAAAAGGAATAGCACTCACACTAGCACCCAAATCACATAAACCATGATAGCAATGATCTCTAATTTTAACCGTGGCAACATGCATGCCAACAACATGCTTATTCTTATCTTTAGTATCGGGTTTGGCAATTCTAGCAGCTTCACAGAAATAAATAACACGCCCATCAATATTATCGACCAAGAGATCTTTAACCATAGCAATACTAGGTTCTACTTTAATTTGTTCAGAGGGTCTAGGTACTTTAATGTTACTCTTGTTAACCACAGTTGAAACATTAGCATGTTCCTTTATCCTAACAGGGAAATGTTTCTTTAATATAAGCAGTAGGCACAATTGGATCAACATTGTAAATGATAGTTTCATCTTTAAACTATAACTGGCTCCTCAATCTTTTCTTTAGTAGGGGGATGATATTTAAACCAGTTCTCTTTAGGGAGATCAACATGAGTAGCAAATGATTCACAAAACGAGGCCACTATCTCAGAGTCAAGTCCATATTTAGTGCTAAAATTATGAAAAGCATCGGTATCCATAAAAGTTTAACACAATCAAACTCTAGTTTTATACCTGACTCCTTACCTTCATCGAGTTCCCAATCTTCAAAGTTGCATTTAATTCTTTCCAAGAGATCCCATCTGAATTCAATAGTCTTCTTCATAAAAGAACCAGTACAAGAAGTATCGAGCATGGATTGATCATTACGAGGAAGCTGAGCATAAAAATTCTGTATAATAATTTCTCTTGAGAGCTCATGATTAGGGCATGAATATAACATTGATTTAAGCCTCCCCAAGTTAGAGCAATACTTTCTCCTTCAGGAGGCCAAAAATTATATATGTAATTCCGATCATGATGAACTAGATGCATATGATAAAACTTTTGGTGAAATGCCAATTTCAATCGATTCCAATCCCAAGCTCCAATATCATCATAGCCTATACCATGTCAATACTCGCCCCCAAATATAAAGGGAAAACCTTCTTCTTGAGTTCACCTCCGGGTAAACCTGCAAGCTTAAACAATCCACAAATTTCATCCATATATATCAAATGCATATCAGGATGTTTAGTTCCATCTCCTGCATAAGGATTAGCTAGTAGTTTCTCTGTCATACCTGAAGGAATATCATAACCAATAATTTTTACTAGGTGAGTAGGTTGAGGGGCAACTCTTTGTGTTTCCAGTTGAGGTGAAGATACCCCGAACCGACTCCTCAAAGGATTGTTTTCCATAGTAGCAAGTAACAGTAAATTTCAGCATGTAACATAAATTTTTCCTTACCAATTTCCACTTACCAAGAGTACTTCACTCCCCGGCAATGGCGCCAGAAAAGAGTATTGATGACCCACAATTATAGAGGATCAATCGCAATCCTTTCGATAAGTAAGAGTGTCGAAGCCAACGAGGAGCAGAAGGAAATGGCAAGCTGTTTTCAGCAAGGTAATTTCTGCAAGCACTGAAATTGTCAGTAACAAGTAACTTGATAGCAAGATAATTTGTAACAAGCAACAAGTAGCAATAGTAACAATAGGTGCAACAAGGTAGCCCAATCCTTTTTGTAGCAAAGGACATGCCAAAACAATCTCTTATAGTAAGCAAAGCGTTCTTGAGGACACACTGTTGGGGATATAACTATTAGGTATGACCTGCCCAGGAGGGGCCGGGTTATACCTAGGGCGATTCATCACATGAAGCCCGCGACGTCATTTGAAGATGGTTGTTTAGTTAAGGGCCCAAGGCCCAAAAGCGGCTTAAGGCCCGTAGAAATAAACCGCCATATGTATATGACTTGTATTGTAAGGAAGGAATAGACAAACACCGAGCCGGACACTATTTATGAGCCGGCCGGGACTCTGTGAGTCGTTGGGCGTCGACCTCTATATATTAAGGGATGACCCGGCGGAGGTTAAGGACAAGTAACATCAGATCGAGAACTAGGTCAAGTGAATTCGCTCCTTGGTAATCGAGACATAAGCAATCCCACCTCAAACTAGATTAAGCGATTACCTTCACCGCAAGGGGCCAAACTTGTATAAACTCTCGTGTCTTTTGTCCCGTTTTAACCCCTTTAAGCTTCCTAGTTGCAATGGCTCCACAACTAAGTCCTTTTGCTAGGACATCTGTCGTAACGTTTCCACGACAGTTGGCGCCCACCGTGGGGCACGCGCACGGTGGATTTGAGTTCTTGAAGGGCAACTTCGGAGGGCTCAATGGACACGCTGTGGGCCGGATGACCAAAAGTCATCATGGCAAGCTCTACATCGACAACGCAGGCTGGGGCCCCGAGGCCGGCTCAATTGAGTACGGATACCAGCTCCCCTTCGACGGAATCGACGTCTTCATTGGCAAGATCGGTGAGTCGGGCACTGAGCTGGACATCTGCACTGATATCGTCGAGATGGCTCAGCGTGCGAGACCCGCCCGAGCTTAGCCCACCGTGAAGCATGCCTTTGTGGGATGCATCCATGGAGGGGAATTTTCTAAAGGATCTGTGTCTGGCAGTGAGACGACCATCTACTCTGATGGTGAATCGTCCATGCGTGAGACGGATTTATTATATCAACTGCAGGATGGAGGGCTTGGGGGCTGTTCCGATGGCAACAGTATTCAGAACCCCTTTGAGCCGCCAAACCAAGTCGGAATCTTCATGGCCGGCACGCAACCCGGGCAAAACTCTACGGCTGCGGCAGCAATGACTTCTGGGTCAGCAGCGGTGACGGCAGCCAGGGCAGGACGCCCTGCGCGCCCACCGGCTCAGGTTCTGATGGCTTTAGCGGATACGATGATAGCTCAGTTAACCGCCATGGTCAATCCGGCGGATCAAGCTCAACATGATGCGGAAGTGGCACAACTACATGAGGAGGTAGCACAAGCCATGGAAAACCTAGCAGCATAGGACGTCAGGATGGCCGCAGAGCGGGCGGGTTTGGATGCTCGGGCCTAGCAGATTCAATCAGAGGCTTTTCAGCTTACGATGGATCAAAACGCATCAAATGAGATCATGAGGAGAAGGCACCAGAAGGCTCAGTCCTGCCTGCCTACGGTTTATGAGCCTAGAAACCTCTTCCGCACACCTGGTGCAGGGCCCAGTAACCCGCCAAAGGTAAACTGGGATGCAACGCCCGGAGCTGGGACACCAGTTCAGCCGCGTGTGACGGAACCCCCTCGTTTGAATGCTGCTCCACCTCACCACATACCGACACCACTGGGTCATTATTCTAACCCTTTGGAGAACATGATCGCTCCGACGGCATGATTGGCGGCTCTCCCGGTGGATGGCGACTCTTCGATGACAGTTGAAACACAAAGGGTCAGAGAACTTCTTCAGACAGCTCTGGCACAACAGGAGGCATATTCTTATAGTCGAGACAGGATTCATTCCACCCCTCGCCCAAGCCGGAGCTATAGCAGGCATATCGACTCACCAGCCGTTTCAAGCAACGCCCGACGCCCTGACCAGCCATGCGGGTATGACCCAGCACATGATGTAGTTCCTAATGTGGTTGATCAGGACAAATTGTGTCGAAAAGCGAGCGGCAGCTCAATCGTGCGGCTTATTAGCCTTCCGTTTATCAAGCGACTTGATTGAGGAAGGCGTGACCTCTAGGACTGGGGGCGTACCTTGTTTGGTACCGGCTCTGGGTAATGAGCGTTTGCCCAAGGATTTCAAGGGACCTCAAAAGGTGCCTAATTACACGGCCGACTTACAACCTGGGGCATGGATCGAAAGCTACGAGATGGCCATGGAACTACTGGAAGTCAGTGACGTTGCAATGGCCAAGTACTTCACCATGATGCTGGATGGAATGGCTCATACTTGGTTGAAGGGGCTGCCACCTAATTCCATCGGTTAATGGGCAGAGTTAAAGGCCCGGTTTATTCAGAACTTTAAAGATACATGCAAGAAGCCCATGTCGATTGTGGACTTGACTAATTGCAAGAAAGAGGAGGGTGAATCCACGACCCATTGGGTGCGCCGGGTCAAGGCCATAATACATTCATCTGATAAGATGGACGCCGACTCTGTAGTCTTAATGTTGGAGAACAATTGCCATTTTGAGCCTCTGAAATAGAAGCTGGGGCGGCTCAAGCACGATTGTAATGACATGGGCCAGCTGATGGCGGCTCTAGTCAAATATGCTGACTCTGATAGTACCAAGGATCCCGAGTCTGACAATGAGAAGACAGGGAAGGGAAAGAAGAGCGACAACTCTAAGGGTCCTCAGCATAACCCGACAAATCAAGGAGGCAATAATAAACGTAAGGCTGATGGTAGCTCGGAGTTTGTGGCTAACGCCAATGTGCAGGGCAACAATCAACGACGTAAGGGGAGACCGCCTCCTCGATCTGGCGGATCAGGTTCCACTCTTGAGCAGTTGCTAAATGAGCCCTGCCCAAGGCATGGTACTCAGCAAAAACCGGCCACTCACCCGTGGAAGGATTGTACGATCATGAAGGCTTTAAGAACTCTAACATGTTTGACAGCAATCATGGGCCGAGCAGCGGCTTAGGCGGTGGCGGTTTTCATGGCCCGGGTTATGGAGGTGGTGGTTCTAATTCCAACTTTCAAGGCCCTCAAGGTAATCAGGGTGGCTATAATCAGCAATCTGGTCAGGGAGATCAGCAGCAGCAGCAATCTGGATATCAAAGTAATCCAAAGCAGCTGAATAGTGGGCAGTATCATGTGTTTACCACCAGTTTATGTAAACGGGACCAGAAGCTTCATAAGAGGGCTGTGAACGCTGTTGAGCCGACAGTTCCTCGTTACTTGAGATGGTCTGAGCAGCCTATTCTATGGAGTAGAGAGGATCACCCTCCCCGGGTTGACAATCCGGGTCATTTGGCCTTGGTCGTGGCACCTCAAGCTGGAGGATATAAATTCACTAAAGTGCTCATGGATGGAGGCAGTAGCATCAATATCCTCTATTATGAGACTTTCTATCGCATGGGGTTGACTAATAAAAATCTTAAGACGTCCAAGACTGTTTTCCATGGAGTGGTGCCTGGTAAGTCGGCATACCCAGTGGGAAGATTGAGCTGGAAGTGGCCTTTGGAGATGAGCATGATTCCAGGGCTGAGAAGTTAACTTTTGAGGTGGTCAAAATCAAAAGCCCGTATCACGCTCTGTCTGGACGGCCGGCTTATGCAAAGTTCATGGCACGGCCGTGTTATGTTTATCTGCAGCTCAAGATGCCAAGTCATAAGGGAATCATCACAGTGCATGGGAGTCGGAAGATAGGCCTGGAATGTGAGGAAGGCGATGTTGCTTACGCTAAGTCTGTTTGTACAACAGAGGAGTTGAAGTTTTACAAGGATAATGTTGACCCGGCGGACATGACGTCTTTGAAAAAGCCAACCATAGAGCATGAGCCGGTGATAAAGTTCGGCCGACGACACCAAGCTAGTTGATTTTGTTCCTGGCGACTCATCTAAACAGTTCAGTATCAGTGCTAACTTGGATCCCAAATAGGAAAGCGCACTCATCGAGTTCATCCGTGGGAACCGGGACATCTTTGTATGGAAACCTTCTGACATGCCGGGTGTACCGAGAGAACTCGCTGAGCACACTCAATATTGATCCAAAATTTAAGCCGGTCAAGCAGTTTCTTCGGTGGTTCAATGAGGAGAGCCGTAAGGCCATTGTTGAGGAAGTGGCCCGGCTCTTGACGGCCGGGTTCATTGTTGAAGTTTTTCATCCAGAGTGGTTGGCTAACCCGGTGCTAGTGCTTAAGAAGAACGGCACCTGGTGTATGTGTGTGGATTACACAGACTTAAACAAGGCTTGTCCGGCTGATCCTTTTGCTCTCCCTTGTATTGATCAAATCATTGATTCTACGGTGGGTTGTGAGCGTTTGAGCTTTTTTGATGCTTATTATGGTTATCATCATATCAAAATGGTAGTTAAGGACCAGGGGAAGACGGCTTTTATTACTCCTTTTGGAGCCTTCTGCTATGTGTCTATGCCTTTTGGGCTCAAGAGTGCCCATGTGACTTATCAGTGATGTGTGCAGAACTATCTCCACAATTAGATTGGGTGCAATGTTCATGCCTATGTGGACGACATTGTGGTGAAGTCCAGGGAGAAGGAGACCTTGATAGGTGATTTGAAGGAAACCTTTGATAATCTCTGGGTCTACAAGATGATGCTTAACCCGGCCAATTGCATTTTTGGTGTGCCAGCAGGCAAGCTTTTGGGTTTTCTGGTTTCTAATAGAGGAATTGAGGCTAACCCGGAGAAGATCAAGGCCATCACCTCCTTGGCTAGGCCAGCGTGTATCAATGATGTTCATCGTCTGGCGGGTCGTATTGCTGCCTTAAGCCGGTTCGTAAGCTGGTGCGGTGAGAAGGCCATACCGATGTATCAGATGATGAAGAAAACAAACGACTTTTTCTGGAGTGATGCTGCTAATGATGCATTTGAAGATTTGAAGACGCAGCTAGCTGAGATGCCGGTTCTTGCTGCTCCCATTGATAAGGAGACATTATTGTTATATGTGGCTGCTAACACACGTGCTGCCAGTGTGGCCATTTGGTGGAGCGCAAGGAGGCTGGCAAAGAATATCTGGTTCAATGGCCGGTTTACTACAGTGAGGTGCTTATTGAGTCCAAGCAGACATATCCACATTGGCAGAAACTTGTTTATGGGGTGTTCAAGGCCAGCCGGAAGCTTAAACAATATTTTCTGGGTCATCCCATCACTGTGGTCAGTCTGCTCCTTTAGGAGATATCATTCAAAATAGAGAAGCCACAGGACAAGTCACCAAGTGGGCCATTGAGCTTGGGCCTCATGGTTTAAAGTATGTGCCACACACTGTTATCAAGTCTCAAGCACTGGTGGATTTCATCAACGATTGGACAGAGCTGCAGATGCCTGAAGAGAAGTCGGACAACACATATTGGACTATTCACTTTGATGGGTCCAGGCAATTGGAGGGCTCGGGGGCTGGAGTTGTTTTAGCTTCCCCTCGAGGTGACAAATTTTGTTATGTGCTAAGGTTGATGTTTACTTGTACTAATAATGCACCTGAGTATGAGGCCTTTCTCCATGGTCTTTGGATGGCTAAGGATATGAACTTAAGCCGGGTGAGGTGCTTTGATGACTCAGATTTGGTGGCTCAACAAGTCTCAGGAAAATGGGATTCCAAGAATCCCCTCATGGCGGCTTATCACCGCGAAGTTGATGCTATTGTTGGACACTTCAAGGGTTATCAAGTGGAGCACATTGATCGCAGAAAGAATGAGGCGGCTGATGCTTTAAGCTGGCTGGGATCTCAGCGTAAGCTGGTGCCACCTAACACTTTCTTGGATATTCTGCATAACCCTTCTGTCAAGTTGCCTACAGAGGAAGACTTGGCTGTTCCTGACCCGGAAGCACAATTGGTGGCGGCTCTTCATGTCATCCCAGATTGGACAGTGCCATATTTGGATTACATGACCCAGGGCGAGTTGCTTGAGGATGAAACCTTGGCTAGGCAGATAACCCAGCGGTCTAAGTCAATGACAATTGCTATTGGCGAGTTGCATCATCGCAGTGTAACTGGGGCGTTTCAGCGTTGTGTATCTCGTGAGGAAGGTCAAGAAATTCTTTGTGAGATTCATGAAGGATATTGTGGCCATCATCCTGGTTCAAAGTCCCTTGTGGCAAAAGCTTTTCGTCATGGATTTTATTGGCTGACGGCTCACGCTGATGCAGAGGATCTGGTCAGTAAATGTGATGATTGTCAGAAATTCTCACGGCGAGCTCACGTGCCGGCTCAAGAATTGCAGATGATTCCAATTACTTGGTCGTTTGCAGTCTAGGGACTTGACATGGTTGGACCTTTCAAAAGGTCCAAAGATAAAAAGACCCACCTCTTGGTGGCGGTTGACAAATTCACAAAGTGGGTTGAGGCAGAGCCAGTTAGTAAGTGTGACACTGCCATGGCGGTCCAATTTCATGAAAAAGGTGATCTTTTGTTTTGGCTTTCCAGACATCATTATAACTGACAATGGCACTAATCTGTCCAAGGGCGCCAAAGTGAGCATATTCGGCTTGACGTTTCTTCAGTAACTCACCCCCAATCCAATGGTCAAGCTGAAAGAGCCAATCAGGAAATCTTTAAAGGCATCAAGCCCCGGCTTATGGTTCCTTTGCAACGGACGCCGGGTTGTTGGGTGGAGGAGTTACCTTCTGTGATATGGAGCATCAATACTACACCCAATAGGTCTAAGGGTTACACGCCTTTCTTCATGGTTTACATAGCAGAGGCGATTCTCCCTAGTGACATCCGTCATGACTCGCCCCGCGTGGCGGCTTATGTTGAAGCTGATAACGAACAAGCGCATCAGGATGCACTTGACCTGTTAGATGAAAAGCGTGACTTGGCAGCAGCCCGCTCGGCGATTTACCAACGAGACCTGTGCCGTTATCACAGCCGCCGGGTTAAGTCCAGAACCTTTCAAGAAGGCGATTTGGTGCTCCGGCTCATCCAGGATCAAACTGATGCACACAAGTTATCCCCACCTTGGGAAGGGCCCTTTGTGGTCAGCAAGAACTTGAATAACGGGTCATACTACCTTATCGATGTTCGAGAGCATAAAGACTCACATAAGTCAGAGGCGGAGACCTGCCGATCGTGGAATATTGCTCATCTTCAGCCTTACCATACTTGAGCCACCGGCTCTTATGATGTACATATTTTTGACGATGTATATATTATAATAAGTAATAAAGCAGGACCTCTGTCCTTTTCATCCTCAATGATCATATGTCTTCATCATCATAATTCCAAAGACCAATTGGGGGCTGATCGTATTTGAATCTAGCTTAACCCCTTCTGGTCCGACTTTGATCTTATTCGAATCAGAGTCGTTAAAAAATCTTAAGGTCACTAGGGGGCTTCCTGTTAAAACATAGGTCGTATTCGAACCAAAGAGGACATAGCTGTCGGTACCCTCTTGATCGGCGCAATGCCAAACCCACTAGCGGGCTTCTTGATCGTATTCGAATAATAGCTTAACCCTTTTGGGTCCGACTTTGATCGTATTCGAATCAGACTCGTTAAAAAAGTCTCAAGGTCACTAGGGGGCTTCCTGTTCAAACATAGGTCATATTTGAACCAAAGAGAACATAGTTGTCGGTACCCTCTTGATCGGCGCAATGCAATAAACACTAGGGCGCTTCATGATCATATACAAATCCTAGCTTAACCCCTTTTGGTCTGGCTTACTGATCGTATTCGAATCAAAAGCCTCGTGTTTTTTCTCCTTGTTGATTTAAGTTTTTTGAACTAATCTTTGGGTTTGTCTTAACGAAGCAAAGCATTTCTACCCTATTACATGACTCCCCGAGTCTAAATGATTAAACTGTTTTTTAGAAGGCTACTAATATGAGCCGCCCGGTGGGTCAATTCTCTTGTTGGCTTGATGCTTCTGGATCAACCTTCTTCGCTTCTTTGTCCTGTTCCCGTCCTGGAAGGTTGATGAGGACCAGTCAATGCCATTGAAAGCTTCAAATTCAGCTTCATCATCAATTAGCCTGGACGGGTCACTTCAAGGACGAAGGTATGCTTACGGATTGGGGGGATCAGGCCTGTCACTTTATAACGCGGCGTCGGCATCCTCTGATTTCCCGCATAATAAGCCGGATGGTACTTGGTGAGCTCCGTCTCATTGGCAGTCAAGCTAGCCACAGGGCGTATTTCTTTCACACAAGTAGCGAAGTCCTCCTGTTCAAATGAAGTGCCATCCTCCTTAAGGCTTGGATACCCAACGGCGATGTCGGCCGGGTCTAATTCCGGTAGCCATGCTTTGGCCTGACTTAAGGCAGCCACGCCTCCGGCTCTCGCAGAGGATCGTTTTAATTCGTTGAACTATTGTGGCAGCACAGAAAGCTTCTTTACCACATCAACAAGGAGCGTGGGGGCTTCATTTGACAGGGCAACTATGGATAAGGCACGCCGAGCTCCAGTGTAAAGTTGTTCTACGAGCGTGTAAACCGCCTTCAGCTTCACCAACATGTCCTGGTTGAGGTTGGTGCTCCTGGGGCCTGCATAGCAATAACAGATTAGTTAACAACAGCTCATATGATCATTAGAATGATTCAACACTTGACACTTGTAGGGCGGCTTACCAAAGATTGTTGAGACCATCTGAGACACATGGCATTTTAAGTCGGACAATTCAGTGGTCACCTCTTCATGAGCCACCTCTGCTTTCTCAGCTCGATGGGTTAAGGCAATTTTTTCTTCAGCCCAGGCCTTTTTTCTCAACTTCAAACTCGGACTTCAGTTTCTCTTGTTCAGACACACTGAATTCAAATTTGAAGTTTGCCCTCTGGGTTTTAGTCTCCTGCAACTCCAAGCGGTTCTTTGCTTCAGACAGCTCAGATTGAAGTTGAGCAGTGGTGGTCTGTACAAATACCGGATCAAAATCATGAATATTAACATATAGTATTAAGTCCCAAGCCTTTTGCAAGCAACACCACTTGGCACTTGGGGGCTAATGTCTACCAAAAGTTCTAAGTTGCGGTTCATGAGAGTAAGTCCCAAGCACTTTGCAAGCAAGAGTACTTGGCACTTGGGGGCTAATGCATATTGCTGTTAAAAGCTACATAAGTGTTGTATTCTACACAAGCATATGAAGCACCATCTCATTCATGCTGATTAAACCGGCCCTTGGGACTACGGATTAAGCTGGATTTGTAAAGGTTTTACCAAAGGATATTACTGATGTTCATAAAGTTCATTCTAAGTCTACAACATATTCATCATAAGCAGTAGACTTGGGGGCTGGCATAGTAAGGAGAATTAAATAAAGGGAAAAATTCGTACCTCAAATTTCTGGTGCATTTGTTTCACCATGTCAATTTCAAGATCACGGCTACTGTGCACTTGGCTAAGATAACCAGAAAAAACTTCGTCAGTGCTCATTTGAGTATAATCAGCAACATCAAATCTGACCTCACAACTGCTCAATGTGCTCCTCCTTGGCAGAACACTTGGCTAGTATAGTAGGTCTCCCCGGCTCAGTATAGCCGGTCTTGGTGATTTCCACATCATTATCTTGTGGGTCGGCTATCTTAACCGGGCTTGACGCTTCAGGGTTTACAGAGCCCTCGGCGGCTTGATCGACAGGCGGGTCAACAATCATTGTTGGCATGTCATGAACATGCTCAAGTGGCGGCTCAGGAATAGAGGCCTCAGGCGCGGTTGTTTGGAGCTCCGGCTCATTGATGGTTGGCTTTTCGAACGGCTTGTTTTTCTTCACCCTCTTGTTGGGCTTTGCTTTTCCGCTACATAAGGTCAAAAAGGTCAATACAAGTATAAAGGATTGTAATGAGTACATGATAAGTAAATCGTCATTACCCTGGAGCGGTCTTAAAAGCCGGCATGTTGGACTGGATTGAGTCGCCGGAAGAATGTGAAGTTTCCTGATAATTTGAATTAGAAGAGTTGAGTGGTTGACGAGTGAGACCCGCCAAAGGGTAAAAAGGATTTAAGTCAAAGGTGACCTTGTTCTGGCGCTTCTTTGGTGTATTCGGTAAGCCGTAGGAGAGTTCTGCATCTTTGCTGGTCCTGGTCTGTCTCCGGCTCTCATGAATGTGTCGCTTCAAAAGAAATTGAGGATCCTGATAAGCTAAGGGATGAGAAAATCTTACTTTCTGGGTTACTCTTCGGATTTTTTGTCTTGGCAAAGGCTCGGAGTCAGAGGAAATAATATTTACCTCTTCTTCCATTCCCTGACATTTCCCGTGTCAGCTTGATGATAATCAATGTCAATAAGGTGACTGAAAAAGGAGCCAAGAGAGTCAAGGGCTACCTCCGACTCAGAGGAGACCGCCAGTTGAAGCAATTAGAAGCGTTGGGCTTCTTTCCTCTTTTCTTGGCGGCGGCTCTCCTGGCGACTTTCTTGGCATTCTTGGCTCTCTTTGCAGCCTCATGATCATACTTTTTCTTCCAAAATTTGTCATCGGCCTATGAAAATCAGTAATGGTTTGAGTAAAAGACAAAACATCAAGGATGAAGGTAAATTAACTCAGTTTGGCGGCTTACCCCTGGAGCCGGGTTAGCTTTGCAGAAAGGGCTTAAGCCCACCTTGCCACAGTCTACTAGGCTTTCATTCAAAAGTGACTTCGTCATATCATTGATAACGTCGTCAGGTAAATCGTCAGGGCTGCGGTGCAGTGGATCATTCTTTTCGCCCGTGTAGGTGCACATTAAACCGGAGCGACAGCTCAACGGGATGATCCGCCATGCAACCCAGCACCGGACCAAGTCAATACCATTTAAGCCATTCCCTAAAAGATCCTTGACTTTGGCCATGGTAGGAGCGAGCTTCTGGCGGTCAGCAGCTGACAACTTGTCTGGAAGAGGATGATTGGAATCGAGGCGTAGGGAGCGAAGGCCGGGCAGAGGGTTCTCATCAGCCGGAGAAGTGTCTTGGCAGTAGAACCATGTCTGGTTCCAATCTTTGGGGTGACTCGGCGGTTGCGCGTAAGGGAAGATGGCGTCTCTCCGTCGTTGGACTGAGACCCCACCGAGCTCCAAACTAGGTCCGTTGGAGTATTCATTCTGGCGGTTCAAATAAAACAACTCTCTGAAAAGTAGCAAGCTGGGCTCTTCTTGAAGATACACCTCACAGAACACTAGAAAGTTGCAAATATTAGACACGGAGTTGGGTCCGATGTCTTGAGGACGGAGGTAAAAAAAGTGCGTGACATCTCTAAAGAACTTTGAGCCGGGTGGCGAAAAGCCCCGGTTCATGTGATCAGTGAAAACGATGACTTCCCCCTCTTTGGGCTGAGGCTTTTCCTCTATTGGATCAGGAGCACGGTACGACATCACATCCTTTTTAGGCAGATAGCCGGTTTTCACAAAATCGTCAAGTGTACTCTCCGTGACGATGGATTTGACCCAGTTACATGAAGTGACTGTTTTGGGTGGCATTGTGAAGAAGGAAGCCTAAAAAAGAGAAAAATTTTTGGTTCAAATTTAAGCCAGAGGAAAAGTATTACAGCATGTATTCGGAATGGCGGCTTATAAAGGGGCCTAATGGTATATGACTAATTACGTCAGGTTATTTAAACCGCCGTGAGCAGTCAGGTTATTTAAGCCGCCATGGCAGTCAGATGTTATCTGTTGAGCATTGCAATTTAAGCTGGTGGTTTGAGCCGCCATGGCTAGGTGGATCTATCAAAACACAGATTTTTGGCTAAGTGTCACACATACAAGTTTCATAGATTGCAATCGTTATTTTGGATCAACGGATGTTCAGAAAAAGGAAATGAATCTAGACCTAGAAAACCAGTACAAATGAGTTCATAAGCTCTAGAGGGATCTTCTCTTCTAGGAAAGGGGTTTGCTAGTATTGAAAGAAAAGGCAAAACAGCATCCACATTAGTTATACACCATTTTCAGATCAAAGAGGTTCACGGTGCAAGCACTGAAGATGAACTACGATGAACTATGAAGAACATAGAGAAGTTCAAAAACCCTAATGCGGATCTGAGGAGCGGGAAAGAAAAAACTTACAGGTGCAGATCTACTGCGGAGGGTCGCCGCCGTTCTCTGGTTCGATCCAGGGTGATGCAGCGGCCTGGGACGAACACGATGGTGCGCTCTGCGGTGGCGGCGGAGCTCGAGCGACAGAGGTCACGAGAGGAAGGAGACGATGGAAAGGGGGAGAATGATAAGAAGACCGGTCGTGGCTATTTATAAGGAAGGACTGATAAGTGGGTGGAAAAAACGAGGAGGCCAAAATATGGTTATCTAGCTGCCAGGATGCCTTGATTCTCGGGATGGTCATTAAGATAAGGATCCGTTGAGATATGTTGGACAAAGTGTGAATTAAAAGAAGATGACGACATGGCGGGTTATCGCAAATCTAGAAGATGACGTCATGGCGGGTTATAAACTCTCGCACAATGAAGAGCAGAAGATTTTTCTAAGTGTTAAAGATTGACATGAACCAGTTCAAATCAATCTGGGCCTAATGTTGGGGATATAACTACTAGGTATGACCCGCCCAGGAGGGGCTGGGTTATACCTACGGCGATTCATCATATGAAGCCCGAGACGACATTTGAAGATGGTGGTTCAGTTAAGGGCCCAAGGCCCAAAGGCGGCTTAAGGCCCTTAGAAATAAACCGCCATATGTATATGACTTGTATTGTAAGGCAGGAATAGACAGACACCGAGCGGACATTGTTTATGAGCCGGCCAGGACTCTGTGAGCCGCTGGGCGTCGACCTCTGTATATAAAGGGACGACCCGGCGGTAGTTCAGGACAAGTAACATCAGATCAAGAACTAGGTCAAGCAAATTCGCTCCTTGGTAATCGAGACATAAGCAATCCCACCTCAAACTGGATTAAGCCATTACCTTCACCGCAAGGGGCCAAACCAGTATAAACTCCTGTGTCCTTTGTCCCGTTTTAACACCTTTAAGCTTCCTAGTTGCGATGGCTCCACGACTAAGTCCTTTTGCTAGGACATCTACCGTGACGTTTCCACGACACACACGAGAATTTCATCTAGTCACTTTCATCTTGTTGGTTTGATTCGCGTTCTCTACTTTGATATGTGGGTGGACCGGTGCTTGCTTGCTATCCTTACTTGAACAAGCTTCCCACTTATGATTAACCCCTCTCGCAAGCATCCGCAACTACGAAAGAAGAATTAAGATAGAATCTAACCATAACATTAAACATATGGATCCAAATCAACCCCTTACGAAATAGCGGATAAACTAGGGTTTAAGTTTCTATCACTCTAGCAACCCATCATCTCATAACTACTCGACAATGCATTCCCTTAGGCCCAAAGATGGTGAAGTGTCATGTAGTCGATGTTCACATAACACCACTAAGGGAATCACACCATACATATCATCACAATATCGAATGAATATCAAATTCACATGATTACATATGACGAGACTTCTCCCATGTCCTCAAGAAGAAAAGTAACTACTCACAAAACATATTCATTCTTAATATCAGACAGGTATTGAGTATCATGATAGCTTTGAACATATAATCTTCCACCAAATAAGCGGCTAGCATCAACTACAAGATGTAATCAACACTACTAGTCACCCACAGGTACCAATATGAGGTTTTGATGGAAAGATTGAACACAAGAGATGAACTAGGGTTTTGAGATAAGATGGTGTGTTGAAGATGTTGATGGAGATTGGCCCTCCCACGGTGAGAGGGTTGGTGGTGATGACAATAGCTTTGATTCCCCCCTCCCGGAGGGAAGTATCCCGACAGAATCGCTCCGCCGGAGAGCAAAAGTGCTCCTGCCCAAGTTCTGCCTGGAGACAGTGGTGCTCCATCCTGAAAGTCATCTCTTTATTTTTTTTCTAGGTCAAAAGACCTTATGTACCAGAAGATGGGCACAGGAGGTGGGCCAGGGAGTCCACTACCCACCAGGCGCGCTTGAGGGGGGGGGGGTAGGCGCGCCCTGGTGCCTAGTGGGCACCCGGGTGGTCTCCTCCAGTATTTATTTTCTCTAGTATTTTTAATATACTCCAAAATAAATCTCTGTATAATTTCAGCTCATTTGAAGATGTGCAGAATAGGTATCTCTGACGTAGCTTTTTCAGGTCCAGAATTCCAGCTGCCGGTATTCTCCCTTTTTTTTGTAAACCTTGCATATTATGAGAGAAAAGGCATTAGAATTACTCCAAAAAATATTATATTGCATGAAAACACTATAAATAAAAGTAGGAAAACATGATGTAAAATGGACATATCAGTGGCCACTTGGAGACATCAAGGGAGTATGAGCAATGGTTGGTTGAAGCCGACACAGTGGGAGGCAGTGGTGGGAATTGGGGATCGCTTTATCTAGAGTTGGACAATGGGCCTATGAGCTATGGATGATTTAAGGAATACGAGATTTAGGGTTGGGCCATAGGAAATGGATGTTGACCCACATGCCATAGGAATTATTTTCATTTCTTATTATCTTTTGGGTATCCACTGGGTTACCCATGGGAACAAGCTCATACCTATGCCCTACTCGTATATCTGTGGGTATGGATACCCATTACCCGTGGGTACAAAATCTCTCTAAGTCTTACCCATGCCCATTGTTTTCGGGTAGGGTACCCGCAGATACCCATACCCATGGGCAAAACTTCCATCCCTAAGAAGAGCCATGGGAGAGACAAGCTGACAGAGCACGACCCCTTGACATAATTCCACCTCTATAAATTCAGAAACATTCCCAAACCAACAGAGAGCCACCGAAACACTTTTTCCGCCGCTGCAAGCTTCTGTTGTTCCACGATCCCATCTGGAGGCCTTTTCTGGTACTCTACTGGAGGGAGAATCAATCATGGAGGGCTTCTACATCATCCTTGCTACCTTCCAATGATGCTAAGTAGGTCAACACAGACCTACAAGTCCATAGCTCGTAGCTAGATGGCCTGTTCTCTCTCTTTGATCTTCAATACAATGTTCTCCTTGGTGTTCTTGGAGTTCTATCCAGAGTAATCTTCTTTTGTGGTGTGTTTGTTGGGATCCGATGAATTGTGGGTTTATGATCTAAATATTCATGAGAAGTAATTGAGTCTTTTCTGAACTTTATTATGCATGATTGTTATAGTTGTTATTTCTCTCCGATCTATCTATTTGGTTTGGCCAACTAGGTTGATTTATCTTAAGTGGGAGAGGTGGTCTATAATGGGTTCAACTTGAAGTGCTCTATATCCCAGAGATAGAAGGGAACACGACATGTATTGTATTTTTTCCATTAAGGGTAAAATAACGGGGGTTTATTCATATTGATTGGGTTTACTTTGTCTACATCATGCCATCTTGCTTAAGGCGTTACTCTATTTTTTATTAACTTAATACCATAGATGCATGTTGGATAGCAGTCGACTGGTGGAGTAACAGTAGTAGATGTAGGCAGAGTCAGTCTACTTGTCTGGGACGTGATGCCTATATACATGATCATTGCCTTGAATATTGTCATAACTATGCACTTTTCTATCAATTGTCCAACAGTAATTTGTTGTCCCACCATATGCTATGTGTTCGTGAGAGAAGTCTCTAGTGAAAACAAAGGCCCCTGGTCTAGTTTACTCATATTATAACAATCAGAATACCTTTGCTCCAAAAAAAATTTCATTTATTTTATTTTGAAAGTTATCTATTTACCACTACAAGATTTGATCCTTACAAGTAACGAGTTCAAGGGGATTGACAACCCTCCTGCCTGCATTGGGTGCAAGTATTTGCTTTTCTGTGTGCAGGTGTTGTTCACGAGGCTTTGCGTGATTCTCCTATTGGTTCGATAAACCTTGGTTCTCGCTGAGGGAAATACTTATCTCCATTGTACCACATCTCCCCTCCTCTTAGGGGAAAATCCCAATGCAGCTCACAAGTAGCAGGAAGAATTTCTGGCACCGTTGCCGGGGAGACATCATTAAAACCTATCAAGTACCTCCACACGAACTATCATCTACTTGTTGTACTTTTTATTTGCCTTTTTATTTGCCATTGCCTCTTGCTTTTCATCTCCCCCACTTCTCATAAAAAACTAAAATACAAAAATATTTACTTTGTTGCTTTGCTCGTTTGCTTGCTTTGTCACTATGTCTCAAGAAAACACCAAGTTGTGTGATTTTTTTCAAATAATGGTAATAACGGTTTTATGAGTACTCCAATTGCTCTTCCCGCCACTAGTGCGGAGTCATATGATATTAGTGTTGCTTTGCTAAATCTTGTTACGAAAGAACACTTTTTCTGGAAATCCTAGTGAGGATGCTACATCCCATCTTAATACTTTCGTTGAATTATGTGATATGCAAAAGAAAAAAGATGTGGATAATGATATTATAAATTTGAAATTATTTCCTTTCTCGCTAAGAGATCATGCAAAATTTTGGTTTTTGTTAGGACCCCAATCCTAAGTCACACCGATCTAGCCTGTAACACTTCATATCATATTGCGGCCTCACGCACGGTATTCCCACGGCTGCAACCTAACCTTGGCCGGGACCGTTTGCGCCTTTTGGCTCACGTATATGACTGTGTCACTAGCATCCATATGACAGAGAACCCGGGCTGACATGGCTAGTTGTCGGGGCACACAAACAGGGGTGTATGTTTCCCCCTGACTTGTGCCCGGCAGGCAAGTCTCCGGCACAATAACAACAATGCAAACTACACCAAGCATCCAAAGCAAGGACAAGCAGAAGAGATAGCTCTTTGAGAAATCAAAGGGAGGATCAAGAAGACCAAGACAAGCCAAATAAGCAAGATGCCACTAAGGAGAAACCACCCTTGCCTCGCAGGCGAGCCTAGCAGGGTCGAGGTCACCCTGAAGGCAAGTCTCAAGACTCCCCCGGCAAGCTTGCCGGGGAAGCTGAGGGCGGATTATCCCGCCAAGGCGTCACGACGCCACCTCACAGCAACGTAGGTCACTTATCGGTGCAGTGTCGAGCCCCCTGGTGATTAGGTGGCTGTTATTTAGCATGCGGCATCCATTTTTGAGGAAGATCACCTCCAAATGACACCCGTCTAGGGGTGTGTCATGCAGGCAGGCAAGAAGATGGATAAATAGCACGACAAGGCTTTCCGGGCTACCCCCTTTACATGACAGTAAGAGGTGCATTTAATGCATCTTGTCCTGTCTGCAGAGTTAGGTATGATAGCACTGTGGCTATCTAATCACTGGATAATGACTGTTTTGCCATGGTGGTAACCCCTTGACCTATGAAAGGAGGGCCGCAGCTACCTTAGAGAGGATTCGAACCCTTGTACACTCATACGCGCGTAGCTGCTCTCGTCCTAAGGCGACCTTGCCGGGCTAGAGTGATGCGTCTCCACGATGGTCCATTCATCAATCCACCAAAGCAGGAGTAGAGTTTTACGCCTCACGGCCGCCGGAACCTGGGTAAAAGTGCATGTGTCATTGCTGCCGTGCTGCTCTACGGGCTCCGCTCTTTGCGCAATGTGCCCTTCCCCCTTGCTGAACCACAAAGGGGCCAATGGTCCTATAGGTGGCCGTGTTTAACCACCACATCTTTGGTGCACCAGGTAGGGGGACGACGCTTGTGCGAACCCGAGGGCATAAGCAACGCATCATCTTCGTCATCGTCTTCTCATTGACGGCTTCATCCTCCATAACACCCAAGAAAAGACGTGGCATGACGGGTCGGGAAGGAAGCGACATCGCTCCCTCACCAACCCTTTCCAGTTCCCATCACCTCTCTCCGCCGCGGCTACATCGGCGGCGGGATCAAGGCATGACTGCGGCATGACAACCCCAAACGGTTCAGGCAGCATGTTCACCGTGCGAGCCCAGTTCGAAAAAAGAGGCAAGGTGATAAGGTACATGGTTCCTCTATTTGCCACTATCACCTATCAATGATCGAGCTACACTGGGTTTAGTGTTGTCAACGTCGATGAGACCGCGCGAAACTCGGTCCAGCATTTGCCCCGCTAAGGGAAATCTTGAGTAGAGCGCCAGTGCGAATCCGTTGATTGACGCCCCGACAAGCACGCTTCGACAAGGTCGTCCGCATTGGCATGACTTTTACGCCAGCTGCCGTAAGATTGTTAAAAGTGTAAAGAGGAGGAGAGAGAAACCAGTCCTACCTTGCATCATATTCTATCGCTCACAAGATATCTATGATTCCTTCCTGCCCTTGCTGGGAACCGGAAAGCAACACGCGAGGCGCCATCCTCCCTAGGCACGCGGACGCGACAAGCAATTGCGACTAGAGGGGGGAAAGGAAGCACGGATGAAAGCTAAGTCCACATGTTCATTGCTCCTTTATATATCCAGACTCTGCATTTGCTTATCCCTCGGATACCAAGGTGTTTCGTATGAAGAAATCTTTCATGTGATGGCAGCTTGATGGATCGTCTGCGCCCCCGCTTTGTTCTGGGCCTACTCATGGGGCGGGTGGCTGCGTCAAAGACTCCTAAAGGAAAAACTTGCTGTGACATGTCCTCGCCAGCCAAATGCTAAGGACCCGCTCCACACATCAACTACAGCAGCATGTTGCTGGCATGCAACCAAAACACGTAAAAATAAACTAACCATACGAACACCCATGGATAAAACACAAGAGGGATAGCATGCATTCAGAATTAATTAAACATCAGTTCAGCACAAGTAAAAGAAGTACGGTGTCTAAACACAAGACATGCATAATGTTTTGTTACAGAGCAACACAACGACATGAATGGTTCAAGGCCGTGCTTGGCGGCCTTATGGAGCCCTGGGAACGGAGAGCACCTTGTCGGCAAAGAGGGCAGCTTTCTCCTTGGCAGCAAAAACACCAGCACCTGCTGGGAGCTTCCTGAAACCATTAGCAAGGTTGAGTTCAGGGTGGCGGTAGGCGAGGTTGCTCAAGACCATGAAGAGGGCATTGCGGCCAAGCTTTCGAGACTCGCTTTCAAAAAGGGCGTCTCTTCCTTCTTCATGAGTCTTCAACCCTTCAATCAACTCGTTAAAGAAGAGCCCTAACTTGATGCTCGGGACCTCGTGCCTGCCAACCGATAAGATTGGCCCCTCCATGCCCATTGTTGCAACCTGGCAGTGAGGCACTCAGCGATGTTGACTTGGCTCTTGATCCAAGGGTCAACCTGCTCGGATTGGTTTGCCAGCTTGTCCTCTACATCTTTCCGAAGGAGTCTCGCATTGTCTAGATCCTTCATCAGTTGCTTCTCACGGATACCACCAGGCTCGATTTCACTCTCTAGGGTGCCAATCCTTGCCTTCATGTCTTCAATAGCGCCGTTGGCAGTCTCAAGGTCCTGCTCTTGGAGGAGAGCTGCGATTGCACATCTTTCAGGGGGCGTCAGCCTTCTGCGCTTCTTCCTTGGGAGCTGTTGTTCCCTTGGTACTCCCGACAAACTCCTCTGTCAGCTTGGCCACATGTTGATCAAGATCGGCCTTGGCAATGGATGCTGCAGCAAGATCATCAGCAACCTTCTTCAGCTGAGCGACAGAGTCAGTGGTGAGCGCATCGAGGGCCGCCTTGTCCTAGTCCTCCAGCTCCTTGGTATGTTGCTGGACAAGGGCCTCCAGTTCCTCGTCTTTGCCACGAAGGGTGACCTCGAGTTTCTCTTCCCGGGAAGAGATATCCTTCTCCCTGGCATTCAGGAGCGTTGCACGCTTTGCCAGATGGGCCTCTCGGGCAATGACATCCTCCTTTGCCATGGAGACCATCTCCTACTGCCGCAAAAGGACTTGGAACTGCTTGCTGTGCCATTCACGCAGCTCGCTCCCCTTGTCCCTTAGCTTCTGGTCCATGCTGTTGGAAGAATTGCGCTGCTTCTTAAGTGCCTGCCACTTCTGACCGTACCCTGCCACAACAAATTCTAGACAAGACAGGTCCATGACGGTATTGACAGAGTCATTAGCTTCTCCAACTTGCTGAGACAGTGGCGCCATGATGCGCTGGATCTCCTCGTGAAGCTCTGTGCTCGTTGCCGCTAAAGAACTGGGGGCTCCGTGACCAGGTTGAGCCAGCACCAATGCTAGTCGACTTGAGGTTAGCTGTGGGATCCCAGCCGAGGTGCCAAACAATGGAGGAAGGCTCATGGTTTGAAGGGGATTTTCTCCTCAACCAATACCCTGATTCTGATGCACTGCCATGGGCTTTCTCTACTTCCTTTGGGGGCTCTTGAGTGCCCCCGGTGGCGTGTTCCTGCCCCTCCATGGCAGCAATTTTGATGGCTTCCTCGACAACATCTTTCCCAATGCTGGCCATCTCCTCCAACAACTCGGGCTCCTTGGCCAATGATATTGCTAGCAAAAGCGACACACAATTATGAGGAGGTAGAAGCATCGGAGGATCAAAGACTGGGAGCAAGATGATAAAGGAAAACAAATAAGTTACCGGGAGTTGTCCACCATGGAAGGTCTTCAGTTTCCCCAGCAACATCAGTTGCCGAGACATGGATGCCACCCCCTTCCCCGGTAACTATGGTGATAGCCTGGGCGGGGCCTTCCGTGGGAGTCTCTGTCAGGGTCCATTAGCTTGATCAACAGGTGGAGTGGGTCCCTCCTAGAAAGCCCCATCTTGGGCAGACTCCTCCTCCTTTGTGATTGGAGATGGGGGTGCTCTTCTACACCGTCCTTGGCGGGGGAAATCAGTCCCGTGTCTTCGTGTCGAGGGCTGGGCTGGGGGCTTGCCACTAGGTCATTCATGCTGCTCTCCGCCTGGCTGGTGCCTCCCGGGGACCTCGGTGGCTCTGCATGCCTGAGCCACTTGGCTCAGTGGACGATGGTCTCCTCCTCCTCCTCTTCTCTATCAAGGGCAGTAAACAAGATTGAATCAGCAAACCAACAAGTATGCTAGACTCAGATGAGAACAAAGAGTATTGTTCTTACTCAGAGTCCATGAGAATAGAGCCCAGCTCGAACTCCATAGATGGCAGAGGCGCCTTGCCTCTATTCAGGACCAGGGGAACATCACTCCCTGGTAACTTCAAGTAGCGCTTTCCTCCAGGCCGGAGAACCACTTGATCTCATCATCAAGCTTGGGTAATTGCTAGTCTCCTGCAACCCAATGAGCATTGCAATCTGGCATCCATTTCAGAATCTAGTCCCGGGCGGAGTTGATGTTCAGCGGGATAACACTTGCCGACAATTTGAATGGCCCAAGGCCACCGAACAGCTGTTCGCACAACCAGCCATGACTATAAACTGACAAGTTGTTGGCTAGGCCCGAGCACAGTCGCATCCTGTCCGCAGCATCCTCGTCCAGCCAGGTGAACCTGTCCCTTTTCTGCAAAGGCGCGATGCGGCGTCGGAGGAAATTGGCCCCCACTTGCTCGATGGTTAACCCGGCGGCTTTGATACAGATGATCCTGTTCAGCGCCGGGCGAAGCCTGTCGTTGGTGGCCCACCTTCCTCCAATCGTTGCCGTGCACAATACACTCCGTCCCCGCCTGGCAGAACTCTAGGGCATCCGTGTCCTGGATCCAACACTAGTCCGCCCTCCATTCTTCCCACCTGTTGCACTACTGACCAGGAAGCTAATCCCAACTTTCCCACGCCACCCGAGGGATCCAACTTACGTTCCCAGAGCGGTGGGATTTGTTCTCCACCCGCGGGACGAAGAAGTGTCAGAATAGATCCACATTGGTGGTGACCCTGACAAAGTTCTCACACAAGTGGGCGAAAATGACCAAGCAAGCCATTGCATTAGGCGTGAAGTCCAAAAGTTGAAACCCATATACCATCATTATTGATGTCTACTACACAACCTTCTTCTTGTAGACGTTGTTGGGCCTGCAAGTGCACATGTTTGTAGGATAGTAGCAAATTTCCCTCAAGTGGATGACCTAATGTTTATCAATTCGTGGGAGGCGTAGGATGAAGATGGTCTCTCTCAAACAACCCTGCAACCAAATAACAAAGAGTCTCTTGTGTCCCCAACATACCCAATACAATGGTAAATTGTATAGGTGCACTAGTTCGGCGAAGAGATGGTGATACAAGTGCAATATGGATGGTAGATATAGGTTTTTGTAATATGAAAATATAAAAACAGCAAGGTAACTAATGATAAAAGTGAGCGTAAACGGTATTGCAATGGTAGGAAAAAAGGCCTAGGGTTCATACTTTCACTAGTGCAAGTTCTCTCAACAATAATAACATAAATAGATCATATAACAATCCCTCAACATGCAACAAAGAGTCACTCCAAAGGCACTAATAGCGGAGAACAAACGAATAGATTATGGTAGGGTACGAAACCACCTCAAAGTTATTCTTTCGAATCAATTTATTCAATACTTCGTACTAGAATAACACCTTAAGACACAAATAAACCAAAACCCTAATGTCACCTAGATACTCCATTGTCACCTCAAGTATCCGTGGGCATGATTATACGATATGCATCACACAATCTCAGATTCATCTATTCAACCAACACAAAGTACTTCAAAGAGTGCCCCAAAGTTTCTACCGGAGAGTCAAGATGAAAACATGTGCCAACCCCTATGCATAGGTTCATGGGCGGAACCCGCAAGTTGATCACCAAAACATACATCAAGTGGCACGTGATATCCCATTGTCACCACAGATAAGCATGGCAAGACATACATCAAGTGTTCTCAAATCCTTAAAGACTCAATCCGATAAGATAACTTCAAGAGGAAAACTCAATTAATCACAAGAGAGTAGAGGGAGGGAGAAACACCATAAGATCCAACTATAATAGCAAAGCTCGCGATACATCAAGATCGTGCCATAGAGAGAAATGAGAGAGAGAGAGAGAGAGAGAGATCAAACACATAGCTACTGGTACATACCCTCAGCCCCGAGTGTGAACTACTCCCTCCTCATCATGGAGAGCATTGGGATGATGAAGATGGCCACCGGTGATGGGTTTCCCCTCCGGCAGGGTGCCGGAACGGACTCTCGAGAGGTTTTTGGTGGCTACAGAGGCTTGCGGCGGCAGAACTCCCGATCTATCTTTTGTTCCGATGGTTTTAGGGTATAAGGGAATATATAGGCAAAAGAAGTCTGTCGGGGGAGCCTCGAGGGGCCCACGAGAGTGGAGGGCGCGCCCAGGGGGTGGGCGCCCCCCCTATCTCGTGGCTTCCTCGATGCTCCCCTGGCTTGCACTCCAAGTTCCTGGGATTGGTTATGTTCCAAAAATAACTTTTTCGAAGGTTTCATTCCGTTTGGACTCCGTTTGATATTCCTTTTCTTCGAAATACTGAAATAGGCAATAAAACAGCAATATGGGCTGGGCCTCCAGTTAGTAGGTTAGTCCCAAAAGTAATATAAAAGTGTATAATAAAGTCCGTAATCATTGAAAACAGATAATAAAATAGCATGAATGCTTCATAAATTATAGATACGTTGGAGACGTATCAAGATCCCCAAGCTTAATTCCTACTCGTCCTCGAGTAGGTAAATGATAAAGAAAGAATTTATGAAGTGTGAATGCTAGAAGGTGCACAAGTTTGATCAATGATAATTTCAATCACCTTTTCTAGCATGATTATATGTCATAACAGTAGTTCATCTCCTAAAACTTCTCAAGATCAAGTAACAAGCTATTCACATGTTAAAGCATAGACCAAAAAATTTCTTGAAAACTAGCAAACTTCATTCTTAGTCATCAAACAATTGCAATTCATCCTATTTTCAGGAATAGCAAACTCCACATACTCAACTATCATATATTCTTCTACAATTGCTAACACTCATGCAATACTAATGGTTATGGAGTTTTAATCAGGCACTGAGAAAGATAGGGGCTTATAGTGTTGCCTCCCAACGTATTCACCTTTCGGTGATGTCAACAATAATAGTTCATGCTAACTTACATCCAATTGGATATATATATCAGCATCACCCTAGCACAAAGTGCTTGCCAAAGGATAAAATAAAAAAGGGAAAGGTGAAGATCACCTTGACTCTTGCATAAAGTAAAAGACATAAAGTAAAAGATAGGCCCTTCGCAGAGGGAAGCCGAGGTTGTCATGCGCTTTTAGGGTTGGATGCACAAAATATTAATGTGAATGAACTTCACTTTATATTGCCACTTGTATATGAACCTTTAGTATGCAGTCCGTCGCTTTTATTGCTTCCATAACAAGAGATCGAGGACTTTCCAAGGCAAGAGTGATACCGCAACCGCTATCAAGATGAAGAGCAACGCTATGGGAAACTCAAATTCACAATGCCCAAGTTCGATGGAAGCAATGATCCAGAAGAGTACCTCTCATGGGCATTGAAGGTCGACAAAATCTTTCGTTTGCACAACTATGAGGAAGAGAAGAAGATCGCAATGGCATCACTTGAGTTCCAAGACTGTGCTCATATGGTGGGAACAAGTCCTTGAGCGCCGAGAAGCAACAGGTGACCCTCCAATCACCACTTTGGCTCAAATGAAGGATGTCATGCGAGCACGATTTGTGCCCACCTACTACAACCGTGATCTCTCCAAGAAGCTACAACTCCTCAAGCAAGGAACAAAGAGTGTTGAAGAATACTACAAGGAAATGGAGATAGCCATGATTCGAGCCAATGTCAAGGAAGATGATGAGCAAACAATGGCACGATTCTTGAATGGACTCAATCATCCCATCAAGAAGATCGCCGACTTCCAACCCTACTCCAACCTCATCGAGCTAGTACATCAAGCGACCAAGGTGGAACGTCAAGTGCAAGATGACTTCAAGTACGCCAAGTACTCATCCAAGACATACGGCTTCTCCAACAATCAAGCTTCAACAACTCCTCCAACATCTACTTCAACCAAGCCTTCCCCAAGCAACGACGACAAGACAACATACAAGAAACCTTCGTCAAGTTCAAGTCGTCTTCCTCCTACTACAAGCAACTACAAGCCGCGTGCTTCTTCCTCTACTCCGACCGATGATACCGTCAAGACAAGTTCAATCAAGTGCTTCACATGTGGCGGCCGAGGCCATAAGTCCTTCCAATGCACCAACAAGCGCACTATGATCCTCAACGACGATGGCACGTACGACTCAATGAGTGAAGATGAAATGGAAGCTATTGAGCAAGTGGCCATGCACCGGCGTGAACGAGGATGAAGATGATCAAGTCTTTTGTGATGAAGATACGAGCCCCACTCTCGTTGTCTCCAAGGTCTTGACACTTCAACATCAACAAGAAGAAGACCAACGATGCCACATCTTCCACACCAAGGCCGGCATCAATGGAAAGTCCATCAAGGTCATCATCGATGGAGGTAGTTTCCACAACTTGGCAAGTGAAGAAGTATGCTCCAAGCTTCAATTGGTCAAGAGGAAGCACCCGCACCCCTACAAGGTTCAATGGCTAAGTGACTCTAGAACTATACGAGTTGAGCATACGGTCCAAGTATCCTTCAAAATTGGTGCATATGAAGACACTTTGGAGTGTGATGTGGTCCCAATGACCGTTTACCACCTCCTTCTTGGTCGACCATGGCAATTCGATCGTGGTGTCGTCCACAATGGGCGTACCAATCACTATGGCTTCAAGATGAAAGGAAAAGAATATGTGCTACGACCCATGTCTCCTAGTCAAGTGATAGCCGACAAGCAAGCCACCCACCATAGAGAGAAGAGTGAGAAAGTGAGCCACCAAAACATGAGTGAGAGCAACAAGCCACACCTGAGCGCCTCTTCGCCTAGAGAGAAAAACCTCATCCTATTTGCCACAAAAAGTGAGATGAGAGAAGTGTGTGAGAACCCATCGACTATGATGCACTTTGTCCTTGTGTGCAAGGATGGCAAACCAAAAACTAACACCACTCACGAGCTACCTTTGGTGTTTCAATCTCTTTTGCAGGAATTTCAAGATGTTTTCCCCGATGAGCTACCTCCGGGTCTACCTCCTCTACGACGCATTGAGCATCAATCGACCTCATCCCCAGAGCGCCACTTCCAAACAAAGCTCCATACCGTTTCAATCCCGAAGAAACCAAGGAGATTCAACGGCAAGTACAACAACTAATCGACAACGGTCATGTACGTGAAAGCTTAAGCCCTTGTGCCGTTCCCGTCATACTTGTGCCTAAGCCCGATGGAAGTTTCTGATTGTGTTCCAATTGTAGACCTATAAATGCTATCACCGTTCGCTATAGGTATCCCATTCCTCGCTTAGATGATATGCTTGATGAACTTAGTGGAGCCAACTTTTTCTCAAAAATTGATCTTAAAAGTGGCTATTATCAAATACGCATACAAGAAGGTGAAGAATGGAAAACTGCTTTCAAAACAAAATTTGGCTTATATGAATGGTTAGTCATGCCTATGGGTTTATCGGAGGCTCCTGGTACTTTTGTGCGTCTCATGCATCATGTACTTCGACCTTACATTGGAGTCTTTGTTGTGGTTTACTTCGATGATATTCTTGTGTTTAGCAAAACCATGAAAGAGCACCTCGATCATGTTAAGCTTGTTTTGCAAACACTTCGCAAGGAAAGTCTTTATGCAAACATGAAAAAGTGCACATTTGGTGTTGACAAAGTGGTTTTCTTGGGTTTCATTGTCTCTTCCAAGGGTGTCCATGTTGATGAAACTAAAATTGAAGCAATTAAAACTTGGCCCCAACCCACCAATTTGCAAGAAGTGCCAAGTTTTCTTGGTCTTGCAGGTTTTTATCGTCGCTTTGTGAAAAACTTTAGCACTATTGCCGCCCCTTTGCATGCTTTGAGTAAGAAAATGCTCCTTTTGTTTGGGGATCTTTGCAATCCACCGCTTTTGATGAGCTAAAATCTTTGCTTACTCATGCTCCGATTCTTTCTTTACCCAACTTTGACAAAACTTTTGAGGTTCATTGTGATGCAAGTGGTACCGGAATTGGCGGAGTTTTGATGCAAGAAAAATGAGCAATTGCATATTTTAGTGAAAAACTCTCCGGTGCTCAACTTAACTATCCCATCTATGACAAAGAATTGTATGCTTTAGTGCGTGTCCTACATGTTTGGGAACATTATCTTAGACCTCATGAGTTTGTCATACATACCGATCATGAAACGCTAAAGTACTTAAAAGGTCAAACTAAATTGAACAAGCGTCATGCCAAATGGAGTGAATTTATTGAATCTTTCCCATATGTGATCAAGTACATTAAGGGTAAGGAAAATGTAGTTGCCGATGCACTTTCACGCATATGCACGCTTGTCACTCAACTTGAGTTGAATGTTATTGGCTTTGAGCACATAAAAGACTTGTATGCTAGTGATCCATCTTTTGCACCTCATTATGCTAAATGTTTGACGCATACATCTTGGGAACAATATTACATCAAGGATGGTTATCTTATGAGAGCTAACAAACTATGCATTCCCGAGTCTTCTCTTCGTTTGCTCCTTTTGCAAGAGGCTCATGGAGGCGGACTCATGGGACACTTTGGACGCGACAAGACTTTCGCCACGCTCTCCAAGAACTACTTTTGGCCCAAGATGTTTCGCGAAGTCTCACGCTTCACCACAAGATGCTCTACATGCCGCAAAGCTAAGTCCAAAGCTCAATCTCATGGTCTTTACATGCCTCTTCCTATTCCTTATCAACCTTGGGAAGACATTAGTATGGATTTTGTACTTGGTTTGCCTAGAACTCAAAATGGAAAGGATTCCATGTTTATTGTTGTGGACCGATTTTCTAAGATGGCACATTTCATTCCTTGCAACAAGGTAGACGATGCTTCACATATTGCAAATATCTTTTGTAGGGAAATCTTGCGCCTCCATGGAATACCAAAGACAATCGTCTCCGACCGCGATGTCAAGTTCTTGAGTTACTTTTGGAAGACTCTATGCGCCAAGCTCGGAATCAAGCTCTTGTTCTCATCCGCATACCGTCCTCAAACCGACGGCCAAACGGAGGTGACGAACCAGACGCTATCCACTCTACTTACCGTGTTGATCAAGAAGAACATCAAGGAGTGGGAGGCGTGTCTACCCATCGCCGAGTACGCCTACAACCGCGCGAGACATTCGACTATCGGCAAGTCCCCCTTCGAGGTCGTCTACGGCTTCAACCCGTTGTCCCCATTGGACATTCTACCTCTACCTCTACAAGAGCGCACCAACATGGATGCGAGTGCACGAGCAAGCTACATCAAGAAGATGCATGAAGATACAAGAAACATCATCGAGCGCCAAGTACATCGACTAGCGACCAAGCTCAACGTCAACAAACAACCCATGATCTTCAACATAGGTGATCTCATGTGGCTACACCTTCGCAAGGACCGCTTCCCCAACGAACGCAAGTCCAAACTACTACCTCGAGCCGATGCACCATTCAAGGTGATAGCACGCTACAACGACAATGCCTACAAGATTGAACTCCCACGAGACAGGTACAACGTGAGCGACATCTTCAACGTCAAAGACCTCTCGCCTTTCCATGGTGATGAAGATCTTGATCCGAGGTCGGATCCTTTCGAAGGGAGGGGAGATGATGCGGAGCATCCTTCCATCATCCCCATGGACTATACATCAACACATCCAACCCCACAAGGACCAATGACAAGAGCTAGAGCACGTGCTTTGGAAACCGAGGTGAACTCCTTCCTACTAGACTTGCATATGGACACAAATGGAACATGTCTACTACCTCACCAAAATATGATATGCCTCCTTAGGTATGAAGTGGAACACCACCAAGGAGCTCAGGAGCATCCCCAAGGAGAAGGAGAACCACCCCAAGGCCATGAGGATCAAGACGGAGTGCAGCAGCAGCAAAACAGCAAGTCCCAGGCGACCCCGTGCGCACGGGCCCCCGAGACCCCGTGCCCACGGGCTATACAGGAACCCGGCGCTGGAGCACCCCGTGCGCACGGGCGTGTACCGTGTCCACGGGACCCCCGTGCGCACGGGCCTCCCAGGATGGGCGGCTGAGATGGCTTCTTCGGCTCCCCTTCTTCTCCTTCGACCCCAAGCCTATATATTCCGTACCTAGGGCCATGTTTAGGGTTAGCAAAGTATTAGATGAGATCTTGGTGAGCTTTTCTCCATTACCTTCTGTCACGCCCAATATGCGACCCCATCCAAAAGGAACTCGAAGGTCCCACCAAGGATAGACCCTCATATTGAAACCCTTTTGCAAGGTGGATATCATTACATCAACATCACATAATAGATAGGGATACATACATAAGGCATGCAATGCCACACGAATACAACATCATCTTACAAGAGATCAACATCCAACTACGGATGGAACACAAACAGAAGCTCAAACAATATCCACCCTGCTAGCCCAGGCTGCCGACCTGGAACCTATCCCCTGATCGAAGAAGAAGTAGAACAAGAACTCAACGCAAGCAAGCATCGCTCTCGCGTCAGGATCATCGCATAACCTGTACCTGCAACTGTTGTTGTAGTAATCTGTGAGCCACAAGGACTCAGCAATCCCATTACCATGGGTATCAAGACTAGCAAAGCTTAATGGGAAAGGAAGGGGTAAAGTGGTGAGATTGCAGCAGCGACTAAGCATATATGGTGGCTAACATACGCAAATGAGAGCGAGAAGAGAAACAAAGGAACGATCGTGAAGCTAGCAATGATCAAGAAGTGATCCTGAACTCCTACTTACGTCAATCATAACACAGAAATCGTGTTCACTTCCCGAACTCCGCCGAGAAGAGACCATCACGGCTACACACGCGGTTGATGCATTTTAATTCGGATCAGGTGTCAAGTTATCTACAACCGGACAATAACAAATTCCCATCTGCCACATAACTGCGGGCACGGCTCTCGAAAGTTTAAACCCTGCAGGGGTGTCCCAACTTAGACCATGACAAGCTCTCGCGATCAACGAAGGAATAGACCTTCTCCCAGGAAGACCCGATAAGTCTCGGAATCCCGGTTTACAAGACATTTCGACAATGGTAAAACAAGACCAGCAAGACCGCCCGATGCGCCGACATCCCGATAGGAGCTGCACATATCTCGTTCTCAGGGCAACACCGGATAAGCTAAGCGTACAGGTACCGACGAATCCAAGTTGCCAAGGAATGGTCCCGCACGGTGCTCTAGTTTGGACCAACACTTAGACAAGCATTGGCCCGGGGGGGGCTATAATAAAGATGACCCTTGGGTTAATTACTCCCAAGGGAAAAGTAGGTGGTGGTGATGCAAATGGTAAAACCAAGGGTGGGCCTTGCTGGACAAGTTTTATTCAAAGCGAACTGTCAGTGGGGTCCCATAAATCACCCGACCGCGTTAGGAACGCAAAATCCGGGAACATAACACCGGTATGACGGAAACTAGGGCGGCAAGAGTGGAACAAAACACCAGGCATAAGGCCAAGCCTTCCACCCTTTACCAAGTATTTAGATGCATTAATAATATAAGAGATATTGTGATATCCCAACCAAAAACCCTGTCCACCATGGAGAAATCTTCAACTTCACCTGCAACTAGCAATGCTATAAGAGAGGCTGAGCAAAAGCGGTAACATAGCCAAACAACGGTTTGCATAGGAAAGGTGTCAAAGGTTAGAGGTTCATGGCAATATGGGATGGCTTGATAAACAGGTAATAGGTAGCGCAGCATAGCGATAGAACGAAGCAACTAGCATAGCAATGATAGTAGTGAGATCCAGGGTAGCGATCATCTTGCCTAAAATCCCACTAGGAAGAAGAACGAGTCCATGAAGAAGATGAAGCCACGAAGACGAACCACACGTGAGCGAACGAATCCTCACGATCATAGCGAAGCGGGAACTATCGAGAAGAAGCACACAACATAGTAAACACACCACACATGAACAAGACATGATGCACAACAAGCATGATGCATGACAAAGCTACATGAAGCTACTCATGGCAAGAGATGATGCAAACAAGAACAACACATCAAAACAAGTTTAAATGAGGCCAGAAGCAACATATAACAATTCCGATAAGTCCTCATATGCATATTTCAAAATTGGTCCAGAACTGAATAAACATTAAGTTGAAGTTGTTAAACAGCAAGTTAAGATGCACCATGATGATCTACACGAGATTCTAGTCAAGTCACATATAAAGTTCATTAGATTTGGAGCTACGGCCTAGAAGATATGAGCAAAACAAGTTAAACATGGCATTGATGCAAAATGCATACAAACATCAAGCAAACACCTCAAAACAAGGATGCAACATGATAATATGGAACTACATGCAAAAACAAGCAAGTTTCATATATAGCACACTCAAAACGGAGCAACGGTGCAACACATGCACACTATACAAGTCATAACAACAATCTGTCCATAACAGCAACTAGGCATCTTGCAAGCATCAAAACAACATGCTACAGCGCCTCAATATGAAAACAAAAGGCATGGGCATGAAGTACAGGTAAAGCATAACAAAACATGAACACTAAGCTATCTCCATAAATCACTAGAACATGCTCCAAAACACAAGATTGCAAATAATAACAGTTTCAGACTTGGCAGAAATAACATCAGGTTGCAATGTTTAGAGCTATCAAACAACATGTTACAGGAACTTATCATGGCAAAAAAAAGGCATGGCATGAAACTACTAAATGCATAAATCAAAAGTCCCTTACTGGCCATAAGCCAAAAAGGAACAGAAGATATGATGGCACCCATGTAAACATGGCAAGTTATATTACAGATTCATACATAGCAGGAACAACAATAAGTAGGCATGTTGGTGAGCTTGAACCACTCACCACAGAGCAATACATGGCATGGCAAGGCAACCAACAGTAAGAATACATGTTTATGAAGCTAAGCATGGCAAGAGCAAGGTCATAGGGTGCATGGAACACTAGCAAAACACATGGGAACAAGTGAACTTGATGTTAACAGACTGACAGCAACATCATCAAGCAACTTTGGAGCAAGATAACAACATGTTCCAGCAGGATATAATTGCAACCAAGGGCATTAATGGGTAGAGCAAGCCATGTATAACAAAACATCCTTAGTGACCAAACTCTAGATTATGCTTAGAACGACTTGTAGAAGCATGTTAACATAGCAACAAAATATAACAGAATCTGTCAGGAAAACAGCAACAGCAACTACCCTACTTAACAAGCTCTATGCACTCAGCACACAACTCACAAAAATACATGGATGGCACCTATGGAAAGATGGCATGGCATAGATCAACATACATGTAGACATCAACCTCATAGGATGCACACATCAATCATGGCAAAAATGATAAATGAGCAAGTTATAACAGTTTCAGCAGGTTAACATCAACATGCACTCTTCCAACAGCATTTCGGGCATCAAGATGAGCTCGAATGAAAATGATGCAATGGAATGAAATGAAGTACTCGTCGAGACGAACAATTTGACATATTACATGCACGAAACGGAGCTACGGATGCAGAGATACAATGCGATGAACATGGCATGATTATATGAAAAACTGGGGACTTAGTGGATTCGGGGTCAACCTTCGATCTGCACGGTTTTCGAGGCGGCGGCGCGAGCTCGCCGGAGAGGTCGCCGGAGATGACGGGGGAGACACCGGGGAGGCTGGATATGGCGGATCCGGACCGGATCTCGCCGGATCCGGCCGGATCCCGGCGAGGGAGGGCGCGGGGCGCGGTTGCGGGCGCGTGGAGGACTCGGCGCGGCGCGCTGGGACGGGTCGCCGGCGACAGCAAACAAGCAGCGGTGGGCGGCGCTTCGAGGCACGAAGCGAAGCGGAGGCTGGGGGGCGGCGGAGGCGGCAGGGAGTCGGGCGCTGGGAGGCGCGGGCGGCGCCGCCGCGCGTGGCGCGCCGCCAGGACGGCAGCGCTTGAGCACGGGCGAGGCGCGAGGCGCTTCGGCGGCGGCGGCGAGGCGGGCAGCGAGGCCTCGCTCGGGCGGGCGGGCGGCGCGGAGAGACAGCGGCACCCATGTGGCGGCCGCAGATTGGCCGGGGTGCGGGGCGGACACATCCGGTCGCCGGGCGGACATGTCCGGCGGCGCGGAAGGGACGGATCTAGGGTTTCGTCCGCGAAAATGGAAGGGGAGGGTCTATATATAGGTAGAGGGAGCTAGGAGAGTCCAAATGAGGAGCGGTTTTCGGCCACGCGATCGTGATCGAATGACCGAGAGCATGGAGGGGAGTTAGATGGGCTTTGGGCCACTTTGGAAGGGGTGTTGGGCTGCAACAAAAGAGGCTTCTGCGGTTACCCGGTTAACCGTTGGAGTATCAAACGACCTCCAAATGGCACGAAACTTGACAGGCGGTCTACCGGTGGTGTACCAAGGCCGCTTGGCAAACCTCGGGCCATTCCGAGAATGTTTAACCCGCACAAGAGAAGAGGCAAAAAGGGGACGCCGGAGGACATAGGAGTGCCGGATTGCAAAACGGACAACGGGAAAAATGCTCGGATGCATGAGACGAACACGTATGCGAATGCAATGCACATGATGACATGATATGAAATGCATATGATGACATGGCAAAGTGCAACACGCAAGCAAATGACATGGCAACGGCGGCGAATAACTGGCGGACACCTGGCGCAACGAATCCGGGGCGTTACACCTTCCCTCTTTGAGGATCAAGACCCCATAGGGAAGAATCCTTGAGGATTTCAAGACCTCCATTAGGAGAAGACTACCACCAAGACCCCTCTTCCTTTGGATTTGGGATGAACTTTGCCATTGTATCGTTCCTTTGATTGTGTTTGATACTTGTGGATCTTGTGTTGTTACTCTAGTGGATGTGTAATCGGGAATTGTTGGAGTGATTATCTCTTTGTGTTCATCCTTGTGTTCTTGTTGTTCTTGTGATTTCCCTCCTTTTTCCCCCTCCAAGTGTGAAAAGGTCCTCCCTAGGGTTCTACCCTACATCATTAGGCTTTTGGCTACTCTTGAATATATTGGGGTGCCTTGGGAATCCCCAAGCTTAGGCTCTTGCCACTCCTTATTCCATAGTCCATCGAATCTTTACCCAAAACTTGAAAACTTCACAACACAAAACTCAACAGAAAATCGTAAGCTCCGTTAGTATAAGAAAATAAAACCACCACTTAGGTACTGTAATGAACTCATTGTAAATTCATATTGATGTAATATCTACTTTATTCCAACTTATCTATGGTTCATACCCTCCGATACTACTCATAGATTCATCAAAATAAGCAAACAACACATAGAAAACAGAATCTGTCAAAAACAGAACAGTTTGTAGTAATCTGTATCAAACATATACTTATGGAACTCCAAAACTCCTACCAAATTAGGAAGTCCTAAGAAATTTGTGTACCAATCCATATAAAAAACAATAAGATCATAAGCACGTTTCTGTGAATTAACAAAACTAATTTACTGGGTGCAAAAGTTTCTGATTCTCAGCAGGATCAGCACAACTATCACCGTAAGCTATCCTAAAGGTCTTACTTGGAACTTTATAGAAACAAAAACCATAAGACATGATTACTACAGTAGAATAATCATGTGGACACACAAAAACAGTAAGGATAAATATTGGGTTGTCTCCCAACAAGCGCTTTTCTTTAATGCCTTTCCAGCTAGGCATGATAATGAAAATGATGCTCACATAAAAGATAAGAATTGAAACATAACGGGAGCATCATGAAGCATATGGCTAGCACATTTAAGCCTAACCCACTTCCTATGAATAAGTATTTCTTGAGCAAACAACTTATGGGAACAATAATCAACTAGCAAAGGAAGGTAAAACAAGCATAGCTTCAAGATTTTCAACACATAGAGAGGAAACATGACATTATTGCAATTCCCACAAGCATATATTCCTCCCTCATAATAATTTTCAGTAGCATCATGAATGAATTCAACAATATAACCAGAACCTAAAGCATTCTTTTCATGATCTACTTGCATAGAAAATTTACTACTCTCCACATAAGCAAAACTCTTCTCATGAATAGTAGTGGGAGCAAACTCAACAAAATAATTATCATGTGAGGCATAATCCAATTGAAAAAAAATCACAATGACAAGTTTCATGGATTTCATTATTCTTAATAGCATACAAGTCATCACAATAATCATCATAGATAGCAACTTTGTTCTCATAATCAATTGGAACCTCTTCCGAAATAGTGGAATCATCACTAAATAAAGTTGACACTCTTCCAAATCCACTTTCATGTTCATCACAATAAGATTCAACATCCTCCAAAATAGTGGGATCACTACTTCCTAAAGTTGACACTCTTCCAAACCCACTTTCATCAATATAATCATCATAAATAGGAGGCATGCTTTCATCATAACAACTTTACATATCAAAACTTGGGGGACAAAAGATATCATATTCATCAAACATAGCTTCCCCAAGCTTGTGGATTTGCATATCATTAGCATCATGGATATTCAAGGAATTCATACTAACAACATTGCAATCATGCTCATCATACATAGACCTAGTACCAAACATTCTAATGCATTATTCTTCTAGCACATGAGCACAATTTTCCTTTTCATCATACTCACGAAAGATATTAAAAAGATGAAGCGTATGAGACAAACTTAATTCCATTTTTTGTAGTTTTATAAACTAGTGATAAAACAAGAAACAAAAAGATTCGATTGCAAGATCTAAAGATATACCTTCAAGCACTCACATCCCCGGCAACGGCGCCAGAAAAGAGCTTGATGTCTACTACACAACCTTCTTCTTGTAGACGTTGTTGGGCCTGCAAGTGCACAGGTTTGTAGGACAGTAGCAAATTTCCCTCAAGTGGATGACCTAAGGTTTATCAATCCATGGGAGGCGTAGGATGAAGATGGTCTCTCTCAAACAACCCTGCAACCAAATAACAAAGAGTCTCTTGTGTCCCCAACACACCCAATACAACGGTAAATTGTATAGGTGCACTAGTTCGGCGAAGAGATGGTGATAAAAGTGCAATATGGATGGTAGATATAGGTTTTTCTAATCTCAATATAAAAACAGCAAGGTAACTAATGATAAAAGTGAGCGTAAATGGTATTGCAATGGTAGGAAACAAGGCCTAGGGTTCATACTTTCACTAGTGCAAGTTCTCTCAACAATAATAACATAAATAGATCATATAACAATCCCTCAACATGCAACAAAGAGTCACTCCAAAGCCACTAATAGCGGAGAACAAACAAAGAGATTATGGTAGGGTACGGAACCACCTCAAAGTTATTCTTTCGGAACAATCTATTCAAGACTTCGTACTAGAATAACACCTTAAGACACAAATCAACCAAAACCCTAATGTCACCTAGATACTCCATTGTCACCTCAAGAATCTGTGGGCATGATTATACGATATGCATCACACAATCTCATATTCATCTATTCAACCAACACAAAGTACTTCAAAGAGTGCCCCAAAGTTTCTATCAGAGAGTCAAGACGAAAACGTGTGCCAACCCCTATGCATAGGTTCATGGGCGTAACCTGCAAGTTGATCACCAAAACATACATCAAGTGGCACGTGATATCCCATTGTCACCACAGATAAGCACGGCAAGACATACATCAAGTGTTCTCAAATCCTTAAAGACTCAATCCGATAAGATAACTTCAAGAGGAAAACTCAATTCATCACAAGAGAGTAGAGGGGGGAGAAACATCATAAGATCTAACTATAATAGCAAAGCTCGCGATACATCAAGATCGTGCAATAGAGAGAACACGAGAGAGAGATCAAACACATAGCTACTGGTACATACCCTCAGCCCTGAGGGTGAACTACTCCCTCCTCATCATGGAGAGCGCCGGGATGATGTAGATGGCCACCGGTGATGGGTTCCCCCTCCGGCAGGGTGCCGGAATGGGCTCCTGAGAGGTTTTTGGTGGCTACAGAGGCTTGCGGCAGTGGAACTCCCGATCTATCTTCTGTTTCGATGGTTTTAGGGTATAAGGGAATATATAGGCAAAAGAAGTCGGTCGGGGGAGCCTCAAGGGGCCCACAAGAGTGGAGGGCGTGCCCAGGGGGGTGGGCGCGTCCCCTATCTCGTGGCTTCCTCGATGCTCCCCTGGCTTGCACTCCAAGTTCCTGGGATTGGTTCTGTTCCAAAAATAACTTTTCCGAAGGTTTCATTCCGTTTGGACTCCGTTTGATATTCCTTTTCTTCGAAATACTGAAACAGGCAATAAAACAGCAATGTGGGTTGGGCCTCCGGTTAGTAAGTTAGTCCCAAAAGTAATATAAAAGTGTATAATAAAGCCCGTAATCATTCAAAACAGATAATAAAATAGCATGAATGCTTCATAAATTATAGATACGTTGGAGACGTATCAATTATCACCTCAAAGAAATCTGAAAACGTGGGGCAGAGGCCGCAAAATAAGTATGCACAGAAAAACCGATATGAATTCAGCGGATCATCTTCTCCTTCTGGAAAGACCAAGGGCGCCCCATGCCCCTTTGGAACTTCCGTCCCCCACATATATCCTTACCTTGCAACCAGGGTATCACTGTCTAGGTTCGACAGGAAGAAAACCACATCTCCCCATCGCTTCTTGTCCAAATCTGCTGCCCTCTTCTTGTTCCCCTCTGTGGCCATCTCCTTTACGGCGGCCTCCTGCTTCCCTTTCACGGCAGCGGCTTTCTTCCTGATCTTCTGGAGCTTTGGAGGAAATGGATGGCCGAGCAAGGTGTCAAAAGCGGATGTGGGTGCAAGAACCGGTGCTCTGGCTCGAGGAGGAAGACGATGGAGAAACATGTGCGAATGGGACACGCCTTTCCACGTTTTCCCCTTTATGAGGAACGAACATGGGGGGAGGAGCGGCGCTTCGCCACTTTCCCTCAGAAAGTTACTATTTTATATTAACTGCTACAGTCCCACAACCCCACGACATGCAGTAATTATGCGGAGTGGACGTTGGATTGATGTTCATCATAACAAATCGCTGCGCGCGCAACATCTCTTTGACACGTGTTTGTGCACCATTTTGGGGCCTAACCCAAAGTGCCCGGCAACACGTATGGCTCAGGCCCGGGGGCTTCTGTCGGGGTACACAAACAGGGGTGTATGTTTCCCCCTGACTTGTGCCCGGATAGGCAAGTCTCCGTCACAACAACAACAAAGAAAACTACATTAAGCATCCAAAACAAGGCCAAGCAAAAGAGATAGCTCTTTGAGAAATCAATGGGCGGATCAGGAAGACCAAGACAAGCCAAATAAGCAAGATGTCACTAAGGAGAAACCTCCCTTGCCGGGCAGGCGAGCCTGGCAGGGCCGAGGTCACCCCGAAGGCAAGTCTCAAGACTCCCCCGACAAGCTTGCCGGGGACACTGAGGGCGGATTACCGCGCCAAGGCGTCACCGCTCCACCTCACAGCGACGCAGGTCACTTATCGGTGCGGTGTCGAGCCCCCTGGTGATTAGGTGGCTGTTTTTTAGCACGTGGAAGCCATTTCTGAGGAAGATCACCTCCAAATGACAGACGTCCAGGGGCGTGTCATGCAGGCTTGCGAGAAGATAGATAAATAGCACGATAAGGCTTGCCGGGCTTTTCCCACGAGGTGACAATAAGTGGTGCATTTAATGCACCTTGTCATGTCTGCAGAGTTAGGTATGATAGCACTGTGGCTATCTAATCACTAAATAATGACTGTTTTGCCATTGTGGTAATACTTGACCTATAAAAGGAGGGTCGTGGCTACCTTAGAGAGGATTTGGACCCTTGTACACTCATACACGCGTAGCTGCTCTCGTCTTGAGGCGACCTTTGTTGGTCTAGAGCGCTGCGTCTCCACCATAGTCCATTCATCAATCCACCAAAGCAGGAGTAGGGTTTTACGCCTCGTGGCGGCCCGAACATGGGTAAAAAGTGCCTGTGTCATTGCTACTGTGTGAAGCATATGACTAGCACATTTAAGTCTAACCCTCTTCCTATGCACAGGGATTTTGTGAGCAAACACCTTATGGGGACAAGAATCAATTAGCATAGGAAGGTAAAACAAGCAAATCTTCAAGATTTTCAACACATAGAGAGGAAACTTGATATTATTGAAATTCCTACAAGCATATATTCCTCCCTCATAATAATTTTCAGTAGCATCATGAATGAATTCAACAATATTACCATCACATAAAGCATTATTTTCATGATCCCCAAGCGTAGAAAATTTACTACTCTCCCTCATTCGAAATAGTGGGAGTGTCATAAGAAACTCGAATACTATAAATTGTTTCCACATTAAAAGAGTAATGTTAAGAAAAAGGGTAATCATAATCATGACTAGTTTTATAAATATAATCATCACTACTTTTTATAACATAAGTGTCATCACAATAATCATCATAAGTAGCAACTTTGTTCTCATCATAATCAATTGAAACCTCTTCCAAGATAGTGGAATCGTTGCTAAATAAAGTCATGACCTCTCCAAATCCACTTTTATCATTATAATAAGATTCAACACCCTCCAAAATAGTGGGATCACTACTTCCTAAAGTTGACACTCTTCCAAACTGTTGGGGAACGTAGTAATTTCAAAAAAATTCCTACGCACACGCAAGATCATGGTGATGCATAGCAACGAGAGGGGAGAGTGTTGTCTACGTACCCTCGTAGACCGAAGCGGAAGCGTTGACGCAACATAGAGGAAGTAGTCGTACGTCTTCCCGGTCCAACCGATCCAAGCATTGTTACTCCGGCACCTCCGAGTTCTTGACACACGTATAGCTCGATGACGCACCCCCGTTCTCCGATCCAGCAGAGGCGCGGGGGGGGGGAGTTCCGTCAGCACGACAGCGTGGTGACGATCTTGATGTTCTCCTGTCGCAGGGCTTCGCCTAAGCACCGCTACAATATGACCGAGGTGTAATATCGTGGAGGGGGGCACCGCACACGGCTAAGGAGCGATCTCAATGATCAACTTGTGTGTCTAGGGTGCCCCCTACCCCGTATATAAATAGGGAGGGGAGGCCGGCCGCCCCTTGGGCGCGCCAAGGAGGAGGAATCCTCCTCCTAGTAGGAGTAGGATTCCTCCTTTCCTACTCCTACTAGGAGGGAAGGAAGGAGGAGGGGGAAGGAAGGCGCCCCCCTCTCCCATCAATTGGATTGGAGGGAGAGGCACGCCCCACACCTGGCCGCCCCTCTCTCTTCCCACCTAGGCCCAAGTGGCCCATTAACTCTCCCGGGGGGTTCCGGTAACCCCCCGGCACTCCGTTTTTCTTCGAAAACTTCCGGAACCTTTCCGGTGTCCGAATATAGTCGTCCAATATATCAATCTTTATGTCTCGACCATTCCGAGACTCCTCGTCATGTCCGTGATCACATCCGGGACTCCGAACAAACTTCGGTACATCAAAATACATAAACTCATAATATAACTATCATCGAAACCTTAAGCCTACGGACCCTACGGTTCGAGAACAATGTAGACATGACCGAGACACGTCTCCGGTCAATAACCAATAGCGGGACCTGGATGCCCATATTGGTTCCTACATATTCTACGAAGATCTTTATCGGTCAAACCGCACAACAACATACGTTGTTCCCTTTGTCATCGGTATGTTACTTGCCCGAGATTTGATCGTCGATCCAATACCTAGTTCAATCTCGTTACCGGCAAGTCTCTTTACTCGTTCGTGTACGTCATCTCATAACTAACTCATTAGTTACATGCTTGCAAGGCTTAGGTGATGAGTATTACCGAGAGGGCCCAGAGATACCTCTCAGACAATCGGAGTAACAAATTCTAATCTCGAATTATGCCAACCCAACATGTACCTTCGGAGACACCTGTAGTACTCCTTTATAATCACCCGATTCGTTGTGACGTTTGGTAGCACACAAAGTGTTCCTCCGGTAAATGGGAGTTGCACAATCCTCATAGTTACGAGAACATGTATAAATCATGAAGGAAGCAATAGCGAGAATACTAAGCGATCAAGTGCTAAGCTAACAGAATGGGTCATGTCAATCACATCATTCTCCTAATGATGTGATCCCACTAATCAAATGACAACACATGTCTATGGTCGAAACATAACCATCTTTGATTAATGAGCTAGTCAAGTAGAGGCATACTAGTGACTATAGTTTTGTCTATGTATTCACACATGTATCATGTTTCCGGATAATACAATTCTAGCATGAATAATAAACATTTATCATGATATGAGGAAATAAATAATAACTTTATTATTGCCTCTAGGGCATATTTCCTTGAGTCTCCCACTTGCACTAGAGTCAATAATCTAGATTACATGGTAATGATTCTAACACCCATGGAGTCTTGGTGCTGATCATGTTTTGCTCGTGAGAGAGGTTAGTCAGCAGGTCTGCAACATTCATCAGTATGTATCTTGCAAATCTCTATGTCTCCCACTTGGACTTGGTCCCGAATGGAATTGAAGCGTCTCTTGATGTGCTTGGTCCTCTTGTGAAATCTGGATTCCTTTGCCAAAGCAATTGCACCATATTGTCACGAAGATCTTCATTGGTCCCGATGCACTAGGTATGACACCTAGATCGGAAATGAACTCCTTCATCCGACTCCTTCATTTGCTGCTTGAAGCAGCTATATACTCCGCTTCACATGTAGATCCCGCCACGAAGCTTTGTTTAGAACTGCACCAACTTACAGCTCCACCGTTTAATAAAAACACGATCCGGTTTGCGATTTAGAATCGTCCGGATCGATGTCAAAGCTTACATCGGCGTAACCATTTACGACTAGCTCTTTGTCACCTCCATATCGAGAAACATATCCTTAGTCCTTTTCGGTATTTCAGATGTTCTTGACCGCTGTCGATGATCCACTCTGGATTACTTTGGTAACTTCTGCCAAGCTTATTGCTAAGCATCGTCAGTCTGGTACACAACATTGCATACATGATAGAGCCTATGGCTGAAGCATAGGAACATTTTTCATTTTCTCTCTATCTTCTGCTGTGGTCGGGCATTGAGTTTGACTCAACTTCACATCTTGTAGCACGGCAAGAACCCTTTCTTTGCACGATCCATTTTGAACTTTTCAAAATCTTGTCAAGGTATGTGCTTTGTGAAAGTCCTATTAAGCGTCTTGATCTATCTCTATAGATCTTGATGCCCAATATGTAAGCAGCTTCACCGAGGTCTTTCATTGAAAAACTTTTATTCAAGTATCCCTTTATGCTATCCGAAATTCTATATCATTTTCAATTAACAATATGTCATCAACATATAAAACTAGAAATGCTACTGAGCTCCCACTCACTTTCTTGTAAATCTGAGCTTCTCCAAAAGTCTCATATAAAACCATATGCTTTGATCACACTATCAAAGCGTTTATTCCAACTCGAGATGCTTGCACCAGTCCATAAATGGAACGCTAGAGCTTGCACACTTTGTTATCACCTTTTGGATCAACAAAACCTTCCGCTGCATCATATACAACTCTTCTTCTAGAAATCCATTCAAGAATGCGTCTTGACATCCATCGCCAAATTTCATAATCATGAAATGCAGCAATAGCCAACATGATTCGGACAGACTTAAGCATCGCTTCTGGTGAGAAAGTCTCATCGTAGTCAACTCCTTGAACTTGTCGAAAACCTTTCGCAACAAGTCGAGCTTTGTAGACGATAACATTACCATCAGCGTCGGTCTTCTTCTTAAAGATCCATTTATTCTCAATGGCTTGCCGATCATCGGGCAAGTCAACCAAAATCCATACTTTGTTTTCATACATGGATCCCATCTCGATTTCATGGCCTCTAGCCATTTTGCGAATCTGAGCTCATCATCGCTTCCTCATAGTTTGTAGGTTCATCATGGTCAAGTAACATGACTTCGAGAATATGATTACCGTACCATTCAGTGCGGATCTTACTCTGGTAGACCTCGAGGTTCAAGATAGAAACTTGATCTGAAGTTTCATGATCAATATCATTATCTTCCTCACTAATTGGTGTAGTTGTCACAGAACCGGTTCTTGTGATGAACTACCTTCAATAAGGGAGTAGATACAGTTATCTCATCAAGTTCTACTTTCCTCCCACTCACTTCTTTCAAGAGAAACTCCTTCTCTAGAAAGGATCCGAATTTAGCAACGAAAATCTTGCCCTCAGATCTGTGATAGAAGGTGTACCCAATAGTCTCCTTTGTGTATCCTATGAAGACACATTTCTCCGATTTGGGTTCGAGCTTATCTGGTTGAAGTTTCTTCACATAAGCATCGCAGCCCCAAACTTTAAGAAACGACAACTTTGGTTTCTTGCCAAACCACAGTTCATAAGGCGTCGTCTCAACGGATTTTGATGGTGCCCTATTTAACGTGAATGCGGCCGTCTCTAAAGCATAACCCCAAAACGATAGCGGTAAATCGATAAGAGACATCATAGATCGAACCATATCAAGTAAAGTACGATTACGACGTTCGGACACACCATTTCGTTGTGGTGTTCCAGGTGGCGTAAGTTGCGAAACTATTCCGCATTGTTTCAAATGTAAACCAACCTCGTAACTCAAATATTCTCCTCCACGATCAGATCGTAGAAACTTTATTTTCTTGTTACGATGATTTTCTACTTCACTCTGAAATTCTTTGAACTTTTCAAACGTTTCAGACTTGTGCTTCATTAAGTAGATATACCCGTATCTGCTCAAATCATCTGTGAAGGTGAGAAAATAACGATATCCGCCACGAGCCTCAACATTCATCGGGCCACATACATCTGTATGTATGATTTATAATAAATCTGTTGCTCTCTCCATAGATCCGGAGAATGGTGTTTTAGTCATCTTGCCCATGAGGCACGGTTCGCAAGTACCAAGTGATTCATAATCAAGTGATTCCAGAAGTCCATCAGTATGGAGTTTCTTCATGTGTTTTACACCGATATGACCTAAACGGCAGTGCCACAAATAAGTTGCACTATCATTATCAACTCTGCATCTTTTGGCTTCAACATTATGAATACGTGTATCACCACTATCGAGATTCAATAAAAATAGACCACTCTTCAAGGGTGCATGACCATAAAAGATATTACTCATATAAATAGAACAACCATTATTCTCTGATTTAAATGAATAACCGTCTCGCATCAAACAAGATCCAGATATAATGTTCATGCTCAACGCAGCACCAAATAACAATTATCCGGGTCTAAAACTAATCCCGATGGTAGATGTAGAGGTAGCGTGCGACCGCGATCACATCGACTTTGGAACCATTTCCCACGCGCATCGTCACCTCGTCCTTAGCTAATCTTCGCAATCCGTAGTCCTGTTTGAGTTGCAAATATTAGCAATGTAACCAATATCAAATACCAGTGCTCTGCGAGCATTAGTAAGGTACACATCAATAACATGTATATCACATATACCTTTGTTCACTTTGCCATCCTTCTTATCCGCCAAATACTTGGGGCAGTTCCGCTTCCGGTGTCGATCGCTTGCGAGAAGCACTCGATTTAGGCTTAGGTCCAGACTTGGGTTTCTTCTCTTGAGCAAAGACTTGCTTGCTGTTCTTTTGAAGTTCCTTTTTCTTCCCTTTGCCCTTCTTCTTGAAACTAGTGGTCTTGTTAACCATCAACACTTGATGCTCTTTCTTGATTTCTACCTCCGCGACTTTCAAATTGCGAAGAGCTCGGGAATAGTCTTGTTCATCCCTTGCATATTATAGTTCATCACAAAGCTCTTGTAGCTTGGTGGCGATGATTGGAGAATTACATCAATGACACTATCATCCGGAAGATTAACTCCCGGTTGAATCAAGTGATTATTATACCCGGACATTTTGAGTATATGCTCACTTGTGAATCTGTTCTCCTCCATCTTGCAAACAGTAGAACTTATTGGAGACTACATATCTCTCAATCTGGGCATCTGCTTGAAATATTAACTTCAACTCCTGGAACATCTCATATGCTCCATGACGTTGAAAACGTCGTTGAAGACCCGGTTCTAAGCCGTAAAGCATGGCATGCTGAACTATAGAGTAGTCATCGGCTTTGCTCGCGGACGTTCTTAACGTCGTCGGTTGCATCAGCGGCGAGCACGGCACCTAGCGGTGCTTCGGGGCGTAACTCTTACGTGCAGCAATGAGGATAATCCTTAGGTTCTGGACCCGATCCATGTAATTGCTACCATCATCTTTCAACTTTGCTTTCTCAAGGAAGCATTAAAATTCAACGGAACAACAAAGACGAGCCATCTATCTACAAACAAACATAGACTAGCAAAATACTATCGGTACTAAGTTCATGATAAATTTAAGTTCAATTAATCATATTACTAAAGAACTCCCACTTAGGCAGACATCTCTCTAGTCATCTAAGTGATCACGTGATCCAAATCAACTAAACCATGTCCGATCATCACGTGAGATGGAGTAGTTTCAATGGTGAACATCTCTATGTTGATCATATCTACTATATGATTCACGCTCGACCTTCGGTCTCCGTGTTACGAGGCCATATCTGTATATGCTAGGCTCGTCAAGTATAACTTTGAGTATTCGCGTGTGCAACTGTTTTGCACCCATTGTATTTGAGCGTAGAGCCTATCACACCCGATCATCACGTGGTGTCTCAAAGACGAAGAACTTTCGCAATGGTGCATACTCGGGAGAACACTTCTTGATAATTAGTGAGAGATCGTCTTAAAATGCTACCGTCAATCAAAGCAAGATAAGATGCATAAAGGATAAACATCACATGCAATCAATATAAGTGATATGATATGGCCATCATCATCTTGTGCTTGTGATCTCCATCTCCAAGCACCGTCATGATCACCATCGTCACCGGTAGCGACACCTTGATCTCCATCGTAGCATCATTGTCGTTTCGCCATCTATTGCTTCTCGACTATCGCTACCGCTTAGTGATAAAGTAAAGCAATTACAGAGCGTTGCATTTCATACAATAAGCGACAACCATATGGCTCCTGCCATTGCCGATAACCGGTTACAAAACATGATCATCTCATACAATAAAATATAGCATCATGTCTTGACCATATCACATCACAACATGCCCTGCAAAAACAAGTTAGGCGTCCTCTACTTTGTTGTTGCAAATTTTATGTGGCTGCTACGGGCTTAGCAAGAACCGTTCTTACCTCGCATCAAAACCACAGCGATAGTTTGTCAAATAGACCCGTTTTAACCTTCACAAGGACCGGCGTAGCACTTTTCAGTTCAACTAAAGTGAGAGAGACATACACCCGCCAGCCACCTTTAAGCACGAGTGCTCGTAGCAGTGAAACCAGTCTCGCGTAAGCGTCTGCGTAATGTCGGTCCGGGCGCTTCATCTCACAATACCGCTGAATGAAAGTATGACATGCTGGTAGGCAGTATGACTTATATCGTCCACAACTCACTTGTGTTCTACTCGTGCATATAACATCAACGCATAAAACCTAGGCTCGGATACCACTGTTGGGGAACGTAGTAATTTCAAAAAAATTCCTACGCACACGCAAGATCATGGTGATGCATAGCAACGAGAGGGGAGAGTGTTGTCTACGTACCCTCGTAGACCGAAGCGGAAGCATTGACGCAACATAGAGGAAGTAGTCGTACATCTTCCCGGTCCAACCGATCCAAGCACCGTTACTCCGGCACCTCCGAGTTCTTGACACACATACAGCTCGATGACGCACCCCCGATCTCCGATCCAGCAGAGGCGCGGGGGAGAGGGGGAGTTCCGTCGACCTGACGGCGTGGTGGCGATCTTGATGTTCTCTGTCGCGAGGCTTCGCCTAAGCACCACTACAATATGACCGAGGTGTAATATTGTGGAGGGGGCACCGCCACGGCTAAGGAGGCGATCTCAATGATCAACTTGTGTGTCTAGGGTGCCCCCTACCCCCGTATATAAAGGAGGGAGGGGGAGGCCGGCCGGCCCCCTTGGGGCGCGCCAAGGGAGGAGGAATCCTCCTCCTAGTAGGAGTAGGATTCCTCCTTTCCTACTCCTACTAGGAGGGGGAAGGAAGGAGGAGGGGGAAGGAAAGGGGGGCGCCGCCCCTCCTAGTCCAATTCGGACTGGAGGAGAGGCGCGCGCCCACCCTGGCCGCCTCTCTCTCTTCCACCTAGGCCCATGTGGCCCATTAACTCTCCCGGGGGGTTCCGGTAACCCCGGCACTCCGGTTTTCTCCAAAAACTTCCGGAACCTTTCCGGTGTCCGAATATAGTCGTCCAATATATCAATCTTTATGTCTCGACCATTCCGAGACTCCTCGTCATGTCCGTGATCACATCCGGGACTCCGAACAAACTTCGGTACATCAAAATACATAAACTCATAATATAACTGTCATCGAAACCTTAAGCGTGCGGACCCTACGGTTCGAGAACAATGTAGACATGACCGAGACATGTCTCCGGTCAATAACCAATAGCGGGACCTGGATGCCCATATTGGTTCCTACATATACTACGAAGATCTTTATCGGTCAAACCGCACAACAACATCGTTGTTCCTTTGTCATCGGTATGTTACTTACCCGAGATTTGATCGTCGGTATCCAATACCTAGTTCAATCTCGTTACCGGCAAGTCTCTTTACTTGTTCCATAATATGTCATCTCATAACTAACTCATTAGTTACATGCTTGCAAGGCTTAGGTGATGAGTATTACCGAGAGGGCCCAGAGATACCTCTCCGACAATCGGAGTGACAAATTCTAATCTCGAATTATGCCAACCCAACATGTACCTTCGGAGACACCTGTAGTACTCCTTTATAATCACCCAGTTACGTTGTGACGTTTGGTAGCACACAAAGTGTTCCTCCGGTAAATGGGAGTTGCACAATCCTCATAGTTACAGGAACATGTATAAGTCATGAAGGAAGCAATAGCAGAATACTAAACGATCAAGTGCTAAGCTAACAGAATGGGTCATGTCAATCACATCATTCTCCTAATGATGTGATCCCACTAATCAAATGACAACACATGTATGGTCAGGAAACATAACCATCTTTGATTAATGAGCTAGTCAAGTAGAGGCATACTAGTGACTATAGTTTTGTCTATGTATTCACACATGTATCATGTTTCCGGATAATACAATTCTAGCATGAATAATAAACATTTATCATGATATGAGGAAATAAATAATAACTTTATTATTGCCTCTAGGGCATATTTCCTTCACAAACCCACTTTCATAAATATTGCAATCATCATACTAGGAGGCGTGCTATCATCATAATAAATTTGCACATCAAAACTTGGGGGACTAAAAATATCATCTTCATTAAACATAGCATCCCCAAGCTTGGGACAAACATTAATTGCAGCAAACAAATTCTCAAACATGTCATTCTCATCAAACATAGCACCCCCAAGCTTAGGCCTTTGCATATCATAAGCATAATCACTCTCATCATTAATAGTATGGATAACGCCAATAGTATAGCAATTATTATCATCACAATTTTCTAACTCGGTGCCAAAAAGATTCTCAAGATTATAACAAGTATCATTTCTTTCCCAATCATAATCATCACAATGAGTAATAGGCATAACAATAATAGGAGCAACATCATTTGGGAGGGATACCTTTTTACCTTTGCTTCTCCATCTTTTCTTTTTCTTCTTTACATCATGTGTGGGTTTAATCACCCTTTTGGAGCTCCTTATTGATGAGATTGGTTGAATGAATGGCTACTCCTCGTTACATGATTCATCACAAGAAAAAATAGGAGGATACTGGGAAACCTCTCCCCTTTCATTAGTATTCTCTTCATCTTCTATTTGTTTTCTCGTCTTTAAGTAATTGGCAATATAAGAATTCTCCATGCAATTTACCGCACAATACATATAAATTTCCTCCAGATCAAAATCAAGAAATCGCTTAAGGTTATATTCTGGAATATCCTTAGTTATAAGTTTCATTTCTTCATAACCCAGAAGCAAACTAAGTTTATTATGATGCGCAAGGGAAATCAAGTCATCACAATTTTTGGACACGATTCGATTATGGAACAGTTTGCATTGGAGGTTTAAATGACCACGCTGATTGCAAAGTTCACAAGGATGGCGAGAAAAAATAAATTTTTCAGCACAAACATCTAGCCTCTCTTGCAACCATTTAGTTTCTAAATACTTATGCCTCTTGCAAAATCTATCTTCCCTTTTTGCTATGTAACTGCAAACTCTATGCACTCCACAAAAATTGACATGCTTATAAGAAACATTTTTGTCATGACTAGTGCAATCATCATTAGTACTATGGATATTCAAAGAATTCATACTAACAACATTGCAATCATGCTCATCATTCAGATATTTAGTGCTAAACATTTATAAAGATGAATAATATGTGGCAACCTCAATTCCATTTTTTTGTAGTTTTATTTTATAGACTAAACTAGTGATAAAACAAGAAACTAAAAGATTCAATTGCAAGATCTAAAGATATACCTTCAAGCACTCACCTCCTTGGCAACAGCACCAGAAAAGAGCTTCGTTGACGGGATGTGAGTGCCACTTACCTAGCCTGCCCGGCAAGGGCGCCAGAAAAGAGCTTGATGTCTACTACGCAACCTTCTTCTTGTAGACTCGCGTTGGGCCTCCAAGCGCAGAGTTTTGTAGGACAACATCAAATTTCCCTCAAGTGGATGACTTAAGGTTTATCAATCCGTGGGAGGCGTAGGATGAAGATGGTCTCTCTCAAACAACCCTGCAACCAAATAACAAAGAGTCTCTTGTGTCCCCAACACACCAAATACAATGGTAAATTGTATAGATGCACTAGTTCAGCTAAGAGATGGTGATACAAGCGTAATTTGGATAGTAGATATAGGTTTTTGTAATCCGAAAATATAAAAACAACAAGGTAACAAGTAAAAAAGTGAGCAAAAACGGTATTGTAATGCTTGAAAACAAGGCCAAGGGTTCATACTTTCACTAGTGCAAGTTCTCTCAACAATGATAACATAATTAGATCATATAAGAATCCCTCAACATGCAACATATAATCACTCCAAAGTTCCTATGGCGGAGTACATAAGATGAAATTGCTTGTAGGGTACGAAACCACCTCAAAGTTATTCTTTTCGATCAATCCATTGGTCTATTCCTTTAAGTGTCACAAACAACCCTAGAGTTTGTAGTAAAATAACACCATATTACACACATCAATCAACCCTAATGTCACCTAGATACTCAATGTCACCACAAGTATTCCTGGGTCAATTATACGATATGCATCAAACAACTTCAGATTCATAATATTCAATCCAACACAAAGAACCTCAAGGAGTGCCCCAAGATTTCTACCAGAGAAACAAGGATGAAAATGTGCATCAACCCCTACGCATAGATTACCCCAATATCACCATGGGAATCCGCAAGTTGATAACCAAAACATACATCAAGTGGATCAATAAAACATCCCATTGTCACCTTAGATATCCCATCGCAAGACATACATCAAGTGCTCTTACATCCAAAGATTCAATCCGACATAACAAAATCGCAAAGGAAAAGATTCAATTCATCACAAGGAGATAGAGGGGAAGAAACATCATATGATCCAACTATAGTAACAAAGCTCGCGATACATCCAGATCATGCCAAATCAAGAACACGAGAGAGAGAGAGAGAGAGAGAGAGAGAGAGAGAGATCAAACACATAGCTACTGGTACACACTCTCAGCCCCGAGGGTGAACTACTCCCTCCTCATCATGGAGAGCGCCGGGATGATGAAGATGGCCACCGGTGATGGATTCTCCCTCCGGCAGGGTGCCAGAATGGGCTCCCGATTGGTTCTTCGTGGCTATAGAGGCTTGCAGCGGTGGACCTCCCGATCTAGGTTTATTTCTAGAGGTTTTGGGATTTATAGGAGGTGTTGGCATCAGGGACAAGTCAAGGGGGCCCACGAGGCGATGACAAGGCAGGGGGCACGCCCTGGGGGGCACCCTCCACCCTTGTGGTTGCCTCGGGACTCCTCTCCGATATATTTTCATTCCAGTATTTTTTATATTTTCCTAAATATTTTGTGTAAATTTTCATCTCATTCTGAGATCATTTATTTCTGCACAGAAAAACAACACCACGGTAGTTCTGTTGAAAACAACGTCATTCCGGGTTAGTTCTATTCAAACCATACCAAAATCATTTTTTTTTTGCAAACATGACATGAATACTTCATAAATTATAGATACGTTGGAGACGTCGCTCTTTGTGCAACGCGCCCTTCCCCCTTGCCAAACCACAAAGTGGCCAATGGTCCCATCGGAGGCAGTGTTGAACCACGACACTAGTCGTAAACCCAAGGTGGCACAAGCTTACAGGGACAGACATACATGACCCAGCAATGCGCGTGTCAGTCAACAACTTGTGCAACCAAGTCGTTGCAAGCTACAAGGACTCTAGTAAAACACCGTGTGACATTTCCCCGAAGGGACAGACACAGGAGCAAAGAAGGACATATGCCGGTCAATCCATGTGTTCCGGAGCAGTAGCAAGCTACCATGGCTAAGTGGAAGCACTAGGAGACATTTCCCATAAGAGAGGCTACCAAGAATAAGCAACTAGGTGTCGAATCCCACACATACCAAGCATTTCAAAATCATACATAGAATATGTTTGATATGTGCAAATACAACATTGCATCACGACAAAACTTTATGACTCAAACTATTTATTTAAAAGGCTCCGAAGAGCCGTACATAACATGTCCATACAGGTAGGGGTCACACGACCCAACACTCAAGTCATACAAACATACAAGCACATGCGGAAGCTAAACTTGTCTCAGTATAGACAACTGGAAAGAAAGAAGGCTTGGTAAAGCCTGACTATCTACAAGGCCCTTCACAGGCTCGAGGTTGCCACTTGGGTAGCAAGCAACACATAACCATCGAGGTCTACATAGAAACCATCGGAGGGGGCGGTGTTCTCCTCTGCAATAGTTTATTAAGAAAACATGAGTACAAAGGTACTCAGCAAGTTTTACATCAGATCCTATCATACATGCAACATTATCAACAAGGGTAGGGGTGTTTATTGCAGCAATCCAGCTTTGACTCATGGCTATCCTTTACTACATCTATCAGTAGCTTGAATAAGATGAGATAGCGCACACGAGTCCACTAATCACCACGACAAGACTCTACTGTGGGTCCACCCCCGTCTTCCTATGAGTGGGCCATCCACGTCACTCACAATTGTCTTGAATCTTTTATGAGTAACGATTAACTTGTCTATGAACTTCATAAGTACCCAAGTAGTCCATTACTGCGGACGCGGCTATTCGAATAGCTTGATAACCCTGTAGGGGTGCACTTCTTCACACACGCTTCCACCACTTATCACCGCTTACACGACATGTACTTGGCAACCTTCAAGAGGAAGCCCATCGAGGGTGTCGGCTACGACCTGACTAACCACACAAGTCTCTAGTCCAAGTGTATCGCCTATTCGGGTTCCATCCGCAAGGAAGTCCGACCGAGGTTTCCACTACGGCCCCAAACGATGTGGCAGGATTCCTGAGTCCACCAAATGGGCGCCTCGGTACACCGTGCGACGTATCTGCCGTATCACAGCCCACCCCTAGGATCAGCGTTGCGCATGGCCTCCAGCATACTACAAACACCATAAACTATTTGCAACTCCTGGATAGAGGATAGGGCAATTAATAAGTTGAGAGAGTCAGTTAAGGATCCCAATGTGTGGTAGTAGCTAATCTTGAATCACATACACGAAACTCACTTCCTAGGGACGGTTCCAATGAAACAAACCATGAATGTACTCCTACATGGCATCTCATCGATACCTTTACCAAAACATGTTCAACACTTCACTCGCATTACCGCCACAACCATTTCACTCTAATCCATCACCCAAATGAACCAGACTTGACACAACTCTTTGCATAACAGGCATAGCATGGCAGGAACACAACATGGCTCAGTCAACTCCTATACATGCTAGTGGGTTTCATCTTGTTACTGTGGCAAAGATAGGTCATGCAGAGGAAAGGGGTTCAACTACCACAACAAATAGCAGTTTGAAACATTGTTGTCTTAATGCAGTAAATGAGAGAAGGAGCGAGAATATGGGATTGTATCAAAATGATCAACGTGGGTTGCTTGCCTGGCAGGGTGGTGGAAGGTTACTGCCCTTCGGTTGGATATCACGAATATCCTTGGGTGTGGGACCTACCACGGAGATTACACCAGCAACACAATCAATACAAGGCAACATGCAACAATATGATGCATGCTCATGTCATGGAAAAACGAATGTGTTGAGTTGATGCAACTAAAACCAGAAGGGTTTGAGCTTATTTGAACCAAGGGTTAGAATTCAAACTCAAGTTATGAATTTACAAAGTGTATTAACTTGTTTTGATCTATACAGCAAGGTTAAGTTGCTTTGTCATGCATGAAAGCAGTACCAATGGATAGATTGGTTTTTTCTGATAATTTTTCATATATAAATCTATTCCATCTGAGCTATAGATTATTTTCTATAATTATTTGAAGTTTAACCCTTTTTTTGGAATTTCTGGTTATTTACAAATAAACTAATTCCAGAAAAGGAATTACCGCGTCACCATGATGTCAGCGAGTCAATGGGGCGGTCCAGGTCAAACTGACCAGTGGGTCCCGCGTGTCAGTCTAACAAGGTTAAAACTAATTAAGTTTAAACCTAAACTTGGTTAATTACCCGGGCTAGGCCCACATGTCATAGACCGAGGGGAGGTCAAACCCCTGGTCAATCGGGGCTAACTGATACGTCTCCAAGTATCTATAATTTTTTATTGTTCCATGCTATTATATTACCCCTTTTGGATGTTTATGGGCTTTATTTTACACGTTTATATCATTTTTGGGACTAACCTACTAACTGGAGGCCCAGCCCATATTGCTGTTTTTTTTGCCTATTTCAGTATTTCGAAGAAAAGAACGGAGTCCAAACGGAATGAAACCTTCGGGAGCGTGATTTTTGGAACGAACGTGATCCAGAGGGCTTGGAGTGCAAGTCAAGAAGCAGCCGAGGCCCCCACGAGATAGGAGGCCGCCCCCCCCCCTGTAGGGCACGCCCCCCTGTCTCGTGGGCCCCTCGGGCGGCCACCGACGTACTTCTTCCTCGTATATATACCTACGTACCCCGAAAACATCCAGGAGCACCACGAAACACAATTTCCACCATCGTAACCTTCTGTATCTGCCAGATCTCATCTTGGAGCCTTCGTCGGCACTCTGCCGGAGGGGGAATCGACCATGGAGGTCTTCTACATCAACATCCTTGCCCCTCCGATGAGTTGTGAGTAGTTTACCACAGACCTACGGGTCCATAGTTATTAGCTATATGGCTTCTTCTCTCTTTTTGGATCTCAATACAATGTTCTCCCCCTCTCTTGTGGAGATCTATTCGATGTAAACTCTTTTTGCGGTGTGTTTGTCGAGATCCAATGAATTGTGGGTTTATGATCAAGTTTATCTATGAATAATATTTCAATTTTCTCTGAATTATTTTATGTGTGATTGAGTTATCTTTGCAAGTCTCTTTGAATTATCATTTTGGTTTGGCCTACTAGATTGATCTTTCTTGTCATGGGAGAAGTGCTTAGCTTTGGGTTCAATCTTGCGGTGTCCTTACCCAGTGACAGAAAGGGTTGCAAGGCATGTATTGTATTGTTGCCATCTAGGATAACAAGATGGGGTCTATATCATATTGCATGAGTTTATCCCTCTACATCATGTCATCTTGCTTAATGCGTTACTCTATTCTTACGAACTTAAAACTCTAGATGCAGGAAGGAGTCAGTCGATGTGTGGAGTAATAGTAATAGATGCAGGCAGGAGTCGGTCTACTTGTTGCGGATGTGATGCCTATATACATGATCATTCCTAGATAATCTCATAATTATTCGCTTTTCTATCAATTTCTCGACAATAATTTGTTCACCCACCGTAGTACTTATGCTATCTTGAGAGAAGCCTCTAGTGAAACCTATGGCCCCCGGGTCTATCTCTTATCATATTTGCTTTCAATCTACTTTTATTTGCATCTTTACTTTTTGCATCTATATTATAAAATACCAAAAACATATTTATCTTATCTTACTATCTTTATTAGATCTCACTTTCGAAAGTGGCCGTGAAGGGATTGACAACCCCTTTATTGCGTTGGTTGCGAGTTCTCAGTTTGTTTGTGTAGGAGCCTCCTAGTGGATTGATACCTTGGTTCTCAAAAACTGAGGGAAATACTTACGCTACTATCGCTGCATCACCCTCTCCTCTTCAAGGAAAACCAACGCAAGCTCAAGACGTAGCAAGAAGGATTTCTGGCGCCGTTGCCGGGGAGGTCTTCACTCAAGTCAAGACATACCAAGTACCCATCACAAACCCATCTCCCTCGCATTTACATTATTTGCCATTTGCCTCTCGTTTTCCTCTCCCCCACTTTACCCTTGCCGTTTTATTCGCCCTCTCTTTCCCAATCTCCTTCTCTCTTTTCGCTTGCCTTTTTCCGTTTGTCGTGTGTTAGTTCGTTTACCTTGTCATCATGTCTAGTTCCTTATCCGCTCCTATGTCTCCCAAGTTTGAAGTTCTTCACTTCAATCCAAGGCAAGGAGAAAACTTAAAAGATGCTTGGTATAGGATGATGGAATCTTATCGCAAGTGCACCCTAGAGGTGAACTTTAGAATTCTTCTTCGTAATTTTTATGTTGGGTTAAATATGACGCATAGACAACTCTTGGATTGCATTGCCAAGGGAAATTTCATTGAAATTGATCCCAGTATTGCGCATGAAATTATAGAGGGAATAGTGGGAATGCTACCTCAAAAGGGAGGATCACATCCTACCCAAGAAGAAACCCAAGTGTTTGGAAAGATTTGCGAAGTAACAAAAATATTACAAAAGTCTCTTGAGCCTCTTAAAAGTGTTAGCGGAAATCTTCACCGCATGAATATGTTGATTACTCTTTGCAATAAGCGGTTGGATTCTTTAGATCCAAAAATTTCCGAGTATGAAGGGAAGCGGAAAGAACCTCCCGGATTCAAGCAAGACTCCGCTAAAAAACTGAAAATACAAGATGACACTCGTTAGATCTATCTTTGCTTTTATGCCTAGCTAGGGGCGTTAAACGATAGCGCTAGTTGGGAGGCAACCCAATTTTCTTTCTGTTTTTTGTTTTTGCTCCTGTTTAGTAATAAATATTGCATGTACCTTGTGTTTATATGTGTTTTTATCTTTTAATTAGGGTTTGTGCCAAGTACAACCTATAGGATAACCTACGATGATAGTTGATTTGATTCTGCTGAAAAACAGAAACTTTGTGCGCACAAATATAATTTTTTTGAATCACAGGAACGTGATTTTGCGTTAATTCTTTTTGCTGCTGTTCAATAAACAAATTCTCCAGGACTTCCTATTTTGGTAGGATTTTTAGAGTTCCAGAAGTTTGCGTTAGTTACAGATTTCTGCAGACTGTTCTGTTTTTGACAGATTCTTTTTTTCGTGTGTTGTTTGCTTATTTCAATGCATCTATGGCTAGTAAATTAGTTTATAAACCATAAGGAAGTTGGAATACAGTAGGTTTAACACCAAAATAAATAAAGAATGAGTTCATTACAGTACCTTATGTGGTGGTTTTGTTTTCTTTCACTAACGGAGCTTATAAGATTTCCTGTTGAGTTTTGTGTTGTGAAGTTTTCAAGTTAATTTTGGGTAAAGCTTTTATGGACTATGGAATAAAGGGTGGCAAGAGCCTAAGCTTGGGGATGCTTATGGCACCCCAAGATATTCAAGGATAGTCAAAAGCCTAAGCTTGGGGATGCCCCGGGAAGGCATCCCCTCTTTCGTCTTCGTTCATTGGTAACTTTACTTGGAGCTATATTTTTATTCGCCACATGATATGTGTTTTGCTTGGAGCGTCGTGTATTATATTAATCTTTGCTTTTTAGTTTACCACAATCATCCTTGCTGTACACACCTTTTGGGAGAAGCCTATTTGATTAGAATTTGCTAGAATACTGTATGTGCTTCACTTATATCTTTTGAGCTTGATAGTTTTTGCTCTAGTACTTCACTTATATCTTTTAGAGCACGGTGGTGACTTAATTTTGAAGAAATTGCTAGTCTCTCATGCTTCACTTATATTATTTTGAGAGTCTTTTAGAACAGCATGGTATTTGCTATGGTTATAAAATTGGTCCTAGAATGGTAGGCATCCAAGTTGGGTATAATAAAAACTATCATAGGAAATGAATTGGATGCTATGATCAATTTGATACTTGATAATTGTTTTGAGAATGGAGGTAGTGATATTAAAGTCATGCTAGTTGGGTGATTATGAATTTAAAGAATGCTTGTGTTGAAGTTAGAAAGTCCCGTAGCATGCACGTATGGTTAAAGTTGTGTAACAAATTTGAAACATGAAGTGTACCTGGCTTGTGCATCCTTATGAGTGGCGGTCGGGGACGAGCGATGGTCTTTTCCTACCAATCTATCCCCCTAGGAGCATGCGCATAGTACTTGATTTTTGATGACTTCTAAATTTTTGCAATAAGTATATGAGTTCTTTTGACTAATGTTGAGTCCATGGATTATATGCACTTTTACCTTTCCGCCTTTGCTAGCCTCTTGATTGCCGTGCATTGCCCTTTCTCACCTTGAGAGTTGGTGCAAACTTCACGGTGCATCAAACCCCGTGATACGATCGCTCTATCACACATAAACCTCCCTATATCTTCCTCAAAACAGCCACCATACCTACCTATTATGGCATTTCCATAGCCATTCCGAGATATATTGCCATGCAACTTTCCACCGTTCCGTTCATCATCATCATGACATACTTTACTTTTGTCATATTGCCATTGCATGATCAAGTAGTTGACATCGTATTTGTGGCAAAGCCACCATGCATTATTGTTCATACATGTCACTCTTGATTCATTGCACCATCCTGGCACACCATCGGAGGCATTCATATAGAGTCATATCTTGTTCTAGTTTCGAGTTGTAATTCTTATGATGTAATCAATAGAAGTGTGATGATGATCATTATTAGAGCATTGCCCAAAGAAAAAAAAGAAAAAAAAGAAAAAAAGAAAGGCCAAAAAAAGAAAGGCCCAAAAAAAGAAGAAAAAGAAAAAGAAAAAGAAAATAAATAAAAAGGGCAATGTTACTATCTCTTTTTCCACACTTGTGCTTCAAAGTAGCACCTTGTTCTTCATGTAGTGAGTCTCAGATATTATGCTTCAAAGTAGCACCATGTTTTTCATATAGTGAGTCTCATAAGTTGTCTTTTTCATACTAGTGGGAATTTTTCATTATAGAACTTGGCTTGTATATTCCTACGATGGGCTTCCTCAAATGCCCTAGGTCTTCGTGAGCAAGCAAGTTGGATGCACACCCACTAGTTTTCTTTTGTTGAGCACTCGTTCATAGCTCTAGTGCATCTGTTGCATGGCAATCCCTACTCCTCATGTTGAAATCAATTGATGGGCATCTCCATAGCCCGTTGATTATCCTCGTCAATGTGAGACTTTCTCCTTTTTTGTCTTCTCCACACAATCCCCATCATCATATTCTATTCCACCCATAGTGCTATATCCATGGCTCACGCTCATATATTGCGTGAAGGTTGAAAAAGGTTGAGAATATTTAAGTATGAAACAATTACTTGGCTTGTCATCGGGGGTATAGAAGTTGGGACATCTTTGTCTGACGAAAATGAAGCATAGCCTAAATATATGATTTTGTAGGGATGAACTTTCTTTTGCCATGCTATTTTGATAAGACATGATTACTTTGATTAGTATGCTTGAAGTGCTACTATTTCTTTATCAATATGAACTTTTATTTTGAATCATTTGGATCTGAACATTCATGCCACAATAAAGAAAATTACATGATGAATTATGCTAGGTAGCATTCCACATCAAAAATTCTCTTTTTATCATTTACCTACTCGAGGATGAGCAGGAATTAAGCTTGGGGATGCTTGATACGTCTCCAACGTATCTATAATTTTTGATTGTTCCATGCTATTATATTACCCCTTTTGGATGTTTATGGGCTTTATTTTACACGTTTATATCATTTTTGGGACTAACCTACTAACCGGAGGCCCAGCCCATATTGCTGTTTTTTTGCCTATTTCAGTATTTCGAAGAAAAGGAATATCAAACGGAGTCCAAACGGAATGAAACCTTCGGGAGCGTCATTTTTGGAACGAACGTGATCCAGAGGGCTTGGAGTGCAAGTCAAGAAGCAGCCGAGGCCCCCACGAGATAGGAGGCCGCGCCCCCTGTCTCGTGGGCTCCTTAGGCGGCCACCGACATACTTCTTCCTCCTATATATACCTACGTACCCCGAAAACATCCAGGAACACCACGAAACACAATTTCCACCGCCATAACGTTCTGTATCCGCGAGATCTCATCTTGGAGCCTTCGCTGGCACTCTGCCGGAGGGGGAATCGACCACAGAGGGCTTCTACATCAACATCCTTGCCCCTCCGATGAGTTGTGAGTAGTTTACCACAAACCTACGGGTCCATAGTTATTAGCTAGATGGCTTCCTCTCTCTTTTTGGATCTCAATACAATGTTCTCCCCCTCTCTCTTGTGGAGATCTATTCGATGTAAACTCTTTTTGCGGTGTGTTTGTCGAGATCCGATGAATTGTGGGTTTATGATCAAGTTTATCTAAGAATCATATTTGAATCTTCTCTGAATTCTTTTATGAGTGATTGAGTTATCACTGCAAGTCTCTTCGAATTATCAGTTTGGTTTGGCCTACTAGATTGATCTTTCTTGCCATGGGAGAAGTGCTTAGCTTTGGGTTCAATCTTGCGGTGTCCTTACCCAGTGACAGAAAGGGTTGCAAGGCACGTATTGTATTGTTGCCATCGAGGATAACAAGATGGGGTTTATATCATATTGCATGAGTTTATCCCTCTACATCATGTCATCTTGCTTAATCGTTACTCTGTTCTTATGAACTTAATACTCTAGATGCAGGCGAGAGTCGATCGATGTGTGGAGTAATAGTAGTAGATGCAGGGCAGAGTCGGTCTACTTGTTATGGACGTGATGCCTATATACATGATCATGCCTAGATAATCTCATAACTATGCACTTTTCTATCAATTGCTCGACAATAAATTGTTCACCTTTGTAATACTTATGCTATCTTGAGAGAAGCCTCTAGTGAAACCTATGGCCCCGGGTCTATCTCTTATCATATTTGCTTTCAATCTACTTTTATTTGCATCTTTACTTTTTGCATCTATATTATAAAATACCAAAAATATATTTATCTTATCTTACTATCTTTATTAGATCTCACTTTCATGAAGTGGCCGTGAAGGATTGACAACCCCTTTATTGCGTTGGTTGCGAGTTCTCGGTTGTTTGTGTAGGTGCGTGGGACTTTTGAGGAGGCTCCTACTGGATTGATACCTTGGTTCTCAAAAACTGAGGGAAATACTTATGCTACTATCGCTGCATCACCCTCTCCTCTTTGAGGAAAACCAACGCAAGCTCAAGACGTAGCACTAACCCACTGGCCTTTAACCGTCGACAAATAGCGGGCGCGGCGGGGCGCTGCGGGAACAGGATGTGGTGCCCTGTTTGTTGTGTGCCTAGGCTCGTTCGAGAGCCCAGACCAGCACGCGTCGGCGGTGGCGGTAGCCGAGCCTGGGGCGCCCGAAGGCGACCGCGAGGAGCTCGGTCGTGGCGGCCGAAGCTCGTGTGTGGGCGCGGGCGGCGTTGCGGGGCACAAGCGGGCGAGCTAGCATGCTAGGGGGGCTACTCGACGCAGCGTGCATGTTAGGCACGACAGCCGTGCAAATTGGTGGCCGTGGGCACGTCGACAGCGAGTGCAGGCAGCGATGCGTTCTAGTGAGGGCGGCACGATAGCTATGGCATGTGGCAGAGAGAACAGAGAGGGGGAGAAAGGTCAGTAGCTCACGGCGGTTGCCGTGATGCAGACGGTGAGCTCAGAGGAGGGTCGGAGCTGAGCAGGGTGGTGAGGTGATCTCCGGCGGCGAGAGGTCGAAGACGAGCTTAGTGGAGGCAGTGCAGGGCGAACGAGTGCTCGGTCAGGGTAAAGCTGTGGACGACGGCGGAGCTTGTAGACAAGGTGGGGAGGCGAGGGAGAGGCGGTGGTGATGTCTACGGCATCGGTGTGCTCACATGCACATCGACCATGGCTTCGAGAGGATGAGGGGGAGAGCAGGGGGTAGAGTGAGGTGTCCAGGTGCTCGGGGTGGCGCCAAGGAGTTCCTTCAAGGCATCGCGGTGGCTGATGACCCACAAGTGTAAGGGATCAATCGTAGTCCTTTCGAGAAGTAAGAGTGTTGGACCCAACGAGGAGCAGAAGGAAATGATAAGCGGTTTTCAGTAAGGTTTTCTCTGCAAGCACTGAAATTGTAGGTGATAGATAGTTTTGTGATAAGATAAATAGTAACGAGTAACAAGTAAATAAAGTAAATAAAATGCAGCAAGGTGTCCCAATCCTTTATGTATCAAAGGATAAGCCTGGAAAATTTCTAATAATGACAAAGGAGCTCCAGAGGACACATGGGAATTATCGTCAAGCTAGTTTTCATCACGCTCATATGATTCGCGTTCGGTACTTTGATAATTTGATATGTGGGTGGACCGGTGCTTGGGTACTGCCCTTACTTGGACAAGCATCCCACTTATGATTAACCCCTATTGCAAGCATCCGCAACTACAAAAGAAGTATTAAGGTAAACCTAACCACAACATTAAACATATGGATCCAATCAGCCCCTAACGAAGCAACGCATAAACTAGGGTTTAAGCTTCTATCACTCTAGCAACCCATCATCTACTTATTACTTCACCATGCCTTCCTCTAGGCCTAAATAATGGTGAAGTTTCATGTAGTCAATGTTCACATAACACCACTAGAGGAAAAGACAACATACATCTCATCCAAATATCGAATGAATACCAAATTCCCATGACTACTAATAGCAAGACTTCACCCGTGTCCTCAGGAACAAACGTAACTACTCACAAACCATATTCATGTTCATAATCAGAGGAGTAATAATATGCATAAAGGATCTGAACATATGATCTTCCACCAAGTAAACCAATTAGCATCAATTACAAGGAGTACTCAACACTACTAGCAACCCACAGGTACTAATTTGTGGTTTTGATACAAGATTGGATACAAGAGATGAACTAGGGTTTTGAGAGGAGATGGTGCTGGTGAAGATGTTGATGGAGATTGACCCCCTCTCGATGAGAGGATCGTTGGTGATGATTTCCCCCTCCCGAACAGCTCCGCCAGAGCCCTAGATTGGTTCCGCCAAGGCTCCGCCTTGTGGCGGCAGAGTTCTGTCCCGTAAGCTTGCCCACGATTTTTTCCAGGGTAAAAGCTCTGATATAGCAGAAGATGGACACCGGGGGCCCATCAGGGGGTCTAGGAGACAGGGGGCATGCCCAGTAGGGGGGGGGGCCACTCTCCTGGATGAGGTGTGGCCCCCCTGGTGTATTTCTTTCGCCCAAAAATTCTTATTAATTCCAAAAGGATGTTTCGTGGAGTTTCAGGACTTTTGGAGCTGTGCAGAATAGGTTTCCAATGTTTGCTCCTTTTCGGCCGAATTCCAACCGCAAGCATTCCCCTCTTCATGGTAAACCTTGTAAAATAAGAGAGAATAGCCATAAGTATTGAGATATAATGTGTAGTAACAGCCCATAATGCAATAAATATTGATATAAAAGCATGATGCAAAATGGACGTATCAACTCCCCCAAGCTTAGACCTCGCTTGTCCTCAAGCGGAAGCCGAAATCGAAAAATATGTCCACATGTTGAGAGATAGAGGTGTCGATAAAAAATAAAATACGGACATGAGGGCATCATGATCATTCTTATAACAACAACATATATAGATTTTGTCATATGATTTCTTATGCTCAAGTAACAATCAATTCACAATGTCAAGTATGGTTCAAAAACTTCATTGGGAACTAACAAACTATAATCTCAGTCATTGAAGCATCTGCAATTTATCGTAACATCAGAAAGAGTCAACAATAGAGCTTTTCAGCAAGCTCACATACTCAACTATCTTGTAGTCTTCTATAATTGCTAACACTCACGCAATACTTGTGGTTATGGAGTTTCAGCCGGACACTAAGAAAGATAGGGGCTTATTGTGTTGCCTCCCAACGTATTCACCTTTAGGTGATGTCAACAATAATAGCCCATGCTAACTAACATCCAATTGGATATATATATATCATGATCACCTTGACTCAAGCAAAAAGTAAAAACATAAAGTAAAAGATAGGCCCTTCGTAGAGGGAAGCAGAGGTTGTCATGTGCGTTTACGGTTGATGCACAAAATCTTAATGCAAAAGAACGTCACTTTATATTGCCCCTTGTATGTGGACCTTTATTATGCAGTCCGTCGCTTTTATTACTTCCACAACAAGATCGTACAAAGCTTATTTTCTCTGCACTAATAAGTCATACATAATTAGATAGCAATTTTTATTGCTTGCAACATGACAACTTACTTGAAGGATCTTACTCAATCCATAGGTAGGTATGGTAGACTCTCATGGCAAAACTGGGTTTAAGGGTATTTGGAAGCACAAGTAGTATCTCTACTTGGTGCAAGGAATTTGGCTAGCATGAGGGAGAAAGCAAGCTCAACATGTTTGGAAGGTCAATGACAATATACTTTAACTGAGATGCGCGAAAACATAAACCATTACGTTGTCTTCCTTGTCCAACATCAACTCTTTTAGCATGTCATACCTAATGAGTGCTCCCAATTATAAAAAGGTGTCCAAGATAATATATTTGCATGTGAACCCCTCTTTCCTTATCACTTCCTATTAATTGCAGCGATGACCAAAACTATGTTCATCAACTCTCAACAATTTTTATGTCTCATACTTTCTATGTGTGAAGTTATCACTATCCATAAGATCAATATGAACTCTTTTATTCTTTCTACTTTCTCAAGATCATAGCAACATAGCAAAGCCCTTGACTCAACACTAATATTTATTATAGATACCTCACGGACTCGATTACAAAAAGAGATCACAAAGCAAAACTCAAACTACTTGATATCAAAACTTCAATCTACTAGATGAAGATACTACTAAAAGGGATCGAACTAAATAAAGCGGTAAAGATAGGAGTGAGATGGTGATACGATACCGGGCACCTCCCCCAAGCTTGGCAGTTGCCAGGGGGAGTGCCCATACCCATGTGATTATGTCCTCGGAGGTGGTGAAGTAGGAGTTGTTGATGATGTAGGCTTGTCGTCCGTCTTCCAAGGCATAAGCTCTCCATCATAGAAGGATGATCGAGTCTTCGGGATCCTTAAATCTGCAGCCAAACTCATCCTCTCGAATCTATATTCATACTCACAGTTTTGGTTTTGCAGGTCATAGATCTGGGCTAGGAGGTGCTCGATTTTCTCTTGAAGCTTGAAGATGGTCTCCCCAATGACTTTGGCATCCAACTTGTGGTTGTTGGTGAACTCCGTGATCATCATCTGGTTGGCGTTGAGTCCACGCTCCACCATCCCTTGACACTTGAAAACTTGCTGCTCCACGGCTTCGAGCTAAGTCTCCACGCTCCCGGTACGCCTTGGTCCCTCCACATCGCGGATGTGCAGCACCCCCTCATGCATCTCAATGGTTTGAGGGTGTTGCAGCACCTCCGCGAGATAGGGGTTGATAACCCTCTCGAAAAACTTGTCCTTGGGAGCGCTTGGAGACGTCATGATGCTCTAGATCTGAAACAGAAACAGCTCGAAACGAAAATAGAGGATATTTGCGTGATACGGTGGTCAAAACCTTTGGGAGTATATATAATGAATTTTTACCGACCAAAATACATAACGCGCAAGAAAACGGAGTCCGGGAGGCACACGAGGTGCCCACGAGATAGGGGGGCACGCCCAGTAGGAGGGGGCGCGCCCTCCACTCTTGTGGGGGCCTCGTGTCTCTTTCGGACTACTTCTTTCTTCCTAAAATTCTTAAATATTCCAAAACTGATAAAAATTGCCATTGGAGTTGTTTTGGAGTCGGTTTACTTACCATACCACATACCTATTCCATTTCGGAGTATGGAACATTCTAGAAAGTGTCTCTTATGTATTCCTCAGGGGTTACGGTTTCAATAATATTAGTTTCAACATTGATAGGATTATCTGAAATATAATGTTTAATTCTTTGACCGTTTACCACCCTTGGAGTCGTGCCTTTGAAGTTGTTGATTTTTATGGCACCAGAATGATAGACCTCCTCGATAACGTAAGGACCTTCCCATTTTGAGAGAAGTTTTCCTGCAAAAAATCTTAAACGAGAGTTGAATAATAACACATAATCTCCTACGTTAAACTCACGCTTTTGTATCCTTTTGTCATGCCAGCGTTTGACTTTTTCTTTGAATAGCTTGGCATTCTCATAGGCTTGAGTTCTCCATTCATCAAGTGAGCTAATATCAAACAACCTCTTCTCACCGGCAAGTTTGAAGTCATAGTTGAGCTCTTTAATAGCCCAATATGCCTTATGCTCAAGTTCAAGAGGTAAATGACACGCTTTTCCATAAACCATCTTATATGGAGACATACCCATAGGATTTTTGTATGCAGTTCTATAGGCCCATAATGCATCATCAAGTTTTTTGGACCAATTCTTTCTAGATCTATTCACGTCTTTTGCAAAATTAATTTGAGCTCTCTATTGCTCAACTCTACTTGACCACTAGATCATGGATGATAAGGAGATGCGATTCTATGATTGACATCATACTTAGCAAGCATCTTACGGAAAGCACCATGAATAAAATGTGAACCACCATCAGTCATAAGATATCTATGGACTCCAAACCTCAGAAAAATAACTTCCTTAAGCATTTTAATAGAAGTGTTATGATCAGCACTACTAGTTGGAATAGCTTCTACCCACTTAGTAACATAATCAACAGCAACTAAAATATGTGTATAACCATTAGAGGCAGGAAAAGGTCCCATATAATCAAAGCCCCAAACATCAAACGGTTCAATAACAAGAGAATAATTCATAGGCATTTCTTGACGTCTACTAATGTTACCTACTCTATGGCATTCATCACAAGATAAGACAAACTTACGAGCATCCTTGAAGAGAGTAGGCCAATAAAAACCAGATTGTAGTACCTTGTGTGCAGTTCTATTTCCAGCATGGTGTCCTCCATAAGATTCAGAGTGACACTTACGTAGAATCTGTTCCGGTTCATGATCAGGTACACAACATCTAATAACACCATCTACTCCTTCTTTATAAAGGTGTGGGTCATCCCAGAAGTAATGTCTTAAATCATAAAAGAACTTTTTCTTTTGCTGGTATATGAAACTAGGCGGTATAAATTTAGCAACAATGCAATTAGCATAATTAACATACCAAGGAGCAGTACGAGAAGAATTAATGACCGCTAGTTGTTCATCAGGAAAACTATCATCAATAGGCAGTGGGTCATCAAGAACATTCTCTAACCAAGACAAGTTATCTGCAACGGGGTTCTCAGCTCCCTTTCTTTCAATAATGTGTAAATCAAATTCTTGGAGCAAGAGAACCCATCTAATGAGTCTAGGCTTAGCATCTTTCTTTTCCATAAGATATTTAATAGCAGCATGATCAATGTGAATAGTAACTTTGGAATCAACAATATAAGGTCAAAACTTATCACATGCAAACACAAGTGCTAAGAACTCTTTTTCAGTAGTAGCATAATTTCTTTGGGCAGTATCAAGAGTCTTACTAGCATACTGGATAACATTCAATATCTTATCAACTCTTTGCCCTAGAACAGCACCTACAGCATAATCACTAGCATCGCACATAATTTCAAACGGTAATTTCCAATCAGGTGGCTGAACAATAGGTGCAGTGATCAAAGCTTTCTTAAGTATTTCAAATGCTTATACACAATCATCATCAAAGACAAAAGGAATATCTTTTTGCAATAAATTAGTCAGAGGCCTAGAGATTTTAGAAAAGTCCTTAATGAACCTCCACTAAAAACCGGCGTGACCAAGGTAACTTCTTGTTCCTTTTATGTCCTTGGGACATGGCATCTTTTCAATAGCATCCACTTTGGCTTTATCAACTTCAATACCTCTCTCGGAGATCTTGTGCCCCAAAACAATGCCTTCGTTAACCATAAAGTGACACTTTTCCCAATTCAGGACGAGACTAGTGTCTTCGCATCTCTGCAAAACTCGATCAAGGTTGCTCAAACAATCATCAAAAGAGGATCCATAAATGGAGAAATCATCCATGAATACCTCACAAATCTTTTCACAAAAATCAGAGAATATAGCCATCATGCATCTTTGAAAGGTAGCAGGTGCATTACATAAACCAAAAGGCATACGTCTATAAGCAAAAGTACCAAAAGGGAAGGTAAAGGTAGTTTTAGATTGATTCTTCCCTGACACAGGTATTTGAGAGAAGCCAGAATAACCATCTAGAAAGCAGAAATGTGTGTGTTTGGATAGTCTTTCTAACATTTGATCAATAAAAGGTAAAGGGTAATGATCTTTCTTAGTAGCTTTATTTAACTTATGGAAATAAATTACCATCCTACAACCTGTAATAATCCTTTGCGGGATCAATTCATCTTTATCATTAGGAACAACGGTAATACCTCCCTTCTATGAACACAATGAGCAGGGCTTACCCATTCACTATCAGCAACGAGATAAATAATACCTACCTCAAGGAGCTTTAGTATCTCCTTTCTTACCACTTCTTTCATCTTGGGATTTAGTCGTCGTTGAGGATCTCTAACTAGTTTGGCATCGTCCTCCATATTAATTTTGTGTTGGCATAACGTGGGACTAACGCCCTTAAGATCATTCAGAGTATATCCAATAGCAGCTCGGTGCTTGTTCGGAGTTTTCAATAATCTTTCTTCTTCTTGCTCTGAAAGGTTAGCACTAATAATAACAGGATATATTTTCTTTTCATCAAGATAAGCATACTTAAGATTATCAGGTAATGGTTTGAGTTCAAACACGGGATCACCCTTGGGTGGAGGGGATCCCAAGAATTTCAACAGAAGGTTATGTTTCAAAGATGGGTTCCTGTTTAAGGAACACTTCATCTATTTCCCTTCTTTCCTTCATAAACATATCGTTTTCATGGTCTAACAAATATTGTTCTAACGGATCACTAGGAGGAATAGCAATGGAAGCAAGACCAATAATTTCATCCTTACTAGGTGGTTCCCTATCATGAGGTTGTCTACGAAACTTAGCAAAATTAAACTCATGAGACATACCATCTATACCAACTATGACAATATCTTTTTCACAATCAATCTTAGCACTAGCTGTATTCAAGAAGGGTCTACCAAAAATAATGGGACAAAAATCATCTTGTGGGGAACCAAGAACAAGAAAATCAGTAGGGTATTTAACCTTCCCACACAAAACTTCAACATCTCTAACAATCCCAAAGGGTTTAATGGTATCCCTATTAGCAAGCTTAACAGTAACATTAATGTCTTCTAATTCAATGGGTGCAATGTCATGCATAATTTCTTGATATAAGGTATAAGGTATTGCACTAGCACTAGCACCCATATCACATAGGCCATGATAAAAATGATCTCTTATTTTAACAAAAATAATAGGCATGCCTACGACAGGTCTATGTATCTTAGTATCTGGTCTAGCAATATTAGCAGTCTCACAACAGAAATAAATAACATGCCCATCTAAATCCTCATCCAAGAGATCTTTAACCACAACAATACTAGGTTCAACATTAATTCGCTCCAGAGGTGTATAAGTCCTAGTATTACTCTTACGAACAACAGTCGAAGCTTTAGCATGATCCTTTATCCTAACAGGAAAAGGAGGTTTCTCAACATAAGTAGTAGGAACAATAGGATCACTATAGGTGATAGTCTTTTCTTCGATTGTAATAGGTCCAATTACTTTCACTTCAACAGGAGGATTATATTTAAAGCACTTCTCTTTAGGGAGATCAACGGGATTAGCAAGAGATTCACAGAAAGAAGCTACTATCTCAGAGTCAAGTCCATACTTAGTGCTAAATCCAGGGAAAGCATCGGTATGCATAAAAGATTTAACACAATCGAACTTAGGTATCATACCTGACTCCTTACCATCGTCGGAACCCCAATCTTCAGAGTTGCATTTAATTATTTCCAATAAGTCCCATTTGAAATCAATAGTCTTTAGCATATAAGAACCAACACAGGAAGTATCGAGCAGGTTGCGATTATCAAGAGAAAGCCGAGCATAAAAATTCTGAATAATCATTTCCCGGGAGAGCTCATGATTGGGGCATGAATATAACATTGACTTAAGACTCCCCCAAGCTTGAGCGATGCTTTCTCCTTCACGACGCCAGAAATTATATATGTAATTATGATCACGATGAACAAGATGCATAGGATTGAACTTCTGGTGAAATTCCAACTTTAATCGCTTATAATTCCAAGATCTCATATCATCACATAGCCTATACCATGTCAATGCATCTCCCTTCAAAGATAAAGGGAAGACCTTCCTTTTGACAACATCATCGGGAATACCTGCAAGCTTAAATAATCCACAAACTTCATCCACAAAGATAAGGTGTAAATCGGGATGCAATGTTCCATCTCCTGCAAATGGATTAGCTAGCAGTTTTCTATCATACCCGAAGGAATCTCAAAGTACATATTTTCATAAAGTTCAGTAGGTTGAGGAACAACTCTTTGCTCTTCTTGTCGGGGTTAAGATACCCCGAACAAGCCCCTCAAAGGATTAGTTTCCATAGTGACAAGTAACAGAAAATTTCAGCACACTATATAAATGTTTCCTTACCAAGTTCCACTCACCAAAAGCGCTACACTCCCCGGCAACGGTGGCAGAAAAGATCCTTGATGACCCACAAGTGTAGGGGATCAATCATAGTCCTTTCGATAAGTAAGAGTGTCGAACCCAACGAGGAGCAGAAGGAAATGATAAGCGGTTTTCAGTAAGGTTTTCTCTTCAAGCACTAAAACTGTAGGTGATAGATAGTTTTGTGATAAGATAAATAGTAATGAGTGACAAGTAAATAAAGTAAATAAAATGCAGCAAGGTGGCCCAATCCTTTGTGTAGCAAAGCATAAGCCTGGACAAATTCTAATAATGAGAAAGGAGCTCCCGAGGACACATGGGAATTATCGTCAAGCTAGTTCTCATCATGTTCATATGATTCGCGTTCGGTACTTTGATAATTTGATATGTGGGTGGACCGGTGCTTGGGTACTGCCCTTACTTGGACAAGGATCCCACTTATGATTAACCCCTATTTCAAGCATCCGCAACTACAAAAGAAGTATTAAGGTAAACCTAACACAATCATTAAACATATGGATCCAAATCAGCCCCTAACGAAGCAACACATAAACTAGGGTCTAAGCTTCTGTCACTCTAGCAACCCATCATCTACTTATTACTTCCCCATGCCTTCCTCTAGGCCCAAATAATGGTGAAGTGTCATGTAGTCGATGTTCACATAACACCACTAGAGGAAAAGACAACATACATCTCATCTAAATATCGAACGAATACCAAATTCACATGACTACTAATAGCAAGACTTCACCCATGTCCTCAGGAACAAACGTAACTACTCACAAACCATATTCATGTTCATAATCAGAGGAGTAATAATATGCATAAAGAATCTGAACATATGATCTTCCACCAAGTAAACCAATTAGCATCAACTACAAGGAGTACTCAACACTACTAGCAACCCACAGGTACCAATTTGTGGTTTTGATACAAGATTGGATACAAGAGATGAACTAGGGTTTTGAGAGGAGATGGTGCTGGTGAAGATGTTGATGGAGATTGACCCCCTCCCGATGAGAGGATTGCTGGTGATGACGTTGGTGATGATTTCCCCCACCCGAAGGGAAGTGTCCCCAACAGAACAGCTCCGCCAGAGCCCTAGATTGGTTCCGCCAAGGTTCCGCCTCGTGGCGGCGGAGTTTTGTCCCGTAAGCTTGCCCACTATTTTTTCCAGGGTAAAAGCTCTGTTATAGCAGAAGATGGACACCGGGGGGCCACCAGGGGTCCAGGAGACAGGGGCACGCCCCGACTCTCCTTTCACCCAAAAATTCTTATTAATTCCAAAAGGATGTTTCATGGAGTTTCAGGACTTTTGGAGATGTGCAGAATAGGTTTCCAATGTTTGCTCCTTTTCCAGCTAGAATTCCAGCTGCCGGCATTCCCCCTCTTCATGGTAAACCTTATAAAATAAGAGAGAATAGCCATAAGTATTGAGATATAATGTGTAATAACAGCCCATAATGCAATAAATATTGATATAAAAGCATGATGCAAAATGGACGTATCAGTGGCGTGGGTGATGCAGGCAAGCACGGAGGTGGTGTGGCGCCCTCGGGCGCGCGCGCTGTCCCTCCTCTACCTACTGGCAGAGGTAGAGGGTGACTGGCCCAGGCCAGGTGGGCCGGCCCAGTGAGGTAAGTGGCCTAGGGCCCTTTCTCTTTCTGTGCTTTTTTAGTTTTTCTTTTTCTTTTTTTCTGCTGTTGTTTTGATTTAGTAAAAATACTACACAACTTCCTAAAATGCTAGAAATATTTGTGGGCACTTTTGAAATTGTTTCCAACATCCCTCAGTTGCTTTCAAGATTAGTTGGACATCAAAAATATTTATAGGATTTAAATGTTCAAATGCAAATACTTTATGATTTAACTCAAAAATCCAAAGTGTCCTAGAAAAATGTGCACCATTTTTGTTAGAGGTTCTTGACCAATTCAAAAATGATGAACTTTTGTAAAGGGCATTTTGGGTTCATTGAAACCATTTTTAGTTGAACAAGCGGGGGGGTTGGGTTTGTTGATCCCCATTTAAAGTTTAATCAAAATTTAAACAGGATGCATCACTCTAGCTAGTCCAAGTGAAAATTCTAACTAGGGTTGTGACAACTCACCCCCACTCAAAAGAATCTCGTCCCGAAGACTAAAGCATGAGTAGGCTTTTACCTCGCTGAGAGGGGCCGAACCAGGGTAACACTTGTGTCCTTTGTCCCGTTCAACCCCTTCGCGCTAACCTACGTCGCGATGGCTCCACACCTAAGTCCTTTCACAAGGGCATGTACCGTGATAAAACCACGACAATTGGCGGCCACCGTGGGTCCAGAGCACGGTGTTTTCGAGTTCTCGAAGGGTAAATTCCCAGGGATCAAAGGATACGCCGTGGGCCGGACGACTAAGATTCGCCACGGCAAGCTCTACATCGACGATGCTGGCTGGGCCCCGAGGCCGACTCAATTGAGTACGGGTATTGGGTCTCCTTTGGAGGAATTCACGTCTTCATCGGCAAGATCGGCGAGTCAGAGCGTCAGCCGGACGTCTGCATCGACATCATCAGGACGACTCAGCGTGTGCGACCCGCTAGGGTTCAACTCGGCCAAAAGCACATTTTTGTTGGTTTCACGCAAGACATGGAACTTGCGGAGATTCTGAATCTGGAGAAGATACGACCATCTACTCAGGTGAGGAGTCCTCAACCGGAGAGACGGAATCCATCTATCAGCTTCAAGACGGCTGGCTTGGGGGCTACTCCGATCGCAATAGTATTCTGGACCCCTATGAGCCGCCTTCCAGGGATGCGATCTTCATGGCTGGCATTGGGCCGACTCTCAACTCGTCAACAGCGGCGTCTACGACGTCTGGATCGACTACTGCTGCGACAGCTGGGGCCGTCAGCTTAGTTCGTCCCTCGGCTCAAGTCTTATCTGAACTCTTGGGCACCTTGATGACCCTGTTGGCAACAAAGGTCACTACGGCTAATCAAGCACAACATAACGCAGAAGTTGCAAAGGTACGTGATGAGGTGGCCAAGGCTCAGGAGGAGCTTAATGTAGAGAATGCCAGGATGGTAGAGGAACGAGCCCAGATGGATGTTGAGTCACAACGCATTAGGGCGGAGGCTTTTCGCTTAAGTTTGGACCAAAACACTTCTAATGTTGTTTTTCGAAGGAGGTACCAAACCCGCTTGCCATTGCAGTATGAGGTACAGAACCTTTTCAATACACCTAGGGCAGAGCCAAGTAACCTACCAGGCACAGCCCGGGTGGCTGAAATCCCAGGGAGCGCGGCGGCGACTCAGCCCCGATTACTAGACCTGCCCCATAGGATCGAACCCCACCTCGACATTTTTCCACGCCATCTGGCCATTATTCCAACCCGGTGGATAACATGATAGCGGCGGCTACCTGGCTCAATGTAATCCCTATCACCTGTGAGATGCCTTTTGCAGCTGAGGCATGGAACGCAATTGAGCTCTTACAAATAGCGGTCGCAAACCAGGAGAAGTATACACATAGTCGTGAGAGGGTGCACTCGACCCCCCTCCCAAGGCGCAGTTACAGCCGACATGTGGAGTTGCCGGCGGTTTCCAGTAGCGAGCGATGATGTCGACCAAATCAAGATGACCCGGCCCATGGGAACAACCCGCCCCTTACTCATGCTCAGGCGATTATGGATGATGCCAGAGCCCGCCGAGAGGCGGATGCGGCAGCGGCAACTTAGCTAGGGGTTTATGAACAACCTCCGGTGACCCCTTTGGCGTTAGTAGGGGTAGGTATAATTTCTAGATCTGTTGGAGTGCCTTGTTTAGTACAAGCGTTACGTAATGAACATTTGCCTAAGGATTTTAAGGGTCGTCGCAAGGTGCCTAACTATCTGGTGATCCCCCGAGGCCTGGATTGAGAGTTATGAGTTAGCCATGGAAATGCTGGATGTCAATGATGCTGTGTGTGCTAAATATTTTACTATGATGTTGGATGGGCCAGGTCGGACCTGGTTAAAAGGATTACCCGCCAACTCCATCAATTCATGGGCAGAGTTGAAAGCACGGTTCATAAAGAATTTTAAAGGAACGTGCAAGCAACCTTTGACGATTATTGGTCTTGATAACAATGTGCAGTGCGAGGATGAGTTGGTTCATCATTGGGTCCGGTGGGTCTCAGCTATTATGCATTCTTCAGACAGTATTGCGGCGGGTCAGGCGGTTCTGGTCTTGGAGAAGAACTTTCATTTTATCCCCCCCCCCTTAAGCAGAAGCTTGGGTGGCTTAAATGTCATTGTAATGATATGGGAGAGCTCATGGTGGCTCTCATCAAATATGTCCACTCTGATTCCACCAAAGATTGTCGGTGTCAAAACCGATAGATCTCAGGTAGGGGGGGCCCAAGCTGTATGTCTGAGGATCAATGGTAACTATCGACAAAGGACACAGTGTTTTACCCATGTTCGGGCCCTCTTAATGGAGGTAGAACCCTACTCCTGTTTGATTATATTCGAGGGTATAAGGGTTACAAGAGTTGATCTACCTCGAGATTGATTCGGCTAGCCCTAGATTAGCTAGCCTAGTAGTGTTGTGATCCTGCCTCTGATCTACCCTCCGGTTGATATAGACACCGGGGGGGCTTAGGGTTGTACAAAGTCTGTTTTACAGAAAGGAATAAGATATCTGGACACCTATACTTGCCATGCATCCACGCATACCGGAGTCCCTACCATACACGAGAGATAATCTTCTGTCTTGTATCTTAACGGCCCATCAGTCCGACCCACATTAATAGACCGGACGCCCGAGGACACCCTAGTCCAGGACTCCCACAGTAGCCCTTGAACCAGTATTCAATGATGATATATTTGGCGTTCAGATTGTCTTTGGCATTGCCAGGCGGGTTCCTTGAATAATACACATCGGCTTTCCTCTGTAAAAGAATTGTGTCCGACTTTTCACAATAAACACAACCCTTAGCCGCGAAGGCAGGATGTATAAAAAATAAGAATAGTGTATTTACTAATAGCTTTTCCGATGAAGTGTTAGACTTGACCCTTTGGCACTTTGAACCATTTTGCTACCCCGTGTTCCGTGTTTTGAGGCCACACCACATTGGCACATCCTGTCAAATAGAGATTGTGCCCACTTAATACGAGATCGCATATAAATGATATTTTGGTAATCCAACCATTTGCGGCGCACGCCTTCTTTGGGAATAGGAGAGATCCAAGGCTCGAGTGGGGGGAGGTTGGTACTTTTACTGCCTATAAGAGGGCAATGGACCCCCACTTTCCTCCCCACGCCTTCACATCTCCTCAGTCGTCCAATCTCCCAAGCTCTATGTGCCCGCAAGTCTCCGTCTTTCTCACCACCACCTACTCCGACCATGGCCGGAGCTGGCTCCAAAGGCAAGTGGGAGGCCTCCTCCGTGACGGAGAAGGAGATAACAGATCTCCGGAGTGCGGGGTACCTTGCCGCCGATATCAAGCAATGGCTTCCCCCTGAAGGTCAAGTCATTCCCTCTCTAGAGCCCGGCGAACGGGTCATCTTCCTTCCCCACTTCCTTAGAGGGTTAGCTTTTCCACTCCACCCGTTCGTCCGCGGACTCATTTACTACTATGGGCTAGATTTCCACGATCTAGCCCCAAACTCATTCCTCCACATATCAGCGTTCATAGTCATGTGTGAGGCTCTCCTCCGCGTCCACCCACACTTCGGCCTATGGCTCATGGCCTTCAACGTGAAGCCAAAGGTGGTTGACGGCCAGCACGCGGACTACAGAGGAGCTATGATTAGCAAGCTGCCGAACACCACATCGCCAAAGGGGGCCTTTGTGGAGACCGTGAAGATCTGGCAACAGGAGTGGTTCTATATCACCGAGCCGCACCGCAGTAAGTGGACGGCCATTCCGAAGTTCAGATCCGGACCCCCCATGAGGCTCACCTCCTGGAACACAAAGGGCCTCGATTAGGGGTCCCAGACGGAGGTGTTGGCACTGCAGACGCGCATTACCAACATGTTGGGGAAGAACGTTGGTCTAACCAACATGGTCCAGATCATGCTCTTCCGCCGCATTCTCCCCTGCCAGCGCCAGGCTTCCCCCATGTGGGAATTCAAGCCGGAGGATCCGCGGACGCTATAACACTTCCTCGACACCACACATGAGGGAATGTGGAAACTACTTTTCAAGGCACAGAAGAGCAGCTGGCCCATGGAGACCGAAGACATCGGCCTCAACATCGCGTATCTAGCCTCTCCAGTAAGTATTTGATATCTTCGAAGACATACCTAGTTTATATATATATAGATTCTATCTATGCCGAACTCATCAACCCATCTTTCATTATAGGGTTGGACTAAGAAGTCAGAGCGGATCAAGTGTCCGGCTCCACTGCCCAAAAACCCAGTCACTCCTCAGCTGGAGGAGTTGCTAGTCCCGGCGCCTTATCACCCGCCGGAGAAGAAGTCCAAGAAAAGAAGAGCAAACGGCCCAAGAACGGGCCCCGCCGCAAAGGCCCTCCAGAAGCTGTGTCCGGAGAGACCGAGCCCATCTCCTCCCACGAGGAAGACGAGGATGAAGAAGATGGGGATGATGATGATGAGGAAGCGGAGAGCGACTCCCCCCTCAAGACGAGGAGGGGAAAAAGGACAGCCTCTGAGAACCTGGAGGGGGCGACGCCGAAGAAAGGGCGGGTGGTCCTCTCGGACAGTTCGGGCTCGGAGTCCAAACACAGCCAAGTTCGAGCTATGGCAGAAACGTAAGTATTAGAAACTTACTCGTTCAATTTTCGCTTTAATCTACCTTTTTCATGCTCAACTTATTTTTATGATTTTTATCCCTCCGTGCGAGATCCCGATCCCCTCTTCTTTGATGAGGAACTCTCTCGCCCCTGGTGAGGAGAAGAGTGACGGCCCATCTCGCGCCCTCTCTCCCCCTGCCGTGGAGGAGACCGAGGTGTCAACCCAAAGGCCATCTCCTGTCCGGGGAGGGGCGGACGAGACAGTCCAGAAGGCGCCCGAGGACAACACCTCAGACATTGTAGAGTGAGGCACGGCGACCCCCATGACCATCCAGGGTGGGAGGCTTCAATAGTATGGGCCCTCGCCGAACACTGTCCCGGAGACCAGTATGGCACCAGGTTCAGACCAACATCCCCCTTCGAAGGAGGGGGAGGAGTAGGAGATCCATCGGCGGCCTCTACTAATCCGGAGGCCACTGACATTCTACGGGAGGCACTGCAACGTGCCTCCATAGTGGAGGAGCACCACACCCTTATGGGTGCGGTTATGGAGAAGGTTCACTCCGTGAAGAGCGGACTGACCGAAGCTTTCCACAGCCTACTAACAGGCTTCTAGGTAAGTGACGTAATCTTCACAAGTATTTTGTATATATATATATATATGTGTGTGTGTGTGTGTGTGTGTGTGTGTGTGTGTGTGTGTGAGGTGAAGCCCGTGCGTAGACAGTAGCCCCTGAGACTCTGTCCAGATTAGGACAATCCAAACAGAGGATCATCAACAAGTATATAATGCACTGTATATGTTATTTGACAGGCTTCTAAGCTGGCGGCTACTGCCCAAGCCGCAGAAATTGCCGAGCTCAACCGGAAGCTACGGTTATCCGACGAGGAACTCGGCCGCATCAACAAGCGGTTCAACGAAACCCAAGGTATGCGGCATTTTAGCATATCCGAAAATTATATTCGTGTTAGTCAGCTTTAAACTAACTAAGAATATTATAATTATACTCGCAGTTGACGTAGCTGAGGTCGAGTCCCTCACGCCCTTGCTGAATCCAAGAATGAGGCGAAGGCGAGCAAGGTGGCCACGGACAAAGCGGCCAAAGAGTTAGAGGTGGAGCAAACCGCCTTCCGCAGACATGAGGCGCGGGTGGAGGAGGTCGAACAGGAGCTCAAGGATGCTATCGCCCGATGCGAGTCCTTGGAGCACAAGAGTTAGCAACAGGCCTCCAAGCTCACCAAAGCTCTTGAGAGCATGAAGGAGGCCCAGGTTGATGCCCAGGGCGCTGGCCAAGAGATTCAAGAGGTGAGGCAGATTGTGGCTGGTAAGGCCTTTATCATGCAGAGTAGATATACAAGTAAGATATATATTTTACTGACCCGAGTTTGGAGTTCTCGAGGCGCCTTTGCGGATCTGCCGAAGAGTATTGTGGATGCCGCCGCATTCTTTTGAGCCGAAGAGGGGAGCTCGACGGAGAAGTTGTTCAGTCGCAGATTTTGCACCGTAACTTCCAGTCTCCCCGAGTGATCGGTGCAGCGGTATCTGAGCTGCATGTGGTGGCCGGACCGCCATGAAGGATGTGATAATCCGTCTATGGCTGGCCAAGGCCGTACCTAGTAACCACTTCGGTCTCGTGAAGTGGCTGGTATTTGCACTTCCTCGGATCGACACCCTTAAGGGGTCGTCCTGCATCGAAGGTGCTCGAATGGCCTTCACCCGCCTCTAGGTGCATTGGGCGAAGATGAAGGCCACCAAAATTGCCACCACAGGGCCACCTGAAGGCAAAGAGCATCAGCAGCCAGAGAACTACTTTGACGAGGTCCTCGAGGGAGCCCGCATTATGGAGGGCCAATGCCCCAAGGACGTCATATTTGAGTAGTTGAGTCCAGTTGTAAGAGTCATGCAATGAAGTCATGATGTAAAAAAATGGTTATGCTTTTTATGATTATTTTATCCTCCTATTTTGCCCGTTTATATGTCTGAAAGTTTACCAGTCGTCGGCTTCATCCCCCATGTAAATATTACAAGGGTGTTCGGGAATGCATCATAGCACTTAATCCAACGTCTTGGTCCGATGTAGAAGGCGTCTTGCGGAGTGAACTAGGCAATCAGACTATGCGGCTTTAGTACTTTCACTTAGCCATAAGAGTCCATTGGTGGCGGTAAGTACTAGCCCCATGTTGCATGATCGACAATCCGGAGTGCGGTGCCTTTGCAACATGACTGGTCAAAAACCCAGCCCCTCGTATAACAAGGCATAAATCACGAACAACTCGTAGTATAACACTAAGTTACCGGATGCTGACCCGCTCTCGCTTATCATAACAGTCAGTTTTCGGCTTTCTCAACTAAGGTACTTGACCAGACAAATCGGAAATACAATTGCAGTAGTTCTCCCTTTAGTACCTTAGCCAAACTTGCGGAACGTACGGTGGCAAACACAGGAGCCGGGCAACCCAACTATAGACCAAAGACATGATTCGGAGCCGATGCATATAATGCCATATCCGGGACGCCAAAGAGCTCCCTATAGGTGTTTGGACTTAGGAATTGTACGGGGCCTAATACAGCCCCTGGTATGATGGCCATGTTGAACCACGTGTGTCAGTCGAACGTAAGGGGGAGCACAGATGGCAAGGAAAAAAACCAAGACCCAACCAAGAAGGTAATAATCATCTGCATCCCTTATATCTTTATTGATACGTCGATGACAGGCAATGTCGTTCAATATTAAGGTCATATTACATGCCCAAAGAGAAAAAGAAAAAATTACATAAGGGAAAGTCTAACACAGGTCCTGAAAATCATAGTTCGTGAAAGAAACTCCAATGATGCCCTGCCGCACGTCTGCACCTTTCCTCCTTAGTAGTAAGTCCTTTGAGAGGAGTCTTTGATGGTTGGGGTGTGGTAGCCTTAAAAGGATCTCCTACGACAGCCATCTTGTAAGTAGGGCTCTCGATGAACCTGCGTTAAAAGGAAAAGGATATATGCGGTCCATTTATGGTCAAGTCATGTAATGGACCTATTCTGAAGTGTGCCTCTGGCGCCGCCCAAGGTATTTTTAGTGCGTAATTATGTATGCGCGGTACATAAGCCACGACCTAGTGAGGTGATTGGCGGAGGCCGAACTGCTAATCAAGGTTAGTATCCGTTGACTTATTGCTATTATGCAGGACCGGACTCGTTTGGATACATCATTGGCTTTATTGGCCAGTGAACTGTTCGGCTTGATAATGCCGCCATATACTTCGGCTACAAGGGTCGAAGTGTGCTCTTCAGTACGGTGTGAGCGCTCCATATTACAATTGACTGTAATAATGTCGTGAGGTCCAGGCATCTTAAGCTTCAAATAATCATAGTGTGGGACTGCATTGAAGCGGGCGAACGCAGTTCGTCTGAGAAGTGCATGGTAGACACTGCAGAAAGGGACGGTGTCCGAGATTAACTCTTTGCTGCGAAAGTTTTCTGGGGAGCCGAATACTACCTCCAGTGTATGTGAGCCCGTACAACGGGCCTCCACTCCTGCTATCTCACCTTTAAAGGTAGTGTTACTAGGCTTGATTCGTGGTGGGTCGATCCCCATCTTACGGATATTATCTTGATAAATCAAGCTAAGACTGCTTCCTCCATCCATCAGGATTCTAGTGATGTAACGCCCCGGATTCGATGCGTCAGGTGTCTTCCAGTTATTCACCGTCGTTGCCATGTCAGCTGCTTGCGTGTTGCATTTTGCCATGTCATTTGTTTGCGGGATGCATTTTATCATGTCATCATGTGCATCTCATTTCGCATACGTGTTCGTCTCATGCATCCAAGCATTTTCCCCGTTGTCCGTTTTGCAATCCGGCACTCCTATGTCCTCCGGCATCCCCCTTTTGTCTCTTGTTGTGAGCGGGTGTTAAACATTCTCAGAATGGACCATGATTTGCCAAGCGGCCTTGGTACACCACCGGTAGACCGCCTGTCAAGTTTCGCGCCATTTGAAGTCCGTTTGATACTCCAACGGTTAACCGGAGAACCGTAAAGGCCTCTATTGTGTGCAGCCCAACACCCCTCCAAAACAGCCCTTGATCCCATCCAAACCCCCTCCATGCTCTCGGTCGTTCGATCACGATCGTGTGGGCTAAAACCGCACCCCATTTGGCGTTTCCTAGCCCCCTATGCCTATATAAACACATTCTCCCCCGAAATTCGCGGATGATTTCCACCCTAACCCTAGTCTCCTCCTTCCTCCCGCCGCCAGACGTGTCCACCCCGCCGCCGGACATGTCCGCACCGCCGCCCTCAGCCAATCGCCTCCTGCCACGTTACCCCGCCGGCTTCTCTCTCTCCTCCCACCGCCAGCCGCCCGCCTGCCCACGGCCGCCCGCCGGCAGCGCCCGCGCCGCCCGCCCCTGCCACAGGTGCCCGCCTCGCCCGGCGCTCTGCCGCCGAGCCCGCCGCCAGCCAGGCCGCGCCACTACACTACCGCTGCCGCACCTAATCGCCGCCGTCGCCATCCGCCTCGGCGCCCGCCTGCCCCGCCCGTCTCTCGCCCTCCGCCACCGCCCGTTCGGACTTCGCGCCGCCTTCCCGAGCCCCTCGCCGAGCTGCTCACCGGGCGCCCGCGCCCGCTCTGGTCCTCCGCGTCGTCCAGCCCGGTCTCCGCCGTCGCACCTCACGCCGCCCCGCGCCAGCCCCGGCGCCACATGCTCCCGTCGCTGTCGGCCACCACCACCTCGTGCCTCGCCTCCCCCGCGCCCCTCCAACTCCGGCCGCCGCCCTTGCCGGAGCCGTCGTCGCCGGATCCACCGGATCTGGACGAGATCCACCACCACCAACCAACCAAACGCGTCCCCACGCCCGGATCCCTCCGTCCCAGAACGCCTCTGTCCCGGGTTGACTTTTCGCGAGGGTATATTTCGTCCAAGTCCCTGATTTATTACATTCTGGTGCTAACTTTGACCTATTATAGCTCCGTGCATATAGCTCCGTTTTGCATGCATAATATATCAAATTGTTCATCATGATATTATCTTCATTTCATTCCATTGAGCCATGCTTGTTTGAGTCCATCTTGATGCCCGAATCATCGTTGAAAGAGTGCTATATGATGTTAACCTGCTGAAACTGTTATAACTTGTTGTTTTGTCTTTTTCGTTGCATTTTGTGTGTGCATCCTATGAGCTTGATGTCTACATGAGTTTTGAGCTACATCATTCCATCTTTACTGTGGTGCAATCCATGTATTTTTGTGTGCCTTGTGGTGAGTGCATCAAGCTCGTGTAGTAGGGTACTTGTTGTTACTGTTTTGCTAGGCTGATTCTGTTATATCATGATGCTATGTAAACCTGCTGATACAAGTCATTCTATGCATAATTTGGAGATTTTCACTAAGGATGTTTTGTTATACATGTCATGCGCTATCCATTCATGCCCCTGGTTGCATTTATAGCCTGCTGTAGCTTGTTGTTATCTTGCTCCAAACTTGCTAAATAATGTTGATGTCAGCCTGTTAACTTTAAGTTCAATGTTGCCATGATTGTTGTTAGTGATCCAAGCATGCTATGATCTTGCTCTTGCCATGTTTAGCTTCATAAATATGCCATCTTACTGTTGGTCACCTTGCCATGCCATGTGTTTCTCTGTGGTGAGTGGTACAAACTCACCAACATGCGTACTTATTTTTGTTCCTGCCATGTATGAATCTGTCATATCATTTGCCATGTTTGCATGGATGCTACCATCTTTTCTGTTGATCTTTGGAATTAGTTCAGTAAGGGAGTTTTGTTCTTTGTCTTTAGTACTAGCATGCCATGCCTTTTTTTCATGATAAGTTCTTGTAGCATGTTGTTTGATAGCTCTAAACATTGCAACCTGATGTTATTTCTGCCAAGTCTGTAAACTGTTATTATTTGCAATCTTGCCATGTCCTTTTGAGCATGTTATAGTGTTTTCTGGAGATATCTCAGTGTTCATGTTTTGTCATGATTTACCTGTACTTCATGCCCATGCCTTTTGTTTTCACGTTGAGATGTTGTAGCATGTTGTTTGGATATTTGCAAGATGCCTAGTTGTTGTTTTGGACAGCTTGTCCTTTAAACTTGTATAGTGTATGTGTTGAACCGTTGCTCCGTTTTGAGGGTGCTCTATATGAAACTTGCTTAGAATTGCATGTAGTTTCATATTATCATGTTGCATCCTTGTTTTGAGGTGTTTGCTTGATGTTTGGATGCACTTAGCATCAATGCCATGCTTAACTTGTTTTGCTCATATCTTCTAGGCAGTAGCTCCGAACTAAATGAACTTTATATGTAACTTGACTAGAATATCGTGTAGATCATCTTGGTGCATCTTAACTTGCTGTTTAACAACTTGAAAACATAAGGTTTATTCAGTTCTGGACCAATTTCTAAATTTGCATATGAGGATTTACCGGAATTGTTATATGTTGTTTCCGGCCTCATTTAAACTTGCTTTGATGTGTTGCTCTTGTATGCATCATCTCTTGCCATGAGTAGCCTCATATAGCCTTTGTCATACATCATGTTTGGTTGTGTATCATGTCATGTCTATGTGTGGTGTGTTTACCATGTTGTGTGCTTCTTCTCGATAGTTCTCGTTTCGTTGTGATCGTGAGGATTCGTTCGTCTACGCTTGGTTCGGCTTCATCCGTCCGTCTTCTTCATGGACTCGTTCTTCTTCCTTGTGGGATTTCAGGCAAGATGTCCATCACCTTGGATCTCATTACTATCATTGCTATGCTAGTTGCTTCGTTCTATCGCTATGCTGCGCTTCCTATCACTTGTTCTTCAAGCATCCCCAAATTGACATGTCAGCCTCTAACCTTTTCACCCTTCCTAGCAAACCGTTGTTTGGCTATGTTACCACTTTTTATCAGCCCCTCTTATAGCGTTGTTAGTTGCAGGTGAAGTTGAAGATTGCCCCATGATGGACAGGATGATGTTGGGATATCACAATATCTCTTATATTATTAATGCATCTACATACTTGGTAAAGTGTGGAATGCTCGGCCTTATGCCTGGTGTTTTGTTCCACTCTTGCCGCCCTAGTTTCCGTCATATCGGTATTATGTTCCCGGATTTTGCGTCCCTAACACAGTTGGGTGATTTATGGGTCCCCCTTGACAGTTCGCCTTGAATAAAACTCCTCCAGCAAGGCCCAACATTGGTTTTACCATTTGCCTACCACCTATACCTTTTTCCCTTGCGAGTAATTAACCCAAGGGTCATCTTTATTTTAGCCCCCCCGGGCCAGTGCTTCTCTAAGTGCTGGTCCGAACCGAGTAGACTGCGGGGCCCCCTCGGGGAAACTCGAGGTCTGGTTTCACTCTTAGGATGTCTCATCCGGTGTTACCCTGAGAACGAGATATGTGCAGCTCCTATCGGGATTGTCGGTGCATTGGGCGGCTTTGCTGGTCTTGTTTTACCATTGTCGAAATGTCTTGTAACCGGGATTCCGAGACTGATCGGGTCTTCCTGGGAGAAGGAATATCCTTCGTTGACCGTGAGAGCTTGTGATGGGCTAAGTTGGGACCTTTGAGTCTCTTTAGGATAGTATCGCATATTGGGCGTGACAAGTGAGGTGGTATCCGTTAGTGATTGGATCAAGAACCAGGGTGGCCGAAACCCCATGACGGATACTAGTTGGGTGGTCCCTGCGATCAAAGGTGATCGGACAGGCTGACCATGGGTTAAACTTGGGGGCGACAGGCTCTACGACATAGACGTCCCGTAGCGTGCGCTTGCACTCCCTTTTGGGAATATGAGTGACACATATCATGTTCACTGTTTTCACCTTGGGGGGAAACTGCTTCTGACCCTTAGTGTTTGGCTGACGGGGCTCGTCATCGTCTTCACTTGGAGGCCCTTTTCCCTTATGTTCGGTATTTATCTTGCCGGCCTATTTGGAAACCCAACAATTCCTGTTTGTGCGGTTTGCAGGCTTATTGGGTGTGCCATGAATCTGACTGGGCCTCTTAAGGATTTTATCTAAGCTGGATGGCCCGTCTTTGTTACCTTTGAAAGGTTTCTTCCACTGACCGGACTTAGGACCGCCGAATCCGGCATTGACTGCCGTATATTCTACGTCGTTGTTGTTGTTGTTCTGACGTTTGTTTTTATTTCGGCGAGGTTTACCATTGTCGTCCCGCACCTCAGAGGTGCTGGGCTCACCCGAGCTATTGCTTCTATGAGGCAACCAGCTGTCCTCGCCCGCACAGAAGTGGGTCATGAGTGCCGTTAAGGCTGGCATGGTCTTCGGCTTTTCCTACCCAAGGTGTCGCGCGAGCCATTTGTCACGGATGCTGTGGTTAAAGGCCTCTAAGGCTTTGGCGTCCGTACAGTCTACGATTTGGTTCTTTTTAGTTAAGAACCGATTCCAAAGCTTGCGGGCTGATTCGCCTGGCTGCTGAATTATGTGACTCAAGTCATCGGCATCCGGTGGCCAGACATAAGTGTCAAAGTTAGCCCTAAAAGCATCTTCCAAGTCTTCCCTGGTTCCAATGGAATTTTCTGGGAGGCTGTTTTTCCATTGCCGTGTTGGTCCTTTCAGCTTTAGAGGAAGATATTTAATGGCGTGCAGATCATCTCCTCGAGCCATATGAATGTGGAGAAGGAAATCTTCAATCCAGACGGCCGGATCCGTCATCCCATCGTATTGTTTGATGTTTACGGGTTTAAACCCTTCCGGAAATTGGTGTTCCATAACCTCATCCGTAAAGCATAGGGGGTGTGCGACCCTCTATATCGCGCAATATCGCAGCAGAGATCGGCTGACATTTGAGTTCGGTTCTGATCCTGAGTATAGTAACGGTCATCACGTCGGGCTTCATAGCCATTGTCTCATGCCGGGGCACAGCCCCTTGATCTGTAGATTGATTTGGTCTGACTAGGTTCATTGGCTAGGCCACGTTGCAAGTCGTACGTGTATTCTGCAGCTGCTATCTCCCTTCCTCTTCGGCGAGGGGTTGCAGGTTGATGTTCGGCTTGATATGCCATTTTATCCCGCCCATGTGGTGATCGGTCTAGTTGGTCTGGCTGATTATACTTCGACGGTATTGGCTCAAGGGCTTCATCGTTGAATTGTTGCAGCAGTTTGCGCTTAGGGTAACTTTTAACAGGTCGCTCGTGGCCGTATTCCTCGGTGGCCAGGACCTTAGTCCACCTTTCGTCCAGTGTATCTTGCTCAGCTTTGAGCTGCTGCTGCTTCTTCTTCAGGCTCCGGGCTGTGGCAATGAGCTGTCACTTGAAGCGTTCTTGGTCGAGGGGTTCCTCTGGGACAATGAAGTCTTCATCACCGAGGCTAACCTCCTCTTCGGATTCTGGTATATAGTTGATGTCCTCCGCATCTTTGTTGTTAGCGTGTCCGGGGCTATATTCACCCTCTTCCCTTTCGTCATTTTTGGATGTGGGCTCAAAGGGGTATTCGGGATCCTCGGCATCATCCGGAGTCTCATTATCTCTGGTGCCGGTATTGCTATCCCTTGCTTGACGCGATCTTGAACGGTGCCACTAACATCGGCACTTTGGTGCTTTATCGACGGGTTTGTCCTCATTTGGGCTCAGGTTATCCTCATCGTTCTTTTTATCCGGAGTGTGTACACATCATAGGTTGAGGTGGTCGTCCAACGCCCCGTGACAGGTGGGACTTGGCTTGGTTCAGCGTCGGCATCGTCGTCCATGCCGTCGATGTCTTCAGACGCATAGTCTAGCATGTCAGTTAAGTCCTCGACAGTGGCTATCAAGTGGGTGGTGGGTGGGGCATAAAATTCCCCGCTCTCATCCCCCAGCCCTAGATGGGTACAGTTCGGAGGCAAAGCCTCCATGATGGCGAGAGACTGCATTAAGTCCAATGCTTCATCTAGGAGCGAAAGTGCGACCGGGAACTACGGATCTGTTGGGCTGAGTTTGGCATGGGACACTTGATCGAATCCACTGAGTGTGGAACTAGACAGTCCGGGATGGTTTCCCAGAGCCAAGTCTAAGATTGCATCTGGGTTTTCAGTCGGGAGTTCCACAAGGGGAAGAAGTCCAGCAGGGCTCACGCTCCTATCTTAGGACAGCGAGACATGTCCCGGATCTAAGGCCGAGGTGGGTATGCGTGTTGACCCCTGGATGGGATCTAACAGGGGATCCAAAGAGTCTCCTTGGCAGGGGCACAGAGTGGCATCCGGGGCTTCGAACCTGTTGAAGACCAGATCTCCTCGGATGTCAGCAACATAGGTTAGGTTTCCAAACCTAATCTGGTGGCCGGGGGCATAACCGTCCACCTGCTCGAGGCGACCGGTCGAGTTGGGACAAAACACAAAACCACCGAACACAAAGACTTGTCCAGGGAGAAAGGTTTCCCTGGACGTGGCATCATTGTTGGTGAAGAGGTGAGCCATCGATCCCTCTGTTGACGATATAGCGGAGCTCTCAATGAAAGCACCAATGTCGGTGTCAAAACCGGCAGATCTTGGGTAGGGGGGCCAAGTTGTATGTCTGAGGATCAATGGTAACTATGGACAAAGGACACAGTGTTTTACCTAGGTCTGGGCCCTCTTAATGGAGGTAAAATCCAACTAGTACTTGATTATATTCCAGGGTATTGGGGTTACAAGAGTTGATCTACCTCGAGATCGATTCGGCTAACCCTAGATTAGCTAGCCTAGCAATGTTGTGATCCTGCCTCCGATCTAACCTCCTGATTATATAGACACCGGGGGGAGGCTTAGGGTTCTACAAAGTCGGTTTTACAGAAAGGAATAAGATATCCGGACACCTATACTTGCCATCCACGCATACGGGAGTCCCTACCGGACACGAGAGATAATCTTCTGTCTTGTATCTTAACGGCCCATCAGTCTAGCCCACATTAATAAACCGGATGCCCGAGGACCCCCTAGTCCAGGACTCCCACAAAGACCCTGGATCCGATGATGAAAAATCCAACAAAGGAAATAAGAGTGGCAACGCTAAGGGTCAATAGCAGAATGTGACAGGGCATAACGGCAACCAGGGTAACGGTGGTAAGCGCAGACAACTCGATGGCGGGTCAGATCTTGTAGTTAACACCAACACTGGATATAAAAACCAGCGCCATAATGGTAATGGTAAGCAGTCCTTTGGAGGGAATAACTTTAATATTAAGGCGATGATGAATGAGCCTTGCCCAAAACACAACCTTCCTAGTAAGTCGACGACTCATGCTTGGAAGGACTGTTTCATCATGCGAGAGTACAGAAATTCCAACTTTAATCAGAATCATGGCAACAATAGTGGCCCGCCTGGCGGGTCAGGATCCGGCTCACAGGGGCCCGATTTTGGTAGTGGTGGTTCATGTTCTGATTATCAAGGATAGGGTAACCAGGGTGGTTATAGCCAACAACCTGGTCAGGGTAACTAGCAGCATCAATCAGGATAATAGAGTAATCCAAAGTAGCTCAACAGTGACTAGTATCATGTTTTCACCACAAGTCTCTGCAAGCGAGACCAGAAGGTTCATAAGCGCGTGGTCAAGGCAATTGAGCCTACAGTGCCTCAATACTTGCGGTGGTTAGAAAATCCAATCACATGGAGTCGGAAAGATCACCCCGCCCCGGGTTGAGAATCCGGGTCAGCTGGCACTGGTGGTCGCCCCTCAGGTTGGGGGCTATAAATTTACCAAAGTACTCATGGATGGTGGAAGTAGTATCAACATCCTTTATTATGACACCTTTCACTGGATGAACTTAACTGATAAGGATCTTAAGCCGTCTTCTATAGTTTTTCATGGCCTGGTGCCTGGTAAGTCAGCATATCCTGTTGGAAAGATTATCTTGGAAGTGGCTTTTGGATATGATTATGACTTTAGAACAGAGACGTTATGGTTTGAAGTGATCAAAATCAAGAGACCGTATCATGCCTTGTTTGGACGGCCAGCTTATGCCAAATTTATGGCTCGACCTTGTTATGTTTATTTGCAGCTTAAGATGCCAGGATGTAAGGGCACTCTTACGGTCCATGGTGATCGAATGATTGCTTTGGAATGTGAGGAAGGAGATGCTGCCTATGCTGAGTCAGCCTGTGCCACAGAAGAGCTAAATTTTTACAAGGATAAGGTTGACCCGGCTGATATGACCCCTTTGAAGAAGCCAACCACTGAGCAAGAGCATTTGCTGATATTTAAGTCTGCTGATATACTAAGCAGGTTGACTTTGTCCCTGGAGACTCTTCTCGGCAGTTCACTGTAGGGGCTAATATGGATTCTAAATAGGAAAGTGCGCTCATCGAGTTAATCCGTGAGAATCAGGACATATTTGCATGGAAACCTTCTGACATGCCGGGTGTACCCAGAGAATTCATTGAGCACACTCTTATTGTATATCCTAAGTTTAAGCCGGTCAGGTAGTTCCTTTGTCGTTTTAATGAAGAGCGACATAAGGCTATTGGAGAGGAGGTAGCCCAGCTCTTAGCAGCTAGGTTTATTGTGGAAGTCTTTCACCCTGAGTGGTTGGCTAACCTGGTGTTGCTACTCAAGAAGAATGACATTTGACTTATGTGTGTTGACTACACAAATCTTAACACTACTACAGAATGGTCCAAACGCCACAGTCCAATCAGAGACCCTTTGACGAAACTGTGTGCGATGGATCAATCACAAACGGTGATGTAATAAAACCGTTAAAAAAGATGCAAAACATTTGCAATGGCGGTGACATCAAACATGGTTTAGATTATAGTTGCGTGTGCAATGCGTGGCAACGGTTAATACAGCAGAACTGTTCGCGATAAGGCAAAACAACAGAAACGGGCAGCCAGATGAGGGTGTGTGCGATATACGGCATATAGTTCACTTGGATGAACTATGTGCGATCAAGAAACACAATAGAAACAGTCAGCCAGATCAAGGTGTGTGCGATGGAGGGCATACTATTCACTCGGATGAATTGTTTTCGATGATCCAGGACAACAGAAATAGTTCAATTGAACAAGATGTGTGTGATACGCGGCCAACAGGTACGTAATCAAAATTGTGTGCCAATAATAACACAAACAATTGCTTCTAATGAGCCGTGTGATTTTCTCTGTCTACGATTACTAACACCGAGTCGAGCGAGACACGAGCAGAGCGCGCCACGGCCGCCTCAACCACGAGCAACCACACACATAGAGGAGTTGAACTTGCAGGGAATGATCATCTACAAGCCGGCCGGCAGTTGTGTCGCTGCGTAGAGAGTGGCCGTGTGCTACTACCTCCGCATTGGTCTATTAGTCCCCTTTATATTTTGTGCCACATTTTGACCTTAAATTAAGCAACAAAATGTAGTAGTGTTCAAATATGAATGCAATGATATAATCTTTGGCGACATGCATCCGTATTTATTAGTTAAATCATACTTATAAACCAGGACGGGCCTGGGGTAGTAGGTAATAAAATTGCAAATGTTTTTTTATTAATTGTATGTGTACATGTCCGTTCGTCCTCCTCTCGCACGTCTTGTCACCCCTCTGTCGCAGACGGCTTCAAACGGAAGCTTGATTAGTGCGCAGGGGCGTTCTTTTGGCCAAACGGTGGTGAGCCCGTTCCCGCGCAATCGCGCAGGTTCCCGCGCAAGCTTCCCGCCCGACTCGGCGAAATCCCCCAAAATCCCAATGCTTACCGGCCTGCTATATAAAACCTCACGACCGGCGAGTCCTGCATCGCATTTTTGTGGCACCCCGGCTCAGAGCGACCGGTTTACCCTGCATTGGCAGCCCAGAGACCTTGTCTTCTGGCAACACACAACAACTTGGTACAGAAAGACAACCGCTTTATTCATGCTAGCGGAGCATAGTTCATATTACAACAGTTAGCGAGGCCAAGCGGCACACACGGTGTGGCTTAACAATATGTACATTATTCAGTAAACATAAAGGGGCCTCGATCATGACAACTACACGGCAGCAGGATAACGTCGTAGCGGGACTCCATAGCAGAGGGACACCGATGTGGACACGATCTAGACTCGGACAACTCTCCTTTCCAACGAGACTTTCCTGAAATCTGGCATGACACGCCAGGTCAGTACATTGAATGTAATTGCAAGCTCACAACAAGCATAAACATAATGACAAACAATATCATGATACTTAACAAATTAAATACAATGCAACAATATATATCCAACATGCTGCGAATATGCTCAAGTGGTACTCGTCCCATGGACTGACTTACCGAACGTGATCATTTCCAGACCACAAACATGAAGAACTCAACGACAATCTCGTGATCCTTACGGCGATCACATCCCTGACCAACACTTGGTCTCAACCTCAACACGATGGCCTCACTACCATTACCTTAGTGCAAGTCTCAGTGTGCAAATTTATTAAGTGTCGACCCATGGTGTACCCTACTTTCGAGTGTCTCCGTAACCATGGACTCGGCTATCGATAGATTAATACACTCTGCAGAGGTAGCGCACTGGACCCACACCATGGAACCCATGGCCTCGCCCTCCCATTTGGGTGGACCAACGGCATTTCGACGAAACCACTTCATTGTCATGACACTCTCCTGGCCACTTCACTCAATCCCCATCGGGCTAGTCCTGGGTGGCCCTGTGTCTACCTCAAGACACCCCAAACCACCATCGCGGCAACGATCCACTCTAGGACCCAAACACTTAACTCATCAACTGGCACACAAGGTTATGCCTACTTACCGGGTCAGGGTACATCACACCCATAACCTTCCCTAGATGGAGGCACCGACCAGAGGCATGACAATGAAACGCATTAAGGCCATCCCATACCGACAAATGTGGTTGCACTAGGAAAAACTCATTTCAGCGGCACCACGACCCGGTCAACAACATATTCAAGTTGAGTTATTTATCAGGTTCAACTTAAAGTGAAAGTAACCGGTGTCATAATGCCATGCTATGCATCACTAACATATGCATCAAATAACCAAGAAAATAACTAATTCAACTACGCTCCCACGGAGCCATCACCAACTCAAGATACTTCTCTAGTTAAGATCAAGCCTTACTTAAACCAGAACCATTTCTAGTAATCTCATCATTTTTCATCATGCAAGAATAATAATTAAACTAATTATTAACCTCCATGACCATATCATTTTATCATTACTCATATCTAAGTTCTTGTCAGCTTATCAGCAAAATTCATTTCAAACTTTCTGTAAATCAAGCATATTTAACATGACAAGCATCTAACAGAATATAACTAAAATAATTATTTAAATGCATGAATAATCATAAATTCAAGTAGGAAATCACAAATATTGAAGTGGCACTATGAAAATGTTGTTGTGGCTTGCCTTAGTGCTGATGAGGTTCACAACTCTCCTGGTGATCCTCGAGACAAGCTTGCTCTTTTGAAAATAAATAAAACCACAAAAAGAAAACATCAAGAAACCTTCTGAAAATTACCAGAAAATCTAGACAGCAAGGAAAAATCCCATTTTTTGGGTGCTGTTAGATTTTTGGACAAAGAACACAATGCAAAAAGAATCAATGCATTTGGACTTATAGATAAAAAGTTATGGCTGTTTGAAGTTTCCTGGATTTAAATGAATTTGATTTAAAAAGAAAACAGACTGGGGGGTGACGTCGAAGGCGTAAAAGCCCGGGGCGCCACCACTCATACCGCTTCACACATGTACTGAGTGGCTGACTAGCGGGCCCTGCTAGTCAGGCCAGAAGGAGGGGGAGAAGGAAACAGAGGGAAGCGGAGCTTCGCCGGAGCACACGTCGGTGATGAGGGTTCTTGGGGTCAAACAAGAGGGGGGAATCGAAGGAGAAGAAGATGGCGCACGTGCCCGTACCCGTAGCGTGGCTAGAGGTGATCGGACGGCATCGAAAACGGCCTCTCTAGCGGAGGCAGAGGGCAGCGGTTGCCGGAGACGAAGACGACAGCGGCTCCAGGGGCTCCAACAGGGCGGCACGCCCTCACCGAAGAGTGGCGGAGGCCCTGGGAGGGTCGCCCTAGCCTGGGAGGGGCTGGAGCTGCGGGGACGATCCGAAGGGGATCGCCGGCGAGCTCAAGCTTCGGGACGACAGCCCGCGGCCTGCCCGGCCGGGCTGCAGCTTCTACAAGTTTGTGGAGGGTGTGGGAGTAGCTGCGGGTGCTCAAAGAGGCTGGGGGTGGCGGCATTTATAGGCGGGCGGCAAGGAGGGTTCGGGCTCCGCCGGAGGACACCTGTCCATGGTGCCCGGCGACGAACGGCGCCAGCGGGAGAGGGGGAAGACGACGGAGGTCACGCGGGAACTACTGGCGGGCGCAGACGAGCACAGGGACGAGGGAGAAGACGACGAGCACAGTGCGCCGCGCACTGTGTCGTTGGCTGGACCGTGCCCGTGCCCGCTGCGGCGAGCTCCGGCGTCGGCGAGTGGCAGGGGGAGTTAAGGGAGTGGATACGGGGATGGTGGCGAGGCTTGGCATGCTTGGGCAGGCTAGGCAGCGAGCACGCGCTCAACAAAGCGCTAGGCGGCACGCAGAGCGCGTGTTTTGCATGCCAGCACGCCCGGTCGAACGCGGTCACCGCGTGAACCGTGACATCAAGCCACTCTAAGCGCTAACTTTATGTCTGGCGTGTAGTCCTTGGTAGTTTGGAGTGTTACCACGGTTGGGCTTGGATCCAGGTGCAGTAGAAATGGATTTGTACTGCAAGCAAGTTTCTGGACAGTAACTTTGGAGGTTTACTGTGATCAAACCACTGGGAGTTAAGGGCTGAGCTTTGGAGGCTTGCTTACACTTACTAAGGTAAATAGGCACAAGAAAAACCGGCTACAATGGAGCTAGTAAAAAGGTAGTTGCTGTAGAAACTACCATTTCTGTCCAGAAATGAATTTATTTTCTATAGCCAATATATTCCAAAGAGTGGTGAAATATGTTTGCTCAGAAAGGTGCCCTAGGGTCCAAAGAATAATTGGGATTTTTCTCAGGATTTGGGGCAAGAAAAATTAGGGTTGCTTTGGAGCAGAAAGGGCTAACTAGGGTTTTGGAGGGCAAAATGAATATTTTTCATTTAAGAAAAATATTCCAAGCAATATTTTGAGTTGATCCAGAGGTGAAATGATGGTTTTGAGGAGGAGAGGGAGCACTTGGGTGAAAGTCAAGGAGTACCCAAGTGGTTAAGTCCAAATGAAGTGATTCAAAAACTCCAAATTCAAAACCAACTCAACTGAAAACCGAGTGCAAAGAAAGAGGGCAAAACCGATCGTCACAAACCTCCCCACTTAGAATGAATCTCGCCCTCGAGATTCGTTGCTTGGGAAAACCATTCTGGATAACATGCCCTTAGAAATTCTTCTGATTCCCATGTTGATTCTGACTCTGTGTGATGCTTCCATTGGACTTTGTAAAACTTTCGTGCTTTACTGCGAGTGACTCTTTCCATTTGATCCAAAAATTTCACTGGCCTTTCTTCATATGTTTAGTCCTTTGCCAGCTCTATTTGTGTCAAATCAGACTTTTTTTAGGCGCCGATATGCACCGTCGCAATTGCGAAACATGGAATATGTTGTGCACGTCTGACAATTCGGAGGGTAACTCCAACTGATATGGCACAGCACCCACTCGTGTCTTAACGGGAAACGGACCAATAAATCTGGATGCCAATTTTCCACGAGTTTGAAACCTCTTGATACCTTTCATAGGAGTGACTCGAAGATAGACATGTTCTCTGGGTTCAAAGCTAATCTTTCGGTGCTTTGCATCGTAATAACTTTTCTGTCGCGATTTGGCCAATTGCAATCTGTCTCGGATTTCCTTGACTTGCTTTTCAGCTTCCAGCATGAGATCTGTTCCGAAAATATGGCTATCTCTGGTTTGAGACCAATTTAATGGTGTGCGGCACTTACGGCCATACAAAGCTTCATACGATGACATCTTTAAACTGGTCTGGAAGCTATTGTTATACGAGAACTTGGCGTACGGCAAGCAGTCTTCCCATTTTGGGCCTTGGGCCAAAACACAGGCTCGCAGCATATCTTCGAGTATTTGATTTACCCGTTCTGTCTGACCATCCTTCTGAGGATGATAAGCGGTACTGTATTTCAATTCCGTCCCTAGGGCTTGATGGAGACGGGACCAAAAAGCGGAGGTAAACAGTGAACCTCGTCAGAAGTGATGGTTCGGGGAACTCCATGCAGACTGACTATTCTGGATACATACAATTGTGCAAGCTCATCTGCTCGATATGAGGTTTTGATCGGGAGGAAGTGGGCTACCTTGGTTAATGTATCCACTATGACCCAGATCGCATCATTGCCTCGTCGGGTCTTAGGTAGTCCTGTGATGAAATACATACAGACATCATCCCATTTCCATTGCGACACTTGTAGCGGTTGGAGAAGTCTGGTTGGCTTCTGATGTTCTGCCTTTACTATGTTGCATATGTCGAGACAGGCCACGAAATAAGCATTGTCCTTCTTCATTCCATCCCACCAGAATATTTGTCGAAGGTCTTTGTACATTTTTGTGCCTCCAGGGTGAATTGAATACGAGGATTCATGGGCTTCTGACAGGATCTTCTGCTTCAAATCTGCTTAATTAGGCACACAAATGCTTCTCCTAAATCGGAGGGTACAGTACTGATCCTTCGACAAACCGGAAAGCTTGACACGTTTCTGCAGACCGGCATCGCCTGGCTGGGCCTTGTGGATTTCTTCCTCAATAGTTGGGGTAACTTTCAGAATATTGGCAAGGCCAGCCTCAACTATGACCAGGTTGAGCTAAGCAATCTCTTCTTTAAGTTCGTGAGGCAAGGATTCCAATATGACATTTAAACTGACGGGCTTTCGACTGAGCGCATCGGCAACCACGTTGGCCTTACTCGGATGGTAATTTATTCCAAGGTCATAATCCTTAACCAACTCAAGCCATCTTCGTTGACGAAGATTTAAATCCGACTGAGTAAATATATATTTGAGGCTTTTGTGATCGGTAAAAATTTTGCACCTTTTTCCGATGAGGTAGTGTCTCCAAATTTTTAGAGCATGAACCACCGCGGCCATTTCCAAATCATGAGTGGGGTAATTCCCCTCGTGGGGTCGTAGCTGCCGTGAGGCATAAGCTACTATCTTGCCATCTTGCATAAGTACGCATCCCAGTCCTTGCCTGGAAGCGTTGCAGTTGATGTCTACTACACAACCTTCTTCTTGTAGACGTTGTTGGGCCTGCAAGTGCATAGGTTTGTAGGACAGTAGCAAATTTCCCTCAAGTGGATGACCTAAGGTTTATCAATCCGTGGGAGGCGTAGGATGAAGATGGTCTCTCTCAAACAACCCTGCAACCAAATAACAAAGAGTCTCTTGTGTCCCCAACACACCCAATACAATGGTAAATTGTGTAGGTGCACTAGTTCGGCGAAGAGATGGTGATACAAGTGCAATATAGATAGTAGATATAGGTTTTTGTAATCTGAAAATATAAAAACAGCAAGGTAACTAATGATAAAAGTGAGCATAAACGGTATTGCAATGGTAGGAAACAAGGCATAGGGTTCATACTTTCACTAGTGCAAGTTCTCTCAACAATAATAACATAGATAGATCATATAACAATCCCTCAACATGCAACAAAGAGTCACTACAAAGCCACTAATTGCGGAGAACAAACCTAGAGATTATGGTAGGGTACGAAACCACCTCAAAGTTATTCTTTCGGATCAATCTATTCAAGAGTTTGTACTAGAATAACACCTTAAGACACAAATCAACCAAAACCCTAATGTCACCTAGATACTCCATTGTCACCTCAAGTATCCGTGGGCATGATTATACGATATGCATCACACAATCTCAGATTCATCCAACCAACACAAAGTACTTCAAAGAGTGCCCCAAAGTTTCTACCGGAGAGTCAAGAAAACGTGTGCCAACCCCTATGCATAGGTTCATGGGAGGAACCTGCAAGTTGGTCACCAAAACATACATCAAGTGGCACGTGATATCCCATTGTCACCACAGATAAACAAGGCAAGACATGCATCAAGTGTTCTCAAATCAAAGACTCAATCCGATAAGATAACTTCAAGAGGAAAGCTCAATTCATCACAAGAGATTAGAGGGGGGAAAACATCATAAGATCCAACTATAATAGCAAAGCTCGCGATACAGCAAGGTCGTGCCATAGAGAGAACACGAGAGAGAGAGAGAGAGAGAGAGAGAGAGAGAGATCAAACACATAGCTACTGGTACATACCCTCAGCCCCGAGGGTGAACTACTCCTCCTCGTCATGGATAGCGTCGGATGATGAAGATGGCCACCGGTGATGGTTCCCCCCAAGGTGCCTAATAGACTCCGAGAGGTTTTGGTGGCTACAGAGGCTTCGGGCGGCGGAACTCCCGATCTATCTTGATATTCGATGTTTTTAGGGTACGTAGGCTTATATAGGCGAAAGAAGTCGGTCGGGAGGTGCTCGAGGGGCCCACAAGACAGGAGGCGCGCCCTACAGGGGGGCCGCGCCCTCCTATCTCGTGGCTGCCTCGAGGATCTTCCGACGTGAACTCCAAGTCTCCAGGATCATATTCTTCCAAAAAAATCACACTGCCAAAGGTTTCATTCCGTTTGGACTCCATTTGATATTCCTTTTCTTCGAAATACTGAAACAGGCAATAAAACAGCAATATGGACTGGGCCTCCGGTTAATAGATTAGTCCCAAAAGTAATATAAAAGTGTATAATAAAGCCCATAATCGTTCAAAACAGATAATAAAATAGCATGAATGCTTCATAAATTATAGATATGTTGGAGGCGTGTCAGCATCCCCAAGCTTACTTCCTACTCGTCCTCGAGTAGGTAAATGATAAAGAAAGAATTTATGAAGTGTGAATGCTAGAAGGTGCACAAGTTTGATCAATGATAATTTCAATCACCTTTTCTAGCATGATAATATGTCATAACAGTAATTCATCTCATAAAATTTCTCATGATAAAGTAACAAGCAATTCACATGTCAAAGAATAGACCATAAACTTTCTTGAAAACTAGAAAACTTCATTCTCAGTCATCAAACAATTGTAATTCATCTTATTTTCAGGAATAGCAAACTCCACATACTCAACTATCATATAGTCTTCTACAATTGCTAACACTCACTAATGGTTATGGAGTTTCAATCGGACACTGAGAAAGATAGGGGCTTATAGTGTTGCCTCCCAACGTATTCACCTTTCGGTGATGTCAACAATAATAGTTCATGCTAACTTACATCCAATTGGATATATATATATATCAGGATCACCCTAGCACAAAGTGCTTGCCAAAGGATAAAATAAAAAAGGGAAAGGTGAAGATCACCTTGACTCTTGCATAAAGTAAAAGATATAAAGTAAAAGATAGGCCCTTTGCAGAGGGAAGCAGAGGTTGTCATGCGCTTTTAGGGTTGGATGCACAAAATCTTAATGCGAATGAACTTCACTTTATATTGCCACTTGTATATGGACCTTTATTATGCAGTCCGTCGCTTTTATTGCTTCCATAACAAGAGATCGTATAAAGCTATTTTCTTCACACCAAAAGATCATACATATTTAGAGAGCAATTTTTATTGCTTGCACCGATGACAACTTACTTGAAGGATCTTACTCAATCCATAGGTAGGTATGGTGGACTCTCATGGCAAAACTGGGTTTAAGGATATTTGGAAGCACAAGTAGTATCTCTACTTGGTGCAAGGAATTTTGGCTAGCATGAGGGGGAAAGGCAAGCTCAACATGTTTGAATGATCCATGACAGTATACTTTAACTGAGATGTCGGAAAACATAAACCATTACGTTGTCTTCCTTGTCCAACATCAACTCTTTAGCATGTCATACTTAATGAGTGCTTCCAATTATAAAAGATGTCTAGGATAGTTATATGTGAAATCTCTCTTCCTTCAATATTCTTTCATGAATTGTTCAAATGACCAATACAATGCTTGCTAACCTTCAATAAATTTACAACCTCTACTTCTTAGACGTGAAGTCATTACTCCCCATGGGATAAGCAAATGAAACATATAAAATTTCAAATTTATGACATTCAACTCATTCAACAATTTACTCATAGGATATAAGTGAAGCACATGAGTAAATGAAAAACTACTCCAAACAGATATAAGTGAAGATCAATGAGTAGCTAAATAATTATGTAACTATGTGAAGACTCTCTCTCATTAAAGATTTCAGATCTTCGTATTGTATTCAACCACCAAGCAAAACAAAACAAAATGACATTGCAAGGATAGCACAACTCATGTGAAGAAGCAAAAATTTAGGCTCAACCGATACTAACCGATAGTTGTTGAAGAAGAAAGGTGGGATGCCTACCGGGGCATCCCCAAGCTTAGATGCTTGAGACTTCTTGAAATATTATCTTGGGGTGCCTTGGGCATCCCCAAGCTTGAACTTTTGTGTCTCCTTAATTCTTCTCATATCATGGTTTCTCTTTTTATCAAAAGCTTCATCCACAACAAACTCAACAAGAACTCGTGAGATAGGTTAGTATAAACCAATGCAAAACCTTATCATTTTCTACTGTAACAAATCACTAAAATTATTATTCCACATTGCATACTAAATGCCTCTGCATATTTAATACTCCTATCCTCAAATAGAATCATTAAACAAGCAAACATATGCAAACAATGCAAACATAACAGCAATCTGTCAAAACAGTACAGTCTGTAAAGAATGCAAGAGTATCACTACTTCCCTAACTCCAAAAATTATGAGAAAAATACTACGCTGTAGAAGATTTATCAGAGCTCAATATGCAAAAAGTTTCAACAGTATATCATGCTCTGACTTTTCTAGGGAATTTTTGCAACAGCGGTAAACTTTCTGTTTTCAAACAGCAACATGTATACTAGCAAAATAAGCATGGTAAAGGCTATCCTTGACTTTTTTATTGAAACTAAAGATGCAAAACATTATTCTAAATAACAGCAAGCAAATACTAACAAAATAAAATGATGCTCCAAGCAAAACACATATCATGTGGTGAATAAAAATATAGCTCCAAGTAAAGTTACCGATGAACAAAGACGAAAGAGGGGATGCCATCCGGGGCATCCCCAAGCTTAGGCTCTTGGTTGTGCTTGAATATTACCTTAGGGTGCCTTGGGCATCCCCAAGCTTAGGCTCTTGCCACTCCTTATTCCATAGTCCATCGAATCTTTACCCAAAACTTGAAAACTCCACAACCCAAAACTCAACAGAAAACTCATAAGCTCCGTTAGTATAAGAAAATAAAACCACCACTTAGGTACTGTAATGAACTCATTCTAAATTCATAATGGTGTAATATCTACTGTATTCCAACTTCTCTATGGTTCATACCACTCAATACTACCCATAGATGCATCAAAATAAGCAAACAACACATAGAAAACAGAATCTGTCAAAAACAGAACAGTATGTAGTAATCTGTATCAAACGTATACTTCTGGAACTCCAAACATTCTACCAAATTAGTAAGTCCTAAGAAATTTGTTTACCAATCCAGAACAAAAAGAATCAGATCAGAAGCACGTTTCTGTGAATTAACAAAACTAATTTACTGGGTGCAAAAGTTTCTGATTTCCAGCAGGATCAACACAACTATCACCATAAGCTATCCTAAAGGTCTTACTTGGCACTTTATTGAAACAAAAGCTATAAAACATGATTACTACAGTAGCATAATCATGTGGACACACAAAAACAGTAAGGATAAATATTGGGTTGTCTCCCAACAAGCGCTTTTCTTTAATGCCTTTCTAGCTAGGCATGATGATGGCAATGATGCTCACATAAAAGATAAGAATTGAAACATAACGGGAGCATCATGAAGCATATGACTAGCACATTTAAGTCTAACCCACTTCCTATGCATAGGGATTTTGTGAGCAAACAACTTATAGGAACAATAATCAACTAGCATAGGGAGGCAAAACAAGCATAGCTTCAAAATTTTAAGCACATAGAGAGGAAACTTGACATTATTGCAATTCCTACAAGCATATATTCCTCCCTCGTAATAATTTTCAGTGGCATCATGAATGAATTCAAAAATATAACCAGCACCTAAAGCATTCTTTTCATGATCTACAAGCATAGAATTTTTACTACTCTCCACATAAACAAAATTCTTCTCATTCGGAATAGTGGGAGTATCATAAGAGACTTGAACACTAAAAATTGTTTCCACATGAGAAGAGTAATGTTCAGAAAAAGGGTAATCATAATCATGACAAGATTTATAAATATAATCATCACTACTTTTTATATCATAAGTTTCATCACAATAATCATCATAAGTAGCAACTTCGTTCTCATCATGATCGATTGAAACCTCTCCCAAGATAGTGGAATCACTAAATAAAGTTGACACTCTTACAAATCCATTTTCATATTCATCACAATAAGATTAAACATCCTCCAAAATAGTGGGATCACTAATTCCTAAAGTTGACACTCTTCCAAACCAACTTTCATCAGTATAATCATCATAAATAGGAGGAATGCTATCATCAAAACAACTTTGCATATCAAAACTTGGGATGCTAAAAATATCATGTTCATTAAACATAGCATCCCCAAGCTTGGGACAAACATTAATTCCAGAAAATATGTTCTCAAATATTTCATCCTCATCAAACATAGCTTCCCCAAGCTTGGGCCCTTTCATATCATAAGCATAATCACTCTCATCATTAAAAGTATTGATAGCACCAATAGTATAGCAATTATCATCATCACAATGAGTAGTAGGAGCAACATCATTTGGGAGGGATACCTTTCTGCCTTTGTTGCTCCTACTTTTCTTTTTCTTCTTCATATTATGTGTGCGTTCAACCTTCCTCTTTGAGCTCCTTATTGACGAGATTGGTTGAATAGAAAGCTCCTCCTCATTACCTGATTCATCATAAGAAATAATAGGAGGATATTGGGAAGTCTCTTCCCTTTCATTAGTATTCTCATCGTCTTGTATTTGCTTTCTTTTCTTTAGGTAATTGGCAATATAAGGATTTTTCAGTGCAATTCTCCGCACAAAACATATAAATATCCTCTAGATCAAAATCAAGAAATCTATCAAGATTAAATTTTGGAATACCCTCAGTTATAGGTTTCATTTCTTCATACCCCAAAAGAAGACTAAGCTCTTTATGATGCCCAAGGGTAATCAAATTATCACAATTTTTGGACACGATTCGATCATGAAACAATTTGTATTGGAGATTTAAATGACCACGTTCATTGCAAAGTTCACAAGGGGCACGAAAAATATTGAATCTTCTAGTACACTCATCAAGACTTTCTTGCAAACCCTTAGTTTTTAAATACTTATGCCTCTTGCAATATCTATTTTCTCTATTTGGTGTGTCCATGCAAATCCAATCTACTCCACAAAAATCAACATGCTTATAGGAGACATTTTCATCATGACTAGAGCAATCATCATTAATACTATGGATATTCAAGGAGTTTATACTAACAACATTGCAATCATGCTCATCATTCAAAGATTTAGTATCAAGCATTTTAATGCACTCTTCTTCTAGCACTTGAGCACAATTTTCCTTTCCATCAAACTCACGAAAGATATTAAAAAGACAAAGCGTATGAGATAAACTCAACTCCATTTTTTTGTAGTTTTTCTTTTATAAACTAAACTAGTGATAAAATAAGAAACAAAAAGATTCGATTGCAATATCTAAATATATACCTTCAAGCACTCACCTCCCCGGCAATGGCGCCAGAAAAGAGTTTGATGTCTACTACACAACCTTCTTCTTGTAGACGTTGTTGGGCCTGCAAGTGCACAGGTTTCTAGGACAGTAGCAAATTTCCCTCAAGTGGATGACCTAAGGTTTATCAATCCGTGGGAGGCGTAGGATGAAGATGGTCTCTCTCAAACAACCATGCAACCAAATAACAAAGAGTCTCTTGTGTCCCCAACACACCCAATACAATGGTAATTGTATAGGTGCACTAGTTCGGCAAAGAGATGGTGATACAAGTGCAATATAGATAGTAGATATAGGTTTTTGTAATCTAAAAATATAAAAACAGCAAGGTAACTAATGATAAAAGTGAGCGTAAACGGTATTGCAATGGAAGGAAACAAGGCATAAGGTTCATACTTTCACTAGTGCAAGTTCTCTCAACAATAATAACATAGATAGATCATATAACAATCCCTCAACATGCAAAGAAGAGTCACTCCAAAGCCACTAATTGCGGAGAACAAACGTAGAGATTATGGTAGGGTACGAAACCACCTCAAAGTTATTCTTTCGGATCGATCTATTCGAGAGTTCGTACTAGAATAACACCTTAAGACACAAATCAACCAAAACCCTAATGTCACCTAGATACTCCATTGTCACCTCAAGTATCCGTGGGCATGATTATACGATATGCATCACACAATCTCAGATTCATCCAACCAACACAAAGTACTTCAAAGGGTGCCCCAAAGTTTCTACCGGAGAGTCAAGAAAACATGTGCCAACCCCTATACATAGGTTCATGGGCGGAACCCTCAAGTTGGTTACCAAAACATACATCAAGTGGCACGTGATATCCCATTGTCACCATAGATAAACACGGCAAGACATACATCAAGTGTACTCAAATCAAAGACTCAATCCGATAAGATAACTTCAAGAGGGAAACTCAATTCATCACAAGAGAGTAGAGGGGGAGAAACATCATAAGATCCAACTATAATAGCAAAGCTCGCGATACATCAAGATCGTGCCATAGAGAGAACATGAGAGAGAGAGAGAGAGAGATCAAACACATAGCTACTGGTACATACCCTCAGCCCCGAGGGTGAACTACTCCCTCCTCGTCATGGATAGCATCGAGATGGTGAAGATGGCCACCTGTGATGGGTTCCCCCTTCGGCAGGGTGCCAGAACGGACTCCCAAGAGGTTTTTGGTGGCTACAGAGGCTTGCGGCGGCGGAACTCCCGATCTATCTTGATATTCGATGTTTTAGGGTACGTAGGCTTATATAGGCGAAAGAAGTCAGTCGGGAGGTGCTCGAGGGGCCCACGAGACGGGGGGCGCGCCCTCCTATCTCGTGGATGCCTCGAGGATCTTCTAACGTGAACTCCAAGTCTCCAGGATCATATTCTTCCAAAAAATCACGCTGTCGAAGGTTTCATTCCGTTTGGACTCTGTTTGATATTCCTTTTCTTCAAATATCAAACAGCAATAAAACAGCGAAGATGGGCTGGGCCTCCGGTTAATAGGTTAGTCCCAAAAGTAATGTAAAAGTGTATAATAAAGCCCGTAATCATTAAAACAGATAATAAAATAGCATGATTGCTTCATAAATTATAGATACATTGGAGACGTATTAGCAGTACACCTCAAAGATGCGGTAGATATCTGGGAGTGTCAGTACTGGTGCAGTTGTCAGTCGTTTCTTTAACTCAGTGAAACTTTTCACACAGTCCTTAGTCCATTCAAACTTCTTATCCTTTTTGAGTAGCTCTGTCATGGGCTTAGCAATCTTGGAAAACCCTTCAATGAAACGACGGTAATATCCGGCTAATCCAAGAAAACTCCGGTTCTGAGATACGGTTGCGGGTGGCAACCAGTCGAGCACATCCTTCACCTCGCTTGGGTCCATGGCTATACCTTCAGCGGATATCACATGCCCGAGGAATCCAACTTGCTGGAGCCAAAACTCACATTTACTGAATTTGGCGTATAATTGATGCTCACGGAGTCGTTGTAACACTGCTCGGAGGTGTTCCTTATGCTCTTCTTCACTTCTTGAGTAAATGAGTATATCATCGATGAAGACGACCACGAACTTATCGAGGAAGTCCATGAATACTTTATTCATCATATGCATGAAGAAGGCGGGGGCGTTGGTGAGGCCAAAAGACATAACTGTAGATTCATAGAGACCGTAGCGGGTGGTGAACGCGGTCTTGGGAATATCCTCCTTTTTAATTTTGAGCTGATAATATCCCGTCCGTAAATCAATCTTGGAGAACACCTTGGCCCCACTGAGTTGGTCGAACAAATCATCAATTCTTGGCAGAGGGTATTTGTTTTTTATTGTGATATCATTTAGCTGACGGTAATCCACACACATGCGGAGGCTGCCATCTTTCTTGTCCACGAAAATAGCAGGTGATCCCCAGGGTGAGGAGCTGGGGCGGATATACCCTTTCTGGAGCATTTCATCCATCTGTTTCTTTAGCTCCACTAATTCTGATGACGGCATTCAATAATACTTCTTGTGTATTGATGTGGTTCTGGGAACAAGATCTATTGCAAACTCAAGCTCTCGATCAGGTGGCATGCCTGGCAGTTTTTCTAGGAATACATCAGGAAACTCGCTGACCACCGGGATTAATTCCATTTCCTCCATTGTTGTAAAGACCATTTCCTTGGAGGGTATGCTCCTATGAGCAATAAATTTTGTAGTTTGTCCCTCTTGGCCGGTCAAGTTGACATCTCGGGTCGCACAATTAATGCATACTTGATACTGAGTCAGCCAATTCATACCCAAGATAACATCCAACTTATTGGATTCAATAAGTATCAAAGAAGTTGGAAAACAGACTTCATTGATATTGACTTCCAGATTACGACATACTATATTGCTTCTGATTAGAGATCCCGGGGTTTGCACCAGCATATTCTTGCCCAAAAGCGAACAAGGAAATTTGTTTTGGGCAACAAAACTCCGAGAAATGAAAGAGTGGGAAGCCCCAGAGTCAAATAAAATTACTGCAGGTATGTTATTAACAGGGAACATACCAATGACGACTTTGGGGTTCTCTTGGGCTTCGTCGGTGGAGATGTGATGAATGTATCCTGTGAGGTCATGCTGATCTGGGCATGCCTCCATATAATGGACTTGTGGCTTGAATGTAGCATTGATCCGATTGTTCGTGGGACACTGCTTGGCATAATGTCCAATTTGCCCACAATTGAAACAGGAATTGCTACATAGAAGATTTTCTAGAACTGGGTTGAGCACATCATTCTTGACTTGGGTGGTGTTCTTGTTAACATTTTGCTACCAATTGGGCTTGTATGCTACCTGAGTCGGCTGCCAGGTACGAACCTTCTGCACTTGTTGCATTTCTTTTCCTGGCTCAAACTTGCGCTTGTGATCATTGTTGGCAGGCTTAGTATCTGTTGTAAGCTTGTGTTCCCTTTCAGCAATGAAAGCCTTGTTCACCAGGGTTTGGACGTCTAGGAAATCAAACATGCCGAGAGTACAACGGAGCTGCGGTTTTAACCCACCAAGAAACTTGTCCATCTTTCTTTCCTCAGTGGCCACATCATATTGAGAGTAACGTGACAGATGATTGAATTTCTGCAAATATTCTCCCATAGACTGACTTCCTTGGAGGAGCGCGAGAAATTCACGATGCTTAGTATTCATAATTCCTGTAGGGATGTGATATTTCCAGAATCGTTCCTTGAATCTTGACCAGGTAATTTCTTCATCAGCGGCCCACATGGCTTTTTCATTTTCCCACCATATGGCAGCAGCGCCTTCAAGATAATGTGTTACAAATGGAACTTTATCCCCTTCATCAGTTCGAGCAACCTCAAGCTTCATTTCCATAGTTCTCAACCAATCATCTGCATCCAAGGGATCAAGGGCCTGACAGAAACTGGGAGGCTTAGTCCTTTGAAAATCAGATAGCTTGGAGTGATGCCCGGGCTGATTTCCATTCTGTCCAACCACAGCTTGAATACTTCTGAGTATTTCCATCAGATCATTATTTCGTCTTTCCTCAAACATACGCAGAATTTGCTCGGTGTAGGGCGGATTTGGCGGTGGTGGAACGTACGGCTCAGGTGAGTGTCCTGCCTGTCGTGCAGAACGATGAACAGGGGAACCCTCGCAAACGTTGCTACTGCAGCCTCCCCGCGTCATCCTAATATGGTTATTTTCACAAGGCAACACAACCGACATGAGAAGCATTCAAAATAAGTTGGGGAGAAGCCAGCAACAAAATCCAAGTAAAATCGAAATGGCGAAGAAAATACGGCGAATAAAATAAAGTTCCAACATAATTATACATAGACTCATACATGAAAGATAACAACATGCCAGGTCCAACTACCCTCATACATGAAACGAAACATTATGACTCGTACGACTACATCCATACTCCATCTTGACGACTGCGAATACTCGGAAGCTCTACTGCTCGGCTGGTGCTACGGTGTCCTCTCCTGAAGCAGACTCGGATCCTGAACTGATGGGGTTAACTGAGACCTCTGGGTTAAAAGTGACACGACGATGCTGCCTCGAGGGCTCTCCCTCCGGGGCAGGTGGAGGGTGAATCATCGGGGCTACAGGAGTGGCGAGGAGTGAAACCCACTCAGCAGGAGCACTAAGTGGACTCACAGTCGCGGTGCCCGAGCTACTCGGAGGAGTAACCGGGGAAACAAGGGATCTAGAACTGGCAGGAATATAGGGAGTAAATCCTACAGATGGTGGAGTAGTGGCTGAGCAGCAGAGACTAAAGCAGAGGCTAAAGCAGTACGGGCACGGCTCAGCTCACGAGCCAACTCGTAGATCAGAAGATAGCTAGCAGTGATATAGCGAGAAAGGTGGCTAGCTACACTATCAGACTCTGGATCAATGACAGGGAAACGGACATGACCATTATCGTGGAGAGAAGGATAAAAGTGGAAACTTGGGTGGTTCTGCATCCAGACCTCGTTGTAACGGAGCTCAACGAGTACCTCGAATGAGCAAACCGACAGCCGAGAAGCGATGAGAAGCGTAGCCGCCGAGAGGTAATGCAGTGTAAGTGCTGGAATCGGAACCGGTGCGCAGAGTAACCACGGCGTGATACTCATACACTGAGTTAGCTAGACGCTCCCGGTACACATGATAGACTGGATCATCACTGTGGGGGTACAGCTGACGCCACACGTTACGAAGGAGATGCGGTGACGTGTACGGCATCAGCTGCAACTGGCACAGATACAACACCGGAGCCATCTGCACTCACAACCATTAGCAAGTTAGCATAAAAATAAAAATCAGTGCATGAAATGCAACAACCAGCTACAAATGTTACCGGCACTCAGCTACAACTCGAATCTAATGTCTAGTTAACTCGGCTTAGTCTAGTGTGGCCTACAGTCAGCTCGGCTCTGATACCAAGCATTGTGGCACCCCGGCTCAGAGCGACCGGTTTACCCTGCATTGCCAGCCCAGAGACCTTGTCTTCTGGCAATACACAACAACTTGGTACAGAAAACAACCACTTTATTCATGCTAGCGGAGCATAGTTCATATTACAACAGTTAGCGAGGCCAAGCGGCACACACGGTGCAGCTGAACAATATGTACATTATTTAGTAAACATAAAGGGGCCTTGATCATCACAACTACGCGGCAGCGGAATAACGTCCTAGCGGGACTCCATAGCACAGGGACACCGATGTGGACACGATCTAGACTCGGACAGCTCTCCTTTCCGATGAGACTTTAATGAAATCTGGCATGACATGCCAGGTCAGTACATTGAATGTACTTGCAAGCTCACAACAAGCATAAACATAATGACAAACAATATCATGATACTTAACCAATTAAATACAATGCAACAATATATATCCAACATGTTGTGAATATGCTCAATTGGTACTCGTCCCATGGACTGACTTACCGAACGTGATCATTTCCAGACCACAAACATGAAGAACTCAACGACAATCTCGTGATCCTTACGGCGATCACAACCTTGACCAACACTTGGTCTCAACCTCAACACGATGGCCTCACTTCCATTACCTTAGTGCAATTCTCAGTGTGCAAATTTATTAAGTGTTGACCCATGGTGTACCCTACTTTCGAGCGTGTCTGTAACCATGGACTCGGCTATCGATAGATTAATACACTCTGTAGAGGTGGCGCACTGGACCCACACCACGGAACCCATGGCCTCGCCCTCCCATTTGGGTGGACCAACGACATTCTGATGAATCCGCTTCATTGTCATGACACTCTCCCGGCCACTCCGACTCAATCCCAATCGGGCTAGTCCTGGGTGGCCCTGTGTCTACCTCAAGACACCTCAAACCACCGTCGTGGCAACGATCCACTCTGGGGCCCAACCACTTAACTCATCAACTGGCACACAAGGTTATGCCTGCTTACCGGGCCAGGGTACAGCACGCCCATAACCTTCCCTAGATGGAGGCACCGACCAGAGGCACGACAATGAAACGCATTAAGGTCGTCCCATACCGGCAAATGTGGTTGCACTGGGAAAAACTCGTTTTAGCGGCACCATGACCCGGTCAACAACATATTAAAGTTGAGTTATTTATCAGGTTCAACTTAAAGTGAAAGTAACCGGTGTCATAATGCCATGCTATGCATCACTAACATATGCATCAAATAACCAAGAAAATAACTAATTCAACTACGCTCCCACGGAACATCACCAACTCAAGATACTTCTCTGGTTAAGATCAAACCTTACTTAAACCAGAACCATTTCTAGTAATCTCATCATTTTTCATCATGCAAGAATAATAATTAAACTAATTATTCACCTCCATGACTATATCATTATATCATTACTCATATGTAAGTTCTTGTTAGCTTATCGGCAAAATTCATTTCAAACTTTCTGTAAATCAAGCATATTTAACATGACAAGCATCTAACAGAATATAACAATAATAATTATTTAAATGCATGAATAATCATAAGTTCAAGTAGGACATCACAAATATTGAAGTGGCACTATGAAAATGTTGATGTGGCTTGCCTTAGTGCTGATGAGGTTCACAAATCTCCTAGTGATCCTCAAGACAAGCTTGCTCTTCTGAAAATAAATAAAACCACAAAAATAAAACATCAAGAAACCTTCTGAAATTACCAGAAAATCTAGACAGCAAGGAAAAGTCCCATCTTTTGGGTGCTGTTAGATTTTTGGAGAAAGAACACAATGCAAAAAAAATCAATGCATTTGGACTTATAGATAAAAACGTATGGCTGTTTGATGTTTCCAGGATTTAAATGAATTTGATTTAAAAAGAAAACAGACAGGGGGGTGACGTCGAAGGCATAAATTCCCGGGGCGCCACCACTCGTACCGCTTCGCTTGTGTACTGAGTGGCTGACTAGCGGGCCCCGCTAGTCAGGCCAGAAGGAGGTGGAGAAGGAAACAGAGGGAGGCGAAGCTTCGCCGGAGCACACGCCGGCGACGAGGGTTCTTGGGGTCAAACGAGAGGGGGGAATCGAAGGAGAAGAAGATGGCACACCTGCCCGTAACGTAGCGTGGCTAGAGATGACCGGACGCTGTCGGAAACGGCCTCTCCAGCGGAGGCACAGGGCAGCGGTCGCTAGAGACGAAGACGACGGCTGCTCGGGGTGGCTCCAGGGGCTCCAACAGGGCGGAATGCCCTCACCGAAGAGTGGCGGAGGCCCTGGACTAGGAGGGGCTGGAGTTGCAGGGACGATACGAAGGGGATCGCCGGTGAGCTCGAGCTTCGAGACGGTAGCCCGCGGACTGCCTGGCCGTGCTGCGGCTTCTACAAGTTTGTGGAGGGTGTGGGAGTAGCTGCGGGTGCTCAAAGAGGCTGGGGGTGGCGGCATTTATAGGCGGGCGGCGAGAAGGGTTCTGGCTCCGCCGGAGGACACCTGTCCACGGAGCCCGGTGACGAACGGCGCCAGCGAGAGAGGGGGAAGACGACGGAGGTCATGCGGGAACTATTGGCGGGCGCGGACAAGCACAGGGACGAGGGAGAAGACGAGCACAGTGCGCCGCGCACTGTGTCTTTGGCCGGACCGTGCCCATGGCCGCTGCGGCGAGCTCCGGCGTCGCCGAGTGCCAGGGGAGTGAGTGGCGACGGGGATGGTGGCTGATGACCCACAAGTGTAGGGGATCTATAGTAGTCCTTTCGATAAGTAAGAGTGTCGAACCCAACGAGGAGCAGAAGGAAATAATAAGCGGTTTTCAGTAAGGTTTTTCTCTGCAAGCACTAAAATAGTAGGTGATAGATAGTTTTGTGATAAGATAAACAGTAACGAGCAAAAAGTAAATAAAGTAAATAAAGTGCAGCAAGGTGGTTGTAAGTGCATCTAGTGCCCCTTAGTGATTTTGGTGTATTGAAGACTTATAGGTTAAGTAACTGATGCGTTTGTGAGTGTACACAGGTCTATAAGTCTATCAGGAGTTTGATATTTACAGAGAAAGTCGACCCTAAAATGAAGTTCTTCGATCAAGACTTTGATATTCGAAGACTTTACAAGACTTTGAAAGTGAAGAAATTGGTGTGACCTTGAGGACTTGATATTCATTCGAGGAATATGAAGCGTGAAGACTTTTGTTTTCGTAGTTTCATTTTCTCTTTCTTGAGTCATAGGAAACACTTGATCGTTAAAGGGGTCGAGGAAATACTAAGGAAAAATTTCCATGTGATGCTCAACTCAAAATCCTAAACCTACCAATCCCTTGAGTGGCGCCATTGAAATCTCATACGCTTCGATCAAATTCTTGGATGTGAGACGCAGTTCTTACAGTCATCGATGACTTTGCTCGACCGAGGAGTTAGGAATTCGCCAAAGGCAAATTGCCTACACAAAGGAGGAACATGATAGCCCCGAGGAATTTGAGAGTCAAATTTCCGACCGTTCTTTGTCTTCTTGTACTGGCTGTCCCAAAATATCTTATCCACCTAACGGTCATATCATTGAAGGGCATTTATGTCTTATCATGTCGGGCTGCTCCTAGGCTATAAATAGCCGCCCCTACAACCACTAGCTGGTTGGCTGCTCGAGAGAACTTGACACTTGTCATTTGAGAGCAACCCATCCTCCGAGGACTTTGAGCGAAAATCATCAAGTGAGGAAAATCCCAAAACCAAACCCCCACAAACCCAAAGTGATTGAGCATCACTAAAGAAATTGATCCTCGTGGATCCGATGCTTGTTACCTTTGAAGACCGTGCTTCTTCGGATGGTTAGGCGTCAAGGTCTAGAGCATCCAAGAGGAATTGTGGATCGCCGAGTGACCAAGTCTGTGAAGGTTTGGAAGTCACCAAGACTTACCACGAGTGATTGGACGAGGCTCGCGTGGTCTTAGTTCAAGGAGAATACGGTGAGGACTGGGTGTCCTGAGTTGCGGCTCGAGATCGGGTGTCCGGATCTGTGTCCTCGAGTTTAAATACTCGGCCGCTCCAACCAGACGTATAACCGAGACAAATAGCTTGGGCTGGTTTACCAAATCATTGTCTTCACCAACCGACCGGTTCTATTTCCTCAACACTTTCATTTCCTCATTCTTGTGTTGAATGTTGTTCATATCGTGCTTGAAGACTTTGATCAAGACTTTCACAAATTCCTCGCTTCAATTTCTTCATCTGCTTTGTCTTCATCTTGCTATCCTGTGTTTACGCTTTTCGTACTCTGTTTTAGTCTTCATTTCATCATGCTGACTATGTGTGTATCCTGTTATGTTTACTTCTGAGTACATATTCCGCTGCAAGTAGTTATTCGCTAAGGAATTTCCTCACCATCAAATTCCTCAGTGAAGAATTCATAAAAATCGCCTATTCACCCCCCCTCTAGTCGATATAACGCACTTTCAATTGGTATCAGAGCAAGGTACTCCCTTGTTCTATGTGATTTTGGTTTAACCGCCTGGAGTTTTAGTTATGTCGACCGCAGGTATGATCAAGGTCTCAGTTGGGTGTCCTACCATTGATGGAACGGACTACCCCTACTGGAAGAACAAGATGCGAATGCATCTTGAGGCAATTGACAATGATCTCTGGTATGTTGTGGAAAATGGTGTCCCCTCTGTCACTGAAACACTGACCGCTACCGATGTGAAGACATTCAAACAACTCGATTCTCAAGCGAAGAATATCATCTATGGCCATCTGAGCAAAGGACAAGATGGAAGAGTGAGTGCTTTGGAAACCGCTGCTTATCTCGGATAGGCTGTCCAAAGTAAATGAAGGAGTTTCAACTCAGCGTGACTCTCGAGTCGATGTTCTTCTAATCTCTTCAACCGCTTCAAAAGACTCGACAATGAGAATGTCCAACAAACCTTTGATCGCCTCACCGACATATCAAATGAGCTTCAAGCCCTCGGTGCCACCGACATCATCGATCATGAAGTTGTGAAGAAACCGCTGAGATCGCTGATTCCTCATTTGATACTCGGGACCGATGATACAAGAACATGCCGACTACAAGTCGCTTGATCCTGCCGATATCCTCGAAGGCTAAACACTCATGAGTTCCACTTGTCAAAAGAGAGATCTCTATGGCTCAAACTATGGCAAACCACGTGCCTCAAGGCTAAGGTTATGTCTCGACTCAATGTGAGGATTCGGTAGTAGCCTTGGTCATCTCAAGAATCGAGCTAGGATCTAGCTCGCTTGTGAAGAAATTCGAAGTTCACAAGACGTGGTCGCTTTGGAAAACCCTCAAGAGGAAATGACTCCTCATCCAAAGGACTACAAGAGAAGACTTTGCCACAAATGCAAGAAGCCCGGTCACTATATTCAAGATTGTCCTCGATGGGAAAAGGAAATGAAGAAGAAGAAATACAAGGATTACAGCTTACGATGATATGAAGAAGAAGAAGAAGAAATCATCAAAATCATCGCTCATCAAAACCCTCAAAGTCTTCATCTCACAAGAAGGGCAGCTCCAAGAAAGCTCGGGCATTCATTGGCAAGGAAATGGACTCAAGCTGAATCTGAGGAAAATGATGAAGAGGAGGAGTCCAAGAATCTGAGTCCAGTGTGGTGAGTCCGGCGTTGCTCTTGCTTTCGCCGACAAGTCCATCTTCAACACCAAGAAATCGACTCCACCGACAAGCCGGATGAAGATAATGATGGCTACACTCCCACCTATTGCTTCATGGCAAAAGGAGCTAAGGTACTCAAATACAACTCCTCTGATTCTAGTGAAAATGAATCTGATGAGGTTCTCAAGCCTAGCTACTCTAAACTTGCTAAAATTGCTGTGAAACAACAACGGGCTCTTGAAAAAGTTCAAAACATGCTAGATAAAAGTGATGATATGTTGGGTGAAGAAATGGATCGCACGAAAGCCTTGACTGAAAATCTTCAGAGACTTCAGTCTAGGTATGATAACCTTCAAGGTCATCATAACTCTCTCTTGTCTGATCATGAGAAACTTTCTTATGAATTTCTTCAAGAAAAGCAAGATCATGAGAAGCTTTCTCTTGAAGCTCTTCAAAGAAAGGAAGATCTTGAAAAGCTAAGAGTGTGTTATGAAGATCTTCAGAAGGAGCGCGATTCATTACTAGCTCAACAAATCAGTGCTTCTCAGGAAGAATTTGTTCCTCCATGCTTAAAGTGCATTGAACGTGAATCGCTAATTCTTCACCAATGTTCAAATGCTTCAAATGTGACAAATTCTTCATCTGCCTCTGCTATCACTAATTCCTCATCCGAGGACATTGCTAGTACCACTTGACAATGCAGGTTGAAGGAATTGTACATGACAGCATGTACAAAAGCCTCAAAGGGCATCGACACTTTGTGATGTGCTCAAAAGCGATCCTCAACAAAACCCTAGGAAAGAGGGTATTGCCTTTGAGAGGAAACTCAATGCCAATGGAACATATTGGAAACCCGAGCGGTATCCCAAAACCTCATGGGTTGTCGCAAAGGGACCTCCATTGATCCATCTAACTTATCCGGCTTTACGTGTGAATCTCCTCATTCTTCCGATGAGTCATTTGACTCAACTATAAACTGTTCAAAAATCGTAATGGTGAAGTATTTGCTAGATATGTTGGCACTAACTGCAGGAACGGTTCCCCTATGAAGAAAATCTAGGTTCCCAAAAGTTGTGTTAAAAGTCTTCAGGTGAATGTCCTCATGACACCACCTATGAAGAACAGGAACCCCAGATCAAATTCTTCATATGGATCAAATTCCTCATCTGGATCAAAGTCCTCATATGATTATTATTGTGCTAACAACTCTGTCTCGCAGGGTAGAGCTAAGGGCTATGAGTATGTGCATTATTCTTCAAACCATTATGTTCATAAGTCCTCGAAGAATTACTCTGCTTATTCATATGCATACCCAAACCCCTCTCATGCTAAGCGAAATGGTTTGGCATCTTTGCCACCTTTCTCACATGGTGCTCGCAGGATGATGAACTCTTTGCCACCCCTCCGATGTGGGTGGTGAAGAAAAGAACTAATCACTTCGCAGGTCGTCTCCAAACGTGCTCTAACGTCTCAAGAATTTGTTGGGGACCCGACAAAATGCTCGAAAGGACGCAGCGAATCATGATGAAATGAACTTTCATTTCACACGCCCTCATACCGCTATATCTGTCTATCGCTTGATGAAATTCATCGATGAACTTGATATCATATTCTTCACCGATGAAGCATATGAGATTGTAAGCTACACTAATTCATCTGCAGGATGATCAACCCAAAACCACCGAATGGGTCCTCGATAGTGGATGTACAAATCACATGACCGGTGACAAGAATCTATTGATGGATGCTCCTTATCACCGTCACCTCTGAAGCATATCATGTTTGCTTGACAAAGGCAAAAGTCGTATTGGGTCTTGGTAAGGTTGCTATCTCTAAGGATAAGCACATGGACAAAGTCATGCTTGTTGAGTCCTTAGGATACAATCTTATGTCGATCTCGATGCTTTGTGATCTTGATATGGTTGTTGTCTTGCAAATATCGTTGTGTTGTGATTATGGAAGTCGACAATTCCAAAGTCTTCAAGGCTTTAGGAGAGGAGATCAGATATTGTTGATTTCTCTACAGACCACAACCAGCCGTATGTCTACTTGCAAAAGCCTCGTAAGGCTGGCTATGGCATCGACGACTTGGTCATGCAGCATGAGGAATTTGAACACGCTATGAAGAAGAAGCATGCCATTGGCATTGAGAATGTCAAATTCTCAAGGATCACTTATGCGGAGCATGTGAAGCGGAAAATGACCAAGGCCAAGCATCCAAATAAAACTATCATGACCACTACCCGTCCATTCAATTGCTTCACATGGACCTCTTCGACCTAATCATTATTCAAAGTCACTAATGATGCATCTTTGTATGGTTTTGTCATTGTTGATGATTATTCTCGATATAAATGGGTACACATTGTTACTTACAAACATGAAGTGCGTGAAGTCTTCAAACGATTTTCCTCGAGGGCTTCAACCAACTTTGGTGTGAAGATCAAGCATATCGAAGTGACAATGGAACCGAGTTCAAGAATTCTGGTCTTGATGCCTATCTTGATGAACTTGGTATTACTCATGAGTTATCTGCTCCCTATACTCCTTAGCGAATGGCGCCGTGGAGCGCAAGAACGTAACTCTTGTTGAGATGGCTCGCACTATGCTTGATGAATACAAAACGCCTCGGTGTTTACGGATTGATGCAATTGATACCTTTCGCCACATCATCAACAGAGTATATCTTCACAAATTCTTCAAGAAGACGCCTATGAACTCGCCAACGACAAGAAACCCAATGTGAGTTATTTCAAAGTCTTTGGTGCTAAATGTTGGATTAGAGATCCTCACCACAACTCTAAATTTGCACCGAAAGCACATGAAGGTTTTATGCTTGGTTACGAAGGACTACGACACCTACAGAGTCTTCAACATTGTTCTTCACAAGATTGTCGACATCAGTAGATGTGCGGTTCGATGAAACTAATGGCTCGCAAATAGAGCACCTACCTTCATGTTAGATGAACCAGACCGAGGATGCTATCAAGCTCAAGGCAACCGAGGATGTCATTCCCTTCAAGAATCTGCTAAAGAATTCATTCCTGTTCGTGAAGAACATCGAGTGATGCACTGAAGAACATGATGAGGAAAATGGTGCTAAAGAAAATGCTGATCAAAATCCTCAATGACAGCCCACTCATCCACGCGTTGCAAAAGAAGTGCAAGTGGAGAAGATCATCAATGACATTAGCGCACTGGTCCTCTCACACGCTCAAAAGCCTCACACTTATCTAACTTTTGTGGGCACTATGCTTTTGTCTCTATCTCGAGCCCACTAAGGTAGATGAAGCATTTCGAGCCGAGTGGATTCAGGCTATGCAAGAAGAATTACATCGATTCGAGTTGAACAATGTCCGGAATTGGTCAATCGCCTGATCCTCGCAAGCATAATATCATTGGCACAAAGTGGATCTACCGCAACAAGCAAGATGAAAATGGCCTTGTGGTGAGGAATAAGGCACGACTAGTAGCTCAAGGCTACACACAAGTTGAAGGAATTGATTTCGATGAAACTTTTGCACTGTTGCTAGACTTGAGGCTATTCGCATTTTACTTGCCTATGCTAACCATCATGATATCATCTTATATCAAATGGATGTGAAAAGTGCATTCCTCAATGGTAAGCTTGAGGAAGAAGTATATGTTGCTCAACCCCCAGGTTTTGAAGATCCCAAGAATCCTGACAAAGTCTTCAGACTCAATAAGGCCCTCTATGGCCTCAAGCAAGCCCCTCGGGCGTGGTATGACACATTGAAGGAATTCTTTTTGAAGAATGGCTTCACACCCGGTTCACTCGACCCTACTCTATTTACTAAATCATATGATGGTGAACTATTTGTGTGCCAAATATATGTTGATGATATTATTTTTGGCTGTACTAACCAACGATATAGTGATGAATTTGCCTATATGATGAGTGAAGAATATCAAATGTCTATGATGGGAGAATTGAAATTCTTCTTAGGTCTTCAAATTAAATCGAAAGAATGGCATATTCATATCTCAGAGAAATACCTCAAAGATGTAATTGAGGAAATTCGCATGCAAGATTGCAAAGGCGTCAAAATTCCTATGCCCACAAATGGCCATCTATGCAATCGATGAAAATGGTATTGACTTCGATCACAAGGTATACCGCCCATGATTGGTTCCTTATTGTACTTATGTGCATCTAGGCCAGATATAATGCTTAGTGTTTGCATGTGTGCCCGATTTCAAGCTGCACCAAGGAATCACACCATAAGGTCAGTGAAGCATATTCTTCGATATCTAGCTCACACACCAACACTAGGATTATGGTACCCCAAGGGCTCTGCTTTTGATCTCATTGATATTCGACTCGACTATGCCGGTGATCGTGTGGACCGCAAGTCAACATCCGCACTTGTCATTTCTGACGATCTTTGGTCTGTTGGTCCTCGAAGAAACAGAACTGTATCACCGCTCATCTTTGAAGTGAATACATTGCTGCTGGCTCATGTTGTGCTCAATCGCTTTGGATGAAGCAAACCTCAAGGACTATGGCGTCAACGTGAAGAATGTGCCTCTCCTCTGCAACAATGAGAGTGCCATCAAGATTGCTCACAACCCGCCAAAGACTCAAGACTAAGCACATCCAGATTCGTCATCATTTTCTTCGTGATCATGTGTTGAAGGGAGACATCTCCATCGAGCATGTGAAGACTGAAGAACAGCTAGCTGACATCTTCACAAACCCCTTGGATGAGAAGAGATTTAGCAAGTTGCGGTGTGAGCTAAATATCTTAGAATCTTCGAATGTTCTTTGAAAAGGACACACATCCTAACCCTTATGCAAAATTGATGACTTAGATGTGCAACACATGAAGAAACGTTTTTCTTCAATCAATGAAGAATAACACTCTAAGTGTGATGAAATTAATGAAGGATTTGATTCTCAGAACCCTACGACAATTGTACGCGGTGTCTGAAATCATCATTCTTATACAGTGGGATACTCCACCACAAAAGTTGAAAATCTTCAATCTGAGTTTTTTTCCTCATTTTTGAAATTCTTCAGTTTTACAAATTCTTCAACTTTGCAAAATCTTCACTGTTTCCGGCGTTCTTCTTCATTGACTATATATATATATATATATATATATATATATATATATATATATATATGTGTGTGTGTGTGTGTGTGTGAGTTTATGTCCTCTACAAAGATTCACTTATTGCTATTTCTTCAAGTTGCAATTTCGCTAAGTGAATGTGATCGGACCCTTCCCCTCTATGCTATACTCAACCCAATCTATTCACAAATTCTTCATGTGCGTTACGATTGAAACTGCTCAAAGTCTTCACTTGTCCTCTGACAAATCAAGAAATTATGAACGAAATTTTAAACAAATCTTAGCCAGATTTTCGGTTTTACCGCCAAACCGCTCCGCTTCCCATGATACATTAGTTTATTCACCCACGATCTTACACGATCTCATCTCGCGACGTGGGTGACACATGTCGCGTGAAGGAGAAAGGGCGGGGCATGTTCGTCCCAAAATCTTGAGCGAACAGTTTTTATCGTGGCTATAAATACCCTCTCCCTTCCTTACTTCATTTACTCCGCTCGGTCATTGTCTCTCGCTCGAACTCTCCTCAAACCCTAAGCGCTGCTACTCCATCGCCGTCGGTGAGGAAGAGCTTCACCGCCTCAACCTCGTCGCCCAGATTTCTCGCGCCGCCGCTGAAATCTTCACTCCGCCCGCCAGTAGCCGCCTCCCTCTCGCCAAGTTAGGGCGTGGAGATCTAACGTGATTTAACTTCACTACAGTTCATCTCTGTTCGTCGTGTTCTTCATTCGGGTAATTAAAAGTCATTTTATTTACTCACTTTGATTCTCAAATCTTTACAAAATCTTCAAAGGTGTTTTTGCTCTTCAAATCTTCACATATGAACACCTCGGACACTATATGCTCTTGATTTATCTCTAAGCATTCATTTCTTCAAGATTCCTCAATTGTGCGGATTTTCAATCTGTACAACTCTGGAACCTAAGACAAAACGCTTAGTGAAATTCCTCAAGGCTCAACTGGTCAAATTCCTCAAAACTTGTTTTTTTCGAAAAACCTTCTGAGAACGCATATGACCTCTCCAAATTCCTCGCACCTACACTCTGTTCATAGGTACTCATGTCCGCTGCTGAATCACTAGGTTCTCATCAACTTACTCATTTGCAGCATTCCTCGAAGAAAAACTGCATACTTCTTCAGAGTGCTCTATAGTTCAAATTCCTCATCTGAAGAAAATGGCAGAAGGCAAGAGACCGCAAAAGGGAGGAAAGAAACCGGAAGTCATGACTGCCTTTGAGATTCCTGATGAAGCTTCTGATGAAGAACTTGCAGAAATCATCAGAGACAGACTGACAAAGGCCGCTAGAGCCAAAGGAACATCTGTGCCTCTGCTTTTGGATCCGAAGAAGATCCTTGACTTCATCGACCTATGGCATCAAGATCCAAACACTCCCATTCCCGATCCGCCATCGACTCTGGTCAAAGTCATATGTCAACCATTTCATCGTTGAAGAGAAATGGAAATTTGAAAAGGCTCATGAGATAAAGAGAACACAAGCCAGAAAGGAGAAGCTTCTGAGGAAGAACATCGTCAACCTGACTCCTGAAGAACTTCTCAAAGCTCAATCTGAAATCCAAGCCCTCAACAAGGATTTCGATGCTTACAATGCTTGATTGGCAAGGAGCCAAGGTGAGATTCACAATTTGACGAAGAAAATGACAACTCGCTGCAGCCCCATCGCAACAAGAAAATCCTCGGTCAAGACTCGCTCACTGTTTGAAGAACATGCAAGCATCGCTGATGACTCTCACTGGCGATGAGAATACAAGTTCCGGGTTGATGACTCTATTCCAGCCACCGAATAAATTCCTGTGGCATCCACTAGCGGTGCGCTGCGAAGAATCAAGAGTCGTAGCAATCGCACTGCACCATACCAAGAAACCGAACCACGATCCTCGGCTCCTCCTGCGCCAACCCCAACTCCAATTCTTCCTTCGCTATGAAGTGAAGAAGACAAAGGCTGCAGAATCGAGCTGCAATGAAGAAGAGGAAGGCATCACCTGCGTCAAATTCTTGACTGCGAAGAAAATGAAGCCAATGACCAGCTCGATTGAAAATCCCATTGATGCCGTTCCCATTTCCTCCATGTCGTCTAAGGAAATTGTTCCTTATGGAGAAGACTACAAGATCCCAAGCGGATCTGATGAAGATAATCAATTTGTTGCCTCGGAACAGTTTGATGAAGAAATTGAAGTGGAAGCATTCCCTTCACCGCCAGTCGTTTCCTCACCCGTGCCTCAGTTCACAGCTGAAGAGGCTGGTGTTGAGGAAATTGAAAAAGAAGATGAAGACGTGGATATTGGATGCACTACACGGTGATGAACGATGACTTTTGGGAAAGTCGGCATCCCAATACTCCTCTCTTCACTCCAATTCAACAAATACCTCGGTCCCCGGCTACAAGCTGCTCAATTGGGCTCAAGAAACTCATCCCACATCTTCATTCATGAAGAAATTCCAGCCGCTAGTGTCAAGAACCCGCTTCGATCCCCAACTCGCACAAGAAGAGGAACCAGATATTCCTCACCAAGCACACGAGATCGCGATTCACGAGGTTGTCTTGCAAATCACCGACATTCCTCTGCCCAAACCAAGAATCCTTCTCAAGCAAGCAAAAATTCAAGGTGAAGACTTCTTTTACGAGCATGTGTTCTTCATCGCTTATAATCCATATGACTCGCTCGCATGAGGAAAAGACGCTCGACTCCTACTCAAGCAAACTTTTATTCATCGCTGCTATTTGACAAGGACAAGATCTTCGATCATGAGCATATTCCTCATGTGGATATGGAATCACTACCATGCTTGAGCCGGTCCTCGAGTTATTCACGATGCGTGGCTGCTGAATTCTCTGACCGATATCTGTGGATCGGAATGAAGAACTCATTCTTGATTTCTATGCCACTTTGCATATCACAAAGCGATCTCAAGATGTCAATTCATGGGTGCTGGATTGATGACGGAAAACACTCACTACAAGGCACCAAAGAATCGAATTGCTACGTGTCCTTCCTCTTGATCCTCCCCATGAAAGTGCACGTTGTATCTACAATGACCGCGAGCTGACTGATCATTATATGCAAGTGCTCATGAAGCCGTTGAAGCCAGGGCAGGCCCCTCGAACCAAATTCCTCGTCAAGGAATTGTTGTATGTGCCTCGGACTGTCTATCGAATTCTGACGAAGACAATGAGTCCCATCAAAGGCCACGACTCAAATGATGAAGATGTCGTTGGCATCATGAAGAACATGCTTTTCAACATCATTCATGGCGTTCCCGTCAACTTCCATGATTTCTTCATGAGGACTCTGGCTAATGTTGCAATGTCACCTTTTGAGCTGAAACCCTATGCACCTTGGATTATGAGATTCATAAGGGCAAGATCTTCACCAATTACAAGGTGACACTCAACCATGGTAGCTACTTGTCGCCCATTGAAGTACTCAGCGACCGGTTTCATCATCGATGATAAGGGCAAGGCAGCTTGTGATTGATGAAGGCACTCGTCCATTGGATGGTCAATTCCGTCTCGCCACATCTTACTCCACCAATGACGATTCGCAACACATGACTCGCCAAGAAATACCTCAAATGCAAGCAAAAGCCTCAAGCAACAAAGACCGGTGGTGATGACCGACCGTGAGTTACTCCTCGGTCTTCATCGGAAGGTTGAGCGCAATCGAAAATGGGTGAAGCGTCAATTTGCTACAATTCTTCACAACATGACCTCAACACATAATGCAAAGTGAAGAAAATCAAGACTATCTTCATGAAACCCTCAACCGCACTGGGTTGTTCTCAATCATGTATATTCTGCGGAAGAATTGAAGACTATGGGTCTCCGTGAAGCTTTTGACCGTCTCGCACCACCTCCAAGAAATTCAAGAGAGTCAAAGTTCCCGATCCGGTGGCTAGTTCTTATTCTTCATCGCGGAAACCGATGAACATGAAGATTTGGATGACATCTGCGGCAGCCCTACTTCAACAACCAACCCGATAACGCCGGCGCTCCTCCATCGACTTGAAAATCTTGATGCGTTAGTCCTCGGTTTGATCCTTTTGGTCATTTGATGACAAAGGGAGAAATCTGAGTTAGTCTTCAAGCGGGTTTATATTATGGGCGTTTTTATTAAGTTACAACTCTCGTTCTTCAGAAACTTTTATTGGATCGAGTTGTAATCTTAAATCCGATGGTGCCTTGATACTTTTGGTCGTGCTCTGATGCTTTTGATGCACTGAGCTCTGAAACTTTTGATGTGCTATTCCGCATGCTTATTCCTTGTTAATATTATTGCACGCATGTTGAATCTCATCAGGCACCATATTTCATCATGCATTTCAAATTCTTCATATTATATATCAAATGCGTGTATGAATTACAAGATATAGTGGGAGATCTCCATGATTCAACTCTTCAAATGTGCATTGCCTCAAAAGCAAATTCCTCACTATGCACATATTCAGGGGGAGTTCTTCTATATCTTGCAATCAAATTCCTCAATATCAGGATTTACACTTCATATGTTTATCCCGTTGAAAACTTAACTTATGTTGTCATCAATCACCAAAAGGGGAGATTGTAAGTGCATCTAGTGCCCTTAGTGATTTTGGTGTATTGAAGACTTATAGGTTAAGTAACGATGCGTTGTGAGTGTACACAGGTCTATAAGTCTATGAGGAGTTTGATATTTACAGAGAAAGTCGACCCCTAAAATGAAGTTCTTCGATCAAGACTTTGATATTCGAAGACTTTACAAGACTTTGAAAGTGAAGAATTGGTGTGACCTTGAGGACTTGATATTCATTCGAGGAATATGAAGCGTGAAGACTTTTGTTTTCGTAGTTTCATTTTCTCTTTCTTGAGTCATAGGAAACACCGTCTTCGTTAAAGGGGTCGAGGAAATACTAAGGAAAAATTTCCATGTGATGCTCAACTCAAAATCCTAAACCTACCAATCCCTTGAGTGAAGCCATTGGAAATCTCATACAGATTCATCAAATTCTTGATGATGAGACGCAGTTCTTCCAGTCATCGATGACTTTGTTCGATCGAGGAGTTAGGAATTCGCCAAAGTCTGAATTGCCTACACATGAGGAACATGATAGCCCGAGGAATTTGAGAGTCAAATTTCCGACCGTTCTTTATCTTTGCACGGCTGTCCCAAAATATCTTATCCGCCTAACGGTCATATCATTGAAGGGCATTTATGTATTATCATGTCGGGCTGCTCCCTAGGCTATAAATAGCCGCCCCTACAACCACTAGCTGGTTGGCTGCTCGAGAGAACTTGACACTTGTCATTTGAGAGCAACCCATCCTCCGAGGACTTTGAGCGAAAATCATCAAGTGAGGAAAATCCCAAAACCAAACCCCCACAAACCCAAAGTGATTGAGCATCATCAAGAAATTGATCTGCGTGGATCCGACGCTTGTTACCTTTGAAGACTGTGCTTCTTCCAGACGGTTAGGTGTCAAGGTCTAGAGCATCCAAGAGGAATTGTGGATCGCCGAGTGACCAAGTCTGTGAAGGTTTGGAAGTCACCAAGACTTACCACGAGTGATTGGGCGAGGCTGCGTGGTCTTAGTTCAAGGAGAATACGGTGAGGACTGGTGTCTGAGTTCTGCTCGAGAGGCGGGTGTCCGGACTGTGTGTCCTCGAGTTTAAATACTCACCGCTCCAACCAGACGTATAACCGAGACAGCAGCTTGGGCTGGTTTACCAAATCATTGTCTTCACCAATGACCGGTTCTATTTCCTCAACACTTTCATTTCCTCATTCTTGTGTTGAATGTTGTTCATATCTGTGCTTGAAGACTTTGATGAAGACTTTCACAAATTCCTCGCTTCAATTTCTTGATCTGTTTGTCTTCATCTTGCTATCCTGTGTTTACGCTTTCCGTACTCTGTTTTAGTCTTCATTTCATCATCTTGACTATGTGTGTATCTGTTATGTTTACTTCGAGTACATATTCCGCTGCAAGTAGTTCTTCGCTAAGGAATTTCCTCACCAGCAAATTCCTCAGTGAAGAATTCATAAAAATCGCCTATTCACCCCCCTCTAGTCGATATAACGCACTTTCAGTGGCCCAATCCTTTAGGTAGCAAAGGATAAGCCTGGACAAATTCTAATAATGATAAAGGAGCTCCCGAGGACACATTGGGAATTATCGTCTAGCTAGTTTTCATCACGTTCATATGATTCGCGTTCGGTACTTTGATAATTTGATATGTGGGTGGACCGGTAGTTTGGGAACTGCCCTAAGTTGGACAAATATCCCACTTATGATTAACCCCTATTGCAAGCATCCGCAACTACAAAAAGGAGTATTAAGGTAAACCTAACCACAACATTAAACGTATGGATCCATATCAGCCCCTAACGAAGCAACGCATAAACTAGGGTTTAAGCTTCTGTCACTCTAGCAACCCATCATCTACTTATTACTTCCCAATGCCTTCCTCTAGGCCCAAATAATGGTGAAGTGTCATGTAGTCGACGTTCACATAACTCCACTAGAGGAAAATACAACATACATCTCATCAGAATATCGAACGAATACCAAATTCACATGACTACTAATAGCAAGACTTCACCCATGTCCTCAGGAACAAACGTAACTACTCACAAAGCATATTCATGTTCATAATCAGAGGGGTAATAATATGCATAAAGGATCTGAACATATGATCTTCCACCAAGTAAACCAATTAGCATCAACTACAAGGAGTAATCAACACTACTAGCAACCCACGGTACCAATTTGTGGTTTTGATACAAGATTGGATACAAGAGATGAACTAGGGTTTTGAGAGGAGATGGTCTTTGGTGAAGATCTTGATGAAGATTGACCCCCCCGATGAGAGGATCATTGGTGATGACGTCGATGATGACTTCCCCCCCGAGGGGAAGTGTCTGGCAGAACAGCTCTGCCAGAGCCCTAGATTGATTCCGCCAAGGTTCCGCCTCGTGGCGGCGGAGTTTCTTCCCGTAAGCTTGCCCACGATTTTTTCTAGGGTAAAAGTGATGATATAGCAGAAGATGGTCGCCTGAGGCCCACCAGGGGGCCCAGGATATAGGAGGGCGCACCCTATAGGGGTGGGCCCCCTGTCTCCTGGACAGGCTGTGGGCCCCCTGGCCTATTTCCTTCGCTCATAAATTCTTATTAAATCCAAAAAGTTGTTTCGTGGAGTCTCAGGAGTTTTGGAGCTATGCAGAATAGGTTTCCAACGTTTGCTCCTTTTCCATCCAGAATTCCAGCTACCGGCATTCCCCCTCTTCATGGTAAACCTTGTAAAATAAGAGAGAATAGCCATAAGTATTGAGATATAATGTGTAGTAACAGCCCATAATGCAATAAATATTGATATAAAAGCATGATGCAAAATGGACGTATCAACTCCCCCAAGCTTAGACCTCGCTTGTCCTCAAGCGGAAGCCGAAATTGAAAAATATGTCCCCATGTTGAGAGATTGAGGTGTCGATAAAAAATAAAATATGGACATGAGGGCATCATGATCATTCTAATAACAGCAACATATATAGATTTTGTCATATGATTTCTCATGCTCAAGTAATAAGCAATTCACAATGTCAAGTATGGTTCAAAAACTTCATTGGGAACTAACAAACTATAATCTCAGTCATTGAAGCAATTGCAATTTATCGCAACATCAGAAAGAGTCAATAATAGAGCTTTTCAGCAAGCTCACATACTCAACATCTCGTAGTCTCCTACAACTGTTAACACTCACGCAGTACTTGTGGTTATAGAGTTTTAGCCGGACACTAAGAAAGATAGGGGCTTATTGTGTTGCCTCCCAACGTATTCACCTTTAGGTGATGTCAACAATAATAGCCTATGCCAACTTACATCCAATTGGATATATATATATATATATATATATATATATATCATGATCTTTCAAACACGAGGAGCTTGCCAAAGGATAAAGTGAAAAAGGGAAAGGTGAAGATCACCTTGACTCAAGCATAAAGTAGAAACATAAAGTAAAAGATAGGCCCTTCGCAGAGGGAAGCAGAGGTTGTCATGCGCGTTTAGGGTTGATGCATAAAATCTTAATGCAAAAGAACGTCACTTTATATTGCCCCTTGTATGTGGACCTTTATTATGTAGTCTGTCGCTTTTATTACTTGCACAACAAGTTCATACAAAGCTTATTTTCTCCGCACTAATAAGTCATACATATTTAGAGAGCAATTTTTATTGCTTGCACCGATGACAACTTACTTGAAGGATCTTACTCAATCCATAGGTAGGTATGGTGGACTCTCATGGCAAAACTGGATTTAAGGATATTTGGGAGCACAAGTAGTATCTCTACTTAGTGCAAGGAATTTGGCTAGCATGAGGGGGAAAGGCAAGATCAACATGTTTGGAAGGTCAATGACAATATACTTTAACTGAGATGTCGGAAAACATAAACCATTACGTTGTCTTCCTTGTCCAACGTCAACTCTTTTAGCATGTCATGCTTAATGAGTGCTTCACAATCATAAAAGATGTCCAAGATAATATATTTATATGTGAACCATTGTGACGCCCCCGATTCAGTCGTACACTAATCATGCACGCAAATGTGTACGATCAAGATCAGGGACTCACGGGAAGATATCACAACACAACTCTAAAACATAAATAAGTCATACAAGCATCATAATACAAGCCGGGGCCTCGAGGGCTCGAATACAAGTGCTCGATCATAGACGAGTCGTGGAAGCAACAATATCTGAGTACGGACATAAGTTAAACAAGTTTGCCTTAAGAAGGCTAGCACAAAGCGGGATCTGACGAAGAGGCACGTGCCTCCCGCACAGGATCCTCCTAACTACTCTGTTCGTCGCCGCCACACTTGCACGTAGTAGTAGGCACCTCTAGTGTAGTAGTCGTCATCGACGGTGGCGTCGCTCTGGACTCCAAATCTGGTTGCGACAACCGAAAAGAAAGGAAAGGGGAAAAGGGGAGAAAGCAACCGTGAGTACTCATCCAAAGTACTGCAAGCAAGGAAGCTACACTACATATGCATGGGTATATGTGTAAAGGGCCATATCGATGGACCGAATCGCAGAATGCCGTAATAAGAGGGGATAGCTAATCTCGTCAAGACTACGCTCGCAGCCTCCGTCTTCTTGACATGTAGAAGAGGGTAGATTGAAGTCCTCCAAGTAGCATCTCCAAGTAGCATCTCCAAGTAGCATCTCAAGTAGCATCGCATAGCATAATCCTACCCGGCGATCCTCTCCTTGTTGCCCTGTGGAAAAGCGATCACCGGGTTGTCTGTGGAACTTCTCTGGGTGTGTTTTGTTAAGTATCCGGTTCTAGTTGTCATAAGGTCAAGGTACAACTCCGGGTCATCCTTTTACCGAGGGACATGACTATTCGAATAGATTAACTTCCCTGCAGGGGTGCACCACATAGCCCAACACGCTTGATCCCATTTGGCCGGACACACTTTTCTGGGTCATGCCCGGCCGCGGAAGATCAACATGTCGCAGCCCCACCTAGGCACAACAGAGAGGTCAGCATGCCGGTCTAAACCTAAGCGCCGAGTGCAGGCCCATCGCCTCAAGACACCTCAAGACGCTTGCGTTGCGCGCCGAAAGCGAACTAGCCCCTTAATACAAGAGCAGGCTTACGTTCCAATCAAGCGCGCGCCACTCGATCAAGGCGTCACGAAATGCTTGGTGATACCACGACGCGGGATACCCATAACTACTCCCGCGTAGATGGTTAGTGCGTATAGACCAAATGGCGGACTCGGATCAAATACCAAGATCTCGTTAAGCGTGTTAAGTATCCGCGAGCGCCAAGCAGGCCAGCCCACTGTCTCCTAGGTGGTCTCAACCTGCCTGTCGCTCCGCCACAAAGTAACAATCGGGGGCCGTCGGGAACCCAGCCCACCTCTCTACCGGGATGGAGCCACTGTCCTTTCAGCCCCACATCGAATCACTTGCGGGTACTCAACGAGTGACCCGACTTTAGTCACCATCTGTATAGTATGTATGTATGTAGTATATACCGTGATCACCTCCGGGTGATCACATTAACAATAGTATAGCAAGGCGGTCGACAAGAATGTAGGGCCAATGGTGATAAACTAGCATCCTATCTTGAGCATTTAGGATTTGGGGTAAGGTATCAATGATTAGCAACAATGACAAAGCTATGCAATGAATAGAGTAACTTAACAAGAACATGCTACACTACTCTAATGCAAGCAGTATAGAGAAGAATAGGCGATATCTGGTGATCAAGGGGGGGGCTTGCCTGGTTGCTCAGACAAGAAGGAGGGGTCATCAACATCGTAGTTGAACTGGGGGTCGCCGGCAGTCTCGGGGTCTACCGGAAAAAAGTAACGGAGGGGAAACACAATAAATAACAGAGCAATCAAAGCATCACATAGCGTAACATGGCAATATGCGGTCTAGAGTGACCTAACGCGGTACTAGGTGATACCGGCAAAGGAGGGAAACATCCGGGAAAGTATTCCCCGTGTTTTGCGTTTTCGGACAGATGAACCGGAGGGGGAAAGTTGCGGTTTGCTATGCTAGGGACACGTGGCGGACAAACGGGCTGCGTATCTGGATTCGCCTCATCGTTCTGAGCAACTTTCATGTACAAAGTATTTTCATCTGAGCTACGGTTTATTTTATATCAATTTTAAAAGATTTAATTCATTTTTAGGATTTATTTAATTATTTAAATTCAACATTATCGAGCGATTGCACGCCGACATCATCATGACGTCGAGATGACGTCGGCGATCAATGTAGGCGTTGATCGGGTCAAACTGACGTGTGGGTCCCATCTGTCATTGACACTGTTAACTAAACAGGATTAGTCAACTTAATCAAAGTGATTAGGTTAATTAATTAGGCTTATTTGGATTAACTAACATGATTAATTAAGTTAAACAATTATCTTAATTAATTAATTATATTATTTTAATTAATTCCTTTTTTATAAAACATTCTGGGGCTAGGGCCCCCATGTCATTGGCCCCAGGGGGGCTAACGGGCGAACGGGCAAGCGCGCGCGATTCTGAACATCATGGAACAGGCGACGAGCGCCACCGACAGTCAGCGCGCGGCGCGGCAAAGGGCGGCAGCGCTTCTGGCAAGCCATGGCCATGGCCGCCGAGCGAGGCGGCGCGATTAGCGGAGAGGGTCGCCATGACAGACGACAGACGGCGAACGCAGCGAGTGGGGCGAGCGCGCGGTGTGAGCATGTTGGGAAGGGCGCGGTCGCCACGGGCACTGGGCGCGAGCGAGGCGTCAGTACGGGTGGCACAGCACGGCGACGGGCGAGGAGGTGGGCACGGTCGCGGTGACCGCAACCACTGGCCGGAACTCCGGCGGCACGGGGCCGCACAACGGAACAACGAACAAGGGGGAGACGAGGGGAATTGGCATGGCGCTCACAGGGGTAGGCAGAGGTCGGGGCAATGGGCTTGATGGAGGTCGGGGACGACAGCGACGTTGGGGACGAGTAGGCGACGGAGAGGACGACGGGGAGGCAGTCCGGCGATGGCGATCCGGGCGGCGGTGACGGGGTCGGGGAGGCGACGAGCAACAATGTCGAGGCGGCTCCAGGGCGTGGTGGCGCGATGATGGAGAGGTCCGGCGACGGCGGGGCGGCGTCGGGGATGGACGCCGGCGTCGGGCTCGGGGCGACGGGAACGGGGTCGCCCGATCCCGATCCAGTCGGGGGGAGAGCGGGAGGAGTGAGTGGGGATCGTGGGGTTAGGGTTTGCGGTGTGGTGAGGGGATAAGGGGCGTGGGCGGGCGGTTGGGCGGACGGCGGTGGCCGAGCCCAGATGAGGGGAGGAGGTGTCTTTTCCTTGCTTTCTTCTTCTTTTTTTTTTGATCTGTTTTCTTTTCTTCTTTTTATTTTTATTTTTCTGTTCTGTTTTATTTCATTTTAAATTATCTAGGCACTTTATAAAAATGTGTTTATTACACCATATTTACTTTAGCAAAATATGGCACCGCCCGAACATTTAGTTTTAATATCTGAAAACCTTTATTGTTTACCTTTATTTTAATTTTGAAATTTGAACCGGTTTCAAGCTAACGCGAGATCAGTAACAGTAATCAAGGTGACGTGGCATCATTAGCAGAGGTACACTGTAGCTTGATTATCCAGGCATCACAACCCTCTTTCCGTATCACTTGCTATTAATTGCAACGATGACCAAGGCTACGTTCATCAACTCTCAAAAAATTTTATGCCTCATACTTTCTATGTGTGAAGTTATCACTATCCATAAGATCAATATGAACTCTTTTATTCTTTCTACTTTCTTAAGATCATAGCAACATATCGAGGCCCTTGACTCAACACTAATCTTTATTATAGATAGCACACGGACTCGATTACATAAAGAGATCACAATGCAAAACTCAAAACTACTTGATATCAAAACTTCAAACTACTAGATCAAGATACTACTAAAAGGATTGAACTAAATAAAACGGTAAAGATAGGAGTGTGATGGTGATACGATACCGGGGCACCTCCCCCAAGCTTGGCAGTTGCTAAGGGGAGTGCCCATACCCATCTGATTATGTCCTCAGAGGTGGTGAAGTAGGAGTTGTTGATGATGTAGGCTTGTCGTCCGTCTTCCATGGCATAGGTTCTCCATCATAAAAGGATGATCGAATCTTCGGGATCCTTAAATCTGCAGCCAAACTCATTCGCTTGAATCTATATTCATACTCACAGTTCTGGTTTTGCAGGTCATATATATGGGCTTGGAGGTGCTCGATTTTCTCTTGAAGCTTGAAGATGGTCTCCCCAATGACTTTAGCATCCAGATTTTGGTTGTTGGTGAACTCCGTGATAATGATCTGGTTGGCGTTGAGTCCACGCTCCACCATCCCTTGGCACTTGAAAACTTCTTGTTCCACGGCTTCGAGCTTTGTCTCCACGCTCCCGTTACGCCTTGGTCCCTCCACATTGCGGATGTGCAGCACCCCCTCATGCATCTCAATGGTTTGAGGATGATGCAGCACTTCCGCGAGATAGGGGTTGATAACCCTCTCGAAGAACTTGTCCTTGGGAGCGCTTGGAGACGACATGATGCTCTAGATCTGAAACAAAAACAGCTCGAAACGAAAACAGAGGATATTTGCGTGATACGGTGGTCAAAACCTTCGAGAGTATATATAATGAATTTTTACCGACCAAAATACGTAACATACAAGAAAATAGAGTCCGGGAGGCACACGAGGTGCCCACGAGACAGGGGGTGCGCCCTACAGGGGGGGCCTCCACTCTCGTGGGGGCCTCGTGTCCTTTTCGGACTACTTCTTTCTTCCTAAAATTCTTAAATAATCCAAAACTGATAAAAATTGCCTTTGGAGTTGTTTTGGAGTCTGGAACGTTCTGGAAAGTGACCCTTATGTATTCCTCAGGAGTTACGGTTTCAATAATATTAGTTTCAACATTGATAGGATTACCTGAAATATAATGTTTAATTCTCTGACCGTTTACCACCCTCAGATGTGTGCCTTCGAAGTTGTTGATTTTTATAGCACCAGAATGATAGACCTCCTCGATAACGTTGGGACCTTCCCATTTTGAGAGAAGTTTTCCTGCAAAAAATCTTAAACGGGAGTTGAATAATAACACATAATCTCCTACGTTAAACTCACGCTTTTGTATCCTCTTATCATGCCAGCGTTTGACTTTTTCTTTGAAAAGCTAGGCGTTCTCATACGCTTGGGTTCTCCATTCATCAAGGGAGCTAATATCAAATAACCTCTTCTCACCGGCAAGTTTGAAGTCATAATTGAGCTCTTTGATGGCCCAATATGCCTTATGTTCAAGTTCAAGAGGTAAATGACATGCTTTTCCATAAACCATCTTATAAGGAGACGTACCCATGGGATTTTTGTATGCAGTTCTATAGGCCAATAATGCATCATCAAGTTTTTTGGACCAATTCTTTATAGATCTATTCACAGTCTTTTGCAAAATTAATTTGAGCTCTCTATTGCTCAACTCTACTTGACCACTAGACTGTGGATGATAAGGAGATGCTATTCTATGATTGACATATACTTAGCAAGCATCCTACGGAAAGCACCATGAATAAAATGTGAACCACCATCAGTCATAAGATATCTAGGGACTCCAAACCTCGGAAAAATAACTTTTTTAAGCATTTTAATAGAAGTGTTATGATCAGCACTACTAGCTGGAATAGCTTCTACCCACTTAGTAACGTAATCAACAGCAACTAAAATATGTGTAAAACCATTAGGGGCAGGAAAAGGTCCCATATAATCAAAGCCCCAAACATCAAACGGTTCAATAACAAGAGAATAATTCATAGGAATTTCTTGACGTCTACTAATGTTACCTATTCTTTGACATTCATCACAGGATAAGACAAACTTACGAGCATCTTTGAAGAGAGTAGGCCAATAAAAACCAGATTGTAGTACCTTGTGTGCAGTTCTATCTCCAGTGTGGTGCCCTCCATAAGATTCAGAGTGACACTTACGTAGAATCTGTTCCTGTTCATGCTCAGGCACACAATGTCTAATAACACCATATACTCCTTCTTTATAAAGGTGTGGGTCATCCCAGAAGTAATGTATTAAATCATAAAAGAACTTTTTCTTTTGCTGGTATGTGAAACTAGGCGGTATATATTTAGCAAAAATGTAATTAGCATAATCAGCATACCAAGGAGCAGTACGAGAAGCATTGACAACCGCTAACTGTTCATCAGGAAAGCTATCATTAATAGGCAGTGGGTCATCAAGAACATTCTCTAACCTAGACAAGTTATCAGCAACGGGGTTCTCAGCTCCCTTTCTATCAATAATATGCAAGTCAAATTCTTGGAGCAGGAGAACCCATCTAATGAGTCTAGGCTTAACATCTTTCTTTTCCATAAGATATTTAATAGCAACATGATCAGTGTGAATAGTAACTTTGGAATCAACAATATAAGGTCTAAACTTATCACATGCAAACACAACTGCTAAGAATTCTTTTTCAGTAGTAGCATAATTTCTCTGGGCAGTATCAAGAGTCTTAGTAGCATACTGGATAACATTCAATTTCTTATTGACTCTTTACCCTAAAACAGCACCTACAGCATAATCGTTAGCATCGCACATAATTTCAAAAGGTAAATTCCAATCAGGCGGCTGAACAATAGGTGCAGTGATCAAAGCTTTCTTAAGTGTTTCAAATGCTTCTACACAATCATCATCAAAGACAAAAGTAATATCTTTTTGCAATAAATTAGTCAGAGGCCTAGAGATTTTAGAGAAGTCCTTAATGAACCTCCTATAAATGTAACCAAGGAAACTTCTTATACCTTTTATGTCCTTGGGACATGGCATCTTTTCAATAGCATCAACTTTGGCTTTATCAACTTCAATACCTCTCTCGGAGATCTTGTGCCCCAAGGCAATGCCTTCATTAACCATAAAGTGACACTTTTCTCAATTCAGGACGAGACTAGTGTCTTTGCATCTCTGCAAAACTCGATCAAGGTTGCTTAAACAATCATCAAAGGAGGATCCATAGACGGAGATGTCATCCATGAATACCTCACAAATATTTTCACAAAAATTAGAGAATATAGCCATCATGCATCTTTGAAAGGTAGCAGGTGCATTACATAAACCGAAAGGCATACGTTTATAAGCAAAAGTACCAAAAGGGCAAGTAAAAGTAGATTTAGATTGATCCTTCACTGACACAGGTATCTGAGAGAAACCAGAATAACCATCTAGAAAGCAAAAATGTGTGTGTTTGGATAGCCTTTCTAGCATTTGATCAATAAAAGGTAAAGAGTAATGATCTTTCTTAGTAGCTTTATTTAGCTTACGGAAATCAATTACCATCCTATAACCTGTAATAATTCTTAGCGGGTTCAATTCATCTTTATCATTAGGAACAACAGTAATACCTCCCTTTTTGGGGACACAATGGACAGGGCTTACCCATTCACTATCAGCAACGGGATAAATAATACCTGCCTCAAGGAGCTTTAGTATCTCCTTTCTTACCACTTCCTTCATTTTGGGATTTGATCGTCTTTGAGGATCTCTAACTGGTTTGGCATCTTTCTCCATGGAAATTTTGTGCTGACATAATGTGGGACTAATGCCCTTAAGATCATCCAGAGTATATCCAATAGCAGCTCGGTGCTTCTTCAGAGTTTTCAATAATCTTTCTTCTTCTTTCTCTGAAAGGTTAGCACTAATAATAACAGGATATATTTCTTTTTCATCAAGATAAGCATACTTAAGATTATCAGGTAATGGTTTGAGTTCAAACACGGGATCACCCTTGGGTGGAGGGGGATCCCCAAGAATTTCAATGGGAAGATTATGTTTCAGCATAGGTTCCTGTTTAAGGAACACTTCATCTATTTCTTCCCTTTCCTTCATAAACATATCATTTTCATGGTCTAGCAAATATTGCTCTAACGAATCAGTTGGAGGAACAGCAATGGAAGCAAGACCAATAATTTCATCCTTACTAGGTGGTTACCTTTCACGAGGTTGTCTACTAAACTTAGCAAAATTAAACTCATGAGACATACCATCTATGCCAATAGTGACGACATTCCTTTCACAATTAATCTTAGCACTAGCTGTATTCAAGAAGGTTCTACCAAAAATAATGGGACAAAAATCATCTTGTGGGGAACCAAGAACAAGAAAATCAGCAGGGTATTTAACTTTCCCACACAAAACTTCAGCATCTATAACAATCCCAATAGGTTTAATGGTATCCCTATTAGCAAGCTTAATAGTAACATCAATGTCTTCTAATTCAACGGGTGCAATGTCGTGCATAATTTCTTTATAAAGATCATAATGTATCGCACTAGCACTAGCACCCATATCACATAAGCCGTGATAACAATGATCTCCTATTTTAACAGAAATAACAGGCGTGCCTACAACAGGTCTACGTGTCTTAGTATCGGGTCTAGCAATATTAGCAGTTTCACCCAAGAAAGAAATAACATGCCCATCTAAGTCCTCATCCAAGAGATCTTTAATCATAGCAATACCAGGTTCAACATTAATTTCCTCAGGAGGTGTATAAGTCCTAGTATTACTCTTACGAACAACAGTCGAAGCTTTAGCATGATCTTTTATCCTAACAGGAGAAGGAGATTTTTCAACATAAGCAGTAGGAACAATAGGATCACTATAGGTAATAGTCTTTTCTTGGACTGTAATAGGTGCAACTACTTTAACTTCAACGGGAGGATTATATTTAAACCACTTATCTTTAGGGAGATCAACGTGAGTAGCAAAAGTTTCACAAAAAGTAGCTACTATCTCAGAGTCAAGTCCATACTTAGCGCTAAATCTACGAAAAGCATCGGTATCCATAAAGGATTTAACACAGTCGAACTTAGGTGTCATACCTGACTCCTTACCATCGTCGGAACCCCAATCTTCAAAGTTGCGTTTAATTCTTTCCAATAAGTCCCATTTGAAATCAATAGTCTTCAGCATATAAGAACCAGCACAGGAAGTATCGAGCAGGTTGCGATTATCAAGAGAAAGTCGAGCATAAAAATTCTGAATAATCACTTCCCTAGAGAGCTCATGATTGGGGCATGAATATAACATTGAATTAAGCCTCCCCAAGCTTGAGTGATGCTTTCTCCTTTGCGAGGCCAAAAATTATATATGTAATTACGATCACGATGAACAAGATGCATAGGATAGAACTTCTGGTGAAATTCCAACTTCAATCGCTTATAATTACAAGATCTCGTATCATGACATAGCCAATACCATGTCAATGCATCTCCCTTTAAAGATAAAGGGAAGACCTTCCTTTTGACAACATCATCGGGAATACCTGCAAGCTTAAATAATCCACAAACTTCATCCACAAAGATAAGGTGTAAATCGGGATGCAATGTTCCCTCTCCTGCAAATGTATTAGCTAGCAGTTTTTCTATCATACCCGAATGAATCTCAAAGTGAACAATTTCATAAAGTTCAGTAGGTTGAGGAGCAACTCTTTCCTCTTCTAGTTGGGGTGAAGATACCCCAAACAAGCCCCTCAAAGGATTAGTTTCCATCATAACAAGTAACAGAAAATTTCAGCACGTTGTATAAATGTTTCCTTACCAAGTTTACTCACCAAAAGCACTACACTCCCCGGCAATGGCGCCAGAAAAGAGTCTTGATGACCCACAAGTGTAGGGGATCTATCATAGTCCTTTCGATAAGTAAGAGTGTCGAACCCAACGAGGAGCAGAAGGAAATAATAAGCGGTTTTCAGTAAGGTTTTTCTCTGCAAGCACTGAAATAGTAGGTGATAGATAGTTTTGTGATAAGATAAATAGTAACGAGCAACAAGTAAATAAAGTAAATAAAGTGCAGGAAGGTGGCCCAATCCTTTAGGTAGCAAAGGATAAGCCTGGACAAATTCTAATAATGATAAAGGAGCTCCCGAGGACACATTGGGAATAATCGTCAACCTAGTTTTCATCACGTTCATATGATTCGCGTTCGGTACTTTGATAATTTGATATGTGGGTGAACCGGTACTTGGGTACTGCCCTAACTTGGACAAATATCCCACTTATGATTAACCCCTATTGCAAGCATCCGCAACTACAAAAAGGAGTATTAAGGTAAACCTAACCACGACATTAAACATATGGATCCATATCAGCCCCTAATGAAGCAACGCATAAACTAGGGTTTAAGTTCTATCACTCTAGCAACCCATCATCTACTTATTACTTCCCAATGCCTTCCTCTAGGCCCAAATAATGGTGAAGTGTCATGTAGTCGACGTTCACATAACACCACTAGAGGAAAAGACAACATACATCTCATCAAAATATCAAACGAATACCAAATTCACATGACTACAAATAGCAAGACTTCACCCATGTCCTCAAGAACAAACGTAACTACTCACAAAGCATATTCATGTTCATAATCAGAGGGGTAATAATATGCATAAAGGATCTGAACATGTGATCTTGCACCAAGTAAACCAATTAGCATCAACTACAAGGAGTAATCAACACTACTAGCAACCCAGAGGTACCAATTTGTTGTTTTGATACAAGATTGGATACAAGAGATGAACTAGGGTTTTGAGAGGAGATGGTGTTGGTGAAGATGTTGAGGAAGATTGGCCCCCTCCCGATGAGAGGATCGTTGGTGATGACGTTGGTGATGATTTCCCCCTCCCGGAGGGAAGTGTCCCCGGCAAAACAGCTCTGCCAGAGCCCTAGATTGATTCCGCCAAGGTTCCGCCTCGTGGCGGCGGAGTTTCGTCTTGTAAGCTTGCCCACGATTTTTTCCAGGGTAAAAGTGAGGATATAGGAGTAGATGGTCGCCTGAGGCCCACCAGGGGGCCCAGGAGATAGGAGGGCGCACCCTATAGGCCCCCCCCATCTCCTGGATAGGTTGTGGCCCCCCTGGCCTGTTTCCTTCGCTCATAAATTCTTATTAAATCCAAAAAGTTGTTTCGTGGAGTCTCAGGACTTTTGGAGCTGTGCAGAATAGGTTTCCAACGTTTGCTCCTTTTTGAAAGTGCAACTATCCCTAGGTGGTTTTGGTAATTAATAACAACATATAGCTCATTGAGCTAATGCTATTCCAAGACTATTATTTCAGGAAAGCTCAATGAATGGCAGGGCATGGATGATGAAAGTGGATCCCTCAAAATACTAAGGACAAAGGATTGGCTCAAGCTCAAAAGCTCAAGATTCTTCATTTTACATTTTAGTGACCCAAGATCACATTGAGTCTATAGGAAAAGCCAATACTATCAAGGAGGGATGAGGTGTTGCTTAATGAGCCTCTTGCTTCATGTGCTTAGTGATATGCTCTAAAACCCTCAACTACCTTCCCACATCCACAAATGACCTAAACCCAAAGCCAAAATCAGTCACACCGAAACTTCCTATCCGGCGCCACTAATTCCAAAAGTCATAGCCACTGCCACAAACCCTAAGCAAATCGGTCTTACAAATAGGGATCTCGGTCTCACCAAGATGGGGTTGCAATCTCTCTGTTTCCCTTCGTAACGTTTCGGTCTAACCGAAGTGAGCGATCGGTCCCATCGAGATTGCAATGTAAACTCTCTATTTCCTTTTTGTAACATTTCGGTCTCACCGAAAAGAGCAAATTGGTCCCACCGAGTTTACCTGACCAACTCTCTGGAAAGCTTATTACCAAATCGGTCTCACCGAGTTTGTGTAATCGGTCTTACCGAGATTACGTTACCCTAACCCTAACCGAATCGGTCTCACCGAGATGCATGTCGGTCCCACCGAAAATCACTAACGGTCACTAGGTTTACTAAATTGGTCCGACCGAGTTTAACAATTTGGTCCCACCGAGTTTGGTCAATTGTGTGTAACGGTTAGATTTTGTGTGGAGGCTATATATACCCCTCCACCTCCTCTTCATTCATGGATAGAGCCATCAGAATTAACCTACACTTCCAACTTACCATTTCTGAGAGAGAACCACCTACTCATGTGTTGAGGCCAAGATATTCCATTCCTACCATATGAATCTTGATCTCTAGCCTTCCCCAAGTTGCTTTCCACTCAAATCTTCTTTCCACCAGATCCAAACCCATTGAGAGAGAGTTGAGTGTTGGGGAGACTATCATTTGAAGCACAAGAGCAATGAGTTCATCATCAACGCACCATTTGTTACTTCTTGGAGAGTGGTGTCTCCTAGATTGGCTAGGTGTCACTTGGGAGCCTCCGACAAGATTGTGGAGTTGAACCAAGGAGTTTGTAAGGGCAAGGAGATTGCCTACTCCGTGAAGATCTACCGCTAGTGAGGCAAGTCCTTCGTGGGTGATGGCCATGGTGGGATAGACAAGGTTGCTTCTTCGTAGACCCTTCGTGGGTGGAGCCCTCCGTGGACTCGCGCAGCCGTTACCCTTCGTGGATTGAAGTCTCCATCAACGTGGATGTACGATAGCACCACCTATCGGAACCATGCCAAAAACATCCGTGTCTCCAATTGCATTTGAATCCTCCAAACCCTTCCCTTTACTTTCTTGCAAGTTGCATGCTTTAATTTCCGCTGCCTATACATTCTTTGCATGCTTTCTTGAATTGTGTGATGGTTGCTTGACTTGTCCTAAAGTAGCTAAAATCTGCCAAACTCTAAAATTGGGAAAAGGTTAAGTTTTTATTGGTCAGGTAGTCTAATCACCCCCCCTCTAGACATACTTCAAGGTCCTACAAGTGGTATCAGAGCTTTGGTCTCCATTTGCTTTTATTTCCATAGCTTTTGGTGGTCATAGCCTTGGTTTCACAACCTAGGAGAGTATGGCGTCTAGCGAGGGAAATTATCACCATAGAGGTCCTTACTTTGATGGTACTAATTTTGCTAGTTGGAAGCATAAGATGAAAATGCATATTCTTGGACATAACCCCGCCGTTTGGGCAATTATTTGTATTGGCTTGCAAGGTGAATTTTTCGATGGGAGAGCACCGAACCTGAAGCTAATGCAGAAGAATTGAAGATGCTGCAATACAACGCTCAAGCTTGTGATGTCATCTTCAACGGATTGTGCCCTGAAGAATTCAACAAAATCAGCCGTCTTGAGAATGCAAAGGAAATTTGGGATACTTTGATTGATATGCATGAAGGTACCGAGTACGTCAAGGAATCCAAGTTGGATGTGCTCCAAAGTCAGCTTGACAAGTTCAAAATGAAGGATGGTGAAGGTGTCGCTGAAATGTACTCTAGGCTTGCTCTTATCACAAATGAGATTGCGGCTTAGGGAGTGAAGAGATGACCGACAAATTCATCATCAAGAAGATCTTAAGAGCATTGGATGGAAAGTATGATACCGTGTGCACATTGATTCAAATGATGCCAAACTACAAAGATCTCAAGCCAACGGAAGTCATTGGAAGGATTGTTGCTCATGAGATGTCACTCAAGGATAAGGAGGAACTTCACAACAAGTCAAGTGGTGCTTACAAAGCCTCAAGTGAAGCCCCCACATCATCAAGTGAGAAACCAACCTTCAATGAAGAATTGAGATTAATGGTGAAGAACTTCAACAAATTCTACAAGAGTAGAAGCAAAGAAAGAAGCTCCAAGTCCAGGTCTTACAATGACAAGAGATCTTCTAGTCGAGAGCGCAATTGCTACAATTGTGGGAGACACGGACACTACTCCAATGAGTGTACGGCACCCTACAAAAGAAGAGAAGATTCTCCAAGAAGAAGGAGCAAAAGAGAAGAATCACCACCAAGAGAGAGGAGGAGTAGAGATGATCGTTATGAATGAAGACCCTCACGGAGAAGCAAGGATTCGGAAAGGAAGGACAAGTCATCAAGGAGCTACACAAAACGAAGACATCAAGCTCATGTTGGTGAATGGGTTTCGCTCCGACTCCGACAATCACTCCGAGAGAAGCTATCACTCGACTCGAATATACTCAAGATGAAGGTGTTGCGGTCTAGCACTTGTGTCAACCAACTCCTCGACATATTTGATTCACCAAATGAAGGTGTTGGAAGATGCTTCATGGCCAAAGGTCCAAAGGTAACACATCCAGTATGTTGATTTCAATAGTGATGAAGATGACTTGCTTGTGGATGATGATTTACTTGTTGACAACTCTAGTGATGAATACTATGATGAAACGTCAATTAATCATGCTAAATAAGATAAAACGAATGACAATGATAAGGAGAAGATTGAGCTTCTAACTAAAGAATTAAACTCTCTTAAGTTAGCTCATGAAACTATCTACGAAGATCATCGAGAACTTTTAAGGGCTCATGAGAAGTTACACTTTGAAAAGCTCAATCTTGAGCAAGAGCATGAGTTCTTAAAAGCGATCAATGATGATCTTCGCAAGAAAAGTTCTTCTTACATTGCCAAGCGTTTACTCTTATCTACTTACATGCCTCAAGTCAAGTCTAGTAACAAGTACAAGAAAGATACTTCCTCTAGTAGTAACAATAATAATGTCAAATCCAATATTGTTGCTTCTAGTAGTTCTCTTGATTCCACTAATGATTCTCTTAGCCAAGTTACACTTGAGCAAGAAAACAGCTTATTGAAGGGAATTATAGAAAAGGTGTCTACAAGAGCCTTGCGAGAGTAAGCAATTCGAGGAAATTATGCATAAGCAAGGAAGGCACCGAAGAATCAAGGTGTTGGTTTTGAACGAAAGTTCAATGCCAATGGAGTTGAGTGGGAAGAAGATCAATATCCCAAGACGAAGTTTGTTCCTCAACAAGAGAAGTATGATCCTACTTCCTTCAAGGGAACACAAGCTCAAGATGATCTTCCACCACAAGACCACAAGAACAAAGGCAAGGACAAGCTTCAAGAAGAGATTGATGCATTTGAAGAAGCACCTAAATCCTCGTTCAAGTGAGTCCCCAAGACTACGTCAAGTTCTACTTCATCTAGTACAACTACAACTCCAAGGATTCCCATCAAGATGATGTGGATCCCGAAGAAGAAGAACTAGAGAGTTCTTGAGGGTGACTCCGCCAACATTCTTCACTCATATCATTTTGGCAAGAACATGTGCAATCAACTTCCACATCTTGCACTAGTTCAAGGAGTCACAAACCCTCATGTTGGTAAGACAAGGGACAAGGTAACCTAATGAATTCATGGACATCATCTTGTATGTGCATCACTCTATGTCTATGGATATTCTTGTTTGTTCCTTGTGGGACTAACCCATGTAGGTAAGTTGAAAGTGCAACTCACTCCAAAGGATTGCTCCAAATGATCTACATCAACATTGAGCATCTACATCTTCAACACCTACATGAAGTGATCATCGACAAAACCCAAGGTTAGTTGATCCCTCTAAGGGGGATCTCACATCTAGGGGGAGCTTAACTCTAAGAATTGAGTCAAAGCAACTCTAATGGTGTGAACACATTAATGCATTATGTAAAAGTGGTAACCCCACTTGAGCTTAAACGATGAGTATGACCTATGATCAAATGTTCTCATTTGACTCCTAAGTCAATATACTCATATATAGATGACCTAGTCATTGCCAAATTGCTTGATAGATGCTAGAATTGGTTGTGCATGCTTTGCCACATATTTCATTTGCTATCTTATTGTGTGAGCATGTTGGTGCATATTTTACTCATTCATGGACATCCACTTGTTGTTTTGATTATTTGGTTTCTTTTCTTTTTGCCAAGTGGATGGACAAGAATGATTAAGAACCTTCTTTAGCTATCTATGCTTTTCTCATCTCAAACTCTATTCATGCTACATCACAAAATTTGATCAAGTCAGATTCGAACCACTCTGTGTGAGGAGCACTCGGAGTCCCCGATTTGTCATAGACTTAAACTTCCAAAACCTCTTTGTGATTCTCGGTCTGACCGATTCTTCCATTTCGGTCCTAGCGAGATCACCAAGTTGATCTGAGTTTTCAATCTTGGTGCAACCGATTTGAACTTTTCGGTCTCACCGATTTGCTGTAACTGAACATAGTTATGCATCTCGGTGCCACCAAGTTGTTCCACTCGGTCACACCGACAAAGTCGGGCTATATATAGCCACGGGCAAAATTTGGAAATTTCTCCGAAACCCTTCGCCCGCGCAACAGCTCGCTCTGCCATTGTGGTCTCGAGATCGTCTCCTCGCCGCCAGCAGCCTCCTGTCGCTGGTCTTCACCACTGTCAATGGAATTCGTCCCCGCTGTTGCTGCCGTAGCAAGTCCACCGCCAAGTTAGGGTACGGACTTGATCTTTGTGCTATCCACGTCTGATTCCTAGCACATTGTTTTCATATTGATTCTTGCCACTATTGAGATTCTTCTATCTAGCCAAAATAGTCCATAGATTAGATGCGATTCAAATTTTTAGGGTTAGGTTTCCGCCGAAACCATCTCGGACCCACCGAGTTGAAAAACTCGGTCTCACCGATTTGGCTTATGCCATTGCACTAGTGACTCTCGGTCTGACCGAGAATTACTAATCGGTGCGACCAATTTGAGGATTCTGTGAAACCCTAGCAGTCTCGGTGCCACCGAATGAAACTTCGGTCCAACCGAGATCATCGATTTAGGTTCCAAAACTGCTTGGTATCACCGAGTTTGGAAATCGGTTGATCCGAAATGCTTTCGTGGAAAACTAAAACTGAACTTTTGAATCACTCATTTGGAAAAATCTCGCATTTTGTGATGCTCATCTATTCTATCTCATCTATAACTCTTCACGAGGTCGTGATCGGCTCTTGCAAGTATGTCCGATCGAGTGACAGCGAGCAGTGTCTGAAGAGCAGATGGACTTGAGTGAGGGCACTAGTCCCTTAACTTCAGATGATGGGAGCAGAAGTACTCCTAGCAACTTCCCTAAGGCTGCTACTAGGCAAAGGAGGAAAAGAACTTCAGATTCTGAGGATGAAGATTACAAAGCTGAGGAAGATGAGGCCACTTCCAAGAAAGTGGTGCTCAAGAAAGAGTATGGCTCTGCACAAAGCACAAAGCCAGGTCTGAAGAATAAAGTTCCTGCCAAGAGAACTCCAATGCCAAAGGCCAGGAAGTCCACTCAAGTGCGAGCTCAAACTCAACCCAAAGAGGCACCTGCAAGAAAAGAAGCACCATCAAAACCTCAGAAGGTCCCCACTGGTGCAACCATGAAGTTCACAATTGAATCAGAGGATGATGGTGATCAGGACAAGAAAAAGAAGAGAGCAAGAACCACAACTGCCAAGGTCCTTGGAAATCCCTCAATGAGAAGGGATTCTGATGAAGAGGAAGAGGATCTTTTGACCACACCTAAGGCACTAAGCTTATGGGAGATGCAATCAGGTCAGGGGCTGCAACATCCAAGCCCAAAGATGCACCCAAAGCTGCCTCCAGGCCAAGCAAGCTCCAAAGAGGAATAGTAGGAGTATTCCAGCTGTTGAGAAGAACAAGGCCCCAGTGCCCAATGTTGTAGAAGATGAAGATGAAGAAGGACAGGTCCTTAGAAAGCTCAAGCCCAAGATACCAGACCACAATGATGCCCATCTTGTGGCTGAGGACATGAGAATCAGAAAGGATTTAGGGCTGAGACTGTGGAGGATGGAAGACCCATATGCTTCAAGAAGAAGAACTGTTGTTGACTATAGGTTCCACACAAAGGAACAGCGGGACTTTTATGAGACCATTCTGTTGGACAAGAAGCCCATTGTCTGTGATATGAGGTGGGTTGGCTGGAAATTCATCAGGGAGAATGAGCAACACTACTCTGGAGTGGAGGAGAGCTTTGTTGCTTGTGGAGTAGCAGATTTTGTTGGACAGAAGTTCACCAACTGGAATGATGAGCTTATCATGCAGTTCTACTCCACAACACATTTTTATCCAGATGGTAGAATTGTGTGGATGTCTGAAGGTACAAGGTACCAATCCTCTGTTGAAGAATGGGCAAGTCTGATAAATGCCCCCAAGGAAGAAGAGGATGACTTGGACATATATGCAAAGAAGAAGTTGGGTCACAATTCAATGGCTCACATGTACAAGGAAATTCCTGACAAGGCTGTAGAGACTCACAAGTTTGGATCAGTTCACTTTCTGCTGTCAGGATTGGCAACCATCAATTGGATCCTGAGGCACACTTTGTTGCCCAAGTCTGGTGACCATAACATGATCAGAGGGCATGCCATCAACATGCTTCATGTGTTTGATGTGCCCCAGAAGTTCAAAGTCATGAGCCTGATCATTGAAACAATCAAGAGGACTGTAGCAGATCAGAAGAGGAGTTGTGGATATGCACCTCAGATTCAAGAATTGATTAACTCAAAGATGGGCATAGGGAAGTATCAGTTGGATAAGGAACATTTTCCAATTTATCCAGACTTTGAGGACAATGAGGTTGTCATGAATGAAGATGATCCACAATCAGTCCAAGCTCAAGAGAAGAAGGAGAAGGCAAAGAAGGAGAAGGCTGCCAAGATGCCAACTCAAGAGGAGGCATCTGAGTATTTCTTGAAGACCAAACAGAGCAGCTTGGTTACTTGATAGCATCAACTCTGAGGATTGAGAAAGGGTTGGCCACCCTAACTCAAAACCAGGAGAGCCTGGAAAGAATCATGGAACAAAAATTCTATGATCTAGATGACAAAATGGCGAGATTGATCGGTTGTAGAGCAGTGCAGGATGACATGCAGGAGAGGAAGGGCAAGACAACCACCAATGTGTTTGCTAGAGTGCCCAGAGCCAGAGGTCGATTGCAGTGCCAATGCGAGACACTAGAGCAACAACTTGACAGACCAGCTACAAACCTCACAGTTCAGTGCAACTAGCTCCGGCATCCACTCCAAACCCTCTACTTCAACTGAAGCCTTCGTCCAAGGAGCTATCAGACACCACCACCGAAGATCAAGCATGAGAGTCGATCTAGCACTATGCATTTTCTATGAACTTTTTGGTAACTTGTTGCCAAAGGGGGAGAAAAATGTATAGATCATAGGCTTCGAGAGAGAGAGTGTGTTGCTTTTTTTCTCTCTTGCTTTTTTGGTGGCTTTTTCAACTTTGTTTGCTTTTGGTTGAGATACTATGCTTGTGAGACATTGATGATCATGTGTTTGATCATAAGCTACACTTATGCATGTTTGATATTATCCTATCTATCTTATGTGATCACTCACTATGCTTGGTGATGAGTGCATGTATCCATTGTTTATTATTTTGAGCGCCCCACCAAGATGTATGTGACATGGAAGAGTAACCCATGAGCCTAATTCATTGTGCATTTGCAGTCCAAAGCAAATCTTAAACTATGCAAAAATTTAGGGGGAGCTCTTGCTTATCACATACTTCTCAAAGCGATGATGTTATTAAATCTTATTATCATTTGTCGAAGCTTTGATCTATATGTTGTCATCAATTACCAAAAAGGGGGAGATTGAAAGTGCAACTATCCCTAGGTGGTTTTGGTAATTAATAACAACATATAGCTCATTGAGCTAATGCTATTCCAACACTATTATTTCAGGAAAGCTCAATGAATGGCATGGCATGGATGATGAAAGTGGATCCCTCAAAATACTAAGGACAAAGGATTGGCTTAAGCTCAAAAGCTCAAGACTCTTCATTTTACATTTTAGTGATCCAAGATCACATTGAGTCTATAGGAAAAGCCAATACTATCAAGGAGGGATGAGGTGTTGCTTAATGAGCCTCTTGCTTCATGTGCTTAGTGATATGCTCCAAAACCCTCAACTACTTTCCCACATCCACAAATGACCTAAACCCAAAGCCAAAATCGGTAACACCGAAACTTCCTATCCGGCGCCACCGATTCCAAAAGTCATAGCCACTGCCACAAACCCTAAGCAAATCGCTCTTACCGATAGGGATCTTGGTCTCACCGAGATGGGGTTGCAATCTCTCTGTTTCCCTTCGTAACGTTTCGGTCTAACCGAAGATTGCAATGTAAACTCTCTGTTTCCTTTTTGTAACATTTCGGTCTCAACGAAAAGAGCAAATCGGTCCCACCGAGTTTACCTGACCAACTCTCTGGAAAGCTTATTACCAAATCGGTCTCACCGAGTTTGTGTAATCGGTCTTACCGAGATTACGTTATGCCCTAACCCTAACCGAATCGGTCTCACCGAGATGCATGTCGGTCCCACCGAAAATCACTAACGGACACTAGGTTTACTAAATCGGTCCTATCGAGTTTAACAATTCGGTCCCACTGAGTTTGGTAAATTGTGTGTAACGGTTAGATTTTGTGTGGAGGCTATATATACCCCTCCACCTCCTCTTCATTCGTGGAGAGAGCCATCGAACGAACCTACACTTCCAACTTACCATTTAGAGAGAGAACCACCTACTCATGTGTTGTGGCCAAGATATTCCATTCCTACCATATGAATCTTGATCTCTAGCCTTCCCCAAGTTGCTTTCCACTCAAATCTTCTTTCCACCAGATCCAAACCCATTGAGAGAGAGTTGAGTGTTGGGGAGACTATCATTTGAAGCACAAGAGCAAGGAGTTCATCATCAACGCACCATTTGTTACTTCTTGGAGAGTGGTGTCTCCTAGATTGGCTAGGTGTCACTTGGGAGCCTCCGACAAGATTGTGGAGTTGAACCAAGGAGTTTGTAAGGGCAAGGAGATCGCCTACTTCGTGAAGATCTACCACTAGTGAGGCAAGTCCTTCGTGGGCGACGGCCATGGTGGGATAGACAATTATGCAGTCCGTCGCTTTTATTGCTTCCACAACAAGATCGTATAAAGCTTATTTTCTCTTCACTAATAAGTCATACATATTTAGATAGCAATTTTTATTGCGTGCAATATGACAACTTACTTGAAGGATCTTACTCAATCCATAGGTAGATATGGTGGGCTCTCATGGCAAAACTTGTTTTAAAGATATTTGGAAGCTCAAGTAGTATCTCTACTTGGTGCAAGGAATTTGGCTAGCATGAGGGGGAAGGCAAGCTCAACATGTTTGGAAGGTCAATGACAATATACTTTAACTGAGATGTGAGAAAACATAAACCATTACATTGTCTTCCTTGTCCAACGTCAACCATTTTAGCATGTCATACTTAATGAGTGCTCCCAATCATAAAAGATGTCCAAGATAATATATTTGTATGTGAACCTCTCCTTCCTTATCACTTCCTATTAATTGCAACAATGACCAAAACTACGTTTATCAACTCTCAACAACTTTTTTGCCTCATACTTTCAATGTGTGAAGTCATCACTAACCATAAGATCAATATGAACTCTTTTATTCTTTCTACTTTCTCAAGATCATAGCAACATAGCAAAGCCCTTGACTCAACACTAATATTTATTATAGATAGCTCACAAACTCAATTACATAAAGAGATCACAAAGCAAAACTGAAAACTACTTGATATCAAAACTTCAATCTAATAGATCAAGATACTACTAAAAGGATCGAGCTAAATAAAATGGTAAAGATAGGAGTGTGATGGTGATACGATACCGGGGCACCTCCCCCAAGCTTGGCAGTTGCCAAGGGGAGTGCCCATACCCATGTGATTATGTCCTTGGACGTGGTGAAGTAGGAGTTGTTGATGATGTAGGCTTCTTCCTCAACTTACGCTTGAGTATAATGTTTTCCTCTTTAAGGTCCTTGATCTCCTGCTCAAGGCTTAATACTCTTTTGCACAATTCCTGTTTATTTTCCTGCAAGAGACGAAAAGGGATAAACTCAATCTTTGGCTTCTTTGCTCTATCAGGTATGCTTGACTTTTTAAACCCCACATGCATGTCCCCATGTTGAGGTAATGGGGCTTCGTCTTCATCTGAACTAGTTTCCTCCTTTCCCTTAGGCTCATAGTCCTCCTCTTCCTCAGTGGTCCAGCCACCATGTTCCAAGTCCCCGTAGACCCTAGGGTCTGCAAGGAAATCAGCCACATAGCTTTCTCCCTCTGAGTCCTGGGACGACATATTGCTCCAAGTCTGCAACAGAAACAGCTTGAAATGAAGAAAGAGGATATTTGCGTGATACGGTGGCCAAAACCTTCAAGAGTTTATATAATGAATTTTTACCGACCAAAATATGTAACGTGCAAGAAAACGGAGTCCGGGGGGCACACGAGGTGCCCACGAGACAGGGGCGCCCGATGAGGTGGGCGCGCCTCCACTCTCGTGGGGCCTCGTGTCCCTTCGGATTACTTCTTTCTTCCTAAAATTCTTAAATATTCAAAAGCTGATAAAATTGCCATTGGAGTTGTTTTGGAGTCGGTTTACTTACCGTACCACATACCTATTCCTTTTGAGTCCGGAATGTTACGGAAAGTGTCCTTATGTATTCCTCAGGGTTACGGTTTCAATAATATTAGTTTCAACATTGATAGGATTACCTGAAATATAATGTTTAATTCTTTGACCATCTACCACCCTCAGACTTGTGCCTTCGAAGTTGTTGATTTTTATGGCACCAGAACGATAGACCTCCTCGATAACGTAGGGACCTTCCCATTTAGAGAGAAGCTTTCCTGCAAAAATCTTAAACGAGAGTTGAATAATAACACATAATCACCTACGTAATTCCTTTTATCATGTCAGTGTTTGACTTTTTCTTTGAATAACTTGGCGTTCTCATATGCTTGGGTTCTCCATTCATCGAGTGAGCTAATGTCAAACAACCTCTTCTCACCGGCAAGTTTGAAGTCATAGTTGAGCTCTTTGATAGACCAACATGCTTTATGTTCAAGTTCTAGAGGTAAATGGCAAGCTTTTCCATAAACCATCTTACAAGGAGACATACCCATAGGATTTTTGTATGCACTTCTATAGGCCCATAATGCATCATCAAGTTTTTTGGACCAATTCTTTCTAGATCTATTGACATTCTTTTGCAAAATTAATTTGAGCTCTCTATTGCTCAACTCTACTTGACCACTAGACTGCGAATGATAAGGAGATGTGATTCTATGATTAACATCATACTTAGCAAGCATCTTACGGAAAGCACCATGAATAAAATGTGAACCACCATCAGTCATAAGATATCTAGAGACTCCGAACCTCGGAAAAATAACTTCCTTAAGCATTTTGATAGAAGTGTTATGATCAGCACTGCTAGTTGGAATAGCTTCTACCCACCTAGTAACGTAATCAATAGCAACTAAAATATGAGTGTAACCATTAGAGGCAGGAAAAGGTCCCATTTAATCAAAGCCCAAATGGTTCAATAACAAGAGAGTAATTCATAGGCATTTCTTGACGTCTACTAATATTACCTATTCTTTGACATTCATCACAAGATAACACAAACTTACGAGCATCTTTGAAGAGAGTAGGCCAATAAAAACCAGATTGCGATTACCTTGTGTGCGGTTCTATCTCCAAAGATGGTGTCCTCCATAGGATTGAGTGACACTTGCATAGGATATGTTCCTGTTCATGCTCAGGCAAACAACGTCTAATAACACCATCTACTCCTTCTTTATAAAGGTGTGGGTCATCCCAGAAGTAATGTCTTAAATCATAAAAGAACTTTTCTTTTTCTTGATACGTGAAACTAGGAGGTATAAATTTAGCAACAATGTAATTAGCATAATCAGCATACCAAGGAGCAGTACGAGAAGCATTAACGACCGCTAATTGTTCATCAGGAAAGCTATCATCAATAGGCAGTGGGTCATCAAGAACATTCTAGACAAGGTGTCTGCAACGGGGTTCTCAGCTCCCTTCCTATCAATAATATGCAAATCAAATTCTTGGGGCAAGAGAACTCATCTAATGATTCTAGGCTTGGCATCTTTCTTTTCCATAAGATAGTTAATAGCAGCATGATCAGTGTGAATAGTAACTTTCGAATCAACAATATAAGGTCTAAACTTATCACATGCAAACACAACTGCTAAGAACTCTTTTTCAGTAGTAGCATAATTTCTCCTGGGCGTTATCAAGAGTCTTACTAGCATCTTGGATAATATTCAATTTCTTATCAACTCTTTGCCCCGAACAACACCTCTGACATAATCACTAGCATCACACATAATTTCAAAAGGTAAATTCAATCGGTGGTGAACAATAGGTGCGGTGGTCAAAGCTTTCTTAAGTATTTCAAATGCTTCTACACAATCATCATCAAAGACAAAAGGAATATCTTTTTGCAATAAATTAGTCAGAGGCCTATAGATTTTAAAGAAGTCCTTAATGAACCTCCTATAAAAACCGTCATGACCAAGGAAACTTCTTATACCTTTTATGTCCTTGGGACATGGCATCTTTTCAATAGCATCAACTTTGGCTTTGTCAACTTCAATACCTCTCTCGGAAATCTTATGCCCCAAGACAATGCCTTCATTAACCATAAAGTGACACTTTTCCCAATTCAGGACGAGACTAGTGTCTTCGCATCTCTGCAAAACTCGATCAAGGTTGCTCAAGCAATCATGAAAAGAGGATCCATAAACGGAGAAGTCATCCATGAATACCTCACAAATCTTTTCACAAAAATCAGAGAATATAGCCATCATGCATCTTTGAAAGGTAGCAGGTGCATTACATAAACCAAAAGGCATACGTCTATAAGCTAAAGTACCGAAAGGGCAAGTAAAAGTAGTTTTAGATTGATCCCCCGCTGACACAGGTATTTGAGAGAAGCCAGAATAACCATCTAGAAAGCAGAAATGTGTGTGTTTGGATAGTCTTTCTAGCATTTGATCTATAAAAGGTAAAGGGTAATGATCTTTCTTAGTAGCCTTATTTAATTTACGGAAATCAATTACCATCCTATAACCTGTAATAATTCTTTGTGGGATCAATTCATCTTTATCATTAGGAACAACGGTAATACCTCCCTTTTTAGGAACACAACGGACATGGCTTACCCAATCACTATCAACAACGGGATAACTTATACCTGCCTCAAGGAGCTTTAGTATCTCCTTTCTTACCACTTCTTTCATCTTGGGATTCAGTCGTCGTTGAGGATCTCTAACTGGTACGGCATCTTTCTCCACTGTAATTTTGTGTTGGCATAACGTGGGACTAATGCCCTTAAGATCATCCAGAGTATATCCAATAGCAGCCCGGTGCTTCTTCAGAGTTTTCAATAATCTTTCTTCTTCTTGCTCTGAAAGGTTAGCACTAATAATAACAGGATATATTATCTTTTCATCAAGATAAGCATACTTAAGATTATCAGGTAATGGTTTGAGTTCAAACACGGGATCACCCTTGGGTGGAGGGGGATCCCCAAGAATTTCAATGGGAAGGTTATGTTTTAGCATAGGTTCCTGTTTAAGGAACACTTCATCTATTTCCCTTCTTTCCTTCATAAACATTTCGTTTTCATGGTCTAGCAAATATTGTTCTAACGGATCAGTAGGAGGTACGGCAATGGAAGCAAGACCAATAATCTCATCCTTACTAGGTGATTCTCTATCACGAGGTTGTCTACGAAACTTCGCAAAATTAAACTCATGAGACATACCCTCTGAGCCAATTGTAACGGTATCCTTTTCACAATCAATCCTAGCCTTAACCGTGTTCAAGAAGGGTTTACCGAAAATAATGGGACAAAAATCATCTTGTGGGGAACCAAGAACTAGAAAATCAGCAGGATATTTAACCTTCCCACACAAGACTTCAACATCTCTAACTATCCCAACTGGTTTAATGGTATCCCTATTAGCAAGCTTAATAGTAACATCAATGTCTTCTAATTCAACGGGTGCAATTTCATGCATAATTTCTTTATATAAATCATAGGGTATTGCACTAGCACCCATATCACATAAGCCATGATAACAATGATCTCCTATCTTAATGGAAATAATGGGCGTGCCAACCACAGGTCTATGTATCCTAGCATCTGGTCTAGCAATATTAGCAGTCTCACCACAGAAATACATAACATGCCCATCTAAATCATCATCTAAGAGATCTTTAACCATACCAATACTAGGTTCGACTTTGATTTGCTCAGGAGGTGTATAAGTCCTAGTATTACTCTTACGAACAACAGTCGAAGTTTTAGCATGATCCTTTATCCTAACAGGAAAAGGAGGTTTCTCAACATAAGTAGTAGGAACAATAGGATCACTATAGGTGATAGTCTTTTCTTCAACTGTAATAGGTGCAACTATCTTTCTTCAATGGGAGGATTATATTTAAACCACTTCTCTTTAGGGAGATCAACGTGAGTAGCAAAAGATTCACACAAAGAAGCTACTATCTCAGAGTCAAGTCCATACTTAGTGCTAAATCCACGAAAAGCATCGGTATCCATAAAAGATTTAACACAATCAAACTTAGGTGTCATACCTGACTCCTTACCATCGTCGGAACCCCAATCTTCAGAGTTGCGTCTAATTCTTTCCAATAAGTCCCATTTGAAATCAATAGTCTTCAGCATATAAGAACCAGCACAAGAAGTATCGAGCAGGTTGCGATCATTAAGAGAAAGCCGAGCATAAAAATTTTGAATAATCATTTCCCAAGAGAGCTCATGATTGGGGCATGAATATAACATTGACTTAAGCCTCCCCCAAGCTTGAGCGATGCTTTCTCCTTCGCGAGGCCATAAATTATATATGTAATTACGATCACGATGAACAAGATGCATAGGATAGAACTTCTGGTGAAATTCCTACTTCAATCGTTTATAATTCCAAGATCTCGTATCATCACATAGCCTATACCATGTCAATGCATCTCCCTTCAAAGATAAAGGGAAGACCTTCCTTTTGACAACATCATCGGGAATACCTGCAAGCTTAAATAATCCACAAACTTCATCCACAAAGATAAGGTGTAAATCGGGATGCAATGTTCCATCTCCTGCAAATGGATTAGCTAGCGCTCTCTATCATACCGAAGGAATCTCAAAGTAAATATTTTCAAAAAGTTCAGTGGGTTGAGGAGAAACTATTTGCTCTTACGGTCGGGTGAAGATACCCGAACAAGCCCCTCAAAGGATTAGTTTCCATAGTGACAAGTAATAGAAAATTTCAGCACACTATATAAATGTTTCCTTACCAAGTTCCACTCACCAAAAGCGCTATACTCCCCAAAGAACAGCGCTTTAAAAGAGTCTTGATGACCCACAAGTGTAGGGGATCTATCATAGTCCTTTCGATAAATAATGATGTCGAACCCAACGAGGAGCAGAAGGAAATGATAAGCGGTTTTCAGTAAGGTTTTCTCTGCAAGCACTGAAATTGTAGGTATCAGATAGTTTTGTGATAAGATAAATTATAACAAGTAACAAGCAATGAAAGTAAATAAAGTGCAGCAAGGTGGCCCAATCCTTTTGTAGCAAAGGATAAGCCTGGACAATTTCTTATAATGAGAAAGGAGCTCCAGATGACACATGGGAATTATCGTTGTCGGTGTCAAAACCGGCGGATCTCGGGTAGGGGGTCCCGAATTGTGCGTCTAGGCGGATGGTAACAGGAGACGAGGGACATGATGTTTTTACCCAGGTTCGGGCCCTCTTGATGGAGGTAAAACCCTATGTCCTGCTTGATTAATATTGATGATATGGGTAGTACAAGAGTGGATCTACCACGAGATCAAGGAGGCTAAACCCTAGAAGCTAGCCTATGGTATGATTGTTGTAATGGAGGTTATGTCCTACGGACTAAAGCCCTCCGGTTTATATAGACACCAGAGAGGGCTAGGGTTACACAGAGTCGGTTACAATGGTAGGAGATCTACATATCCGTATCGCCAAGCTTGCCTTCCACGCCAAGGAAAGTCCCATCCGGACACGGGACAGAGTCTTCAATCTTGTATCTTCGTAGTCTTGGAGTGCGGCGGACGATGATAGTCCGGCTGTCCGGACACCCCCTAGTCCAGGACTCCCTCAGTAGCCCCTGAACCTGGCTTCAATGACGATGAGTCCGGCACGCATAATGTTCGGCATTGCAAGGCGGGTTCCTCCTCCAAATAATCCATAGAAGATTGTGAACACCAGGATAGTGTCCAGCTCTGCAAAATAAATTCCACATTCCACCGTAGAGAGAATAAAATGTACACAGGTTCAATCTGCTGACGTATTTTGTGGCATGACGTCACACCACTACCAAGCCTTTTCTTGAATCGTTTTTTATTATACCACCTCAGCTCGTTTAGCGAAGCGGTTTCCTTGGCACATCTTGTCGAAGCAGAGATCGTGTTTCCCCTTATTCCGGGATTCTCATCAATACGGACGTGGGTAACCCAACCGCGCCATTGATGGTGGCACTTGGGAGATAAGCGAGTTTTAATAGGCCGGTGGGGACGTATAGTCTTCGTCCGCCTATATATAAGGGATAAGGATTCACCTTTTCACCTACGCCTTCTTCCTCCTTTGCTTATCCATCTCCGCGCACTCGAGCTCCAGCGCCCAAGTTCGCGCATCTCGTCTCAACCTTCTCCGACCATGTCCGGAGCGGGAGGCAAGTGGTTGGCCTCCACCGTTAAGGAGGAGCACATCACAAAGCTGCTTGTGCCGGATACCTTCCGGCGATGTCGCGCCCGGCTGCCGACGAGGGGCAGCTCATCCCTACCCCCAGGCCCCATGAGAGGGTCGTTTCCTCCCCACTTCCTCCATGGACTGGGCTTTCCACTTCACCCTTTTGTCAGGGGCTCATGTTCTACTACGGCTGGATTTCCATGATCTGGCGCCAACTTCATCCTCAACATCTCGGCGTTTATCGTGGGTGTGCGAGGCCTTCCTCTGCATCCAGCCCCACTTGACTTGGCTCAAGACCTTCAATGTCAAGCGAAGGTAGTGAAGGGCACTCAAGCGGAGTCTTGAACCGCCATGTTGGGCAAGATGCCCAACGTCCTTTGGTTCGAAGGGGCCTTCGTGGAATCCGTCAAGGGGTGGCAGTCGGGGTGGTTCTATATCACCGAGCAGCGCGACCCTAAGTGGGCGGCGGCCCCCGAGTTCAGATCTGGTATCCCTACGCAGCTCACCTCCTGGAAAGAGAAGGGCTTGCTGTGGGGTAATTTGAAGGAGCTGACGGGACTCCAAGCCTGTATCCAGAAGCTGGTGAACAAGAAGCTCAGGCTGGTTAACGTGGTCCAAGTCATGCTCGTCAGCCGGATTCTCCCATGCCAAGAATGGGCATTCAATCTGTGGGAGTTCGATCCGGAACAGCACCGGGCATTGGCGGGCTCTTGACCTGACGTCTGGCGCTGGAGGGTCTTGTTTAAGGCGCGAAGCCCCGCATCATGACGGAAGATCGCGGATTTCACTCGCAGCGTCCGGCTGACGAGGTAAGTGATTCTACCCCGTTATGGGACACTTGTTGTTAATAGTTCGACCCTAAGCGGGTTTTAATCTCCCTTTTCCTTTGACAGGAATGGGTGAAGAAGGCCGAGCAGCTCATCTGCCCGGCTCCCATGCCAGAAGACCCAGTGGACGCCCGTCTAGCGGGGCTGCTGGTCCCGGCACCGCATGTGGTGCCGGAGAAGAAGGCCAAGAAGGTGGCCACGGGTACTCGAAAGAGTTCACCTTTCAGTGTCCGACGACTCCGGGTGGATTCCTCCCCGAAGATGAGGAGGAGGAAGAAGACTCTCCCGAGGAGGAGAGAGAAGAGGAAGGCCTCCCCAGGGGGAGGCCAAGGGTCAAGAGGGAAGAAGCTGTTCCCCGGACAGCTCCGCCAACACCAACGTTGGCGATGAAGAGTGGCCCTCAAGGGCCAGGCCTCCGGCGAGATCGTAAGTATCCGAATCCCTGAATAATCTGCAATTTCTTTTGTGTCGCATAGTGTCCTTCTAATGCCGCATACTGCCTGCAGTCCGGCCGATGATGATCTCCCCACTTCATCGAGCGGGTCATTGGCTCCGTCGGATGTGGATTCCATCCCGACTGCCTCTACCCCTCGCGCCGACGAGGACACCGAGGTGGGATAAGGGACCCATCAGGAGGAGGCTCCGGAGGCGCCGCAAGGCAGCCTCCTGGACTTTGCGCCGGACTCCACACGGAACCCGCATGGTTCCAGAGTCCGGCAGCGCCCTTCGCCAAGGGCAAGACCTTGACACCGGCGGCCCCGTCCCAACCGGGGCGCCGGACAACTTCTTTGGGGCGCTCGGCGCCTCCATTGAGAAGAACACCGCCTTTATTATGAGTGCGGTGATTGAAAAGTTCACTCGCCAGAGCGGGCCGACCAAGCTCTGCAGCAGCCTTCTAACAGGCTTTGAGGTAAGAAGTTAAAATTATGTAATGTAATACCGCATAGACAGTAGCCCCTGATGCTCAGTTCGGCGTTCGGAAAGAAAAGTCGGACTGAGGATCTAAACAGATATATGCAGGGTTGCTAAAAAGTATGTCAATATGGGTTTGCAGGCTGCGCTGCTGACCTCTGCCGCACTAACTGCGGAGGTCGGTGCGTTGAAGCAGGATCTCGAGCGGCCCGAGCAAGAGCTCGGCCGTGCCAAGAAGCAGCTCGAGGACAAAGAAGGTGAGTAACACCACTTTGAAAAGTTACCTTACAGAAAAGGATTTAGGTTGCAATAAGAGAATAACAAGGATAACATGGATGCTGCGGGGGCCACAAACAGCGTGACAGCCCCGAAAGAGGTTGTGTCATGACGAGCATAATCTGCCGCGAACAGGCAGAGTGAGAAAAGCGGGAGGCACGGGTGGCGGAGGTGCGGCAAGAGCTCGTGCTCTCATGGAGAAGCATGAGGGTTTGGGCGCGACTCAAAGACTCGAGTCCGAGCTCGCCTCGGCTCTCGAAAGTGCCAAATCCGCCAAGGCCGAGGCCGTAAGGCCCTTGAGAAGTTGAGGATATGAAGAAAATAGCGGCGAGTAAGGCATTTTTCATGCAAAGCAAGCATGTTAATGTAAACTACGACACTTACCCGAATTTAGAGCTCTCTAGGGCGTTTGCAGATCTGCCTCATGATGTATCCGATCCGCCGCATTCTCCGTGGCGAGGAGGGAGCTCAGCGGAGAAGGTCTTCGGTCTCGATGGTGAGGCCGCCATCCGTGCCCCTAGCGACCAGTGAAGCAGGTGGTCGAGCTCCTAAGGTAGCCGAGGAGGCCATGAAGGGCCTTATAGTCCGGCCAGTGGCACAGACAGCCATGCACAGGAGCTACTTGGCCTCATGCGGCGGCTGGTGGATCGTGCCCCTGGTGGATGTCATCAAGCGCTCCGCATGTATTGAAGGTGCTCGTCGGGCCCTTGCCGCGCAAAGGTGCACCGGGCAGGCTGGATGCGGAGAAGCTTATCAGCGACGCGCCGCCAGTGGCAAGGAGTATCGTCTTGCCGAGATGTACTATAAGACTGTCTGAAGGGTGCCCGCAAGATTGCGGATGAGTGCCCCAAAGATGTAATTATTGAGTAGACTCGCTATGTATTATCCTCGCTTTGAAAACTTTGTTCATATCGCGAATCAACGCTTGTTTGATTTAAAATATTACCTTCATGCGGCCGTTTAGAAAATCGAGAGATGGCAAGTCGTAAACTTGACCCCCAAGCCACAGTCTTTGGGGTGTTAAGGATAAACTTGAGCACTCTTGTTCCCATTTTTGGTCCATCTAGGAGGCGCTCAACACAACGAACAAGGCAACCGGACTTATAATGCTTGAACACTCTCACTTAGCCATAGAATTCTATAATTTTAAATTTCGTGAAGCCTTGTTGGAAGACCGAATTGGGCGCCATCCACGCCTTCATCGGACATTATCCGGTGCTTAGCTCAAGCGGCATAAGTCTTTAGGGACCCGAAAAGACCTCTCGAGCAGCGACCGATCTCTCGCCTTATCATGCCGGTCGGTTTTAGCTTTCTCCTTTGAGGCGCCGCCCGGCTCAACCGGCGCAATCGCGATGGTTCTCCCAAAGGCCACCTTAGCCGATGTAAGCGGAACATAAGGCACCAAAACATGGGAGCAGGCAAACCCAACTATTGACCCAAGACATGATTGAGCCGATTCATATAATGCTATAAGTTAGGGTGCCGCACTTGTGAAAGTGTTCGGACTTATCACACCATAATCACGCGGGAACATAAGCCCCGGTGTATTCGGCCGCACCAAAATATCTGGGTGCAAGATGTCATTAATGAACATATGTGTAAAGTAATGCAATAATAGGCAAAAAATGCTGCATTATTTATTTAAGGAATTACGCTATGAGTGTGGAAGGATACAAATAGTGCGGTAAGCAAGGGATTGGACTAAATAAACATGTCCCCCTCGGTAGGGCTGTGGATAGTGTATATAATCAAATTTAATGCTCGTGATGGAGACCACACGAATGTTCATCGCAGCCTTCTTTCTTCCCCGGCTGTTGCATCGTGAGTTCGGCGGGTTCACCGCGGACAGGTCTCTCTGTGAGCGAGTCTGTGTATACAAAGAAGGAAAATAAAATAAAAGAGAGACGCACTTGTGAGCCCTGGTGTGGTCGAGCCGCACTGGTCTGTTGTGGTCGTGCCCTCCCCTAGGCCCATGGTATCTCGGGCGTAATGATGTCTGCGGAGGGTTGGTCTTACAATCATCACGAGGGCTGGGGTTGGGGCCGCATTACTCTGGCGATGCTCGGACGTGCTGGTGGTCTTGGTTGATGTTGCTCCGGGCATGTTTGGCGTGTCCGGCCGTTCTGGCGGACTCGAGAGTTGCCTTAGAAGGCTGCTTTGTACTTCGCCGCGAGAGCATTGTATGTTCCTCCGTTCGGAGGAGTGTTCCGTATTCTGTTGACCATGATGACTCCACGAGGGTCGGCATCTTGAGCTTGAGGTATGCATAATGCGGCACGCGTTGAACTTTGTAAACGCGGTTCGTCCGAAAGCGAGGCGTGATAGCCGCTGCGAACGGGACTATGTCGAAGATTAACTCCTCGCTCGGAAATTATCCGGGATCCGAAGACCACTTCGGTGTGGTGAGCCTATACAATTGGCCTCAACGCTGGTATGGCGCCTTTGAAGGTCGTCTTTGTAGGTTTAATCCTTGAGGGTCTATGCCCATCTTGCGCCTTTGTATCCTAATAAAGCGGGTTAGAACTCTGCCGCCGTCCATCGGGACTCGTGAGGTGAAATCCATCGACGATTGGGTCTAATACCAATGCGGCGAATCCGCCTTGGCGGATGCTGGTCGGATGGTCTCTTTGATCGAAAGTGATCGGGCAAGAGGACCATGGATTAAACTTCGGGGCGACTGGATCCATCGCATATACATCCCTTAGTGCACGCTTCCGCTCCCTTTTGGGTATATGGGTTGCGTATATCATGTTTACCATCCGCACTTGTGGGGAAACCATACATCTTCTCTTGTTACGTGGCGGGTCTCTTCCTCGTCGTCATTGTGCAAAGCCCTTGTCATTGTTTTCGGCAATTAACTTGCTGCTGCTGAATACCCAACAATCTCTGTTGGTGTGAGTAGTGGCTTTTGAAGTGCCATGTATCGGCATGGCGGTCGAGTATTCGGTCCAAATTGACGGACCGGAGTGGTTCTTTTGAATGGCTTTTTCTGCCGACGGGTTTAGAGCCTCGGAATCCAGCGTTGATCGCTTTGTATCCTCCTTGTCGCCGCCGTTAATCGGCGTTTATTTTCTTCGACGCGACCGCCATTGTGGTCCTTAGTATCCGGACTGCGAAATTTTCTTGAGGTTGTTCTTTGCGAGCTAGCCACTATCCTCTCCCGCACGAAGCGGGTCATTAATGATGTGAGGGCTGCCATGGATTTGGCTTTTCTGTCCTAGGTGCGGGCTAGCCACTCGTCGCGGATGTTGTGTTTGAAGGCTGCGAGGGCCTCTGCATCCGGACAGTCGATGATTTGATTTTTCTTTGTTAAGAACCGTGTCCAGAACTGTCTGGCCGATTCATCTGGCTGCTGAATTATGTGGATTAGGTCATCGGCGTCTGGTGGTCACACGTATGTGCCTTGGAAGTTGTCAAGGAATGCGGCTTCCAGGTCTTCCCAACACCCAATTGACTCTGCGGGCAGGCTGTTAAGCCAATGCCGAGCTGGTCCTTTAAGCTTGAGTGGGAGATACTTGATGGCGTGGAGATCATCGCCGCGGGCCATATGGATGTGCAGGAGATAATCTTCGATCCAAACCGCGGGGTCTGTTGTGCCATCATAGGATTCAATATTTACGGGTTTAAACCCTTCAGGGATTTGATGATCCATTACTTCGTCAGTGAAGCATAGCGGGTGTGCGGTGCCTCTGTATTGAGCAATATCACGACGTAGCTCGAGGGAGCGTTGTCTGCTGTGTTCGGCCCGGTCGGAGTTGTTATATCCGGCGCGACGGTATTCGTCATGGGTCGTTGGGCGCCCACGTGATCCGTAGATGGATCTGGATTGCCTTGCTTTGTCCTCCAATATATCTCGCAAGTCCGGCGCGTTCCCTCTTGGCCGTACTTTTGGAGTGATGCTTAGAGTGCGGTCTTAGTGGAGGGCTGGATGCCTCTCTGTCGCGACCATGGGGTGGTCGGTCGGTCGTGTGTCTTGCTGGTGATGAAGGTATGTATGCTTCCTCCTCTAATCGGGGAGCAACTTGCGTTTTAGGTAGCTTTTGGAGGCGTTCGAGTTCATACTCTTGACGCGAGGACCTCGGTCCATCTGTCGGCCAGCAGGTCTTGATCGACTTGAAGCTGCTGCTGCTTTTTCTTTAGGCTATTTGCCGTGGCGATAAGCCTGCATTTAAAATGCTCTTGTTCGACGGGATCCTCCGCACGACAAATTAAATGCGTCGTTGAGGCTTGCCTCGTCTTCGGAGGAGGTATGTAATTATCATCCTTGACCTCTTAAATGCCGCTCTCGAGAGAGGCTTGCTTCGCATCCTCTGCGCTGAATCTTCTTTGGAGGGATTGTCTTTAACCTTTATCAGGGTGTTATTATCTCTGTGCGAAATCTCCATTCTTCTTTGTGGCGGGATTTAGAGCGGCGCCGACGTCGGCGCTTGGGTTTTTTTTAAGGAATCTGCGTCCGCGCTTCTTCGCCGTCCCCATCTTTTGGGGTGTCCACCATGTATATGTCATATGACGAGGTGGTCTTCGATTGCCTCATGGCGTTGGTTCTTGTTAAGTCTCGGCATCGTCGTCCATACCGTCGATGTCTTGAGTCATAGTCTAACATGTCGGTTAGGTAAATCGGCGGTGGCTACAAAGTGGGAGGTGGGTGGGCTTTGAATTTCTTCATCGTCGCATCCCAACCATCAGCCATAATCCGGCCAGGCTCTCTCGATAGCGAGAGATGCTTTAGCGAATTTAGGATGTCGCCAAAGGGTGAGTGTTGGAAGATGTCCGCGCAGTGAACTCCATGATCGGCGCCAATCGATTCGATTAGCGGGTCGCAGGAGGTTGGTCCGGCGGAGTCCGCGCCTCGAGTCACGAGCTTCTGAGGGGACAAGGTTAGTGTTTGGCTCCATCGCCGTGGAAGTTGCAGCCCCGGCGGTGTCCACCACCGTCCTCGATCTGGGCGACCGGCTCGGGCCGAGGGCAGGCGGATTCGTGTCGGCCACCAAGGCCTTTGTCGTGGCGAGCTAAATCATGCCCATCGTGACAGGGCTGCACGCTCGGCTGTGGCTCGAGTCCGTCGAAGATCAAGTCCCCGCGGATGTCGGTCGTGAAGTTTAGGCTTCCGAACCTGACCTGATGGCTAGGGGCGTAGCTCTCGATCTGCTCCAAATGGCCAAGTGAATTAGCCCGCAGTGCGAAGTTGCCGAATACGAAGATCTGTCCGGGGAGAAAAGTCTCACCCTAGACGGTGTTGTTGTTGATTGAAGGAGCCATCAAGCCTATCGGTGACGACATAGAGGAACTCTCAATGAAAGCACCAATGTCGGTGTCAAAACCGGCGGATCTCGGGTAGGGGGTCCCGAACTATGCGTCTAGACGGATGGTAGCAGAGACGAGGACACGATGTTTTTACCTGTGTTCGGGCCCTCTTGATGGAGGTAAAACCCTCGTCTGCTTGATTAATATTGATGATATGGGTAGTACAAGAGTGGATCTACCACGAGATCAAGGAGGCTAAACCTAGAAGCTAGCCTATGGTATGATTGTTGTAATGGAGGTTATGTCCTCACGGACTAAAGCCCTCCGGTTTATATAGACACCGGAGAGGGCTAGGGTTACCAGTCGGTTACAATGGTAGGAGATCTACATATCCGTATCGCCAAGCTTGCCTTCCACACCAAGGAAAGTCCCATCCAACACGGACGAGTCTTCAATCTTGTATCTTCATAGTCTTGGAGTCCGTGAGACGATGATAGTCCGCTGTCCTGACACCCCTAGTCGAGGACTCCTCAATCGTCAAGCTAGTTTTCATCACGCTCATATGATTCGCATTCGGTACTTTGATAATTTGATATGTGGGTGGACGGTGCTTGGGTACCCCCTTACTTGGACAAGCATCCCACTTATGATTAACCCTATTGCAAGCGTCCGCAACTACAAAAGAAGTATTAAGGTAAATCTAACCACAACATTAAACATATGGATCCAAATCAGCCCCTAACGAAGCAACGCATAAACTAGGGTTTAAGCTTTTGTCACTCTAGCAACCCATCATCTACTTATTACTTCCCAATGCCTTCCTCTAGGCCCAAATAATGGTGAAGTGTCATGAGGTGACGTTCACATAACACCACTAGAGGAAAAGACAACATACATCTCATCAAAATATCAAACGAATACCAAATTCACATGACTACTAATAGCAAGACTTCACCCATGTCCTCAGGAACAAACATAACTACTCACAAAGCATATTCATGTTCATAATCAGAGGAGTAATAATATGCATTAAGGATCTGAACATATGATCTTCCACCAAGTAAACCAATTAGCATCAACTACAAGGAGTAATCGACACTACTAGCAACCCACAGGTGCCAATTTGTGGTTTGGATAAAAGATTGGATACAAGAGATGAACTAGGGTTTTGAGAGGAGATGGTGCTGGTGGAGATGTTGATGGAGATTGTCCCCCTCCCGATGAGAGGATCGTTAGTGATGACGTTGGTGATGATTTCCCCCTCGGAGGAAGTGTCCCGGCGAAACAGCTCTCTAGGAGCTCTAGATTGGTTCCGCCAAGGTTCCGCCTCGTGGCGGCGGAGTTTCGTCGCGTAAGCTTGCCCACGATTTTTCGGGGTAAAAGCCTTCATATAGCGAGAAGATGGACAGGGGGGCCACCAGGGGCCCAGAGATAGAGGCGCGCCAGTGGGGTGGGCGCGCCCCCCCTCTGGCAGGTGTGGGCCCTGATGTATTCTTTTCGCTCAATAATTCTTATTAATTCCAAAAACATGTTTCGTGGAGTTTGAGGATTTTTGGGCGGTCTGAATAGGTTTCAATGTTTGGTCCTTTTCGGCCCGAATTCCAATTGCCAAGCATCCCCCTCTTCATGGTAAACCTTGTAAAATAAGAGAATAGCCATAATATTGAGATATAATGTGTAATAACAGCCCATAATGAAATAAATATTGATATAAAAGCATGATGCAAAATGGACGTATCACGCGCGTCGAGTGGTGGTGGTCGCAGGCACGGGGGTGGCCGGGGTTGAGCAGTGCGTCGAGGTCAGGCGATGGCCGGAACTGGAGCTCGACGGGGACGGAGCGAGGGGCAGCGAGGGGATGTACTGGAGAGTGCTACGGTGTCGTGGTGGTGCAGTGAGCACGGTTACGCGGTCGGATGCGAGTCGCGCGTGCGGTGACCGCGACAGCGAGCTTGACGGCGGAGCCGTAGCCCTGCAATGGTGGTGCGTCGCGCAGGGCTAGCTACGGCTTGGAAATGAAGTAAGGGAGGGGAGAAGAAGGGGGTGGAGCTCACAGAGTGGCACACGAAAGGCCTGCAGGAACGGGAGCGCAGAGACGAGGCAGAATCTGACGTGGTGGAGCTCGATGTTCGGAGGTTGAAGACAACCTCGTTCACGACGCTGCGACGGCGCGGAGCTTGAATCAACGGTAGGGGACGATGAGGCGGGCGACGAGGGAGCTCGATGACGCGTGGGCGCGGTGCAGGGAGGACGGTGGCCACGGCGCTGTGACGGCCACGGCCATGGGAGCGAGCATGCTCGGGATTGAGCAAGAGGAGAGGGAAGAGGTGGGTCTGGGGGAGGGGAGGCGCAGAGGCGAGCGGGAAGGGGCAAGTGGGAGAGAAGGGTGGAGGCCGAGGCGTCGGGGTGGCCTTATCCCCTCCCGGCGTCGGCGTTGGCGAGGTGGTCGGGCGGGGCGTGCCTGTTCGACCACAGTGAGAGGAACAGGAAGGGAGACGGCAGGGGGGGCCAGCCCATTCGGTGGTGAGGCCAGTGAGCCACTTGGCCCAAAGTAGGGGATGTTCCTTTTCTCTTTAGTTTTGTTAGGTTTATTTTTTATTCCTTTTCTTTTATTTATTTCCTTTTATGTTTTAATTCAATTTAAAATATTTATGCATTCTGTAAAAGTGTGTTTCCTTCACCTTAAATATCTAAACATTATTTGGCACAATCTGAACATTTTATTTTTTAATGTTAGAAAATTTTGATGTTTGCCTTTAATTAAATTTTTAATTTGTTTCGGTTTTGAACTATCGAGAGTTTATCAACAGTAACTGAGGTGACGTGGCATCATTAGCATGGGATCACTGTAGCTTAATTATCCGGGCGTCACAATAGGGGATTGCAACAATTTTCGAGGGTAGAGTATCCAACCCAAATTTATAGATTCAACACAAGGGGAGCCAAAAAATATTTGCAAGTATTAGCAGTTGAGTTGTCAATTCAACCACACCTAGAGATTAAATATCTGCAGCAAGGTGATCAGTAGCAAAGTAGTATGATAGTTTTGATAGTAGTGGGAACAACAATAGTAACGGTAACCGTGATAGAATGATTTTGTAGCAAGTGTAAGAGTAACAGCAGCAGTAGTAACTTAGCAAGAACGATATGTAGGAAATTCGTATACATTGGATCGGTGAATTTGTTGGATGATATTCATCATATAACATTCATAACCTAGGGCGATACAAAACTAGCTCCAGTTCATAAATATAATGTAGGCATGTATTCCGTAAATAGTCATACGTGTTTATGGAAAGAACTTGCATGACATCTTTTGTCCTACCCTCCCGTGGCATGGGGGTCCATAAGGAAACTAAGGGATATTAAGGCCTCCTTTTAATAGAGAACCAGAACAAAGCACTAACACATGGTGAATACATGAACTCCTCAAACTACGGTCATCACCAGACAGTATCCCGACTATTGTCACTCCGAAGTTTATGGATCATAACACGTAATAGGTGAATATGACTTGCAAGATTGGATCTAGAACATGGATATAATGGTGAAAAGATAAATGGTTCAGATCTGAAATCATGGCACTCAGGCCCAAAGTGACAAGCATTAAGAAAGGCAAAGTCGTAACAACATCAATCTCAGAACATAATGGATACTAGGGATCAAGCCCTAACAAAACTAACTCGATTACATGATGAATCTCATCCAACTCCTCACCGACCATCGAGCCTATGAAGGAATTACTCACTCCCGGTGGGGAGCATCATGGAATTGGTGACAAAGGAGGGTTGGTGATGACGATGATCGAAGACCCCCCTCTCCGGAGCCCTGAACAGACTCCAGATTTGGCCTCCCGATGAAGAACAGGAGGTGGCGGTGGCTCCGTATTGTGAAACTCGATAATTTTTCCTCCCTATTTTTTTCTCCAAATTAGGGTATTTAAGGAGTTGGAGATAGGACCTGCTGGGCCACCAGATAGGCACAACCCACTTGGGCGCGCCTGGAAGGGGGGCGACTTGGTGGGTTGTGCTCACCCAGCCCCCCCTCCGGTGGTTCTTGGCTCCAATATTTTGTATATATTCTGAAATAATTCTCAAAAAAGTTTCGTTCCATTCTGAGAACTTTTATTTCTGCACAAAAACAACACCCTGGTAGTTCTGCTGAAAACAGCGACAGTCCGGGTTAGTTTCATTCAAATCATGCAAATTAGAGTCCAAAACAAGAGCAAAAGTGTTGGGAAAAGTAGATTCGACAGAGACGTATCAACCCACCGTGTGCTATTTCTCGAGAGAAGTCACTAGTGAAATCTACAGCCCCCCGGGTCTATTATTTATCATATTTGCTTTGAGATATATTTTTATTCACTTTTATTTTCAGATCTATTATCCCAAAAACCCAAAAATACCTTCCTGCACTTTTTTATTATTTATTTACTTCATGTTTTATCGAGATCTATTTATCCAATCTACCACAAATTTATCTATCTTTTTGCCGGGGAGGATCAAGTCAAGTCTCTTGTCAACTTGCCAATTTTTGACGCCGTTATCTAGAAGGGAGACAACCCCTCATAAGCGTTGGGTTGCAAGTATTTGTTCTTTGTGTGCAGGTACCGTTTACATAGTGTTGCTTGGTTCTCCTACTGAATTGATACCTTGGTTTCATAACAGAGGGAAATACCTACCGTAACTGTACTGCATCATCCCTTCCTCTTTGGGGAAATTGTAAGTGCATCTAGTGCCCCTTAGTGATTTTGGTGTATTGAAGACTTATAGGTTAAGTGACTAATGCGTTTGTGAGTGTACACAGGTCTATAAGTCTATGAGGAGTTTGATATTCTGAGAGAAAGTCGACCCTAAAAATGAAGTTCTTGATTGAAGACTTTGATATTCTCAAGACTTTCGAAGACTTTGAAAGTGAAGAAATTGGTGTGACCTTGAAGACTTGGTATTCATTTGTGGAACATGAAGCGTGAAGACTTTTGTTTTCGTAGTTTCATTTTCCCTTTCTTGAGTCATAGGAAACACCGTCTTTGTTAAAGGGGTCGAGGAAATACTAAGGAAAAATTTCCATGTGATGCTCAACTCAAAATCCTACACCTACCAATCCCTTGAGTGAAGCCTTTGGAAATCTCATACAGTTCAGTCACTTTCTTGATGTGAGACGAAGTTCTTCAGTCGTTGATGAATTTGTTCTCGACCGAGGAGTTAGGAATTCGCCAAAGGCAAATTGCCTACAGTGAGGAACATGATAGCCCCGAGGAATTTGAGAGTCAAATTTCCGACCGTTCTTTATCTTCTTGGCCTGTCCCAAAATATCTTATCCACCTAACGGTCATATCATTGAAGGACATTTATGTCTTATCATGTCGGGCTGCTCCCTAGGCTATAAATAGCCGCCCCTACAACCACTAGCTGGTTGGTGCCCGAAGAACTTGACAATTGTCATTTGCGAGCAACCCATCCTCAAGGGACTTTGGCGAAAATCATCGAGTGAGGAAAACCCAAAACCAAACCCTATAAACCCAAAGTGATTGAGCATCATCAAGAAATTGATCTGCGTGGATCCGGCGCTTATTACCTTTGAAGATCATGCTTCTTCCGCACGGTTAGGCGTCATGGTCTAGAGCATCAAGAGGAATTGTGGATCGCCGAGTGACCGAAGTCTGTGAAGGTTTGGAAGTCGCTGAAGACTTACCACGAGTGATTGGACCAGTCTGCGTGACCCTAGTTCAAGGAGAATACGGTGAGGATGGGTGTCTGAGCTGCGTCTTTCGATGTTGGGTGTCCGGACTGTGTCCTCGAGTTTAAATACTCGGCCGCTCAACCAGACGTATAACCGAGACAGCGGTTGGAACTGGTCTACCAAATCATTGTCTTCACCAACCTAACTGGTTCTATTTCCTCAACCCTTTCATTTCCTCATTACTGTATTGAGTGTTTGTTCATATCTGTGCTTGAAGACTTTGACTGAAGACTTTCTCAATTTCCTCATTTCAATTTCTTCAGTCTGTTTGTCTTCATCTTGTGTTATCCTGTGATTATGCTTTCTGTACTCTATGCTAGTCTTCATTTCATCATGATGACCATGCTTGTATTCTGTTTTGCTTACTTCTGAGTACTTATTCCGCTGCAAGTAGTTCTTCGCTAAGGAATTTCCTCACCGGCAAATTCCTCAGTGAAGAATTCATAAAAATCGCCTATTCACCCCCCCTCTAGTCGATATAACGCACTTTCAGAAATATCGACGCAGTTTCAAGTGACATCAGGGAATATTTGGGTATTTATTGAAGAAAAATTAGGGTTGGAAGTGACACGGGGGGGGGGGGGCAAGCTTGGGTGGCACGCCGCCTATGCTTGTGGCCATCCCATGGCTCTTCTGGCCTCCTCCTTCTAGTGTGTCTTGTGGTCCAGGAATAATCATTAAAAAGTTTCGTTCCATTTGGACTATGTTTGGTATTGATTTTCTGTAAAGACAAAACTAAGGAAAAAAAACAGCAACTGACACTGGGCACTAGGTTAGTAAGTTAGTCCCAAAAATGATATAAAATAGCATAATAATGCATATAAAACATCCAAGATTGATAATATAATAGCATGGAACAATAAAAAATTATAGATACGTGGGAAACGTATCAATTAGCAGGAACATCTGTGTTATTATCAGTCTTCCCCCACAATTCTGATTACTGGCCTGATTGCCGGGTAGCACACACATCTTATTAAGCTGAATAGTTAGTGTTTGTTTTGGCTCATCGCAAACAGTTCATCCAGGTGACCTGTATGCCGTCTATCGCATACACCTAGATCTGTCTAACCATTTATATTGGCTTGGCACATCACAAACAGTTCATCTGAGTGATCTATATGCCATCTATCTGTCACGCCCAATATGCGACCCTATCCAAAAGGAACTCGAAGGTCCCACTAAGGATAGACCCGCATATTGAAACGCTTTTGCAAGGTGGATATCATTACATCAACATTACATAATAGATGGGGATACATACAAGAGGCATACAATGCCACACGAATACAACATCATCTTACAAAAGAGCACCATCCGACTACGGATGAAACACAAACGAAACTCAAACGACATCCACCACGCTAGCCCAGCTGCCAACCCGGAACCTATCCCCGATCGAAGAAGAAGCGTAAGAAGAACTCCAAACAAGCAAACATCGCTCTCGCGTCAAGATCATCGCATAACTTTGTACTCGCAATCGTTGTTGTAGTAATCTGTGAAACACGAGGACTCGGCAATCCCATTACCATGGGTATCAAGACTAGCAAAGCTTAGTGGGAAAGGAAGGGGTAAAGTGGTGAGGTTGCAGCAATGACTAAGCAAGTATGGTGGTTAACATACGCAAATGAGAGCGAGAAGAGAAACAAAGCGGAGCGGTCGTGAAGCTAGCAATGATCAAGAGGTGATCCTGAACTCCTACTTACGTCAAACATAACACGTAAACTGTGTTCACTTCCTGACTCCGCAGAAGAGACCATCACGGCTACACACGCGGTTGATGCATTTTAATTCGGATCTGGTGTCAAGTTATCTACAACCGGACATTAACAAATTCCCATCGCCACATAACCGCGGGCACGGCTCTCGAAAGTTTATACCTGCGGGGTGTCCCAACAGCCCATGACAAGCTCTCGCGATCAGCGAAGAATAGACCTTCTCCCGGAAGACCCGATCGGTCTCGGAATCTGGTTTACAAGACATTTCGACAATGGTAAAACAAGACCAAGAAGACCGCCCGATCTTGCCGACAATCCCGATAGGAGCTGCACATATCTCGTTCTCGAGGCAACACCGGATGAGACAAAGCTCTGAGTAAAACCAGGACTTCAAGTTTCCCGAGGTGGCCCATGAAGGCTCGGTTTCGACCAACACTTAGACAAGCACCGGCCGGGGGGTAAATAAAGATGACCCTTGGGTTGGCCGACCCAAGGAAGGGTATAGGTGGTGGTGAGGCAAATGGTAAAACCAAGGTTGGGCCTTCTTTGGACAAGTTTTATTCAAAGCGAACCGTCGGGGGGTCCCATAAATCACCCGACCGTGTTAGGAGCATAAAATCAGGAACATAACACCGTATGATGTAAACTAGGGCGGCAAGAGTGGAACAAAACACCGGGCATAAGGCCGAGCCTTCCATCCTTTACCAAATATATAGATGCATTAATAATATAAGAGATATTGTGATATCCCAACATAACCCTGTCCACCATGGAGCAATCTTCAACTTCACCTGCATCTAGCAACGCTATAAGAGGGGCTGAGCAAAGCGGTAACATAGCCAAACAACGGTTTGCATAGGAAAGGTGTCAAAGGTTAGAGGTTCATGGCAATTTGGGATGGCTTGAAGAGCAAAAGATAGGTAGCGCAGCATAGCGATAGAACGAAGCAACTAGCATAGCAATGATAGTAGTGAGATCCAGGGTAACGGTCATCTTGCCTGAAATCCCGCTAGGAAGAAGAACGAGTCCATGAAGAAGACGAACGGGAGTAGTCGAACGAATCCTCACAATCGCAACATTACCGGGACTAAGAAGCAACACCGGAAAGAAACAAACAACATGGTAAATGCATAATAAACATGGCATGATGCACAAACAAGTATGATGCATGACCGGTTTAATGAGCCATGGCATGGCAAAGGGCAACAAACAACACTACAAATTAAGTGGAGCTCAATATGCAACGAGTTGCATATTGATGGCTACCACATCAATTATTTAGTTCTCTCTTGTTTATGCACCCAACAATATTAAATGTTGTTAAACATGGCAAGGGGTGAGGCATAAGAAAACTACCTATCTAGGCAAGTTTAAATGAGGCCGGAACAGCAAACAACAATTCCGGAAAATCCCCATGTGCATAATATGAATTTGGTACTGTTCTGCCCTAAAACATATTTCAAAGTTGTTAAACAGGAAAACAAAATACACCATGTTAAACTAGGCATTTTTCCACCCCATTTACATATAAAGTTTATTAAGATTGGAGCTACGGTTATTTAGTTATAAAATAAATCATTTTAGCATGGCATATATGCAAATTAATGCAAACAGCAGTTTTAAATATTTTAACATGGATGAAAGTGACATATTGTGAAACTAGATAAATTCTAAGCACTTTACATATATAGTTTGTTTAATTTGGATGCATGCATATTTAGTTATTAACAATTCAAAACAAGGGCATTTTCTGTAAATAGGAATGCATTGGAAAATGGTAAAATGCACAGACTGGAAAAAAAATATGCATGGGCCAGATTCAGCGCACTGTGCAAGCCCGGTAGCAGATCGGACCCATTGTGTGTGAGAGAAAAATAAGTAGGGCAATAAAAAGAAATGGGGGCGCCTGGGATTCAAACTCCAGACCCCCTGATTGCGTGCACAAGCGAAGCACCAATAGGCTAGCTGAACTGATTGTGCTAGAATGTAGTGGCTACAGTAAATAAACTCTGGCGAGAATGGATCTAGGAAAATAACGAAACTTGAGAGATGGAGGAAGTTGCTCACAGCTGAAACAAAAAGGCGGCGGCCATGGAGATGTTGAAACTTGGTTTGTTGTGGAAGCGAAGAAGTGGGCGCCATCGCCTTGTGGCCCTTGCGCCACGCGGCGTGGTCGATCTGAGGATCGGCAGCGATGGAGGCAACCTTCGAACTCGAGCTCTGAGGCGACAAGGCGGACCTCACCGAGCCGACGAAAGAGAAGAGCTGCAGGAGACGGGGATGGGCGGATCCGGAAAAGACGAGGCCGGGAACAGAATGAGGCGAGCTCCGGTAGGCTTAGGACGGCGGCGACGCTCCATGGCGTTCCTGACGGTGCTGTGAAGACAAGAGATAGGGAGAGCAGCGTGAGAAAGAGCCAGGGAGGAAGAGGGGAAAAGAGAAAAGAGAAGGGAGAAGCAAGAGCACACCATGACCTGGGGCTTCGGCCGGCGGCCAAGCTGGCTACAACGGGAGGAGGCTCGGGCACTAGACAAATTCCGCCGGCGGGGCTGATGAGCTTGAGGCGCTCGGGCACCATGGCTGCTCTAACTCCCTATGAACAAACAGAGAGCGAGAGAGATGAGAGACCGGAGAGAGAGATGGGGAGGCGCGGAGCTTCACCGTGGGGGTGTTGCTGGAGTTGTACGAGTTCGGCGGGAGGACGCGATGATCAACGGAGCGCTTGGGTCCGTGAAGCAGAGGAAGATGACAAAGACGTCGAGGAGCTTGGCGATCCGGGCTCGGGGAGTCGCGGGGAGACGTTGCCGGAGTCGTGGGACTTGCTGCGGAGGAAGACGACGACCGGGAGATCTTGCACTCTGGCGAGCTCGAGCTCGGCTCGGTGGTCATGGCGATGGCGGCAGCAGGGGCGTGGGGAGCTTACCTCGGCGGGGGAGGAGGCGTAAGAGGAAAAAAGCAGGCGAGGAGGAAACCCTAGGGTTGTGGCAGGATTATATGGGAGGAAGGGAGCAGCTCCGCGTCAAATCAACCGGACTGCCGGCGTGGATGCTCTGGATGTCTGCCCAGTCAAGACTGAGGAGAAGACGATGAACAGAGGAGGTCTTTGGTGGGCTTGGCTGGGTGAAAGGTGAGTCTGGGTGGGCTGGGGTGCCGGGAGGAGCAGAGGAACTGGGCTCTCTCCTCCTAATATGAAATTCTTTCTTTTCCTTATTTCTTCAACGAATTTAGGAGAAAAGAAAGAGGTGCTAGAGGTGGAATATTTGAGAAAAGAAAATATCCTCGAGTCTTGAGAATATGCACAATTTGAATAAATTGGTTTGGCAATTTTAGAGGAAGAAAAATAATTCAAGTTTGAATTGAATTCAAACTTGAGCAATTTTGAACAACCAAATCAAATTTATATGAGCCTAAAATTGGCGAGAGAGGGTGTAGGCAATGAGCAGGATTTATAGGAAAAGGGTGAACATTTATGGAGGAAAGAAAATGGCACTAGCAAAAATGAAAGGAATAAGAAGGAAGAAGGAGGTGTTGATGCATGGGTAGATTTGAGAGACATAGCAAGGGGTTTGGTCACATGCAACATGCATAGAGCAAGACAAAATCATGAAGAATGCGATGCACATGGTGATTATGATGAAATGCAAAATGACAAAGGTACAATGCAATGTAAACAATGATGAACATGAAGCAAGAAGCAAATATCGCAATGGCATTCATCATGATCATGGCATAAACATGTAGGAATGAAATATGCAAAACAATTATGATAATGCAACAAACACAGTAAACACACGACAACAACTAAAATAAATGGAAGGCAACTAGAGCATCGGTCTCGGGGCGTTACACTATCGCACTCACCTTGATCTGGCTGACCGTTTCTGTTGTTTTGCCTCATCGCAAAAAATCATATGAATCAATTGTATGCTATGATTTGCACACGCAACTCCAATCTGAATGTTATTTGATGGATTCGCCATCACAGACAGTTCATTTTACTAGTGACAGTTTTATTACCATATCGTTTGCGATTCATGCATTGCACACAGTTTGGTCGATTGGTCTCCTATACATGTGTCACACTAGGACCATCCTGTAGTAGCGCTTGTGGGATGCCATGGGAAGGAGGAGTGAAGCTGGGGTGTGAAGCAATGAAGAGGTGCGCAGGCGGCGGCGGAAAAGCGCAGAAAGCAGGAGGAAGGAGATGATGTGACAGCAGGGGCACTTCGTCAGGACACTCCTCCTCTTTATAACCAAGAGGCAGGTGAAGAGGTAACCGCCCGCCCGCCTGACAATACGCTCCACGATCCCACCCCCGAGGTGGTACAGCAGGCATGATGCGAGAATCAAGGAGGCACCCCATTTTTCCATGAGGTAATCCATTACCCCGTGGTAAATGCGATGTAACGGGGGCTGCTGATGCTAGTCCTCATAAGGCGACGCAAGCTGCCACGTGTCAAGCCCCCGGTGCTATTAGGCCGCATCTCCCTCCTAGCGACCGTGGACCCACGCAGAGGAAGATGGGCCGGGGTGCTACTGTCGGCCCAATAGGAACCGGGGCACCACGGGCCTACGGACCTAGAGCTTGACTGTGGTCCCCAAGACAAGACTACTCCCAAAACAATGATGTTGAACTTTTACTTTGGGAGGTTCCAAACACGTGCCTCCTAAGAATGGCACGCGACGCTCCATAGGCTTCTCGGCCCCGAGAAGCACCTCCTGGAGCCCCGGGAAGCCATTCCGCATCACAGTCCTTCGCCTCACAAGTAACAAAAATCCTAAAGTTAGAAGCATTAAATGCGGCCCATTCCCCCCTCAAGTGCTACCTACGCCAGCGGTTGTGAAGGGGCGTGTCATGAATCGTCCCCAACGCATGGGCTCCGATAAGGCGAGGTCATCAATAGTGGCACCCGAAGATTCACCTGCTCCGCACGTGGCTACAGGAACGGTGCTTCGAGGCCACCCATTCTGTATGAGCTTGGGTACAACCTGATATCGTCAGGGTAATACGCTGCCCCGACATCAATCATCCTTGCACGGATGACCGAGCTGCAAGTAACCGAGCATGCTTGTCCTGGGCATGCTACCTCCTACTTTGTTTATACCTAGCCAATGAGAGCCCCCTCCCCCCGAAGGGAGAGAGGGGCCATCAGAGTAATATAAATAGGGAAGGACGACTGCCTTAGGAGGCAACTGATTCACAAGCAACTCAACACATCTATCGTAGCCAACTCTAAGAAATATCATACCAAAGGCAGGAGTATGGTATTACAACACAACGGTGGCCCGAACCTGGGTAGTTCTTGTGTGTTCTACATTCTGTTCTTCCACCTCCAATGATCGCTGACTTAGAAAGCGAGACACATTCAGTCACTGGCCGAATTCACAACGGGTTGTAGCTAACAACCCAATGCCAGGTTCTTATACACCGACAATGACTGCTTGTGTAATTTTACACAACATGGTCATCGAGGATGAGAGGGATTTGGACTTAGTGTTTTATTATGACAATGTTGGTAGCTGTGTGAAGCCTGTCGGAGATGCAAATGAGATCACTACATTTCTTCACACTACCAGCTTCAAGAAGATTTGAGCATCAGTGGCAACTCTATGGGAGATAGACTCTTATTTTAATTTGAACAATTTGTCGTTGTATTTGTGTGAGGTTTGAACAATTTGTTGTTGTAATAACTATTTCTATTCGAACATTCGTTGTAATGAAGCGATTGTTGTATCGTGAATTGCGTTTTGGATCATTTGTTTTCATACATTTAATTGATATTGTGATTCTATTGGGTTTATATTGCTAAAAATCATGATTTTGCAAAGCTCGGAGAAATTTGTGGTACCCCGAGGTCTTTGGCGCGAAATAGATCGTGTAAACTCACCCTGCAAAATTTTTACAAGCCTGGTGCAAACAGATTTTAGGGGATGCAGCTTTACCGGATATGCTAGGACGATTTTGGTAGGCTGCATCAAACCCAACCAGACTCCGACAGGCTAGTGAGTTGTTTTGGTTGCCTAGCTCGCACATAGAAACTGACCCGCATGAAACTTAAAGCGCTCTCAGCCTGGCTCGCGAGGAACGCTCAGATCAACCGTTTTTCCAGATATAGATTGGGCCTACTGTAATTTACACTATGCAAACTGAACTTGACGTAGTCAACCCAAAGCTCAGGTGCTTGTGGCAAATTTGCTTTGGGTGACATGTGGCCCCCTTCGAGAGGATCCCTCTCGGTCGTGGGGTTTCGACATCCTGGTCACCTATCTTTCTCCACCGTATAGCTGGCCAAACGGGCGGGGCCAATCAGGCCAGCCCACGAGCACGCCGGTACGGCCCGTCATGGGCAGGCACGACACGGGCTAAACGGATCGGGACCGGCACGCGGTACGCCCTGGGCCGTGCTTATGCTGCTAGGCTGAGCACGCGGACCGACACGACTATGGCCTAATACTAGCCTAGTAGGAAAAAATAGGCCAAAAAAGTCAAATAGGCCAAACAGTAGGTGGGCCAGCGTGCCTGGTGGGCCGGCCCAATTATCAATTGGGCCATGACTGGGCTGCAGACTGCAACACGCGGGCCGGCCCAGCCCGGCCCGCCAGGGGATGATTATTACACGGGCCGTGCCAGACACGATTACAATCGGCCGGGCCGGCCCGTTTGGCCACCTCTCCTCCACCGTTGCGGCGCATCCTCTGACATCTTCGTCTAGGATTAGGATTAGGTTAATGCAGAACCGCCTCCCCAGAGCTTCCAGAACCTTTCGGGAGGAGGGGTGCGATGTGGCACGAGGCGCGGCGGTCGGAGCGGAAGGTCCACGACCTCATGGACGGTGCGCGGCGCCGGGCCCAGCGGCGCTACGCCTACCTCGCCCGCCGCCGCGGCGATCCGCACCAGTCCCTCCAGGTCTCCGGCGCCCGGTGCCGCGTCCACCGCGACGACTCACTATATCAGGCCACCGAGGACCAGCAGGGATTGTGCGTGCCGCCGCTCTCTCACGCACACTCCGTCTGTCCAGTTGATGTCATGTGATGGGCTGTGTTGTTTGTTATGACAGCAGCATGCTGGATTTGGTCGAATTAGCTGTCCATCTGATGGATCGGCAGTGCTGTCTAATGGATGCAGATTAAGTTTCATGATATCGTGCAACGAATAGATTCCTCTTGCAAGTGTTTGTAGTAAACCAGTATCTGTACACCGGTAATTCATCGATTGGCTAGATTGTATGTATTACGTTTCTGTAACCCGTCTCTTCTATGAATAGTTAGGACGCTGACTATCGGTGCATAGGATTTTGTTTCCATTTTCAAGGCGGCATATTTACTTGTTTGTGAATGTGCCAAATAAAGTGTGGTATTTTCTAGAGTTGATTGGGCCCGTTTGATGGTGTGGGGAAGTTGACAAAATGTTTTTTTTTTGTAATAGATTGGATTCAGCCACGTGCTGAAGCATAGATTGATCAGTTCCTAGCTGTGATTGGTTTAGTAGGTGCTCAGATTTTATATTGTGTAAATATTTAGTTTTGGCCCTGTGTTGCAGGAAACCAGGAATTTGGTTTTGCACATGCTGATAATAATGTTGGAGCTTACAGAATTTTCATGCTTGCTCTAGAAAATTAGCTAAATTTGTTCTTCCCGCATAGTTGTAGAAGCAAGCTCATTGATAGCAAAACTCTCTATTTTTCAGAGCATTTCATCTCGTTTGAACTGTAGCCGCTTTTATGTTATGACTGAAATTTGTTCATCCAAATGGGTTTAAATCTAGGCAGCATTAGTGCATACGCAAAGAATTGTATTGTAAATATATTTAGGACAGCATGTACATGAGGCAGACATAGCAGCTGTTTGTGTTTTAGTGCGGATGAAAGTGGACATGTTTGTGAGTTCTGATATATATGTCTAATGTGTTACATGACCCTAGAAACTCATCTCACATGTGCTGGAGTACTACCACAGTAGGTTCAGTTCGAATTTTGTTTAAAATGACAATGACATGGCTAACATATAGCTCCGACACAAGTTTTGAATATTTCAATTATATTATGTGTGTCTCTGTTTCTGGTTGAGTTTATCTAGAAAGAGAAAATCGCTACATGTCCTCTTGAATGTAGCATTTGAACCACTGATTTACTGTACTCATTGTACTGCAGGATACCATGGAACGGGAAACAAGATATTCTGATTGACAGGTATGTATTATCTGAGTTGCTAAACCATGTTAAGAGCAAGAAAATTTATATCCATTCTCTTAATGTGCAGATTTGATGGCCGTGCACTACTTGACTTCATCCGTGACTCTAGCTCTCGGTCTTTTCAAACTCAGGAAAAATCTGAAGAAGAGGAGGAGCTAGAGGATTTTGTTAATTTTGAACGTTACCGGGACTTGATTAAGCATCATCGTAGAGGATGTCGGTACCTTTTTGGTTTCTCAATTTTGTTGCTGTTGTTGTATGATTTGCTGTCACTCTTCCATTTGCTTACTTATGGGTTCTTCCTGATGTAAAGGATCTTACTTTTCCATCTGTCTGGTCTTTTCACTTTCTAATGCTACCTACCCAGACAGTTATTTGCCTTCCTCTGCAGTTTCTGATGAGGCGGGTTTACAACATATTGCGCAAGAGTTGGAAGCAAAAGCTATTCTTCCTTTTAGCTTTGAGAAGTAAGTCTACTCATCAATTTTAGATTATATGTTAGCCTTATCTGCTTAAATGGATATCTTAAGTGCCACCTATAAGAGTTGAAGTGGAGTGCTTCTGTGCTTGACCAAATGGAACATGCATAAGTAAATCATATGATATCTATGTTTACTAATGGGTGATGCATATGACAAAGATTGTCCCCACTCCTGATTCTGTTAATATGTGCATTTATGTCTATCGAGCATAGGAGCACTTTCTAAAATTGAAATAAGTTAACCCATTTGGTCATATCGACAGGTCATATATTGACATAATGTAGAGTTTTCTTCTTGGAAAGGCCACACCAATATTGAAGGATTATATAATGTCTTGTCCTTACAAATGTTTCTGAGGAAAAGCCATATATGAATTTAAAGCTATTCATCTTGAGTGGATGTGCCAATATGAGCATGGTACTTTCAGATTCACGGATAAGCCAGCTCAGGGAAACACAGTTGCTTTTGTTGCAAGTTTAATCAAATTAATTAGCTTAATTGTCCACAGCTCAAAAGTTTATCAAGCCAGCCTGTAACACAAGCTAAAAACTAAACCCTTTGTTGGACCAGCCACTTGAAAGCAGAACAAGATTTACCAATGGAAGACCAGTTATAATGTTTTTCCATTGCACTGAAGTAAACCAGAGTTATGTATCGAGGTCTATTATGTTGTTACTGAATATAACCCTCGGGTATCGAGGTCTATTACGTTATTACTGAGTATAACCCTCGGAGCTCGTGTTTGTCTGTTTCTAGAGTAAATTTCAAAAAACTACAATTCTTGGAAAAACTATCACAAAGCTAGAGGTTGTATCTTGTATGCCAGGTTTTAGAAAATAATTGTGAGATGGAAATTTCAGTTTAAGTTTTATGACAATATTCTATTGTATGTTATTCTGCAGAAGTTACTCTTGTTTTATTATTATTTTAACATTGTTGCTATGATGAAAATATGACTATGTTAGTTAGACTTTACTTTTATTATTAGGTCTGCCAGTTCCTTTCAGTGCACCCAGTTTATGCTTCATTTATTTTCTTGTTTCCAACAGATCTCAGTCATCACAGGCTCCAGTTAGCAAAGGTGCTTATTCGCAGGTTGGATACTCATATAAAGGGGATGGAAATGAACATTCTGATGTGCCCAGTGACGATGAAGATGAAGAGGAAGGAGAAGAGGATGGCAAGGACTTCAGTAGTGATGATAGCAGTGATGAGCAAATGGAAAACTTAGCAAAGGAATTTGGCATAAAAAGATATAACTGGCTTGTTTACATGGACAAAAAGGTCAAAGAAGAGGAGAAGCGGCAGAAAGAAATTATTAAAGGCGACCCATCCATTGTCAGTACTTAAATAGCTTCAGATAAGTGTCTTTATTTGCATTTTGTAGGAAATAACATGATAAATTATACAGAAAAAAATGAGTCGGAGAGATAGAAGGAAGGCTTCTCAATCTGAGAGGGAGCGAGAGAGGGAGGCAGTACGTTCTGTTGGAAGGGTATCTTATCGTGACCCTTATAGGTAACAGTGTCTGTCAGCTTTTGAATGGGTAAATCGAAATAACAGTGACAGTTTTACTGACTACCATGTCTGAATCTTTTAACATCATATATATAATAATTAAGGGAACAAAGGAGAAGCCCATCATATGAAGCATATTCAAGAGGCAGAAGGTATGCTACTATCCTTCTTGTTGGTTGGATCTACCATAAGCTCTTTGCTTTGCTTGACTGCATGATATTTTGTTTGACAGATCAAGGTCGCGGTCAAGATCTCATTCACCTTCATCCAGACGTCATACCCGTGGTACACATGCTGATAGTAATTACCGAAGCAAGGCTAAGCCTCCAAGAGTTGAATACATCACTGAATTTGGAGGTTCAGAAGATGCCAGTGATCTGAAAGTTACAGGGATCTCTCCGCCTTCGTCTCCAATACGAGCTGACATACCTAACCGGTCGGGGAACTTGACCTTTAATATTTGCAAAAAGATTCAATTGCTGTCATTTATCCAGTGCAGCTTAGTGTCATGGTCTTATTATTATCTTAAAAGCCAAATATGTCAGGATTAGGATAGGTGAAGACAAGGTTAAGAGGGTACTACTTTTGGCATAAAACTATGCTCCCTCCATCCAAGTTATACTGGGTTGTTTGGTTAGGAACACCTGTTAATCTTGTCTTAAGTCAAACCATTTTAAATTTGACTGAGTTTATTGAAAAAAAAGCAGCATCCATGCTACCAAGGTGGTGTTTGGTTAGGCTTAACTTGTGGCTTTTAGTTTTTGGCTTGAAAGCATGCTCCTTGGCTTTGGTTTTCAAATAGGTGCTTTTTGGCTTATAATTAAAGCCACAGTAAACCTAACTAAACAACTCCCAAGTCAATATCACAAGATCTAGACAAAATTGGTCGAACTTAAACTACTTGGACTTGGGACAGGAATAATAGGTCTTATAAACCTGGATGGATGGAGTAACTGATTTGTAGATAGACATGATATGTGAAAGATATAAGATCTAGCATGCATAAACCTACCATCAGCTGTGGAGCTTCTGACCTAAGTATCTCCGCTCCTACTTTTTTTTTGTTTGCCTATAACACTCCTTCATTTTTGCAGGTCATCAGGTGTCCATATTCTGGAGGCACTTCACAGTGATCCTGCATCTTCTTTATCCATGGAACAGGAAAAAAGTGCTAAAATTTTGAAACCACCTGCCAGGTTTGTCAACATGATTACATCCTTACGAACACAGAAGCTGTATGTGCAACCAAGCTGTTTGAATTGGTATGCTATATTTGTCTATAAGAGTTTAAACTTATTTGCAGTCATGATATACTATGTACTTGAGCATTTATCTGTTGCCAGGATGCTATGTCTATTTTCGGTCTTAGAGCATCTACAACCGGACCCCTCAAACCTGTCCCATATGTCCGCCCGGACGATCCGGTCACTGCCCGGTCATGAATTTGCCACCCAACCGTATCCCCTACCTGGCCCAAACGTCCGGGCCGTTCGGCACCCCCAATCCCATCCCATATGTGTGGCGGATTTGGGGAGGCCCGGACGCGTCCCCCACGTGACTGACGGGCGGGACCCATGCGGAAAGCCATGCGTTCGACAAAAGGTTACTGGTCCACATTCATGCTGCTGCTCCGGCGCGCTGTTCGAGGGGCCAAGCCCGGCTATTTAAGCTGGACGGCGGAGCTCAAGCCTAGCCGTCCCCATTTCCTCCCTCTCTCTCCTGTTCGCGCTGCCACCTCGACCTCGCTTCCCTCTCCCTTTGTGCTCTGGCCTCGTTGTCCACCAATCGCCATGGTTCGGTGCAAGATTATGTACTACAAAATGCTAACCCTGGAGATCCAGGCTGCTCGCATTGCGGCCTGCCTGCCTCCGAGCTCGACGGAGTTTGAGGAGTAGGTGGCGTTGGTGCCGGAGCAGGAGATGGAGGAGGCGCCAAAGTAGGAGATGTAGGAGGAGGCGCCGGACAAGGAGATAGAGGAAGAGGCGGGAGAGGAGGGTGAGCCGGAGGCGCTAGAGCAGGTCGGATTTGTCATGGAGGACGTGCATGCGCAGTTCAAGCTCATCCAAGCGTAGGAGGCGGAGGAGTAGCAGGCCATCCTTGAGTCCATCCAGTCTGAGCTCGAGGTGGCGGTGAACCGCTGCTTTATCGGCGAGGCTAATGTGAAGCGTGAGGAGCTCTTCGCGGAGGAGGAGGAGGCGCTGGAGATTCGCCCCGCCGCCAATGAGAATGAGGCCAGCGGCTGCGGCAAGCAGGTCATCGACCGACATATCCAATGACGAGTAGCTAGTTTGCTAGTTTGTTTATGTACATAGATCAAATGGTCATTGTGAAAATGGGGAGTGTAGTTGCAATGTGTGAGAATGAGGGATGACGGGACACTGTCCGCAGACGCTTCCGAACGCATCCGCGGACGTTTAGGGGCTCACTTTTGCTAGGTCTTGTTGTAGTTGCTCTTTGTAGGCATGTACTAACCTGTGATGCATTTATGGTCAACAGCACATCATCAGCACTAGCAAAACTGAAGGGTGTTTCTGGAGGACTTGGTAAAACTCCCCAGGCTGAAAAGAAAGAAACACCACAGGAACGTCTTAAAAGGATAATGAGCAAACAGCTTAACAAACAAAGTATGTCTTTGTTACTTCTCTTTTTCATTCTTATCTGCGATAGTGATCCTGGGAAATCTTGGTCATTTATCTTCATATGCAATTTATATTAAGTTTCTGTTTGTGCTACAGTTCGGAAAGACACTGCTGCTGAGACCGCAAAGAAACGAGAACAGGAACGGCAAAGGCAGGAAAAACTTGCAGAAGTAGGTCGATACAGGCTCCGTAGCAGGAGTAGAAGTCTTAGCCGTTCACCAAGGTACTTTGAATCAATCCCATTAATTGATGACTTTAATAGAAGTTGCTGCATTTTCTATGCATTGCAAATGGTTCATTGAAGGCTATTTCCAGCCAAAGATATATTCTTACCATGATACTATGATTTTGTTGATAGCGCCAGATGTTTACTGTTCCTGTGCAGAAAGCGGCATTATAGCAGAAGCCGTAGTAGGAGTCGAAGCCCAAGAAGAAACCATTCACTTTCACTGTCTTGTTCAAGGTCACCCTCTCACTCTCCAAGGTAATTCATGGTGGATAGGTATGTTCCAGAAGATTTAAAGATGCATACCATCTGAAGAGTGGTAGTACTGCAGGTACAGAAGCAGATCAAGGCACTGAAAGTATCTCAGAACTCATTGGTTGTCTATGGTGCGTGGTGCTTAATTTTTATTTACTTAGGCTTCCTGGTGCCCTGTTACTTATGTACCGATCAGGGAAGTCCTGGATCCCATCATTGTTGATAGGGTAGAGTGAGTGTATTTGCGATTGTGATATTTATGAGCAGAATATCGTCCAAGAGGTGCGTGACTCTTATTACGTGGGCTGTATTGTTGATAGATTAGGTTGTGCGGTTGCTCTAGAGTATTAGAGCCCTAATACTCTAGAGCAACCGCACAACCTAATCTATCAACAATACAGCCCACGTAATAAGAGTCACGCACCTCATTTTTCATGATCATGTTGTGCATGATCACACAATATGTCATGACATTTCATAAGGTCTCTGCATCCAAATGTTTAGCAGGTCACGAACAACTGCAAAGTTGGCCTGGAGCACTCAAAATGCCCTCTTCACATCATCTCTACCTGCTCCACTTCTTCTCATTGGGCAAAGTGACCTTTTTTGGACCAAGATAGCTGACGATGATGGATATTGTCAGATAGTAGTCCATGTTGTATTTATGTCCATTGATAGTTATATTACAAGGAGGTTCTTTCCCGTGAGATCCTATTGTAATGCGACGTGCACTTCTGGTAATCAGAGATCTAATCGTTCCTATGGCATCCTTCTTCAAGATGAAGTAGTCATCAAAGGACGAGACGCATGCTAGAGGCGATCGAAGACATTTTTCACATTCAAAAGAGCTAGCGAAAAGTGGGGGCAAAGTAGCCGTCCATTAGCGTCGAATAGCCCCATGCCCTGTCATGATTGAGCACTCGATGACCCTTGATCGATCCTTTGATATTGAGGACATGCTCTTCTGCACGCTTCGCGTCTGCAAGGATCGGTTGCATCATCGCTGTTTCATCCGTGTAGTCCTCCTCCTCGGACGACTCAACTTAGTGCTCGTATATATGCTGCATGTTCGAATCCATTCTCCAAAGAACAGACAAGAAATTTAGCACGAGCATTTTACCAAACACTTGGGGGGGGGGGGTGACTATCGTAAGGGGGATGGTACCTGCGCGGCAGACAGTTGAGAGGTGTGGACCGGCGGCGGAGGACAAGCGACGGGGAGACCGGGTGTAACGGTGGAGGTCGCGGAGTTCCGGGAAGGGCTTGGCGGGCGACCAAAGTGGTAGAGCGGTGACGTCGGCGAGAAGGAAAGCGGATGCAAAGAAAGAAGGAAAGATGGAGACGTGGGATTCGGGTGGGGTTTTGGGTGTGCTAGGGGTGTCGGAGTCCTGCGTGGCTGGTGTCCGGACTCCCGCAAAATCCTCTGACTGCATCCAATTTGCAAGGAAATAGATGTCTGAACTGGTTCACGGACCGATGCTAGACGCGGTTGCTATGATGCCTTCAATGTCTGAAGTCTTGTGCACGTGATGCCTAAAATGGCCTCCTGACGTGAATGTTGCCTCCAACGTCGTCCCTGCACATGTTCAACAATCTCATTTTTTTGCAGCGGGTGACCTGAAATCTATTATTGGGTTTCATTATCCATGTGGCAACATTATAATATAGTAGCTCTTGAGGAGAGGAAATATAACTTTAGAAACAATTACTAGCACATGGAAAAGTCCATGAAAGGGATATTTTTGTAGATCAAAATCTTCTTGAATTGATGTAAGGGATGCCTATAGGGAAACACGTGAACACACAGATGCAAATAAAGATAGGTCCAAATCATCCAAAGATAGAGATGGAATAAGATAGGGTTCTTCCTCAAGTCCTAGGACAAGTAGGACTTGATAGTTCACAAGAGGATCCTTTTCCCTTAGGAGGCCTTGATGATTCACTTGGGGAACTGATGTAGGGACAAACCCTTGTTTGCCTGATCTTCACGAATTGGAGGGGGATTTGAGGAAGAACATCAGGCCACAAAGCGGAAAACACTATTGGACAAGATCAACATATAAGGTATTCAAATCACAAGTCAAATGACTAGATCTCAAGCATTCAACAACAACAAATGAAAAGATACAAAGGTAGTTTATCCAAATCTCTAGGAGATGGGTCTTGAATTCATTGAGGAATCTTCTCCCATGGGAGGTCTTATGCTCATGGAGCCTTCACCCCAAGGGTGGCCTTGTACTCCCTAGAGCCTTCACTCTCTTGGTGGTCTTATACTCCAATGGAGCCTTCACTCTCAAGATGAATCCCACAAGGGGAGATACTCGGGCGAACTCTATGGTTTAGTTTTAATCTTTGCTAACCCTAGAATGGAGGAGGAGGAAGCCTATATATAGTCCAAGGCATGAAGGGGTAAATGAGGTGATCCATGGCCACCTGGCTAAATCTGCGTGCAGGCAGGCCGGACATCTGGGTAGCAACCAGATGGTCCGGTTATCGGCCAGATGATCTGGCCTACAATCCGGATGGTCCAACTCCATCGGTGGAGCTCCTGTTTGTGATCCCGAACGTCCGGCTTGAGACCAGCAACTGCTCCGTCTTCTTCTTCCTTCTTTCGCGATGTAGGGCCAAGTCTTTGTTTGCCCGATCTGCATGAATTGCAGGTGGATTGGGGAAGAGCACCAAGAACACAAAGGGGAAATTGCAAGAGGTACACTCTATTGGACAATATCCGGACACAAGACACTCAAATCACAGGCAAAGGGATAAATCTCAATCATTCAACAACAACAAAGGGAAATATACAACAGTAGTTCATCCAAATCTCTAGAAGAGATAGTGCTTGATGCTTGTAGGAAGCCTTTCTTCTCCACAAAGGAAGGTCTTATAACCATAGGTGATGTGGAGCATCCTACGGACATCACCATGTCAAGAGTTCCACTTTCGAGAGACACATGCGACATCTAGTTCATACACATAAAACATAAAGGTGAATCATCTCCTTTACATGTGTCTACTTGATCCTCTCTTTGATGGTATACTACTTGACCCTCCTCTCGTATGCATGCATAGGTTCGAGTGGAGCTCCACAAATGGCGAGGAGTTCATGCGGATGAGTATGACTACACGACCTAAAAGGGAAGCGTGGAAGCGATGAAGGAAGAGACGAGAAGAAGATGGAGCAACTACTGGCCTGAAGCCGGCCGTCAGGGCACCAAGCTGGATCATCTGGGCTCCAAGCCGGACGTGCGGGTACTGATAGAGCACAAATTAGCAAGACACTAAATTATGCCAGTAAACGTCCCGATTTTTCATGGCACTTATGTCGAGAAGCCGATGTAATAAATGTGCACCAAAAATTGGTACGAGACCAATAGCTTGCGCATCAGCAGATCAATCCCTAAAGGATCGCGGAAACATATCTTTGGCGCCTCCTGACTCGAGGCGTTTTCTTGTGTTTATTCAACTCAACTTAAAAAAAACTGATCTACAATACTCGCGACACTCCTTTTTTATATCCCACTCATGCCGATTGTAAAAGCCTAGAAATGTAACTAACTCAATGGCCCAAACTAACACGCTAGATCTCTCCTTTTATATCACATATGGCTAATTTAGAATAAAAGACTGACTCATTAGAGCCCACACACGCTTGTTAAATTATTAAGTACTTTCGTTTCTTGATAATGTTTCTAATATCAATGAGAACATGATGCTACCTAATTTGGATACATTTGTGTTGTTTATAAATGAAGGGCCTAACATGAACAAAAAGGATGAAGGTTGCAGCATGATCAAGTATGGAGAAGAACGTGCATGCAAAGAGAATAAGAATGGAATTTCAAGTGGAGTTTTCAACACTTTAAAGCCGCCATGATGACATACAACGACATGGAATAAATATACAAGTTGACCTATCATAAATTTCGTTCGTAGCTTTTCATAGGGGCTGCACCATCTTATTTTTAGGCCAGACACATGTAATTTTAAAATACCTTTTTGTAGGCTGTTTTTAGAGTCCGTATCGTAGGGGAGACTCAAGAGGTGTTTTAGTCCCACCTTGCCAAGGGTGAACGAAATCCCCTATATTTTCCTCTATAAATACAACCCTTAAGGCACCGTTTAGACTTGGGTTTTGTAGAGATCAAAATTCACCAAAGGTGCAACTCGCGTGCTTTGTTTGTGTCCAACAACCAGGCTAAGACGTTTCAGAACCCCACCTTCGTTAATAAAGCTTTCCTCCTAAATTTGCAATATTCGGATTGCAATCCCAGTTTCTTACTTGTTCTTGGTTTGCCTACAAGAAATAGACCATGCTGGTCAGGTTGATCGTGCTTTGACGTGGTTAATCACCTCTCGGAGTTGGTTTAGCGATTGCTAAGGCGTGATGTTTTCGCACGATCGTAGTCGGATAGTCAAAGTCTACTACACCGAAAACGATAGTTTATCATCTCATAAAAAGACGGGACACCTTCGCCCCATCAAGTGATATCAGATTTCTAGACTGCTCGATGAGATTTTACTAGTTTTTCATAGTAAAGAGTGGATCTATTCTTCATATATATCTAGAGTCCAAGAAAAATTCACAAAAAATTAGAGTTAGATCATCACGTCGCAAAATAGTTTGAGCCTTTGCAATTTTATTTTCATTGTTTCCTTTGCTGAATTTGGGGCTGCATCATCATGTTGAGTTGCTCGTCTTAGCGTCTTGGCATGATTGGGGAAGAGCGGACAGGGTTGTCACGCCACACCGCACAATTATTATGTTCGCTACCATATACCTCCACCCATATCCGCCGTTGTTCCATAAAACCACGACATATTCGCCGCCATCACGCCAATCCGAGTCCACCTCCAACACATGTCCACCGCCATCATGACAATCAGAATCCACCTCCAACACATATCTGCCACCATCACGCCAATCCGAGTCCACTGTTAGGACCGAGAGTATATCGACCGGGGGGGGGGGGGAGTGAACGGGAGATTCAAAATTTCTTCCGAATGTTTTGAAATCGATCCCAATCACAGCAGCCGAATAAAAGATAGAGGGAAATGAACTAAATCAATCTTCATCTTTGGAAGTATATTCCTCGACGAGAGAAGTAATGACAATACGATCTTGAGAAATCATGGGTTTAACTACTATGAGAGTAATGCAACATGGAAACAGATACAGTAGAATGAGACAAAACATGATGCGGGTGGAGAGAGATATGCAAGATGATTAATCGAGGTAAAATGAAGATGTCTGAAGAGTGATGAAAATGCAACAGAAAGAGATACGAAGATAAACTCAAGTATAAGACAATAACGACAGTTGAGAATTAAACTACAATAGATGAAAATGATTGAACAAACTATCGACACAGAGCACAAATGTAAACTGCTGAATGAAATGCAGTAAAGAAGATTAAACCAGTGGTGCTCGATGGCGACAGAGAGATTTGGTAGAACAGTTCACCCTTCTGCCAAAGGGCTATGATTGGTTGGAGGGGCTGTGACTTAACACGGAAGATAAACTCTCTCCACTCTATTCTCCTTCAACTCGAAGCTAATCAGACTCCAGTTGATTTCACTCATGGTAGATCCTTGTCGGCGATCTCCAAACCTTCGGTCGACCTTCACGAACCACAGTCACTCTTGGTTGCTGAAGATCTTGCTCGGTGAAGACAACAACTCTTCAACACTCAAGTAGAAACCTATCTGTCCAGAGAGTGCGTAGCTCTCAAGAGTAACAGGTACAAGAACTCTAACTCAGAACCACCGTGATGCTAAACCACTGTCTAAGTGTAACTCCCCGGATGTAACTTTCCATAATTGGAACTCCAACTCTTGCCATTTCTGGCTATGTGATATATTATTTTCTCCGTGGTTGTGTTTTTGTCTTTTGTTTTGCATTTTGTTCATGTCATGCATCTCATCTCATAGCATCATGCGCATTGCATCGGCATTGTTTTCTTAAAACTTGCATCCACTCGTAGTTGCCACTCCGCGCTTCTCTCCGTTGCGTCCGTTGACCGTTCCAAGACCAACCTTGTTTTCGTTTCCCTCTTGTCCAACCACCTAACCTCTCTTGCCAGCTCGCAGCCCCCTCGCACGCGTGTCCGAAACTCCCCGAACCCGACCCGGACAGTCATCGCCGTTGGGTCCGGATCATCTCCAAACATCCCTAGAATATCTTCGTTTTATTTAGTGGACTCCCTAGCCTATTTTTTCCCGTCCGTCCGATTAAAATAGGAGGGACCAAATGCCCCTATCAAAATCCACTTGCTATATATAAGACCACCACCTAACCCTATTCCCCTCCTTGCGCCGCCACCCACTCCCCCTGTTCCTCGGGATCCTTCCCCGACCAGCCTCCACCTTCCTCGGGATCCCTCGCGATCCACCAATCTGCCCAACCACAACGCTGCCTCCACCTACCAATCCATCGATCCACCCAACCAACGCCTTCCGCTGATCTTCTCCGCAGCCCAGCCGCGCATCGTCGAGCGCCTTGAGTTTCACCTCACGTGTCACCTCCTCGTACTCTAGCAGATGATCCCCGTCGCCTCCCGCTCCTTCTTCCCTTGGTTCTTCTCTCTCCCTAACCTCGCGGTCTCTCTCTCTCTCTCTCTCTCTCTCTCTCTCTCTCTCTCTCTCTCTCTCTCTCTTCTTCAGGACGAACAGGAGCATGCCCCGCCTTGGCCGCCTCGTCCCGGAGCAAGCTCGCCGGCGTCCTCCTCATCCTAGCGCCGTTCGCGACCAAGTCCGGCCGGATCCGGATGAAATCGAGCTTCCCCGCCTGGATCCGCTCCTCCTCGCCTCGTTTGCGTCACCGGAATCGCGCCAAGTCCACCACAGTTGTCCTCTGCTCGGGAACGAGCTCGGCCCCGCGCCCTGGCCTCGTCCCATGCCCGGAACCCCTGCGCTCGAGCTACCCCGTCGTCGAACCTCCCATTCCCGTCCTCCTCGCGCGGGATCCAACGAGACCCGGAAGATCTCCCTGCGCCCCACCGCCTGCTGCCTCCTCTGCATCGCACCAAGTCCCTTGGCCAAGCCCCTCCACCACGGTCTCCTTACAGCATCGAGCGATGTCGGTTTAAGCGAAGGAGGCGATGCCTCTGCCCTTCGCCGTGTTGACCCCTTCCTAGCGCGTGTGGACCGGTCAACTCCGTCCCCTAGGCCGGCCCTTCTCCTCCTATGCTTCCAACCAGGCCTTGGCCCGATGTGAGCAGCCCCGCCCCTCTCCTGTGCACTAATGGCCCAGCCAGATTCGGCCCGAGTCACTGTTTTTTTCTTCATGAACGAATTTACTAATTTTCCAGAGAGTGCGGTTTTGCAGAAACCCCCCTAGTGTTCATGCATATAATAACTAATTAATCATCATCATATGTAAATAATTTATATATGAAAAATGCTTAGTTTTTCATCTAGTTTCATAATATGCAACTTTCATCCATGTTTAAAATGTTTAAACTTGCTGTTTGTTTAATTTTGCATAAATTCCATGTTAAAATGATTTATTTCATAACTTAATAACCGCGCATCGGTTTTAAATAAACTATATATGTAAATTGTCTAAAAAATGCATAGATTAACTTGGTGCACTTTGTTTTACTGCATAACAACATTAAAAATATGGTTTAGGGCAGAACAGTACCAAATTCGAAATATGGACATAAGGATTTTCCAGAATTGTTGTTTGTTGTTCCGGCCTCATTTAAACTTGCCTAGATAGGTAGTTTTATTATGCTTCACCTCTTGCCATGTTAACCAACATTTAATATTGATGTGTACCTAAACGAGAGCGAATTAAATAACTCGAATGTGGTGTTTCGTCAATATGTAACTCGTTGCATATTGAGCTCCACTTAACTTGTAGTATTGTTTGTGCACTTTGTCATGCCATGCCTCATTAAACTGGACATGCATCATACTTGATTGTGCATCATGCCATGCTTATGTGATGGTTGTTTACCATGTTGTTTGCTTCTTTCCGATTGCGCTTCTCCCTGATAGTTTCGGTTACATTGCGATTGTGAGGATTCGTTCGACTACGTTGGTTCGTCTACTTCTTGGACTCGTTCTTCTTCCTTGCGTGATTTCAGGCAAGATGACCATTACCATCGATATCACTTCTATCTTTGCTTGCTAGTTGCTTCGTTCTATCGCTATGTTGCGCTACCTATCACTTGTTTACCATGCTGCCCATATTGCCATGTCAAGCCTCTAACCCACCTTTCCTAGCAAACCATTGTTTGGCTAAGTTACCGCTTTTGCTCAACCCCTCTTATAACATTGTTAGTTGCAGGTGAAGTTGAAGATTGCTCCACGTTGGAACATGTTTATGTTGGGATATCACAATATCTCTTATTTTAATTAATGCATCTATATATTTGGTAAAGGGTGGAAGGCTCGGCCTCATGTCTGGTGTTTTGTTCCACTCCTGCCGCCTTAGTTTCCGTCATACCGGTGTTATGTTCCTTGATTTTGCGTTCCTTACACGGTCGGGTTTATGGGAACCCCTTGACAGTTCGCCTTGAATAAAACTCCTCCAGCAAGGCCCAACATTGGTTTTCCATTTGCCTAACAACCTATAACCCTCCCTTGGGGTCTGCAGCCCCGAGGGTCATCTTTAGTTTAACCCCCCCGGGCCAGTGCTTCTCCAAGTGTTGGTCGGAACCGGACGATGTCCGGTGCCCTCTGGGCAACCAGGGTCTATGCCAACCCGACGTCTTGCCCATCCGGTGTGCCCTGAGAACGAGATACATGCGACTCCTATCGGGATTTGTCGGCACATCGGGCGGTCTTACTGGTCTTGTTTTACCATTGTCTAAATGTCTTGTAACCGGGATTCCGAGGCCGATCGGATCTTCCCGGGAGAAGGAATATCCTTTGCTGATCGTGAGAGCTTGTGATGGGCTAAGTTGGGACACCCCTGCAGGGTATAAACTTTCGAGAGCCGTGCGCGCGGTTATGTGGCAGATGGGAATTTGTTAATATCCGGTTGTAGAGAACTTGACACTTGACTTAATTAAAACACATCAACCGTGTGTGTACCCGTGATGGTCTCTTTTCGGCAGAGTCCGAGAAGTGAACACGGTCTTTGTGTTATGATTGTGCGTAAGTAGTTTCAGGATCACTTCTTGATCACTTCTAACTTCTCGACCGTTCCGTTGCTTCTCTTCTCGCTCTTATTTGCGTATGTTAGCCACCATATTTTCTTAGTGCTTGCTGCAACTCCACCTCATTACCACTTCCTACCCATAAGTTTAATAGTCTTGATCTCGCGGGTTTTGAGATTGCTGAGTCCTCGTGACTCACCAGATACTATCACAATAGTTGAAGGTGCCGATGATACCAGTGCACGTGATGCAACCGAGCTCAGATGAGAGCTCAACGAAGATCTTGGTCGTTGCTATGTTTCGTTTCATGTTGATCAGTAGTGGAGCCCAGTTGGGACGATAGGGGATCTAGCAGTTGAGTATCTTCTTTTCTTTTGGCTTCGTCCGTAGTCGGACTATGTGTGTACTCTGAATAATGTTTGAATTATATGTTCATTGTGTGAAGTGGCGACTGTAAGCCAACTCTTTATCCCATTCTTGTTCATTACATGGGATTGTGTGAAGATGACCCTTCTTGCGACAAAACCACCATGCGGTTATGCCTCTAAGTCGTGCCTCGACACGTGAGAGATATAGCCGCATCGTGGTGTTACACTAAGTTTGGGCTCTTGATTTTCTCTCGGTGGATCTTAAACTCAAATACTTGGAGAGGGGTTGCTCAAATCAATCTTCTCAGAAATCTCTAGCGGAGCAGCCAACGAATAAGGTTGGAGCGGGGTGGCTATTTATAGCCGCAACCTTCCCTGATGGGAAATGACCAAATTGGACATCTAGAGCAGCCAGTGGCCGAACGACACGAGTCCAACAATCAGATTTGAGCACAACGGTAACATTACTTGCGAAGCAAGTAATGCTAACTCATCGGTCTGAGACAAATCTCTCATAGCATAGAAGATCACAGTCTCTTGCTCAAGTATTTGCTCGGAACACAAAGAGATTTCTCTCGCAACTTTCATAGGTTTTGGCTAAGCATCACAGCGGATCTAAGCTTCAATAATCAATACCCCTCTTAATAGTACGGATGTCCTATGACTCAAATAAATGAAAGAAGAACAACAAAATGAATACTACGTCTTCACTTTGTCTTTGACTTCCATTTGTTGCAGTCAATTTCTTCGGATGGCCATACCGAAACATATGCTTCGCTTCAGCAGTAAGGCTTTGAGGGGTCAAATCCTTCACGGCAAACTTGTCGTCTATATGACTTCAACAAATATAGCTCGTTCTTCTTTGCAATGCAGATATACTTCGGTGAAGTTCCTCGAACTTAGCACCGGTGACAACATTCTCTTCGGTTCTGTATGGAGTATATAGCGCCCTTTTATCCCAATCACATGATGAACTCATGATTGGGGCACAATCGCATTTCGAGCGCATAGCAAGGTGAATTTCATTACAACATACCATGTACTTAATAGATGAGAATACCAGATAAAGGCTTACACCCGCCACAAGCTACAACATGAATACATGAAGACATCAATACATAGCAATCATCAAACAGAAGAGCAAGATCCGACTACGGATTAAATCAAATGAAAAAGAAGAATGACATCCACCCTGCTAGTCCCAGGCTCCCGACCCGGAACCTGTCCCTTGATCAAGAAGAAGAAGAAGAAGAAGAAGAAGAAGAAGAAGAAGAAGAAGCAGAAGAAGAACTCCAAACCAAGCATGCATCGCTCTCACGTCAGATCATCGCATCACCTGTACCTGCAACTGTTGTTGTAGTAAACTGTGAGCCACGAGGACTCAACAATTCCATTACCATGGGTATCAATACTAGCAAAGCTTAATGGGTACGGAATGGATAAGTGGTGAGGTTGGAACAAGCACTAAGCATTTCTATGGTGGCTAACTTACGAGAACAAGAATAAGAAGAGAAACTACGCATAACGGTCGCAAACTAGTAATGATCAATAAGTGATCCTGAACTACTTACGAGTCAAATATAACCCCACCTTGTTCTCTTCTCAAACTCACTCGAAAAGAGACAGTCACGGTTATACACACGGTTGGTGTATTTTAATTCGAGTTTAGTGTCATGTTCTCTAAAACCGGATATTATAAATTTCCAATCTGCCACATAACCGCGAGCACGACTCTCGAAAAGATTAAACCCTGTAGGGGTGTCCCAACTTAGTCCATCACTAACTCTCATGATCCACAGAGGTTAATCTCCATCTCGGAACAACGCAATCAAGCTTGGAATCCCGGTTCACAAGACATTTCGACGATGGTAAACCAAAACCAGCAAGACCTTCCGCTGTGCCGACACCCTGATAGTAGCCACGCGTATCTCATCTCAAGCCACGATCGGATGGGTCAAGCTATGACTAAAACCAATCCTCGAGTTCCCCCATGGTGGCCTCGCAGGTTGCCCGGTTTGGACGAACACTCATGAGGAGCAATGGCCCGGGTTGTTGATTAATTATCCTCGGGGTCTGGAAAGTCCCTATGCAAGTTTTAGTTGTTATTAGGAAAAAGGTAAAACCAAAGTTGGGCCTTGCTGGAAGTGTTTTATTCAAAGCGAACTGTCAAGGGGGGCCCATAAACCCCGACCGTGTTAGGAATGCAAAATCAAGGAACAAAACACGGTATGATGAAAACTAAGGCGGCAAGAGTGGAACAAAACACCAAACAAAAGGCCAAGCCTTCCACCATTTACCAAGTATATAGATGCGTTAATTAAATAAGAGATATTGTGATATCCCATGATAACCATGTCCCAACATGGAACAACCCGCACTGCATCTGCAACTAGCAACACTATAAGAGGGACTGAGCAAAGCGGTAACATAGCCAAACAATGGTTTGCTGGGATGGTGGAAAGGTTAGAGACTTATCATGGCAATTTGGGAGGCTTGATAAACAAGTGGTAGGTATCGCGACACTGCGATAGCATCGAGACAACTAGCAAAGCAAAGATAGTAGTGGTATCCAAGGTAATGATCATCTTGCCTGAAATCCTGCTAGGAAGAAGACCGAATCCATGAAGAATACGAACAGGCATAGTCGAACGAATCCTCACAATCACAACATAACCGAAACTATCGAGAAGAAGCACAACCGTAAAGAAGCAAACAACATAGTAGACAAACAAGCATAAACATGGCATGATGCACAACCAAGTATGATGCATGTCCATTTTAATGAGGCATGGCATGACAAAGTGCAACAAATAATACCACAAATTAAGTGGAGCTCAATATGCAACGAGTTGCATATTGATGAAACACCACGTTCCAATTATTTAGTTCACTCTCATTTATGCCACCCATCAATATTAAATGTTGATTAACATGGCAAGAGGTGAAGCGTAAGTAAACTACACATCTAGGCAATTTAAATGAGGCCGAAAACAACAAACAACAATTTCGAAAAATCCCCATATGCAATTTTCAAATTTGGTACTGTTCTGCCCTATACACAATTTTAGAGTTGTTAAACATACAAAGTAAGTGCACCATGTTAACCTATGCATTTTTCTACACCGTTTACATATAAACTTTATTTAATTCGGAGCTACGGTTAATTAAATACGAATGAAATCATTTTAGCAAATTAGTTATGCAAAATTAATCAAACAACAATTTTAAATATTTTTGAAATGGATGAAAGTTGGAAATTATTAACCTACATGAAATTCTAAGCATTTTACATATAAAGTTTGTTTTAATCCGATGCATGGTTGTTTGGTTAATAAATGCATGAACTTGAAGGACTTTTTCTGTAAAACTACCAGTCTCTGGATAATTGATAAAATCGCCACAAGAAAAAAACGACATGGGCCGAAACTAGTAGGCGCGCCTGGGCTGCTCACCAAAGGGGCCTTGGGCCAGATTTGGTGCTGGGCTGGACAGAGGCAGGCCGCGGAGCTGGGCTACTGTTGACTCGCTCGAGAGATCGATCGATGCAGGGTTGAGGCAGAGCGAAGTCCTCGTGCACTGCTTGCAGAGGCGACACGGGAATTAGGGAGCGGCGCAGCGGAGCTTGCTGCCGGCGAGGCATGAGGAGGGGAAGCAAAGAAGGCCGCGGGCTCCTGGAAGAAGATGGCGGCGGCTTGAGGAGTTTCCCATCGCAGATCGAGGGAGTCAGGCGGCGCTTCGGTTCCTGTGGAGAAGAGGCAGGGAGATGCGCCGAGAGAGAGAGAGAGAGAGAGTGATCCGGAGGGAAACGACAGGAGAAGGAGGAGGCATGGGGCATGGGGAACTCATCTCCGGAAATGACGACGCTCCAAACGGCGGCGGTGGTGGCAGGGCTTAACCCGGAGCTCCATCGGGCGACCACGGCTGCTCCCTGGACAGCCAGCCGAGAGAGATGTGAGGAGAGGGAAGAGAGAGAGAACACGCAGTTGGAGAGAAAGGGAGAGGAGCGACGGGATCCTGGAGCTGCTATTGAGGTGGCGCTCGTGGCTCCGACGTGGAGGCCTCAGGCACCTCTCGAGCGGGCACGCAGCTGTCTGCTGGCGGTTGCGAGAGCTCACGGGGCTCTCCTGGCTGTTGGATGCATGATCCAATGGTCAGGATCAACATGAGGGGCTGGATCTGGTTGGTGGATTGGGGAAAATGAGATAGGAAGGCTGGTGGGTGCGCTGCGGGATCCGAGGAGGGTGGCGGCGCATGATGGGATGGATGGGACAAGGCTCATCATTTCTAGGGTTCGATCTGATTATATAGGTATATAGGTAGGGGATTTGGTGATGGATTATTTGGTTCCTCCGACCGTAATCGGACGACCCGAGATAAATAGGTTAGGTCGACCAAATAAGAAACCAGAGATGTTTTAGGGATGTTTGGAGATGATCCGGACCCATCGGTCACGACTGCCCGGGTCGGGTTCGGGACGACTTTCAGACGCGCGCGAGGGGTTTGACAAAAAGCCATGGAGGTAAGGGGGGTTTGATGGGCTCAAGAAGAGAGAGAAGAGAGCGGTCCGATTGATCTGAGAGAAGGTCAACAGAGACAAGGAAGAAGCGACAATTACGGACGATTACAAGTTTTTTGAAAATGACGGCAGCGGACTACCGATGCAATGCAAATGATGACATGATGAATGCGACAAACAAATAAAACAGACGACAACAACGAAATAACTAGAAGACATCTGGAGCGTCTTGGGTCGTTACAACTCCCCTCCACTTACAAGAGATCTCGCCCCGAGATCTAGGGATGACAAACGAAAGAGGAAGAGAAGAGGTAAAACTAAGTTGCTTCTTTGACAAACGAGTGAACCCAATGAACCTTGAAAGGTTGAAAGCTCGAAAGAAAAATACAACGGAGGTGAACGAAGTTGAGAGCACTTCGGTAGAAAAGAGGAACAAGGAACATTACGAGAACCAAGAGCTTAAGGGACAAGATAGACTTCGAGACCACTCTGGTTGAAAAGAGATGAGAAAGGGAGAATTCGAGCAACAATCCGGTTGGTAAGAGAGGCAAGACTTGAGTAAGATGAAAAGAACTTGAATAGAACAACACTCATGTTAAATGGATAAGCAAGGAAAATAGCATGCCCTTGCCAAAACGAGATGATGGGTCGAAGAAAACATCACAATGCCTCCAGAACGAAAGAATGGAATGAAAAGAACAGATAGAAGAGGAACCATATCTTCTACCAGAATGAAACTTGAAAGAGCAAGCTTACGAGGGAAGCTAGAACGGAGTTGGAAGAATCAACAACCAAAAGAATAAGCTTGTTGTGGGCTTATGGAGAACATTTCAAAATTATGAGGTGACGACCGGCCACTAAAGGAAACAATTGATTGGTTGAGATCAACAAAAGATGAAAAACTTCTTTGGCCAAGAGGATAGGAGAAAACTTGGATCATTGATAAGCACCACAATTAGCACAATCCTTAGGGAAGGCATTAGGTGAAATCTGTACCAAGATAACATCAACGAAGAAATTGTTGGGTTAAAAGAACTAATGAAAGAAGAGAAAAGATGGTTTTAAAATATCTCATTCCTGACAACTTCTGAATCATGAAACATGAAGATAAATTGCGAAGGATGACATAACACCACCTCAAAAGATAAGGTAGAAAGAAATGCAAGAAGAAGAATACTTGAGCTCCTCCAACAAAATCTTGAAGAATACTTCGAGAATGAATTAAATCTTTGATGAACGACAAAGAAGAACCTCCATGATGAACTCCGGTAAGACAGAACTGGTAGGAATGAAGTGAAGGTTGAAAAGAACAAGAATTGAAGCATTGCAATGATTAGATGGAGCTTCGTGATGAGATAACCGAGGAAAAGTTGGATGTCCAAAAAAGAAAAGATGAATCACTTAGAACCAAGGAATTGATATCACGAACAAAGTCCAAAAGAAGGAATTAAATCATCTTGATGAAACAAGAATAAGAATTATGTCATGCTTACCCTTCATCAACTTAAATTGATGAGAAGCAATAGATTTGGCATGCCACTTATTCTTCATGAAAAGATTGATGAGAGATATAGCTCAAGCTTGAAGGTCTTTAACGAACTACCGGTATGTTTTTGGAAGGAACGAATGAATTGGTGTGATTACAAAGGAAGATGAATCTTGACCGAACCACGTAAGAATTGAAAATGAACAAAGAAAAGAACAATTCGCCGGGAAGAATTGGAAAACAAACAAAGATACTAGAGGGATTTAGATACAAGAGAATGAAGAGATCACGAGCTGATGAAAGAATACTTGAATGAAGCACCAGAAGAAATTAAGAACAAGAGGTGAACGTCGAGAATGAAGAATTTATTCTGGAATGACGACATTCGGAGGAATAAAATGAAAAAACTCATGAAATGCTTTGGATGGGTATGAAAAGAATTTCTCACAATCGGAACAATTTGAGAGGATAGCATCAACCTTGAGCTACAAATCTTCGAGATAACGGACAAGATTTAGGAGAAATTCTTCTTCGGTCTTCAAAAGCTGAGAATGATGATGAGGAACACCACTAAGATTGCCGAGACACTCCAGAACAATGAATAAAGAAAGGTTGAGCGAAGGATGAAACGAATTTGGAAGCGATCTTGAAGAAGGCATATGACTGATGAAATTCATTCTTACGTCAACCTTGAAAAGAATTTGAGGGTAGCTCCAAAAAATTAGAAGAGTCAGGTAAGATCCCGGGGAAAGACCTATGGGTTAGGGCCCACTCAAAGAAACACTGTTGAACGATTTTAAAGAGAGACTGCACCAGTTGAATTAAATGGCTTGAATGAGATAACAACCATGAAATAGAACAAACGGATCTTGAATGAAAAGACGAGTCTCCTGAGATATCTTTAGCACTTCGGATATGAATAGACAGAGGTGAATGATTAAGAGGTGCACCAGCATGGGGAAGCATGTGAAACAAGGAAAAGGATATGATCAACACCAAAAGCTTGAATTAAGTCCACCGGAAAAGAAAAGAAAACAAAGAATGATAAATAAAATGGATACTTGATTAAGAAATCTGAATCCTTGAAGAAAAAGGGTGGGATGGTGGGAAAAAAATGCAACCTGGGATGGATGAGACACACATCATTGAGAAAACTAAGAATTGATCTTGAGAATGTTGAAATGATCGGATCCACTTGAAGAGAAGCACGCCGGTTGGAAAATAATTGACATGAAAATCTCGATGATCAAGAAGGATTAGCACTCTCATAAAATATGAGAACACCGCTTACGAAAGGTATGGAATCAACACTTGACTTCGAAGCAACTCGAATACTACAATCAAAACAACACAAAGGACTGACTTGCAGAATAAGCCGGAAACAAATACATAACCCCTCATGCATTTGTTGGAAGGATAAACCTAGGTAACTACTTGAATTCCCACCTAAGAACTCCTAAAATTCTCGGTTATGCAATCCGGTACAATAAGTACAAGGAGCAAAATATTGTCACACAACTCCTAGTAGAATTCTACGCTCCAAATGTACTGTCTCCTTTAACACATAACCAAGAACCTCGGAAATTGTGTACCTCAGACCTTCAAAAACATCTAATATACTAGCTGTGGCAATACATCTGATCGCTCTCCCCAGTACTGGGTGGCGTCAAACTACTCTCACCGCAAAGAGTATAGAAGTGTTTTTTATGTCGGCGTCCTCTGGTATTCCGGAACTGAAACGATAAGCACTGTGACGAAACACCTTGGAGCTCAACTCCTCGGGACACTTGTAAGTGCATCTAGTGCCCCTTAGTGATTTTGGTGTATTGAAGACTTATAGGTTAAGGGACTAATGCGTTTGTGAGTGTACACAGGTCTATAAGTCTATGAGGAGTTTGATATTTATAGAGAAAGTCGACCCCTAAAAATGAAGCTCTTCAACTGAAGACTTTGATATTCTGAAAACTTTCTGTATTCATTTGAGGAACATGAAGCGTGAAGACTTTTGTTTTCGTAGTTTCGTTTTCTCTTTCTTGAGTCATAGGAAACACCGTACTGTTAAAGGGGGTCGAGGAAATACTAAGGAAAAATTTCCATGTGATGCTCAACTCAAAATCCTACACCTACCAATCCCTTCGAGTGAAGCCTTTGGAAATCTCATACGATTCACCACTTTCTTGATGTGAGACGAAGTTCTTCAGTCACGATGAATTTATTCTAACTGAGGAGTTAGGAATTCGCCAGTGCGAATTGCCTACACAGTGAGGAACATGATAGCCCTGAGGAATTTGAGAGCCAAATTTCCGACCGTTGTTGTGCTACGCGCCAGCTGTCCCAAAATATCCTATCCACCTAACGGTCATATCATTGAAGGGCATTTATGTCTTATCATGTCGGGCTCCTCCCTAGGCTATAAATAGCCGCCCCCTACAACCACTAGCTGGTTGGCTGCTCCGAGAGAACTTGACACTTGTCATTTGAGAGCAACCCATCCTCCGAGGACTTTGAGCGAAAATCATCAAGTGAGAAAACCCAAAACCAAACCCCTACAAACCCAAAGTGATTGGGCATCATCAAGAAATTGATCTGCATGGATCCGACACTTATTACCTTTGAAGATCATGCTTCTTCCAGACGGTTAGGCGTCATGGTCTAGAGCATCCAAGAGGAATTGTGGATCGCCGAGTGACCAAATCTGTGAAGGTTTGGAAGTCGCTCAAGACTTACCACAGTGATTGGACGAGGTCTGCGTGGCCTTAGTTCAAGGAGAATACGGTGAGGACTGGGTGTCCCGAGCTGCGTGCTTAGTGATCGGGTGTCCGGACTGCATGTCCTCGAGTTTAAATACTCGGCCGCTCAACCAGACGTTCAACCGAGACAGCTAGCTTGGAACTGGTCTACCAAATCATTGTCTTCACCAACTAACTGGTTCTATTTCCTCAACCCTTTCATTTCCTCATTCTTGTGTTGAGTGTTTGTTCATATCGTGCTTGAAGACTTTGGTCAAGACTTTCTCAATTTCCTCGCCCAATTTCTTGATCGTTGTCTTCGCCTTTGTGTTATCCTGTGATTACGCTTTACGACTCTGTGCTAGTCTTCATTTCATCATGATGACCATGCTTGTATTCTCGTTATGCTTACTTCTAAGTACTTATTCCGCTATAAGTAGTTCTTAGCTAAGGAATTTCCTCACCGCAAATTCCTTAGTGAAGAATTCATAAAAATCGCCTATTCATCCCCCTCTAGTCGATATAGCACTTTCAATTGGTATCGAGCAAGGTACTCCCTTGTTACGTGTGATTTTGGTTTAACCGCATGGAGTTTTAGTTATGTCGACCGCAGTATGAAGAAAGTGACATGCCCTATCTTTGACGGTCATGATTATCCCAAGTGGAAGGCCATGATGAGGAAGCGCCTCATGGCAATGAACAACAAGTCGTGGACCGTCCATGAGATTGGTCTTACTGATCTATGCAAGATGGCGACGCCGATGATATTCGCAAGTACACTCGACTTGACATCTTGGCGAAGGATATCATCTGCTTCGCCTATCCGAGATGAATTGAGCGCATTATGCATCTTGGCAATTCAAGCTTATCCGGGACCGAATCTCGATGTCTATGAAGGTCATCGAACCCGTCATGATCCTGGTTTGAGGACTTCAAGGAATCTCTCAAACGATGACTTCGAGCGTAATCATCATCTTCGCATCATGTCTCATGGCAAACGGTCTTTGAGGTAACGAATGCTTCTCATCCGAGTTTTGTGACGATGAATCTGATGATGATGGATCTGATGATGATATTGAATCTTGTTATACCAAACTTGTTTGCATTGCCACTAAACAACAAATGGCCTTGGAACAAGTTCAAAACATGCTAGACAAAAGTGATGATATGTTGGGTAAAGAAATGGATCAGTCAAAAGCATTGGGTGAATGTCTTCAGAGATCCGTAGGGGTATTCAGGTGACAAAGAACAGCAAGGCAATAAGCTCAAAGGATTATCGAAACAATGACGAGTATTTCGGGGTATCTTGTAATAACAAGACTAACTGGGGATGAATGTATGAATAACAACTGCAAGTAGTTATCCATAAGGGTTAATGATGGAAGGAATTGCAAACGCGATGAAGACAAGTTATCGGGTTAACATGGTGAGTATCTTGAGGTCTTCATGTGCAGCAGAGCGATCCTTAGTAATAAGGGGCTCTCCGGTGAAAGTGATAACGAGATCCTAATGTTAGATTTAGCAAAATTCATTTAACCCTAATAGAAGAGAGATCGAGTCCCGAGTAAAGGTCGAGGAGTAAAAGATCCTAATACCACCCAATGGCGGCGTGGGCCCATGGGCGCACAGCCATGTTAGTAAAAGTTTTGCAATGTCTAGACTCGACTTGACCAAGGAGTGTGGAAGGGGATTCCTACAGAGCGATCGGCTCGATACCAACTTGTGACGCCCCGATTCAATCGTACACTAATCATGCACGCAAATGTATACGATCAAGATCGTGGACTCACGGAAGATATCACAACACAACTCAAACATGAATAAGTCATACAAGCATCATAATACAAGCCGGGGCCTCGAGGGCTCGAATACAAGTACTCGATCATAGGCGAAGTCAATGAAGCAACAATATCTAAAATACGGACATAAGTTAAACAAGTTTGCCTTAAGAAGGCTAGCACAAACCGATCAGACGAAGAGGCGCAGCCTCCTGCCTGGGTCCTCCTAAACTACTCCCGGTCGTAAATCGCCGCCACACTGCACGTAGTAGTAGGCACCTCCGAGTAGTAGTCGCCGCCGACGATGGCGTCCGCTCCGGCTCCAAAGATCTGTTGCGACAACTAGAAAGAAAGGAAAGGGGAAAAGGGGAGAAAGCAACCGTGAGTACTCATCCAAAGTACTACGCAAGCAAGGAGCTACACTACATATGCATGGGTATATGTGTAAAGGGCCATATTAGTGGACCGAATCTGCAGAAAGCCGAATAAGAGGGGATAGCTAATCCGTCAAGACTACGCTTCAGCAGCCTACTGCCTTGCAAAGATGTAGAAGAGAGTAGATTGAAGTCCTCCAAGTAGCATCCCCAAGTAGCATCTCCAAGTAGCATCTCCACGTAGCATCTCCAGTAGCATCGCATAGCATAATCCTACCCGGCGATCCTCTCCTCGTTGCCCTGTGGAAAAGCGATCACCGGGTTGTCTGTGGAACTTGGAAGGGTGTGTTTTATTAAGTATCTGGTTCTAGTTGTCATAAGGTCAAGGTACAACTCCAAGTCGTCACATTACGAAGATCACGGCTATTCAATAGATTAACTTCCTGCAGGTGCACCACATAACCCAACACGCTTGATCCCATTTGGCCGGACACACTTTCCTGGGTCATGCCCGGCCTCGGAAGATCAACACGTTGCAGCCCCACCTAGGCTCAACAGAGAGGTCAGCCCGCCGGTCTAAATCCTATGCGCGCAAGGGTCTGGGCCCATCGCCCATTGCACACCAAGCGCTTGCGGGCGGCGGAAATGCAGACCTAGCAACCTACATTACAAAGGAAATTGCGTTAACGCAGTCCAATCTGGCGCGCGCCGCTCCGTCGCCGACGTCAAGAAGGCTTCGGCTGATACCACGACGTCGGGATACCCATAACTACTCCCGCGTAGATGGTTAGTGCGTATAGACCAAATGGCGGACTCGGATCAAATACCAAGATCTCATTAAGCGTGTTAAGTATCCGCGAGCGCCGAGCAGGTCGAGCCCACCTGCCTCCTAGGTGGTCTCAACCTGCCTGCCGCTCCGCCATTAAATAACATCGGGGCCGTCGGGAACCGAGGCCCACCTCTCCGGGATGGAGCCACTGCATTTTCAGCCCCACATAGGAAACACTTGCGGGTACTCAGCGAGTGACCGACTTTAGTCACCATCTGTATAGCATGTATGTATGTAGTATATACCGTGATCACCTCCCAAGTGATCACGGCCCGATAGTATAGCAAGGCGGTCGACAAGAGTGTAGGGCCAATGATGATAAACTAGCATCCTATACTAAGCATTTAGGATTGCGGGTAAGGTATCAATGATCAGTAGCAACAATGACAAAGCTATGCAATGAATAGGAGTAACCGAATAGTAACATGCTACACTACTCTAATGCAAGCAGATAGAGAAGAATAGGCGATATCTGGTGATCAAGGGAGGGGGGCTTGCCCGGTTGCTCGGCAAGGAGGGATCGCCAACTCCGTAGTCGAATCGAGGTCGCCAGCCTCGTGGTCTACCGTAAAGAAGTAACGGAGGAACACAATAAATAACAAAGCAATCAAAGCATCACAAAGCGTAACACGGCAATACGCGGTGCTAGGTGTGCCCTAACGCGGTAGTAGGTGATACCGACGAAGGGGGGAAACATCCGGGAAAGTATTCCCGGTGTTTCGCGTTTTCGGACAGATGAACCGGAGGGGGAAAGTTGCATGTTTGCTATGCTAGGGGTGTGTGGCGGACGAACAGGCTGCATATCCGGATTCGTCTCGTCGTTCTGAGCAACTTTTATGTATAAAGTTTTTCCATCTGAGCTACGGTTTATTTAATATTAATTTTAAAAGGTTTAATCAATTTTCTAGAATTAAAAGATTATTTTAATTGAAATTGCATTATGACGTCGAGATGACATCGCAATCAACTCGATCGTTGACCGGTCAAGTCGACACGTGGTCCCATCGGTCATAGACTCGAAGTTAACTAAACCGGATTAATTAGACTAACTAAGTGATTAGGCTAATTTATATTAATTAGATTAGTTAAACATGATTAATTAACTTAATTAACTCATTAATTAATTAATTAATTAATTAATTAATCCTAACATTTTTTATTCTTTTTATCCTCTTTTTTTTAATAAAAACGTTCTGTGGCTGGGCCCTACTGTCATAGGCAAAGGGGCCTAACGGAGCGGTGGTTAGCGGGTGTGTGCCCTCGTTGACTAGCAGAGGCCATAGTCCGGCGTGTCAAGGCGCCGGTGGCCGCGGTGCCTGAGACGGGGAGGCATGGGAGGAGCGGCCAGGCGAGGTGGGCCGCCAAGGGCACGACCAGTGCGGGCGGAAGTGGTGGTCGTAGGCCACGGCGGGCGTGGGCATCTGACAGCAACACCAGCAAAGATCGCCCACCGAGACCAACACCGGGGGAAGCACGGGGCCAGCGGCGAGGCGAGGGAGAGGCATGGGGCCTCACCGTGATTCGTAGGGACGGGAGCAGCGGGGGTCGGGGTGGTCGACGATGACGACGACGGAGAGGAAGCAGGCCGGTGGGGAGGAGGTGGCAGGCCGGCGGGGAGGTCCGGCGAGGTCGTCCTCCGTGGGGTGGCGATCTGCGTCGGCGAGTGGCGCCGGGGCAGCGAAAGCAGCGTCAGGCGCCAGATCCAAAACGAGGAGGACGAAGAAGCGATCCGGCGAGGCGGCACCGGCGAAGAGGACGTGGGGCGACGGCGTGAAGGCGACAGGCGACGGCGGGGTGACACAGGCGGCAAGGGCGACCATCAGCGGCGGGGCGCACGAAGGTGGGCGCATGGAAGGGTGAGGCGAGCTCGAGGGAGGTGCACGGTGGAGGCGATAGCGGCGGGGCGGCGCCGGCGACGAGGTCGCAAGGCGGTGCGGGATCGGGTCCCTCCCAACGATCCAGATGGGGCGGAAGGCAGGAGAGGGACGAGGGAGAGAGTGGGGGGTTGTCTTGATCGTGGGTGCTAGGGTTTCGAGGATGTGGGGGATAAGGAGTGAGGGGGGCGGCCGGTCAATATTTTGGTTAATCGGGTGAGGCCCGGTCGGAGAGGTGTTTTCCTTTTATTTACTTTTTTCTTTCCTTTTATTTATTTATTTATTTTCTGTTTTAAATCATTTTAAATTACTTAGGCATTTTCTAAAAATGTGTTTACTTCACCATAATTACCGATGCAATAATTGACATAGCCCGAACATTTTTTTTTAATATTTGAAAACTTTTGTCGTTTGACCTATTTAGGATTTAAATTTGAAACGGTTTTGAATTAACCCAAGATTAATTACAGTGACAAAGGTGACGTGGCACCATTAACGTGAGATTACTGTAGCATGATTATCCGGGCGTCACAATTCTCCTCCACTACAAGAAATCTCATCCCGAGATTTAAGCGGTGGAGTAAGGGGGGAGGTGCTGGTAGCGAAAAACCTAACGAGTCTTCTCGGTCTTGGCTGCCCTTTCGAAGAGGTTGATCCCTTTCGTTGATGTCTTCATTTCTCTGCTTCAAGTCACCATGATCAAGTCGTCATCCTTTCTTCAGGATCTCCATCGTCCTACGAACGCGGCCAGGGGGAAATACTCCGGAAGAACGCATCTCCACAGAGCTGGGTATCAGACGGTGAACTCAATGGGAAATACACGAGGTACCCCACGAGTTGTATTTCAGTGAATTCGTTGAGTGCAATATATGATGGTACCAAAGTTTCAAATGGGTAGGCAATCATTCGATGCCTAGACAGAAGCTGGAATGGGGGCTTGAACAACGAGAATAACATGGTGTTCGATTCCAGGATGAATAATGGTATAGCATTTAGCTCCTGAATCACATACGAAGCCAGGTGCATAGGATACATTAGGATCCGAGTTGTAAAGAAGAGTCAGGTTTCGATCCGAAGGACACATGGTTTATGGGCCCACCATATGGGTTGAAAGTAGGAAGGGTGGTGACATCTTGCACATCCGCGACAGGGAGGCATGTCAGTGAATAGCTTGTCGGCTATGCTGGCAACAATGTCGGTACCAAGGACGGGGAACGAAGAGAGCAATTTTCCTACTTGTTGAACGAGGCGAACCAATTGGCAAAGTTCTCGTCCATTGGTGGTTGCCAGAATGTCATCAATCAAAAGTAACAGGGTCTTTCTGACAGAATTGTACACTGAGGTGTTTACAAAAGCAGGAGAATATTACTGCTTAGATCATATAGATCACAAGAAAGGTTAAACCAAACAATGGAAAGGAAAATATGATTATCAAATTAAACAGAACAATGGAAAGGAAAATGTGTTTAAACACATATTCCAAGGGTATACTCTTCCCAAGGACAAGCAGAGCATGATATACATGACAGGATATAATGTAAAAAACTCTTTGGGTAGGGAAGAGAAATTTCATGGCATTACCCATACAGCAGTATTTGGATAATTGATAAGGATTTTTTTTTCATTTTGCTTCAAATGTTCTTATTGAAGATCGGAGTGCCACAGACATGCTTCGAGATAGCATTGACATGGTCTTCAAGCAAAGGTCGGACTTTGGATACACAAAGGATCCATCAGGATAAACTTATTAAACAAGGCATTCAATTTCCTCATGAAAAAAAATGGTTAACCTTGTTAAAAAGGAAACTATAACACTAGGTCCTTCGGCCAGGTGTGCCAGGAATGACATCACCTTACGGGTAATAAAAGACCAATGTTATAACTCTTGAAACATGTTCCAACCATCATATCGATCGAGATTCAGATCGATTGGTGTCGATACCTCGACTCAGGATGCACGAGAAGAAAGGTGCAACCAAATTGACGGGATGACATCAGAAGATTCTCGGGAAATGAACTATGAAGTGATTTCCGTTAACAAGAGTTCATCATTAACCCAAGGAGAGGACAAGGAGGTGGCTGATGAACTCAACGACAATTCATCAAAATTTCCAAAGGATGGATTTCCACAATTATGTGAACAAGGAGATAACATTTGTCAGATCAAAATGATATATTGATGTATGCTTGAGGACAACATACACAATTTAACAATGGTTGAAAGGTGCACCCGAAATATGGGCTGGGTTGCACGGCCAACATTGGAATGGTGATTCAATAATCAATAGTCTAAGAATGAACGGCCGACCATTAACTTCAAAGCAATAGGGTTGCTAGAAGGGCGGAATCCAAACAGCACCGCTCACTTGTTGGTACCCTGGTTGGAATCAACACGAGGACCCAAGAAAGAATGATGGTGGTGAGAAGTATCACCATACCAAGAATTCTTAAGAGGTGGTGAAATTCTCACGACATTCTTGACATAAAAGGTGGTAATATCCAAGGTAAAGAAGAACAATGTTGGGTAGCAAGGAACTCAAGGTATAACACAAAACACGAACAAGTTTGTGTTGGAGGGAAGGCAGTAAAGTGGTTGATGATAACACAAATCATCGAGGCAAGGATGGTATTTCTCATCATGAATCTGATTGATATCCTGGAAGAGCTCATAAGGTTGATGATGATCACGACACACTTTGTCGAGAGATTTCAAGATGTAATCGATCAGCGATGACATCAAGTCAAATGAATGGTGAAGCGAAAGGTTATTGGAACCAAGGGTACGACACAAACTTGGAATCAAGTTTGCTGTTCAAGGAGAATTGATAGGACGAGGAAGATCGACGTAAGCTTAGCTCATCATCGAAAGTTGTGCTCCGAGATTAAGGACCAGGTAGCACAGTAAAAAAAATTAGTATGATGATGATATAGCTGATCAGGCTAGGAATGACTTAAAGGATTATTAAACTCGTAAGCAACGAAAATTACTTAGAGTTATTGAATCGGAGTGCTGAATCGATTCACTTATCGGTGTTCTCGGTTAACAAACAACCCAGAAGCATGAAGTGACAAAGACAGGGTAAAGGTAGTACTCCATCAAAGGACAGGGTAATGTAGTGTAATGGCGTGATATCCTCGAGATACCAGGGGTTGCTCGACGACAGACCAAAGTAGAGGTTGGTCTGGGGTATTGCTTTGCAGAGGACAAGTGTTTAAACTTGCCCAAGAAATGGGATCAAGGAAGAACATATGGTCGGAACCACGATTGCAAAAGGCCAGATCCCAGATATAAGATGAACTTATACCAAGGGAATAATTAATTTAAGAGAAGCTTTTAATGATTAGATCTACATCGTGTCCATGGGCATGAACACAAAGTTCAAGGTCGACTCCCACTTCTTCAATGCATAACCTTTCATTCACTTCTCGCGTTCGATGAAGTTTCAGTGTTGAAATTTTATCCGGCGAAACATCAGAAGAGTATGGCTCGTGAAAACTTTCGAGTTCACACATATTAAGGAAGGCATAGGTTCAAGCCATCGGGGCTTCTTAGAACATATACCACGAACTTTAGGAGTAATTAACACAAACTCGATAGTAGAGCAAGTTCAAAAGCAGATGATACAATTTACCAAAGGCATTATATACCCATGGAAAGGTTCTCAAGGTTATTCAATATGAAGGACACCATCGGATAGAATCCAACAAAGGAACCGATGGTCCACAAGGGATCTGATGTGAGCATCGATACTCAACCAGAGGAAGAAGAATGCACGGGCATCATATTATAGAACATCTGAACAATTCGATGCTTAGATAAGAAAATAATTAAGATTTCCAAAACAAGGGATCAGAAGCAGATGCTCTGATCAAGGATGGATAAGTTGGATAGACCAGAGGCACAATTGGCGACAAATAGATTGGTCGAGAACCAGCTCATGTTCAAAAATGATGTCTGAGCCAGAAAGATAATTTAAAAGGATCAACTGATGATTGCGTGCTTTCACACACATGTTGAATCGATAGGATCAAAATGATCGTGTCAAAGCATACTAATGAATATTGCTACACATATGGAAAGCATCCATATTGCAAGCAGACAAGTATTTGCCGAGCAATAGTTTGAAGAGGATACTCGGAAGATCGGGTAGTATTTCCAAGTAATTTGAAAAGCATATGAACAAGCGGGATAAGCGGATAATCGATAAGTGCGAGAATTATCCGTAGGGGTATTCGGTGACAAAGAACAGCAAGGCAATAAGCTCAAAGGATTATCGAAACAATGACGAGTATTTGGGGTATCTTGTAATAACAAGACTAATCGATGAATGTAAGAATAACAACCGCAAGTAGTTATCCATAAGGGTTGACGGTGGAAGGGAATTGCAAACGCGATGAAGACAAGTTATCGGGTTAACCGGTGAGTATCTTGAGGTCTTCATGTGCGCAGAGCGATCCTTAGTAATAAGGGCTCTCGGGTGAAAGTGATAACGAGATCCTAATGTTAGATTTAGCAAAATTCATTTAACCCGAATAGAAGAGAGATCAGAGTCCCAGAGTAAAGGTCGAGGAGTAAAAGATCCTAATACCACCCAATGGTGACGTGGGCCCATGGGCCGCACAGCCATGTTAGTAAAAGTTTTGCAATGTCTAGACTCGACTTCGGCCAAGGAGTGTGGAAGGGGGATTCCTACAGGCAGTCGGCTCTGATACCAACTTGTGACGCCCCCGATTCAATCGTACACTAATCATGCACGCAAATGTGTACGATCAAGATCAGGGACTCACGGGAAGATATCACAACACAACTCTAAAACATGAATAAGTCATACAAGCATCATAATACAAGCCAGGGGCCTCGAGGGCTCGAATACAAGTGCTCGATCATAGACGAGTCACGGAAGCAACAATATCTGAGTACGGACATAAGTTAAACAAGTTTGCCTTAAGAAGGCTAGCACAAAGCCGGGATCTGGACGAAGAGGCGCAGCCTCCCGCACAGGTCCTCCTAAACTACTCCCGGTCGTCGTCGGCACCGCACGTAGTAGTAGGCACCTCCGAGTAGTAGTAGTCGCCGCCGACGATGGCGTCCCGCTCCGGGCTCCGAGATCTGGTTGCGACAACCGTAAAGAAAGGAAAGGGGAAAAGGGGAGAAAGCAACCGTGAGTACTCATCCAAAGTACTACATAAACAAGGAGCTACACTACATATGCATGGGTATATGTGTAAAGGGCCATATCGATGGACCGAATCGCAGAAAGCCGTAATAAGAGGGGATAGCTAATCCTATCGAAGACTACGCCTCAGCAGCCTCCGTCTTGCAAAGATGTAGAAGAGAGTAGATTGAAGTCCTCCAAGTAGCATCGCCAAGTAGCATCTCCACGTAGCATCTCCAGTAGCATCGCATAGCATAATCCTACCCGGCGATCCTCTCCTCGTTGCCCTGTGGAAAAGCGATCACCGGGTTGTCTGTGGAACTTGGAAGGGTGTGTTTTATTAAGTATCTGGTTCTAGTTGTCATAAGGTCAAGGTACAACTCCAAGTCGCCCTGTTACCAAAGATCACGGCTATTTGAATAGATTAACTTCCCTGCAGGGGTGCACCACATAACCCAACACGCTCGATCCCATTTGTTCGGACACACTTTCCTGGGACATGCCCGGCCTCGGAAGATCAACACGTCGCAGCCCCACCTAGGCTCAACAGAGAGGTCAGCCCGCCGGTCTTAATCCTATGCACGCCGGGGTCTGGGCCCATCGCCCATTGCACACCTGCACGTTGCGAGGGCGGCCGGAAATAGACCTAGCAACCTCCATTACAAAGGAAGTTGCATTAACGCAGTCCAATCTGGCGTAGCGCCGCTCGTCGACGCCAAGAAGGCTTCGGTGATACCACGACGTCGGGATACCCATAACTACTCCCGCGTAGATGGTTAGTGCGTATAGACCAAATGGCGGACTCGGATCAAATACCAAGATCTCGTTAAGCGTGTTAAGTATCCGAGAACGCCGAACAGGTCGAGCCCACCTGTCTCCTAGGTGGTCTCAACCTGCCTGCCGCTCCGCCAAAAAGTAACAATCGGGGCCGTCGGAACCCAGCCCACCTCTCACCGGATGGAGCCACTGTCCTTTTAGCCCCACATAGGAAACACTTGCGGGTACTCAACGAGTGACCCGACTTTAGTCACCATCTGTATAGCATGTATGTATGTAGTATATACCGTGATCACCTCCCAAGTGATCATGGCCCGATAGTATAGCAAGGCGGTGACAAGAGTGTAGGGCCAATGATGATAAACTAGCATCCTATACTAAGCATTTAGGATTATGGGTAAGGTATCAATATTTGTAGCAACAATGACAAAGGCTATGCAATGTAATAGGAGTAACCGAATAGTAACATGCTACACTACTCTAATGCAAGCAAGATAGAGAAGAATAGGCGATATCTGGTGATCAAGGGAGGGGGCTTGCACGGTTGCTCTCAGCAAGGAGGGATCGTCAACTCCGTAGTCGAATCGAGGTCGCCGGCGAGTCTCGGGGTCTCTAAAGAAGTAACGGAGGGGAACACAATAAATAACAAAGCAATCAAAGCATCACAAAGCGTAACATGGCAATCTGGCGGTGCTAGGTGTGCCCTAACGCGGTAGTAGGTGATACCGACGAAGGAAACATCCGGAAAGTATTCCGGTGTTTCGCGTTTTCGGACAGATGAACCGGAGGGGGAAAGTTGCGTGTTTGCTATGCTAGGGGTGTGTGGCGGACGAACAGGCTGCATATCCGGATTCGTCTCGTCGTTCTGAGCAACTTTTATGTATAAAGTTTTTCCATCTGAGCTACGGTTTATTTAATATTAATTTTAAAAGGTTTAATCAATTTTCTAGAATTAAAAGATTATTTTAATTCGAAATTGCATTTATGACGTCGAGATGACATCGTGATCAACTCGATTGTTGACCGTCAAGCGACACATGGGTCCCATCGGTCATAGACTCGAAGTTAACTAAACCGGATTAATTAGACTAACTAAGTGATTAGGCTAATTTATATTAATTAGATTAGTTAATCATGATTAATTAACTTAATTAACTCATTAATTAATTAATTAATTAATTAATTAATCCTAACATTTTTTTTATTCTTTTTATCCTCTTTTTTTAATAAAAACGTTCTGTGGCTGGGCCCCACTGTCATAGGCAAAGGGGCCTAACGGAGCGGTGGTTAGCGGGTGTGTGCCCTCGTTGACTAGCAGAGGCCATAGCCCGGCGTGTCAGGGCGCCGGTGGCCGCGGTGCCTGAGACGGGGAGGCATGGGAGGAGCGGCCAGGCGAGGTGGGGCGCCAAGGGCGCGACCAGTGTGGGCGGAAGTGGTGGTCGTAGGCCACGGCGGGCGTGGGCATACAGCGACGGCAACACCCGCAGCATCAGCCACCGAGACCAACACCGGGGGAAGCACGGGGCCAGCGGCGAGGCGAGGGAGAGGCATGGGGCCTCACCGTGATTCGTAGGGACGGGGGCAACGGGGGTCGGGGTGGTCGACGGGGACGACGACGGAGAGGAAGCAGGCCGGTGGGGAGGAGGAGGCAGGCCGGCGGGGAGGTCCGGCGAGGTCGTCCTCTAGGGGGTGGCGATGCAGCGTCGACGAGGTGGCGCCGGGGATGGCGAGCAGCGTCGGGGCGCCCAGATCCAAAACGAGGAGGACGAAGAAGCGATCCGACGAGGCGGCACTGGCGACGAGGACGTGGGGCGACGGCGTGGAGGCGACAGGCGACGGCGGGGTGACACAGGCGGCAGGGGCGACCATCAGCGGCGGGGCGCACGAAGGTGGGTGCATGGAAGGGTGAGGCGAGCTCGAGGGAGGTGCACGGTGGAGGTGACAGCGGCGGGGCGGCGCCGACGACGAGGTCGCAAGCGGTCTTGGGATCGGGTCCCTCCCAACGATCGAGATCGGGCGGAAGGCGGAGAGGGACGAGGAGAGAGTGGGGGTTGTCGGTCGTGGGTGCTAGGGTTTGAGGATGTGGGGGATAAGGGAGTGAGGGGGAGCGGCCGGGGGCCATAGTTAAGCTAATCGGGCCCGATCGAGAGGGGTGTTCTCCTTTTATTTACTTTTTTCTTTCCTTTTATTTATTTATTTATTTTCTGTTTTAAATCATTTTAAATTACTTAGGCATTTTCTAAAAATGTGTTTACTTCACCATAATTACCGATGCAATAATTGACATAGCCCGAACATTTTGTTTTAATATTTGAAAACTTTTGTCGTTTGACCTATTTAGGATTTAAATTTGAAACGGTTTTGAATTAACCCAAGATTAATTACAGTGACAAAGGTGACGTGGCACCATTAACGTGAGATTACTGTAGCATGATTATCCGGGCGTCACAGTATCACTGACAATGCAAGGATGAAGGAATTGTACATGACAGGCATGTACAAAAGCCTCAAAGGGCATCAGACTCTTTGTGATGTGCTTAAAAAGAAGATCCTCAACAGAAACCCTAGGAAAGAGGGTATTGCCTTTGAGAGGAAACTTAATGCCGATGGAACATATTGGAAGCCTGAGCAGTATCCCAAAACCTCATGGGTTGCTGCAAAGGGACCTCCAGTTGATCCATCTAACTTATCTGGCTTTACATGTGAATCTCCTCATTCTTCTGATGAGTCATTTGACTCAACTATAAACTGTTCAAAAATCGTAATGGTGAAGTATTTGCTAGATATGTTGGCACTAATCTGCAGAATGGTTCTCCTATGAAGAAAATCTGGGTTCCCAAGAAGTGCCTCGAAAGTCTTGGTGAATGTCCTCATGACACCACACATGAAGAACAGAACCCCAGATCAAATTCTTCATATGGACCAAATTCTTCATATGGATCCAAGTCCTCACACGGACCAAATTCCTCACATGGATCAAATTCCTCAAAAGGATCAAAGTCCTCATATGATTATCATCGTGCTAACAACTTTGTCTCGCAGGGTAGAGCTAAGGGCTATGAATATGTGCATTATTCTTCAAACCATTATGTTCATAAGTCCTTGAAGAATTTCTCTGCTTATTCATATGCTTACCCTAACCCCTCTTATGTGAAACGAAATGGTTTGGCATCTTTGCCACCTTTCTCATATGGTGCTTTCATGAGTGATGAATTCTTTGCCACCCTCCGGATGTTGGTGGTGAAGAAAATGAACTAATCTCTTCTGCGGGTCAAGTCTCGGGCGTGCTTTAACGTCTGAAGAATTTCTTTGAGGACTGTGAAAATACGAAAGGACGCAGTAAATCATGATGAAATGAACTTTCATTTCACACGTCCTCATCTTGCTATATCTGCATTGATTGATGAGATTCATCGATGAACTTGATATCATATTCTTCACCGATGAAGCATATGAGATTGTAAGCTACACTAATTCATCTGCAGGATGATCAACCCAAAACTCTTGAATGGGTCCTCGATAGTGGATGTACGAATCACATGACCGGTGACAAGAATCTATTGATGGATGCTCCTTATCACCGTCACATCTGAAGCATATCATCTTTCTTGACAAAGGCAAAAGTCGTATTGGGTCTTGGTAAGGTTGCTATCTCTAAGGATAAACACATGGACAAAGTCATGCTTGTTGAGTCCTTAGGATACAACCTCATGTCGATCTCAATGCTTTGTGATCTTGATATGGTTGTTGTCTTTGGCAAATATCGTTGTGTTGTGATTACGGTGACAATTCCAAAGTCTTGAAGGCTTTAGGAGAGGAGATTTATATATTGTTGATTTCTCTCTGGGACCACAACCAGCCGTGTGTCTACTTGCAAAAGCTTCGAAGGCTGGCTATGGCATCGACGACTTGGTCACGCAGCAAGAGGAATTTACTGCGCTTGTGAAGAAGAAGCATGTCATTGGCATTGAGAATGTCAAATTCCTCAAGGATCACTTATGCGAACTGTGAAGCTGGAAAAATGACCAAGGCCAAGCATCCAAATAAGACTATCATGACCACTACTCGTCCATTCGAATTGCTTCACATGGACCTCTTCGGACCTAATCATTACTCAGCAGTCACTAATGATGCATCTCTATATGGTTTTGTCATTGTTGATGATTACTCTCAATATACATGGGTACACATTGTTACTTACAAACATGAAGTGCGGAAGTCTTCAAGCGATTTTCCTCGAGGGCTTCAACCAACTTTGGTGTGAAGATCAAGCACATCGAAGTGACAATGGAACCGAGTTCAAGAATTCGGTCTTGATGACTATCTTGATGAACTTGGTATTACTCATGAGTTATCTGCTCCCTATACTCCTCGGCAAAATGGTGTCGTGGGCGCAAGAATGAACCCTTGTTGAGATGGCCCGCACTATGCTTGATGAATACAAAACGCCTCGGCGCTTTTGGATTGATGCAATTAATCTTGCATGCCACATCATCAACAGTATATCTTCACAAATTCTTCAAGAAGCCGCCTATGAACTGCTCAGCGACAAGAAACCCAATGTGAGTTATTTCAAAGTCTTGATGCTAAATGTTGGATTAGAGATCCTCACCACAACTCTAAATTTGCACCAAAGCACATGAAGGTTTTATGCTTGGTTACGGAAGGACTCGCACACCTCTGAGTCTTCAACATTGTTCTTCACAAGACTGTTGACACTATAGATGTGCGGTTCGATGAAACTAATGGCTCACAAAGAGAGCACCTACCTACGTGTTAGATGAACCAGCTCCCGAGGATTCTATCAAGTTCAAGGCAACCGAGGATGTCATTCCCTCTTGAAGAATCTGTGAAGAATTCATTCTGTTCATGAAGAGCGTCGAGTGATGCACTGAAGAAAATCTTTGAGGAAAATGGTGCTAATGAAAATGCTGATCAAATTCCTCGGCGACAACCAGCTCATCCTCGCGTTGCAAAAGAAGTGCAAGTGGAGAAGATCATCGATGACATTAGTGCACGGTCCTCTCACACGCTCAAAAGCTTCACATTTATCTAACTTTTGTGGGCACTATGCTTTTGTCTCTATCACGGGCCCACTAAGGTAGATGAAGCATTTATGGAGCCGGAGTGGATTCAAAGCTATGCAAGAAGAATTACATCGTTTGAGCTTAACAATGTCAGGAACTGGTCAATCACCCGATCCTCGCAAGCATAATATCATTGGCACAAAGTGGATCTACCGCAACAAGCAAGATGAAAATGGCCTTGTGGTGAGGAATAAGGCACGACTAGTAGCTCAAGGCTACACACAGGTTGAAGGAATTGATTTCGATGAAACTTTTGCACCTGTTGCTAGACTTGAGGCTATTCACATATTACTTGCTTATGCTAACCATCATGATATCATCTTATATCAAATGGATGTGAAAAGTGCATTCCTCAATGGTAAGCTTGAGGAAGAAGTATATGTTGCTCAACCCCGTGTTTTGAAGATCCAAAGAATCGACAAAGTCTTGAGACTTAATAAGGCCCTCTATGGCCTCAAGCAAGCCCCTCGGCGTGGTATGATACATTGAAGGAATTCTTCGTGAAGAATGGCTTCACACCCGTTCACTTGACCGTACTCTCTTTACTAAATCTTATGATGGTGAACTGTTTGTGTGCCAAATATATGTTGATGATATTATCTTTGGCTGTCTTGACCAACGTTATAGTGATTAATTTGCCTATATGATGAGTGAAGAATATCAAATGTCTATGATGGGAGAGTTGAAATTCTTCTTAGGTCTTCAAATTCGTCAACAGCGCAATGGCATATTCATATCTCAGGAGAAATACCTCAAAGATGTACTGAGGAATTTTTTTTTTGCAGGGAACTTGTGAGAGCTTTATTCAACGAGAGCATTCGCTGAACACTCCGCCAATAGGCTACTGATCAGGAAGCTTGGAGTAGAATCTACCCAGCTTTCGATCCTTTGTAAGCGTCAAAGCGCTTAGCACAAAGATGTCTTGAGACCGTTCATTGTTCTTATTACATGTTGAATAGAAAAAGATATAAAACCGAAGCTAGCTCTCAATTTCTAACAAAATGGGTGCTATCACCGAGCGATCGGTATAGCGAGAATTCCAGTGGTGAATCGCCTCTAGGCAGTCGGTCTCCATGATCACATGCGTGTAGCCTCGAAGTGTAGCAAAAAGTGCTCCCTCCTTCAGCGCCATAGCCTCCGCAATCAACGGATCAGTGACACTCGGAGCTGGCTTGCACCATGCACCCTTGAATCCCGATGAAGAACGAGCAACACCTCCCAACCCTGCACTTCCATCATCTAGATAGATGGCCGCATCTGTATTTATCTTTATATATGCCTCGTCAGGGGGTCGCCAGCCATAGCCCGGCGGTGTTGAGGTAAGTTGCATGGCAACTCGAGGATAGCTAGATCCTCTCGTATCCTCCTCACGTAAGCTGAGGATCCCACCCTTCCCGATCATGAGTGAGGCGATTTGCGACATCCAGATGGCCCACATCACGGTTACGAAAATCGCCCTTTCCCTGTCTGAGAACCGAGAATCACAAACGATATCTCTGGCCCATGTGTCCGGGTGGAGGCGGGGTAGATTGACGTCAAAGAGCAGTCTTGCCTCCTCCCAAAATCTGCGGGCGTGCGTGCAGTGCATCATCGCATGCTCCATATCCTCATCCATGGCAAGACAAATCTTGCATGTACTGATTGTTCTCAGGTGGCGAGATCTTAGAGTACACTCATCTGGCAAGATGCCTCTCAATACCCGCCACCAGAAGACTCTGACTTTTGGGACTACCTTGAGTTTCCAAACTGCATTCCACAACTGTTGTTGATCAACTGAAGTACCTGTAATCTGCCCCTCATCTAGAGCCAAACGCTCCTTTTGATTCACAAGAGCTCGATACGCCGATTTAACAGAGTAGATGCCTGAATTCTCATGTGCCCAAGCAGTGAAGTCTTCGCCTCCACCTCGTCGCAGCGGAATATTTAAGATAGCTGCTGCATCTGGTGCGATGAAATTCTCCCTGACTAGCTCACGCATACCACGCCCGTGCGTGTATCAATCAAGTCGTGACCATATGGATCGCCCGTGTTAGCGGTCGTAACAACGGTCATAGTTAGAGTGGATGGAATCCACTTATCCTCCCATCTTGAAATGGAGGTACCATTGCCAGCGCTTCACCAACCCGTTCGCGATGCTTCCCGCCTGCAATGATCGCCCTCCGGATGGCGGAGCGAAGATTTTGGAGCGAAGCTTTGTAAGAAATCTGAGTCGGGAAATATCGCCCTTCATTACCCTAGCACAGAAATTTGGATTCATCAAGCAACGCCACCCATGCTTCCCCAACGGTGCGAGGTTAAATAGTCTCAAATCACGAAACCCATTCCTCCTTTGCATTTAGGTATAGCCAATTTATCCCATGCTATCCAGTGGAGAGATTTCCGATCAATGGAGCTCCCCCACCAAAACTTTGCCATGTTCGAAGTTAAACCCTTGCACACCTTCTTTGTTAAGAGGAAACAACTCATGCTGAACGTCGGAATTGCTTGTACGATAGATTTTAGAAGTGTCTCTCTTCCTGCACAAGCAAATAGTCGCTCCGCCCACCCTTGCATGCTACCTCGGGCCCGGTCACCTATATATTCAAGCGTTCCTTGTTTATCTTCCCCACAGTGGTCGGTAGACCGAGATAGCGCTCTGAAAATGCTTCGACTTGCACCCCAAGTAGTTGCTTCATAGCCTGCCTAACATCTGCAGGTGTATTAGGACTGAAAAAGATGGAGCTCTTGCTCCTGTTTACTCTCTGGCCTGTTGCATCCCCATATATTTGTAAGATCTCATTCAGCCTAGTTGCGCTTTCCTCACTCGCCTTGATGAAGATTAGACTATCATCATGAACGATAAATGACTCACCCAAGGTGCTCTAAAGTTCACTCTAATGCCTCTGTCACAACAGTGTCCCAGAGAACTTTAAGAGCGAGGTGAGACCTTCGGCACATAACAAGAACAAATAGGGGGAAACCGGGCACCCCTGCCGAAGGCCTCTAGAAGGGTTGAAGTAAGGCTGCAGCTCTCCATTCACACGAACTGAGAACCGCACGGATGTGACACACTTCATGATCAATCTTACCAAATTAGCATCGAATCCCAATTTCAAAAGCATTGCTTCCAAGAAGTGCCACTCTACTCTGTCGTAAGCCTTCATCATGTCAAGCTTAACTGCACAAGTATAATTTTTCCCTTTCTTCGTCGCCTCATGGTGTGAACACTTTCAAGCAGCGACCACATTGTCGATGATCAACCGACCCGGGACGAAAGCACTTTGTTCCTCACTAATGATATCGTCCAAACACATACGGAGACGGTTGGCAATTACCTTCACCGCCAACTTATAAAGCACGGGGCAGAGTGATATTGGACGATATTGTGAGATACTCTGGGGGTGACGTACCTTGGGTATCAATGTGATTGATGTGTCGTTGAGCCCCACTGGGAGTTCACCTCCGTTGAGAAAAGCCAACACCGCTTGTGTTACCTCATCCTTGAGTAACGTCCAATGGCATTGGAAGAAGCCAGCCGTGAAACCGTCCACTCCCGGCGCCTTGGAAGGCGCCATTTGAAACAATGCTCGATGCACTTCGGTTGACTCGTCACGCAGTGCGCACAAATGCTCGTTCATCTCGGTGTGACCCGGCTAGGCACATGTGATAACAACGCGCCTGTGTCTCCCACACCTTGCGTTGCATAAAGTGCCTGATAAAAGGCTTGAATCTCTGCCTTATCTTCCTCTTCATTTGCACAAGTCGAGCCATCCTCTCTTCTCAGGCCAACTATTCGGTTAGTGCGCTTTCTCTGTCGTGCTTGTGCTTGAAAGTAAGCCGTGTTCCGATCACCATCGCGTAACCACGGAACTCGGGATCGCTGCCTCAACCAGACTTCTTCGAGACGCATGGCTTCTCGGAGGTTCTTCATTACACTTATCTCCTCGTCGGATGGACCGCGCCCCACTGATCGTTGGCGCAGCTTATCAAGCCGTCTCTGAAGATTACGGACGGATCTTGTTAGACTGCCAAACTCTCGGGCACCCCATGGTTCGAGCTGATGCTATAACCCTCCCAGCGAGTCCATGATGCCCTGCAGCCCAGGATCGCGACTTTGTTCTCGCCAGGTTTTTACAATTAAGGACTCGTAATCCTGATGTGACTGCCACACATTCTCATAACGGAACTGCTTAGCTCCGATCGGCCTCTGTGCAAATGCGTGATTTCTGAACTCCACAAAGACAAAGCAATGATCGACTCCACCGCACACATGCCGAACTTCGTATATGTTCATGCCTCTGCCTAAACTCCTCGTTGGCAAAGGCCTGTCGATCCTTGCTTTCACGTTTGCATCCCGGGTTGGCGGTTATCCCATGTGTATCGACTCCGTCCACCCAAGATCTGGAGAGCACATTCGCTAGTAGCTTCGAAACTCTCTCATTTGCCTCTCGAGGCCGAGCTGATCGGCTAAAATGTTCTTCTTGGTACAGTGTTTCGTTGAAGTCACCAATACACATCCATGCTTCATGAGGGATGGCATAAAGTGTTCTTAGGAACCGCTTGTTGTGATGACGATCGGCTGCTCTTGGCGCTCGTAAAACCCGTCGACCTCCATGCATTTGAGCCCAGTATGCCATCCCGACCAAGGCGTCAATGTGACACTTACTATATGACTGAAGTTCCACTTCCACTTCCTTCACGAACAGCCCTACACCTCCACTTAGGCCATCACTGCTCTTGCAAAACTGCACGCAAACCCTAGGGTATGCCGCAAATCCTCCACTCGTTTACCTCGATCTTTGTCTCCATAACAAAAACCAGCTCGGGCCCTTCTTGCTTCACCACTTTGCGAAGCTCTCGAACTGCCTCGGGGTTCCCAAGCCCCGGCGATTCCAGCTCAAGCAGCTCATTCGACAGGCGGGGCTGGCTAGCAGCTCCCTTGAATTCTCGGCGTTGTTGGTGTGTCTCTCTTCTTTTTTGGTGCACGCTCATCTGCTGCGTCCCCAGTATTATCCTCTCCACTTGCTTGTGCAGGGTCATGTTGGATTAAGGCATTGTTTTGAGCTTCCACATGCTCTTCTGCTGTCAACAAGGGCATAACAATTTTCCTATACACCTGGTTTGGAGGTCCCCCTTTCCTCTTGTTCCTACCATTGGTATTTCTCTTCTTGGGTGAGGTGACCTCTTGATTGCCATCTCGCGTGGAGGTGGACTCAGGTACTCCTTTTCCTCCTCCTGATTTTGTATTAGTCTGACTCGCCCCTGAATTCTCATTTGAAGGAGTTTTCTTTTTGTCCTCCGATGCACGGAGACTCGTCTTGAAGGGGAGATCACCGTTTTCGTCTCTCGTCCCTGGCGTCGGACAAAGCAGATCCGAGTGGCCTAGACGGCCACACGAAAAACAAAAGTTCGGGACGTTCTCATATTGTATGTCATACCAATCACGGCTGCCCCTAGCCGCTGAATCTATGAGGATCCACCTCCGTAGAGGCTTGCTGACATCAATGGTGACTCGCGTCCTCAGAAAACCCCCCATTGGGTCAAATTGCACCGATTGAGCATTCTTGTCAATTTGTTTTGCCACTGCCAGCCCTCGCTACTCGTTCCTGAGATTGAAAGGCAGGTTGGGAACCCTAGCCCACAACTGCAACTTATCGAATTGAAGTTCAGACGGCTTCATGCAGTCGGAGAACTCTGAAAGGATGACCGCGTGTTTACTGATGTGCCATGGACTGCCCTCCCACACGCGATCGCGATCACGTTTGGCTGAGGAAATTCGGCATGCAAGATTGCAAAGGCGTCAAAATTCCTATGCCCACAAATGGCCATCTATACACTGATGAAAATGGTATTGACTTCGATCACAAGGTATACCGCTCCATGATTGGTTCTTTATTGTACTTATGTGCATCTAGGCCAGATATAATGCTTAGTGTTTGCATGTGTGCCCGATTTCAACCTGCACCGAAGGAATCACACCATAAGGCTATGAAGCATATTCTTCGATATCTAGCTCACACCCCAACACTAGGATTATGGTACCCCAAGGGCTCTGCTTTTGATCTCATTGGATATTACGACTCGACTATCTTTGGTGATCGTGTGGACAGCAAGTCAACATCGGCACTTGTCATTTCCTCGGGCGATCTTTGGTCTATTGGTCCTCGAAGAAAGCAGAATCGTATCACCGTCTACTCTGAAGCTGAATACATTGCTCTTGGCTCTTCTTTGTGCTCAAGCTGCTTTGGATGAAGCAAACCCTCAAGGACTATGGCGTCAGCGTGAAGAATGTGCCTCTCCTCTGCGACAATGAGAGTGCCATCAAGATTGCTCACAACCCAGTTCAGCACTTTCGAAGACAAAGCACATTCAGATTCGTCATCATTTTCTTCGTGATCATGTGTTGAAGGCGACATCTCCATCGAGCACGTGAAGGCGAAGAACAGCTAGCGATATCTTCACTAAGCCCTTGGATGAGAAGAGATTTAGCAAGTTGCGGTGTGAGCTAAATATCTTAGAATCTTGAATGTTCTTTGAAAAGGACACACATCCTAACACTTATGCAAAATTGATGACTTAGATGTGCAACACATGAAGAAACGCGTTTTCTTCAATCAACGAAGAATAACACTCTAAGTGTGAAGAAATTAATGAAGAGTTTGATTCTCGAAATGCTACGATAATTGTGCTGTGTGCAAAATCATCATTCTTATCTGATGGGACACGCCACCACAAAAGTTGAAAATCTTCAATTTGAGTTTTTCCTCGCTTTTGAAATTCTTTAGTTTTAAAATTCTTCAACTTTGCAAAATCTTCCTTTGTTTACATCGTTTTTTCTTCATTGGCTATATATATATATATATGAGTTTATGTCCTCTACAGCATTCACTTATGGCTATTTCTTCAAGTTGCTTTTTCTGCTAAGTGAATGTGATCGGACCCTTCCCCCTCTATGCTATACTCAATCCAATCTATTCACAAATTCTTCATGTGCGTTCTAACTGAAACTCGTTCAAAATCTTCACTGTGTCCTTGTCAGCTGAAGAAATTGCGAACGAAACTTTAAAACAAATCTTATCCAGATTTTTGGTTTTGCCGCTCAAACCGTTCCGCATCCCACGATGTATTATTCTATTCACCCACGATCTTACACGATCTCGACTACACTGTACGTGGGTGACACATGTCGCGAGAAGGAGAAAGGGCGAGGGGCATGTTAGTCCCAAAATCTTGGGCGAACAGTTTTTCACCGTGTCTATAAATACCCTCTCCCTTCCTCACTTCATTTACTCATTGGACCGCTCTCTCTCTCGCTCGAGCTCCTCAAACCCTAAGCGCCGCCACTACTCCATAAATCGCGGTGAGGAAGAGCTTGCTGCCTCGACCTCATCGCCATCGTACTCGCGCCGATTATGGAAATCTTCACTCCGCCGCCGTGGCTGTCTCCCTCTGCCAAGTTAGGGCGTGGGAGATCTAACCTGACGAACTTCACATCTGTTCTTCTCAGTTCGTCATGTTCTTCACTTCGGGTAATTAAAAGTTACTTTTATTACTCACTTTGATTCTCAAACTTTCCTGAAAATCTTCAAAGGTGTTTATTCTTCAAATCTTCACACATATGAACACCTCACGGATCATATGATCTTGAACTGTTTCTCTAAGCAATCATTTTCTTCAAGATTCCCTAATTGTGTGGATCTTCGATCTGTACAACTCTGGAACCTAAGACAAAAACGCTTAGTGAAATTCCTCAAGGCTCATCTGGTCAAATTCCTCAAAACTTGTCTTTTCAAAAACCTTACGAGAACATATGACCTCTCCAAATTCCTCGCACCTATACTCTGTTCACGGTACTCATGTCCGCTTTGAATCACTAGGTTCTCATCAACTTAACTCATTTGCAGCGTTCCTCGAAGAAAAATTGCATACTTCTTGAGTGTTCAATTGTTCAAATTCCTCATCCAAGAATATGGTGAAGGTAAGAGACCGCAGAAAGGAGGAAAGAAACACGAGGTTATGACTGCGTTTGAAATCCACGAGGAAATTTATCTTGGCTATTGCACACCGATGAAGCAAAATTTGGCAAAGAAACCAAAAATCAGCGCAAGGTGCGCATCTGAAAGATTGAGCGGAGATGGGCAAGGGAATGGAGGAATACCGATATGTGACTCCAAAGTACATGAAGAAATTTGCCCTCAATCCTCCATGCCCAAGAGCTGCTGCCGCACTGGCCAAGTAGCTGATCCCACCACATCAAGAGTGGTGAGGACTTTCTGAAGAATGGGCTAAGCGCCAAGCTAAATTGGCAAGACAAGCCAAGGAGGCGGTGAAGAAATTCAATGAGGATTCTCGCCATCGCCGCTGCAATTGAGGCCTCGGTCGAGCCAAGGAAATCTATGCCAAAGAAGCACGCTTGTAAGCCAAGTGCTTCACCAACAGCGCCCTCACGGCCAAGTTCCTCGGCAATGCCCTCACGGCAAATTCCTCGACTTTCTCTTGCTCCACCAAAGTCCTCGGCAGCTCCTTCAAAGTCCTCGGCTCTGTGCATCTGGCTACATGTCAAAGGACTACGGGTTTCTCGATTGCCTCTAGTGTTTTAGCAAGTTCCTCAGTTGCACCTATTTCCTCATCAGGCCCCACACTGTTGAAGACTAAAGCAACAGCGGGACGCGGCCCTCGGCCAAGTCCAAGGAAGAAACAGGTCGCATTCCATGTGCCCTCTGATGATGAAGCTTCTGATGATGAACTTGCAGAAATGATCAGAGACAGACAGGTGAAGGCCGCTAGAGCCAAAGGCACATCTGTGCCACTGCTTTTGGATCCGAGGAAAATCCTCGACTACATTGACCTCTGGCACAAGGATCCAAACACCCCAATGCCTGATTTTCATCTGACTCCTGGACAAAGTCACATGCTGACCCATTTCATCACTCAAGAGAAATGGAAATTTGAAAAGGCAAGAGAGATCAAGAAAGCGCAATACAGAAAGGAGAAGCTCCTAAAGAAAAATGTTGTCAGAATGACACCTGAGGAACTTCTCCAGACTCAGTCTGAAATTCAAGCCCTCAGCAAAGACTTTGATGCCTACTATGCTGATTGGCAAGGAGCCAAAGTGAGATTCGTCAACCTGACGAAGAAAATGACAAATGTTGCAGCTCCATCGCAACAAGAAAATCTTCAGGCTGCCGACTCTGCTCAGCCTGCTGAAGAACATGCCAGCACCGCTGATGACTTTCAGCCTGCTGAAGAAAATGCTAGTTCCAGGGCTGATGACTCCATTCCAGCCGCTGAAGAAATTTCAGGGCATCCACTAGTGGTGCGCTGAAGAAATCGAAGAAATCGGGCAACTGCATCGATTCGCTGAAGAAAATCAACCAGATTCCTCGGCTCCTCCTGCGCCTACACCAACTCCAATTCTTCCATCGCCTATGAGGTGAAGAAGACCAAGGCTGCAGAGCGAGCTGCAGTGAAGAAAAGGAAGGCATCAGCTGCGTCAGAATCTTCGGCTGCGAAGAAGATGAAGACAATGACCAGCTCACTTGAAAATCCAATTGATGCTGTTCCAATTTCCTCCATGCCATCAAAGGACCTTGTTCCTTTTGGAGAAGACTATGCGATCCCAAGCAGATCTGATGAAGAAAATCATTCTGCTGCTTCGTCAGAGCAGATTGATGAAGAAATTGAAGTGGACGCAATCCCTTCAACGCCAGTCATTTCCTCACCTATGCCTCGGTTCACGGTGAAGAGGCTGGTGTTGAGAAGTGAAGATGAAGATGTGGATATAGGATGCACCACACATGTGATGAATGATGACTTTTGGGAAAGTCGGCATCCCAATACTCCTCTATTCACACCTATCCAGATTCCTCGGTCCCGGCAACAACAGTTCAACTGGGCTCTGAAGAAACTCATCCCACTCCCTCTGTTCATGAAGATATTCCAGCCGCTAGTCTTTGAAGAACTCTTGCCGCTGATCATAAGGTTGCACAAGAGGAGGAACCAGAAATTCCTCGGCTGAAGAACTGAGCTCGCGATTCTGAGGTGGTCTTGCAGCTCACCGACACCCCTCTGCTAAAGCCAAGAATCTGTTCTCAAGCAAGCAAAGTTCAAGGCTGAAGACTTCTTTCCGAGCATGTATTCTTCATGATTACAACGCCTATGACTCTGCTCGCATAAGGAAAAGGCGTTTACGACTGCCACCAAGCCAACTTCTATTCCTCGGTCTTTGTTTGACAAAGACAAAATCTTGATCATGAACATATTCCTCACGTGGATATGGAATCTCTGCCATGCTTTGAGCCAGTCCTCAGTGTTCTTCACGATGCAGGATTACTCAATTTCTGCACTGACATCTGTGATTGGAATGAAGAACTCATTCTTCAGTTCTACACTACACTGCATCTCACTGGAAATGCTGAAGATGTCAACTCATGGGTGTTGGATTGGATGACTGAAAACACTCACTACAAGGCACCGGCAACTGAATTGCTTCGTGTCCTTCCTCTCGATCCTCCCCATGACAGTGCATGTTGCATCTATAGTGACCTTGAACTGACAAATCACTATATGCAAGTGCTCATGAAGCCTTTGAAGCCTGGGCAGGCCCCACGAACCAAATTCCTCGTCAAGGAATTACTCTATGTGCCTCGGACTGTCTATTGCATTCTGTCGAAGACAATGAGTCCTATCAAAGGCCATGACTCAAATGATGAAGAAGTCGTTGGCATCATGAAGAATATGCTATTCAACATCATTCATGGCGTTCCCGTCAACTTCCATGATTTCTTCCTGAGGACTCTGGCCAATATTGCTATGTCACCATTCGAGCTGAAGCCTTATGCTCCTTGGATTATGAGATTCATCAGGGCAAGATCTTCACCGAATTACAAAGTGACACTCACGAACCACGGTAGCTACTTGCCTCCCATTGAAGTCCTCAAGCGACCGGTTTCATCATCGATGATAAAGGCAAGGCAGTGCTGTGATCGATGAAGGCATTCGTCCATTGGATGGTCAATTTCGCTGGCTACATCTTACTCTACCAATGACGACTCGCCACACATGACACCGCCGCAAATACCTCAGCTAAGCAAAATCCTCAAGCCACGGCACCGTGGTGATGACCGACCGTGAGTTACTCCTCAGTCTTCATCAGAAGGTTGATCGCAATCACAAATGGGTAAAGCGTCAGTTTGGTGCACTTCTTCACAACATGACCTCAACACACAATGCTATGAAGAAGAACCATTACTACCTTCATGAAACCCTCAACCGCACTGGGCTGTCCTCACTCATGTCTATAGCGCCAAGAATCAAGACTATGGGTCTCAAGGAAGAATTTGGTGATGCACCTCCTCAGAAGAAATTCAAGAGGGTCAAAGTTCCTCCACCGATGGCTAGCTCTTATTCTTCATCGCGTGACACCGATGAGTATCAAGATTTGGGCGACAACTGCGGCGGGCCTGCTACAACAAACAACCCCGACAACACCGGGCGCTCCTCCATCGACTTGAAATTCTTGAGGCGTTAGTCCTCGGTTTCAATCCCTCCGTAATTTGATGACAAAGGGGAGAAATCTGAGTTAGTCTTCAAGCGGGTCTATATTAAGGGCATTTTTAAGTTACAACTCTCGTTCTTACGAAACTTTTATTTGGATCGAGTTGTAATCTTAAACCCGATGGAGTCTTGTTGATGCTTTTGTTGCATTATGCTCTGAAACTTTTGATGCTTTCGCATGCTTATTCCTCGTTAATAACATTGCACGCATGCTGAATTTCATCAGCACCATATTTCATCATGCATTTCAAATTCTTCATATTATATATCAAATCGTGTATGAATTACAAGATATAGGGGAGATCTCCATGATTCAACTCTTCAAATGTGCATTGCCTCAAGCGCAAATTTCTCACTATGCACATCTTGAGGGGAGTTCTTCTATATCTTGCAATCAAATTCCTCAATATCAGTATTTACACTTCATATGTTTATCCCCATTGAAAACTTAACCTATGTTGTCATCAATCACCAAAAAGGGGGAGATTGTAAGTGCATCTAGTGCCCCTTAGTGATTTTGGTGTATTGAAGACCTATAGGTTAAGGGACTTGAAAGTGCGTTATATCGACTAGAGGGGGGTGAATAGGCGATTTTTATGAAATTCTTCACTGAGGAATTTGCCGGTGAGGAAATTGCTTAGCGAAGAACTATTTGCAGCGGAATATGTACTCAGAGGTAAACAAAGCAGGGTACACACATAGTCGGCATGATGAAATGAAGACTAAGAACAGAGTACGGAAGCGTAAACACGGGATAACAAGATGAAGACAAACAGGTGAAGAAATTGAACGAGGAATTTGTGAAAGTCTTGATCAAAGTCTTCAAGCACGATATGAACAACATGCAACATGAGAATGAGGAATTGGATGAGTTGAGGAAATAGAACCACCGGTTGGTGAAGACAATGATTTGGTAAACCAGTTCAACTGCTGTGTCTCGGTTATGCGTCTGGTTGGAAGCGGTGAGTATTTAAACTCGAGGACACACAGTCCGGACACCCGATCTCGAGCGCAACTCAGGACACCCATCCTCACCGTATTCTCCTTGAACTAAGACCACGCAGGCCTCGTCCAATCACTCGTGGTAAGTCTTTAGGTGACTTCCAAACCTTCACAGACTTGGTCACTCGGCGATCCACAATTCCTCTTGGATGCTCTAGACCTTGACGCCTAACCGTCTGGAAGAAGCACAGTCTTCAAAGGTAACAAGCGTCAGATCCACACATGATCAATTTCTTCAGTGATGCTCAATCACTTGGGGTTTGTGGGTTTGGATTTGGGTTTTCCTCACTTGATGATTTTCGCTCAAAGTCCTCAGAGGATGGGTTGCTCTCAAATGACAAGTGTCAAATTCTCTCGGAGCAGCCAACCAACTAGTGGTTGTAGGGGGCGGCTATTTGTAGCCTAGGGAGCAGCCCGACATGATAAGACATAAATGCCCTTCAATGATATGACCGTTAGGTGGATAAAATATTTTGGTCCGCCGGCGCGCAGCACAGCAACGGTCGGAAATTTGACTCTCAAAGTCCTCAGGGCTATCATGTTCCTCCTTTGTGTAGGCAATTCGACTGGCGAATTCCTAACTCCTCGATCGAGCAAAGTCCTCGATGAGCGGAAGAACTGCGTCTCACATCGATGAATTTGATTGAATCTGTATGAGATTTCAATGGCTTCACTCGAAGGGATTGGTAGGTGTAGGATTTTGAGTTGAGCATCACATGGAAATTTTTCCTTAGTATTTCCTCGACCCCCTTTAACAGTACGGTGTTTCCTATAACTCAAAAAAAAAAGAAAATGAAACTACGAAAACAAAAGTCTTCACGCTTCATATTCCTCGAATGAATATCAAGTCTTCATGGTCACACCAATTTCTTCACTTTCAAAGTCTTCAGAAAGCCTTCAGAATATCAAAGTCTTTAGTTGAAGAACTTCATTTTAGAAATTCGACTTTCTCTGTAAATATCAAACTCCTCATAGACTTATAGACCTATGTACACTCACAAATGCATCAGTTACTTAACCTATAAGTCTTCAATACACCAAAATCACTAAGGGGCACTAAATGCACTTTCAATCTCCCCCCTTTTGGTGATTGATGACAACATAGGTTAAGTTTTCAACGGGGATAAACATATGAAGTGTAAATACTGATATTGAGGAATTTGATTGCAAGATATAGAAGAACTCCCCCTGGATGTGTGCATAATGAGGAATTTGCTTTTGAGGCAATGCACATTTGAAGAATTTAATGATGGAGATCTCCCCCTATATCTTGTAATTCATACACGCATTTGATATGTAATATGAAGAATTTGAAATGCATGATGAAATATGGTGCCTGATGAGATTCAGCATGCGTGCAATGATATTAACAAGGAATAAGCATGCAGAATAACACATCAAAAGTATCAAAGCACAGTGCAAAGTCAGCACAATGCACCGTTCAAAAGTGTCAGGGAACCATCGGACTTAAGATTACAACTCGATCCAATAAAAGTTTCGGAAGAACGAGAGTTGTAACTTAAAAAAACGCCCATAATATAAACCCACTTGAGGACTAACTCAGATTTCTCCCCCTTTGTCATCAAATGACCAAAAGGATCGGCGAGGACTAACCCCCAAGATATTCAAGTTGATGGAGGCGCGCCAGGCGTTATCGGGGTTGTTTGTTGAAGTAGGGCTGCCGCAGTGTCATCAAATCTTCATATTCATCGGTTTCACGCGATGAAGAATAAGAGCTGGCCACCGATCGGGAACTTTGACTCTCTTGAATTTCTTCCGAGGTGGTGCGGACCAGTCAAAGCTTCACGAAGACCCATAGTCTTCAATTCTTCCATGAATATACATGATTAAGAACAGCCCAGTGCGGTTGAGGGTTTCATGAAGGTAGTACTGATTTTCTTCACCGCATTATCGTTGAGGTCATGTTGTGAAGAATTGCAGCAAATTGGCGCTTCACCCAATTCGATTGCGTTCAACCTTCGATGAAGACCGAGGTAACTCACGATCGATCATCACCACAGGTGCGATTGCTTGAGGCTGTTGCTTGGTTGAGGTATTTTGGCGGTGTCATGCGTTGCGAGAATCGTCATTGGTAGAGTAAGATGCAGCCTTGCGAAATTGACCATCAATGGGCGAGTGCCTTCATCAATTACAGCTGCTACCTTGCCCTTATCATCGGATGATGAAACGGTAAACGAGGACTTCAATGGGCGGCAAGTAGCTGCCATGATTGAGTGTCGACCTTGTAGTTCGGTGAAGATCTTGCCCTTATGAATCTCATGATCCAAAGGCGCATATGGCTTTAGCTCAAAAGGTGACATTGCAACATTGGCGAGTCCTCATGAAGAAATCATGAAAGTTGACAGAGCGCCATGAATGATATTGAAAAGCATGTTCTTCATGATGCCTCGACATCTTCTTCATTTGAGTCGTGGCCTTTATGGGACTCATTGTCTTCGTCAAGATTCTATAAACAGTCAGAGGCACATATAGCAAATCCTTGACGAGGAATTTGGTTCGAGGGCTTGACACGCCAAGTGGCTTCATAAGCACTTGCATAAAGTGATCGGACAATTCGCGGTCATTGTAGATGCAACGTCTTGATTCATGGGGAGGATCAAGAGGAAGGACACGAAGCAATTCATTCTTGGTGCCTTGTAGTTAGTATTCTCTGTCATCCAATCCAGAACCCATGAATTGATGTCTTCAGCATCTCCGGTGATGTGTAGGGTGGCATAGAACTGAAGAATGAGTTCTTCATTCCAGTCACAAATGTCAGTGCAGAAATTTAGTAACCCTGCATCGTGAAGAACACGGAGTACTGGCTCGAAGCACGGTAGTGATTCCATATCCACATGAGGAATATGCTCATGGTCGAAGATCTTGTCCTTGTCAAATAGCACTGAGGAATAGAAGTTTGCTTGTGTTGGAGTCCAGAAGCGTCTTTTCCTCATTTGAGCAGAGTCATATGGATTATAAGCAGTGAAGAACACGTGCTCAGAAAAGAAGTCTTCAGCCTTGAATTTTTGCTTGCTTGAGAACGGATTCTTTGGCTTGGGCAGAGGAATATCTGTGATTTGCAAGACAACCTCGTGAATCGCGATCTCGTGTTCTTGGTGAGAATTTCTGGTTCCTCTCCTTGTGCAGTTTGAGGATCGGCGTGGGTTCTTGGCGCTAGTGGCTGGAATTTCTTCATTGATGATGAAGTGGGATGAGTTTCTTGAGCCCATTTGAGCAGTTGTAGCGGGGATAGAGGAACTTGTTGAAGCGGAGTGAAGAGAGGAGTATTGGGATCTTGACTTTCCCAAAGTCATCGTTCATCACCGTGTAGTGCACCCAATATCCACGTCTTCGTCTTCTTTTCAATTTCCTCAACACCGCCTCTTCACTGTGTGAACCGAGGCATGGGTGAGAAACAAGCTGGGTTGAAGGAAAGCTTCCACTTCAATTTCTTCATCAAGCTGTTACGAGGTAGCAACAGATTGATTTTCTTCATCAGATCCGCTTGGGATCTTGTAATCTTCTCCATAAGGAACAATCTCCTTGGACGACATGGAGGAAATGGGAATGGCATCAATAGGATTTTCAATCGAGCTGGTCATTGGCTTCATTTTCTTCACAGCCGAAGAATTTTACGCAGCTGATGCCTTCCTCTTCTTCACTGCAGCTCGTTCTGCAGCCTTTGTCTTCTTCACTTCATAGGCAGAAGGAAGAATTGGAGTTGGTGTTGGTGCAGGAGGAGCTGAGGATTGTGGTACAGTTTCTTGGTATGGCTGGTGCGATTGCCTGTTTCCTTCAATTTCTTGAGCGCACCACTAGTGGATGCCACAGGAATTTTTTCAGCGGTGGAATGGAGTCATCAGCCACGAACTTGTGTTCTCATCAAGCCGCTGAAAGTCATCAGCGATCTTGGCATGTTCTTCAGCGAGGCTGGCGAGTCTTGACTTGAGGATTTTCTTGTTGCGATGGAGCTGCAGCAGTTGACATTTTCTTCGTCAGTTTGATTTAATCTCACCTTGGCTCCTTGCCAATCAGCATTATAAGCTTCAAATCCTTGTTGAGGCTTGGATTTCAGATTGAGCTTTGAGAAGTTCTTCAGAGTCAAGTTGACTAAGTTCTTCCTCGAAGCTTCTCCTTTACGGCTTTTGCTCTCTTCAATTCACGAGCCTTTTCAAATTTCCATTTCTCTTGGCGATGAAATGGTTAAGCATATGACTTTGACCAGAGTCGATGGCGGATCCGATGCAGGAGTGTTTGGATCCTGATGCCATAGGTCAATGAAGTCAAGGATCTTATTCGGATCCAAAAGCAGAGGCACACTTGTTCTTTTGGCTCTAGCGGCCTTGGTCAGTCTGTCTCTGATGATTTCTTCAAGTTCTTCATCAGAAGCTTCATCATCAGAAGGCACATTGAATGCAACCTGTTTCTTCTTTGGACTTGGCCGAGGACCGCGTCCATCTGTTGCCTTTGTCTTTAGCAGAGTGGGGCCTATTGAGGACATTGGTGCGGTGAGGAACTTCTTGAGACACGAAGCAATTGAGAAACCACGAGTCCTTTGACAAGTAGCGGATGCACAGTGTTGAGGACTTGGAGGGAGCTGCTGAGGATTTTGAATGAGCAGCAGCAGTCTGAGGAATTTGCCGTGAGGGCGCGGCTGAGGAACTGGGCCGTGAGGGCGCTGACGGTGAAGCACTTGGCTTGCGAGCAGGCTTCTTTGGCATTGATTTCCTCGGCTTGACCGAGGGCTCAGCAGCAGCAGCAGCAGCAGAATCCTCATTGAATTTCCTCACTGCCTCCTTGGCCTGTCTTGCCAATTTGGCTTGGCGCTGGACCATTCTTGGAAAGTCTTCACCACTCTTGATGCTAGTGGGATCGTGACTTGGCAGTGCTAGAGGAGATCTTGGGCATGGAGGGTTCAGCGAATTTCCTCATGTACTTGGGAGTGACATAGCGGTATTCCCTCCATTCTCGTGCCCATCTTCTTTCTATCCTTTGTATCGTGCTTTTATTTTGCTTTTTGGTCTCCTTGCCAAACTTGGATTCATCGGTGTCACGATAGTCTTTGTATATTTCCTCGGGAATCTCAAAGGCGATCATGACTTCGGTTTCTTTCCTCCCTTCGTGGTCTCTTGCCTTACGGCATTTTCTTGGTGAGAATTTGAACAATAGAGCACTCAAGAAGTATGCAGTTTTTCTTCAAGGAACGCTGCAAATGAGTTAAGTTGATGAGAACCTAGTGATTCAACGGCGGACATGAGTACACAATGAGCAGAGTGTAGGTGCGAGGAATTTGGAGAGGTCATATCGTTCTCGGAAGATTTTTCAAAAGAACAAGTTTTGAGGAATTTGACCAGTTGAGCCTTGAGGAATTTCACTAAGCGTTTGTCTTAGGTTCGAGTTGTCAGATTGAAAATCCGCACAATTGAGGAATCTTGAAGAAATGAATGCTTAGAGATAAATCAAGAGCATATAGTGTGTGAGGTGTTCATATGTGAAGATTTGAAGAGCAAAAACACCTTTGATGATTTTCGAAAGTTTTGAGAATCAGCGAGTAATAAAAGTGACTTTTAATTACCCGAATGAAGAACACGACGAACAGAGTGAAATGTAGTGAAGTTAAATCACGTTAGATCTCCCACCCTAACTTGGCGGAGGGAGACGGCTACGGCGGCGGAGTGAAGATTTCGCGACCGCACGAGTCGACGGCGATGAGGTCGAGCGGTGAAGCTTTTCCTCACCAGCGGCGATGGAGTAGCGACGGTGCTAGGGTTTGAGGAGAGCTCGAGTGAGAGACAGCGATCGAGCGGAGTAAATGAAGTAAGGAGGGTAGAGGGGTATTTATAGCCACGGTGAAAAACTGTTCGCCCGAAGATTTTGGGACGAACGTGCCCTACCCTTTCTCCTTCCGCGACATGTGTCACCCACGTCTTGTCGAGATGAGATCGTGTAAGATCGTGGGTGATTAAACTAATACATCGTGGGATGCGGAGCGGTTTGGCGGTAAAACCGAAAACTTGGATAAGATTTGTTTAAGAGTTTCTTCGCAATTTCTTCATTTGTCAAGGACCGGTGAAGACTTTGAATGAGTTTCAATCGAGCGCACATGAAGAATTTGTGAATAGATTGGATTGAGTATAGCATAGAGGGAAGGTCGATCACATTCACTTAGCGAAATAGCAACTTGAAGAAATAGCAATAAGTGAATCTTGTAGAGGACATAAACTCATATATATATATATATATATATATATATATATATATATATATATATAGCAAATGAAGAAAAACGACGGAAACATTGAAGATTTTGCAAAGTTGAAGAATTTGAAAAACTGAGGAATTTCAAAAATGAGGAAAAACTCAAATTGAAGATTTTCGACATTTGTGGTGGCGTAGCCCACCATATAAGAATGATGATTTCAGACACCACGTACAATTGTCGTAGGGTTCTGAGAATCAAATTCTTCATTAATCTCTTCACACTTAGAATGTTATTCTTCATTGATTGAGGAAAAACGTTTCTTCATGTGTTGCACATCTAAGTCATCAATTATGCATAAGGGTTAGGATGTGTGTCCTTTTCAAAGAACATTCGAAGATTCTAAGATATTTAGCTCACACCGCAACTTGCTAAATCTCTTCTCATCCAAGGGCTTAGTGAAGATATCGGCTAGCTGTTCTTCAGTCTTCACATGCTCGATGGAGATATCGCCCTTGACACATGATCACGAAGAAAATGATGGCGAATCTGGATGTGCTTAGTCTTGAGTCTTGAAGCGGGTTGTGAGCAATCTTGATGGCACTCTCATTGTCGCAAAGGAGAGGCACATTCTTCACGTTGGCGCCATAGTCCTTGAGGTTTGCTTCATCCAAAGCGATTGAGCACTGACATGAGCCAGCAGGAATGTATTCAGCTTCAGCGAGTGAACAATGATACGATTCTGTTTCTTCGAGGACCAACGGACCAAAGATCGTCAGAAATGACAAGTGCGGATGTTGACTTGCGGTCCACACGATCACCAAAGATAGTCGAGTCGAGAATATCAATGAGATCAAAAGCGAGCCCTTGGGGTACCATAATCCTAGTATTGGTGTGTGAGCTAGATATCGAAGAATATGCTTCACACCTTATGGTGTGATTCCTTGATGCAGCTTGAAATCGGGCACACATGCAAACACTAAGCATTATATCGGCCTAGATGCACATAAGTACAATAAAGAACCAATCATGGGCGGTATACCTTGTGATCGAAGTCAATACCATTTTCATCGATGCATAGATGGCCATTTGTGGGCATAGGAATTTTAGCGCTTTGCAATCTTGCATGCGAATTTCCTCGATACATCTTTGAGGTATTTCTCTGAGATATGAATATGCCATTCTTGCTGCTTGGCAATTTGAAGACCTAAGAAGAATTTCAACTCTCCATCATAGACATTTGATATTCTTCACTCATCATATAAACAAATTCATCACTATATCGTTGGTTAGTATAGCCAAAGATAATATCATCAACATATATTTGGCACACAAATAGTTCACCATCATATGATTTAGTAAATAGAGTAGGGTCGAGTGAACGGGTGTGAAGCCATTCTTCACGAAGAATTCCTTGATGTGTCATACCACGCTTGAGGGGCTTGCTTGAGGCCATAGAGGGCCTTATTGAGTCTGAAGACTTTGTCGAGTTCTTGGGATCTTCAAAACACAGGGGTTGAGCAACATATACTTCTTCCTCAAGCTTACCATTGAGGAATGCACTTTTCACAAACATTTGATATAAGATGATATCATGATGGTTAGCATAGGCAAGTAAAATCTGAATAGCCTCAAGTCTAGCAACAGGTGCAAAAGTTTCATCGAAATCAATTCCTTGAACTGTGTAGCCTTGAGCTACTAGTCGTGCCTTATTCCTCACAACAAGGCCATTTTCATCTTGCTTGTTGCGGTAGATCCACTTTGTGCCAATGATATTATGCTTGCGAGGATCAGGCGATTTACCAATTCCGGACATTGTTCAACTCGAATGATGTAATTCTTCTTGCATAGCCTGAATCCACTCCGGCTCGAAATGCTTCATCTACCTTAGTGGGCTCTGAGATAGAGACAAAAGCATAGTGCCCACAAAAGTTAGATAAGTGTGAGGCTTTTGGCGGGTGAGAGGACTGGTGCTTGATGTCATCGATGATCTTCTCCACTTGCACTTCTTTTGCAGCGTGGATGAGTTGGTTGTCATTGAGGATTTTGATCAGCATTTTCTTGACACCATTTTCCTCATCATGTTCTTGAGTGCATCATTCGGCGTTCTTCACGAGCAGGAATGAATTCTTGATTGATTCTTGATGGGAATGACATCCTCGGTTGCCTTGAGCTTGATAGCATCCTCGGTGCTGGTTCATCTAACACGAAGGTAGGTGCTCTCTTTGCGAGCCATTAGTTTCATCGAACCGCACATCTCTGATGTCGACAATCTTGTGAAGAACAATGTTGAAGACTCTGTAGGTGTCGAGTCCTTCCGTAACCAAGCATAAAACCTTCATGTGCTTTCGGTGCAAATTTTGAATTGTGGTGAGGATCTCTAATCCAACATTTAGCACGAAGACTTTGAAATAACTCACATTGGGTTTCTTGTCGGTGAGTAGTTCATAGGCGATCTTCTTGAAGAATTTGTGAAGATATACTCTGTTGATGATGTGGCGGCGGTATCAATTGCATCAATCCAAAACGCTGAGGCGTTTTGTATTCATCAAGCATAGTGCGAGCCATCTCAACAAGAGTTACATTCTTGCGCTCCACGACGCCATTCTCACGAGGAGTATAGGGAGCGAGATAATTCATGAGTAATACCAAGTTCATCAAGATAGGCATCAAGACCAGAATTCTTGAACTCGGTTCCATTGTGACTTCGATATGCTTGATCTTCACACCAAAGTTGGTTGAAGCCCTCGAGGAAAATCGTTTGAAGACTTCACTGCACTTCATGTTTGTAAGTAACAATGTGTACCCATGTGTATCGAGAATAATCATCAACAATGACAAAACCATATAGAGATGCATCATTAGTATTGCTGAATAATGGTTAGGTCGAAGAGGTCCATGTGAAGCAATTGAATGGACGGGTAGTGGTCATGATAGTCTTATTTGGATGCTTGGCCTTGGTCATTTTCGGCTTCACATGCTCCGCATAAGTGATCCTTGAGGAATTTGACATTCTCAATGCCAATGACATGCTTCTTTTTATAGCGTGTTCAACTTCCTCATGCCTGCATGACCAAGTCGTCGATGCCATAGCCAGCCTTCTGAAGATTTTGCAAGTAGACATACGGCTGGTTGTGGTCCTGTAGAGAAATCAACAATATACAAGTCTCCTTTCCTAAAGCCTTCGAAGACTTTGGAATTGTCAGCTTCCATAATCACAACACAGCGATATTTGCCAAAGACAACAACCATATCAAGATCACAAAGCATTGAGACTGACATGAGATTGTATCCTAAGGACTCAACAAGCATGACTTTGTCCATGTGCTTATCCTTAGAGATAGCAACCTTACCAAGACCCAATACGACTTTTGCCTTTGTCGGCAAATATGATATGCTTCAGAGGTGGCGGTGATAAAGGAGCATCCATCAATAGATTCTTGTCACCGGTCATGTGATTTGTACATCCACTATCGAGGACCCATTCGGTAGTTTTGGGTTGATCATCCTGCAGATGAATTAGTGTAACTTACAATCTCATATGCTTCATCGATGAAGAATATGATATCAAGTTCATCGGATGAATTTCATCAAGCGATAAATGATATAGCGATATGAGGGCGTGTGAAATGAAAGTTCATTTCATCATGATTCGCTGCGTCCTTTCGAGCATATTATCGGGTCCCGGCAAATTTTTGAGACGTTAGAACACGTGCGGAGACTGACCTGCAGAAAGGATTAGTTCTTTTCTTCACCACCCACATCCGGAGGGTGGCAAAGAATTCATCATCCTGCGAGCACCATGTGAGAAAGGTGGCAAAGATGCCAAACCATTTAAGCAGCATGAGAGAGGTTAGGGTATGCATATGAATAAGCGAGTAATTCTTGAGGACTTATGAACATAATGGTTTGAAGAATAATGCACATATTCATAGCCCTTAGCTTTACCCTGCGAGACAAATTTGTTAGCACGATGATAATCATATGAGGACTTTGATCCAGTTGAGGAATTTGATCCTCATGAAGAATTTGGTTCATATGAGGATTTGGATCCATATGAAGAATTTGGTCCATATGAAGAATTTGATCTGGGGTTCCTATTCTTCACAGGTGGTGTCATGAGGACATTCACCTGAAGACTTTCAACACAGCTTTTGGGAACCCAGATTTTCTTCATAGGGAACCGTTCTGCGATTAGTGCCAACATATCTAGCAAATACTTCACCATTCGATTTTTGAGCAGTTTAAAGTTGAGTCAAATGACTCATCGGAAGAATGAGGAGATTCACATGCAAAGCGAGATAAGTTAGATGGATCAACTGGAGGTCCCTTTGCAGCAACCCATGAGGTTTTGGGATACTGCTCAGGCTTCCAATATGTTCCATCGGCATTGAGTTTCCTTTCAAAGGCAATACCCTCTTTCCTAGGGTTTCTGTTGAGGATCTGCTTTTTGAGCACATCACAAAGTGTCTGATGCCCTTTGAGGCTTTTGTACATGCCTGTCATGTACAATTCCTTCAACCCTGCATTGTCAGTGATACTAGCAATGTCCTCAGATGAGGAATTAGTGATAGCAGAGGCAGATGAAGAATTTGTAATAGTTGAAGTATTTGAACATTCAGGTGAAGAATTTGCGGATTCACGTTCAATGCACTTTAAGCATGGAGGAACAAATTCTTCCTGAGAAGCGCTGATTTGTTGAGCTAGTAATGAATCGCGCTCCTTCTGAAGATCTTCATAACATACTCTTAGCTTTTCAAGATCGCCTTTCTTTGAATAGCTTCAAGAAAAGCTTCTCATTGTCTTGCTTTTCTTGAAGAAATTCATAAGAAAGTTTCTCATGATCGGACAAGAGAGTTATGATGACCTTGAAGGTTATCATACTTAGACTGAAGTCTCTGAAGATTTTCAGTCAGGGCTTTAGTGTGATCCATTTCTTCACCCAACATATCATCACTTTTATCTAGCATGTTTTGAACCCTTTGAAGAGCCCGTTGTTGTTTCACAGCAATTTTAGCAAGTTTAGAGTAGCTGGGCTTTAGATCCTCATCTGATTCATTTTCACTAGAATCAGAGGAGTTGTATTTGAGTACCTTAGGTCCTTTTGCCATGAAGCAATAGGTGGGAGCGTAGCCATCATTATCTTCAGTATGCTTGTCGGTGGAGTCGGTTTCTTGATGTTGAAGATGGACTTCTTGACGAAAGCGATAACAACGCCGACTTCGCCACACGGACTCAGATTCTTGGACTCCTCCTCTTCATCATTTTCCTCAGATTCAGCTTCAGAGTCCATTTCCTTGCCAATGAATGCCCGAGCTTTCTTGGAGCTGCCCTTCTTGTGAGATGAAGACTTTGATGGTTTTGAAGGCGAAGATTTTGATGATTTCTTCTTCTTCTTCATATCATCGAGCGTAGTCCTTGTATTTTTTCTTCTTCATTTCCTTTTCCCATGAGGAGAATCTTGAATATAGTGACCAGGCTTCTTGCATTTGTGGCAAAGTCTTCTCTTGTAGTCCTTTGGATGAAGAATCATTTCCTCTTGAGGATTTTCCAAAACGATCACGTCTTGTGAACTTCGGAATTTCTTCACAAGGAGAGCTAGATCTGGCTCGAGTTCTTGAGGATCACCAAGGCTACTACGAAATCCTCACATTGAGTCGACACAACCTTAGCCTTGAGGCACGTGGTTTGCCATAGTTTGAGCCATAGAGATCTCTCTTTTGACAAAATTTGGAACTTCGTGGGTGTTAAGCCTTTCGAGGATATCGGCGAGGATCAAGCGACTTGTAGTCGACCGTTCTTGTATCATCGGTCCAGAGTATCAAATGAGGAATCAAGCGATCTCGGCGGTTTCTTCACAACTTCATGATCGGTGATGTCGGTGGCACCGAGGGCTTGAAGCTCATTTGAGATGTCGATGAGGCGATCAAAGGTTTGTTGGACATTTTAGTTGTCGAGTCTTTTGAAGCGGTTGAAGAGATTCGAAGAACATCAACTCGAGAGTCACGCTGAGTTGAAACTCCTTCATTTACTTTGGACAGCCTATCCTAGATGAGCTTAGCGGTTTCCAAAGCACTCACTCTCCCATCTTGTCCTTTGCTCGGATGGCCACAGATGATATTCTTAAGCTTGAGAGTCGAGTTGTTTGAATCTCTTCACATCGGTGGCGGTCGGTGTTTGATGTGATGTGGGGACACCATTTTCCACAACATACCGTAGATCATTATCAATTGCCTCAAGATGCATTAGCATCTTGTTCTTCGATAAGGGTAGTCCGTTCCATCAAAGGTAGGACACCGGTAGAGACCTTGATCATACCTACGATTGACATAACTAGAACTCGGTGGTTAAACCAAAATCACACGTAACAAGGGAGTACCTTGCTCGATACCAATTGAAAGTCGTTATATCGACTAGAGGGGGAGAATAGGCGATTTTATGAAATTCTTCACCGAGAATTTGCGGTGAGGAAATTCCTTAGCGAAGAACTATTTGCGCGGAATATGTACTCGAGGTAAACAAAGCGGGATACACACATAGTCGGCATGATGAAATGAAGACTAAGAGCAGATGCAGGGAAGCGTAAACACGGGATAACAAGATGAAGACAAAGCGGTGAAGAAATTGAGCTGGGGAATTTGTGAAAGTCTTGATCAAAGTCTTCAAGCACAGATATGAACAACATGCAACACAGAATGAGAATTGGATGAGTTGAGGAAATAGAACCGGTCGGTTGGTGAAGACAATGATTTGGTAAACCAGTTCAACTGCTGTCTCGGTTATGCGTCTGGTTGGAGCGGTGAGTATTTAAACTCGAGGACACAGTCCGGACACCCGATCTACGAGCATGCAACTTCAGGACACCCTGTCCTCACCGTATTCTCCTTGAACTAAGACCACGCAGGCCTCGTCCAATCACTCATGGTAAGTCTTCAGGTGACTTCCAAACCTTCACAGACTTGGTCACTCGGCGATCCACAATTCCTCTTGGATGCTCTAGACCTTGACGCCTAACCGTCTGGAAGAAGCACAGTCTTCAAAGGTAACAAGCGTCGGATCCACGCAGGATCAATTTCTTCAGTGATGCTCAATCACTTGGGGTTTGTGGGTTTGGATTTGGGTTTTCCTCACTTGATGATTTTCGCTTAAAGTCCTCAGAGGATGGGTTGCTCTCAAATGAAAAGTGTCAAGTTCTCTCGGAGCAGCCAACCAACTAGTGGTTGTAGGGGGCGGCTATTTATAGCCTAGGGAGCAGCCCGACATGATAAGACATAAATGCCCTTCAATGATATGACCGTTAGGTGGATAAAATATTTTGGTCCGCCGGAGCGCAGCACAGCAACGGTCGGAAAGTTGACTCTCAAAGTCCTCAGGGCTATCATGTTCTTTTGTTTTCATTTGAGGAACATGAAGCGTGAAGACTTTTGTTTTCGTAGTTTCGTTTTCTCTTTCTTGAGTCATAGGAAACACCGTACTGTTAAAGGGGGTCGAGGAAATACTAAGGAAAAATTTCCATGTGATGCTCAACTCAAAATCCTACACCTACCAATCCCTTGAGTGAAGCCTTTGGAAATCTCATACAGATTCGGTCACTTTCTTGATGATAGAGACAAAGTTCTTACGGTCATTGATGAATTTGTTACGACTAAGGAGTTAGGAATTCGCCGGTCTGATTGCCTACGATGAGGAACATGATAGCCCGAGGAATTTGAGAGCCAAATTTCGACCGTTCTTTGTCTTTGCCACCTGTCCCAAAATATCCTATCCACCTAACGGTCATATCATTGAAGGGCATTTATGTCTTATCATGTCGGGCTGCTCCCTAGGCTATAAATAGCCGCCCCTACAACCACTAGCTGGTTGGCTGCTCGAGAGAACTTGACACTTGTCATTTGAGAGCAACCCATCCTCCGAGGACTTTGAGCGAAAATCATCAAGTGAGGAAAACCCAAAACCAAACCCCTACAAACCCAAAGTGATTGAGCATCACTGAAGAAATTGATCCTGCGTGGATCCGACGCTTGTTACCTTTGAAGACTGTGCTTCTTCCAGATGGTTAGGCGTCATGGTCTAGAGCGTCCAAGAGGAATTATGGATCGCCGAGTGACCAAGTCTGTGAAGGTTTAGAAGTCGCCTGAAGACTTACCACGAGTGATTGGACGAGGTCTGCGTGGCCTTAGTTCAAGGAGAATCAGTGAGGATCGGGTGTCTGAGCTGCGTGCTTTCGATGTTGGGTGTTCGGACTGCATGTCCTCGAGTTTAAATACTCAGTCGCTCCAACCAGACCTACAACTGAGATAACAGTTGGAACTGGTCTACCAAATCATTGTCTTCACCAACTAACTGGTTCTGTTTCCTCAACCCTTTCATTTCCTCATTACTGTGTTGAGTGTTTGTTCATATCTGTGCTTGAAGACTTTGACTGAAGACTTTCTCAATTTCCCCAGTTCAATTTCTTTAGTCTGTTTGTCTTCATCTTGTGTTATCCTGTGATTACGCTTTCTGTACTCTGTGCTAGTCTTCATTTCATCATGATGGCCATGCTTGTATTCTGTTATGCTTACTTCTAAGTACTTATTCCGCTGCAAGTAGTTCTTCGCTAAGGAATTTCCTCACTGGCAAATTCCTCAGTGAAGAATTCATAAAAATCGCCTATTCACCCCCCTCTAGTCGATATAACGCACTTTCAACACTGCCATAACCCCTAAATGTCAGGAGACACCAAGAGCAGAATTCCCATCACAACGATATCAAACCGATTCCACAATACCTGCATGATCCTCAAAAAAAATGAGTGAAAAAGGAGAGTGATGGAAAAAAAACACCTACGTCATGAGTCCTCACCAGAGCGACAAAGGGGATGAGGATTAAAAATAATTCCTACTCTCCCATATATAACTAGACTCAATATAGTTTTTTTCCTAGACTCGACAACGGCAACGGTTTGATCGAATAGGGGCTCCTGCGATCGGTAAGGCTCTGATACCAACTTGTAGCGCCAAAGATGCGTTTCTATCCCAATCACGTGGTGAACTCATGATTGGGGCACAACCGCATTTCGAGCGCATAGCAAGGTGGATATCATTATAACATACCATGTACTGAATAGATGAGAATACTAGATAAAGGCTTACACTAGCCACAAGCTACAACATGAATACATGAAGACACCAATACATAGCAATTATCATACAGAAGAGCAAGACCCGACTATGAATTAAATCAAATGAAAAAGAAGAACGACATCCACCCTGCTAATCCCAGGCTCCCGACCTGGAACCTATCCCTTGGTCGAAGAAGAAGAAGAAGAAGAAGAAGAAGAAGAAGAAGAAGAAGCAGAAGAAGCATAAGAAGAACTCCAAAACAAGCATGCATCGCTCTCATGTCAGGTCATCACATCACCTGTACCTGCAACTGTTGTTGTGGTAAACTGTGAGCCACGAGGACTCAACTATCCCATTACCATGGGTATCAATACTAGCAAAGCTTAATGGGTACGGAATGGATAAGGGGTGAGGTTGCAGCAAGCACTAAGAATTTGTATGGTGGCTAACTTACGAGAACAAGAATAAGAAGAGAAACTACGCATAACGGTCGTAAACTAGTAGTGATGAATAAGTGATCCTGAACTACTTACGAGTCAAACATAACCTCACCATGTTCTCTTCTCAAACTCACTGGAAAAGAGATAGTCACGGTTACACACACGGTTGGTGTATTTTAATTCGGGTTTAGCGTCAAGTTATCTACAACTGGATATTATAAATTTCCAATCTACCACATAACTGCGGACACGGCTCTCGAAAAGATTAAACCCTGCAGGAGTGTCCCAACTTAGTCCATCACAAACAATCACGATCCGCGGAGGTAAATCTCCACCTCGGAACAGCCCGATCAAGCTCGGAATCCCGGTTCACAAGACATTTTGATGATGGTAAAACAAAAAACCAGTAAGACCTCCCGACGTTCCGACACCCTGATAGTAGCGCGGATATCTCGTCTCAGGCCACGATCAGATGGATCACGCTACGAGTAAAACCAATCCTCGAGTTTCCCCGTGGTGACCCCGCAGGTTGCCCTGTTTGGACCAACACCCATGAGGAGCACTGGCCCCGGTTGTTGATTAATTATCTTCGGGGTCCGGTAAGTCTCTTTGCAAGTGTTAGTTGTTATTAGGCAAATGGTAAAACCAAAGTTGGGCCTTGTTGGAAGATTTTTATTCAAAGCGAACTGTCAAGGCGGGCTCATAAACCCCGACCGTGTTAGGAACGCAAAATCAAGGAACATAACACCAGTATGATGGAAACTAAGGCGACAAGAGTGGAACAAAACACCAAGCAAAAGTCCAAGCCTTCCACCCTTTACCAAGTATAAAGATGCATTAATTAAATATAAGAGATATTGTGATATCCCATAATAACCATGTCCCAACATGGAACAACCTGCACTGCACCTGCAACTAGCAACGCTATAAGAGGGGCAGAGCAAAGCGATAACATAGCCAAACAACGGTTTGCTAGGATGGTGGAAAGGTTAGAGGCTTATCAAGGCAATTTGGGAGGCTTGATAAACATGTGGTAGGTAGCGCGACATAGCGCTAGCATCGAGTCAACTAGCAAAGCAACGATAGTAGTGGTATCCAAGGTAATGATCATCTTGCCTGAAATCCCTCTAGGAAGAAGACCGAATCCATGAAGAAGACGAACGGGTGTAATCAATGGAATCCTCACAATCACAACATAACCGGATCTATCGAGAAGAAGCACAACCAGAAAGAAGCAAACAACATAGTAAACAAACAAGCATAAACATGGCATGATGCACAACCAAGTATGACGCATGTCCATTTTAATGAGGGAAGGCATGGGAGAGTGCAACAAACAATACTACAAACTAAGTGGAGCTCCATATGCAACGAGTTGCATATTGACGAAACACCATATTCGAGCTCTCCTTTGTGCTAACCATCAATATTAAATGTTGATTAACATGACAAGAGCTGAAGCATAAGTAAACTACATATTTAGGCAATTTAAACGAGGCCGTAAACAACAAACAAAAATTCCGGAAAATCCCCATATGCAATTTTCAAATTTGGTACTGTTCTGCCCTTTACACAATTTTAGAGTTGTTAACATGCAAAGTAAGTGCACCATGTTAACCTATACATTTTCCTACACCATTTACATATAAAGTTTAATTAATTCGGAGCTACGGTTAATTAGATACGAATGAAATCGTTTTAGCAAGTCGGTTATGTAAACTTAACTCAAACAACAATTTTAAACATTTTTAACATGGATGAATGTTGAAAATAATTAACCTACATGAAATTCTAAGCATTTTACACATAAAGTTTGTTTTAGTTCGATGCACGGTTGTTTATTTATTAAATGCATGAACTTGAAGGACTTTTCTGTAAAACTGTCAGTCTCTGGATAATTGAGAAAATTGCCACAAGAAAAAAAATTACATGGGCCAAAACTACTAGGCGCGGCTAGGCTGCTATAACGCCCCGGATACAACTTTCCATATTCGTAACTCCAACTCTTGCCTTTTCCGGAGATGTGATATATTATTTTCCTCCGTGGTTGGGTTTTTGTCTTTTGTTTTGCATTTTGTTCATGTCATGCATTTCATCTCATGTCATCATTCGCATTGCATCGGCACTCTATTGCCGTCATGTTTTAAAGCTTGCATCCGTTCGTAGTTGCCGCGTTCCCCTGCCTTCGTGACCGATCTGAGTCCAACCGGGTTTTCGATTCCCTCTTGTCTGACCGTTTGACCCTCTCTGCTCTTTACTCAGACCCCTCGCACGCGGCCGAAAGTTGTCCCGGACCCGACCCGGGCTGTCGTTACCTTTGAGCCCCGTTTCATCCCTTCCCTTCCTTCTCCTGCCTTTCTCTCTGTCTCTCAAATCCCTCTCTTGTCTGTCTCGTCTCGCAGGAAGCCCAGAGGAGTTGCGCTCGTCCCCAACGCCGGCAAGCTTGCAGACGCCGTGGATCCTCCTGCCGCGCCCTAGGTCCGGCCCCTCTGTCGGATCCCGCCGTCCTATTCCCGTTCTGGGTCTTCCCCGCCTCAAGCTGCGTCGCCCTCGCCGGAGAACGCGCCAAGTCCGCCGCCGTCGTCCTGCTTCACGAGGCCGTTCCCCTGCCATGGCGCCTCGGCCTCCTCCTGCCGCGCCAAGACCGTTTCCCCTGACCTGAGGCCGTCGTCCTGGACCGCGCCAAGTCCCTGCTGGCCTCGCGTTGACCTCCTCGCCATGGCTGCTGCCCTTCTGCTGAACCTCGCGCCCGCCACAGCCACTACATCGCCTCTGCATCGAGCGCCACTCGACCCCGCGTTGACCCGTCCCCGCCACCAAGTCCATCGCCGCCTGAACCTCCCTGCTTCGTCAAGCTCCGCCTCCCTGCACCGAGTCCCTCGCCGGAGTGAGCTCGTCCCCGAGCCCTCATCGCCGGCCTCCCTTGCTGTTGTTTCTGTTCTTCAGAAACTAGAGCAGCAGCAGCTCACCCGGTTCAGTCCCGAGCGTTGACTGCGCCCTCCAAGGCCCATCGCGCCCCTCCTGCAGCCTCCCCTCCAATCGGGCCAAGGCCCATGGTGAGGCCACCCCCAGCGCCCCTCCTTTGTTTTTTTTTTCAGTTGGGCCAGCCTGCAGTTTTGGCCCGATAGTTTTTTTTCCTGAACTGCGAATTTGTATAATGATTCCAGAAACGGCATATTTACAGATTACCCCTTTTGTTCATGCATCTAATAATTAATTAACCATGCATCGGATTAAAACAAATTATATATGTAAAGTGCTAAGAATTTCATCTAGTTTCATGATATGCCATTTTCATCCCATGTTAAATGTTTAAAATGCTGTTTGATTAAATTTGCTCAAATGCCATGTTAAAATGATTTATTTCATAACTAAATAACCGTACCTCGGTTTTAAATGTTCTTTATATGTAAAGGGGTAGAAAAATGCCTAGTTTAATATGGTGCACTTTATTTTCCTATTTAACAACCTTAACATATGGTTTAGGGCAGAACAGTCCCAAATTCGAAATATGGACATGAGGATTTTTCGGAATTATTGTTTGTTGTTTCCGGCCTCATTTAAACTTGCCTAGATAGGTAGTTTTCATATGCTTCACCCCTTGCCATGTTTAATAACCTTTAATATTGTTGGGTAGCATAAACGAGATTAAACTAAATATGTCAATGTGGTGTTTTGTCAATATGCAACTCGTTGCATATTGAGCGCCACTTAACTTGTAGTATTGTTTGTGCGTTTTTCCATGCCATGCCTCTTTAAACCGGACATGCATCATACTTGTTTGTGCATCATGCTATGTTTATGCTTGTGCAATTACCATGTTGTTTGTTTCTTTCCGGTGTTGCTTCTTAGTTCCGGTAATGTTGCGATTGTGAGGATTCATTCGACTACTCCCGTTCGTCTTCTTCATGGACTCGTTCTTCTTCCTAGCGGGATTTCAGGCAAGATGGCCGCTACCCTGGATCTCACTACTATCATTGCTATGCTAGTTGCTTCGTTCTATCACTATGCTGTGTTACCTATCATTTGCTCTTCAAGCCTCCGAAATTGCCATGAACCTCTAACCTTTGACACCCTTCCTAGCAAACCGTTGTTTGGCTATGTTACCGCTTTGCTCAGCCCCTCTTATAGCGTTGCTAGTTGCAGGTGAAGTTGAAGATTTCTCCATGGTGGACAGGATTATGTTGGGATATCACAGTATCTCTTATATTATTAATGCATCTATATATTTGGTAAAGGGTGGAAGGCTCGGCCTTATGCCTGGTGTTTTGTTCCACTCTTGCCGCCCTAGTTTCCGTCATACCGGTGTTATGTTCCCAGATTTTTTGCGTTCCTAACGCGGTCGGGTGATTTATGGGACCCCCCCTGACAGTTCGCTTTGAATAAAACTTGTCCAGCAAGGACCAACCTTGGTTTTACCATTTGCCTCACCACCACCTATACCCTTCCCTTGGGTCGGCCAACCCAAGGGTCATCTTTATTTTAGCCCCCGGGCGGTGCTTCTCTAAGTCTTTGATGCGAACCGGCGATGCAGGGCCACCTCGGGGCAACTCGAGGTTGGTTTTACTCGTGGGCTGACCTATCCGTGTTGCCACGAGCGAGATATGTGCAGCTCCTATCGGGATTGTCCGGTAGATCGGTGACTTTGCTGGTCTTGTTTTACCATTGTCGAAATGTCTTGTAAACCGGGATTCCGAGACTGATCGGGTCTTCCTGGGAGAAGGTATATCTTTCGTTTCTCGCGAGAGCTTATCATGGGCTAAGTTGGGACACCCCTGCAGGGTTATAAACTTTCGAGAGCCGTGCCCATGGTTATGTGGCAGATGGGAATTTGTTAATGTCCGGTTGTAGATAACTTGACACCAGATACGAATTAAAACGCATCAACCGCGTGTGTAGCCGTGATGGTCTCTTCTCAGCGTAGTCCGGGAAGTGAACACGGTTTCTATATTATGATTGACGTAAGTAGGAGCTCAGGATCACCTCTTGATCATTGCTAGCTTCACGACCATTCCATTTGCTTCTCTTCTCGCTCTTATTTGCGTATGTTAGCCACCATATATGCTTAGTCGCTGCTGCAACCTCACCACTTATCCTTTCCTTACCCAGTAAGCTTTGCTAGTCTTGATACCCACGGTAATGGGATTGCTGAGTCCTCGTGGCTCACAGATTACTACAACAACAGTTGCAGGTACAGGTTATGAGATGATCGTGACGCGAGAGCGATGTTTGCTTGTTTTGGAGTTCTTCTTCTGCTTCTTCTTCGATCAGGGGATAGGTTCCAGGTCGGCAGCCTGGGCTAGCAGGGTGGATGTCGTTTGAGTTTTTGTTTGTGTTTCATCCGTAGTTGGATGGTGCTCTTATGCATGATGATGTTGTATTCGTGTGGCATTGTATGCCTCTTGTATATATCCCCATCTATTATGTAATGTTGATGTAATGATATCCACCTTGCAAAAGCGTATCAATATGAGGTTCTATCCTTGGTGGGACCTTTGAGTCTCTTTAGGATAGTATCGCATATTGGGCGTGACAAGTTGGTAATCAGAGCCTTGACCGACCATAGGAGCCCCCTTGATTGTTGGCCGTTGTTGAGTCTAGAAGAAAACTATTTTGAGTCTTAGGATGATATATATCGGAGTAGGATTCTTTTACTCCTCATTTATTCGTCGCTCTGGTGAGGTCTCCCGGCGTAGATGTTTTGTCTTTCCTCTCCTCAAATTTCACTATTTTTTAGGATCACGCGGGTATCTTGGGATCGTTCGATATTCTTATGGCGAGAACATTGTTCTTGGTGCCTCGACATTTAGGGGTTGTGGCGGTGTCCCGGGAGTTGAGCTCCGAGGTGTTGTCGTCATAATTTTATCGTTGCGTTTTGGAATACGAGTTTTGCCGACATCGAAAATCTCTTTTATGCAGTTGTTGGTGAGATAACCTCGGCGTCACCCGATCTTGGGGAGTTCGAGAGTATTGCCATAGCTCGATAACGGATGCTTTTTGAAGGTTGAGGTACACGATTTCGGAGTTTTCTTGGTTATGTGTTGACGGATGGATCTGATTGGATGTAGGGATTGTTAGTTTGGGTGATATATATTGCTTCCCTTGTATCCCCAACACCAGACTGCATAACCAGAAAGTTTCGGGAGTTTTATAGGTGGGAATTCAAGTAGCTCCTAGAATATCTTTCCGGCAGATGCATGATATGAGATTGGGTAAATCTCTATCATATGTATTTGTTCCGGCTTATTTCTGCAAGCCAATCCTTTGTTTTGTTTTGAGTTGTGGTATTTGAGTTGCTTCAATGTCAAGTGTTGATTCAATACCTTTCAAGAGGTGTTCTCATATTTCTATGGAAGTACTAATCCTTTTGATCATCGAGATTGTCATGCCAATTCTTTCCAACCGGTGTGCTTCTCTTCAAGTGGATCCAATCATTTCAACATTTGTGAGATCAATTCTAAGTTTTCTCAACGGTATCCATTTCATCCATCCCCAAGTTGCCTCTGTTTTCCCACCCACCCATCCTTTTTCTTTATGGACTCAGATTTCTTAATCATGTATCCTTTTATTTGTGGGAACTCTCTTCATTCTTTTCTTTCAATGTTCTTATCCGGTGATTTCCCATTAAGATGCTCAATAATTTCAAGTTCATCATCCTTCATTGTTGTTTCTTCTCCGGTGGATCCAATTCAAATTTTCGATATTCATCATATTCCTTTCCTCATTTCTAATGTTTTATTGTGCCGATGCACCCTTTAATCATTCACTTATTCCTATTCATTTGTTCTGGAGTGCTAAAGATATCTCACAAGATTTGTGTTTCCATTCTCAATCCGTTCAAGATATTTCGAGGTTGTTATCTCATTCAAGCCATTTAATTCAACCGGTGCAATCCCCCCTTTCAATCATTTTCAACGGTGTTTTCTTTTGAGTGGGCCCTAACCCACAGGTCTTTTCCCAGGATCTTACCTGACTCTTTGAATTATCAGGAGCGATTCTCAAATTCATTTCCAAGTTTGACATAATAATGAATTTTCATCAGTCACATGCCTTCTCCAAGGTCGTTTTCAAATTCTTTTCATCTTTGGTTCAACCTTTCCTCTTTTAATTCTCCCGGAGTATCTCAATAATTCATGGTGGTTCTCATCATCATTCTCAACATTTGAAGACCGAAGAATGATTTCTCTTAAATCTTGGTCCATTCTCTTGAATATTCATGGTTCTAGCTTCATGCTATCCTCATAATTGTTTTGATTGTGAGAATTCTTTTCAACCATCCGATGCATTTCAGGAGTTGCTTCCTTTCTCGATAATCCGAATGCCATCATTTCTGAATATTACTCATTCTCAACCTTCAACTCTTGTTCTCCAAATCTTACCGGTGCATCGTTCAAATACCCTCTAATCAGTTCATGATCTCTTCATTCTCATGTATCTAAATCCCCTCAAGTATCTTCATTCGTTTTCCAATTCTTCCCGGTGAATTGTGCCTTCGCTACTTTCATTTTCAATTTTATGGTGGTTCGTTCAAGATTTCACTTCCTTCGTTATCATATTAATCCATTCGTTCTTTTCAATCCTACCGGTGGTCCATCAATACATTCTCAAGTTTACGCTATATCTCTCTTAATCCTTTTTCAATGCGAATAAGTAGTATGCCAAATCCGTTGCTTGTCATCAATTAAATTTGATAAAGGATAAGCATACAATAAATCTTATTCTTATTTCCTCGAGGTGACTCAATTCTTTTTATGGAGATTATTCATGATGAATAAATTCTTGATTACAAGTGATTCATCTTTCTTTCCGGAGTTGGTCATCATATCACATTCTCGGTTCGAGAGGCTCCATCTTTCTTTTCGGAGTTCCAAGCTCTCTCAATTATCTCGTCACGAAGCTCCATCTATATCATTGCAAGGCTTTACCTTGTGTTTTCAACTTCTCTTTCTTTTTATCATCCTTTTATTACCGGAGTTCCTCATGTAGGCTCTACATGATGGTTCGTCAAGGATTCCTTTCATTCTTCAATTGTTCTTCAAGATTTCTCTCGAAGTTATGACCCGCCAAGCTATACTCTAAAATAAACATGGTGCTCAACACATGTTTTTTCTAAGGAGTTCAAGTATTCTTCTTTTTGCATTCTGAAATGCAATTCTTTCTACCTTATCTTTTGAGATGGTGTTATATCATTCTTGACAATTTCCATTCATGTTTCATGAGTCACATTTTGTCAAGAATGAGGTATTTTAAATCCATCATTTTCTCTTCGTTCAAGAGATCTTTTCGACCAATCAACTTCTTCGTTGGAGTTATCTTGTGTCAGATTTCACCTAAAGCTCTTCCTTAAGGGTTGTTGCCATTTGTGGTGATTATGCATGACCCAAGCTTGCTCTTTATCCTCTTGATGGAAGAAGTTTTCATATCTTTGGTGCTCTCGATCAAATCAATGGTTTCCATTAGTGGCCGGTTGTCACCTCATAGTCTTGAGATGTTTTCCATAAGCCCACTACAAGCTTATTCTTTTCGTTGTTGGTTTTGCAACAACTCCATTATAACCTTCTTGGAAGGGTGCTTTTCAAATTCAATTGTGGTAGAAGTTGTCTTTTCTTCTCCGTTCTTTTCTTTCCAATGATCTATCTTCTATTCTTTCTTACGGAGGCATGGTGATGTTGCTCTCTTCACTCATCATCTCGAATTGTGAGGATCGTGTTCTTTTCATGCTTATCCATTTAACCGGTGTGTTGTGTCTTCTCTTCAAGTTCTTTTCATCTTATCAAGTTTTACTTCATCTATCAGTTGGAGTGCTGCCCAAATTATATCAATCTTATTTCTTCTCTATCTAGTTTTAACCGGAGGGGTTTCAATATCTATCTTATCACTAAACCTCTTGGTACTCGTCGTATCCCTTGTTCCTCTTTTCTAACAGAGTGTTTTCAACTTTGTTCATCTTTGTTGTTTTCTTTCTTTCATTTTGCTCAACCTCTCAAGGTTCATGGTTTCACTCGTTTGTCGAAGAAGCAACTTAGTTTTACCTCCTCTCTTCCTCTTCCATTTTCTCTCCGGCGCCATCCTAGATCTCGGGACGAGATCCTCTCGTAGTGGTGGAGTGTTGTAACACCCCGGATACAACTTTCCATATTCGTAACCCCAACTCTCGCCTTTTCCGGAGATGTGATATATTATTTTCCTCCGTGGTTGGGTTTTTGTCTTTTGTTTTGCATTTTGTTCATGTCATGCATTTCATCTCATGTCATCATTCGCATTGCATCGGCACTCTATTGCCGTCATGTTATAAAGCTTGCATACGTTCATAGTTGCCGTGTTCCCCTGCCTTCGTCACCGATTCGAGTCCAACCGGGTTTTCGATTCCCTCTTGTCTGACCGTTTGACCCTCTCTGCTCTTTACTCAGACCCCTCGCACGCGGCTGAAAGTTGTCCCGGACCCGACCCGGGCAGTCGTTACCTTTGAGCCCCGTTTCATCCCTTCCCTTCCTTCTCCTGCCTTTCTCTCTGTCTCTCAAATCCCTCTATCGTCTGTCTCGTCTCGCAGGAAGCCCAGAGGAGTTGCGCTCGTCCCCAACGCCGGCAAGCTTGCAGACGCCGTGGATCCTCCTGCCTCACCCTAGGTCCGGCCCCTCCGCCGGATCCCGCCGTCCTATTCCTGTTCTGGGTCTTCCCCGCCTCAAGCTGCGTCGCCCTCGCCGGATAACGCGCCAAGTCCGTCGCCGTCGTCCTGCTTCACGAGGCCGTTCCCCTGCCATGGCGCCTCGGCCTCCTCCTGCCGTGCCAAGACCGTTTCCCCTGACCTGAGGCCGTCGTCCTGGACCGCGCCAAGTCCCTGCCGGCCTCGCGTTGACCTCCTCGCCATGGCTGCTGCCCTTCTGCTGAACCTCGCGCCCGCCACAGCCACTACATCGCCTCTGCATTGAGCGTCACTCGACCCCGTGTTGACCCGTCCCCGCCGCCAAGTCCATCGCCGCCTGAACCTCCCTGCTTCGTCAAGCTCCGCCTCCCTGCACCGAGTCCCTCGCCGGAATGAGCTCGTCCCCGAGCCCTCATCGCCGGCCTCCCCTGCTTGTTTTACATTCTTGAAGCGAGAGCAGCAGCCAGCTCGCCCGATTCATCCGGCGTTGACCGCGCTCAAGGCCCAGCGCGCCCCTCCTGCAGCCTCCCCTCCAATCGGGCCAAGGCCCATGGTGAGGCCACCCCCAGCGCCCCTCCTTTGTTTTTTTTCCAGTTGGGCCAGCCTGCAGTTTTGGCCCGATAGCTTTTTTTCCTGACCTGCGAATTTGTATAATGATTCCAGAAACGGCATATTTACAGATTACCCCCTTTGTTCACGCATCTAATAATTAATTAACCATGCATCGGATTAAAACAAATTATATATGTAAAGTGCTTAGAATTTCATCTAGTTTCATGATATGCCATTTTCATTCCATGTTAAAATGTTTAAAATGTTGTTTGATTAAATTTGCTCAAATGCCATGTTAAAATGATTTATTTCATAACTAAATAACCGTACCTCGGTTTTAAATGTTCTTTATATGTAAATGGGGTAGAAAAATGCCTAGTTTAACATGGTGCACTTTATTTTCCTGTTTAACAACCTTAAAATATGGTTTAGGGCAGAACAGTACCAAATTCGAAATATGGACATGAGGATTTTTCAGAATTATTGTTTGTTGTTTCCGGCCTCATTTAAACTTGCCTAGATAGGTAGTTTTCATATGCTTCACCCCTTGCCATGTTTAATAACCTTTAATATTGTTGGGTAGCATAAACGAGATTAAACTAAATATGTCAATGTGGTGTTTTGTCAATATGCAACTGTTGCATATTGAGCTCCACTTAACTTGTAGTATTGTTTGTGCATTTTGCCATGCCATGCCTCTTTAAACCGGACATGCATCATACTTGTTTGTGCATCATGTCATGTTTATGCTTGTGCATTTACCATGTTGTTTGTTTCTTTCCGGTGTTGCTTCTTAGTTCCGATAATGTTTCGATTGTGAGGATTCGTTCGACTACTCCCGTTCGTCTTCTTCATGGACTCGTTCTTCTTCCTAGCGGGATTTCAGGCAAGATGGCCGCTACCCTGGATCTCACTACTATCATTGCTATGCTAGTTGCTTCGTTCTATCACTATGCTGTGTTACCTATCATTTGCTCTTCAAGCCTCCCAAATTGCCATGAACCTCTAACCTTTGACACCCTTCCTAGCAAACTGTTGTTTGGCTATGTTACCGCTTTGCTCAGCCCCTCTTATAGTGTTGCTAGTTGCAGGTGAAGTTGAAGATTTCTCCATGGTGGACAGGATTATGTTGGGATATCACAATATCTCTTATATTTTTAATGCATCTATATATTTGGTAAAGGGTGGAAGGCTCGGCCTTATGCAGTGTTTTGTTCCTCTTGCCGCCCTAGTTTCCGTCATACCGGTGTTATGTTCCCGGATTTTTGCGTTCCTAGCGGTCGGGTGAATGGGACCCCCTGACGATTCGCTTTGAATAAAACTTGTCCAGCAAGCCCCAACCTTGGTTTTACCATTTGCCTCACCACCACCTATACCCTTCCTTGGGTCGGCCAACCCAAGGGTCATTTTATTTTAGCCCTCCGGGCGATGCTTCTCTAAGTCTGGTCTAAACCGGCAGATGCGGGGCCACCTCGGGGCAACTCGAGGGTTGGTTTTACTCGTGGTGACCTATCCGTGTTGCCGAGAGCGAGATATGTGCAGCTCCTATCGGGATTGTCGGCGCATCGGGCGGCTTTGCTGGTCTTCTTTTACCATTGTCGAAATGTCTTGTAAACCGGGATTCGAGGCCGATCGGGTCTTCTGGGAGAAGGTATATCCCGTTTCTCGCGAGAGCTTATCATGGGCTAAGTTGGGACACCCTGCAGGGTTATAAACTTTTCGAGAGCCGTGCCCATGGTTATGTGGCAGATGGGAATTTGTTAATGTCGGTTGTAGATAACTTGACACCAGATACGAATTAAAACGCATCAACCTCATGTGTAGCCGTGATGGTCTCTTCTCGGCGGAGTCCGGGAAGTGAACATGGTTTCTGTGTTATGATTGACGTAAGTAGGAGCTCAGGATCACCTCTTGATCATTGCTAGCTTCACGACGGTTCCATTTGCTTCTCTTCTCGCTCTTATTTGCGTATGCTAGCCACCATATATGCTTATTCACTGCTGCAACCTCACCACTTATCCTTTCCTTACCCACTAAGCTTTACTAGTCTTGATACCCATGGTAATGGGATTGCTGAGTCCTCGTGGCTCACAGATTACTACAACAACGATTGCGAGTACAGGTTATCACGATGATCATGGCGCGAGAGCGATGTTTGCTTGTTTTGGAGTTCTTCTTCCGCTTCTTCTTGATCGGGGATAGGTTCGGTCGGCAGCTTTGGGCTAGCGAGGTGGATGTCATTTGAGTTTCTGTTTGTGTTTCATCCATAGTTGGATGGTGCTCTTATGTATGATGATGTTGTATTCGTGTGGCATTGTATGCCTCTTGTATATATCCCCATCTATTATGTAATGTTGATGTAATGATATCCACCTTGCAAAAGCGTATCAATATGCGGTTCTATCCTTGGTGGGACCTTCGAGTCTCTTTAGGATAGTATCGCATATTGGGCGTGACAGCTACTCACCAAAGGGGCCATGGGCCAGATCTGGTGCTGGGCTGGACGTAGGTAGGCCGCGGAGCTGGGCTACCATTGACTTGATCGGGAGATCGATCGATGCGGTGTTGAGGTAGAGGGACGTCCTCGTGCACTGCTTGCAGAGGCAGCGCGGGACATGGTGAAGAGCGGCGCAACGGAGCTTGCTACCGGCGAGGCAGGAGGAGGGGAAGCAAAGAAGGCCGCGGGCTCCTGGAAGAAGATGGCAATGGCTTGAAGAGTTTCCCATCGCAGATCGAGGGAGTCAGGCAGCGCTCCGGTTCCTGTGGAGAAGAGGCAGGGAGATGCATTGAGAGAGAAAGTGATCCAGAGGGAAACGACAGGATAAGGAGGAGGCATGGGGCTCGGGGCACTCATCTCCGGCAACGATGGCTCTCCAAATGGCGGCGGTGGTGGCAGGGCTTGACCCGGAGCTCCATCGGGCGACCACGGCTACTCGCTGGACAGCCAACAGATAGAGATGTGAGGCGAGGGAAGAGAGAGAACACGCAGTTGGCGAGAAATGGAGAGGAGAGACGGGATTTTGGAGCTGCTGTTGTGGTGGCGCTCGTGGCTCCGGCATGGAGGCCTCGGGCTGCTCTCAAGCGGGCACGCAGCTGGCTGCTGGCGGTTGCGGGAGCTCAAGGGGATCTCCTGGCCGTTGGATGCATGATCTGGCGGTCAGGATCGACAGGAGGGGCTGGATCGGGTTGGTGGATTGGGGGAAACGAGATTGGAAGGCTGGTGGGTGCGTTGCGGGATCCGAGGGGGTGGCGACGGATGATGGGATGGATGGGACAAGGCTCCTCATTTCTAGGGTCCGGTATGATTATATAGGTAGGGGTTTAGGTGATGGACTATTTGGTTCCTCCGATCGTAATTGGATGGCCCGAGATAATTAGGTTAGGTCGACCAAGTAAGAAACTAGATATGTTTTAGGGATATTTGGGGATGATCCAGACCCATAGGTCACGATTGCCTAGGCTGGGTTCGGGACAGCTTTCGGACGCGCATGAGGGGTTTGACAAAAGGTCATGGAGGCATGTTGTCTTTGATGGGCTCAAGAAGAGAGAGAAGGTCAACAAAGACAAGGAAGAAGCGGCAACTACGAACGACTACAAGTTTTATGAAAACATCGACAGCGGACTACCAATGCTATGCAAATGATGACATGATGAATGCAACAAACAAATAAAACACACGACGACTATGAAATAATTGGAAGGCATCTGGAGCGTCGGTCTCAGGTTGTTATAGACTATTTCTCTCTGTATGCATTAGTAAACAAATCAGTCCATACATGTTTGTGTCAACAATCTCCAAAACAAAGGTAGGCAGATATTGCACCAACAATCTCCCCCTTTTTGGATGATTGTTGACAAAACAGATCGCAAAGAAGAATAGATAATGAATGAAATGAAATGCAAAGGATAATAAAAGATGAGAGATAATTACGAAGATGAACCAAGCTCCCCCTGAAGATATGCATCATTTGAATGCGTAATTAAATCGGACGGAAGCAAAGTGAATCTTCATATGAGTGACATTGACATGTGACTTCATTCTTGACTTCTTTCAATGCACTTGACAATGTCTGAGGTGGTTCCTGTCACACAATGTTAGAAAAGAATTAGATATAAGATATACTTTGAAAGATTTGTGACGAAGGATATAACATGAAGGTTTTCTTAGAACACAATTTGAAATCCACACGAGATGTAAGTTTCGTGCATGTTAGATATTCGGTATCAACATAGCAAGGTCAACAAGAATGTATTGCTCAGACTGGATATGCTTCAGATGTGGTTTTTCCTGGACCAATGATAAAATGAGGAATAATTGCGAGGAAAAAGGACTTTGTCAATCAAATAGATAGCTTTGACATCATAAGAGATTAAGGCTTAGACTGACTTTTTCTTCCTACAAGGTTATATGAAGGATAACAATTATAGCATATCCAACCACAACAAATACAATTCATATAGTACTCAATGTACTTCTCCCATTTGTACTCTCACTCGATGATTTCCTGTCCTCTTTGTAGAGCAAACACTTTCCCTGCATGATAGATAAATATCGAGGATAATCATTGCAAGGGAGAAAACCTTCTCTTTCGACGATACCTGCAATCAGATAGTACGAAGCAAATAACATTGCAGGGGGGTTATTGATACGTCTCCGTCATATCTACTTTTCCTAACGCTTTTCCTCTTGTTTTGGACTCTAATTTGCATGATTTGAATGAAACTAACCTGGACTGACATTGTTTTCAGCAGGACTACCATGGTGTTGATTTTGTGTAGAAATAAAAGTTCTTCGAATGGAAGGAAACTTTGAGAGGAATTTTTATACAATAAAAGAGAATTTCTAGAGCCAAGAACCACCGGTGGGTTGTCCCCACCTAATGGCCCCACAGACCCTGAAACCGACGCTATAAAATCCTATTTTTCCAGATATTTGAAATTTAGTTAAGGGATCATCTTATAATGCTACCGCCATACAAAGCAAAATAAGATGGATAAAGACAAACATCATATGCAATCAAAATATGTGACATGATATGGCCATCATCATCTTGTGCTTTTGATCTCCGTCTACAAAGTATCATCATGATCTCCATCATCACCGGCTTGACACCTTGATCTCCATCGTTGTGTCGTGCTCGTCTCGCCAGCTATTGCTTCTACAACTATCTCTACCGCATAGTGATAAAGTAAAGCAATGTGTTTGCATTTCATACAATAAAGGGACAACCATTATACTCCTGTTGATTGCCGATAACTTTTACCAAACATGATCATCTCATACAATAATGTATATCACATCATGTCTTGACCATATCACATCACAACATGCCCTGCAAAAACAAGTTAGACGTCCTCTACTTTGTTGTTGCAAGTTTTACGTGGTTGCTACGGGCTTCTAGCAAGAACCGTTCTTACCTACAACACAAAACCACAACGGTGATTTATCAAGTTTGCTATTTTAACCTTCAACAAGGACCGGACGCGGTCAAATTCGATTCAACTAAAGTAGGGGAAACAGACACCCGCCAGCCACCTTTATGCAAAACTAGTTGCATGTCTATCAGTGGAACCGGTCTCATGAACGTGGTCATGTAAAGGTTGGTCCGGGCCACTTCATCCAACAATACCGCCAAATCAAATAAGACTTTGGTGGTAAGCAGTATGACGATCACCGCCCACCACTCTTTGTGTTCTACTCGCGCATAGACCTGGCTCGGATGCCATTGTTGAAGAACGTAGCATGTAATTTCGAAAAAATTCATAAGCTCACGCAAGATCTATCTAGGAGATGCATCACAATAAGAGGGGGAGAGTGTGTCTACGTACCCTTGTATACCGTAAGTGGAAGCGTTTGACAACGCGGTTGATGTAGTCGAACTTCTTCGAGCTCCGATCGATCAAGTACCGAACATACGGCACCTCCGAGTTCTGCACACGTTCAGCAGGATGACGACCCTAGCCCTCTTAATCCAGCAAGATGTAGAGGAAGTATATGAGTTCCTTCAGCACGACGGCATGGTGACTGTAATGGTGAAGTGATCCGCGCAGGGATTCGCCTAAGCACCGTGAGAATATGACTGGGGGTGTAAACTGTGGAGGGGGTGCCGCACACGGCTAACAATTAATGTTGTGTGTTCTAGGCGCCCCCTCCCCACATATATATAGGTGGGAGGGGAGGACAGGCAGCCAGGGGGCACCCGAAGTAGGCCGAGTCCTACTTGGGGTCTTCTCCAATTCGGCCTCCCCCTTCCATAGTTGCTGGAGAAGGAAATGGAGGGGGAAGACAGAAGGAAGGGGGGTGAACCCCCTCTTTACCTTCTCCCACTCGGCCTCCTTCCATAGGGGGAGCGCGCCACCCCTTGTGGGTTGGTGTGCTCCCCTCTCATGGCCCATATGGCCCATATCTTCCCTCTGGGATTCCGGTAACTCCTCCGGTACTCCGATATGTACCCGGTACCCTCCGAAACACTTCCAGTTTTCGAATACTATCGTCCTATATATCAATCTTTACCTCTTGACCATTTTGAAACTCCTCGTCATGTCCATGATCACATAACTCATATAATACAATATCGTCATCGAACGTTAAGCGTGCGGACCCTACGGGTTCGAGAACTATGTAGACACGACCAAGACACCTCTCCAGTCAATAAAAAATAGCGGAACCTGGATGCTCATATTGGCTCCTACGTATTCTACGAAGATCTTTATCAGTCGAACCGCTATGACAACATACGTTATTCCCCTTGTCATCGGTATATTACTCGCCCGAGATTCGATCGTCGGTATCTTCATACTTAGTTCAATCTCGTTACCGGCAAGTCACTATACTCGTTCCGTAATACATCGTCTTGCAACTAAATCATTAGTCACTTTGCTTGCAAGGCTTCTTATGATGTGTATTACCGACAGGGCCCAGAGATACCTCTCTGATACTCGGAGTGACAAATCCTAATCTCGATCTATGCCAACCCACCAAACACCTTCGGAGATACATGTAGAGCATCTTTATAATCTCCTAGTTACATTGTGATGTTCGATAGTACACAAGGTATTCTTACGGTATCCGAGAGTTGCATATTCTCATAGTTGAAGGAATATGTAAGACCTTGAAGTATGTCTAGAGGGGGGGTGATTAGACTACTTGACCAATTAAAAACTTAACCTTTTCCCAAATTTTAGAGTTTGGCATATTTTAGCTATCTTAGGACAAGTCAAGCAATCATCACACTATTCAAGCAAGCATGCAAAGAGTATATAGGCAGCGGAAATTAAAGCATGCAACTTGCAAGAAAGTAAAGGGAAGGGTTTGGAGGATTCAAATGCAATTGGAGACATGGATGTTTTTGGCGTGGTTCCGATAGGTGGTGCTATCGTACATCCACGTTGATGGAGACTTCAACCCACGAAGGGTAACGGTTGCGCGAGTCCACGGAGGGCTCCACCCACGAAGGGTCCACGAAGAAGCAACCTTGTCTATCCCACCATGGTCGTCGCCCACGAAGGACTTGCCTCACTAGCGGTAGATCATCACGAAGTAGGCGATCTCCTTGCCCTTACAAACTCCTTGGTTCAACTCCACAATCTTGTCGGAGGCTCCCAAGTGACACCTAGCCAATCTAGGAGACACCACTCTCCAAGAAGTAACAAATTGTGCGTTGATGATGAACTCCTTCTTCTTGTGCTTCAAATGATAGTCTCCCCAACACTCAACTCTCTCTCATAGGTTTTGGATCTGGTGGAAAGAAGATTTGAGTGGAAAGCAACTTGGGGAAGGCTAGAGATCAAGATTCATATGGTAGGAATGGAATATCTTGGCCTCAACACATGAGTAGGTGGTTCTCTCTCGAAATGGTAAGTTGGAAGTGTAGGTTTAGTCGATGGCTCTCTCCATGAATGAAGAGGAGGTGGAGGGGTATATATAGCCTCCACAAAAATCTAACCGTTACACACAATTTACCAAACTCGGTGGGACCGATTCAACAGACTCGGTCGGACCGGTTTAGCAAACCTAGTGACCGTTAGGATTTTTGGTGGGACTGACATGCAACTCGGTGAGACCGATTCGGTTAGGGTTAGGGCATAACGTAATCTCGGTAAGACCGATTACACAAACTCGGTGAGACCGATCTTGGTAATAAGCTTTCTAGAGAGTTGGTCAGGTAAACTCGGTGGGACCGATTTGCTCTTTTCGGTGAGACTGAAATGTTACAAAAGGGAAACAGTGAGTTTACATTGCAATCTCGGTGGGACCGATCGCTCACTTCGGTTAGACCGAAATGTTATGAAGGGAAATAGACAGATTACAATCCCATCTCGGTGAGACCGAGATCCCTATCGGTAAGACCGATTTGCTTAGGGTTTGTGGTAGTGGCTATGACTTTTGAACTCGGTGGCGCCGGATAGAAAGAATCGGTGTGACCGATTTTGGCTTTAGGTTTAGGTCATTTGTGGATGTGAGAAAGTAGCTAAGGGTTTTGGAGCATATCACTAAGCATATGAAGCAAGAGGCTCATTAAGCAACACCTCATCCCTCCTTGATAGTATTGGCTTTTCCTATAGACTCAATGTGATCTTGGATCACTAAAATATAAAATGAAGAGTCTTGAGCTTTTGAGCTTGAGCCAATCCTTTGTCCTTAGTATTTTGAGGGATCCACTTTCATCATCCATGCCATTCCATTCATTGAGCTTTCCTGAAATAATAGTCTTGGAATAGCATTAGCTCAATGAGCTATATGTTGTTATGAATTACCAAAACCACCTAGGGATAGTTGCACTTTCAATCTCCCCCTTTTTGGTAATTGATGACAACATATAGATCAAAGCTTCGACAAATGATAATAAGATTTAACAACATCGTCGCTTTGAGAAGTATGTGATAAGCAAGAGCTCCCCCTAAATTTGTGCATAGTTTAAGATTTGCTTTGGACTGCAACTGCACAACAAATTAGGCTCATGGGTTACTCTTCCATGTCACATACATCTTGGTGGAGCGCTCAAAATAATAAAGATTGAATACATGCACTCATCACCAAGCAAAGTGAATGATCACATAGGATAGATAAGATAATATCATCAAACATGCATAAGTGTAGCTTATGATCAAACACATGATCATCAATGTCTCACAGCATAGTATCTCAAGCACTCAAAAGCAAACAAGTTTAACCACCAAATCAAAATCAAAACAAGAGAGATTTAAAGCAACACACTCTTTCTCTCGAAGCCTATGATCTATACATTTTTCTCCCCCTTTGGCAACAAGTTACCAAAAAGTTGACAGAAAATGCATAGTGCTAGATTGACTCTCAGGCTTGATCTTCAGGTGGTGGTGTCCGGATAACTCCAAGAACGATGGCTTCAGTTGAAGTAGAGGTGCTGGAGTTGATCTTTGGAGCTGGTTGCCTTTGGAGCTGTAGGGGCTGTAGCTGGTGCAGATGATGTTGCTCTAGTGTCTGTCACAGGCACTGCAACTGACCTCTGGGCTCTAGGCACTCTGGCAAACAAATTTGTGGTAGTCTTGCCCTGCCTCTCCTGCATGTCATCCTGCAGCTACTCTACAACTAACTGAATCTCAGTTACTTTGACATCAAGGTCATGGGATTTGAGTTCCATGATTCTTTCCAAGCTCTCCTGATTTTGAGTGAGGGTGGCCAATCCCTTCTCAATCCTCAGTGTTGATACTATCAAGTAACCAAGCTGCTCCTACTTGTTCTTCAAGAAATACTCAGATGCCTCCTCTTGAGTTGGCATCTTGGCAGCCTTCTCCTTCCTTGCCTTCTCCTTCTTCTCTTGAGCATGCACTGATGATGGATAATTCTCATTCATAACAACTTGATTGTCCTCAAAGTCTGGATAAAGTGGAAAATGTTCCTTATCCAATTGATATTTCCCTATGCCCATCTTTGAGTTAATCAACTCCTGAATCTGAGGGGCATATCCACAGCTCCTCTTCTGATCTACTGCTGTCCTCTTAATGGTTTCAATCATAAGGCTCATGACTTTGAACTTCTGTGGCACATCAAACACATGCAACATGTTGATGGCATGCCCTCTGATCATGTTGTGGTCACCAGACTTAGGCAACAGAGTGTGCCTTGGGATCCAATTGATAGTTGGCAGTCCTGACAGAAGGAAGTGGACTGATCCAAACTTATGTGTTTCAACAGCCTTGTCTGGGATCTCCTTGTACATGTGTGCCATGGAATTGTGGTCCATCTTCTTCTTGGCATAAATATCCAGGTCATCTTCATTCTCCTTTGGGGCATTGATCGACTTGCCCATTCCTTAACAGTGGACTGGTACCTTGTACCTTCAGACATCCATACTATCCTACCATCTGGATAGAAGTGTGCTGTGGAGTAGAATTGCATGATAAGTTCATCATTCCAGTTGGTGAGCTTTTGCCCAACAAAATCAGCAACTCCACAAGCAACAAAACTGTCTTGCACTCCAGGATAGTGCTCTTCATTGTCCTTGATGTAGGTCCAGTCGACCCACCTCATATCACATACTATGGGCTTCTTATCCAACAAGATTGTCTCATAGAAGTCCTACTGTTCCTTTGTATGAAACCTGTAATCAACAGCAGTTCTTCTCCTTGAGGCATATGGATCTTCAATCCTCCATATCCTCAACCCTGAGTCCTTCCTGATCCTCATGTCCTCAGCCACAGGATGGGCATCATTGTGGTCCAGTATCACAGGCTTGAGCTTCTTTAGGACCTGTCCTTCTTCATCTTCTTCATCAGCAACACTAGGCCTTTGGGGCCTTGTTCTTCTCAGCAATTGGAATACTCCTGGTATTCCTCTTTGGTCAAGCTTGGCCTTGGGGCAGCTTTGGGTGCTTCCTTGGGCTTAGATGTTGCAGCCCTGATCTAATAGCATCACCCATGAGCTTTGGTGCCTTGGGTGCTGGTGCAGAACCTCTTCTTCCTCTTGAAATCTCTTCTCATAGAGGGCTTTCCAAGGACACAGGCGGTTGTGGTTCTTGCTCTCTTCTTCTTCTTATCTGAGCAGCTTCATCCTCTGATTCGGTGGTAAACTTCATTGTTTCTCCAAGAGGAACTTTATTGGGTTTGGAAGATGTGACTTTCTTTTCAGTGCCTCTTTGGGTTCGATGCATTACGGCACTTGAGTGGACCTTCTAGCCTTGGGCATTGGTGTCCTCTTGGCAGGAACTTTCTTTTTCAGTCCAGGCTTTGTGCTATGTGCTGAGCCATACTCCTTTTTGAGCACTACTTTCTTGGAAGTAGCCTCATCCTCTTCAGCTTTGTAGTCCTCATCCTCTGAGCCTGAAGTTCTCTTCCTCCTTTGCCTGATAGCAGCCTTGGGAAGATTACTTGGAGTGCTTCTGCTGCCTTCATCTGAAGTGCTTGAGGGACTAGTGCCCTTGCTCATGTCAATCTGCTCTTCTGACCTATTCTGGCTATCACTTGTAAGTGCATCTAGTGCCCCTTAGTGATTTTGGTGTATTGAAGACTTATAGGTTAAGTAACTGATGCGTTTGTGAGTGTACACAGGTCTATAAGTCTATGAGGAGTTTGATATTCTGAGAGAAAGTCGACCCTAAAATGAAGTTCTTGAAGACTTTGATATTACGAAGACTTTACGAAGACTTTGAAAGTGAAGAAATTGGTGTGACCACGAAGACTTGATATTCATTCGAGGAATATGAAGCGTGAAGACTTTTGTTTTCGTAGTTTCATTTTCTCTTTCTTGAGTCATAGGAAACACCGTCTTTGTTAAAGGGGTCGAGGAAATACTAAGGAAAAATTTCCATGTGATGCTCAACTCAAAATCCTACACCTACCAATCCCTTGAGTGAAGCCATTGGAAATCTCATACGATTCAGTCAAATTCTTGATGTGAGAGACGCAGTTCTTACGGTCACTAATGACTTTGCTCTGATCGAGGAGTTAGGAATTCGCCGGTCTGAATTGCCTACACAAATGAGGAACATGATAGCCCCGAGGACTTTGAAAGTCAAATTTCCGACCGTTCTTTGTCTTCTTGCGCGCGGACCAAAATATCTTATCCACCTAACGGTCATATCATTGAAGGGCATTTATGTCTTATCATGTCGGGCTGCTCCCTAGGCTATAAATAGCCGCCCCTACAACCACTAGTTGGTTGGCTGCTCGAGAGAACTTGACACTTGTCATTTGAGAGCAACCCATCCTCAGGGACTTTGGCGAAAATCATCAAGTGAGGAAAATCCCAAAACCAAACCCACAAAACCCCAAGTGATTGAGCATCACTTAAGAAATTGATCTGCGTGGATCCGGCGCTTATTACCTTTGAAGACTGTGCTTCTTCCAGACGGTTAGGCTTCAAGGTCTAGAGCATCAAGAGGAATTGTGGATCGCCGAGTGACCAAGTCTGTGAAGGTTTGGAAGTCACTGAAGACTTACCACAGTGATTGGGCGAGGCCTGCGTGGTCTTAGTTCAAGGAGAATACGGTGAGGATGGGTGTCTGAGTTGCGGCTCGAGAGGCGGGTGTCCGGACTGTGTGTCCTCGAGTTTAAATACTCGGCCGCTCCAACCAGACGTATAACCGAGGCAGGAGTTGGGCCTTTACCAAATCATTGTCTTCACCAACTGACCGGTTCTATTTCCTCAACTCATCCATTTCCTCATTACATGTTGCATGTTATTCATATCGTGCTTGAAGACTTTGGTGAAGACTTTCACAAATTCCTCGTTCAATTTCTTGATCATTTTATCTTCATCTTGTTATCCTGTGTTTACGCTTCCTTTACTCTGTCCTAGTCTTCATTTTATCATGCTGACTATGTATGTAATCTGTTATGTTTACCTCTGAGTACTTATTCCGCTGCAATTAGTTCTTCGCTAAGGAATTTCCTCACCGGCAAATTCCTCAGTGAAGAATTTCTCAAAAATCGCCTATTCACCCCCCTCTAGTCGATATAACGCACTTTCAATTGGTATCAGAGCGAGGTACTCCCTTGTTTTGTGTGATTTTGGTTTAACCACCTGGAGTTCTAGTTATGTCGACCGCAGGTATGAAGAAAGTGACATGCCCTATCTTTGACGGTGATGATTATCCCAAGTGGAAGGCCATGATGAAGAAGCGCCTCATGGCAAAGAACAATGAGTGTGGACCGTCACGAGATTGGTCTTCTTGATCTATGCAAGATGGCGAATGATGATGATATTCGCAAGTACACTCGACTTGATCTCATAGCAAAGGATATCATCTGCTCCTGCCTATCCGAGAGACCAATTGGGCGAATTATGCATCTGGGCAATTCAAAGCTCATCTGGGACCGAATCTCGATGTCTATGAAGGTCATCGAACTTGTCATGATCCTGGTTCGAGGACTTCAAGGAATCTCTCAAAGCGATGACTTCGAGCGGAATCATCATTATGCGCATCTTGTCTTATGGCAAACGGTCTTTGAGGTAACGAATGCTCCTCATCCGAGTCTTGTGATGAATCGATAATGATGAATCGACAATGATGAATCTGATGATGACATTGAATCATGCTATACTAAACTCATTTGCGTTGCCACTAAACAACAAGCGGTTTTAGAACAAACACAAGATATGTTAGAAAGAAGTGATAATATGTTGCAAAAAGAAATGGATCGATCAAAAGCATTGGGTGAATGTCTTGAGAGAATTCACTCCAATTTTGGCGCCCTTCAAGATCAGCATAACACCCTCTTGGTGATCATGAAAAGCTTTCTCTTGAAGCTATTCAAAGAAAGCGCGATCTTGAAAAGCTAAGAGTGTGTTATGAAGATCTTGAAGGAGCGCGATTCATTACTAGCTCAACAAATCAGCGCTTCTCGGGAAGAATTTGTTCCTCCATGCTTAAAGTGCATTGAGCGTGAATCGCTAATTCTTCACCAATGTTCAAATGCTTCAACTGTTACAAATTCTTCATCGCCTCTGCTATCACTAATTCCTCATCGAGGACATTGCTAGTATCACTAACAATGCAGGGCTGAAGGAATTGTACATGACGAGCATGTACAAAAGCCTCAAAGGGCATCGACACTTTGTGATGTGCTCAAAAGCAGATCCTCAACAAAACCCTAGGAAAGAGGGTATTGCCTTTGAGAGGAAACGAATGCCGATGGAACATATTGGAAACCGAGCGGTATCCCAAAACCTCATGGGTTCTTTGCAAAGGAGCCTCCATTGATCCATCTAACTTATCCGCTTTACATGTGAATCTCCTCATTCTTCCGATGAGTCATTTGACTCAACTATAAACTGTTCAAAAATCGAATGGTGAAGTATTTGCTAGATATGTTGGCACTAAGCTGCGAGCGGTTCCCCTATGAAGAAAATCTGGGTTCCCAAAAGCTATGTTGAAAGTCTTCAGGTGAATGTCCTCATGACACCACCTGTGAAGAACAGGAACCCCAGATCAAATTCTTCATATGGACCAAACTCTTCATATGGATCCAAGTCCTCATCTGGACCAAATTCTTCACGAGGATCAAATTCCTCAACTGGATCAAAGTCCTCATATGATTATCACCATGCTAACAAATCATCTCGCAGGTAAAGCTAAGGGCTATGAATATGTGCATTATTCTTCAAACCATTATGTTCATAAGTCCTCGAAGAATTACTCTGCCTATTCATATGCTTACCCTAACCCCTCTCATGCTAAGCGAAATGGTTTGGCATCTTTGCCACCTTTCTCACATGGTGCTCGCAGGATGATGAACTCTTTGCCACCCCTACAGATGTGGGTGGTGAAGAAAAAGAACTAATCTCTTCTGCGTCGAGTCTCGGGCGTGCTCTAACGTCTGAAGAATTTCTTTGGGACCCGACAAAATGCACGAAAGGACGCAGCGAATCATGATGAAATGAACCTTCATTTCACACGTCCTCATCTTGCTATATCTGTTTCTTGCTTGATGAAATTCATCGATGAACTTGATATCATATTCTTCACCGATGAAGCATATGAGATTGTAAGTTACACTAATTCATCTGCAGGATGACCAACCCAAAACTCTTGAATGGGTCCTTGATAGTGGATGTACAAATCACATGATGGTGACAAGAATCTATTGATGGATGCTCCTTTATCACCGTCACCTCTGAAGCATATCATATTTGCCGACAAAGGCAAAAGTCGTATTGGGTCTTGGTAAGGTTGCTATCTCTAAGGATAAGCACATGGACAAAGTCATGCTTGTTGAATCCTTAGGATACAATCTCATGTCGATCTCAATGCTTTGTGATCTTGATATGGTTGTTGTCTTTGGCAAATATCATTGTGTTGTGATTATGGAAGTGACAATTCCAAAGTCTTGAAGGCTTTAGGAGAGGAGATCTGATATTGTTGATTTCTCTACAGACCACAACCAGCCATGTGTCTACTTGCAAAAGCTTCGAATAGCTGGCTATGGCATCGACGACTTGGTCATGCAGCATGAGGAATTTGAACACACTTGCGAAGAAGAAGCATGTCATTGGCATTGAGAATGTCAAATTCCTCAAGGATCACTTATGCGAGCATGTGAAGCGGAAAAATGACCAAGGCCAAGCATCCAAATAAGACTATCATGACCACTACCCGTCCATTGAATTGCTTCACATGGACCTCTTGGACCTAATCATTATTCAGCAAATCACTAATGATGCATCTCTATATGGTTTTGTCATTGTTGATGATTATTCTCGATATACATGGGTACACATTGTTACTTACAAACATGAAGTGCGGGAAGTCTTCAAACGATTTTCCTCGAGGGCTTCAACCAACTTTGGTGTGAAGAGCAAGCATATCGAAGTGACAATGGGCCTGAGTTCAAGAATTCTGGTCTTGATACCTATCTTGATGAACTTGGTATTACTCATGAATTATCTGCTCCCTATACTCCTCGGCAAAATGGCGTCGTGGGCGCAAGAACAGAACTCTTGTTGAGATGGCTCGCACTATGCTTGATGAATACAAAACACCTCGGCGTTTTGGATTGATGCAATTGATCTTGCCTGCCACATCATCAGCAGAGTATATCTTCACAAATTCTTCAAGAAGACGCATATGAACTCCTCACTGAGAAGAAACCCAATGTGAGTTATTTCAAAGTCTTGATTGCTAAATGTTGGATTAGAGATCCTCACCACAACTCTAAATTTGCACCAAAAGTACATGAAGGTTTTATGCTTGGTTACGGAAAGGACTCGCACACCTACAGAGTCTTCAACATTGTTCTTCACAAGATTGTTAACACTGTAGATGTGCGGTTCGATGAAACTAATGGCTCGCAAAGAGAGCACCTACCTTCATGTTTAGATGAACCAGCACCAAGATGCTATCAAGCTCAAGGCAACCGAGGATGTCATTCCTCTTGAAGAATCTGCTAAAGAATTCATTCTGTTCGTGAAGAACATCGAGTGATGCACTGAAGAACATGATGAGGAAAATGGTCTTTGAAGAAAATGCTGATCAAAATCCTCGGCGACAACCCACTCATCCACGTGTTGCAAAAGAAGTGCAAGTTGAGAAGATCATCGATGACATCGATTGCACCAGTTCTCTCACCCGCTCAAAAGCTTCACACTTATCTAACTTTTGTGGGCACTATGCTTTTGTCTCTATCTCAGAGCCCACTAAGGTAGATGAAGCATTTACGGGCCGGAGTGGATTCAGGCTATGCAAGAAGAATTACATCGATTCGAGCTGAACAATGTCCGGAATTGGTCAACCGCCCAGATCCTCGCAAGCATAATATCATCGGCACAAAGTGGATCTACCGCAACAAGCAAGATGAAAATGGCCTTGTGGTGAGGAATAAGGCACGACTAGTAGCTCAAGGCTACACACAGTTGAAGGAATTGATTTCGATGAAACTTTTGCACTGTTGCTAGACTTGAGGCTATTCGCATTTTACTTGCCTATGCTAACCATCATGATATCATCTTATATCAAATGGATGTGAAAAGTGCATTCCTCAATGGTAAGCTTGAGGAAGAAGTATATGTTGCTCAACCCCGTGTTTTGAAGATCCCAAGAATCTCGACAAAGTCTTGAGACTAAATAAGGCTCTCTATGGCCTCAAGCAAGCCCCTCGGGCGTGGTATGACACATGAAGGAATTCTTCGTGAAGAATGGCTTCACACCCGTTCACTTGACCCTACTTTATTTACTAAATCATATGATGGTGAACTGTTTGTGTGCCAAATATATGTTGATGATATTATCTTTGGCTGTACTAACCAACGATATAGTGATGAATTTGCCTATATGATGAGTGAAGAATATCAAATGTCTATGATGGGAGAGTTGAAATTCTTCTTAGGTCTTCAAATTAAATCGGCGAGAATGGCATATTCATATCTCAGAGAAATACCTCAAAGATGTCTTGAGGAAATTCGGCATGCAAGATTGCAAAGGCGTCAAAATTCCTATGCCCACAAATGGTCATCTATGCATCGATGAAAATGGTATTGACTTGATCACAAGGTATACCGCTCCATGATTGGTTCTTTATTGTACCTATGTGCATCTAGGCCAGATATAATGCTTAGTGTTTGCATGTGTGCCCGATTTCAAGCTGCACCAAGGAATCACACCATAAGGCTGTGAAGCATATTCTTGATATCTAGCTCACACACCAACACTAGGATTATGGTACCCCAAGGGCTCGCTTTTGATCTCATTGGATATTCGACTCGACTATCTTTGGTGATCGTGTGGACCGCAAGTCAACATCGGCACTTGTCATTTCCTCGGACGATCTTTGGTCCGTTGGTCCTCGAAGAAAGCAATCGGGTATCACCGCCTCTTCTGAAGCTGAATACATTGCTGCTGGCTCATCTTGTGCTCAAGCTGCTTTGGATGAAGCAAACCCTCAAGGACTATGGCGTCAGCGTGAAGAATGTGCCTCTCCTCTGCGACAATGAGAGTGCCATCAAGATTGCTCACAACCCAGTTCAAAGACTCGAAGACTAAGCACATCCAGATTCATCATCATTTTCTTTGTGATCATGTGTTGAAGGTGACATCTCCATCGAGCATGTGAAGATCAAGAACAGTGGCTGATATCTTCACCAAGCCCTTGGATGAGAAGAGATTTAGCAAGTTGCGGTGTGAGCTAAATATCTTAGAATCTTGAATGTTCTTTGAAAAGGACACACATCCTAACCCTTATGCATAATTGATGACTTAGATGTGCAACACATGAAGAAACGTTGTTCCTCAATCAATGAAGAATAACACTCTAAAGTGTGAAGAAATCAATGAAGAATTTGATTCTCGAACCCTCGACAATTGTACGCGATGTATGCGAAATCATCATTCTTATACTGATGATACGCCACCACAAAAGTTGAAAATCTTCAATTTGAGTTTTTCCTCATTTTTGAAATTCCTCAGTTTTTCAAATTCTTCAACTTTGCAAAATCTTCAGCATTTCCGTTGTCTTTCTTCATTGGCTATATATATATATATATATGAGTTTATGTCCTCTACAACATTCACTTATTGCTAATTCTTCAAATTGCGATTTCTGCTAAGTGAATGTGATCGGACCCTTCCCCTCTATGCTATACTCAATCCAATCTATTCACAAATTCTTCATGTGCGTTCTGATTGAAACTCATTCAAAGTCTTCACTGGTCCTTGACAGCTGAAGAAATTGCGAACAACACTTTTAAACAAATCCTATCCAAAATTTTCGGTTTTACCGCTCAAACCGTTCCGCATCCCACGATGTATTAGTTTAATCACCCACGATCTTACATGATCTCATCTGCACAGTACGTGGGTGACACACGTCGCGTGAAGGAGAAAGGGCAGGGGCATGTTCGTCCAAAATCTTCGGGCGAACAGTTTTTCACCATGGCTATAAATACCCATTTACCCTCCTCACTTCATTTACTCCGCTCGATCGCTGTCTCTCGCTCGAGCTTCCCTCAAACCCTAGCGCCGCCGCTACTCCATCGCCGCCGGTGAGGAAAAGCTTCACTGCCTCGACCTCATCGCCGTCGTACTCGCGCCGGTCGCGGAAATCTTCACTCCGCCGCCGCTGTAGTCGTCTTCCTTTGCCAAGTTAGGGCGTGGGAGATCTAACGTGACGAACTTCTCTCAGTTCATCTCTGTTAAATCGTGTTCTTGATTCGGTTAATTAAAAGTCACTTTTATTACTCGCGTTGATTCTCAAATCTTTACGAAAATCTTCAAAGGTGTTTTTACTCTTCAAAATCTTCACATATGAACACCTCACACACTATATGTTCTTGATTTATCTCCTAAGCATTCATTTCTTCAAGATTCCTCAATTGTGCGGATTTTCAATCTGCACAACTCGAACCTAAGGCGAAACACTTAGTGAAATTCCTCAAGGCTCAACTGGTCAAATTCCTCAAAACTTGCTTCTTTTGAAAAATCTTACGAGAACGATATGACCTCTCCAAATTCCTCGCACCTACACTCTGCTCACAGTACTCATGTCCGCTTTGAATCACTAGGTTCTCATCAACTTAACTCATTTGTAGCGTTCCTTGAAGAAAAACTGCATACTTCTTGAGTGCTCTATTGTTCAAATTCCTCACCAAGAAAATGGCGAAGGCAAGAGACCGCAGAAGGGAGGAAAGAAACCGGAAGTCATGACGCCTTTGAGATTCTGAGGAAATATACAAAGACTCTCGCACACCGATGAATCCAAGTTTGGCAAGGAAACCAAGAACCAGCGCAAAGTGCGCATACAGAGGATAGAAAGGAGATGGGCACGAGAATGGCGAGAATACCGCTATGTCACTCCTAAGTACATGAGGAAATTCGCTCTGAATCCTCCATGCCCAAGAGCTCCTTTGGCACCTGGCCAAATCGCAGATCCCACTAGCATCAAGAGTGGTGAAGACTTTCCTGAAGAATGGTTCAGGCGCCAAGCCAAATTGGCAAGACAGGCCAAGGAGGCAGTGAGGAAATTCAATGAGGATACTGCTGCTGCTGCTGCTGCTGAGCCCTCGGTCAAGCCGAGGAAATCCATGCCAAAGAAGCCTGCACGCAAGCCAAGTGCTTCACCGTCAGCGCCCTCACGGCCCAGTTCCTCAGCCGCGCCCTCACGGCAAATTCCTCAAACTGCTGCTGCTCATGCAAAATCCTCAGCAGCTCCCTCCAAGTCCTCAACACCAGTGCATCTTGCTACTTGTCAAAGGACTCAAGGCTTCTCAATTGCTTCTGGTGTCTCAGCAAGTTCCTCAGCTGCACCAATGTCCTCAACAGGCCCCACTCTGCTGAAGACAAAAGCAACTGCTGGACGTGGTCCTCGGCCAAGTCCAAAGAAGAAACATGTTGCATTCAACGTTCCCTCTGATGATGAAGCCTCTGATGAAGAACTTGAAGAAATCATCAGAGACAGACTGACCAAGGCCGCTAGAGCCAAAAGAACAAGTGTGCCTCTGCTTTTGGATCCGAAGAAGATCCTTGACTACATTGACCTGTGGCATCATGAAAGTGCAACTAATCCCCGGGTGGTTTTGGTAGTTAATAACAACATATATATCATTGAACTAATCATTTCTTGAGAATATTTCAGAAAGTTCAGTGATATGGGTATGGCAATGACTGATGATGTGGACCCCTCAAAATGCTAAGGAAAACATTGGCAAAAGCTCAAGACTCTATTTTTGGTTTAGTGATCCAAGATCACATTGAGTCCATAGGAAAGCCAATACTATTAAAAGGGGATGAGGTTATGATGATGATCTGGTTGCTCAAAGTGCTTAGTGATTTATCTCTCAAACTATCAGCAATCTTTCATTCCAACATAAACCCATAAGTAATCTCGGTCCCACCAATTCCATAAACTCAGTCACACCGAGATGAACCACCTCAGCCATATACCCAAACCCTAAGAATTTCGGATTTTCCGATTCCAAACTCGGTCAACCGAAACTGGTGTTGCCAAGCTTCAGAACCTACAGACTCAAATCGGTGTCACCGAGATGAGAAAGTCGGTCCCACCGAGATTGGCAAACCCTAGACTTTGGAAGAATCGGACTAACCGAGATTGTATTTTCGGTCCCACCGAAAATCCCAACGTTCACAAGATTTGAACTTTCGGTCTCACCGAGTTGTCAACTTCGGTCTGACCGAGATTGGTCAAATGTGTGTAACGGTTGGATTTTGTGTGGAGGCTATAAATACCCTCCACCTCCTCTTCATTAGTGGAGAGAGCCATCGAAAGAACTACCACTCCTACCTTACATTTCGAGAAGAAAACTACCTACCCTTGTGTTGAGATCAAGTTGCTCCACTCCCACCATATGAAACTTGATTTCTAGCCTTCCCAAGTTGCTTTCCACTCAATCCTTTCTTCCACCACAGCCAAATCAGTGAGGAGAGTTGAGTGTTGGGGAGATTATCATTTGAAGCACAAGAGCAAGGAGTTCATCATCACCAACACCATCTATTACCTTTTGGAGGTGGTGCCTCCTAGATTGGTTAGGTGTCGCTTGGGAGCCTCCGTCAAGATGTGGAGTTGAACCAAGAAGTTTGTAAGGGCAAGGAGATCGCCTACTTCGTGAAGATCTACCCCGAGTAAGGCTAGTCCTCCGTGGACGTAGGCCATGATGGCATAGACAAGGTTGCTTCTTCGTGGACCCTTCGTGGGTGGAGCCCTCCGTGGACTCTCGCAGCCGTTACCCTCCGTGGGTTGAAGTCTCCATCAACGTGGATTGACGATAGCACCACCTATCGGAACCACGAGAAAAATCTCCGTGTCTCCAAATTGCGTTTGCTCTTCTCCACCTCTTATTTACTACATGTGCAATTTACTTTCCGCTGCCATAACTCTAGAATTGCATGTGTAGGGTGATACTTGACTTGGTCATCATTGTAAACTTGCTAAAAACTTGCCCTAATCAAAAGGCTAAACTTTTAAGTTGTCAAGTAGTCTAATCACCCCCCCTCTAGACATACTTCCGATCCTACAAGTGGTATCAGAGCTTTGGTCTCCATTGGATTGGTTTCCATTGCATTGGACTCCATAAGCTTGGTTTCACAACCTAGGAGAGTATGGCGTCTAGTGAGGGTAATTTCAGTAGAGGTCCTTACTTTGATGGTTCAAATTTTGCTAGTTGGAAGCATAAAATGAAAATGCATATTCTTGGACATAACCTGCCGCATGGGGCATTATTTGTGTTGGCTTGCAAGGTGAGTTCTTGAGGAAGGAAAAGTTCGGATCACGAAGCTCTGCGGATGAGTTGCGGATGTTCTGTAACAATGCTCAAGCTTGTGACATTCTCTTCAATGCTTTGTGTCCCGAGGAGTTCATCAAGATCAGCCGTCTTGAGAATGCAAAAGAGATTTGGGATACTTTGGTCGAAATGCACGAAGGTACCGAGTCCGTGAAGGAATCAAAGCTAGATGTTCTTCAAGGTCAGCTTGACAAGTTCAAGATGAAGGAAGGTGAAGGAGTCGCTGAAATGTACTCTAGGCTTGCTCTCATCACCAATGAGATGGCAGGCTTAGGAAGCGAAGAAATGACCGACCGATTCATCATCAAGAAGATTCTCAGAGCCTTGGACGGAAAGTATGACACCGTGTGCACTTTGATCCAAATGATGCCAAACTACAAAGATCTCAAGCCTACCGAAGTCATTGGAAGAATTGTTGCTCATGAGATGACACTTAAAGATAAGGAAGAGCTTCACAACAAGTCAAGTGGTGCTTACAAAGCTGCAGTTGAAGCTCCCACAACCTCAAGTGACAAGCTAGTTTCCAATGAAGAGATAAGCCTAATGGTGAAGAACTTCAACAAATTCTACAAGAGTAGAAGCAAGGAAAGAAGCTCAAAGTCTAGATCATATGATGAAAAGAGATCTTCTAGTCGTGATCGAAACTGCTACAATTGTGGAAGACCCGGACACTACTCAAATGAGTGTTCGACTCCCCACAAGAGAAGAGAAGAATCTCCAAGAAGAAGAAGCTCAAGAGAAGAGTCGCCTCGAAAAGAGAGAAGGAGTAGAGATGATCGTTATGAGCGAAGATCCTCTCGGAGAAGCAAGGATTCGGAAAGGAAAGACAAGTCATCAAGGAGCTACACAAGAAGAAAACATCAAGCTCATGTTGGTGAATGGGTTTCGGCTCCGACTCAGACAATCACTCGAAAGAAGCTATCACTCCAACTCCGAATCTGATCAAGATGAAGGTGTTGCCGGTCTTGCTCTCGTGTCCTCCAACTCCAACTCCTATGACATATTTGATTCACCAAATGAGGGAATTGGAAGATGCTTCATGGCAAAAGGCCCCAAGGTATCACACCCTGAGTTTATTGACTTTGATAGTGATGAGGATGACTTGCTTGGTGAAGATGAGCTTTTACATGACAAATCTAGCAAGCTTAGTAATGATGAACATGCTAATAGTCTTTATAGTCGAGAAGAGTCGAATGACAATGCTATGAAGGAGATTGAGCGTCTAACTAAAGAACTAAACACTCTTAAGTTAGCTCATGAAACAACTCAAGAAGATCATAGAGAGCTCCTAAGATCTCATGAGAAGCTACGCTCGAGAAGCTCAATCTAGAGCAAGAACATGAGTTTCTAAAAGCTATCAATGACGATCTTGAAAGAAGAGTTCTTCATATCTTGCCAAACGACTTCTCTTGTCTAATTTCTTGCCACCTATTAAAACTAAGCATGACAAGCATAAGAAAAATTCTTCATCTAGTAGTAACAATAATCATGCTAAATCAAATGTTGTTACTTCTAGTAATTCTCTTGATTCCACTAACAATGTTTCAAGCCAAGTTTCACTTGAGCAAGAAAATAGTCTATTGAAAGGGATTATAGAGAAAGGTGTCTACAAGAGTCTTGCCGGAAGCAAGAGCTTTGAGGAAATTGTTTGCAAGCAAGGAAGACACCGGAAGAATCAAGGAATTGGTTTTGAGCGAAAGTTCAACGCCGAGGGTGTTGAATGGGAAGAAGGTCAATATCCCACTCCAAAGTTTGTTTCTCAAGAGGAGAAGTATGATCCTACTTCTTTCAACAAGGAACAAGCTCAAGATGACCTTCCACCACAAGACCACAAGCTAAAAGGCAAGGACAAGCTTCAAGAGGAGATTGATGCATTCATTGAAGCACCCAAGGCCATGGTCAAGTGGGTTCCCAAGGCAACGTCAAGTTCTACTTCGACAAGATCAGCAACTACCCCAAGGATTCCCATCAAGATGATGTGGATCCCGAAGAAGAAGAACTAGAGAGTTCTTGAGGGTGACTCCGCCAACATACTTCACTCACATTCATTTTGGCAAAGAACTTGTGCAATCAACTTCCACATCTTGCACTAGTTCATGGAGTCACAAACCCTCATGTTGGTAAGTCAAGGGACAAGGTAATCATTGCTTTCATGGACATCATCTATTGTGTACTTCAATCTATGTCCATGGATATCCTTGTTTGTTCCTTGTGGGACTAACCCATGTAGGTATTGAAAGTGCCCAATCCAAAGGATTGCTCCCAACTCTTGATGATCTTCATCAACATTGAGCATCCACATCTTCAACATCTACATGAAGTCTTCAACGACAACCCAAGGTTAGTTTGACCCTTTAAAAGGGTTCTCACATCAAGGGGAGCTTTGCTCTAAAGAAATGAGCTAAAGCATCTTCAAATGATGTGAACACATTAATGCTTTATGGAAAAGTGGTAACCCCACTTGTGCTTAAACGATGAGTATGACCTATGATCAAATGTTCTCATTTGACTCCTAAGTCAATATACTCATATATAGATGACCTAGTCATCGCCAAATTGTGTGCTAGTAGCTAGTGTTTTGTTTGTGCATGTTTGACACATATTTTATTTGCTATCTTATTGTGTGAGCATGTTGGATGCATGATTTTATCCATTCGAGGACATCCATTTGTTGCATTGGTCTTTTGGATTTCTCTTTTTGACCAAATGGATGGACAAGAATGCCTAAGTTCCTCACCTAGCTATCTATGCTTTCTTGTCTCAAACTCTATTCATGCTTATATCACAAACTTTGAACAAGACTTTTTCTTGACGCACCGAGTGAGGAGCACTCGAGCCACCGATCCGTCAAAAGCCTAACTTCCAAAACCTTCTAAGTACTTTCGGTCAAACCAATATACTCAAATCGGACGAGACCAAATTACTTGGATTGATCTAGGTTTTCACCTCGGTGAAACCGAGTTACAAATTTCGCGTGATCGAAGTGAGTAATCGCACGCAGCTTAACCATCTCGGTCCACCGAAGTTTTCCAACTCGGTCCCACCGACAACAAGGGTATATATACCCGAGGACAGCGCTTGATTACTTCTTCAAAACGCCTCGCCCTCAAACCCTTCGCTTGCCGTCGCCGTGGTCTTGGATCGTCTCCGCCGTCGCTTTGTGCGCCCTCGCCATGGTCTCCATCGCCGTCAACGGTCAATCTTGTCGCGCCGTTGCCGCTGTAGTGAAGCTCCACCAGATTGGGTGAGTTTCATCCCTCTCGTGCTTCAACCTCTGATTCAATGCACGATAGGTTTTTCCTAGCTTCTTGCCAAGATTGAAATCTTCCTATCCAGCAGACTAGATCATAGAACAAAATTCGAGTGAAAATTTTAGGGTTAGGTTTCCGCCGAACACATCTCGGTGTGACCAATTCTACATTCTCGGATTGACCGATTTGGCCTCTGGTCATTGCACTGCACTTTTCGGTTAAACCGAGTTGTGCAAATCGATAAGACCGAAGTGAGGATTTAGTGAAACCCTAGTGCTCTCGGCTAGACCGAAACCCATTTCGGTCCAACCGAAAGTGGTGTGTATGGTCTGTTTAGGCACTTGGATTCACGAATTTTAGACTCGGTCGACCAAATGCATTCTGTGAAAACCTAAAACTAATGTTTAAACTCATTCTTTTGCAAAATCCTCTGCGGTTTGTGATAACTCTTCTATTCTGCCTATACCTATTCTTTTCACAGGTTGTCGGTCATATCCGATGCAAGTGACAGCGAACAGTCTCCGAATCACCAGTTGAGATTCCAGGCGATTACAAGTCCCAAGCAAGCAGTTTTTCAGATGATGGAGAGAGGAGCACTCCAAGTGGATTGCCTCCACTGCCACCAGGGCCGGAAGAAGAGGAATTCGATGAGGAGGATTCGACTTTGTTGCGAGATGAGGAGATAACTTCAAAGCCTAAGAGGAAAGTGGTTGCCAAGGACTATCAAGGGCAACATACCAAGAAAGGCACCAGCAAGGTAAAGAAATCCACAGCTTGCAAAGAAGCTGAGCATGGATGAAGAAACCTCCAAAGAAGATCAAGAAAACTTCCAAGAGGAAGAGGCTAGTTCATGAAGAAGTCGATGATGATGACTCGATGAGGAAGCACCCCAGCCTCCTCGAAGCAAAAGTTGATGGGATGCCATCGAGGCAGGAGCACCCACAAAATCTAAGCCATCAGCTCCAAAGAAAGGCAGCCCAAGCCAAACCTGCTGCCAAGCCAAAGAAAACTGTGAGAAACATACCGCTTCAGAGAAGAAGAAGGACAATGTGCCACTGCTGAATCGATGAAGAGGCACATGTTTTGTGAAGCTCGATGAAATTGCCTGTTCATAATGATGCTCATCCTCGAGCTGAAAATATGAAGGAAAGGAAGGACAAAGGTCTCGGGCTAAGGAGGCAAGTTGATCCATATGCCACCAGAGAAGGACAGCTGTTGACTCTAGATTCCACACTAGAGAGCAACAAGATTTCTATGAGATGCTGCTCATGGATAAGAAGCCAATTGTTGCCGACACCGATATGTAGACCGGGATTACATCGACGAGTGAAGAGCACAGAGACTATTTCCCACATGTGCATGAGAGCTTCACCGCATGTGGAGTTGCTGAGTTTGTTGGTCGAAATGATCGCTTGGAATGATGAGATGATCATGCGCTTCTATGCCACAAAGACATTTTTATCCAGATGGCGTAATTGTATGGATGATGAAGGACGTAGATTCTCCTCAACTGTTGAGGAATGGAGAGCGTTCTTGAATGCACCAAAGATCAAGGGATGATGATGTTGATGTCTATGGCATTCCAAAGAAGAATCACGAGTCTATGAAGAACATGTACAATGAGGTACCAGACAAGGATGTTGAGATATGGAAGCTTGGATCAGTTTATCATCTTCAGGCAGGTCTCCCAACCACTAACACCATTCTGAGGCATACTTTGATGCCCAAGTCAGGAGACCACCGCATGATAAGAGGCTATTCTATCAACATGCTGCACATTCTGGATCAGAAGACACCTTTTAAGGTGATGGACCTGATAGTAGAGACTATCAAGAGGACAGCAGCAGACCAGAAGAGGTCATGTGGGTTTGCTCCGCATATTAAGATGCTCATTAATGCCAAGTTTGGCACGGACACCTACCGTTGGATAGACCCCACTTGCCACCGCAGCTTTGAACATGAAGATAATGAAGTTGTGATGACCGAGGATGCTCCCACATCTGTTGAAGGACACGCTAAGTCTGAAGCTGCCAAACAAGCTAAAGCTGAGAAGGAAGCAGCAAAAAGCCCAAGAGCGTTGGAGAACAACTTCTTGAAGCCACTCGAGAGAATTGAACTACGCTTGCCAAGCATAGTGCAGCCTCGGGAGAGTCTTGAGAGGATAGTTGAAGATAAGTTCCATGCTCTGGATGTCAAGTCGATCAAGTGCAGTCACCGTCAACAAGCTTGAGGCGACATTGAGGAAGCAAAAAGGAGAAGGCAGAGCTCATGAAGGAGATGGAAGGTGATATGGTCCAGATGACTATGAGCAGCCTGCTCCAAAGGCCCACAAAGCCCAGATCACCGCTATTCCCGTGATGACCCTGTGGCTACTACATCAAGACCTCCCACAGCTCCATCGGTTCCAAAGCACCAGCTCCAGTGTCCACTCCTCCAGCTCCACAGACTTCAGCAGAAGCTTTTGCAGATGCAGCTATCTCCACTCCATCGACGCAGACAGGAGCCGCCAGCAGAGTCCCTAGTGACGATTAGCTCTATACCTTCGAACTTTTGGTAACTTGTTGCCAAAGGGGAGAAATTGTATAGATCATAGGACTTCGAGAGAGAGTGCTCGTTTTTGCTCTTTCGTTTGCGGTTTTCCTTGAGATACTTTTGAGTTCTTGAGACATTTCGTGTGTTTGATACTCGTTTGCTCTATCTTGATGAGTGCTTGATCATACTATGCTTAATGTGTGCTTAATGCTTATCATATTCTATTCACACCTTGTATGATCACTTACTCATGTCTTGGTGATTGGGTGCATGCTATTCATTCTTATCATTTTGTGCGCTCCACCAAGATGTATGTGACATGGAAGAGTGACCCATGATCCTAATCGATTGTGCATTTGCATTCAAACGCAAATCTTAAATAATGCACAAATTTAGGGGGAGCTCTTTCTTATCACATACTTCTCAAAGCGACGATGTTATTCATTGATTATATCATTTGTCGAAGCTTTGATCTATATGTTGTCATCAATTACCAAAAAGGGGGAGATTGAAAGTGCAACTAATCCCCGGGTGGTTTTGGTAGTTAATAACAACATATATATCATTGAACTAATCATTTCTTGAGAATATTTCAGAAAGTTCAAGATATGGGTATGGCAATGACCGATGATGTGGACCCTCAAAATGCTAAGGAAAACATTGGCAAAAGCTCAAGACTCTATTTTTGGTTTAGTGATCCAAGATCACATTGAGTCCATAGGAAAGCCAATACTATTAAAAGGGATGAGGTTATGATGATGATCTGTTTGCTCAAAGTGCTTAGTGATTTATCTCTCAAACTATCGCAATCTTTCATTCCAACATAAACCCATAAGTAATCTCGGTCCCACCGATTCCATAAACTCACCACACCGAGATGAACCACCTCAGCCATATACCCAAACCCTAAGAATTTCGGATTTTCCGATTCCAAACTCGGTCATACCGAATTGGTGTTGCCAAGCTTCAGAACCTTCAGACTCAAATCGGTGTCACCGAGATGAGAAAGTCGGTCCCACCGAGATTGGCAAACCCTAGACTTTGGAAGAATCGGACTAACCGAGATTGTATTTTCGGTCCCACGAAAATCCCAACGCTCACAAGATTTGAACTTTCGGTCTCACCGAGTTGTCAACTTCGGTCCGACCGAGATTGGTCAAATGTGTGTAGCGGTTGGATTTTGTGTGGAGGCTATAAATACCCTCCACCTCCTCTTCATTCGTGGAGAGAGCCATCGAAAAGAACTACCACTCCTACCTTACATTTCGAGAAGAAAACTACCTACCCTTGTGTTGAGATCAAGTTGCTCCACTCCCACCATATGAAACTTGATTTCTAGCCTTCCCAAGTTGCTTTCCACTCAATCCTTTCTTCCACCACAGCCAAATCAGTGAGGAGAGTTGAGTGTTGGGGAGATTATCATTTGAAGCACAAGAGCAAGGAGTTCATCATCACCAACACCGTCTATTACCTTTTGGAGGGTGGTGCCTCCTAGATTGGTTAGGTGTCGCTTGGGAGCCTCCGTCAAGATGTGGAGTTGAACCAAGAAGTTTGTAAGGGCAAGGAGATCGCCTACTTCGTGAAGATCTACCCGAGTAAGGCTAGTCCTCCGTGGGCGTGAGCCATGATGGCATAGACAAGGTTGCTTCTTCGTGGACCCTTCGTGGGTGGAGCCCTCCGTGGACTCTCGCAGCCGTTACCCTCCATGGGTTGAAGTCTCCATCAACGTGGATTGACGATAGCACCACCTATCGGAACCATGAGAAAAATCTCCGTGTCTCCAAATTGCGTTTGCTCTTCTCCACCTCTTATTTACTACATGTGCAATTTACTTTCCGCTGCCATAACTCTAGAATTGCATGTGTAGGGTGATACTTGACTTGGTCATCATTGTAAACTTGCTAAAAACTTGCCCTAATCAAAAGGCTAAACTTTTAAGTTGTCAAGTAGTCTAATCACCCCCCCTCTAGACATACTTCCGATCCTACACATCAGGATCCACACACTCCTCTTCCGGATCTGCCACTGACTCCTGGTCAAAGTCATATGCTGAACCATTTCATCTCTGAAGAGAAATGGAAATTTGAAAAGGCTCGTGAATTGAAGAGAGCAAAAGCCAGAAAGGAGAAGCTTCTGAGGAAAAACATCATCAACTTGACTCCTGAAGAACTTCTTAAAGCTCAATCAGAAATCCAAGCACTCAGCAAGGATTTTGATGCTTACAATGCTGACTAGCAAGGAGCCAAGGTGAGATTTGTCACTCTGACGAAGAAAATGTCAATTGTTGCAGCTCGATCGCAACAAGAAAATCCTCAGGCTGAAGAATCTGCTCAGCACTCTTTGAAAGAACATGCCAAGATCGCTGATGACTTTCAACATGCTGATGAAAACACAAGTTCCGTGGCTGATGACTCCATTCCAATTTCTTTGAAGAAATTCCTGGGGCATCCACTAGTGGTGCGCTGAAGAATCTGAAGGAAACAGAACAATCGCACTGGGCCAGTGCTCAAGAAACTGTACCACAATCCTCGGCTCCTCCTGCGCCAACACCAACTCCAATTCTTCCTTCGCCTATGAAGTGAAGAAGACCAAGGCTGCGAACGAGCTGCAGTGAAGAAAAGGAAGGCATCACCAAGGTCCAAATTCTTGACTGCGAAGAAAATGAAGCCAATGACCAGCTCGATTGAAAATCCTATCGATGCCATTCCCATTTCCTCCATGTCATCCAAGGAAATTGTTCCCTTTGGAGAAGAATACACGATCCCAAGCGGATCAGATGAAGAAAATCAATCTGTTGCTACTTCAGAACAGCTTGATGAAGAAATTGAAGTGGAAGCTTTCCCTTCAACTCCTGTTGTTTCCTCACCCGTGCCTCAGTTCACAGCTGAAGAGGCAGGTGTTGAGGAAATTGAAAAGAAGATGAAGACGTGGATATTGGGTGCACTACACCTGTGATGAACGATGACTTTTGGGAAAGTCAGCACCCCAATACTCCTCTCTTCACTCCGCTTCAACAAGTTCCTCAGTCACCGGCTACTACTGTTCAAATGGGCTCTGAAGAAACTCATCCCACATCGTCATCAACGAAGAGATTCCAGCCACTAGCGCTGAAGAACCCATCTTGATCCTCAAACCGCACAAGGAGAGGAACCAGAAATTCCTCAGCCTGAAGAACCTGAGCTCGCGATTCCAGAGGTTGTGCTACAAATCACTGATATTCCTCTGCCCAAGCCAAAGAATCCGTTCTCAAGCAAGCAAAAATTCAAGGCTGAAGACTTCTTTTCTGAGCATGTGTTCTTCACCGCTTTCAATCCTTATGACTCTGCTTTCGATGAGGAAAAGACGCTCGACTCCTACACAAGCAAATTTCTATTCCTCGCTATTTAACAAGGACAAGATTTTCGACCATGAGCATATTCCTCATGTGGACATGGAATCACTGCCGTGCTTGAGCGATTACTCCGTGTTCTTCACGATGCAAATACTGCTGAATTTCTGCACCGATATATGTGGATCGGAATGAAGAACTCATTCTTCGCCTATGCCACCTCGCACATCACCGAGATGCTAAAGACATCAACTCATGGGTTCTGGATTGGATGACTGAAAATACTCACTACAAGGCACCAAAGAATGAATTGCTTCGTGTCCTTCCTCTTGATCCTCCCCATGAATCTGCTCGTTGCCTCTACAATGAATGTGAGCTGTCGATCACTTTATGCAAGTGCTTATGAAGCCATTGAAGCCAAAGTGAAGCCCCTCGAACCAAATTCCTCGTCAAGGATTTGTTTGTATGTGCCTCGGATGTGTATAGAATCTTGACGAAGACAATGAGTCCAATCAAAGGCCACGACTCAAATGACGAAGACGTCGTTGGCATCATGAAGAACATGCTTTTCAATATCATTCATGGCGTTCCGTCAACTTCCATGATTTCTTCATGAGGACTCGCCAATATTGCAATGTCACCTTTTGAGCTGAAGCCATATCGCCTTGGATCATGAGATTCATAAGGGCAAGATCTACACCGAACTATAAGGTGACACTCAACCATGGCAGCTTCCTCGCCGCCGATTGAAGTCCTCAGCGACCAATTTCATCATCGATGACAAGGGCAAGGCAGCAGTTGTAATTGATGAAGGCACTCGTCCATTGGATGGTCAGTTTCGCAAAGCTGCATCTTACTCCACCAATGACGATTCTGCTACGCATGACACTGCCGCAAATACCTCAACCAAGCAACAGCCTCAAGCCACAGCACCCAGTGTGATGACTGATCGTGAGTTACTCCTCAGTCTTCATCAGAAGGTTGATCGCAATCAGAAATGGGTCAAGCGCCAATTTGCTGCAATTCTTCACAATATGACCTCAACGCATAATGTAGTGAAGAAAAACCAGTACTACCTTCATGAAACCCTCAACCGCACCTGGGCTGTTCTTAATCATGTCTATTCCGCGGAAGAATTGAAGACTATGGGTCTTCGTGAAGCTTATGACTGGTCTGCACCACCTCCAAGAAATTCAAGAGAGTCAAAGTTCTGATTTGGTGGCTGTTCTTATTCTTCATCGCTGGCCCGATGAATATGAAGCTTTGGAAGACATCTGCGGCAGGCCCTACTTCAACAACCAACCCCGACAACGCCGGCGCTCCTCCATCAACTTGAATATCTTGAGGCGTTAGTCCTCGCCGATCCTTTTGGTCATTTGATGACAAAGGGGAGAAATCTGAGTTAGTCTTCAAGCGGGTTTATACTATGGGCGTTTTTATTAAGTTACAACTCTCGTTCTTCCGAAACTTTTATTGGATCGAGTTGTAATCTTAAATCCGATGGTGCCCTGATACTTTTGAACGGTGCATTGTGCTGACTTTGCACTGTGCTCTGATACTCTTGATCGTGCTTCTGATGCTCTGATTTTGATACGTGTTATGCTCTGATGCTTTTGAAGCACTAAGCTCTGAATGTGATATTTGAGCTCTGATACTTTTGATGTGCTATTCTGCATGCTTATTCCTCGTTAAATATCATTGTACGCATGCTGAATCTCATCAGGCACCATATTTCATCATGCATTTCAAATTCTTCATAGTATATATATCAAATGCGTGTATGAATTACAAGATATAGGGGGAGTTCTCCATGATTCAATTCTTCAAATGTGCACTGCCTCAAAAGCAAATTCCTCATTATGCACATATTCAGGGGGCGTTCTTCTATATCTTGCAATCAAATTCCTCAATATCAGTATTTACACCTCATATGTTTATCCCCGTTGAAAACTTAACCTATGTTGTCATCAATCACCAAAAAGGGGGAGATTGTAAGTGCATCTACTGCCCCTTAGTGATTTTGGTGTATTGAAGACTAATAGGTTAAGTAACCGATGCGTTTGTGAGTGTACACAGGTCTATAAGTCTATGAGGAGTTTGATATTTACAGAGAAAGTCGACCCCTAAAAATGAAGTTCTTCAACTGAAGACTTTGATATTCTGAAGACTTTCTAAAGACTTTGAAAGTGAAGAAATTGGTGTGACCACGAAGACTTGATATTCATTCGAGGAATATGAAGCGTGAAGACTTTTGTTTTCGTAGTTTCATTTTCTCTTTCTTGAGTCATAGGAAACACCGTACTGTTAAAGGGGGTTGAGGAAATACTAAGGAAAAATTTCCATGTGATGCTCAACTCAAAATCCTACACCTACCAATCCCTTGAGTGAAGCCATTGGAAATCTCATACGATTCACCAAATTCTTTAGTGACAGAGACGCAGTTCTTACAGTCACCGATGACTTTGCTCGATCGAGGAGTTAGGAATTCGCCAGTGCGAATTGCCTACACAGTGAGGAACATGATAGCCCTGAGGACTTTGAAAGTCAAATATCCGACCGTTGATGTGCTGCGCGCCGGCGGACCAAAATATCTTATCCACCTAACGGTCATATCATTGAAGGGCATTTATGTCTTATCATGTCGGGCTGCTCCTAGGCTATAAATAGCCGCCCCTACAACCACTAGTTGGTTGGCTGCTCCGAAGAACTTGACACTTGTCATTTGAGAGCAACCCATCCTCCGAGGACTTTGAGCGAAAATCATCAAGTGAGGAAAATCCCAAAACCAAACAAACAAAACCCCAAGTGATTGAGCATCACTGAAGAAATTGATCCTGCGTGGATCCGATGCTTGTTACTTTTGAAGATTGTGCTTCTTCCAGACAGTTAGGCGTCAAGGTCAAGAGCATCCAAGAGGATTTGTGGATCGCCGAGTGACCAAGTCTGTGAAGGTTTGGAAGTCACTTGAAGACTTACCACGAGTGATTGGACGAGGCCTGCGTGGTCTTAGTTCAAGGAGAATACGGTGAGGACTGGGTGTCCTGAGTTGTGGCTCGAGAGGCGGGTGTCCGGATGTGTGTCCTCGAGTTTAAATACTCACCGCTCCAACCAGACGTATAACCGAGACAAAGAGTTGAACTGGTTTACCAAATCATTGTCTTCACCAACTGACTGGTTCTATTTCCTCAACTCATCCATTTCCTCATTCTATGTAGTATGTTGTTCATATCTGTGCTTGAAGACTTTGACTGAAGACTTTCACAAATTCCTCAGTTCAATTTCTTCAGTCTGTTTGTCTTCATCTTGTTATCCCGTGTTTACGCTTCCTGTACTCTGTTCTAGTCTTCATGTTATCATGCTGACTATGTATGTAATCTGTTATGTTTACCTCTGAGTACTTATTCCGCTGCAATTAGTTCTTCGCTAAGGAATTTCCTCACCGGCAAATTCCTCAGTGAAGAATTTCTCAAAAATCGCCTATTCACCCCCCTCTAGTCAATATAACGCACTTTCAGACAGTATGGAAGAGTGAGTGCTTTGGAAACTGCCAAGCTAATCTGGGATAGGCTGTCCAAAGTAAATGAAGGAGTCTCAACTCAGCGTGACTCTCGAGTTGATGTTCTTCGGAATCTCTTCAACCGCTTCAAAAGACTCGACAACGAAAATGTCCAACAAACTTTCGATCGTCTCGCTGACATTTCAAATGAGCTTCAAGCCCTCGATGCCACTGACATCACTGATCATGAAGTTGTGAAGAAACTGCTAAGATCGCTTGATTCCTCATTTGATACTCTGGGACTGATGATACAAGAGCGTGCTGACTACAAGTCACTTGATCCTGCTGATATCCTCGAAAGGCTTAACACTCACGAGTTCCAGCTTGCTGAAAAGAGAGATCTCTATGGCTCAAACTATGGCAAACCACGTGCCCTAAAGGCTAAGGTTGTGTCTGACTCTGAATGTGAGGATTCTGGTAGTAGCCTTGGTGATCCTGAAGAACTGAGCCAGGATCTAGCTCTCCTTGTGAAAAAATTCCAGAAATTCACAAGACGTGGTCGCATTGGAAAACCCTCAAGGGGAAGTGATTCTTCATCCAGTGACTACAAGAGAAGACTTAGCCACAAATGCAAGAAGCCTGGTCACTATATTCAAGATTGTCCTCAGTGGGAAAAGGAAATGAAGAAGAAGAAATACAAGGACTACAGTTCTGATGAAATGAAGAAGAAGAAGAAATCATCAAAATCCTCGTCTTCAAAACCATCAAAGTCTTCATCTCACAAGAAGGGCAGCTCCAAGAAAGCTCGGGCATTCAATGGCAAGGAAATGGACTCAAGCTGAATCGAGGAAAATGATGAAGAGGAGGAGTCCAAGAATCTGAGTGCGTGTGGCGAGTCGGCGTTACTCTTGCTTTCGTCGACAAGTCCATCTTCAACATCAAGAAACTGATTCCACCGACAAGCCCGATGAAGATAATGATGGCTACGCCCCACCTATTGCTTCATGGCAAAAGCAGCTAAGGTACTCAAATACAACTCCTCTGATTCTAGTGAAAATGAATCTGATGAGGATCTTAAGCCTAGCTACTCTAAACTTGCTAAAATTGCTGTGAAACAATAACGGGCTCTTGAAAAGATTCAAAACATGCTAGATAAAAGTGATGATATGTTGGGTGAAGAAATGGATCGCACTAAAGCCCTGACTGAAAATCTTCAGAGACTTCAGTCTAAGTATGATAACCTTCAAGGTCATCATAACTCCCTCTTGTCTAATCATGAGAAACTTTCTTATGAATTTCTTCAAGAAAAGCAAGACAATGAGAAGCTTTCTCTTGAAGCTATTCAAAGAAAGGCAGATCTTGAAAAGCTAAGAGTGTGTTATGAAGATCTTGAAAGGAGCGCGATTCATTACTAGCTCAACAAATCAGCGCTTCTCGTGAAGAATTTGTTCCTCCATGCTTAAAGTGCATTGAGCGTGAATCGCTAATTCTTCACCAATGTTCAAATGCTTCAAATGTTACAAATTCTTCATCTGCCTCTGCTATCACTAATTCCTCATCGAGGACATTGCTAGTATCACTAACAATGCAGGGCTGAAGGAATTGTACATGACAGCATGTACAAAAGCCTCAAAGGGCATCGACACTTTGTGATGTGCTCAAAAGCAGATCCTCAACAAAACCCTAGGAAAGAGGGTATTGCCTTTGAGAGGAAACTCAATGCCGATGGAACATATTGGAAACCCGAGCGGTATCCCAAAACCTCATGGGTTGTTTGCAAAGGACCTCCATTGATCCATCTAACTTATCTGGCTTTACATGTGAATCTCCTCATTCTTCCGATGAGTCATTTGACTCAACTATAAACTGTTCAAAAATCGAAATGGTGAAGTATTTGCTAGATATGTTGGCACTAAGCTGCAGAACGGTTCCCCTATGAAGAAAATCTGGGTTCCCAAAAGCTATGTTGAAAGTCTTGGTGAATGTCCTCATGACACCACACGTGAAGAACAGAACCCCAGATCAAATTCTTCATATGGACCAAACTCTTCATATGGATCCAAGTCCTCATCTGGACCAAATTCTTCACGAGGATCAAATTCCTCAAGCTGGATCAAAGTCCTCATATGATTATCACCATGCTAACAAATCTGTCTCATGAGGTAAAGCTAAGGGCTATGAATATGTGCATTATTCTTCAAACCATTATGTTCATAAGTCCTCGAAGAATTACTCGCCTATTCATATGCTTACCCTAACCCCTCTCATGCTAAGCGAAATGGTTTGGCATCTTTGCCACCTTTCTCACATGGTGCTCGCAGGATGATGAACTCTTTGCCACCCCTCCGGATGTGGGTGGTGAAGAAAAGAACTAATCTCTTCTGCAGTCAGTCTCCGGGCGTGCTCTAACGTCTGAAGAATTTGTTTGGGGACGACAAAATGCTCGAAAGGGCGCTTGGCGAATCATGATGAAATGAACCTTCATTTCACACGTCCTCATCTTGCTATATCTGCTCTCGCTTGATGAAATTCATCGATGAACTTGATATCATATTCTTCACCGATGAAGCATATGAGATTGTAAGTTACACTAATTCATCTGCAGGATGACCAACCCAAAACTCTTGAATGGGTCCTTGATAGTGGATGTACAAATCACATGACTGGTGACAAGAATCTATTGATGGATGCTCCTTTATCACCGTCACCTCTGAAGCATATCATATTTGCTGACAAAGGCAAAAGTCAGGTATTGGGTCTTGGTAAGGTTGCTATCTCTAAGGATAAGCACATGGACAAAGTCATGCTTGTTGAATCCTTAGGATACAATCTCATGTCAGTCTCAATGCTTTGTGATCTTGATATGGTTGTTGTCTTTGGCAAATATCGCTGTGTTGTGATTATGGAAGCTGACAATTCCAAAGTCTTCGAAGGCTTTAGGAGAGGAGATCTATATATTGTTGATTTCTCTACAGGACCACAACCAGCCATGTGTCTACTTGCAAAAGCTTCAGAAGGCTGGCTATGGCATCGACGACTTGGTCATGCAGGCATGAGGAATTTGAACACGCTTGCGAAGAAGAAGCATGTCATTGGCATTGAGAATGTCAAATTCCTCAAGGATCACTTATGCGGAGCATGTGAAGCCGGAAAAATGACCAAGGCCAAGCATCCAAATAAGACTATCATGACCACTACCGTCCATTGAATTGCTTCACATGGACCACTTCGGACCTAATCATTATTCAGCTGTCACTAATGATGCATCTCTATATGGTTTTGTCATTGTTGATGATTATTCTCGATATACATGGGTACACATTGTTACTTAAAAACATGAAGTGCAGGAAGTCTTCAAGCGATTTTCCTCGAGGGCTTCAACCAACTTTGGTGTGAAGATCAAGCATATCGAAGTGACAATGGGCCCGAGTTCAAGAATTCTGGTCTTGATACCTATCTTGATGAACTTGGTATTACTCATGAATTATCTGCTCCCTATACTCCTCGGCAAAATGGCGTCGTGGGCGCAAGAACGTAACTCTTGTTGAGATGGCTCACACTATGCTTGATGAATACAAAACGCCTCGGCGTTTTGGATTGATGCAATTGATACCGCTGCCACATCATCAACAGTATATCTTCACAAATTCTTCAAGAAGACTGCATATGAACTCCTCAACGACAAGAAACCCAATGTGAGTTATTTCAAAGTCTTGATTGCTAAATGTTGGATTAGAGATCCTCACCACAACTCTAAATTTGCACCAAAAGCACATGAAGGTTTTATGCTTGGTTACGGAAGGACTCAGCACACCTCTGAGTCTTCAACATTGTTCTTCACAAGATTGTTGACCTTTGTAGATGTGCGGTTTGATGAAACTAATGGCTCGCAAAGAGAGCACCTACCTTCATGTTAGATGAACCAGCACCAAGATGCTATCAAGCTCAAGGCAACCGAGGATGTCATTCCCTCTTCAAGAATCTGCTAAAGAATTCATTCCTGTTCGTGAAGAACATCGAGCTGATGCACCTAAAGAACATGATGAGGAAAATGGTGCTGAAGAAAATGCTGATCAAAATCCTCAGCGACAACCCACTCATCCACGTGTTGCAAAAGAAGTGCAAGTTGAGAAGATCATCGATGACATCGATTGCACTAGGTCCTCTCACCGCTCAAAAGCTTCACACTTATCTAACTTTTGTGGGCACTATGCTTTTGTCTCTATCTCGAGCCCACTAAGGTAGATGAAGCATTTACGGGCCGAGTGGATTCAGGCTATGCAAGAAGAATTACATCGATTCGAGCTGAACAATGTCCGGAATTGGTCAACCGCCCGGATCCTCGCAATCATAATATCATCGGCACAAAGTGGATCTACCGCAACAAGCAAGATGAAAATGGCCTTGTGGTGAGGAATAAGGCACGACTAGTAGCTCAAGGCTACACACAGGTTGAAGGAATTGATTTCGATGAAACTTTTGCACTGTTGCTAGACTTGAGGCTATTCGATTTTACTTGCCTATGCTAACCATCATGATATCATCTTATATCAAATGGATGTGAAAAGTGCATTCCTCAATGGTAAGCTTGAGGAAGAAGTATATGTTGCTCAACCCCGAGGTTTTGAAGATCCCAAGAATCCTGACAAAGTCTTGAGACTAAATAAGGCTCTCTATGGCCTCAAGCAAGCCCCTCGGCGTGGTATGACACATTGAAGGAATTCTTCGTGAAGAATGGCTTCACACCAGTTCACTTGACCCTACTTTATTTACTAAATCATATGATGGTGAACTGTTTGTGTGCCAAATATATGTTGATGATATTATCTTTGGCTGTACTAACCAATGATATAGTGATGAATTTGCCTATATGATGAGTGAAGAATATCAAATGTCTATGATGGGAGAGTTGAAATTCTTCTTAGGTCTTCAAATTAAATCAGCAAGAATGGCATATTCATATCTCAGAGAAATACCTCAAAGATGTCTTGAGGAAATTCGCATGCAAGATTGCAAAGGCGTCAAAATTCCTATGCCCACAAATGGTCATCTATGCACTAATGAAAATGGTATTGACTTGATCACAAGGTATACCGCTCCATGATTGGTTCTTTATTGTACCTATGTGCATCTAGGCGGATATAATGCTTAGTGTTTGCATGTGTGCCCGATTTCAAGCTGCACCAAGGAATCACACCATAAGGCTGTGAAGCATATTCTTGATATCTAGCTCACACACCAACACTAGGATTATGGTACCCCAAGGGCTCTGCTTTTGATCTCATTGGATATTCTCGACTCGACTATCTTTGGTGATCGTGTGTACCGCAAGTCAACATCCGCACTTGTCATTTCCTCGGACGATCTTTGGTCCATTGGTCCTCGAAGAAACAGAACTGTATCACCGCTTCATCTCTTCTGAAGCTCAATACATTGCTGCTGGCTCATGTTGTGCTCAAGCTGCTTTGGATGAAGCAAACCCTCAAGGACTATGGCGTCAACGTGAAGAATGGGCCTCTCCTCTGCGACAATGAGAGTGCCATCAAGATTGCTCACAACCCGCCAGCACTCGAAGACTAAGCACATCCAGATTCGCCATCATTTTCTTCGTGATCATGTGTTGAAGGGTGACATCTCCATCGAGCATGTGAAGATCAAGAACAGTGGCTGATATCTTCACCAAGCCCTTGGATGAGAAGAGATTTAGCAAGTTGCGGTGTGAGCTAAATATCTTAGAATCTTGAATGTTCTTTGAAAAGGACACACATCCTAACCCTTATGCATAATTGATGACTTAGATGTGCAACACATGAAGAAACGTTGTTCCTCAATCAATGAAGAATAACACTCTAAAGTGTGAAGAAATCAATGAAGAATTTGATTCTCGTAACCCTCGACAATTATACGCGGTGTCTGAAATCATCATTCTTATACGATGAGCTACGCCACCACAAAAGTTGAAAATCTTCAATTTGAGTTTTTCCTCATTTTGAAATTCCTCGCTTTTTCAAATTCTTCAACTTTGCAAAATCTTCAGCATTTCAGTCGTCTTTCTTCATTGGCTATATATATATATATATGTGAGTTTATGTCCTCTACAACATTCACTTATTGCTAATTCTTCAAACTGCGATTTCTGCTAAGTGAATGTGATCGGACCCTTCCCCTCTATGCTATACTCAATCCAATCTATTCACAAATTCTTCATGTGCGTTCTGATTGAAACTCGTTCAAAGTCTTCACTGGTCCTTGACAGCTGAAGAAATTGCGAACGACACTTTTAAACAAATCTTATCCAAAATTTTCGGTTTTACCGCTCAAACCGTTCCGCATCCCACGATGTATTAGTTTAATCACCCACGATCTTACGATCTCATCTCGCACAATGCGTGGGTGACACACGTCGCGTGAAGGAGAAAGGGCGAGGGCATGTTAGTCCAAAATCTTGAGCGAACAGTTTTTCACCGTGGCTATAGATACCCTTTACCTCCTCACTTCATTTACTCCGCTTCGATCGCTGTCTCTCGCTCGAGCTTCCTCAAACCCTAAGCGCCGCCGCTACTCCATCGCCGCCCGGTGAGGAAAAGCTTCACCCTCGACCTCATCGCCGTCGTACTTTCGCCGGTCGCGAAATCTTCACTCCGCCGCCGCCGTAGTCGTCTTCCTCTGCCAAGTTAGGGCGTGGGAGATCTAACGTGATTTAACTTCTCTACAGTTCATCTCTGTTCGTCGTGTTCTTCAATTCGGGTAATTAAAAGTCACTTTTATTACTCGCGTTGATTCTCAAATCTTTCTGAAAATCTTCAAAGGTGTTTTTACTCTTCAAAATTTTCACATATGAACACCTCACACACTATATGTTCTTGATTTATCTCCCTAAGCATTCATTTCTTCAAGATTCCTCAATTGTGCGGATTTTCAATCTGTACAACTCTGGAACCTAAGACGAAACGCTTAGTGAAATTCCTCAAGGCTCAACTGGTCAAATTCCTCAAAACTTGCTTCTTTTGAAAAATCTTCTTAGAACGCATATGACCTCTCCAAATTCCTCGCACCTACACTCTGCTCATAGGTACTCATGTCATTCTTTGAATCACTAGGTTCTCATCAACTTAACTCATTTGCAGCGTTCCTTGAAGAAAAACTGCATACTTCTTGAGTGCTCTATTGTTCAAATTCCTCACCAAGAATATGGCGTAAGGCAAGAGACCGCAGAAGGGAGGAAAGAAACCGAAGTCATGATCTGCTTTTGAGATTCTGAGGAAATATACAAAGACTATCGCACACCGATGAATCCAAGTTTGGCAAGGAAACCAAGAACCAGCGCAAAGTGCGATCTGAGAGGATAGAAAGGAGATGGGCACGAGAATGGCGAGAATACCGCTATGTCACTCCTAAGTACATGAGGAAATTCACTCTGAATCCTCCATGCCCAAGAGCTCCTTTGGCACCTGGCCAAATCGCAGATCCCACTAGCATCAAGAGTGGTGAAGACTTTCCTGAAGAATGGTCCAGGCACCAAGCCAAATTGGCAAGACAGGCCAAGGAGGCAGTGAGGAAATTCAATGAGGATTCTGCTGCTGCTGCCGCTGCTGAGCCCTCGGTCAAGCCGAGGAAATCAATGCCAAAGAAGCCTGCACGCAAGCCAAGTGCTTCACCGTCAGCGCCCTCACGGTCCAGTTCCTCAGCCGCGCCCTCACGGCAAATTCCTCAGACTGCTGCTGCTCATGCAAAATCCTCAGCAGCTCCCTCCAAGTCCTCAACACCTGTGAATCTGTCTACTTGTCAAAGGACTCAGGGTTTCTCAATTGCTTCTGGTGTTTCAACAAGTTCCTCAGCTGCACCAATGTCCTCAACAGGCCCCACTCTGCTGAAGACAAAAGCAACTGCTGGACGCGGTCCTCGGCCAAGTCTAAAGAAGAAACAGGTTGCATTTGACGTTCCCTCTGATGATGAAGCCTCTGATGAAGAACTTGAAGAAATCATCAGAGACAGACTGACCAAGGCCGCTAGAGCCAAAAGAACAAGTGTGCCTCGCTTTTGGATCCAAGAAGATCCTTGACTTCATTGACTGTGGCATCGGGATCCACACTCCTCTTCCGGATCTCGCCATCGACTCTGGTCAAAGTCATATCTTGAACCATTTCATCTCTCAAGAGAAATGGAAATTTGAAAAGGCTCGTGAATTGAAGAGAGCAAAAGCCGAAAGGAGAAGCTTCGAGGAAAAACATCATCAACTTGACTCTGAAGAACTTCTTAAAGCTCAATCAAAATCCAAGCACTCGGCAAGGATTTTGATGCTTACAATCTTGACCGGCAAGGAGCCAAGGTGAGATTTGTCACTCGACGAAGAAAATGTCAACTGCTGCAGCTCCATCGCAACAAGAAAATCCTCGGTGAAGAATCTGCTCACCTCTTTGAAGAACATGCCAAGATCGCTGATGACTTTCAGCGTCTTGATGAAAACACAAGTTCCGTGGCTGATGACTCCATTCCATTTCTTGAAGAAATTCCTGTGGCATCCACTAGTGGTGCGCTGAAGAATCTGAAGGAAGCAGGCAACTGCACCGGTTGTGCTCAAGAAACTGTACCACATTCCTCGGCTCCTCCTGCGCCAACACCAACTCCAATTCTTCCTTCGCCTATGAAGTGAAGAAGACCAAAGGCTGCGAACGAGCTGCGATGAAGAAAAGGAAGGCATCACCAAGCGTCAAATTCTTGACTGCGGAGAAAATGAAGCCAATGACCAGCTCGATTGAAAATCCTATCGATGCCATTCCCATTTCCTCCATGTCATCCAAGGAAATTGTTCCTTTGGAGAAGAATACACGATCCCAAGCGGATCGGATGAAGAAAATCAATCTGTTGCTACTTGAACAGCTTGATGAAGAAATTGAAGTGGAAGCTTTCCTTCAACTCTGTTGTTTCCTCACCCGTGCCTCGGTTCACACCAAGAGGCAGGTGTTGAGGAAATTGAAAAGAAGATGAAGACGTGGATATTGGGTGCACTACACCTGTGATGAGCGATGACTTTTGGGAAAGTCAAGCACCCCAATACTCCTCTCTTCACTCCGCTTCAACAAGTTCCTCGATCACCGGATACTACTGCTCAAATGGGCTCAAGAAACTCATTCCACATCGTCATCAACGAAGAGATTCCAGCCACTAGCTGAAGAACCCATCTTGATCCTCAAACTGCACAAGGAGAGGAACCAGAAATTCCTCAGCCTGAAGAACCTGAGCTCGCGATTCCAGAGGTTGTGCTGCAAATCACTGATATTCCTCTGCCCAAGCCAAAGAATCCGTTCTCAAGCAAGCAAAAATTCAAGGCTGAAGACTTCTTTTCTGAGCACGTGTTCTTCACTGCTTTCAATCCTTATGACTCTGCTCGAATGAGGAAAAGACGCTTCTGGACTCCTACACAAGCAAATTTCTATTCCTCAATGCTATTTGACAAGGACAAGATCTTCGACCATGAGCATATTCCTCATGTGGACATGGAATCACTGCCGTGCTTCGAGCCAGTACTCCGTGTTCTTCACGATGCAGGGCTGCTGAATTTCTGCACTGATATATGTGACTGGAATGAAGAACTCATTCTTCAGTTCTATGCCACCCTGCACATCACCGAGATCTTTGAAGACATCAACTCATGGGTTCGGATTGGATGACTGAAAATACTCACTACAAGGCACCAAAGAACTGAATTGCTTCGTGTCCTTCCTCTTGATCCTCCCCATGAATCTGCTCGTTGCCTCTACAATGAGCGTGAGTGTCGATCACTTTATGCAAGTGCTTATGAAGCCATTGAAGCCAGGCCAAGCCCTCGAACCAAATTCCTCGTCAAGGATTTGTTGTATGTGCCTCGGACCGTGTATAGAATCTTGACGAAGACAATGAGTACAATCAAAGGCCACGACTCAAATGACGAAGACGTCGTTGGCATCATGAAGAACATGCTTTTCAATATCATTCATGGCGTTCCGTCAACTTCCATGATTTCTTCATGAGGACTCTGGCCAATATTGCAATGTCACCTTTTGAGCTGAAGCCATATCGCCTTGGATCATGAGATTCATAAGGGCAAGATCTTCACTGAACTATAAAGCTGACACTCTGAACCATGGCAGCTTCCTGCCGCCCATTGAAGTCCTCAGCGACCAATTTCATCATCGATGACAAGGGCAAGGCAGCAGCTGTAATTGATGAAGGCACTCGTCCATTGGATGGTCGGTTTAGCAAAGCTGCATCTTACTCCACCAATGACGATTACGCTCGCGCATGACACCGCCGCAAATACCTCAACCAAGCAACAGCCTCAAGCCACGGCACCGGGGTGATGACCGATCGTGAGTTACTCCTCGGTCTTCATCGGAAGGTTGATCGCAATCGAAAATGGGTCAAGCGCCAATTTGCTGCAATTCTTCACAATATGACCTCAACGCATAATGCGGTGAAGAAAACCAAGACTACCTTCATGAAACCCTCAACCGCACTGGCTGTTCTTAATCATGTCTATTCCATGCGAAGAATTGAAGACTATGGGTCTTCAAGAAGCTTATGACTGATCGCACCACCTCGAAGAAATTCAAGAGAGTCAAAGTTCTGATTTGGTGGCGGTTCTTATTCTTCATCGCTAAACCGATGAATATGAAGATTTGGAAGACAAAGCGGCAGGCCCTACTTCAACAACCAACCCGACAACGCCGGGCGCTCCTCCATCAACTTGAATATCTTGAGGCGTTAGTCCTCGGTTTGATCCTTTTGGTCATTTGATGACAAAGGGGGAGAAATCTGAGTTAGTCTTCAAGCGGGTTTATACTATGGGCGTTTTTATTAAGTTACAACTCTCGTTCTTCCGAAATTTTTATTGGATCAAGTTGTAATCTTAAATCCGATGGTGCCCTGATACTTTTGAACGGTGCATTATGCTGACTTTGCACTGTGCTCTGATACTCTTGATCGTGCTTCTGATGCTCGATTTTGATCGTATTATGCTCGATGCTTTTGAAGCACTAAGCTCGAATGTGATATTTGAGCTCGATACTTTTGATGTGCTATTCGCATGCTTATTCCTCGTTAAATATCATTGTCCGCATCTTTGAATCTCATCGAGCACCATATTTCATCATGCATTTCAAATTCTTCATAGTATATATATCAAATCGTGTATGAATTACAAGATATAGGGGAGTTCTCCATGATTCAATTCTTCAAATGTGCACTGCCTCAAAAGCAAATTCCTCATTATGCACATATTCAGGGGCGTTCTTCTATATCTTGCAATCAAATTCCTCAATATCAGATTTACACCTCATATGTTTATCCCGTTGAAAACTTAACCTATGTTGTCATCAATCACCAAAAGGGGAGATTGTAAGTGCATCTACTGCCCTTAGTGATTTTGGTGTATTGAAGACTAATAGGTTAAGTAACCGATGCGTTGTGAGTGTACACAGGTCTATAAGTCTATGAGGAGTTTGATATTTACAGAGAAAGTCGACCCTAAAATGAAGTTCTTCAACTGAAGACTTTGATATTCGAAGACTTTACAAGACTTTGAAAGTGAAGAAATTGGTGTGACCATGAAGACTTGATATTCATTCGAGGAATATGAAGCGTGAAGACTTTTGTTTTCGTAGTTTCATTTTCTCTTTCTTGATCATAGGAAACACCGTCTTCGTTAAAGGGGTCGAGGAAATACTAAGGAAAAATTTCCATGTGATGCTCAACTCAAAATCCTACACCTACCAATCCCTTGAGTGAAGCCATTGGAAATCTCATACGATTCACTCAAATTCTTGATGTGATGAGACGCAGTTCTTACAGTCACCGATGACTTTGCTCGATCGAGGAGTTAGGAATTCGCCATCTGAATTGCCTACACAATGAGGAACGTGATAGCCCCGAGGACTTTGAAAGTCAAATTTCCGACCGTTGTTGTCTTGCTTGGCGGCGGACCAAAATATCTTATCCACCTAACGGTCATATCATTGAAGGGCATTTATGTCTTATCATGTCGGGCTGCTCCTAGGCTATAAATAGCCGCCCCTACAACCACTAGTTGGTTGGCTGCTCGAGAGAACTTGACACTTGTTATTTGAGAGCAACCCATCCTCCGAGGACTTTGAGCGAAAATCATCAAGTGAGGAAAATCCCAAAACCAAACCCACAAAACCCCAAGTGATTGAGCATCATCAAGAAATTGATCCTCGTGGATCCGACGCTTGTTACCTTTGAAGACTGTGCTTCTTCCGCACGGTTAGGCGTCAAGGTCTAGAGCATCCAAGAGGAATTGTGGATCACCGAGTGACCAAGTCTGTGAAGGTTTGGAAGTCACCAAGACTTACCACGAGTGATTGGACGAGGCCTGCGTGGTCTTAGTTCAAGGAGAATACGGTGAGGATGGGTGTCTGAGTTGCGGCTCGAGATCGGGTGTCCGGACTATGTGTCCTCGAGTTTAAATACTCACCCGCTCAACCAGACGTATAACCGAGACAGCAGTTGGGCTGGTTTACCAAATCATTGTCTTCACCAACCGACCGGTTCTATTTCCTCAACTCATCCATTTCCTCATTCTGTGTTGCATGTTGTTCATATCTATGCTTGAAGACTTTGACTGAAGACTTTCACAAATTCCTCAGTTCAATTTCTTCAGTCTGTTTGTCTTCATCTTGTTATCCTGTGTTTACCCTTCCTGTACTTTGTTCTAGTCTTCATTTTATCATGCTGACTATGTATGTAATCTGTTATGTTTACCTCTGAGTACTTATTCCGCTGCAATTAGTTCTTCGCTAAGGAATTTCCCCACCGGCAAATTCCTCAGTGAAGAATTTCTCAAAAATTGCCTATTCACCCCCCCTCTAGTCGATATAACGCACTTTCATCACTCTGGTCTGACATGCTGCAAACACTGACTGCTGACCCTGTGAAGAGTTATAGATGAGATAGAATGGATGAGCATCACAAAATGCAGAGATTTTTGCAAAAGAATGATTCAAAAATTTAGTTTTAGTTTTCCACAAAAAGCATTTCGAATCAACCAATTTTCAAACTCGGTGATACCGAAGCAGTTTTGGAACCTAAACTGATGAGCTCGGTTGGACCGAGTCACAGTTTGGTGGCACCGAGACTGCTAGGGTTTCACAAAGTCCTAAAATCGGTCTCACCGATTAGCAATTCTCGGTCAGACCGAGAGTTACTAGTGCAATGGCATAAGCCAAATCGGTGGAACCGAGTTTTTCAACTCGGTGGGTCCGAGATGGTTTCGGCGGAAACCTAGCCCTAAAATTTCGAATCTCATCTACTCTACGGACTGCATTGACTGGATAGGAGTGTTTCAATCATGGCAACAATCAATAAGAACTCAATGTGCTAGGAATCGGACGAGGATAGCACAGTGATCGAGTCCATACCCTAGCTTGGCGATGAACTCGTTACGGCGGCAACAGCGGGGGCGAAATCCGTTGACAGCGTCGGAGACCAGCGACAGGAGGCGGATGGCGACGAGGAGACAATCCGGAGACCTTCGAGGCAGAGCGAGCTATTGTGCGGGCGAAAGGGTTCGGAGAAATTTCCAAAATTTTGCCCGTGACTATATATAGCCCGACCCTGTCGGTGTGACCGAGTGGAACAACTCGGTGGCACCGAGATGCATAACTTTGTACAGTTACAGCAACTTGGTGGGACCGAAAAGTTCAAATCGGTTGCACCGAGATTGAAAACTTAGATCGACTTAATGATCTTGGTAGGACCGAAATGGAGGAATCGGTCAGACCGAGAATCACAAAGAAGTTTTGGAAGTTTAAGTCTATGACGAATCGGGGACTCCGAGTGCTCCTCACACAGAGTGGTTCGAATCTAACTTGATCAAATTTTTTGATGTAGCATGAATAGAGTTTGAGACGAGAAAAGCATAGATAGCTAGAGAAGGTTCTTAGGCATTCTTGTCCATCCACTTGGCAAAAAGAAAAGAAGCCAAACAATCAAAACAACAAGTGGATGTCCTTGAATGAGTAAAATATGCACCAACATGCTCACACAATAAGAAATATGTGGCAAAACATGCACAACCAATTCTAGCATCTATCAAACAATTGGCGATGACTAGGTCATCTGTATATGAGTATATTGACTTAGGAGTCAAATGAAAAACATTTGATCATAGGTCATACTCATCATTTAAGCTCAAGTGGGGTTACCACTTTCACATAATGCATTGATGTGTTCACACCATTAGAGTTGCTTTGACTCAATTCTTAGAGTTAAGCTCCCCCTAGATGTGAGATCCCCTTAGAGGGATGAACTAACCTTGGGTTTTGTCGATGATGACTTCATGTAGGTGTTGAAGATGTGGATGCTCAATGTTGATGTAGATCATTTGGAGCAATCCTTTGGAGTGAGTTGCACTTTCAACTTACCTACATGGGTTAGTCCCACAAGGAACAAACAAGAATATCCATAGACATAGAGTGATGCACACACAAGATGATGTCCATGAAATCATTAGGTTACCTTGTCCCTTGCCTTACCAACATGAGGGCTTGTGACTCCTTGAACTAGTGCAAGATGTGGAAGTTGATTGCACTTGTTCTTGCCATAATGATATGAGTGAAGAATGTTTGCGGAGTCACCCTCAAGAACTCTCTAGTTCTTCTTCTTTGGGATCCACATCATCTTGATGGGAATCCTTGGTGTTGTAGTTGTACTTGATGAAGTAGAAGTTGATGTAGTCTTGGGAACCCACTTGAACGAGGCCTTAGGTGCTTCTTCAAATGCATCAATCTCTTCTTGAAGCTTGTCCTTGCCTTTGTTCTTGTGGTCTTGTGGTGGAAGATCATCTTGTGCTTGTGTCCCCTTGAAGGAAGTAGGATCATACTTCTCTTGTTAAGGAACAAACTTCGTCTTGGGGTATTGATCTTCTTCCCACTCAACTCCATTGGCATTGAACTTTCATTAAAAATCAACACCTGGATTCTTCCGGTGCCTTCCTTGCTTGCGTACAATTTCCTCGAATTGCTTACTCCCGGCAAGGCTCTTGTAAACACCTTTCTCTATAATTCCCTTCAATAGGCTGTTTTCTTGCTCAAGTGTAACTTGGCTAAGAGAATCATTAGTGGAATCAAGAGAACTACTAGAAGCAACAATATTGGATTTGACATTGTTATTGTTACTACTAGAGGAAGTATCTTTCTTGTACTTGATACTAGACTTGACTTGAGGCATGTAAGTAGATAAGAGTAAACACTTGGCAATGTAAGAAGAACTTTTCTTACGGAGATCATCATTGATTGCTTTTAAGAACTCATGCTCTTGCTCAAGATTGAGCTTTTCAAAGCGTAACTTTTCATGAGCCCTTAAAAGTTCTCGATGATCTTCGAAGATAGTTTCATGAGCCAACTTAAGACTGTTTAGTTCTTTAGTTAGAAGGTCAATCTTCTCCTTATCATTGTCATTCGTTTTATCTTGATTAGCATGATTAATTGACGTTTCATCATAGTATTCATCACTAGAGTTGTCAATAAGTAAATCATCATCCACAAGCAAGTCATCTTCATCACTATTGAAATCAACATACTCAGGATGTGTTACCTTTGGACCTTTGGCCATGAAGCATCTTCCAATTCCTTCATTTGGTGAATCAAATATGTCATAGGAGTTGGTTGACACAAGTGCTAGACCGACAACACCTTCATCTTGAGTATATTTGGAGTCGGAGTGATAGCTTCTCTCGGAGTGATTGTCGGAGTTGGAGCCGGATACCCATTCACCAACATGAGCTTGATGTCTTCGTTTTGTGTAGCTCCTTGATGACTTGTCCTTCCTTTCCGAATCCTTGCTTCTCCGTGAGGGTCTCCGTTCATAACGATCATCTCTACTCCTCTCTCTTGGTGGTGATTCTTCTCTTTTGCTTTTTCTTCTTGGAGAATCTTCTCTTATTTTGTAGGGTGCCGTACACTCATTGGAATAGTGTCCGGGTCTCCCACAATTGTAGCAATTGCGCTCTCGACTAGAAGATCTTTTGTCATTGTAAGACCTTGACTTGGAGCTTCTTTCTTTGCTTCTACTCTTGTAGAATTTGTTGAAGTTCTTCACCATTAAGCTCAATTCTTCATTGAAGGCTTGTTTCTCACTTGATGATGTGGGGGCTTCACTTGAGGCTTTGTAAGCACCACTTGACTTGTTGTGAAGTTCCTCCTTATCCTTGAGTGACATCTCATGAGCAACAATTCTTCCAATGACTTCCGTTCGCTTGAGATCTTTGTAGTTTGGCATCATTTGGATCAATGTGCATACGGTATCATACTTTCCATCCAATGCTCTTAGGATCTTCTTGATGATGAATTTGTCGGTAATCTCTTCACTCCCTAAGTTGGCAATCTCATTTGTGATAAGTGCAAGCCTAGAGTACATTTTAGCGACACCTTCACCATCCTTCATTTTGAACTTGTCAAGCTGACTTTGGAGCACATCCAACTTGGATTCCTTGACAGATTCGGTACCTTCATGCATATCAATCAAAGTATCCCAAATTTCCTTTGCATTCTCAAGACGGCTGATTTTGTTGAATTCTTCGGGGCACAATCCGTTGAACATGATATCACAAGCTTGAGCGCTGTATTGCAGCATCTTCAATTCTTCCGCATTAGCTTCACGGTTCGGTTCTCTCCCATCAAAGAATTCACCTCGCAAGCCAATGCAAATAATTGCCCAAACGGCGGGGTTATGTCCAAGAATATGCATTTTCATCTTATGCTTCCAACTAGCAAAATTAGTACCATCAAAGTAAGGACCTCTACGGTGATAATTTCCCTTGCTAGACGCCATACTCTCCTAGGTTGTGACACCAAGGCTATGACCACCAAAAGCTATGGAAATCAAAGCAAATGGAGACCAAAGCTCTGATACCACTTGTAGGACCTTGAAGTATATCTAGAGGGGGGGTGATTAGACTACTTGACCAATTAAAAACTTCACATTTTCCCAATTTTAGAGTTTGGCAGATTTTAGTTACCTTAGGACAAGTCAAGCAATCATCACACTATTCAAGCAAGCATGCAAAGAGTATATAGGCAGTGGAAATTAAAGCATGCAACTTGCAAGAAAGTAAAGGGAAGGGTTTGGAGGATTCAAACGCAATTGGAGACACGGATGTTTTTGGCGTGGTTCCGATAGGTGGTGCTATCGTACATCCACGTTGATGGAGACTTCAACCCACGAAGGGTAATGGTTGCGCGAGTCCACAGAGGGCTCCACCCACAAAGGGTCCACGAAGAAGCAACCTTGTCTATCCTACCATGGCCGTCACCCACGAAGGACTTGCCTCACTAGCGGTAGATCTTCACGAAGTAGGCGATCTCCTTGCTCTTACAAACTCCTTGGTTCAACTCCATAATCTTGTCGGAGGCTCCCAAGTGACACCTAGCCAATCTAGGAGACACCACTCTCCAAGAAGTAACAAATGGTGCATTAATGATGAACTCCTTGGTCTTGTGCTTCAAATGATAGTCTCCCCAACACTCAACTCTCTCTCTCATAGGTTTTGGATCTGGTGGAAAGAAGATTTGAGTGGAAAGCAACTTGGGGAAGGCTAGAGATCAAGATTCATATGGTAGGAATGGAATATCTTGGCCTCAACACATGAGTAGGTGGTTCTCTCTTAGAAATGGTAAGTTGGAAGTGTAGGTTTAGTCTGATGGCTCTCTCCGCAAATGAAGAGGAGGTGGAGGGGTATATATAGCCTCCACACAAAATCTAACCGTTACACACAATTTACCAAACTCGGTGGGACCGATTCAACAGACTCGGTCGGACCGATTTAGCAAACCTAGTGACCGTTAGGATTTTCGGTGGGACTGACATGCAACTCGGTGAGACCGATTCGGTTAGGGTTAGGGCATAACGTAATCTCGGTAAGACCGATTACACAAACTCGGTGAGACCGGTCTTGGTAATAAGCTTTCCAGAGAGTTGGTCAGGTAAACTCGGTGGGACCGATTTGCTCTTTTCGGTGAGACCGAAATGTTACAAAAGGGAAACAGTGAGTTTACATTGCAATCTCGGTGGGACCGATTGCTCACTTCGGTTAGACCGAAATGTTGCGAAGGGAAACAGAGAGATTACAATCCCATCTCGATGAGACCGAGATCCCTATCGGTAAGACCGATTTGCTTAGGGTTTGTGGTAGTGGCTATGACTTTTGAACTCGGTGGCGCCGGATAGAAAGAATCGGTGTGACCGATTTTGGCTTTAGGTTTAGGTCATTTGTGGATGTGAGAAAGTAGCTGAGGGTTGTGGAGCATATCACTAAGCATATGAAGCAAGAGGCTCATTAAGCAACACCTCATCCCTCCTTGATAGTATTGGCTTTTCCTATAGACTCAATGTGATCTTGGATCACTAAAATATAAAATGAAGAGTCTTGAGCATTTGAGCTTGAGCCAATCCTTTGTCCTTAGTATTTTGAGGGATCCACTTTCATCATCCATGCCATGCCATTCATTGAGCTTTCCTGAAATAATAGTCTTGGAATAGCATTAGCTCAATGAGCTATATGTTGTTATGAATTACCAAAACCACCTAGGGATAGTTGCACTTTCAGAATATGTATTTGACATGAAGAAAGCAATAGCAATAAAACTGAACGATCATAATGCTAAGCTAATGAATGGGTCTTGTCCATCACATCATTCTCCTAATGATGTGATCCCATTTATCAAATGACAACACATGTCTATGATTAGGAAACTTAACCATCTTTGATCAACAAGCTAGTCTAATAGAGGCTTACTAGGGACACAGTATTTTGTCTATGTATCCACACATGTATCAAGTTTCTGGTTAATACAATTCTAGCATGAATAATAAACATTTGTCATGAAATAAGGAAATATATAATAACAACTTTATTATTGCCTCTAGGGCATATTTCCTTCAGTTTACAACGCAAGTCGGCGGTGCCACGGCGAGCGCAACAATTCAAAGGATGACGGAGAGGGCCTCGCGGGCCCTACGGATGGTCTGATACATCGCCCACTACTCATTCAGGAATCCAGGATCATAGGGCCACATGTCCGTGATGGCATTGTTGTTCGCTTGTTCGCCGACGATTCATCCTTCCGTGAGCCGGTGCTCGTTGAGGAGATGGAGGTTACATCATAGGTCCTCCTGTGCTGGTAGCTCTTCCACCATTAGGGCGTCGAAGTACGGACACACCTGCTCTATGCTGAACACGACATGAACCGGCTTGGGCGGTGGCGCCGGCTCCTGGTCGGAAGCCACGTCCATCATCTGATTGCCGTTGCTCAGCTCAGCGAGCTTGCTGGCGAGCCAGCATGTCCAGCTGCTGGACCGACCCGCTGCCAACCATGAGTCTGACCGCCTGGCCCACCCAGACCGCCTCCCTCGCCCGCGCGCGCTTTCCGCCCGACACGGTCAGCGTCGCCCGCCGCTTCCCGGTGGAGGCGATCGCTCCGCGTTCAAACAACGCAAGTGTTGTCTATCCGTCAGTCTGCCACCCACATTAATGATACGCCATTGCCGAGGCGGCTACTTCGGCGCCACCCATCCGTTCCTCCGCCACCCACCATTGTTATATAAACTACTACGTCGGCCATAGCCGCAGTCATCCGCCTCCGTTCCCTTTCTTCTGTCCACACCACTCCCACCATGGCTTCCTCGCGCTTCAGTGCTCTTCGGGACGGGCGGATGACAGACAAGAAGGAGATGGCAGCCATTGTTGCTAGCTGGCTGGCAGGCAGGCAGCCAGAGGACGATGACGTCCCAATGGAGAATGTGGTAGTCAACGATCCGGCGCCAATCCCCTCCTCCGCGCCATCCTCGCCAGTGCATTGCACCATGACCATTGGCGAGGAACATGCCTAATACATGGACATGGTGAGGCAGAAGTGTGAGTTTCGGGAGGCGCAGGCTGACGCTGCCTACAACCACCATGTCCTCCAGGAACACCTGCAGGCGGAGGAGCAGATCGCTACGGAGCGGGCGGAGCAGGAGGCGCTTCTCGAGTCGTACCACTCCGCCCATGATAGCCGCCTCACGCGCTGGCGGTACCGCATGCGGGTGGCAGAGGTTGCGGCCACCTAGAAAGAGGGTGATGAAGCGGGCGGGGCGCTGTTTGGCGAGACTGACGATGAGGCGGAGGACAATGCCAGCTCTGCCGAGGCCCCGCCCCGCCGGCACCGAGGTGGAGGACTTCGCCGGCTTTGGCAAGGCCCTGCTCCGCCGAGGCCCTGCCCCGCCAACAACGAGGTAGAGGACATTACCGGCTTCGCCGAGGCCCTGCCCCGCCGGCACCAAGGCCGAGGACTTCACCGACTTCGGCGTGGCCCTACTCCGCCGAGGCCCTGCCCCGCCAACAACGAGGCAAGGACATCACCGGCTCCGCCGAGGCCCCGCCATGCCGACAGCGAGGGGGAGGCTTTCCCCTGCTCCACCGAGGCGCCGCCCCACCAGTAATGAGATAGAGGACATTGGTAGCTCCGTCGAGGCCCCCCGCTGCCAATGAGGCCGCACCACACATAAAACGAGGAAGTGTAGAACACGGTAGGTCACCGTCGCTCGGGCTCAAGGCCACCGCTGCTACCCTCCGGTTGAAGCCAAGCTTGGCGAGTTGAATATTGACGGTTGATTAGCTTCTTGGAAGCGACGTGGAGTCGGAGAGCTATGCTAGAGAAGAAGCTTCTGTTCGGCTCAGCCAGACATGGGAAATGGGCACCGGAGATCATAGATTAGGTTAATTATTTATACCTCCAACGCACCCCTTTTTAGTTAAGAATGTATGAAATGTAATGAAATTCAGCATGCTTATATGAAATACGGCCGTGTATGCATGAATTTAGTTCGATTTGTTGAATTCTTGTATCACTGGCATTGGATGAACATGCAAAACAATACGTACTACATTATTGCCAGGACACACGGTGATCACCTTGTTTGCAGCAGTTATACTCATCATCAAAAACAACGCGTAAAATACAGGCGTAATGAAACCGACAGCCCGAGGTCTGTAACAAAAACTAGTGAGTTACGCGTGTAATTTGAGAGACTAGTGTATACTTTACCAATCGAAAATGACCAACCAAGCGCTTCGCCCAAGACCATCTGCTTTTATTCACAAGCATCAGTTTTACAAGCAGTTTTGGTTGGAAAACAACGATCCAATCACGGCCTAAGATGATGAGTTGGTCAGAAGATCATACGGTTTCACCTCTAACCTACCCGAGTTGTCATATAGGCTATGAATGAACCATAAGACGATGAACTTCTTAAGCCCAGAAGCAATAGAAGAGGATGATCTTCTTAACATGCAAATCAATGGCATTAGATCAACGTGCAAAACAATACGAAGCGTTATTCTCAGGAGGCACGGTGAACAGCTCGTGATGCCACATGCCACAACATTCCAAGCTTGATTTTGCAATCAATCTCACAAGGCCTAGCATTTCATAGACAACATTCAGAACAAACTCTTAAAATACCTTACATAAGTCAACATTCATGACTATGCATCTCATCAGAGTAAATATTTACTTCTGAACTGAACACACGAATAGGAAAAAAAGATCGATGCTGCTCAGCAAAGGGCGTCCCATTCCAAAATATCAAATGCATGTCTTCTGGCTATCATCAATGAGCACAATTTGACAAGGTTTTCCAATTCCAAAATATTAAATGAATGTCTTCTTGCTAACATCAATGATTAAACTTTGACAAGCTATTCCCATTCAAAATATGTAATGCCTATGATTGTCATCAGTTTGCACACTGAAATAGCACATGGAGCCAGATTAACCAGTGTATCTTTTTGTGCAGTTCCACTGAAATCAAACAATGTCTTGCGTAGCATGGTGGATTTCGTATTTATATATTGCAAGGCGTTGAACAGGTTGGTAGCTCCATTCAAGTAGATAGTCCGGTGGCTCAAGGTGACCAGGAATGATTAGAGAACCATTCGATGTATTGTGCATGAAGAATTATTATGGAGCACACAAACCATCCGAACATTTTGTGCAGTTCCATTGAAATCAAGCTGAGCATCCCTGTCTGCATAAATACAGAAAAAGTGTGATGAATATAATAGTGGCACTAGTTGATTAAACATACGCTCACAACTATAATCATCTTCATTATCTTAACAGGAAAAGATAGCAATACACACTGGTACGCATCGGTGCTATACAAACGGTTTTAAACACCTTTCCGCGACGGCATTTGGAACCGTCACCTAGTGAGTGTGGGCGATTAGGGGGTCCTTCCCACACGACCCAGAAACCGTCGGGGATAGGCCCTCCTGGGACACCAAATGAGTTCGTGTGCGGTCGGGTGACCCACAGAAACCCAATCATTTCCGTAGGTATGTACATCCCACACGGTGAATCCCAGAAAACATTTCCGTAGGTATGTACATCCCACATGGTGAATCCTTAAAAACATTTACGAGGTATGTATATCACACACAACAATCCAAGGAATACGTTTACGTTCTTATGTACATCCCACACAGTCAATCCAGGGAAAACGTTTCTGTTCGTATGTACATCCCACACAGGTTTATGTATAGGCTCATGTGTGATACGTGTAACTATCACACACACTCTGCCTTGGTTAACCGTTTGCTTTTATCAACTACATCACACACGATTTGATGAAGAAAACCGTGTGGCATTGGGCTATCCATCACAAGCATTTTTACTGCTAGAACCGTTTGCAAAGTTCCTTGACCCATTTAGTGGGTTTATTAATTTACAATTAATAATTCCAGTATTATGCAAATTCACATTCATATCGAACAGCTGTTTGCCAATTTCATATCAGGCACATAGATATATTTTAACATCACAGTACGATAGCTACTGGAAAACAACAAAGTACAACATATAGATAGTTCAACTCCATAAGAACAATATTAGAACAATATATTCATTTCCCTAATCGAGATCATCCAGGCACGCCTTATCCACCTCTGCTTTCAGTTCAATAAGGACCTGTTTTGCACTGGCCAACTGGGAAAGTGCCTCCTCCTTCGCCAACACCATCTTAGCAAAGCCTGATTTAAAAAATCTGAGCTCCTTCTCCACCTTCCTCTTTTTATCCTGCATCTTCAAATATTCTTCAGCGTCGACAACACTATCTCTAAGCCTACCTCTGTTCTTCCTGATACATGCTCCAGAGCTTTGCTAGGCACATCTTCAAAGACTTCGGCCACTCTTGATCATCCCACTCCAAGTAAGGACACTTTCATTCATCCCATAATATTTAAAACTAGATCAGTAATAGTTGTAGGGAAAATGGGTTTATAGCAACATAGAAAATCACCAATACTTAGTTTGAAAAACTGAAGAAACAGGTTAATTATGACATATCTTCTCAAAAAGATCAATGTGCAAATGAATTAATTGCTACTGACACAACAACCAAATTTTGAAACATCAGAAGCTATAATTAACTACAACAACGCTAAAAGTTCTTACTCATGTACTATAAATAACAAATTGAACATTTTAAGAGGAAGGTAAATATAACTGCAACAGCATAGCGACAGTGTTTGGATGATAGCAAATTGATACAAACAGGTCTGTACATGCACAAATTTAGTAACATAGAACTAATACCACTAAGGTGTCCACTATATGGCAAAACCGGTGTAAAGACAACTGTTGCTACATCTTGCACCGGTGCCCTGCACTAGCAAGCCGATGCAGTGGAAAAAATCAGGGACCCGAACTCCGGAGCACCTAGTTGCTCCGACGCCCAGTTCCTTCGTGGCATAAAGATTTAGTATTTTACTGCTTGGCTGCTAAGATGTGTGGACAAGTTGGCTCCACAAACTTCTAAAGCGGTGCCAAATAATTTTCTAATGGCACCGCTGATGAGATGGAAACATTTTTAGATACTAGGTACAAACTGTGACACTGTCTTAGAATGCATTTGGTTGAAGGTGTGGTATGAATGGGACCATGACAGTGTCTGAATCACATCTAACAAATGATTTGTAACAACGAAAGCGTATCTAACCTTCTATGCACATGCCAGAAACTTCCTCCCATTGTCCACAGATTCAAACGCAACTAGCTTCACGCATGGAGATTGATGGTAACATCGAGCAGACAGATCTTCAGCCACACCGCTCCATTCATTGCAACTGAAGTTCCTAGGGAACTACAAGAGGAAGAAATGACTCAAATTGACCGTCGGGTAAAAACCCTTCATTCAAAGTCATAGTCCAAGAGAGAGAAGAGAGGCATACCCGGGTAGTGGAGTCGTCGTCGGAGGAGGAACCGCTGGAGAGGTCTTTGAAGATGACCATGGTGACCCCGACAGTAGGATGCGAGATGGCGAGAGCGAGGAAGCGGCTATAGCTTAGGAAGGAAGGAAGGGGGAAATAGGGGAAATGTGACTTGTGCTTGGGGAGAAAAAGGGATGGGGAGGGGGAGGGTAGATATTTTCGCGGTAGGCCAAAAAATTTGAAATGTGGTGGGAAACTATGCGCGTGGTGCCGCTAGACACCATTCACTTTGAACGATAGTGTGCATCGCAAACGATTCTTCTACTTAACGCGCACGGGATGAGTTTGACAATTGAAATTTTTGTGGAAATTTCCCCGCGTAAGTAATTGCATAATTTACCATCGCTTGCTAATTTGGGCACACAGAAGAGCGTATAGCACACATACCAGACTTACTAAATCGAGCAATTTTAGGTATTAAACAGAGACAGTTCACCTAAACATTGCTCTAAAAAAACACCAGCATTAAAAACAAAGCCTAAGTACGAATAATTTTAACAAATCCATCGCCGCGCCGGCCTATGCATCACCGGTGTGAGATGAGATGTCGATGACTTGTCCTGGTGACATGCCGCCGTTGGTGGACTTCGCGCCCCCCCTGCTGAAGTCGACCGCGTCCTCGCCCTCGTCCTCATCCTCGGCACTGCCCTCAAGGTTGTAGTACTCATAGTAGTGGCTGCGCCAGAGCTTCCGTTGGTACTCCACCGCCGATTCCTTGATGGACAGACTCTTATCTACCAAGACCTGGGCCACGCGCAACTCCTCCTGCCGGCGCTCCTCGATCTCCACCGCCTCCTACATCTCCAGCTCCCGCTCGACGACCTCATGAGGAAGCAGGTGCTCCATGGCCACCACCACCTTTTAGGACGTGGGTTGCATGTTGGATTCCAAGGTGTCCTGGAATATCTTGGTGTGGATGGTCTTGGCCCGGGCCCGGGCGACATTGGCGGCATGGACGGCAGCTCGAGCGCTCTCGGTGTTTGCAGCCGCCGTCGCAGCAGTTGCAGCTGTCTTGGCTACTGCAGTTGCCCTGTCGGCTACCGCAGACGCCCTCTCGGCGGAAGCGACCGCGCTCAATGCGGATGCGGTGGCACTCTTGGCGTAGGCGACCGTGATCTCGGCGCAGGCGGCGGCGCTCGGGAGGGGGGGCATCGTATGGGCCTTCACGAAGAGATTCCATAGCGTCATCTTTGCAAGAAGGGGTGCAGGAATGGGGGTCGGGATTTGTGGATTCGGGGGTTGCCGGCACTGGAGTAGACGAGCCGGCGAAGCTTAAGGAGGAAGACTTAAATAGACCCAGATTTTTTCATCGCAAATGATTCCTACAAAACAACTGTGTGTGATGTTGTAGATATTTTTTATTAGTTGTGAAAGACGAATTTGGAGTAAAGTGGCAACGGATGGTGTTTTAAATGTATGAGAAAATTTGTAGTACTAATACAACTGTCATGTCAAATTTTGGAAAAAATCAGGGGTCATTAACCTTTTTAAGACATTTAAGTGATTTTCTAGCCATTTAATGACCGTAATTTAAAATTTGAACTACATGTACATGCAACAGCTAACCAAAACGGTTTGAAAAGTCATATTTTGTGTACTTGTGTGCGATTTAATTCCACATGCAGTAAATTGGAAGGAATTTTCAAACATATTAGTCTAACGGCTATGACACAATTAAGCATGGAGTGCCATGGCATTTAAATTCCAAAAAATTAAAAACATGAAACCTTGCTTGAGGTAATGTCATACCACCAAGATGATGTGGTACAAAAATTTGCCTGTTTGACGAAAGTTTGGACACACACCCTGAGGGAGTCCTGGACTAGGGGGTGTCCGGACGGCCGGACTATCATCGTCCGCCGGACTCCAAGACTACGAAGATACAAGATTGAAGACTCCGTCCCGTGTCCGGATGGGACTTTCCTTGGCGTGGAAGGCAAGCTTGGCGATACGGATATGTAGATCTCCTACCATTGTAACCGACTCTGTGTAACCCTAGCCCTCTCCGGTGTCTATATAAGCCAGAGGGCTTTAGTCCGTAGGACATAACCTCCATTACAACAATCATACCATTGGCTAGCTTCTAGGGTTTAGCCTCCTTGATCTCGTGGCAGATCCACTCTTGTACTACCCATATCATCAATATTAATCAAGTAGGACGTAGGGTTTTACCTCCATCAAGAAGGCCCGGACCTGGGTAAAAACATCGTGTCCCTCGTCTCCTGTTACCATCCGCCTAGACGCACAGTTTGGGACCCCCTACCTGAGATCCGCCGGTTTTGACACCGACATTGGTGCTTTCATTGAGAGTTCCTCTGTGTCGTCACCGATAGGCTTGATGGCTCCTTCAATCAACAACAACGCTGTCCAGGGTGAGACTTTTCTCCCCGGACAGATCTTCGTATTCGGCGGCTTCGCACTGTGAGCTAATTCACTTGGCCATCTGGAGCAGATCGAGAGCTACGCCCCTGGCCGTCAGGTCAGGTTCGGAAGCCTAAACTTCACGTCCGACATCCGCGGGGACTTGATCTTCGACGGACTCGAGCCACAGCCGAGCGTACCGCGCTGTCATGATGGGCATGATTTAGCTCTGCCGCCGGACAGTGCCTTGGTGGCCGCACACGAATCCGCTCCGGCCCTCAGTCCGGAGCCGGACGGCCAGATCGAGGACCGGTGGCTGGACACCGCCTCGGGGGCTGCAACTTCCCTGGCGATGAAGCCAAACACTAACCTTGTCCCCTGTAAAGCTCGTGACTCCGAGGCGCCGGCCTCCCTGCCGGACTCCGAACCTCCTGCGCCCCTGCCAATCGAATTTGATTGGGCGCCGATCATGGAGTTCATTGCCGCGGACATCTTCCAACACTCACCCTTTGGCGACATCCTAAATTCGCTAAAGCATCTCTCGCTATCCGGAGAGCCCTGGCCGGATTATGGCCAGGATGGTTGGGATGCGGACGATGAAGAAATTCAAAGCCCACCCACCTCCCACTTTGTAGCCACTGTCGACGACCTAACCGACATGCTAGACTATGACTCAAGACATCGACGGTATGGACGACGATGCCGAGATTTAACAAGAACCAAAGCCTACAAGGCACCGAAGACCACCTCGTCATATGACATATACATGGTGGACACCCCAAAAGATGGGGACGGCGAAGAAGCGTGAGGCAGATTCCTTAAAGAAACAGCCCAAGCGCCGACGTCGTGGCGCCGCTCTAAATCCCGCCACAAAGAAGAGTGGAGATTCAGCACAGAGATAATAACACCCGATAAAGTGCGAAGACAATCCCTCCAGCAAGATTCAGCGTGGGAGGATGCGATAAGCCCTCACGAGAGCGGCGGGGCGAAGAGGTCGAGGATGATAATTACATACCTCCTCCGAAGACGAGGCAAGCCTCAACGACGCAATTAATCGTGCGGAGGATCCCGTCGAACAAGAGCGTTTTAACGCAGGCTTATCGCCACGGCAAATAGCCTAAAGAAAAGCGATGCAGCTTCAAGCTGATCAAGACCCATTGGCCGACAGATGGACCAAGGTCCTCGCGTCAAGAGTATGAACTCGAACGCCTCCAAAAGCTACCCAAAACGCAAGTTGCTCCCGATTAAAGGAGGAAGCATACATACCTTCATCACCAGCGCTGTCTGCCGACCGACCACCCTGTGGTCGTGACAGAGAGGCATCCAGGCCCTCCACCAAGACCGTACCCCGGCATCGCTCCAAAAGTACGAAGCCAAGAGGGAACGCGCCGGACTTGCGAGATATATTGGAGGACAAAGAAAGGCAATCCAGATCCATCTACGGATCACGTGGGCGCCCAACGACCCATGACGAATACCGTTGCGCCAGATATAACAACTCCGGCTGGGCCGAACATAGCAGACAACGCTCCCTCGAGCTACGTCGTGATATTGCTCAATCTGAGGCGCCAAGACACCCCTATACTTCAGCGACGAAGTAGTGGATCATCAAATCCTCAAGGGTTTAAACCGTAAACATTGAATCCTACGATGGCACAACAGACCCCGCGGTTTGGATCGAAGATTATCTCCTGCACATCCATATGGCCCGCGGCGATGATCTCCACGCCATCAAGTATCTCCCACTCAAGCTTAAAGGACCAGCTCGGCATTGGCTTAACAGCCTGCCCGCAGAGTCAATTGGGTGTTGGGAAGACCTGGAAGCCGCATTCCTCGAACTTCCAGGGCACATACATGCGGCCACCAGACGCCGATGACCTAAGCCACATAATTCAGCAGCCAGATGAATCGGCTAGACAGTTCTGGACACGGTTCTTAACAAAGAAAAATCAAATCGTCGACTGTCCGGATGCAGAGACCCTCGCAGCCTTCAAACACAACATCCGCGACGAGTGGCTAGCCCGGCACCTAGGACAGGAAAAGCCGAAATCCATGGCAGCCCTCACATCATTAATGACCCGCTTCTGTGCGGGAGAGGATAGCTGGCTAGCTCGCAGCAACAACCTCAGTAAAAATTCGGCAGTCCGGATACTAAGGACCACAATGGCGGTCGCGTCGAAGCAAAATAAACGCCGATTAACAGCGGCGACAAGGAGGATACGGCGGTCAACGCCGGATTCGAGGCTCTAAACCCGTCGTGGAAAAAGCCATTCAAAAGAACCACTCCGGTCCGTCAATTTGGACCGAATACTCGACCGCTCATGCGGATACATGGCACTTCAAAAGCCAGCTAATCACACCAACAGAGATTGTTGGGTATTCAAGCGAGCGAGCAAGTTAATTGCGAAAACAATGACAAGGGCTACACAGTGACGACGAGGAAGAGACCCGGCCGCCGAACAGTAGAGGATAGAAGGGTTTCCCCCCACAAGTGCGGACGGTAAACATGATATACGCAACCCATATACCCAAAAGGGAGCGAAGTGCACTAAGGGGCGATATGCGATGGAGCGATCGCCCGAAGTTCAATCCATGGTCCTCTTGCCCGATCACTTTCGATCGAAGAGACCATCCGACCAGCATCTGCCATGGTGGATTCGCCGCATTGGTTTTAGACCCAATCGTCGATGGATTTCACCTCACGAGAGTCCTGATGGACGGCGGCAATAGCCTGAACCTGCTTTATCAGGATACAAGGTCGCCAAGATGGGCATAGACCCTCAAGGATTAAACCTACAAAGACGACCTTCAAAGACGTCATACCAGCGTTGAGGCCAATTGTGCAGCTCACCACACCGAAGTGGCCTTCGATCCCCGGATAATTTCCGGAGCGAGGAGTTAATCTTCGACATAGTCCCGTGCCGCAGCGGCTATCATGCTCTGCTCGGACGAACCGCGTTTGCAAAGTTCAACGCGGTGCCGCATTATGCATACCTCAAGCTCAAGATGCCAAGCCCTCGTGGAGTCATCACGATCAAGGAAATACGGAATGCTCCTCCGAACGGAGGAACATACAGCGGCTCTCGCGGCAGAAGTACGGAGCAGCCTTCTAAGGCAACTCTCGAGTCCGGCCGTAAAACGGCCGGACACGGCCAAACGTGCCCGGAGCAACATCAACCAAGACCACCTGGCACGTTCCGAGCACGCGTAGCAATGCGGCCCCAACCCCAGCCCTCGCATGATTGCAAGACCAACCCTCCGCGTACATCATTACGCTCTGGAGATACCATGGGCCTAGGGGGATGGGCACGACCACAACAGACCCAGAGTGCGGCTCGACCACACCAGGGGCTCACAAGTGCGTCTCTCTTTTATTTTATTTTCCTTCTTTGTATACACAGGACCCCGTTCACCAGAGGCCCTGTCCGGCGGCGAACCCGCCGAACTCACGATGCAACAGCTAGGGAAGAAAGAAGGCTGCGATGAACACTCAGGTGGTCTCCATCACGAGCATTAAATTTGATTATATACACCAGTCCGCAGCCCGCCCCTGGAGGGGGACATGTTTATTTAGTCCAATCCCTTGCTTACCGCACTATTTGTATCCTTCCACACTCATAGCAGAATTCCTTAAATAAATAATGCAGCATTTTTTGCCTATTATTGCATTACTTTACACATATGTTCATTAATGACATCTTGCACCCGTATATTTTGGTACGGCCGAATACACCAGGGGCTTATGTTCCCTGCATTATGGTGTGATAAGTCCGAACACTTTCACAAGTGCGGCACCCCGAACTTATAGCATTATATGAATCGGCTCCGAATCATGTCTTTGGTCAATAGTTGGGTTTGCCCGGCTCCCACGTTTTTGTGCCTTACGTTCCGTTCTGTCGGCTAAGGTGGCAGGAGAACCATCGCGATTGCGCCCGGTTGAGCCGGCGGCGCCTCGATGGAAAGCTAAAACTGACTGGCATGATAGGGCGAGAGACTGGTCGCTGTTCGAGAGGTCTTTTCGGGTCCCTAAAGACTTATGCCGCTTCGAGTGAAGTACCGGATAATGTCCGATGTAGGCGTGGATGGCGCCCCGAATTCGGTCTTTCGAACAAGGGGCTTCTCCGAAATTTAAAATTATAGAATTCTATGGCTAAGTGAGAGTGTTCAAGCATTATAAGTCCGGTTGTCTTGTTCGTTGTGTTGACCGCCTCCCTAGATGGACCCAAAAATGGGAACAAGAGTGCTCAAGTTTATCCCGAACACCCCAGCACTCATGGCTTGGGGGCTGAAGCCGACGACTTGCCATCTCTCAGATTTTCTAAACGGCCGCACAGAAGGTAATATTTTAAATCAAACAAGCGTTGCTTCGCGCATATGAACAAAGTTTTCAGCGCACAGGATAATACATAGCGAGTCTACTCAATAATTACATCTTTGGGGAACTCATCCGCAATCTTGCGGGCACCCTTCAGGACAGTCTTATAGTACATCTCGGGCGTACGATACTCCTTGCCCGTTGGCGGCGCGTTAGTGATAAGCTTCTCCGCATCCAGCCTGCCCCAGTGCACCTTTGCGCGGGCAAGGGCCCGACGAGCACCTTCAATACAGGCGGAGCGCTTGATGACATCCACCCGGGGGCACGCATCCACCAGCCGCCGCACGAGGCCGAAGTAGCTCCCAGGCATGGCCTGTCCAGGCCACAGTAGGACTATAAGGCCCTTCATGGCCTCCTCAGCTACCTTGTGGAGCTCGACCAGCTGCTTCAGCTGGTCGCTAGGGGGCACCGGATGGCCGGCCTCAGCGTACTGAGACCAGAAGACCTTCTCCATTGAGCTCCCCTCCTCACCACGATAGAATGCGGAGGCATTGGATACACTGCGAGGCAGATCTGCAAACGCCCCTGGAGAGCTCCGAATTCGGGTAAGTGTCAGGTAGTTTACATTAACATTCTTGCTTTGCATGAAAAATGCCGCCGCTATTTTCTTCATATCCTCAACTTCCTGAAGGGCCTTACGGGCCTCGGCCTTGGCGGACTTGGCACTTTCGAGAGCCGAGGCGAGCTCGGACTCTCGAGTCTTTGAGTCGCGCTCCAAACCCTCATGCTTCTCCATGAGAGCCTGGAGCTCTTGCCGCACCTCCACCACCCATGCCTCCTGTTTTTCTCGCTCTGCCCGTTTCGCGGCAGATTATGTTCGACATGGACACAGCCTCTTTCGTGGCTGTCACCTCGTTTATGGCCCTGCAGTACCCATGTTATCCTTGTTATTCTCTTATTGCAACCTAAATCCTTTTACAGAAGGTAACTTTTCCAAGTGGTGTTACTCACCTTCTTTGTCCTCGAGCTGCTTCTTGCACGGCCGAGCTCTTGCTCGGACCGCTCGAGATCTGCTTCAACGCACCGACCTCCATGATTAGTGCGGCAGAGGTCGGCAGCGCATCCTGCAAACCCATATTGACATACTTTTTAGCAACCCAAGCATATATTGTTTAGATCCTCGATCCGGCTTTTCTTTCCGAGCCGAACCGAGCATCGAAACTACCGTCTATGCTGTATTACATTACATAATTTTAACTTCTTACCTCAAAGCTCGTTAGAAGGCTGCTGCAGCTTCAGTCCACCTGCTCTTGGCGAGCTGAACCTTTTCAATCACCACACTCATAACAATGCGGTGTTCTTCCTCAATGGGCGCCTTGGCGCCTCCGAAGTTGTCCGGCGCCTCCGGTTGGGCGGGGCCGCGGTGTCGCGATCTTGCCCTTCGCGAAGGGCTGCTGCGGACTCTGGAACCACTGCGGGTTCGGTGTGGAGTCGGCGCAAAGTCCGGAGGCTGCCTTGCGGCGCCTCGAGCCTCCTCTGATGGGTCCTTTCCGGGATCCCACCTCGGCGTCCTCGTCGGCGCGAGGGTGGAGGCAGTCGGGATGGAATCCACATCCGACGGAGCCAACGACCCGCTCGATGAAGCGGGGAGATCATCATCGGCCGGACTGCAGGCAGTATGCGGCATTAGAAGGATACTATGCTACACAAAAGAAATTGCAGATTATTCAGGGATCCGGATACTTACGATCTCGCCGGAGGCCTGGCCCTTGAGGGCCACTCTTCATCGCCAACGTTGGTGTTGGCGGAACTGTCCGGGGGAACAGTTCTTCCCCTCTTGGACCCTTCGGCCTCCCCTGTTGGGGAGGCCTTCCTCTTTCTCTCTCCCTCCTCTGGGAGAGAGTCTTCTTCCTCCTCCTCATCTTCGGGGGAGGAATCCGCCTCGGAGTCGTCGGACACCTGAAAGCGGGAACTCTTTCGAGTACCCCTGGCCACCTTCTTGGCCTTCTTCTCCAGCACCACATGCGGTGCCGGGACCAGCAGCCCCGCTAGACGGGTGTCCACTGGGTCTTCTGGCATGGGAGCCGGGCAGATGAGCTGCTCGGCCTTCTTCACCCATTCCTGTCAAAGGAAAAGGGAGATTAAAACCCGCTTAGGGTCAAACTATTAACAACAAGTGTCTCGTAACGGGGTAGAATCACTTACCTCGTTAGCCGGATGCTGCGAGTGAAAACCGCGGTCTTCCGTCGCGGATGCGGGGGCTTCAGCGCCCTTAAACAGCACCCTCCAGGCGCCTTCGTACGTCGTGTCGAAGAGCCCGCTCAACGCCTAGTGCTGTTCCGGATCGAACTACCACAGATTGAATGCCCGTTCTTGGCATGGGAGAATCCGGCGGACGAGCATGACTTGGACCACATTAACCAGCCTAAGCTTCTTGTTCACCAGCTTCTGGATACAGGCTTGGAGTCCCGTCAGCTCCTTCGAATTACCCCATAGCAAGCCCTTCTCTTTCCAGGAGGTGAGCTGCGTAGGGATACCAGATCTGAACTCGAGGGCCACCGCCCACTTAGGGTCGTGCGGCTCGGTGATATAGAACCACCCCGACTGCCACCCCTTGACGGATTCCACGAAGGCACCTTCAAACCAAAGGACGTTAGGCATCTTGCCCAACATGGCGCCTCCGCACTCCGCTTGAGTGCCCTTCACTACCTTCGGCTTGACATTGAAGGTCTTGAGCCACAAGCCGAAGTGGATGCAGAGGAAGGCCTCGCACACGACGATAAACGCCGAGATGTTGAGGATGAAGTTGGCGCGGATCATGGAAATCCAGCCGTAGTAGAACATGAGCCCCTGGACAAAGGGGTGAAGTGGAAAGCCCAGTTCGCGGAGGAAGTGGGGAGGAAAACGACCCTCTCATGGGGCCCGGGGTAGGGATGAGCTGCCCTCGTCAGGCAGCCGGTCGCGACGTCGCCGGAAAGGTATCCGCGCCAAGCAGCTTTGTGATGTGCTCCTCCTTAACGGTGGAGGCCAACCACTTGCCTCCCGCTCCGGACATGGTCGGAGAAGGTTGAGACGAGATGCGCGAACTTGGGCGCTGGAGCTCGGGTGCGCGGAGATGGATAAGCAAAGGAGGAAGAAGGCGTAGGTGAAAAGGTGAATCCTTATCCCTTATATATAGGCCGATGAAGACTATACGTCCCCACCGGCCTGGTAAAACTCGCTTATCTCCCAAGCACCACCATCAATGGCGCGGTTGGGTTACCCACGTCCCTATTGATGAGAATCCCGGAATAAGGGGAAACACGATCTCTGCTTCGACAAGACGTGCCAAGGAAACCGCTTCGCTAAACGCGCTGAGGTGGTATAATAAAAAACGATTCAAGTAAAGGCTTGGTAGTGGTGTGACGTCATGCCGCAAAATACGTCAGCAGATTGAACTTGTGTACATTTTATTCTCTCTACGGTGGAATGTGGAATTTATTTTGCAGAGCCGGACACTATCCTGGTGTTCACAATCTTCTATGGATTATTTGGAGGAGGAACCCGCCTTGCAATGCCGAACATTATGCGCGTCGGACTCATCGTCATTGAAGCCAGGTTCAGGGGCTACTGAGGGAGTCCTGGACTAGGGGGTGTCCGGACAGCTGGACTATCATCGTCCGCCGGACTCCAAGACTACGAAGATACAAGATTGAAGACTCCGTCCCGTGTCCGGATGGGACTTTCCTTGGCGTGGAAGGCAAGCTTGGCGATACGGATATGTAGATCTCCTACCATTGTAACCGACTCTGTGTAACCCTAGCCCTCTCCGGTGTCTATATAAACCGGAGGGCTTTAGTCCGTAGGACATAACCTCCATTACAACAATCATACCATAGGCTAGCTTCTAGGGTTTAGCCTCCTTGATCTCGTGGCAGATCCACTCTTGTACTACCCATATCATCAATATTAATCAAGCAGGACGTAGGGTTTTACCTCCATCAAGAGGGCCCGAACCTGGGTAAAAACATCGTGTCCCTCGTCTCCTGTTACCATCCGCCTAGACGCACAGTTAGGGACCCCCTACCCGAGATCCGCCGGTTTTGACACCGACACACCCCTCACAAATCGGAGCAACTCACTAGAAGGCTCGTGGTTCCGAGAGGGAACAATGCATGTTTGCTGACGAACGACACATAGCTTCCTCTTACGACCTTCAAAAATTTTCTACATGTAATGTGCACTGATACTAACTGTCATGTGAAAATTTGGAAAATTTCAGGGATCATTTGAACTTTTAAAGAGATTTAAGTGATTCCCTAGCCATTTAATGACTGTAATTCAAATTTGAACTAGATGTACATGCAACGGCTAACCATAACGGTTTGAAAAATCGTATTTGTGTACTTGTGTGAGAGTTGATTCCATGTGCAGTAAATTAGAAGAAATTTTCAAACATATTGGTCTCACGGCATGGACACATGCATGGAGTGCCATGGCATTGTTATTCCAAAAAATTAAAAAATGATCAGAAAAACATGAAACCTTGCTTGATGTAATGTCATGCCACCAAGATGATGTGGTACAAAAATTGGCTTGCTTGACGACAGTTTGGACATACACCCCTCACAAGCTGGAGCAACTCACTAGAAGGCTCGTGGTTCCGAGAGAGAACAATGCATGTTTGATGACGAACAGTGGATAGCTTCCTCTTACGGCCTTAAAAAAATGTCTATATGTAATGTGCACTGATACTAACTGTCATGTGAAAATTTGAAAATTTCAGGGGTCATTTGACCTTTTAAAGAGATTTAAGTGATTTCCTAGCTATTTAATGACCGTATGTAATTCAAATTTGAACCAGATGTACATGCAACGGCTAACCATAATGGTTTGAAAAATCATATTTGTGTACTGGTGTGCGAGTTAATTCCATGTGCAGCAAATTAGAATGAATTTTCAAACATATTGGTCTCACAGCATGGACACATGCATGTACATGCATGGAGTGCCATGGCATTGTTATTCCACAAAATTAAAAAAATGATCAGAAAAACATGAAACCTTGCTTGATGTAATGTCATGCCACCAAGATGATGTGGTACAAAAATTGGCTTGCTTGATGAAAGTTTGGACACACACCCCTCACAAACCGGAGCAACTCACTAGAAGGCTCGTGGTTCCGAGAGGGAACAATGCATGTTTGATGACAAATGGCAGATAGCTTCCTCTTATGGCCTTCAAAATTTTTCTATGTGTAGTGTGCACTCATACAAACTGTCATGTGAAAATTTGGAAAATTTCAAGGGTCATTTGACCTTTTAAAGAGATTTAAGTGATTTCCTAGCCATTTAATGACCGTACGTAATTCAAATTTGAACTAGATGTACATGCAACGGCAAACATAACAATTTGAAAAATCATATTTGTGTACTTGTGTGCGAGTTAATTCCATGTGCAGTAAATTAGAAGGAATTTTCAAACATATTGGTCTCACGGCATGGACACATGCATGCACATGCATGGAGTGCCATGGCATTGTTATTCCAAAAAATTAAAAAAAATGAAACCTTGCTTGATGTTCACACACGGATTTTGCTGCGGGAATCGTGTGTAATTCACACTAGAGTACTCGTAAATTCTGGCAACCGGCGCATTTACTATTCCCGACGATCTAGATTCCGGCCGCCAGTAAATACTACCTTGCTAACGTCGTCCCGCCTGCATTCTCATCTAGATCCTCCCCTTGCTTGCTCTCTCTCTCTCTCTCTCTCTCTCTCTCTCTCTCTCTCTAATCTCTAATCTCTACCATGGCGCCACCGGTCTGCCCACATGCCGACGAGGAGTCGCCACCCCCCAAGGAGGCTCACTCGAAGAGTTGCGACGAGGACACCTACGCGCCGCCGGACGAGGTTGCGTCGAACCCCCCAACTTTGGATTGGTTTTGGGGCCAGTACGATCTTTGTCTTTGGAAGTCGCTGCCGCCGGTTGAGAAAGCCAGGCAAGTGGATTTCAAGAAGGAGATGGCAGAGGAGGATGCGAGGCACCAGGCGGCCTGTGAAGCCCGTGATGCCTCTTGGAAAAATGAGGCGGCGGAGCTTTGGGGGCGGGTGTGTCATCATGCTGAGGAGGTGTACGAAGACGGCTATTCGCGAGGAAGGCCAGAGGCGCTAGGAGCCTCGTCGCTACGTGGAGCTGGGCCGATAAGCTCCAGCATGTTAGACTGTATATACGTAGTCTTGTATAGGCCTTGTATTGTACCTCTTGGTACGTCTATATAATGAGATAGCCACACCCCATTTTAGGGTGTCGAGCCAGTTTCCCAAACCCTATGTTTTACATGGTATCAGTTTAGGTTACGATGTCTTCCACTGCACCACCTCCCGCCGCCACCGCTGCCGCCGCGCCGATCTCGACCGCCGCCGCCGCGCCAATCTCGACCGCCGCCGCCGCCGCCCTAGCCCTGATGTCACCCTTCTTGGCCTCCCGCCACTCGCGGCGACGTCGGCGCCACGCTGCCGCCGCCCGCTTACCCGCAGGCGCCGGGCTCTGGGGACGATCTGACCGCAACGCCCGACGCTGCGGCGCTACCGGCTACCGGCGGCCCTCCTCCGCCGAACAACCATCCGTAGTACGGCGCTAATGGTGCCCCCCGCCACCGTCGTCTCTCTGGCCGGGATCGACCTACGCTACGCCGCCGCCGCAACCCTACACGGCGGTGCCGCCGCCGCTGCAACACTACTACTCGGCGCCACCGCAGCAGTCCTATGGGGGCGCGGCCACCTCGTCGTACGGTGCCCCCATAGCTCCCGGGCACGGTGCCTCAGCCACTGCAGCGCCCGGCCTCTACGGCCCTCCTGCAGCGCCGGGCTCCCTAGCTACTCCCTCTGCCGGCTCCTACTCCTCGCCTGGCGCCTACGCGATGATCCCTTGTCCAGAGATGGCTCCGTCCATGGATCCCTATGCATCACTGGCGCAGGCGTACACTGCTCAAACCACGGCGCCGCCGCCGTTTTATTTCTTGCACCTGCTGCCAGTGAAGCTCGGGCCGGACAACTACCTGTCATGGCGTGCGCAAGTCTTGCCTCTCCTCCGCAGCCGCTAATTGGAGGGCTACGTTGATGGGTCCATCCCGTGCCCACCTCCTCACCATCCGGCATATCACACGTGGGTGGCGCAGGATCAGGCCATTCTCTCTACCATCCAGTCTTCGCTCACGCCGAGTGTTTCGTCGATGGTCATCTTCGCCGCTACATCCAGGGAGGCATGGGAGGCCCTCCACACCAGTTTCGCCTCTCAGTCTCAGGCGCATGCGCACTCTATACGCACCAAGATGGGTGAGACCAAACTTGGCGATCTCAGCATCACGGAGTACTTCAACAAGATGACGAGCCTCGGTGACACCCTGGCCTCTGTTGGTCAGCCGCTTCTGGACGCGGACTTCACCACCTTTGTGCTTAACGGGCTCGATGATGATTCTGATAATCTCATTGAGAACATTCATGGTCGAGATGATACACTCCCGCGTCGTGAGCTCTATGCGCGCCTCCTTGGGTGTGAGCAGCACATCAAGGCGTGTCGTGTTTCCCCCAGCTTCGTCTCCGCCAACGCCGCCACACGCGGCAAACCTCAGAAGCCGGCTCCATCTGCTGGCAAACCACCGGCTTCCCCGTCGCAGGCCTCATGGGGCAACGCGCTGACCATCACGGGAGGGAGTCGCCCAGTTGCTTGTTGTTCCAGTTGCGGCGCTCCTCAGGCTTGTCAGCTTTGTGGCATAGATCGTCACCTCGCCTCTCGCTGCCACAGACGCTACAAGCAAGACTTCCTTGACCTTGGCAACAATGGAAAAGGGAATGATAAGCAGGCTGCAGCTGCTGTGACAGGGCACGAGCACGGGCGCACCCAGTCATACTCCCTTGATCCGGCGTGGTATATGGATACAGGAGCGACGAATCACCTCACCAGCGAGATGGGCAAGCTCTCCGCTCAGAACCGTGTCGTGGACATGATCAGTGCACACCGCCAATGGAGCAGGTATGCGCATCTCCCATGTTGGTCAGGCATCACTTCTTGCACACAATTTTCGCAAACTGCATCTTTCTAATGTCCTTCGAGTTCCCTCTGCTACGCGTAGTTTGTTGTCTATTCCTCAACTTACTCGTGATAATAATGTCCTTGCTGAGTTTCACCCTTTTCGTTTCTTTATCAAGGATCGGGACACGAGGGTCGTTCTGCTTAGTGGTCGTCTTCACCATGGCTTATATGCACTTGACACACCGTCTGCATCTCCAATGCCATCTTCTCCTCAGGTGTTCAGTGGTGTTCGTGTGTCGCCTACGCACTGGCATGCGCGCCTTGGACACCCTGCTGCTCCTATGTTAGTCATGTGCTGCATCGCCATGAACTACCAGTTGTGTCCAATAAGAGTGCTGAAACTATTTGTGATGCCTGTCAGCAGGGCAAGAGTTACCAACTACCTTTTTTAGAGTCTAGTCGTGTTGTGAAACATCCTCTTGAGCTTGTGTTTTCTGATGTATGGGGTCATGCCCAAACATCCGTTAGTGGTCACAACTACTATGTCAGTTTCATTGATGCTTACAGTCGGTTTACTTGGCTATATCTTATCAAGCATAAATATGATGTGTTTGATGTTTTCATTCAGTTCCAAGCACATGTTGAGCGTCTCCTTAAGCACAAGATTATTCATGTTCAATCCAATTGGGGGGTGAATATCACAACCTCAACTCGTTTTTAAATAAGCTTGGGATTTCGCATTGCGTGTCTTGTCCTCATACACATTAGCAAAACGGCACCGCTGAACGTAAGCATCGCCATCTTGTAGAGACTGGACTTACTTTACTAGCTCATGCCTCCGTCCCATTTCGGTTCTGGAGTGATGCCTTCTCCACCGCCTGTTTCTTGATAAATAGGCTTCCCTCACGACTACTGAAAATGAAAACCCCTCTTGAACTCTTGCTCGATGATATTCCAGACTACACATTTCTCAAAGTGTTTGGGTGCGCATGTTGGCCGCACTTGCGGCCGTACAACAAGCGTAAATTAGAGTTTCGGTCTAAGAAGTGTGTTTTCCTTGGGTACAGTTCTCTTCACAAAGGGTACAAGTGTCTTCATGTTCCCACCAATCATGTCTACATTTCTCGTGACGTCGTGTTTGATGAGAATGTGTTCCCGTTTTGTGCTCTTCCGAACCACTCTACCATTAGTTTACCACCTGTGCACTCCACTACACCTTCGCCTGATCAATTTGTGGATGTTGCAAATGCTCCTGTGTTGCTTCCTAACCATGCTGCAGGTATTGGACGCGGTGCCCGCCTTGAACTCCTGGATGATGAGGTTATGGACAACACTCATGATGGCCACGTTGATCCGATGCATGGCCCATGCATGGCGGGTCATGACCATCAGCCCGATGCGTCCACAGCCGCCCCGCGGGCGTCGGCAGTGCCCGCAGCTGCACCCGCCTCGGCCGCCCGTCGCCTAGCTTGCCCGCCCGACGCTGGTCGCCCGCCCGTCGACCGGTCGCCTGCCCGTCACCCGGCTCGCCTGGCTCGCCCGCCAGGCCACAGGAGTTGCCCTTGCCGGGCCCAGTGGCACGCGGCCCAGCTACCGCTGGCCCAGCAGCAGGTGGCCCAGCAGCCACGGCAGCTGCACCGGCCAGCCCCGCCTCGGCTCCATCGTCGGCTGGGCTTGGCAACCCCGTCTTGGCAACGTCGCCCGGTGCTGAGTCTGCTGACTCTGGATCCTCCAGCCCCGTCTCGGCCACGACGCCTTCGTCGCCTGTGGCAAGCCCCGTGGTGCCAGCGCCGCCCGCTGTGGTCCATCATCGACCACACATGCGTAGCCGGTCTGGTGTTTTTTGCCCCAAGGAACGCAAAGACGGGACGATGGCGTGGCTTGCTGCATGTGTGGCTCATGCTGCTGTGGATCCAACAGCAGAGCCGCGTCATTTTCAGGCTACACTGGGTATTCCTCACTGGCGTGCTGCGATGGAGCAGGAATTTCAGGCCTTGCTGAAAAATGGTACTTGGCAGCTTGTTCCTCCGGTCTCTGGCATCAACATCATTGACTCCAAGTGGGTGTTTAAGGTCAAACGACAAGCAAATGGTTCTATTGAGCGCTACAAGGCACAGCTGGTTGCCAACGGTTTCAAGCAGAGGTACGGTCTTGATTATGAAGACACGTTCAGTCCAGTTCTCAAGCCTACTACTATTCGTATACTGTTGTCTCTTGCCGTTACTCGTGGTTGGTCGCTTCGTCAGCTTGATGTGCAGAATGCTTTACTCCATGGAGTTCTTGAGGAAGAGGTTTATATGCGTCAACCACCCGGTTTTGTTGATCCTACGCGTCCGCATCATCTCTGTCGTCTGGTCAAGGCGTTGTATGGACTTAAACAGGCGCCTCGTGCATGGCATGCCCGCCTTGGTTCTGCTCTCCGGGATCTTGGGTTTATTCCCTCAACTGCTGACATGTCACTGTTTCTCCTTCAGCGCCCTGAGGTGGCGATGTATCTCTTGGTGTATGTTGATGATATCATCCTTGTCAGTTCCTCCAATGCTGCTGCCGATCGCCTTGTGTCTGCATTAGGTGAGGAATTTGCTGAAGGAAATATGCCCTAGAGGCAATAATAAAGTTATTATTTATTTCATCATATCATGATAAATGTTTATTATTCATGCTAGAATTGTATTAACCGAAAACATGATACATGTGTGAATACATAGACAAACTAAGTGTCACTAGTATGCCTCTACTTGACTAGCTCATTAATCAAAGATGGTTATGTTTCCTAACCATAGACATGTGTTGTCATTTGATTAACGGGATCACATCATTAGGAGAATGATGTGATTGACTTGACCCATTCATTTAGCCTAGCACTTGAGCGTTTAGTATGTTGCTATTGCTTTCTTCATGACTTATACAAAGTTCCTACAACTATGAGATTATGCAACTCCCGTTTACCAGAGGAACACTTTGTGTGCTACCAAACGTTACAACGTAACTGGGTGATTATAAAGGTGCTCTACAGGTGTCTCCAAAGGTACATGTTGGGTTGGCGTATTTCGAGATTAGGTTTTGTCACTCTGATTGTCGGAGAGGTATCTCTGGGCCCTCTCGGTAATACACATCACTTAAGCCTTGCAAGCATTGTAACTAATGAGTTAGTTACATGATGATGTATTACATGAACGAGTAAAGAGACTTGCCGGTAACGAGATTGAACTAGGTATTGGATACCGACGATCGAATCTCGGGCAAGTAAGATTCCAATGACAAAGGGAACAACGTATGTTGTATGCGGTTTGACCGATAAAGATCTTCGTAGAATATGTAGGAGCCAATATGAACATCTAGGTTCCACTATTGGTTATTGACCGGAAATAGTTCTTGGTCATGTCTACATAGTTCTCGAACCCGTAGGGTCTGGACGCTTAACGTTACGATGACAGTTTTATTATGAGTTTATAAGTTTTGATGTACCAAAGGTTGTTCGGAGTCCCGGATGTGATCAAAGAAATGACGAGGAGTCTCGAAATGGTCGAGACATAAATATCGATATATTGGACGACTATATTCGGACACCGGAAATGTTCCGGGTGATTTCGGAGAAAACCGGAGTGCCGGAGGGGTTACCGGAACCCCCCGGGGAAGTATTGGGCCTTAGTGGGCCTGAGGGGAGAGAGAGGGAAGCAGCCCAGGAGGTGGCGCCCCCGCCATGGGGAGTCTGAATTGGACTAGGGAGGGGGGCGCGGCCCCTCTTTCCCTCTCCCTCTCCCTCTCCCTCTCTCTTCCCCCTCAGCGCGCCCCCTAAGGCCGGCCGGCCTCCCTCCTTGCTCCTTTATATACGGGGGCAGGGGGCACCCTTGGACACACAAGTTGATCATCGTGATTGTTCCTCAGCCGTGTGCGGTGCCCCCCTCCACCATATTCCACCTCGGCCATATCGTAGTGGTGCTTAGGCGAAGCCCTGCGTTGGTAGAACATCATCACCGTCACCACGCCGTCGTGCTGACGGAACTCATCCCTGAAACCCTGCTGGATCGGAGTCCGGGGATCGTCATCGAGCTGAATGTGTGCAGAACACGGAGGTGCCGTACGTTCGGTACTTGGATCGGTCGGATCATGAAGACGTACGACTACATCAACCGCGTTGTCATAACGCTTCCGCTTATGGTCTACGAGGGTACGTGGACAACACTCTCCCCTCTCGTTGCTATGCATCACCATGATCTTGCGTGTGTGTAGGAGTTTTTTTGAAATTACTATGTTCCCCAACATTGGCATCCAAGCCTAGGTTTTATGCGTTGATGTTATATGCATGAGTAGAACACAAGTGAGTTGTGGGCGATACAAGTCATACTGCTTACTAGCATGTCATACTTTGGTTCGACGGTATTGTTGGATGAAGCGGTCCGGACCGACATTACGCGTACGCTTACGCGAGACTGTTTCTACCGATGTGCTTTGCACACAGGTGGCTGGCGGGCGTCAGTTTCTCCAACTTTAGTTGAACCGAGTGTGGCTACGCCCGGTCCTTGCGAAGGTTAAAACAACACTAACTTGACGAACTATCGTTGTGGTTTTGATGTATAGGTAAGAACGGTTCTTGCTCAGCCCGTAGCAGCCACGTAAAACTTGCAACAACAAAGTAGAGGATGTCTAACTTGTTTTTGCAGGGCATGTTGTGATGTGATATGGTCAAGACGTGATGCTATATTTTATTGTATGAGATGATCATGTTTTGTAACCGAGTTATCGGCAATCGGCAGAGCCATATGGTTGTCGCTTATTGTATGAAATGCAACGCCTCATAATTGCTTTACTTTATCACTAAGCGGTAGCGATAGTCGAGAAGCAATAGTTGGCGAGACGACAACGATGCTACGATGGAGATCAAGGTGTCGCGCGGTGACGATGGTGATCATGACGGTGCTTCGAGATGGAGATCACAAGCACAAGATGATGATGGCCATATCATATCACTTATATTGATTGCATGTGATGTTTATCCTTTATGCATCTTATCTTGCTTTGATTGACGGTAGCATTTTAAGATGAACTCTCACTAAAATTATCAAGAAGTGTTCTCCCTGAGTATGCACCGTTGCCAAAGTTCGTCGTGCCCAGACACCACGTGATGATCGGGTGTGATAAGCTCAACGTCCATCTACAACGGGTGCAAGCCAGTTTTGCACACACGGAATACTCAGGTTAAACTTGATGAGCTTAGCATATGCAGATATGGCCTCGGAACACGGAGACCGAAAGGTCGAGCGTGAATCATATAGTAGATATGATCAACATAGTGATGTTCACCATTGAAAACTACTCCATCTCACGTGATGATCGGTTATGGTTTAGTTGATTTGGATCACGTGATCACTTAGATGACTAGAGAGATGTCTGTCTAAGTGGGAGTTCTTAAGTAATATGATTAATTGAACTTAAATTTATCATGAACTTAGTACCGATAGTATTTTGCTTATCTATGTTTGTTGTAGATAGATGGCTCGTCTTTGTTGTTCCGTTGAATTTTAATGCGTTCCTTGAGAAAGCAAAGTTGAAAGATGATGGTAGCGATTACACGATCGGGTCCGTAACTTGAGGATTATCATCATTGCTGCACGTAAGAATTAAGTCCCGAAGCACCGCTGGGTGCCGAACCCGCTGCAGAGCAACACCAGATGTTATGAATGTCCGCGAGCAAAGCCGATGACTACTCAATAGTTCAAGATGTGCCATGCTTTACGGCTTAGAACTGGTCTTCAACGACGTTTTGAACGTCATGGAGCATATGAGATGTTCCAGGAGTTGAAGTTAATATTTCAAGCAAATGCCTGGATTGAGAGATATGAAGTCTCCAATAAATTCTATAGCTGCAAGATGGAGGAGAATATTTCTGTCAGTGAGCATATACTCAAAATGTCTGGGTATAATAATCACTTGATTCAACTGGGAGTTAATCTTCCGGATGATAGTGTCATTGACAGAATTCTCTAATCACTGCCACCAAGCTACAAGAGCTTCGTGATGAACTATAATATGCAAGGGATGAACAATACAATTCCCGAGCTCTTCGCAATGCTAAAAGCTACGGAGGTAGAAATCAAGAAGGAGCATCAAGTGTTGATGGTCAACAAGACCACTAGTTTCAAGAAAAAGGGCAAAGGGAAGAAGAAGGGGAACTTCAAGAAGAACAACAAGCAAGTTGCTGCTCAAGAGAAGAAACCCAAATCTGGACCTAAGCCTGAAACTGAGTGCTTCTACTGCAAGCAAACTGCTCACTGGAAGCAGAACTGCCCCAAGTATTTGGCGGATAAGAAGGATGGCAAGGTGAACAAAGGTATATGGGATATACATGTTATTGATGTGTACCTTACTAGAGCTCGCAGTAGCACCTGGGTATTTGATACTGGTTTTGTTGCTAATATTTGCAAATCGAAACAGGGACTACGGAATAAGCGAACACTAGCTAAGGACGAGGTGACGATGCGCGTGGAAAATGGTTCCAAAGTCGATGTGATCGCAGTCGGCACGCTACCTCTACATCTACCTTCGGGATTAGTTTTAGACCTGAATAATTGTTATTTGGTGCCAGTGTTGAGCATGAACATTATATCTGGATCTTGTTTGATGCGAGACGGTAATTCATTTAAATCAGAGAATAATGGTTGTTCTATTTATATGAGTAATATCTTTTATGGTCATGCACCCTTAAAGAGTGGTCTATTTTTGATGAATCTCGATAGTAGTGATACACATATTCATAATGTTGAAGCCAAAAGATGCAGAGTTGATAATCATAGTGCAACTTATTTGTGGCACTGCCGTTTAGGTCATATCGGTGTAAAACGCATGAAGAAACTCCATACTGATGGACTTTTGGAACCACTTGATTATGAATCACTTGGTACTTGCGAACCGTGCCTCATGGGCAAGATGACTAAAACGCCGTTCTCCGGTACTATGGAGAGAGCAACAGATTTGTTGGAAATCATACATACAGATGCATGTGGTCCGATGAATATTGAGGCTCGTGGTGGATATCGTTATTTTCTCACCTTCACAGATGATTTAAGAATTCCTTACTCTCCGACATATATAATCCTAAATGACTTGGCCGCTAAAAACAATCAAGCAGTGGGGCTCCTAAGGTCGGGGAAGGCTCTGATTACCAACTTGTAACGCCCTCGATGCGGCTATATCTCCCACGTGTCGAAGCACGACTTAGAGGCATAACCGCATTGAAAGCAATGTCGCAAGTGAGGTAATCTTCACACAACCCAAGTAATACGTAAGGGAAAGAGATACATAGTTGGCTTACAATCGCCACTTCACACAATTACATAAATAAGCATTACATCATCCAGATACAATCAAGGTCCGACTACGGAACCAAAATAAAAAAAAACCCCAAATGCGACAAAAAGGTCCCCGATCGACCCCAACTGGGCTCCACTACTGATCAACTAGAACGAAACAACACAAAGGGCAATATCTTCATCGAGCTCCTCCTTGAGCTTGGTTGCGTCACCTACTCGGTAACATAGGCACCTGCAAACTGGTTTTTGAAGTATCCGTGAGCCACGAGGACTCAAAGAATCCCATTACCATGGGTATCAAGACTAGCAAAGCTTAATGGGAAAGGAAGGGGTAAAGTGGTGAGGTTGCAGCAGCGGCTAAGCAAGTATGGTGGCTAACATACGCAAATGAGAGCGAGAAGAGAAGCAAAGGAACGGTCGTGAAGCTAGCAATGATCACGAGGTGATCCTGAACACCTACTTACGTCAAACATAACACAGAAACCGTGTTCACTTCCCGGACTCCGCCGAGAAGAGACCATCACGGCTACACACACGGTTGATGCATTTTAATTCGGATCTGGTGTCAAGTTGTCTACAACCGGACATTAACAAATTCCCATCTGCCACATAACCGCGGGCACGGCTCTCGAAAGTTTATACCCTGCAGGGGTGTCCCAACTTAGCCCATGACAAGCTCTCGCGACCATCGAAGGAATAGACCTTCACCCCGAGACACTCCGATCAGACTCGGTATCCCGGTACATCAAGACATTTTGATAATGGTAAAACAATACCAGCAAAGCCTCCCGCTGTGCCGACAAATCCTGATAGGAGCTGCACATATCTCGTTCTCAGGGCACACCGGATGAGCAAGACGTCGGGTTGGCATAGACCCTGGTTGCCTGTGGGGCGCGGACATCGCTCGGTTTGGACCAACACTTAGACAAGCACTGGCCCGGGGGGGCTAAAATAAAGATGACCCTCGAGAGAGCGACTCCCAAGGGAAAAGATAGGTGGTGGTGAGGCAAATGGTCAAAGTCAATGTTGGGCCTTGCTGGACAAGTTTTATTCAAAGCGAACTGTCAGGGGGGTCCCATAAATCACCCGACCGCATTAGGAACGCAAAATCCGGGAACATAACACCGGTATGACGGAAACTAGGGCGGCAAGAGTGGAACAAAACACTAGGCATAAGTCCGAGCCTTCCACCCTTTACCATGTATATAGATGCATTAATAATATAAGAGATATTGTGATATCCCAACATAAACCCTGTCCACCATGGAGAAATCTTCAACTTCACCTGCAGCTAGCAACGCTATAAGAGGGGCTGAGCAAAGCGGAGACATAGCCAAACAATGGTTTGCATAGGAAAGGTGTCAAAGGTTAGAGGTTCATGGCAATATGGGATGGCTTGATAAACAGGTAATAGGTAGCGCAGCATAGCGATAGAACGAAGCAACTAGCATAGCAATGATAGTAGTGAGATCTAGGGTAGCGGTCATCTTGCCTGAAATCCCGCTAGGAAGAAGAACGAGTCCATGAAGAAGATGAAGCCACGAAGACGAACCACACGTAGACGAACGAATCCTCACGATCGCAACGAAACGGGAACTATCGAGAAGAAGCACACAACATAGTAAACACACCACACATGAACAAGACATGATGCACAACAAGCATGATGCATGAGAAAGCTAGATGAGGCTACTCATGGCAAGAGATGATGCACACAAGATCAACACATCAAGGCAAGTTTATATGAGGCCGGAAACAACATATAACAATTCCGGTAAGTCCTCATATGCATATTTCGAAATTGATCCAGAACTGAATAAACATTAAGTTGAAGTTGTTAAACAGCAAGTTAAGATGCACCAAGATGATCTACACGAAATTCTAGTCAAGTTACATATAAAGTTCCTTAGATTCGGAGCTACGGCCTAGAAGATATGAGCAAAACAAGTTAAACATGGCATTGATGCAAAATGCATACAAACATCAAGCAAACACACCAAAACAAGGATGCAACATGATAATATGAAACTACATGCAAAATCACGCAAGTTCCATATAGAGCACACTCAAAACGGAGCAACGGGGCAACACACACACACTATACAAGTCATAGCAACAATCTGTCCATAACAGCAACTAGGCATCTTACAAGCAACAAAACAACATGCTACAGCACCCCAACCTAATAACAAAAGGCATGGGCATGAAGTACACGTAAAGCATAACAAAACATGAACACTGAGCTATATCCAGAAACAACTAGAACATGCTCAAAAACACATGGAGATATTGCAAATTATAACAGTTTCAGACTTTAGCAGAAATAACATCAGGTTGCAATGTTCAGAGCAAGCAAACAACATGTTATAGGAACATATCATGGCAAACAAAGGCATGGCATGAATCTACTAACAGCATAGATCAAAAGTCCCTTACTGACCATGATCCAAAAGGGCACGGAAAATATGATGGCACCCATGTAAACATGGCAAGTTATATTACAGATTCATACATGGCAGGAACAACAATAAGTAGGCATGTTCGTGAGCTTGAACCACTCACCACAGAGCAATAAATGGCATGGCAAGGCAACCAACAGTAAGAAGACATGATTATGAAGCTAAGCATGGCAAGAGCAAGTTCATAGGGTACATGGATCACTAGGAAAACACATGGGAACAAGAGAACTTGATGTTAACAGGCTGACGGCAACATTTTCAAGCAACTTTGGAGCAAGATATGAACATGTTCCAACAGGCTATAATTGCAACCAAGGGCATGAATGGATAGAGCATGACATGTAGATCAAAACATGTTTATAGAGCATCTCCAGATTATGCATAGAATGATTAGTAGAAGCATGTTAACATAGCAACAAAATATAACAGAATCTGTCAGGAAGACAGCAACAGCAACTACCCTACTTAACAAGCTCAAAGCACTCACTACAAGCATCACAAAAATACATGGTTAACACCCCTGGAAAGATGGCATGGCATAGTTCAACATTCATGTAGAGCTCAACCTCATAGGATGCACACACCAATCATGGCAAAAATGAGAAAACAACAAGTTATAACAGTTTCAGCAGATTAACATCATCATGCACTCTTCCAACAGCATTTCGGGCATCAAGATGTGCTCAAATGAAAATGATGCAATGGAATGAAATGATCTACTCGTCGAGGCGAACAATTTGACATATTATACGCACGAAACGGAGCTACGGATGCAGAGATGTGATGCCATGAACATGGCATGAAAATTACCCAGAAACGGGGACTTAGTCATACGGGGGCAACCTGCACGGATTACGAGGCACGACGCGGATCTCGCCGGAGTTCGCCGGGGGGTCGCCGGACTTGCGGGAGAAGGATGCCGGGGGTCGGGGAAGGTCGGAGGAGGTCGGGACCGGCCGGATCCGTCCGACCCGACCGATCTCGGCGGGGAGGCCGGGCGGCCGGGCGGCGCGGTCGGGCAGCCGGAGCGCCGGGCGAGGCGAGGCGGGAGTCGCCAGAGCGGAGGCGCTGCCCGCCAGCAGGCGACGACGGAGCGGCCTCGGCCGCGATCGAAGCGGCGGGCGGCGGCGCGCGCGGCGGGCCGCCGGAGGTACGGAGGCGCACGGGCGGCGCAGACGCTGGCGGCGGCGTCGCGGCGAGGCGGCGGCGGCCGCCGGCGCCAGCGCGGCCAGCGGGAGAGCGCTGGGCATGCAGGGCGCAGGCGGCGGCGAAGGGCGGGCGGGCCCGATCCGGCTCGCCGGCCGCGGCAGCGGGAGGCGCGGTGCCACGCGGCGCCTCGGATTGGCTGCGGGAGGCGGTGATGCTGAGGTGGCGGCGCGCTATTGGCCGAGGTGAGGTGGCGGTGGTCGTGTCCGGCGGCGGGCGGACACGTCCGGCGGCGCGGAGGGAAGATTTAGGGTTTCGTGTGCGAAATCATCCGCGAAAATGGAAGGGGAGGGTCTATTTATAGGTAGAGGGAGCTAGGAGAGTCCAAATGAGGAGCGGTTTTCGGCCACGCGATCGTGATCGAACGGCCGAGAGCATGGAGAGGAGTTTGCTGGGCTTTGGGCCACTTTGGAAGGGGTGTTGGGCTGCAACTCAAAAAGGCTTTTACGGTTACCCGGTTAACCGTTGGAGTACCAAACGACCTCCAAATGGCACGAAACTTGACAGGCGCTCTACCGGTGCTATACCAAGGCCGCTTGGCAAACCTCGGGCCATTCCGAGAAAGTTTAACACCCGCACACAACAGAAGACAAGAAGGGGACGCCGGGTGAGATAGGAGCGCCGGATTGCAAAACGGACAACGGGGAAAATGCTCGGATGCATGAGACGAACATGTATGCAAAATGAAATGCACATGATGACAAGATATGAAATGCAGATGATGACATGGCAAAGTGCAACACGCAAGCAAATGACATGGCAACGACGGCGAATAACTGGCGGACACCTGGCGCATCGGATCCGGGGCGTTACAACACTCCACCACTATGGGAGGATCTCGTCCCGAGATCTAGGATGGCACCGGAGGGAAAAAGGAAGAGGAAGATAAGAGGTAAAACTAAGTTGCTTCTTTGACCAACGAGTGAAACCATGAACCTTGAGAGGTTGAGCAATTTAAAAGAAAGAGTACAACAGAGATGAACGAGATTGCAAACAATCCGTTAGAAAAGAGGAGCAAGCAACATTACGAGGACTTGAAGGTTGAAAGGCATGGAAATAAGAGCTGGACGAACGAAAAGAATATGACCACATCGGTATAATGAGATAGCCAAGGAACAAGAATGGCAGAATTTGGACAGCACTCCAGTAGAAAAGAGAAGAAAACTTGATGAGATGAAAAGATATTGAAGAGATGACACAACACTCCGGTTAAATTGATAAGCAAGAAAAGAACACGATCCTCAATACGAGATGATGAGTGAAAAGAGCAACAACACAATGCCTCCGGAAGAAAGAATAGAAGATAGATCATAGGAATAACAGAATGTAGTAGAAAATGCCAACTTCTGCCACACATGAGCTTGGAAAGCACCCTTTCAAGAAGGTTACAACGGGGTTGTTGGGAAAAACCAACAACAAAATGAATAAGCTTGTAGTGGGCTTATGGAAAACATCTCAAAACTATGAGGTGACAACCGGCCACTAACGGAAACCATTGATTGGATTGATATCAACAAGGAGACGAGAAACTTATTTCACCGGGAGGACAAATGAAGAACTTGGGTCATTTATAAGCACCATAAATAGCAACAATCCTTAGGGAAGGCTTTAGGTGAAATATGACACAAGATAACTCCAACAAGGAGATTGATGGATTTAAAATACCTCAATCTTGACAACTTGAATAACCAAGGGAAATTGTCAAGAGTGACATAACACCATCTCAAAAGATAAGGTAGAAAAAAATTGCACTTTGGAATGCACGATAAAGAATGCTTGAACTCCTCAAAACAAAACATGTGTTGAGCACCATGTTTATTTTTAAGTATGGCTTGACGGATCTTAACTTCGAGAGAAATCTTGAAGAACAATTGAAGAATGAAAAGAATCCTTGAGGAACCACCATGTAGAGCCTCCATGAAGAACTTCGGTAATAAAAGGATGATAAAAAGAAAGAGAACTTGAAAACACAAGGTGAAGCCTTGCGATGATTTAGATGAAGCTTCGTGACGAGACATCCAAGAAAAACTTGGAACTCCGGAAAAGAATAGATGAGACACTAGAACCGAGAATTACTTCATCATGAACAATCTCCGGAAGAAAAAATTGAATCACCTCGAGGAAATAAGAATAAGATTTATTGTATGTTTATCCTTCATCAAATTAAATTGATGACAAAAATGGATTTGGCATACTACTTATTCTCGTAGAAAGGATTAAAAGAGATATAGCGCGAACTTGAGAAGGTATTGGTGGAACCACCGGTAGGATTTGGAAACAACGAATATTTGATATGATAACGGAGGAAGAGAAATCTTGAACGAACCACCGTAAGAATTGAAAATGAACGTAGCAAAGGCACAATTCGCCGGAAAGAATGAAGATACTTGAGGGGATTTAGATACTTGAGAACGAAGAGATCATGAACTGATTAGAGGGTATTTGAACGATGCACCTGTAAGATTTGGAGAATGAAAGCTCAAATCTGAGCATGAAGAATTATGACATGATGGCCTTCGGAAGAAAGAAATGGAAATAACTCATGAAATGCTCCGGATGGTAAGAAAAGAATTGTCACAATCAAAACAAATATGAGAGGATGGCATCAAACTTGAACTACGCATCTTTGGAAGAACGGGTAAGGATTTGAGAGGAACTCTTCTTCGGTCTTCAAATGATGAGAATGACAACGAGAAGCATCACCAAGAATTATTGAGGCACACCGGAAGAATCAAAAGCGAAGAGGTTGAGCCAACTATGAAAGAATTTGAAAGATCTTGGAGAAAAGCATTTGACTGATGATAACTCATTCTTACGTCAAACTTTGAGAAGAATTTAGGATAGCTCTGGGAAAATAGAAGAGTCAGGTAAGATCCTAGGAAAAGACCTGTGGGTTAGGGCCCACTAAAGAGATAACACCATTGGAAATGATTTTAAAGAGAAATTGCACCGGTTGAATTAAATTGCTTGAATGAGATAACAACCTCGAAATAGCTTGAACGGATTAAGAATGGAAACACAAGTCTTGTGAGATATCTTCAGCACTCCAGAACAAATGAATAGGAAGTGAATGATTAAGAGGTGCATCGGCACGATAAAGCATTAGAAACAAGGAAAGAAATATGATGAATATTGAAAGCTTGAATAGGATCCACCGGAGAAGAAACAACAATGAAGGATGATGAACTTGAAACTGTTGAGCATCTTCATGGGAAATCACCGGATAAAAACATTGAAAGAAAAGAATGAAGAGACTTCACATGAATAAAAGGATACATGATCAAAATAAATGAGTCCTTTAAGAAAAGGGTGGGAGGGTGGGGAGAAACAAAGACAACTTGGGATGAACGAAACAAACACCGTTGAGAAAACTTAGAAATGATCTTGCGGATGGGGAGAATGATCGGATCCACTTGAAGAGAAGCACGCCGGTAGGAAAAGAATTAACATGACAACCACAATGATCAAAAGGATTAGTATTCACATCGGAGTATGAGAACACCATTTCAGAAAGGTATGGAATCAACACTTGACATTGAAGCAACTCGAATACCACAAATAAAACAAAACAAAGGATTTGGCTTGCAGAATAAGCCGGAACAAATACATATGATAGAGAATTACCCAATCCCATATCAAGCATCTGTCGGAAAGATATTCTAGGAGCTACTTGAATTCCCACCTATAAACTCCCAAACTTTCGGTTATGCAATCGGTGTTGGGGATACGAGGAAGCAATATATCTCACCCAAACTAACAATACCTACATCCAATTGTATCCATCCATCAACACATAACCAAGAAACCTTCGAATCGTCTACCTCAACCTTCAAAAGCATCCGTTATACGAGTCATGGCAATACTCCCGTACTCACCTCAATCTTTGGGTTAGCGGGTTATCTCACCAACGAACTGCATAAAAGAGATTTTCGATGTCGGCGTACTAAACTCGGTATTCCGAACTGCAACAATAAAATTATGACGACAACACCTCGAGCTCAACTCCCCGACACTTCCACTAAACCCCGACAGAGGCACCAAGACAATGTTCTCATCATAAAACCATCGAACGATTCCAAGATACCCGCGTGATCCTAAAAAAAATTTAGTGAAATTTGAGAAGAGAAGAGTCAAAACTCTACGTCAGGATGCCTTACCAGAGCGACGAAGGGTCTGAGGAGTAAAAAGAATTCCTAACTCTCCGATATATATAATCCTAAATGATTCAAAACATTTTTTTCTAGACACAACTTGGCCGCTAAAAACGATCAAGCAGTGGGGCTCCTAAGGTCGGGGAAGGCTCGATTACCAACTTGTAGCGCCTCGATGCGGCTATATCTCCCACGGTCGAAGCACGACTTAGAGGCATAACCGCATTGAAAGCAATGTCGCAAGTGAGGTAATCTTCACACAACCCAAGTAATACGTAAGGGAAAGAGATACATAGTTGGCTTACAATCGCCACTTCACACAATTACATAAATAAGCATTACATCATCCAGATACAATCAAGGTCCGACTACGGAACCAAAATAAAAAAAGAACCCCAAATCGACAAAAGGTCCCCGATCGACCCCAACCGGGCTCCACTCTTGATCAACTAGAACGAAACAACACAAAGGGCAATATCTTCATCGAGCTCCTCCTTGAGCTTGGTTGCATCACCTACTCGGTAACATAGGCACCTGCAAACTGGTTTTGGAAGTATCTGGTGAGCCACGAGGACTCAGCAATCCCATTACCATGGGTATCAAGACTAGCAAAGCTTAATGGGAAAGGAAGGGGTAAAGTGGTGAGGTTGCAGCAGCGGCTAAGCAAGTATGGTGGCTAACATACGCAAATGAGAGCGAGAAGAGAAACAAAGGAACGGTCGTGAAGCTAGCAATGATCAAGAGGTGATCCTGAACACCTACTTACGTCAAACATAACACAGAAACCGTGTTCACTTCCCGGACTCCGCCGAGAAGAGACCATCACGGCTACACACACGATTGATGCATTTTAATTTGGATCTGGTGTCAAGTTGTCTACAACCGGACATTAACAAATTCCCATCTGCCACATAACCGCGGGCACGGCTCTCGGAAGTTTATACCCTGCAGGGGTGTCCCAACTTAGCCCATGACAAGCTCTCGCGATCATCGAAGGAATTGACCTTCACCCGAGACACTCCGATCAGACTCGGTATCCCGGTACATCAAGACATTTCGACAATGGTAAAACAAGACCAGCAAAGCCTCCCACTGTGCCGACAAATCCTGATAGGAGCTGCACATATCTCGTTCTCAGGGCACACCGGATGAGCAAGACGTCGGGTTGGCATAGACCCTGGTTGCCCAGGGGGCGCCGGACATCGCTCGGTTTGGACCAACACTTAGACAAGCACTGGCCCGGGGGGGCTAAAATAAAGATGACCCTCGAGAGAGCGACTCCCAAGGGAAAAGATAGGTGGTGGTGAGGCAAATGGTAAAAGTCAATGTTGGGCCTTGCTGGACAAGTTTTATTCAAAGCGAACTGTCAGGGGGGTCCCATAAATCACCCGACCGCGTTAGGAACGCAAAAATCCGGGAACATAACACCGGTATGACGGAAACTAGGGCGGCAAGAGTGGAACAAAACACCAGGCATAAGGCCGAGCCTTCCACCCTTTACCAAGTATATAGATGCATTAATAATATAAGAGATATTGTGATATCCCAACATAAACCCTGTCCACCATGGAGAAATCTTCAACTTCACCTACAGCTAGCAACGCTATAAGAGGGGCTGAGCAAAGCGGTGACATAGCCAAACAACGGCTTGCATAGGAAAGAGGTTCATGGCAATATGGGATGGCTTGATAAACAGGTAATAGGTAGCGCAGCATAGCGATAGAACAAAGCAATTAGCATAGCAATGATAGTAGTGAGATCCAGGGTAGCGGTCATCTTGCCTGAAATCCCGCTAGGAAGAAGAACGAGTCCATGAAGAAGATGAAGCCACGAAGACGAACCACACGTAGACGAACGAATCCTCAGATCGCAACCGAACCGGAACTATCGAGAAGAAGCACACAACATAGTAAACACACCACACATGAACAAGACATGATGCACAACAAGCATGATGCATGAGAAAGCTAGATGAGGCTACTCATGGCAAGAGATGATGCACACAAGATCAACACATCAAGGCAAGTTTAAATGAGGCCGGAAACAACATATAACAATTCCGGTAAGTCCTCATATGCATATTTCGAAATTGGTCCAGAACTGAATAAACATTAAGTTGAAGTTGTTAAACAGCAAGTTAAGATGCACCAAGATGATCTACACGAAATTCTAGTCAAGTTACATATAAAGTTCCTTAGATTCGGAGCTACGGCCTAGAAGATATGAGCAAAACAAGTTAAACATGGCATTGATGCAAAATGCATACAAACATCAAGCAAACACACCAAAACAAGGATGCAACATGATAATATGAAACTACATGCAAAATCACGCAAGTTTCATATAGAGCACACTCAAAACGGAGCAACGGGGCAACACACACACAATACAAGTCATAGCAACAATCTGTCCATAACAGCAACTAGGCATCTTACAAGCAACAAAACAACATGCTACAGCACCCCAACCTAAAAACAAAAGGCATGGGCATGAAGTACACGTAAAGCATAACAAAACATGAACACTGAGCTATCTCCAAAAACAACTGGAACATGCTCAAAAGCACATGGAGATATTGCAAATTATAACAGTTTCAGACTTTAGCAGAAATAACATCAGGTTGCAATGTTCAGAGCAAGCAAACAGCATGTTATAGGCATATCATGGCAAACAAAGGCATGGCATGAATCTACTAATAACATATATTAAAAGTCCCTTACTGACCATGAGCCAAAAGGGCACGGAAAATATGATGGCACCCATGTAAACATGGCAAGTTATATTACAGATTCATACATGGCAGGAACAACAATAAGTAGGCATGTTCGTGAGCTTGAACCACTCACCACAGAGCAATAAATGGCATGTCAAGGCAACCAACAGTAAGAAGACATGATTATGAAGCTAAGCATGGCAAGAGCAAGTTCATAGGGTACATGGATCACTAGGAAAACACATGGGAACAAGTGAACTTGATGTTAACAGGCTGACAGCAACATTTTCAAGCAAATTTGGAGCAAGATATGAACATGTTCCAGCAGACTATAATTGCAACCAAGGGCATGAATGGATAGAGCATGACATGTAGATCAAAACATGTTTATAGAGCATCTCCAGATTATGCATAGAATGATTAGTAGAAGCATGTTAACATAGCAACAAAATATAACAGAATCTGTCAGGAAAACAGCAACAGCAACTACCCTACCTAACAAGCTCAAAGCACTCACTACAAGCATCACAAAAATACGTGGTTAACATCCCTGGAAAGATGGCATGGCATAGTTCAACATTCATGTAGAGCTCAACCTCATAGGATGCACACATCAATCATGGCAAAAATGAGAAAACAGCAAGTTATAACAGTTTCAGCAGATTAACATCATCATGCACTCTTCCAACAGCATTTCGGGCATCAAGATGAGCTCAAATGAAATTGATGCAATTGAATGAAATGATATACTCGTCGAGCCGAACAATTTGACATATTATACACACGAAACGGAGCTACGGATGCACAGATGTGATGGCATGAACATGGCATGAAAATTACCTAGAAACGGGGACTTAGTCATACGGGGGCAACCTGCACGGATTACGAGGCACGACGCGGATCTCGCCGGAGTTTGCCGGGGGGTCGCCGGACTTGCGGGAGAAGGACGCCGGGGGTAGGGGAAGGTCGGAGGAGGTCGGGACCGGCCGGATCCGGTCCGACCCGACCGGATCTGGCAGGGCCCGGCGGCGCGGCCGGGCGGCGCTGGCCGGGCAGCCGAGCGCCGGCGAGGCGAGGCGGGAGTCGCCATAGCGAGGCGCTGGCCGCGCGCGGCGGGCGGAGCCGGCCTCGCCGCGCCGAAGCGGGCGGCGGCGGCGGGCGCGCGCGCTGCAGGGCGCCGGAGGTACGGAGGCGCACGGGCGGCGCAGATCGCCGCGCGGCGGCGCCGGTGAGGCGGCGGAGGGCGGCGGCGCCAGGCGCGCGGCCGGGAGGGCGCGGCGGCGGCGAAGCGGCCGGGCGGGCCCGATCCGGCTCACGCGGGCGCGCAGCAGGGGGGCGCGGTGCCACGCGGCGCCCTCGGATTGGCCGCGGGAGGCGGTGATGCTGAGGTGACGGCGCGCTATTGGCCGAGGTGAGGTGGCGGTGGTCGTGTCCGGCGGCGGGCGGACACGTCCGGCGGCGCGGAGGGAAGATTTAGGGTTTCGTCTGCGAAATCATCCGCGAAAATGGAAGGGGAGGGTCTATTTATAGGTAGAGGGAGCTAGGAGAGTCCAAATGAGAAGCGGTTTTCGGCCACGCGATCGTGATCGAACGACCGAGAGCATGGAGAGGAGTTTGCTGGGCTTTGGGCCACTTTGGAAGGGGTGTTGGGCTGCAACTCAAAAAGGCTTTTACGGTTACCCGATTAACCGTTGGAGTACCAAACGACCTCCAAATGGCACGAAACTTGACAGGCGGTTTACCGGTGCTATACCAAGGCCGCTTGGCAAACCTCGGGCCATTCCGAGAAAGTTTAACACCCGCACACAACAGAAGACAAGAAGGGGATGCCGGGTGAGATAGGAGCGCCGGATTGCAAAACGGACAACGGGGAAAATGCTCGGATGCATGAGACGAACATGTATGCAAATGAAATGCACATGATGACAAGATATGAAATGCAGATGATGACATGGCAAAGTGCAACACGCAAGCAAATGACATGGCAACGACGGCGAATAACTGGCGGACACCTGGCGCATCGGATCCGGGGCGTTACACATCAAAATCCGTTGAGATGACTCCTTTTGAACTATGGTTTGGCAAGAAACCAAAGTTGTCGTTTCTGAAAGTTTGGGGCTGCGATGCTTATGTGAAAAAGCTTCAACCTGATAAGCTCGAACCCAAATCGGAAAAATGTGTCTTCATAGGATACCCAAAGGAGACAGTTGGGTACACATTCTATCACAGATCCGAAGGCAAGACATTCGTTGCTAAGAATGGATCCTTTCTAGAGAAGGAGTTTCTCTCAAAAGAAGTGAGTGGGAGGAAAGTAGAACTTGATGTGGTAATAGTACCAGCTCCCTTATTAGAAAGCAGTTCATCACAGAAATCGGTTCCTGTGACACCTACACCAATTAGTGAGGAAGTTAATGATGATGATCATGAAACTTCAGATCAAGTTGTTACTGAACCTCGTAGATCAACCAGAGTAAGATCCGCACCAGAGTGGTACGGTAATCCTATTCTGGAAGTCATGCTACTAGATCATGGTGAACCTACGAACTATGAAGAAGCGATGGTGAGCCCAGATTCCGCAAAATGGCTTGAAGCCATGAAATCTGAGATGGGATCCATGTATGAGAACAAAGTGTGGACTTTGGTTGACTTGCCCAATGATCAGCAAGCAATAGAGAATAAATGGATTTTCAAGAAGAAGACTGACGCTGACGGTAATGTTACTGTTTACAAAGCTCGACTTGTTGCAAAAGGTTTTCGACAAGTTCAAGGAGTTGACTACGATGAGACCTTCTCACCCGTAGCGATGCTTAAGTCTGTCCGAATCATGTTAGCAATTGCCGCATTTTATGATTATGAAATATGGCAGATGGATGTCAAAACTGCATTCCTGAATGGATTTCTAGAAGAAGAGTTGTATATGATGCAACCGGAAGGTTTTGTCAATCCTAAAAGAGCTAACAAAGTGTGCAAGCTCCAGCGATCAATTTATGGTTTGGTGCAAGCTTCTCGGAGTTGGAATAAACGCTTTGATAGTGTGATCAAAGCATATGGTTTTATACAGACTTTTGGAGAAGCCTGTATTTACAAGAAAGTGAGTGGGAGCTCTGTAGCATTTCTGATATTATATGTGGACGACATATTGTTGATTGGAAATGATATAGAATTTCTGGATAGCATAAAAGGATACTTGAATAAAAGTTTTTCAATGAAAGACCCCGGTGAAGCTGCTTACATATTGGGCATCAAGATCTATAGAGATAGATCAAGACGCTTGATTGGACTTTCACAATGCACATACCTTGATAAAGTTTTGAAAAAGTTCAATATGGATCGAGCAAAGAAAGGGTTCTTGCTCAGATTACAAGGTGTGAAGTTGAGTCAGACTCAATGCCCGACCACTGCAGAAGATAGAGAGAAAATGAAAGGAGTTCCCTATGCTTCAGCCATAGGCTCTATCATGTATGCAATGATGTGTACCAGACCTGATGTGTGCCTTGCTATTAGTTTAGCAGGGAGGTACCAAAGTAATCCAGGAGTGGATCACTGGACAACGGTCAAGAACATCCTAAAATACCTGAAAAGGACTAAGGATATGTTTCTCGTTTATGGAGGTGACAAAGAGCTTGTCGTAAAGGGTTACGTCGATACAAGCTTTGACACTGATCCAGACGATTCTAAATTGCAAACTAGATACATATTTATATTAAATGGTGGAGCTGTCAGTTGGTGCAGTTCTAAACAAAGCGTCGTAGCAGGATCTACATGCGAAGCGGAGTACATAGCTGCTTCGAAAGCAGCAAATGAAGGAGTCTGGATGAAGGAGTTCATTTCCGATCTAGGTGTCATACCTAGTGCATCGGGACCAATGAAGATCTTCTATGACAATACTGGTGCAATTGCCTTAGCAAAGGAATCCAGATTTCACAAGAGGACCAAGCACATCAAGAGACACTTCAATTCCATCCGGGACCAAGTCCAGGTGGGAGACATAGAGATTTGCAAGATACATACGGATCTGAATGTTGCAGACCCGTTGACTAAGCCTCTTCCACGAGCAAAACATGATCAACACCAAGACTCCATGGGTGTTAGAATCATTATTGTGTAATCTAGATTATTGCCTCTAGTGCAAGTGGGAGACTGAAGGAAATATGCCCTAGAGGCAATAATAAAGTTATTATTTATTTCCTCATATCATGATAAATGTTTATTATTCATGCTAGAATTGTATTAACCGGAAACATGATACATGTGTGAATACATAGACAAACTAAGTGTCACTAGTATGCCTCTACTTGACTAGCTCATTAATCAAAGATGGTTCTGTTTCCTAACCATAGACATGTATTGTCATTTGATTAACGGGATCACATCATTAGGAGAATGATGTGATTGACTTGACCCATTCAGTTAGCCTAGCACTTGATCGTTTAGTATGTTGTTATTGCTTTCTTCATGACTTATACAAAGTTCCTACAACTATGAGATTATGCAACTCCCGTTTACCGGAGGAACACTTTGTGTGTAACTGGGTGATTATAAAGGTGCTCTATAGGTGTCTCCGACGGTACATTTTGGGTTGGCGTATTTCGAGATTAGGTTTTGTCACTCCGATTGTCGGAGAGGTATCTCTGGGCCCTCTCGGTAATAAACATCACTTAAGCCTTGCAAGCATTGTAACTAATGAGTTAGTTACAGGATGATGTATGACAGGAACGAGTAAAGAGACTTGCCAGTAACGAGATTGAACTAGGTATTGGATACCGACGATCGAATCTCGGGCAAGTAACATACCGATGACAAAGGGAACAACATATGTTGTTATGCGGTTTGACCGATAAAGATCTTCGTAGAATATGTAGGAGCCAATACGAACATCCAGGTTCCACTATTGGTTATTGACCGGAAACAGTTCTCGGTCATGTCTACATAGTTCTCGAACCCGTAGGGTCCGCACGCTTAACGTTACGATGACAGTTTTATTAGGAGTTTATAAGTTTTGATGTACCGAAGGTTGTTCAGAGTCCCGGATGTGATCACGGACATGACAAGGAGTCTCGAAATGGTCGAGACATAAAGATCGATATATTGGACGACTATATTCGGACACCGGAAATGTTCCGGGTGATTTCGGAGAAAACCGGAGTGCCGGAGGGGTTACCGGAACCCCCCAGGGAAGTATTGGGCCTTAGTGGGCCTGAGGGGAGAGAGAGGGCAGCAGCCCAGGAGGTGCCCCCCCCATGGGGAGTCTGAATTGGACTAGGGAGGGCGGCGCGGCCCCTCTTTCCCTCTCCCTCTCCCTCTCTTTCCTTCCCCCTCTCTCTTCGTAGTTGGACTAGGAAAGGGGAGTCCTACTCCCACTAGGAGGAGGACTCCCCCCTCCTTGGCGCGCCCCCTAGGGCCGGCCGGCCTCCCTCCTTGCTCCTTTATATACGGGGGCAGGGGGCACCCTAGGACACACAAGTTGATCATCGTGATCGTTCCTAAGCCGTGTGCGGTGCCCCCCTCCACCATATTCCACCTCGGTCATATCGTAGCGGTGCTTAGGCGAAGCCCTGTGTCGGTAGAACATCATCACCGTCACCATGCCGTCGTGCTGACGGAACTCATCCCCGACACCCTGCTGGATCGGAGTCCGGGGATCGTCATCGAGCTGAACGTGTGCAGAACACGGAGGTGCCGTACATTCGGTACTTGGCTCGCTCGGATCATGAAGACGTACGACTACATCAACCGCGTTGTCATAACGCTTCCGCTTACGGTCTACGAGGGTACGTGGACAACACTCTCCCCTCTCGTTGCTATGCATCACCATGATCTTGCATGTGCGTAGGAATTTTTTTGAAATTACTACGTTCCCCAACATTTGTTGTCAAGGATTTGGGTGCTCTGCATTATTTTCTTGGATTGGAGGTGTCACGGTCCTCTACTGGGTTGATTTTGAGTCAGAAAAAGTACTCCATGGATCTGTTGGGCCGTGCTGGGATGCTCAAATGCAAACATGCTATCACTCCGATGTCTGCGACTGATCGGTTGTCTGCCCTTGATGGAGACCTTCTTTCCACTGATGACGCCACTGAGTATCGCAGTCTTGTTGGTGGTCTGCAATATCTCACTATCACCAGACCTGATGTCTCTTATGCAGTCAACCGTGTGTGCTAGTACCTTCATGCACCTTGTACCACTCATCTCTTGGTAGTTAAGCGCATTCTGCGATATGTTTCTTCTACTGCTTCGTATGGTCTGCTCCTTCAGTCTGCACCGTCTTGTGAACTTTTGGCTTTCTCTGATGCGGATTGGGCTGGAAGTCCTGATGATCGGCGATCCACGGGGGGATATGCAGTGTTCTTTGGTCCTAACTTGATCGCCTGGAATGCACGCAAGCAAGCCACCGTGTCTCATAGCAGTACTGAAGTTGAGTATAAAGCAGTTGCTGATGCTACCGCTGAGATCATATGGGTACAGTCTTTGTTGCGGGAGCTGAGAGTCTCTCCAGGTCATCCTCCAGTTCTGTGGTGTGATAACATCGGCGCTACATACCTTTCATCTAATCCGGTGTTTCATGCTAGGACGAAACACATCAAGGTTGACTATCACTTTGTTCGGGAACGTGTTGCACAGAGACTACTTCGTATCAAGTTCATCTCCTCCAAAGATCAACTTGCTGACATCTTCACGAAGCCTCTTCACAACCACAGTTTGTAGGCTATAGGCGCAATCTTAACTTTGTACTTCAGGCTACAGTTAAGATTGAGGGAGGGTGTTAGACTGTATATACGTAGTCTTGTATTGTCACGCCCAAGATGCGACCCTATCCTAAAGGAACTCGAAGGTCCCACCAAGGATAGAAGCGCATCTTGAAGACGCTTTGCAAGGTGGATATAATTACATCAACATTACATAATAGATGGGGATACATACAAGAGGCATACAATGCCACACGAATACAACATCATCTTACATAAGATCAACATCCGACTACGGATGAAACACAAACAGAAACTCAAACGACATCCACCCTGCTAGCCCAGGCTGCCGACCTGGAACCTATCCCCTGATCGAAGAAGGAAACAGAAGCATAACTCCATAACAAGCAAGCATCGCTCTCGTGTCATGATCATCGCATAAACCTGTACCTGCAACTGTTGTTGTAGTAATCTGTGAGCCACGAGGACTCAGCAATCCCATTACCATGGGTATTAAGACTAGCAAAGCTTAATGGGGTAAGGAAGGGGTAAAGTGGTGAGGTTGCAGCAGCGACTAAGCATATATGGTGGCTAACATACACAAATAAGAGCGAGAAGAGAAGCAAAGGAACGGTCATGAAGCTAGCAATGATCAAGAGGTGATCCTGAACTCCTACTTACGTCAAACATAACCCAAAGACCGTGTTCACTTCCCGGACTCCGCTGAAAAGAGACCATCACGGCTACACACACGGTTGGTGCGTTTTAATTTGGATCTGGTGTCAAGTTATCTACAACCGGACATTAACAACTTCCCATCTGCCACATAACCGCCGGCACGGCTCTCGAAAGTTTATACCCTGCAGGGGTGTCCCAACTTAGCCCATGACAAGCTCTTGCGATCAACGAAGGATATACCTTCTCCTAGGAAGACACGATCAGTCTCGGAATCCCGGTTTACAAGACATTTCGACAATGGTAAAACAAGACCAGCAAAGCCGCCCGATGCACCGACAATCCCGATAGGAGCTGCACATATCTCGTTCTCAGGGCAACACCGGATAAGTCAAGCTACGAGTAAAACCAGACCTCGAGTTGCCCCGAGGTGGCCCCAAAGGTTGCTCGGTTCGGACCAACACTTAGACAAGCACTGGCCCGGGGGGGCTAAAATAAAGATGACCCTTGGGTTAATTACTCCCAAGGGAAAAGTAGGTGGTGGTGAGGCAAATGGTAAAACCAAGGTTGGGCCTTGCTGGAGGAGTTTTATTCAAAGCGAACTGTCAAGTGGGTCCCCGACCGCGTAAGGAACGCAAAATCCGGGAACATAACACCAGTATGACGGAAACTAGGGCGGCAAGAGTGGAACAAAACACCAGGCATAAGGCCGAGCCTTCCACCCTTTACCAAATATATAGATGCATTAATTAAATAAGAGATATTGTGATATCCCAACATAATCCTGTCCACCATGGAGCAATCTTCAACTTCACCTACAACTAACAACGCTATAAGAGGGGCTGAGCAATGCGGTAACATAGCCAAACAACGGTTTGCTAGGAAGGGTGTCAAAGGTTAGAGGTTCATGGCAATTTGGGGAGGCTTGAAGAGCAAAAGATATGTAGCGTAGCATAGTGATAGAACGAAGCAACTAGCATAGCAATGATAGTAGTGAGATCCAAGGTAGCGGTCATCTTGCCTGAAATCCCGCTAGGAAGAAGAACGAGTCCATGAAGAAGATGAAGCCACGAAGACGAACTACACGTAGACGAACGCATCCTCACGATCGCAACGAAACGGGAACTATCGAGAAGAAGCACACAACATGCTAAACACACCACACATAGACAAGACATGATGCACAACCAAGCATGATGCATGACAAAGCTAGATGAGGCTACTCATGGCAAGAGATGATGCAAACAAGAACAACACATCAAGGCAAGTTTAAATGAGGCCGGAAACAACATATAACAAATCTGGTAAGTCCTCATATGCAACTTTTGAGGTTGGTCCAGAACTGAATAAACCTTATGTTCAAGTTGTTAAACAGCAAGTTAAGATGCACCAAGATGATCTACACGAGATTCTAGTCAAGTTACATATAAAGTTCATTAGATTCGGAGCTACGGCCTAGAAGATATGAGCAAAACAAGTTAAGCATGGCATTGGTGCAAAATGCACACAAACATCAAGCGAACACCTCAAAACAAGGATGCAACATGATAATATGAAACTACATGCAAAATCAAGCAAGTTTCATATAGAGCACACTCAAAACGGAGCAACGGTTCAACACATACACTCTATACAAGTTTAAAGGACAAGCTGTACAAAACAGCAACTAGCATCTAGCAAGCATCAAAACAACAAGCTACAGCACCCCAACATAATAACAAAAGGCATGGGCATGAAGTACAGGTAAGGCATGACAAAACATGAACACCGAGCTATCTCCAGAAAACACTATAACATGCTCAAAAGGACATGGCAAGATTGTAAATAATAACAGTTTCAGACTTTGCAGAAATAACATCAGGTTGCAATGTTTAGAGCTATCAAACAACATGTTACAGGAACTTATCATGGCAAAAAAAGGCATGGAATTAATCTACTAATAGCATAGAACAAAAGTCCCTTACTGACCATGAGCCAAAAAGGATCAGAAGATATGATGGCACCCATGTAAACATAGCAAGTTATATGACAGATTCATACATGGCAGGAACAACAATAAGTAGACATGTTGGTGAGCTTGAACCACTCACCACAGAGCAATACATGGCATGGCAAGGCAACAAACAGTAATAAGACATGTTGATGAAGCTAAACATGGCAAGAGCAAGTTCATAGGGTGCATGCATCACCAGCAACAATCATGGCAACATTGAACTTAATGTTAACAGGCTGACAGCAACATTATTTAGCAAGTTTGGAGAAATATAACAACATGTTACAGCAGGCTATAAATGCAACCAGGGGCATGAATGGATAGAGCAAGACATGTATAAAAAATCATCCTTAGTGAACATCTCCAGATTATGCACGAAATGACTTGTAGCAGCAGGTTTACATGTCATCACAAAATAACAGATTCAGCCTAGCAAAACAGTAACAGCAAGTACCCTACTTAACAAGCTTGATGCATTCACCACACAAGTCACAAAAATACATGGATGGCACCACTGCAAAGATGACATGACATAGATCAAAACACATGTAGGGCTCAAGCTCATAAGATGCACACATCAAATGCAACAAAAATGACAAACCATCAAGTTATAGCAGTTTCAGCAGGTTAACATCATATAGCACTCTTACAACAATGATTCAGGTATCAAGATGGACTCGAATGAACATGATGCAATGGAATGAAATGAAGTACTCGTCAAGGCAAACAATCTGACATATTACACGCATGAAACGGAGCAGTTTGCAGAGAGTTATGATGCGATGAACATGGCATAAAATATCACAGATTCGGGGAATTAGCAGAAAATTCAACCTCGAAAGTCAACGGGATGGAGCGGTTCCGGGACGGAGAGATCCGGGGCGCGGGCGACGCGTTTGTTTGAGATCCCGGTGGATCTCATCCCGATCCACCGGATCCGACCGGCGAGCTCCGGCGAGGAGGCGGATTCCGGCGAGGGAAGGCGCGGGCGCCGGCGAGGTGGAGGCGGCGGCTTGGCTTGGCGGCGGCGGTGCAGCAACCGCACGGACGGCGGAGGGGCGGCGGCTCAGCGCGCGCGCGCCAGCAAGGGCGGCGCGTGGTCGCGGAGGCCCGGCGCGCGCAGGCGGCGGGCCGGCGAAGGTAGCAACACAGCCCAGCGGCGGCGGCGTGCACCGGCGGCGCGCAAGGCGCGGGCGGCGCGCGATCTGAGTGGTGGCGGGAGCCTCGGGCCCGGGCGGGCCTCCCGCGGGCTCTGCGGGCCGTGGCGGTGGAGGAAGATGGCGGTGACACGTGGCGGGCGCTGAGTGGCTCGGGGCGGCGGCGCGATTTCGTCCGGCGCGGACGGACATGTCCGGCGACGCGGAGGGGAGTTTGCTAGGGTTAGACCGCAAATTTCGGAGGGGATCACTTATTTATAGGTAGGAGGAGCTAGGAAGCTCCAAATGAGGCACGGTTTTCGGCCACGCAGTCGTAATCGAACGACCGAGAGCATGGAGGGGGTTTGGATGGGTTTTGGGCCACTTTGGAAGGGAGTTGGGCTGCAAGACAAAAGGGGCTTTTACGGTTACCCGGTTAACCGTTGGAGTATCAAACGAACTCCAAATGGCATGAAACTTGATAGGCGGTCTACCGGTGGTGTACCAAGGCCGCTTGGCAAATCACGGTCCATTCCGAGGATGTTTAATACCCGCACATGAAAAGAGGCAAAAGGGGGCGCCGGAGGACATAGGAGTGCCGGATTGCAAAACGGACAACGGGGAAAATGCTCGGATGCATGAGACGAACATGTATGCAAAATGAAATGCACATGATGACATGATAAGATGCAACACGCAAGCAACTGACATGGCAACGATGGCGAATAGCTGGCAGACACCTGGCGCATCAGATCCGGGGCGTTACATGTATAGGCCTTGTATTGTACCTCTTGATACATCTATATAATGAGATAGCCACACCTCGTTTTAGGGTGTCGAGCCAGTTTTCCAAACCCTATGTTTTACACAGCGTGCCACCGACGAGGAGCTCTGATGGGCGCCCAACGAAATGGCAAGAGGCAGATCGGCATGACAAGCGCTGCGAGGCGGAGGAGGCAGAGTACTACCTCCGCTCTGGGAAGACACCACACACCAGGGAGGTGTTGGTGAGGGGCTGCCGGATTACTAGACTCAGGAGGGATTATTAGTTTTAGTACTGTTCGTTTTCAATTTTATGCATTGTACCTAGTAGTTAAGTATCATCACGTATATGTGATGATATTATATATATTCTGTGATGAACTAATGAACAATTAATATTATATATATTATGAATTCCATTTTCTATCTGTTTTTGTATACTAATTTGAATCTATCTATTATCATCCACATATACAGAATGGAAAGCATATAAACACACATTGAAACAGAACATATAAGAATGGAAAACGTAGTACACACATTGGGACAGAGCAATAATATGATTGTTGTGAATACATAGCTATCCATGTCGAAACGACTCAACAAAATAAAACGCGTCCATGAGACCATGACCAGCAGCCCTTGCCTACGACAGCTCTTGGCTCTGCCTGAAGTCGTGCAGGCATTCGTCCAAGCGGTCGACATGCTCGCAGTACATCTGGAGCACAATCTCGAGCTCCAAGTTGGTTATTTCATCGGAGATCACCACCTCGAGGACGCGATGACCATGTTCCTCTATTGCGCCCAGGTGGACACCTGGACTAAGGAGGCGGTCGAGCCTACCGACCAGCGCGTTGGCATCCAGTGGGCCACGGACAAGGCGAACGGCGCGACCCATGCGAACGACGCAGCGGGCGTCCGGTGCAAGTACGGCGCCGTCGGCCTCTGGTGCAAGTACGGCGCAGAGGGCCTGTGCCCACTCCTGGCGAGGAATGGGGGTACTGACGGGAGTGTACCCAGCTGACGCCCCGTCGACAGCAGGCAAGCATCGATGGATCCGCTCTTGCTGTGCGACATGCCACGCCTCTCGCTCTGCAGCGCTCCAATGCTCTAGCTGTGCGGCGAGCAGCAGCCTATCAGCGCAGACGCACCTAGCTTGCTCTGCGACGCGCCATCGATCATGTTGTGCGGTGAGCTGCAGCCTCTCGGCACTCACATGCCTATCTTGATCCGCAACGCTGAGGCGTCATGCGCCAAAGGTCTGCTCAACCCTGGCGATGACGCGCATCATAGCGTTGTCCATCACGTTGCCGGGGAGCACCGCGGCCTCGACGAGCTGTGGCGCCTTCTGGTTTTCCTCGCTGACGAGGTTGACAGAGGTGGCGCTTTGGTACGTTGGCGTGCTTGAAAAAGGTGGATGTGCTACAGGTTGTGCTTGTTGCCTCCGTGCATCGCGCCGCGCCTAAGTTTATGTGCAATATCACTGGGTGGCGGGAAACAGGTGAGGAAATGGCGAGAAACGGTGGCATGTTCATATAACGTCATCAATTAATGGAAACTTACAGTATAAAGGAACATTGAATAGCACAAGAAGTATATAATGATGAGATGAACACGAACCACACTAGGGAACCCGTCGGTGATGAATTCATCAATCGCAAACGGTTGTACACTAGCAAGCATTTGCCCACAACACACACGGCTTATTCCATCTCAAACAGGTCGGATGGATCAACTACATGCCACATATACACATTGTCAAAAAGTAATGCGGTAGACCTTCTTTAACATATGTTAAGAAATAAAATTCTAACATATAAGAAGGCTAGCTGACCCGCTCATCTGAGGCTTCCTCGATTTCCACTCGATGCTACCCGTTCGATCGGCAAAAGTCAGATCAACGCTGTTGTGCACTGCATTTTTTGACTTAGTGTCTATTCGTGGCGTACGATGACTGGTGCCCCGTGGGAGTCTTGATTGGCTGGGTTGGATTTTCTCGGGTGAGCCGTTCCTGCCGTGCCGCGCGTCTTGTCACAGGCTGACCGCATCATGCGCGTCATGGGGAGCCGCAGAGAGGTTGGCCGGTGCATATGCATCTGGCTTGTGCGCTCACACTTGTAGTCTCTCAATGACAGATGGGCCGATGTTGCTTCTGGTCCCGCTCGTCGGTTGCACTAGGTTAGATTAATTGGGAATTTCCTGGCGTGTCGCGCGTCTCGTCAAGCGCTGCCTGCGTTGCGCGTCCTGGAGAGCCACGAGGAAAGTTTGGCCGGTGCATGTGCACCTGTCTTGTGCGCTCGCGCTTGTGCTCTCGCGATGACTGCTGGGCCAATGCTACTTCTGGTCCCGCACGTCGGCTGCACTGGGTTAGAGTAGGGTAGAATAAGGCATATTCTCAGTCAACCACTCCAGCCGCGTCGCTCCTCACACACTGCCCACGTCGTGGGGAGTTGTTGCGTGAGGCCAACTCCACCGTGCGACCCTATCCTGTCCGCCCCCGTCCGTTTGGGGTAAAAGGGACAAAAGAGACGGCCCAGCGCGCGGGCGCAAATGGACTTTGTGTCCGCTTTGTGTCCGCTTTCGACCCATCCCCGGCCCAAACTTGCGCTGGTTTTGGGGTGAAACGGACAGCGCGCGGATGAGCGGGACGCGCGCGCTTGTCCTCCCCGCCTGTCGGTGGGAGAAACCAAAACCCCCCCACGCCCATTTGGCGCCATTTGCCCCAAACCCTCCCGCCTCCCACCCGCCGCCCCCTCTCTCCTCCGTCCATGGCCGACGCCCCGCCGAGTTCCGGCGGCCTGGCCGTCGACCCTGTAACGCCCTCGATGCGGCTATATCTCCCACGTGTCGAAGCACGACTTAGAGGCATAACCGCATTGAAAGCAATGTCGCAAGTGAGGTAATCTTCGCACAATCCATGTAATACATAAGGAAAAAGATACATAGTTGGCTTACAATGCCACTTCACACAATACATAATTAAACATTCATCATTCAGTTTACACTCAAGGTCCGCTTCACGGAACCAAAATAAAAGAAGTATACCCCACATGCAACACAGATCCCGATCGCCTAACTGGCTCCACTACTAATCGTCTGAAATGAAACATAGTATCGACCAAGGGCCTCATCATATTCCCACTTCAGCTCGATTCGCCATCTGCTACCGCATCACCGTACCGTGATCTGTTTTGGTAGAATCATGAGCCACAGGGACTCAAAGAATCTCACACCCGCGAGATCAAGACTATTTAAGCTTAAGGGAAGGCTGGTGTCAAAAAGGAGGAGCTGCTGCAAGCGACTAGCATATATGGTGGCTACATCGCAAAAGAGAGCGAGAAGAGAAGCAAAGCACGGTCGTGAAGCTAGTATTGATCAAGAAGTGATCCTAAGCAACCTGCGTCAAACATAACTCCAACACCGTGTTCACTTCCCGGACTCCGCCGAGAAGAGACCATCACGGTTACGCATACACGGTTGATGTATTTTAATTAAGGTCAACTTCGGTTTTCTACAACCGACATTAACAAATTCCCATCTGCCTCATAACCATGGGCACGGCTTTGAAAGATAATACCTGCGCAGGGTGTCCCAACTTAGCCCATAACAAGCTCTCACGGTCAACGAAGGAATAAACCTTCACCCAAGACACTCCGATCGGACTCGGTATCCCAGACATCAAGACATTTCGACAATGGTAAAACTAAACCAGCAAGACCACCCGATCGTGCCGACAAATCCCGATAGGAGCTGCACATATCTCGTTCTCGTGGCACAACGGATGGGTCACCCTACGAGTAAAACCAGCCCTCGAGTTGCCCGTGGTGGCCCCATGATCTGCCTGTTCGACCAACACTCGAAGGAGCACCGCCCGGGGGCTAAAATAAAGATGACCCTCGGCTCGCGAAAACCCAAGGGAAAAAGGGGTGTAGGTGGCGAATGGTAAAACCAAGGTTGGGCCTTCTTTGGAGGAGTTTTATTCAAAGCGAACTGTCAAGGGGGTCCCATAAATCACCCGACCGCGTAAGGAACGCAAAATCAAGGAACATAACACCGGTATGACAGAAACTAGGGTGGCAAGAGTGGAACAAAACACCGGGCATAAGGCCGAGCCTTCCACCCTTTACCAAGTATATAGATGCATTAATTAAAACAATAGATATTGTGATATCCCAAAATATCCGTGTTCCAACAAGGAACAAACTTCATCTTCACCTGCAACTAGCAACGCTATAAGAGGGCCGAGCAAAGCGGTAACATAGCCAATCAACGGTTCGCTAGGACATGGATGGTTAGAGGTTAACATGGCAATATGGGTGGCATGATATAGCAAGTGGTAGGTATCGCAGCATAGGCATAGCAAAAGAGCGAGCATCTAGCAAGCAAAGATAGAAGTGATATCGAAGGTATGGTCATCTTGCTCAGTAAGGTTCTCGAGTTGTCGAAGGCTTGATCTTCGAGGCGTTCTCAACAGGTTCCTCGTTCATGTACTCGTCTCCCGGCTCTACCCAAAGCAAGAACACAAGCAACGGAACCACAATCAAAACAAGGAACAATGCACAAGCAATATGATGCAAAACATGACATGCGATGCGAGATGTGATATGCAATGCATATGTATGCTCTGGAAGGAAAATGATGAACCGGGCATCAACTTGGCAAACCAAGTATGCCACTGGAAAGATGAGATGATTTCGGTTGAAATCGATATAAAGATCACCGGAATCGGATGCACGGTTTGCAAATGACAAGCAAAACAAGAATGACGCAAAACTGCGTTTAACAGCCCGATGCTACTTAGCACGCAACACGAAACTATGCTACAGCACCCCAAGATAAAAACAAAGCATATGGCAGCGAACTACAGGAGATGCTTAACAAAAGAGGAACACTGAGCTACGGCTAAATCACATCATAACATGTTCAAACAAGCATGGTGAAAGTGCTCAAAATATCAGGTTCACAGACTTAGTGAAAATACAAACATGCCAGGAATTAACATCAGGAAGGCATGTTTAGAGCAAGCAAACAACATGCTACAGGAACTTATAATAGCAAAGCAAGGCATGACATGATTCTACTCAAATCATATTTCAATAGTCCCTTACTGACCATAAGCCAAAAAGGACTCTAAGAAATGATGGCACCCATGTAAACATTGCAAGTTTTATTACAGATTTCAGACTTAGTGAAATATCAGGACATGGCAGAAACAGATTCAACATGGCATGTTCGTGAGCTCGATGCACTCACTACAGAGCATATCATGATAAACTAAGCATACACCCATCAAGAAGACATGGCATAGGAGCTATACATGGCAAGAACAACATCATAGCATACACGGATCAACTACAACGACCTCGTGAAAATTGAATCTCATGCAAACAGTCTGCCAGGAAACATTTTCAAGCAAAAGTAGAGCACGAAAATGACATGCTAGACTACTCCATAAATGCCAACAAAGGCATGAATGGATAGAGAACATCCATATGTCCAAAACACCCTTACTGATCATGCTCAAAAAGGGCATAGATCTCTCTGTAACAACATGAACATATGGCATAAAATTATCAGCAGGACAAGACTTGGTGAAATCACTAAGTTCCTGAAATCAGCAACATCATCATCCCTACTTTGCATGCTTGTTCTAGTCAACACATAGCTCACAAAAATACATGGCAAACACCCCTGGAAAGATGGCATGGCAATGTTCAACTCACATGTAGGACTCAAATTCATAGGGTGCACACATAATTCATGGCAAAAATAACAAAAGAGCTCGAACTGATAAGATTCTGAAACTAACGATTTGAAGCCATCTTCCAACAGCATTTCGGGCGTCAAGATGAGCTCAAATGCAAATGGTGCAATGGAATGAAATGATTTACTCTTCGAGACGAACAATTTGACATATTATACGCCCAAAACGGAGCCACGGGTGCGGAGATGTGATGCTATGAAAATGCAACAAATTGATTACAGAAAAGGACTTAGACGAAAAACGGGGGTCGGGGAAAAAGTCAACCTAGTCGTTTTAGATCGGATCTGGCCGGAGTTGTCCCGGAGCTCGCCGGAGAACTCGGGCCGGAGGGAGGAGAGACCGGGGCGGCGGCCGGAGCGCCGGGCGGCGGCGGGCGGTGGCGCTTGCGCCGCCGGGCGAGGTCCGGCGACGGCGGCGTGAGGCGCGGCGGGACAGGCGTCAGGCCGTGAGGTCGGCGGATCTCGGCGCGCGTGGCGCGACCATGGCGGCAGAGGAGGTTGCGGCGCTGGGAGGCGCGCGCCCAGCGCGGCGGCAGCGAAGCGGTGGCGGCGGCGCAAGTGTGGCGGGCGAATGGCGGCGGCGGCGATGGGCGGCGGCGAGATGGCCGGCGGCGGAGTCCGGCGACGGCGGCGAGGCGCTGGCGCTGCTGGCGTGCTGGCTGGCTGGCGAGCCCTTTGGCCCGGCGGGCCGGCGGCTTAGGGCGCGGCGGCCCACGTGGCAGCTCATGAGCGGCCGGACGGCGGCGGCGGACGCGTCCGTCCGATCCGGACGTGTCCGCGCCATGAGGGGAAAAATCGCTAGGGTTTGCGGATTTGGGGAGGGTCTTTAAATAGGCATAGAGGGAGCTAGGGAGTCCAAATGGGGTGTAGTTTTCCACACGATCGTGATCGAACGACCGAGGGCATGGAGGGGAGTTAGATGGGTTATTGGGCTGTTTTGGAGGGTTGTTGGGCTGCAACTCAAAAGATGCCTTTGCGAGGGTGCGGTTAACCGTTGGAGTACCAAACGAACTCCAAATGACCCGAAACTTGACAGGTGGTCTACGGTGCTATACCAGGCCACTTGGCAAGGCTCGGTCCATTCCGAGAATGTTCAACACCGCTTTGCGGAAAAATGTAAAAGGAGACGCCGGGAACATAGGAGTGCTTGGATTGCAAAACGGACAACGGGGAAAATGCTCGGAATCATGAGACGAACACGTATGCAAATGAGATGCACATGATGACATGATATGAGATGCATGACATGGACAAAATGCAAAACGAAAACAAAACCCAACCACGGCATATCACATATCCGAAAATGGCAAGAGTTGGAGTTAAAAATATGGAAAGATACATCCGGGGTGTTACAACACTCCACCACTACAAGAGGATCTCGTCCCGAGATCTAGGACTGAAAGAACTCCGGATATTCGAACGGAGGTGATCCTCGCGCCCTGTGTGGCTTCTCGGTCGGAATGGTGTGACCACTTTACTTTCGTGAATTTGATTGACTTGTTGCGAGTCTTGCGCTCGGTTTCTTCAAGAATAGCAACGGGTGCTCATGATAAGAAAGATCTTCTTGGAGGTCAATTTCTTCAAAGTTGATAGTCGCCAGAATCTTGAAGCACTTGCGAGCTGTGACACGTGAAACACATCGTGCACGCGATTGCAAAGTTGGATGGAAGCTCAAGTTGATAGGCGAGATCGCCTCTTTTCCCAATGATCTTGAAAGGACCCACGTATCTAGGGGCAAGCTTCCTTTGATACCGGGCGACGAGTGCCTTTCATTGAGAGACGCGAGGTAGACATGGTCTCCAATTTCAAAAGCCACATCACGGTGCTTGTCATCATAATAGCCCTTCTGCGCGATTGCGCGGCTTTAAGATTCTCACGAATGACTTTGCACATTTCTTCGGCTTCTGTGATCAAGTCGTTGCCAAGAAGTTGGCGTTCACCTGTCTCGGACCAATTGAGAGGAGTACGGCACTTTCTGCCATAGAGAATTTCGAATGGGGCCTTGCCTGAACTTGCTTGGAAGCTGTTGTTGTAGGAGAACTCGGCATATGGAAGACACTCTTCCCACTTCATGCCAAAGGAAATGACACAAGCCCCGAGCATATCTTCAAGGATTTGATTGACTCGCCGACTTGGCCACTAGTTTGAGGATGAAAAGCTGTCTGAAACGAATGTTGGTGCCCATGGCCTTCAAAAGAATCCTGAACTTAGAAGTGAAGATGCTTCCACGGTCGAAGAGATCAATTGTGGAATACCGTGCAAGGAGACAATTACGAGGTGTATAGCTCGCCAACCGAGCTGCTGTGATAGATTCTTTGACAGAAGAAAATGAGCCACTTTAGTAAGCTTGTCAATGACAACGAAAATAGCATCATTTCCACGCTTGGACTTAGGAAAACCAGTCACGAAGTCCATCTCGATATGATCAAACTTCCATTCTGGAATAGCAAGAGGTTGGAGGAGACCAGCTGGTCTTTGGTGTTCTGCTTTCACCCTTCTGCAGACATCACATTCATTCACGAATTGAGCAATTTCTCGCTTCATTCGAGTCCACCAATATGACTGCTTGAGGTCATGGTACATCTTCGTACTTCCAGGATGAATGGATAGGAGGGAATTGTGTGCCTCATTCATGATGACTTTTCTCAGATCGCCTTTAGGAACCACAATACGATCCTCAAAGAAAAGAGTGTCTTTGTCATCCAAGCGATAGCACTTGTATTTGGAAATGCCCTTGTCAATACCACGCTTCACCTTCTTCACCATGGTATCCGAAGTTGAGCCTCACGAATTTGATCTTCCAAAGTAGGAGAGACTATGAGGTTGGCAAGAAAGCCTTGAGGAACAACTTGAAGATCCAGCTTGGAAAGCTTCACAAAGATCCGGTTGGAAGGGCTTGAGAATTAGATCATTGTTGTAATAAGCCTTTCTGCTCAAAGCATCTGCAATCACATTCGCCTTGCCAGAGTATATTCAATACTTGGATTGTACTCTTGAATCATTTCGACCCATCGAGTTTGCTCGAGGTTGAGGTTTGGTTGAGTGAAGATATACTTGAGACTCTTGTGATCGGTGAAAATGTCCACTTTCCTTCCCAACAAGAGATGTCTCCATGTTATCAATGCATGGACAATCGCCGCCAACTCAAGATCGTGAGTGGGGTAGTTCTTTTCGTTGGACTTCAACCGACGAGAGGTATATGCCACAACTTTCTTCTCTTGCATTAACACAGCACGAGACCTTGCAAGGAAGCATCACGAAAACTTGAATGGCTTGGATTCATCAGAGGAGTCAAGACAGAGCTGTAACTAGCTTCTCTTTGAGGGTATTGAAAGCGACATCACACTCAAAGGCGACGGACATACTTGACATGCTTCGGAGGAGGTTGGAAAGAGGCTTTGCAATCTTGGAGAAGTTCTCAACGAATCTTCGACAATAGCTTGCAAGACCGAGAAAATCATGGAGCTGCTTGACATTCGAGGAGGTTCCCAATTCAGAATCAAGACACCTTCTCGGGATTAACAGCGATGCCCTTGGCTGAGATGATATGACCAAGATAAAGAACTTCATCAAGCCGTAACTCACATTTGGAAAACTTCAGATAGAATTGATGCTCTCGAGCTTGTCGAGCACCAATCGCAAATGTTTGGCATGATCCTGCTTGTTCTTGGAGAAGACCAAAATATCATCGAGATACACCAAGACGAAATCATTGGTGTAGGGGTTGAAGATAAAGTTCATCATGCGAGAGAAAGTTGGAGGAGCATTGACAAGGCGAAAGACATGACAAGATATTCATAAGAACCAAAGCTTATTCTCAATCTTGTCTTGGGAATATCTTGTTCACGAATGCGAATCTGATGATAACCCATACGGAGGTCAAGCTTGGAGAATACTTTAGCACCTTTGAGTTGCTCGAATAGCTCATTGATGTTGGGAAGTGGATACTTGTTCTTGATTGTCTTCTTGTTCAATGGACGGTAATCAACACAAAGTCGGTCCGTGCCATCCTTCTTCTGGACAAAAAGAACTCCACATCCCCATGGAGATGAACTCGGTCTGATCAAACCCAGACGCTCTTGTTCATCGAGCTGCTTCTTCAATTCTTTCAGCTCCTTGGGACCAAGCTTGTAAGGACGCTTGCAAACGGGTTCAGTGCCAGGCTCAAGGTCAATAACGAATTCGACTGGCCGATGAGGAGGCATACCCGGAAGCTCTTCTGGAAAGACATCTTGGTACTCACAAACGATCGAATTTGAGAGATAGCATCCAATTCGCCCTTCTCATTGAGAGAAAACAACCGAATGGTTTCATCATGAGCGGCATAGATGATAACATCCTCGTAAGGGTGTGTCAATTGAATTTGCTCGGCAGCACAATCAAGTGAGCCTTGTCTTTGAAAGCCATCCATCCCGAGAATTAGATCAATATCGAGTCACCAAGAACAATTGGAGAAGATGAAATCTATAGTCGCCCATCTTGATACCGACATTCGAACCCTCAAACGAGAACTCATGTGCTTGCCCGGGAAACAATTGCTAGAGTTTTATCCAAATATTCAAGAGAAATCATGCTTGGTAAAGAACGGTGTTGACATGAAACAATGCGATGCACCAATCAAATAAGACTTTTGCAGAATATCATTAACGGGAAGATTACCCATGATCACATCTCAAGAATCCTCTGCTTGAGCTGCATTCATCATATTCACCTTTGCATACTTGGGATTATGCTTGACCACCGCATTGCTTGAAGACCTCACGGGAGGAGGAGGAGGAAGGCGCCTTTGGTTATGGCATTTGTTCGCATAGTGACCCTTCTGCCGGCACTTGTTGCAGTCACCTCTGAGAGCGGACGGTGATAAGGAGCGTTTGACCTTGGAGCTTGAGGCTGAGACTTGTTCAGTAGCTTGGGTGGGTGGGTGGGAAGATCCACGACCACCGAGTTCTTCTGGCGATAAGGCCGACGGAACGGAGGAGGAGGAAGGTAGAACTTTTGTTGCTTTGCTGCCACTTGAGAGGAAGAAGAAGACTGAATCGCATCCTGATTCTCTTCTTTGAAGCCTCACACTTGAGCTGAGCACCTTCTAGCTTGAGTGCCATATTATAGAATTGATCAAACCGAGTAGGCTCGGAAAGAACAAGAGATAACTGCAGATCCTCTCTAAGGCCACCTCTGAACCGATAGATCATACTTTTCTCATCAGAACGTCTTGTTTAGCGAATCGAGCAAGTTTCAAACTGTATGTTGTATTCAGACATCGACATGTTTCCTTGCTTGAGATTGCGGAACTCCTCACGCTTGCTCTCAACAACACTAGAAGGAATGTGGTGAGCTTTAAAGTCCCGGCAAATCAGTCCAAGTAATCACTCGACCACCTCTGGAATCCTTGTATTCTTTGGAACCAATCAGCTGCCTCGATCCTTGAGCTGAAAAGACGCGAACTTGACGTAGTCCTCGTGTCCGACATTGCTGCATTCAAGTGCTTGTTGATATCCACGAGCCAATCGTCGGCATCTGTGGCCTCGACACGATGGTGAAAGACTTTGGCTGGTTTGCAAGGAACTGGTTGAGTGTAGGAAACTGTGGCTGATGATAGTGTTGGGGAACGTAGTAATTTCAAAAAATTTCCTACGCACACGCAAGATCATGGTGATGTATAGCAACGAGAGGGGAGAGTGTTGTCTACATACCCTTGTAGACCCGGCGGAAGCGATCACAACGTAGAGGAAGTAGTCGACGTTCTCCTCGCGATCCGACCGATCCCGGCGCCGTTACTCCGACGCCCGAGTTCTTGACACACGTACAGCTCGATGGCGTCCCTCGTACTCGATCCAGCCGAGTGTCGAGGGAGAGTTCCACAAGACGACGGCGTGGTGGACGATCTTGATGTTTCACGGCAGCAGGCTTCGCCTAAGCTTCGACAGTATAACCGAGGTGGAATATGGTGGAGGGGGCACCACACGGCTAAGGAACGATCTCACGATCAACTTGTGTGTTCAAGGTGCCCCCTGCCCCGTATATAAAGGAGCCAGGGGGGGGGGCCATGCCAAGAGGGGCGCCGCCAGGAGTCCTACTCCCTCAGGAGTAGGATTCCCCAATCCTAGTTGGACTAGGATTCCTGGAGGGAAAGAGAGAGAGGGGGCCCCTTCTCCTAGTCCTAGTAGGACTAGGGAAGGGGGGCGCGCGCCACCTTGGGCTGCCCTTCTCCTTTCCACCAAGGCCCATCGAGGCCCATTTACCTCCCGGGGTTCCAGTAACCTCCGGTACTCGAAAATTCCGTTTTACCCGGAACCATTCGAACTCCAAACATAGGCTTCCAATATATCAATCTTTATGTCTCGACCATTCCGAGACTCCTCGTCATGTCCGTGATCACATCCGGACTCGAACTCCTTGGTACATCAAAATACATAAACTCATAATAACATCCATCGAAACCTTAAGCGTGCGGACCCTACGGTTCGAGAACAATGTAGACATGACCTAGAACCATTCACGGTCAATAACCAACAGCGGGACCTGGATGCCCATATTGGTTCCTACATATTCTACGAAGATCTTTATCGGTCAGACCGCATAACAACATACGTTGTTCCCTTTGTCATCGGTATGTTACTTGCCCGAGATTCGATCGTCGGTATCCAATACCTAGTTCAATCTCGTTACCAGCAAGTCTCTTTACTCGTTCCGTAATACATCATCTCACAACTAGCTCATTAGTTGTAGTGCTTGCAAGGCTTCATGATGTGCATTACCGAGAGGGCCGAGAGATACCTCTCCGACAATCGGAGTGACAAAACCTAATCTCGAAATCGCCAACCCAACATCGCCTTTGGAGACACTGTAGTACTCCTTTATAATCACCCGATTCGTTGTGACGTTTGGTAGCACCAAAGTGTTCCTCCGTAAACGGAGTTGCATAATCTCATAGTTACGAGGAACATGTATATGTCATGGATAAAAGCAGTAGCAAAATACTAAGCGATCGTGTGCTAAGCTAAGGGAATGGGTCATGTCAATCGATCATTCTACTAATGATGTGACCTTGTTAATCAAATAACAACTCCTTGTTCATGGTCGGAAACATAACCATCTTTGATTAACAAGCTAGTCTAGTAGAGGCATACTAGTGACATGTTGTTTTGTCTATGCATTCACACATGTATCATGTTTCCGGTTAATACAATTCTAGCATGAATGATAAACATTTATCATGAAATAAGGAAATAAATAATAACTTTATTATTGCCTCTAGGGCATATTTCCTTGATCTCCCACTTGCACTAGAGTCAATAATCTAGATTACACAAGAATGATTCTAACACCCATGGAGTCTTGGTGCTGATCATGTTTTGCTCGTGGAAGAGGCTTAGTCAACGGGTCTGCAACATTCAGATCCGTATGTATCTTGCAAATCTCTATGTCTCCGTCCCGACTAAGTCCGGATGGAATTGAAGCGTCTCTTGATGTGCTTGGTCCTCTTGTGAAATCTGGATTCCTTTGCTAAGGCAATTGCTCCAAGATTGTCACGAAGATTTTCATTGGACCCGATGCACTAGGTATGACACCTAGATCGGATATGAACTCCTTCATCCGACTCCTTCATTAGCTGCTTCGAAGCTGCTATGTATTCCGCTTCACATGTAGATCCCGCCACGACGCTTTGTTTAGAACTGCACCAACCGACAGCTCCTCCGTTTAGTGTAAATCGATCCGGTCTGCGATTTAGAATCGTCCGGGATCGGTGTCAAAGCTTGCATCAACGTAACCGTTCACGATGAGCTCTTTGTCACCTCCATATCGAGAAACATATCCTTAGTCCTTTTCGGTATTTCAGGATGTTCTTGACCGCTGTCGATGATCCACTCTGGATTACTTTGGTACCTCCTGCTAGGCTTATAGCAAGGCACACATCAGTCTGTACACAAGATTGCATACATGATAGAGCTTATGGCTGAAGCATAGGAACATCTTTCATTTTCTCTCTATCTTCTGCAGTGGTGGGCATTGAGTCCGACTCAACTTCACACCTTGTAACACGTGCAAGAACCCTTTCTTTGCTTGATCCATTTTGAACTTCTTCAAAACTTTGTCAAGGTATGTGCTTTGTGAAAGTCCAATTAAGCGTCTTGATCTATCTCTATAGATCTTAATGCCCAATATGTAAGCAGCTTCACCGAGGTCTTTCATTGAAAAACTCTTATTCAAGTATCCCTTAATGCTATCCAGAAATTCTATATCATTTCCGATCAGCAATATGTCATCCACATATAAGATCGAAATGCTCTGAGCTCCCACTCACTTTCTTGTAAATCTGAGGCTTCTCCAAAAGTCTCAGACAAACCCAAATGCTTTGATCACACTATCAAAACGTTTATTCCAACTCCGAGATGCTTGCACCAGTCCATATATGGATCATTGGAGCTTGCACACTTTGTTAGCTCCTTTGGATCGATAAAACCTTCGGTTGCATCATATACAACTCTTCTTCCGTAAATCCATTCAGAATGCAGTCTTTACATCCATTTGCCAAATTTCATAATCATAAAATCGGCAATTGCTAACATGATTCGGACGGACTTAAGCATCGCTTCGGGTGAGAAGGTCTCATCGTAGTCAATCCCTTGAACTTGTCGAAAACCTTTTGCGACAAGTCGAGCTTTATAGACGATAACATTACCGTCGCGTCGGTCTTCTTCTTGAAGATCCACTTGTTTTCTATTGCTTGCCTACCCTCGGGCAAGTCAACCAAAGTCCATACTTTGTTTTCATACATGGATCCCATCTCGATTTCATGGCCTCAAGCCATCTTGCGGAATCTGGGCTCACCATCGCTTCTTCATAGTTCGTAGGTTCATCATGATCTAGTAGCATGACTTCCGAACAGGATTACCGTACCACTCAGTGCGGATCTTACTCTGGTTGATCTACGAGGTTACAGAGTAACTTGATCTGAAGTTTCATGATCAACATCATCAACTTCCTCACCACTTGGCGTAGGTGTCTCGTAAACTGGTTTCTGCGATTTAACTACTTTCAAGTAAGGGAGAAGGTACTATTACCTCATCAAGTTCCACTTTCCTCCCACTCACTTCTTTCGAGAGAAACTCCTTCTCTAGAAAGGATCCATTCTTAGCAATGAATGTCTTGCCTTCGGATCTGTGATAGAAGGTGTACCCAACTGTCTCCTTTGGGTATCCTATGAAGACACATTTCTCCGATTTGGGTTCGAGCTTATCAGGTTGAAGCTTTTTCACATAAGCATCGCATCCCCAAACTTTAAGAAACGACAACTTTGGTTTCTTGCTAAACCACAGTTCATAAGGTGTCGTCTCAACGGATTTCGACGGTGTTCTATTCAGTGTGAATGCGGCCGTCTCTAGAGCATAACCCCAAAACGATAGCGGTAAATCTGTAAGAGACATCATAGATCGTACCATATCTAGTAAAGTGCGATTCTGACGTTCGGACACACCATTACGCTGTGGTGTTCCGGTGGCGTGAGTTTGAAAACTATTCGCATTGTTTCAAATGTAGACCAAACTCGTAACTCAAATATTCACCTCCACGATCGGATCGTAGAAACTTAATTTTCTTGTTACGATGATTTTCAACTTCACTCTGAAATTCTTTGAACTTTTCAAACGTTTCAGACTTATGTTTCATTAAGTAGATATACCCATATCTGCTTAAGTCATCTGTGAAGGTGAGAAAATAACGATATCCGCCACGAGCCTCAATATTCATCGGACCACATACATCTCAGATGTATGATTTCCAACAAATCTGTTGCTCTCTCCATAGTACCGAGAACGGTGTTCTAGTCATCTTGCCCATGAGGCACGGTTCATAAGTGCCAAGTGATTCATAATCAAGTGACTCCAAAAGTCCATCGAGATGGAGTTTCTTCATGCGCTTTACACCGATATGACCTAAACGGCGATGCCACAAATAAGTTGCACTATCATTATCAACTCTGCATCTTTTGGTTTCAACATTATGAATATGTGTATCACTACTATCGAGATTCATAAGAAATAGACCACTCCTCAAGGGTGCATGACCATAAAAGATATTACTCATATAAATAGAACAACCATTATTCTCTCGATTTAAATGAATAACCGTCTCGCATCAAACAAGATCCAGATATAATGTTCATGCTCAACGCAGCACCAAATAACAATTATTTAGGTCTAAAACTAATCCGAAGGTAGATGTAGAGGTAGCGTGCCGACCGCGATCACATCGACTTTGGAACCATTTCCCACCCGCATCGTCACCTCGTCCTTTGCGAGTTAAGCAATCAGTAGTCCTGCTTTGAGTTGCAAATATTAGCAATGAACCAATATCAAATACCAGTGCTACTACGAGCTCTAGTAAGGTACACATCAATAACATGTATATCACATATACCTTTGTTCACCTTGCCATCCTTCTTATCCGCCAAATACTTGGGGCAGTTCCGCTTCGGGACCGATCGCTTGCGGAGAAACACTCGGCCAGGTTTAGGGCCAGACTTGGGTTTCTTCTCTGAGCACAACTTGCTTGCTGTTCTTCTTGAGATTCCTTCTTCTTCCCTTTGCCTTTCTTCTTGAAACTAGTGGTCTTATTGACCATCAACACTTGATGCTCCTTCTTGATTTCTACCTCCGCAGCCTTTAGCATTGCGAAGAGCTCGAGCATAGTCTTTACTAACCCTTGCATATTATAGTTCATCACGAAGCCTTTGTAGCTTGGTGGCGTGATTGAGAATTACATCAATGACACAATCATCCGGAAGATTGACTCCCAATTGTGTCAAGTGATTGTAGTACCCGGACATTACGAGTATATGCTCACTAATGTAACTATTCTCCTCCATCTTGCAGCTATAGAACTTATTGGAGACTTCATATCTCTCAATCCGGGCATTCTGTTGGAATATTAACTTCAACTCTGGAACATCTCATATGCTCCATGACGTTCAAAACGTCGTTGAAGTCCCGGTTCTAAGCCGTAAAGCATGGCACATCGAACTATAGAGTAGTCATCGCTTTGCTCGCCAGACGTTCATAACATCCGGCGTTGCTCCAAAGAAGAAGTCACCTAGCGGTGCATCCAGGATGTAGCTCTTACGTGCAGCAATGAGGATGATCCTCAAATTCGGACCCGATCCGTGTAATTGCTACCATCATCTTTCAACTTTGCTTTCTCAAGGAACGCATTAAAATTCAACGGAACAACAAAGACGAGCCATCTATCTACAATCAAACATAAACAAGCAAGATACTATCGGTACTAAGTTCATGATAAATTTAAGTTCAATTAATCATATTACTTAAGAACTCCCACTTAGAAAAACATCTCTCTAGTCATCTAAGTGATCACGTGATCCAAATCAACTAAACCATAACCGATCATCACGTGAAATGGAGTAGTTTTCAATGGTGAACATCTTATGTTGATCATATCTACTATATGATTCACGCCGACCTTTCGGTCTCCGTGTTCCGAGGCCATATCTGCATATGCTAGGCTCGTCAAGTATAACCCGAGTATTCTGCGTGTGCAAAACTGGCTTGCACCCGTTGTAGATGGACGTAGAGCTTATCACACCCGATCATCACGTGGTGTCCGGGCACGACGAACTTTGGCAACGGTGCATACTCGGGGAGAACACTTCTTGATAATTTAGTGAGAGATCATCTTATAATGCTACCGTCAATCAAAGCAAGATAAGATGCATAAAAGGATAAACATCACATGCAAATCAATATAAGTGATATGATATGGTCATCATCATCTTGTGCTTCACGATCTCCATCTTGCAGCACCACCATGATCACCATCGTCACCGGCGCGACACCTTGATCTCCATCGCAGCATCGTTGTCGTCTCGCCAAACTTATGCTACTACAACTATCGCTACCGCTTAGTGATAAAGTAAAGCATTACAGGGCGATTGCATTGCATACAATAAAGCGACAACCATATGGCTCCTGCCATTGCCGATAACCGGTTACAAAACATGATCATCTCATACAATAAAATATAGCATCACGTCTTGACCATATCATATCACAACATGCCTGCAAAAACAAGTTAGGCGTCCTCTACTTTGTTGTTGCAAATTTTACGTGGCTGCTACGGGCTTAAGCAAGAACCAGTCTCACCTACGCATCAAAACCACAACGATATTTCACAAATAGACTCCGTTTAACCTTCTCAAGGACCGGGCGTAGCCTTTTCAGTTCAACTAAAGTGAGAGAGACAGACACCCACCACCACCTTTAAGCAATGAGTGCTCGTGGCGGTGAAACCAGTCTCGCGTAAGCGTCTGGCGTAATGTCGGTCCAGGCGCTTCATCTCACAATACCGCTGAACCAAAGTATGTCATGCTGGTAGGTAGTATGACTTGTATCGCCCACAACTCACTTGTGTTCTACTCGTGCAAAACATCAAACCATAGAAAAAACCTAGGCTCGGATGCCATTGTTGGGGAACGAGTAATTTCAAAAATTTCCTACGCACACGCAAGATCATGGTGATGTATAGCAACGAGAGGGAGAGTGTTGTCTACATACCCTTGTAGACCCGGCGGAAGCGATCACAACGTAGAGGAAGTAGTCGTGCGTTCTCCTCGCGATCCGACCGATCCGGCGCCGTTACTCCGGCGCCCGAGTTCTTGACACACGTACAGCTCGATGGCGTCCCTCGTACTCGATCCAGCCGAGTGTCGAGGAGAGTTCCGTCGGACGACGGCGTGGTGGCGATCTTGATGTTTCACGGCGCAGGGCTTCGCTTAAGCTTCGCTGACAGTATAACCGAGGTGGAATATGGTGGAGGGGCACCGCTGCGGCTAAGGAACGATCTCACGATCAACTTGTGTGTTCCAAGGTGCCCCCTGCCCCAGTATATAAAGGAGCCAGGGGGAGGGCGGCGGCCAAGAGGGGCGCGCCAGGAGTCCTACTCCTCTTGAGTAGATTCCCCCAATCCTAGTTGGACTAGGATTCCTGAGGGGGAAAGAGAGAGAGGGGGCGGCCCTTCTCCTAGTCCTAGTAGGACTAGGGAAGGGGGAGGCGCAGCCACCTTGGGCTGCCCTTCTCCTTTCCACCAAGGCCCATCGAGGCCCATTTACCTCCGGGGTTCCGTAACCTCCGGTACTCAGATAAATTCCGTTTTCGCCGGAACCATTCGAACTCCAAACATAGGCTTCCAATATATCAATCTTTATGTCTCGACCATTCCGAGACTCCTCGTCATGTCCGTGATCACATCCGGGACTCGAACTCCTTGGTACATCAAAATACATAAACTCATAATAACCATCATCGAAACCTTAAGCGTGCGGACCCTACGGTTCGAGAACAATGTAGACATGACCTAGAACCATTCACGGTCAATAACCAACAGCGGGACCTGGATGCCCATATTGGTTCCTACATATTCTCGAAGATCTTTATCGGTCGGACCGCATAACAACATCGTTGTTCCCTTTGTCATCGGTATGTTACTTGCGAGATTCGATCGTCGGTATCCAATACCTAGTTCAATCTCGTTACGCAAGTCTCTTTACTCGTTCCGTAATACATCATCTCACAACTAGCTCATTAGTTGTAGTGCTTGCAAGGCTTCATGATGTGCATTACCGAGAGGGCCCAGAGATACCTCTCCGACAATCGGAGTGACAAAACCTAATCTCGAAATCGCCAACCCAACATCGCCTTTGGAGACACTGTAGTACTCCTTTATAATCACCCGATTCGTTGTGGCGTTTGGTAGCACCAAAGTGTTCCTCCGTAAACAGGAGTTGCATAATCTCATAGTTACGTGAACATGTATATGTCATGGATAAAAGCGGTAGCAAAATACTAAGCGATCGTGTGCTAAGCTAAGGGAATGGGTCATGTCAATCGAGATCATTCTACTAATGATGTGACCTTGTTAATCAAATAACAACTCCTTGTTCATGGTCGGAAACATAACCATCTTTGATTAACAAGCTAGTCTAGTAGAGGCATACTAGTGACATGTTGTTTTGTCTATGCATTCACACATGTATCATGTTTCCGGTTAATACAATTCTAGCATGAATGATAAACATTTATCATGAAATAAGGAAATAAATAATAACTTTATTATTGCCTCTAGGGCATATTTCCTTCAGATAGAACTGCCCTTGACCTTGATTCCCTTGGTTGCCTTGGCCTTGGTTACGCTCTTGCATCAGCTGGATCAACAACTGAGCGTTGGCGTTAGTGGTTGCCATCAAAGTTTGCCATGCCTCCGGAGGCAGAGGTGGAGGTGGAGGGTTCGCTGACTCCCATCACTGCGTTCGGATTACGGCAGCGTGGCGGAGCCATCTGAAGAGGGTGACATCCGTTAGCATCTTGATAGAGCAGATAGACAAGTTGAATCAGCGGATAGAAATTGCAACAAATAGTCTTCACAATAAACATTGAACAGGATGAGCGAATGAATTCCAAAGTAAACATCATGTCCATAAAGGTGAGAAGCCACTTGATAAGAGATTGATGAATAAAAATAAAAACAAGGTATGAATGGAACAAATAAGTGGTAAGGATTACCCAATCATAAACCAAATATCTGCGGAAGAAAATGCTAGAGCTACTTGAATCCCACCTATAAACTCCCGAAACTTTCCTAAGATGCAATCAGTGTTGGGGATACAGGGAGCAATATATATCTCACCCAAGCTAACAATCCCTACATCCAAATTGTATCCATCCTTCAACACATAACCAAGAAACCTTCGAAATCGTGTACCTCAACCTTGAAAAGCATCCGTTATACGAGTCATGGCAATACTCCGTACTCACCACAAGATGGGTTAGCGGGTTATCTCACCAACAACTGCATAAAAGAGATTTTCGATGTCGGCGTGCTAAACTCGGTATTCGAAATCTGCAGCGATAAAATTATGGCGACAACACCTCGGAGCTCAACTCCCGGACACCGCCACAACCCCTAAATGTCGAGGCAACCAAGACAATGTTGTCATCATAAAACCATCGAACGATTCTAAGATACCAGCGTGATCCTAAAAATTTTTTAGTGAAATTTGAGAAGAGAAGAGTCAAAACTCTCGTCGGGATACCTCACCGTAAGGTCGAAGGGATCGGGGAGTAAAAAGGATTCCTAAACTCTCCGATATATATAATCCTAAATGACTCAAAACATTTTTCTAGACACAACTCGCCACTAAAACGATCAAGCGGTGGGGGCTCTAAGGTCGGGATGGCTCGATTACCAACTTGTATCGCCCTCGATGCGGCTATATCTCCCACGTGTCGAAGCACGACTTAGAGGCATAACCGCATTGAAAGCAATGTCGCAAGTGAGGTAATCTTCGCACAATCCATGTAATACATAAGGGAAAAGATACATAGTTGGCTTACAGTCGCCACTTCACACAATACATAATTAAACATTCATCATTCAGTTTACACTCAAGGTCCGTCTACGGAACCAAAATAAAAGAAGTATACCCCACATGCAACACAGATCCCCGATCGCCCCAACTGGGCTCCACTACTAATCGTCTGGAAATGAAACATAGTATCGACCAAGGGCCTCATCATATTCCCACTTCAGCTCAGTTGCGCCATCTGCTTTGGCATCACCGGTACCATCATCTGTTTTGGTAGAATCAGTGAGCCACATGGACTCGGCAATCTCACACCAGCGAGATCAAGACTATTTAAGCTTAGGGAAGGCTGGTGTCAAAAGGAGGAGCTGCTGCAAGCTTACTTAGCATATATGGTGGCTACATCGCAAAAGAGAGCGAGAAGAGAAGCAAAGCACGGTCGTGAAGCTAGTATTGATCAAGAAGTGATCCTAAGCAACCTCGTCAAACATAACTCCAACACCGTGTTCACTTCCCGGACTCCGCCGAAGAGACCATCACGATTCACGTACACGTTGATGTATTTTAATTAAGGTCAACTTCGGGTTTTCTACAACCGACATTAACAAATTCCCATCTGCCTCATAACCATGGGCACGGCTTTCAAAAGATAATACCTGCGGGGTGTCCCAACTTAGCCCATAACAAGCTCTCACGGTCAACGAAGGAATAAACCTTCACCCAAGACACTCGATCGACTCGGTATCCCAGACATCAAGACATTTCGACAATGGTAAAACTAAACCAGCAAGACCACCCGATTGTGCCGACAAATCCCGATAGGAGCTGCACATATCTCGTTCTCGTGGCACAACGGATGGGTCAGACCTACGAGTAAAACCAGCCCTCGAGTTGCCCGTGGTGGCCCCTTGATCTGCCGCCTTCGGACCAACACTGAAGGAGCACCGGCCGGGGGCTAAAATAAAGATGACCCTCGCTCGCGAAAACCCAAGGGAAAAAGGGGTGTAGGTGGCGAATGGTAAAACCAAGGTTGGGCCTTCTTTGGAGGAGTTTTATTCAAAGCGAACTGTCAAGGGGTCCCATAAATCACCCGACCGCGTAAGGAACGCAAAATCAAGGAAAATAACACCAATATGACGGAAACTAGGGTGGCAAGAGTGGAACAAAACACCGGGCATAAGGCCGAGCCTTCCACCCTTTACCAAGTATATAGATGCATTAATTAAAACAATAGATATTGTGATATCCCAAAATATTCGTGTTCCAACAAGGAACAAACTTCATCTTCACCTGCAACTAGCAACGCTATAAGAGGGGCTGAGCAAAGCGGTAACATAGCCAATCAACGGTTCGCTAGGACATGGATGGTTAGAGGTTGACATGGCAATATGGGTGGCATGATATAGCAAGTGGTAGGTATCACAGCATAGGCATAGCAAAAGAGCGAGCATCTAGCAAGCAAAGATAGAAGTGATATCGAAGGTATGGTCATCTTGCCTGTAAGGTTCTCAGAGTTGTCGAAGGCTTGATCTTCGTAGGCGTTCTCAACAGGTTCCTCGTTCACGTACTCGTCTCCCGGCTCTACCCAAAGCAAGAACACAAGCAACGGAACCACAATCAAAACAAGGAACAATGCACAAGCAATATGATGCAAAACATGACATGCGATGCGAGATGTGATATGCAATGCATATGTATGCTCCGGAAGGAAAATGATGAACCGGGCATCAACTTGGCAAACCAAGTATGCCGCTGGAAAGATGAGATGATTTCGGTTGAAATCGATATAAAGATCACCGGAATCGGATGCACGGTTTGCAAATGACAAGCAAAACAAGAATGACGCAAAACTGCGTTTAACAGCCCGATGCTACTTAGCACGCAACACGAAACTATGCTACAGCACCCCAAGATAAAAACAAAGCATATGGCAGCGAACTACAGGAGATGCTTAACAAAAGAGGAGCACTGAGCTACGGCTAAATCACATTATAACATGTTCAAACAAGCATGGTGAAAGTGCTCAAAATATCAGGTTCACAGACTTAGTGAAAATACTAACATGCCAGGAATTAACATCAGGAAGGCATGTTTAGAGCAAGCAAACAACATGCTACAGGAACTTATAATAGCAAAGCAAGGCATGACATGATTCTACTCAAAGCATATTTCAATAGTCCCTTACTGACTATAAGCCAAAAAGGACTCTAAGAAATGATGGCACCCATGTAAACATTGCAAGTTTTATTACAGATTTCAGACTTAGTGAAATATCAGGACATGGCAGAAACAGATTCAACATGGCATGTTCGTGAGCTCGATGCACTCACTACAGAGCATCTCATGATAAACTAAGAATACACCCATCAAGAAGACATGGCATAGGAGCTATACATGGCAAGAAAAACATCATAGCATACACGGATCAACTACAACGACCTCGTGAAAATTGAATCTCATGCAAACAGTCTGCCAGGAAACATTTTCAAGCAAAAGTAGAGCACGAAAATGACATGCTAGACTACTCCATAAATGCCAACAAAGGCATGGATGGATAGAGCACATCCATATGTCCAAAACACCCTTACTGATCATGCTCAAAAAGGGCATAGATCTCTCTGTAACAACATGAACATATGGCATAAAATTATCAGCAGGACAAGACTTAGTGAAATCACTAAGTTCCTGAAATCAGCAACATCATCATCCCTACTTTGCATGCTTGTTCTAGTCAACACATAGCTCACAAAAATACATGGCAAACACCCCTGGAAAGATGGCATGGCAATGTTCAACTCACATGTAGGACTCAAATTCATAGGGTGCACACATAATTCATGGCAAAAATAACAAAAGAGCTCGAACTGATAAGATTCTGAAACTAACGATCTGAAGCCATCTTCTAACAGCATTTCGGGCGTCAAGATGAGCTCAAATGCAAATGATGCAATGGAATGAATTGATGTACTCTTCGAGACGAACAATTTGACATATTATATGCCCAAAACGGAGCCACGGGTGCGGAGATGTGATGCTATGAAAATGCAACAAAATGATTACAGAAAAGGACTTAGACGAAAAACGGGGGTCGGGGAAAAAGTCAACCTAGTTGTTTTAGATCGGATCTGGCCGGAGTTGTCCCGGAGCTCGCCGGAGAACTCGGGCCGGAGGGAGGAGAGACCGGGGCGGCGGCCGGAGCGGGACCGGGGCGCGGGCGGCGGCGCGCGGCCGGGCGGCGAGGTCCGGCGACGGCGGCGAGGCGCTGCATGAGACAGGCGTCGGCCGTGTGGGTTTGCGGATGGATCTCAAGGCCAAGGCAAGCGGGACCATGGCGAGGAGGTTCTGGCGTTGCTGGGAGGCGCGCCCAGCGGCGGCGGCGAAGCGAAGCAGCGGTCATGGCAAGCGCGGCATGCGCGAAGCAGGCGGCGAGGCGGCGGCGGAGTCCGGCGACGGCGGCAGCGTGGGCGGGTTTCGCCTGGCCCCAGCGGGCGCGGCGCGGGCGCGCGCGGCCCACGTGGCAGCTCGCGAGTGGCGGATGGCGGCGGGCGGACGCGTCCGTCCGATCCGGACGTGTCCGTGGCGCGAGGAAAAATCGCTAGGGTTTGCGGTTTTTGTGAGGGTCTTTAAATAGGCGATAGGGAGCTAGGGGAGTCCAAATGGGGTGTAGTTTTCGCCACACGATCGTGATCGAACGACCGAGGTCATGGAGGGAGTTAGATGGGTTATTGGGCTGTTTTGGAGGGTTGTTGGGCTGCAACTCAAAAGAGGCCTTTCTGAGGTGCGGTTAACCGTTGGAGTACCAAACGAACTCCAAATGACCCGAAACTTGACAGGTGGTCTACCGGTGCTATACCAGGGCCACTTGGCAAGGCTCGGTCCATTCCGAGAATGTTCAACACCCGCACACGGAAAAATGTAAAAGGAGACGCCGGGGAACATAGGAGTGCCGGATTGCAAAACGGACAACGGGGAAAATGCTCGGAATCATGAGACGAACACGTATGCAAATGAGATGCACATGATGACATGATATGAGATGCATGACATGGACAAAATGCAAAACGAAAACAAAACCCAACCACGGAGGGAATATCATATCACATATCCGAAAATGGCAAGAGTTGGAGTTAAAAATATGGAAAGATACATCCGGGGTGTTACAGACCCGCCCGCAAAGGTGAAGAAGAAGGCGCCAAGAAAGCCGCGGTCGGAGTGCACGCCGGAGGAGATCGCCAAGTTGGACGCGGAATCGGCGAAGAGGAGGGAACGGAGAGCGGTCGTCAAGCTCAATGCCGCCACGGCCAAGAGAGCCGCCATGCGCGAGGAGCTGGAGGCCAGCGGCGCAAGGGCACGCCGCCGGCGAAGGAGGACCTCGTCAACAAAGCGCACGCCATCCTCATGCTTGGCATGGGCCGTCCTACGGGTTCCTGCAGCGCCATCGCCCGATGAGCACCACCTCGTCGGTCGCCCGGCCTACGATTGCCGGTCGGCGACGACGTCGCGACCACGCCCATGTCGCCCGGCTTCCCTCCGCCAAGGCACGACAGACGACCTGCCCGTTTCGGTCGCGGAGGTGGGCTTGTTCGCTCCGTCCACACCGCGCCCGCGCCGTCATCGACCTCAACGTCACGCCGGGTCCAAAGAAGCGGCGGCGGCGACCGTCCGTCGAGATGATAAGCGAGCAGCACGGCGCCGCTTCACGGGCACCATGCGGCCCCCATGTCTTGTTTGACGGAATGCCAACCCCAACGCCCGGTCGATCGGCGACCCTTCTACAACCGGTACATGGAGGACGTGATCTTTGACGGTGGCCATGGCCGTACCTACGACCTCGATGAGACCCAAAGTTAGGATGGCCGTGCCGAGTACGTCCCCGATGAAGAGGCCGACGGCCGTGCTGACTACGACCATGGTGACTCGTGGCATGAAGACGATAACATCTATGTCGAAGGTGATGATGAAGAAGAAGAAAGCAATGACGTTGATATTAGTGGTGCGCCATTGTTCATCGACGAGCTCACCCAAAGAGCCGAGGTACAAAAGAAGAGGAAGAGCATTCGCACGGGTTCATATACACAAGATGAGGACAAGTTGATTTGCCAAGCTTGGATGGAGATTAGCCAAGATCCGAGGACCGACGCAAGAAAAAAGGGCATTGTTTTTGGACGAGAGTCCACAAAACATTCCATGAAAGGAAGATGTTTGAGCCCTACCAAATTACAAGCAACCGTGGCATCGGCTCGATTCAAAAAGATGGTTGTTCATCCAACAAGAGTCTGACAAGTATTGCGCGCATTTGAGAGCGTTGAAGCACGGCCCGTGAGTGGTCTTGGCGTTGGGGACATGGTATGGTCTCCTCTTTCTAGCTCTTTCCTTGCTACTGCCATGAGGCTTCTAGTGTATATGTTTGCATGTTCATTTGTTGTTGATCATGTGGTGTAGGCATTCCAATCTTTGGAGGCATTCAAGGCCGACACAATGACAAGCCATTTACTCTTACGCATTGTTGGGCGCTCATCGACAATTGCCCCAAGTTCAAGGACCAATACCGTGAACTTCAAAGAAAGAGAGGCAAGAAGACGGCCAAGTTCACGGAGGTGGGAATGGCGAGGCGTTGAAGAGGCCGAGGGCAAGACCAACTCAAGGTGGATGACATCGTGACGCCTCATCCATGGCCTTCCATGAGACTTTGCATGGCATGATGTCCCAAAAGGATGTGAGGGACGAGAAGAAGCAAAAGCAGGACGAGCAAATGAAGCAATACCTAGACCTTCAAAGACGAAGCTTGAGATGGAGGAGGCGCCAAGAGAGGAAGCTCGACATGGAGGAGGCCGCCCGGCAAAGCAGCTCAACATGGAGGAGGCGGCCCAAAAAGGCAAATGGACATCGAGGCCGACAACGCGTCAAGGCGAGCGGAGCGGCTCGACATCGAGGCCACCAACGCCGCCACCAAAGCGAAGGAGGTGGCCCTTGCGATCATGAGCGTGGACTTGTCGAAGATGAGCGACAAGACGAGGGCCTGGTTTGAGGCCAGGCAGAAGGAGATGCTCGACGCCGAAGGCCTGAACTAGGTCGTCCGATCGGCGTGGCCGTTTTTTTTTTTAGGCTGGCATGGGTGCCGCCAGCTGCGGAGGGGTGGGCTGGCGCATGTGCACCCGGCTGGTGCACATATTTTCTGCTGGCGCAATGACACGTGGCCCCATGCTCCTTCTGGTCCTGATCGTCGGTTGCTGTGGCTGCGCTGCCTGGGGATATGGAAGAGAGAAGAGGAGACGGCATGGGCGGCTTGTCCCTTCCTTTCCGCTGTTGAGAACGTGCGCGCAGAAAGGACCGCAGCCGCCGCACCCTTCTTCCCGTCTCCTCCTCCTCTCCCTCTTCTGCGCGACCAGATTAAGAGGACAGGAGCGGCGGCTCGCCCAGCCCCCGCTGCTTCGTCATCTGCTCCTCCATTGATGGCAGTTAGGTAAGACGAAGATGAGCGTCCGATCTACGCCCTCGCCAGGTTGCATCCATTGGTGAGGAGCGGCCGATCCATGTGTGTGCCGTCACTGCAGGGATAGCGAATGTCAGCGAGAAAGGCCGTCGTCGGAGTACGCAGCCGTCTCCCTGTCCGCTTCTTCTGGTGGCGCCTCCCTACGTGAGCTCCTTCCTCCAATCCCTCGCGTTGCCTCTCTTCCTGCTACTTCCCCTCCTTCTCATCCCATGTTTTTTCTATTTGTTTCTGTAATTATACTCCATGGTGCTTGCACGCCCATGGATCTGGAAGTGACATTTTAGTGTTATTATCTGCTTTTTTCCCAAAGGTTGATGTAATAACTACATATGTTTTGCTTCCATTAACCTCATCTTTTTCATAGGCTTGCTAAGTATTTCTATAGAAAGCTGGACAATTTCGCTACGGAAATAGGTTCATCTGTACACTTCCACTATAGCTTATCTTCATGTGTTCAGTGAGAAACTTGGTTCTGAAATTTGACTATGAAATTTTACATAATGCAGCGGAGTCCATTCTTCTTGGCTTTCAGCGCTGCCTGTTCTTGCTGGGAACTACTGTTATATTACGTTCTGCAGTCGTTCTGCAGATGGGAGATCAGAAGTTTACTACTGTTGCTTTGGACTGAATCTATCGATTGGTGGCTGATGGTGTTCTACCTTTGTTAGGAGGATAAGGCAGTTGTTATGAAGATGTTGATGGTTTTGGCTGGAATCAACACCCTTCTAAAGAGTTTCTTTTGTTACCTGATTGCCTGCGGTGATTGGTGTTTATACACCTTTGTTCTACCTACCATTTCGATCATACTTCTGGGACCCTACACAGATGAACCACATATTATATGTTGAAAAGAAGGGTAATTCTACTTGCCTCCCAGTAATCTTTTCCTACATGTAAACTGATGAATCACCTGGATCTCATTTTTGAAGAAATTCCTCTAAATCTTGCATGGAACAAAAGGTGCTTTGATCATTGCTTCGGTACTTGGTGATCTTCTTTACCATTTAATAGTTGCTTCATGTTTCTATAGGATACCCCCATGCAACATAACAACCATAGTGAGCATGTCAAAAGTTTAGCATGCTTATTATAATTCTCTTCTCTGTAAATTATTATATGAAGTTTGTGTTTTGCTTGGTTAACTCTTCTTAAGTTCACATGCTTTTCCTAAAGCTTGGTGCTGACACTCATAAATCTGTGGTAGGCTCACTATTTAAGATAATGAATCTGTGTTATATAGACCTATCGTGGTAAAGAGGTTTTTATCAGGTTATTCATTCCCATACATTGAACCTATGGTTCTAACTTTTGCCCATGATAAAGAAAATGGGGTTTACTGCTTTTAATCAACATCTAATTAAACCAACAAAAGATCTATAGTTCCGCCAACATACCATTTTTTTGCTGGTGGACATACCAAATTACTCATATGTATCATATTATGCTGCTTCCCATATTGTTTTTTCCCAGGAATGACAAGGCATTCAGGTTCTCTTTATAGCTTTCTTACACAGGAACATGTTGCAAAATTAAGATACATAACGTTGTTCTACCTACAGGTCTGCCTTATATCTACAGGCATATCCATGCATTCTTTGTTCTTTTTCTTTAGTGATCTACTGATTTTCGTGATTTAGTTTAGTGCTAGAGTTAGCAAAATCTGTCATGGAGCAGATTGTGCTTGACTTCACGTGTGTATGATCTATGATGTAATATGAATTAATGGTATCTTTGTGGTTGACTCGGTTGTGTGCCTTTGTCTGAATCGATTGAGAAATATCTGAATATATACCTGAATGTGGTGGTTTCACACATTCTGAATGAAGCTACCAATGAGTATACCTTGCTTCTGAAATCAGTGTTTTCCTTCTTTGGAAAGTGATAAAGTTACAGCGTAGTTTGCTCAGAGGCGTGCATAACTGCAGATTGAGCAAGGCACAATCTGAGAAGAAAAACACAAAATTAGAAATAGTGTGTGCATCATGTGTATGTTTGCTCGTGATATGTGTATTTGTTGGTTGAGCGACGCTGTTGGGAGTGCCGGTTGTGGCGCCTCGCCTCGGGAGCCCTTCGACGTGGTGCGCCCCTGTGTCGCCGCAATGGCCGCCTCACGTTAGACAGGAGGGGATAAGTTAATCCCTAATTAAGATGCGCAATTAAGATCCCCAATAAAACTAGCAACATCATTATGGAAGGGAAATGATTGGATAACAAATTGTACTATAGATTTAGTATCGTACTGTATCATTTATTTGTGACTGCATGATCTTAATTGCGCGTCTCTGAATATTTTATGCCCTTGCTCTCGGAAGATTAGACTGATGTGGTGTTGCTTTATAAATAAATGACATGCTAACTTACCGGTTTGATTTAGGTCTGTAGGCAAAGGCGAAAAAAGAATCATAATCTCAGGTTTAGGCATGCACATGGCGACTGATCACAAAATAAGTAGGCACAGGTGCAGTATTGTGATTTTCAGCAAGAGAAAGACAAGTACAGTTAATTGTTCAGATTTTATACACTTGAACCTTGTCCTAATAACTACTCCCTGCGTTTCTAAATATTAGTCCTTATAGAGATTTCAATAGAAACTACATATGGATGTATATAGACGTAGTTTGGAGTGTAGATTCACTCATTTTGCTCCGTATGTAGTTCATATTGGAATCTCTAAAAAGACTTATATTTTGAAACGGTGGGAGTAGAGCTGTTGTGATGTTGCTCTACTGTAAGTGCCTTGCTTAAATGCTTGGTTAGGTCGAGTGTATGGCAATGAGAAGGCTAGCTGAACAATGCTAGAAATAACATTAATGTGTTAAGCTTCAGATAAGCCAAATATTTTGTGACAAGCTTTTATGGAAACTAGATCGTTGTTGGCGCGCGTTGCCGCGCCCGTCTATTTTGAATGCTATGTGAAAGTGTTAGAAATTTATGTACAAACATAGAGCTCATGTTAGTTTATATAGATAATAATGTGTTGGTACAAAGTAATAGTGTCTCCCATGAAGCTGATAATAGTTGGTCCACAGGCGTGCTAAGGACTTTATATATCAGTACAATATTGTGTTTGATTTCAGTTTTTGTGAGTACAGTGTGCAGTTTTAACTATTGATGATGCATTAAATTTGTCACATCAATTGTAGTGGTGTCTCATTGTCTGGGGTAAAAATCTGTCACGTCAATTATAGTAGTGTCTTAATTGTCTGGGGTAAATCCGTTCGCACATTAAGCTATAGCTTCACATAGGGTTTTTTGGTCATTTTAATAAAGAAAGAAAGATCCTATGGAGGACCAACCGGAGAGAAAATATGTTTGGTTATCAATGTTCTATTGCTTAAATCAACTTTATTTTTTCCTAATGAAGCATGCTTTTTCTCATGTAAGATTACATTTGACAAATCAGATTCAAGGTCCCTGAATTGTAATGGTGAAAACTTAAATGAAACAAGTGAGCCTTCAGATGAGTGCATGTTCAAATCTACCAAACACTTACGAGTACATCACAGAAGGAAGGGCATGTTCAGAGATTTGCAAAAAATAGCATTGGAACAACACAAATAACTTAACATACATGTCTTAATAATACTGGGAATATATGATTTGAAACATTACACTCATATTTGGGTAGAGAAAATGCTAAGTATTTGGGTAAATTACAGAACTTGTAGCCTTTGGGCGACAAAAATATTGAAGGGTTTATTTATTAATATTAGTGCACTCCAAGATGCTACAGTCAATCTTCTTCCTGGAAAACTTCACAAATATCGAAGGCCTTGAGCTTGAAGCTTTATCAAGAGTGCAATGCAAAAGGCCGTTGTCAATCTTGTTCCTGCAAAAAGAAATCCGATTTAGGAAGTTCGAAATCATGTGAAAATCGACCACGTGAACTATGTAATAGTATTATGTTGTGCACTTAATTTTTTGGTTTAATAGCACACCTCTTGCATCTACAAGGGCTTTCAGTTCTCCAGTCCTGGTATTATCAACGGAACTAATAAAAGTGATTTGGCAAACTTGCCCTGAATCTAGCACTCCAGTTGGCCAACTCCTCCTGCTCGTTGTGCCTCAGGTCGTAACTAAAATAGCCCCTCCACTGCCAAAAGGAAGGTTGTTATGATGATATTATGTGATGAACACATGTTACGGGTTCATCCACTTCTTTATGCACACAAATCTGATCATGGACACAGCGCAGAGCACTGAAAAGAACAACGTTGCCTGTCCGATGGTCTTCACTTATTTACTATATGCCGTGATGCCTTTCGTTGTAAGAAAGATAATGAGATATAGACTGCACTTACTGAACTCTTCTAATGATTTGCTGACATCACTGCCCCCAGACTGAACCAAGTGTATCTTGCCTGAAAATATTACATTTCCCATACATCAAGATCTTACAAATGCAAACTAACAAAACCAAAAATTCTGCAATTAGAATGTCATGAATTCAGAGATGAAAGCACAATCTACTGAGAATGAGGGGAGTCTAAATTAAGCTGCATGAAAGCTACAATAGAGTCCTTAACTCGATAGGCAGCCCCCAGTTGTCTCTCCTTTTATCGAAAAGCCACAGGAGCTAGTCTGACTCCCAGTAGGTAGGTATGTTTTCTAACTAAGCTGCATTCTGCGTGCAGTGAAGCTAAATCTGCAAGCACAACAGCAAACTTTTCTTTTGGTTGTGTAGCTGGAATAGGTCCATTGTACTATACTATTATTTTGCCTGATTGTTTTGTCTCCAATGGTGAAATCTTCATTGATGGGAACATAACATTGTTCATGCAAATTTGATGGATATTTTTGTTACCCATTGGTGCATCATATGGAGAAAATAGAAGAGGGATATCAGTTACCACTATTTAGATTTATGTGCAACTGAACACTAAATAACTTATTTTTGCTACCCGTTCGTGCTTGCTATGAAAAAAATAGAGGCATTTCTCCCCCATTTTATTAGTTGGTGGTTCCATCAATGATAATCGATAAAAGTTCAATTCTGTAAGTTAGAAAGACCCGCACATAAACATCCCTCAAGATAAAGGCTGCATTTACATGGAAGGCGGAAAAACATGAGCAAATTGTTTAAGTATTAGCTTGTCAAGAACGGATAGGTTTCAGTTTTAGGCATGGATCTGAGGTATCTAGAATTGGAGTTCCTTGCACGTTGATTCAAATTCTGTTCACAATATTAATCTAGAAATAAACTCACCTTATACTTGGAATGATGCAAAGCCTGCACCGTGTCTTGAAAATCCACACACATACTTTCAAATATCGGTAAGATTATTGGGCTTTGCTCACTTCTGCATAGAAGAAGAAGATATTGAGGCTTCACCCCCCTCTATAATAGTATGGCTACATTCTTTTGCGCATATAACTCACGTTGATATAACTACACAGTTCCACTTAACCTATTGCGTACAGCAACAAATAGAAGAACCATGGTGTGGATAACTTATGAGTAATCTTCCATGCTGTAAAAACATGGATGGTAAAACATGAATCGATAAAATGAAATCTGGTAGTCCAAGTGAAGTAATTACCTATCCAGAAGCCATTAGAACTATCACCTGAAGAATTTCAGAAGAAAAAAAATGCGAGAACCAGTTTCCAATATCTGGCCGAATCAATCGACCATCTCCCAGTTTGAACAATACCTGTACAAAATTAGATTGAGAGGATACAATGTAATCGTTGGGTGGAAGAAGCAAATCGTACATGGATGATAAAAAATAAAGATAGAGGGGAACCTAGGAGAGCACCATGCTGATGGATGTTCTGTCGCCGGAGTTAGAAGAGTGAGCGTAGAGGAAGCATATATACACATCGAAAGAATGAGAAACAAAGAGCCAGGCATCCATTAATGACCGCGAGGGGCGCACATCATCTGCCATGAATGGTTGGAGAGAAACTGAAGAGTGATTACTTCCTTCAAACCCATGGTAGCAGTTTCAAGAGATGAACAGCCGGACGGCGATTCACGGACTGGATGAATTGGCTCCTCTCTGCGCCTCGAATTCGGACTGGATGGATTCGACGTGGTCGGTCCGCCGCACCTTGAATCGGGACAGAATGGATGCATTGGATCCTTTCTACGCGTCGGATCCGGAGTGGATGGATTCGATGCGGTCGCTCCCGCTGCGCCTCCAATCGGGACTTTTTTTGGAAGCAACCGAATCAGGAGTGGATGGATTGGAGTATGTGGTCGCTCCACCGCGCCTCGATCGGGATTGGATTAGGGTTTACGGCCGCGAGTGGACGGACCTAACGCAGTCGCTCGTACGCCTCTCAAGCCCAGTGTACCCGGATGGGAGGGTAATAGAAGCCCATTAAACCCAATTTAACGACAGAGGCCAAAAAAAGTCACCAGAGCAGCGGCCCATAACGGCTGGCGCTCAACTGTAGTGAACGAAGCAAGCCTACCTATGATCCAGGGCCAATCCGACGACCGAAAGTCGCAAAAAGTGGCGATCGGACGGTTGTGTAGGTTAATGGCCTGGGAGGGCTTGAAAGTTGCTCAGTTATAATGATTCTAAATTACCTGGGGCTGGGAAGAAAGCAATATGTAGCTATCCTGTGTTGTGAATGCAGGCAATGCTTGTGTGTAGGTATGCCACCTCTGCTATCTGACTATCAGCCCCAGTTTTTATAACAATTAGAATTTGTGATTCTAATCTGATTCATTGTGTTATAGGATCCTTTGCATATTAGCCTCTCCTTACCGGCATCTGGTAAAAGTTGTGATCCAGGAGAAGAGAATGACGGTCTCATAGCTATGGCTTCGCCTGGCTGACGGTCCTTCGTGCTCTCTTTGTTTTTCATTCAGTGGTAGTGATAGCTTTGGGTGTTACTCTGCACCCTCCATGTAATTGTGTTCCCCCAACGAAATTTATAATTGTGATACTCAGTTTATGAGAAAAAATGGACTAATGGTTAATGATCCGGTGTTGAGAAAGAAAAAAATGGAATGTGCATTGAGTGGCTTTAGTTTTCTTTCCCATCATACAATGTTGTAACGCCCAGATAATTATGCTACAGTAAAACTCTGTATTGATGCCACGTCACCTTCGTTACTGTTGCTAATCTTTCATTAGTTCAAAACCGGTCCAAAAATCAAAATTCAAAATATGACAAACAACAAAAGTTTTTAAACATCAAAACAAAAATGTTCGGGCAGTGCCAAATATTGCATAGATAATTATGGTGAAGTAAACACATTTTTAGAAAATGACTAAATACTTTAAAATGAAATAAAACAGAAAAGAAAAATAAAGAAAAGAAAAAGGGAAAGAGAAAGGAAAACCCCCCCAAACCCCCTGGGCCAACTGGCCCAGCTAAACCAGCCTGGTCGGCCCAGCCGGCCCAGCTCCCCGCACCGCACCCCCTTCCTATTCCTCGGTCGCGCACACTACAGAGCCTTGATCGCAAACCGACCCGCCACGGCGTCGAGGTGGATAAGGACACCGACGCCGCGCCCCCTCGGTCTCTCCTCCCACTCGCCCCCCCGCTCGCCCTCGGTTCCTGCGCCACTCCCCCTCCCCTCAGATCCACCCCGCTCTCCTCCTTCCCATCGCATCCGAGCGCCACCATGGAACCGCCGTCGTGAATCGCGCGGCCACAGTCATCGCCTCGCCGCGCCTGCGTGTCCGTCATCATCGCCGTCGTCTTCCTCGTTGACCGGTGGCAACAACTAGAGCTCGGAGGCGCTGCTGCAACGCCCCCCCTTCTTCCACATCTCCGGTCGCCGCTGTTCTTCCCCAACTCTGGCGACATCCCTCTGCTACTACTAAGCTACCACGGGCCATCTTGCGTGCCGCACGGTGAGCTCCCCCGCCTCCTACTCCTCCTCGTTAAGCCCTCACGCCAGAAGCTACCTCGTCGCCGTTGCCGAGAGCCCGTTGCCGCGGATCGCCTCGCCGCCGAGGCCATGCTCTCCGTCGTGCTCGCCTGAGCACGACATCGAGTTCCTGGCGCGTCCAGGGACCGAATGCACCCGCGCACGCGCTTCCATATGGCCCCTATGCCCTTGCGCGTTGAGCGCCCGAACGCGTTGCTGCCTGCGCTCGTCGCCGGCGTGCCTTCGTTGACCAAATGGTCACAGGACAGCGCACGTTGCATTCGCCAACTGACGCATGTCTCGCCCGGCCTCTCAGTTCGCTCGCTAGCATGCCGCGTCGCCGTTTCCTCTCGCGTACAACTCCGGTCGTCTGCCGATGAGCTCACCGCGCTTGACTCTGGGCACCTTGGCCTCCGCAACCACCACCGTTCGCTTCGCCGTCGCCTTGCCGTTCGAATGCGACCGGTCCCGCCCGTTTTGGTGGCCTACAGGCGAAACCCGACACTCGCCCACGCCGCGCCGCCGCGAAAACGAACTCGGCGGCGTGGGGTCCACCCCTGGGTCACTGCTAGTGGGTCCCCGGGGCCCAGTTGACCTGTTGACTAAGTCAACTACTGACTAGGCCGCCCCCTGTCTCACTGGCCTATGGGCCCCACCTAAATAAACAAATAAAAATAAATAGATAATTTGCTAATTAATTAAATTGGTTAATTAAACACTAACCTCTCACTGACTACCGGGCCCCACCTGCTAATTAACCCATTTAGTTAGTTTAAACCCCCTGTTAGTGCCCCTCACAATGACATGTGGGTCCCACTGGACCCACCTGCCTGGTTTGACTGGTGAGCCGACCAGTTGACCTGCTGACATCACTCTGATGTCATGCCTACGTCATCATTCACTGTTTTGGATAATGTTGGATTTAAATAAATAATTAAAATCAAAAAATGAGTTAAATCTTTAGAAAATCATATCTTTTAATCCGTAACTCGGATGAAAATACTTTCTACATGAAAGTTGATCAGAACGACGAGACGAATCCGGATACGTAGCCCGTTCGTCCACCACACATCCCTAGCATAGCAAACACACAACTTTCCCCCTCCGGTTCATCTGTCCGAAAACGCGAAACACCGGGAATACTTTCCCGGGTGTTTTTCCCCTTCGCCGGTATCACCTACTACCGTGATTGGGCACACCTAGCATCGTTACTTGTCATGTCATGCATCGATATGCATCTGTTTGCATGGTATTTATTGTTTCTTCTCCCTCTTTTCTCCGGTAGACTACGAGACCAACGCTGCTGCTGCCCAGTTCGACTACGGAGTTGACGACCCCTCCTTCTTGCCAGAGCAACCAGGCAAGCCCCCCTTGATCACCAGATATCGCCTATTCTTCTCTATACTGCTTGCATTAGAGTAGTGTAGCATGTTACTGTTCGGTTACTCCTATTCTGTTGCATAGCCTGTCATTGTTGCTACAGTCATTGATACCTTACCAGCAATCCTACATGCTTAGTATAGGATGCTAGTTTATCATCATTGGCCCTACACTCTTGTCAATCTGCCTTGCTATAATATCGGGCCGTGATCACTTGGGAGGTGATCACGGGTATATACTATACTATACATACATACTATACAGATGGTGACTATAGTCGGGTCAGCTCGTTGAGTACCCGCAAGTGATTCCGATGTGGGGGCTGAAAGGACGGGTGGCTCCATCCCGGTAGAGGTGGGCCTGGGTTCCCGACGGCCCCCGACTGTTACTTTGTGGCGGAGCGACAGGGCAGGTTGAGACCGCCTAGGAGAGAGGTGGGCCTGGCCCTGTTCGGCGTTCGCGGATACTTAACACGCTTAACGAGATCTTGGTATTTGATCTGAGTCTGGCTACTGGCCTATACGCACTAACCAACTACGCGGGAACAGTTATGGGCACTCGACGTCGTGGTATCAGTCGAAGCCTTCTTGACGTCAGCGACGGAGCGGCGCGCGCCGGATTGGACCGCGTAATGTGACTTCCTTTGTAATGGAGTTTGCTAGGTCTGCTTCCGGCCGCCCTCGCAACGTGCAGGTGTGCAATGGGCGATGGTCCCAGACCCCTCGCGCATAGGATTTAGACCGGCGGGCTGACCTCTCTGTTGTGCCTAGGTGGGGCTACGCCGTGTTGATCTTCCGAGGCCGGGCATGACCCAGGAAAGTGTGTCCGACCAAATGGGATCGAGCGTGTTGGGTTACATGGTGCACCCCTGCAGGGAAGTTAATCTATTCGAATAGCCGTGATCTTCGGTAACAGGACGACTTGGAGTTGTACCTTGATCTTATGACAACTAGAACCGGATACTTAATAAAACACACCCTTCCAAGTGCGAGATACAACCCGGTGATCGCTCTCTAACAGGGCGACGAGGAGAGGATCGCCGGGTAGGATTATGCTATGCGTTGCTACTTGGAGGACTTCAATCTACTCTCTTCTACATGCTGCAATACGGAGGCTGCCAGAAGCGTAGTCTTCGATAGGACTAGCTATCCCCCTCTTATTCTGGCATTCTGCAGTTCATTCCACTGATATGGCCTCCTTACACATATACCCATGCATATGTAGTGTAGCTCCTTGCTTGCGAGTACTTCGGATGAGTACTCACGGTTGCTTTGCTCCCTCTTTTCCCCCGTTTTCCTCTTCTTCTCGGATGCCGCAACCAGACGTTGGAGCCCAGGAGCAAGACGACGACTACTACACTGGAGGTGCCTACTACTACGTGTAGGCGGCTGACGACGACCAGTAGTAGTTAGGAGGATCCCAGGCAGGAGGCCTGCGCCTCTTTCGATCTGTATCCCAGTTTATGCTAGCCTTCTTAAGGCAGTCTTTTTTTACTTATGTCTGTACTCAGATATTGTTGCTTCCGCTAACTCGTCTATGATCGAGCACTTGTATTCGAGCTCTCGAGGCCCTTGGCTTGTATTATGATGCTTGTATGACTTATTTATGTTTTTAGAGTTGTGTTGTGATATCTTCCCGTGAGTCCCTGATCTTGATCGTACACATTTGCGTGCATGATTAGTGTACGATTGAATCGGGGGCGTCACAAGTTGGTATCAGAGCCGACTGCCTGTAGGAATCCCCCTTCCACACTCCTTGGCCAAAGTCGAGTCTAGTCACTACAAAACTTTTACTAACTTGGTTGTGTGCCTTACGGGCCCACGTCACCATTGGGTGGTATTAGGATCTTTTACTCCTCGACCTTTACTCTAGGACTCTGAACTCTCTCCTACTCGGGTTAAACGAATTTACTAACTCTAACATTAGGATCCCGTTACCACGTTCACCCCAAAGTTGGATAAGCCATAGTTATTCTGTAGGATAGTATTTTGAATAGTACCCACATTGTCATTTGACTCCATTGAAACATCTTTGTTTTCAGATGGAACCCACGAGGCAGGTCGTGCGCCACACGGCGGCCATTGGTGCCTCAGGATCACCTGTTGTGCTAGCTGAGATGATGACCTATCTGGGTTATCGCTGGCACCCTGAGTACACCGTCTATGAGGAGTACCAGGACTTTAACCAGGAGCAGTACCGTGCCATCGTCCACCTCTACTCTCGGGAGTATGACTCCACTACCATGCTGCACACCGCTCATGGTGTTGGAGTGACCATCGAGATGGCAGTTCACGATGTTGCCTATGCTGCTCTGACACGTCTTCGTGGAGAGTATCAGGAGTTGGACACTTCCCCTTTCAGGCACATTGCTATCGCATTCGACGTTGGTGCGGAGGGATACTACACTGCTTCCTACTCCACCATCACTCGAGAGCCCTTCCACCATCAGAGCCTGATTCTGCATGCTGATGGGTTGGACCGAGCTAACCGAGCTCTTCGCCACGAGTTGTACACCATCGTCAGCACCTTTGCAGGGCTCTGACGCTGTTGCACCCCTTTGTTCTATCTAGACAGCTACTACGTTCTGCGATCTACCCAGCCAGGACCGTTATGCCTGACGGTGTCGGTTGGCCAGAGGTGGGAGGCTACTCTCCCGCACTTGGTCCTCTTCTGCCACCTGAGCGTCGGGCTCTACACCAGAGTATCCGCGGCCCCCAGGCCGCTGACGTGGACTATCCGTTGCCTCACTACCAGTTGTCGGGCTACGACTACCTCCACAGTACCTCCTGGGACTGATGTAGTCTTGCTTATTAGTATTAGATGCATTCTCCGCGAGCCTGCGTGCCACCTATGATGACTTAGTCTATGTACTGAACTCTGTGTATTGAACTCTATGTCCGACCCCTTTTGTAAGATATGCCGACTACTATGTAGTATCTATCGTGCTGCTTTCATTATGCATGTTTCATCATGAATGATTCTTGTCTATGCAAATTTCTCAATGTTGAACTACCCCTGTTATATATTAGCAGGATGGTTAGACCAGCTGGTCGTGGTCATGGCGACAACGCCCCACCACCGCCTGAGTACATGGCTGGTATGGTCCAACAGCTCGAGATGAATCGCCAGTTCATGGAGAATATGACGGCTCAGTTCCCTCGCCCCAATATGGACGAGCAACCAGCCCAAGTGACTCTGCAGGATTTCATGCTCCTCAACCCAACCGTGTACCGCAGCTCAACTCAGCCGCTGGATGCTGATGACTGGCTCCGTGACATCACCTATGAGATGGAGTCTGCTAAGGTAGCCCCTGCCCGCTATGTCACCTTTGCTTCCTTCTTTCTGAAGGGACCCGCAGCTCAATGGTGGGACAGCCACAGGCGTACTCTGCCAGTTGGGACAAACATCACCTGGCCAGACTTTCAAGCTGCCTTTCGTGCCCGCTTCATTCCTCAGGGGATCATGGACAGGAAGAAGCGTGAATTCCGCAACCTCACCCAGGGCAACAAAACCGTGGAAGCTTATGAGCGGGAGTTTCTGGACTCGTCCCGCTATCTGTGAAGAAGACATTACAAGCGATGCACGTGAGCGGGAGAAGTTCCGTGACGGCCTTCAAGCTGACATCAAGCTCACACTTCTAGTGCATGACTTTGCCGATTTCGCCACCTTGGTAAACAAGGCCATCAATGTCGAGACTGGTCTGCAGGAACACCAGAGCTCTCACAGGCGCAACCGTGACACGGGCTCATCTTCGGGCCCGCCCTCGCAGGTTGCGTAGATATGGATCCCGAACAGCATGTACCGTCCAAATGCACCTGCCCCAAGGCAGACCTATGCTGCACCTCGTCTGCTTCCTCCACCATCTAGGCAGCCAAGGCTTCCAGCTCCACCACCCGGAGCACCTGTTCCCACTCCCAATAATGGTCTGTGCTATAAGTGTGGTCAACCAGGTCACCTTGCCAGGAACTGCTATCAGAATCAGAACCAGAATCAACTGGCCCTTCCAGCAGCTGGCCGTGGAAACCACCATGCCCGCAACAACAATGCCAAGTCTTACGGTCGTGTTCATGCCAACCACGTTGATCTGAACGAAGCTCAAGACCAGCACTGCTCTTTGTGATGGGTACCTCCTTCTAAATTCGAGTACCGAAGATCTGTTTATTTGATACAGGAGCATCGCATTCATTCATGTCAGAAGATTTTGCATTCATGCATGGCATTAAAAGCAAAGACATGAACGCTTCGCTATTAGTACACACCCCTGCGGGCCAATGTCGAACCTCCATGATTTGCAACGACGTCCCCGTTGAAATCGAAGGACTAGAATTCCTTGTCTCTCCCATCGTACTGAAGTCCTGTAGCATTGATCTCATTCTGGGAATGGATTGGTTGAAAGTGCATACTGCTTCTATAGTTTGCGCCACTAAGACCGTTCACCTGCTACACCCTTCTGATGAAATAATTAGCTACAATGCTCGTCTGGTTCAGAATGCCGAGGCAAGGATTTATGCGTTGAACGCATTGAACGCTGCACCCCTCGAGGGCATTGAAAACATTCCCGTCGTTCGTGACTTCCTCGACGTCTTTCCTGAAGAACTTCCAGGGATTCCCCCTGCTAGAGCTGTCGAATTCATCATTGACTTGAAACCAGGCACCACTCCTATAGCCAAACGACCTTACAAGATGCCGCCGCATGAACTCCTTGAGCTTAAGGAGGAAATCGACAAATCTCTTCGAAGTGGTTTCATTCGCCCTAGTTGCTCTCCCAGGGGAGCACCTTCTCTCTTTGTCAAGAATAAAGATGGGACAAACCGATTAGTCCAAGACTACCGACCTATAAACCAAGCTAGCATTCAGAACAAATACCCTCTTCCTCAGATCAATGATCTATATGATCAACTGGCTGGTTCGTCAGTGTTCTCTAAACTCGACTTGAGGTTGGGTTACCACCAGATCCGTGTTCGTGAAGAGGATATCCCAAAGACTGCCTTCGTGACTCGTTATGATTCATATGAGTACACCGTCATGTCTTTCGGCTTAACCAATGCTCCAGCCACCTTCTCTCGACTGATGAACTATATATTCATGGATTACCTCGACAAGTTCGTCGTGGTTTATCTGGATGATATCCTGGTATTTTCCAAGAATGAAGAAGAGCATGCTGAACATCTTCGTCTTGTGCTGGCTATATGCCAAGTTCTCCAAGTGTGAATTCTGGCTACCCGAAGTAACCTATCTCGGGCATATCATCTCTAAGGATGGTATTGCCGTCAACCCTGAACGAGTCCAGGCTATTCTTGATTGGACTCCTCCGAAGAACGTTAAGCAAGTCAGAAGTTTTCTCGGTCTCGCCAGCTATTGCCGTCAATTCGTCGAGAACTTCTCCAAGATCGCCAGGCCTCTGACTAACCTGTTGCATAAGGGCATCAAGTTCCAATGGATGAGACAAATGTCGAAAGCTTCCGAGCACTCAAAGACAAGTTGACTTCTGCGCCCAAAGATTAGCTCCACGATACTAAGAAGGACTTCGTCATTTACTGCGACGCTTCTCGTCAAGGATTAGGCTGTGTCCTAATGCAGGAGCGCAAAGTGATTGCCTATGCCTCTCGTCAATTGCGCCCTCACGAAGAGAACTACCCAGTTCACGACCTCGAGCTCGCTGCTGTTATCCATGCACTAAAACAGTGGCGACATTACCTTCTCGGTAATCGTTGCGAGATCTTCACCGACCACCAAAGTCTGAAGTATCTGTTTACTCAGCCAGACCTGAACCTCCGTCAGCAGAGGTGGATGGAGATTGTTGCAGACTTTGACTTGGGTATTTCCTATACACCAGGCAAGGCTAATGTAATGGCTGATGCCTTGAGCCGCAAGTCTTACTACAACCACCTCCAGATTCACAAAGTTCAGCCCTCACTTGTTGAAGAATTCAGAAAGCTGAACCTCCATATTGTTCCTCCAGGTTCACTTGCTCCCCCTCCTGAGGAGTTTTGCAAGATGAATCTCCGTGTTGTTTCCTAGGGTTCACTCTATACCCTGGCTGTCGAACCCGATCTCATGAGCTCCATCAAGACCATACAGGGATATGACTCTGAAGCCCACAAGATTAAGCGCGACCTCAAAGAAGGAAAGCCCTCTTTCTTCACTATTGCTGATGATGGCGCCTTGTACTTCAAAGGCCACCTAGTGGTGCCATGTAAGGAGGAAAACTTGAATATGACTCAGAAGGTTATGAAAGAAGCTCATGATACGCCTCTATGTATCCATCCTGGTAGTACAAAGATGTACCAGGACATTCGTCAAAGATTCTGGTGGTCTAACATGAAGCAAGACATTGCTCGCTATGTTCTTTGAGTGTGACGTTTGCCGTCGTATCAAAGCGTAACATCAAGGCCTACTAGAACTCGCAACCTATCTCTATTCCTGAATGGAAATGGGACCATGTTGAAATGGACTTCGTCACTGGATTTCCCAAATCGCAAAAAGGTAATGATGCTATTCTTGTCGTCATTGACCGGCTTTCTAAAGTTGCACATTTTCTGGCTGTCAAGGAAACGATCACTGCTAGTCAGCTGGCAAACCTCTACATGTCCAGAATTGTCTCGCTTCACGGTATTCCATTAGTAATCAGTTCAGACCGTGGCAGCTTATTCACTTCAAGATTCTGGGCAAGTTTCCAAGAAGCTATGGGGACTCACTTATCTTTCAGTACTGCGTTTCATCCGCAGTCACAAGGGCAAGTTGAACGTGTCAACCAAGTTCTCGAAGACATGCTTCGAGCTTGTGTTATTTCCTTCGGCAAGAAATGGGAGGAATCTCTCCCGTATGCCGAGTTCTCTTATAATAATAGCTATCAAGCTAGTCTAAAGATGGCCCCCTTCAAATTGTTATATGGACGAAAGTGCCGAACCCCTCTGAACTGGTCAGAAACTGGGGACCGTCCACTCTTCGGTCCGGATATTATCCAACATGCCGAAGAACAAGTTCGCATAATTCGCGAGAATCTCAAGACTGCTCAGTCACGTCAGAAGAGTCAGTATGACCGTCATCATAAGGACATGGTCTATCAACCTGGCGAAAAGGCTTATCTTCGAGTCACACCAATGAAGGGTGCTCACCGCTTTGGGATCATGGGAAAGCTAGCTCCTCACTATATTGGCCCATTCACTATTCTCGAAAGGCGTGGAAAAGTGGCATACCAACTGGAGCTTCCGCCGAACCTTTCTCAGGTTCACGATGTGTTCCACGTGTTACAACTCCGCCGCTGCTTCAAGGACCCAATCCGAGGAGTGGATTATGAAGTGCTCCAATTACAATAGGACCTCTCCTATAAAGAGCATCCGGTCCGCATTCTTGACCAAGCTGAACGCCGCACACGTCAGAAGGCGATCAAATTCCTCAAAGTTCAGTGGTCGCACCATTCTGAAGATGAAGCCACTTGGGAACGTGAGGATCGTCTGCTCGAAGAATACCCCGCACTTTTTCCTTCTACCTCTTAAATCTCGGGACGAGATTTCTTGTAGTGGAGGAGATTTGTAACGCCCGGATAATTATGCTACAGTAAAACTCTGTATTGATGCCACGTCACCTTCGTTACTGTTGCTAATCTTTCATTAGTTCAAAACCGGTCCAAAAATCAAAATTCAAAATATGACAAACAACAAAAGTTTCTAAACATCAAAACAAAAATGTTCGGGCAGTGCCAAATATTGCATGATAATTATGGTGAAGTAAACACATTTTTAGAAAATGACTAAATACTTTAAAATGAAATAAAACAGAAAAGAAAAATAAAGAAAATAAAAAAGGGAAAGAGAAAGGAAACCCCCCCAAACCCCCTGGGCCAACTGGCCCAGCTAAACCAGCCTGGTCGGCCCAGCCAGCCCAGCTCCCCGCACCGCACCCCCTTCCTATTCCTCGGTCGCGCGCCGCTACAGGGCGCGGTCGCCACCGGACCCGCTCGCTGGCATCGAGGTGGATAAGGACGCCGACGCCGCGCCCCCTCGGTCTCTCCTCCCACTCGCCCCTGCCCGCCCTCGGTTCCTGCGCCACTCCCCCTCCCCTCAGATCCACCCCGCTCTCCTCCTTCCCATCGCATCCGAGTGCCACCATGGAACCGCCGTCGTGAATCGCACGGCTACAGTCATCGCCTCGCCGCGCCTGCGTGTCAGTCATCACCGCCGTCGTCTTCCTCGTCGACCGATGGCAACAGCTGGAGCTCGGAGGCGCTGCTGCAACGCCCCCCCCTTCTTCGACATCTCCGGTCGCCGCTATTCTTCCCCAACTCCGGCGACACCCCTCCGCTGCTACTAAGCTACCACGGGCCATCTTGCATGCTGCACGGTGAGCTCCCCCGCCTCCTACTCCTCCTCGTTAAGCCCCTCACGCCCCATAGCTACCTCGTCGCCGTTGCCGAGAGCCCGTTGCCGCGGATCGCCTCGCCGCCGAGGCCATGCTCTCCGTCGTGCTCGCCTGAGCACGTCATCGAGTTCCTGGCGCGTCCAGGGACCGAACGCACCCGCGCACGCGCTTCCATATGCCCCCTATGCCCTTGCGCGTTGAGCGCCCGAACACGTTGCCGCCTGCGCTCGTCGCCGGCGTGCCTCCCGTGACCAAATGGTCATGGGACAGCGCCCGTTGCATTCGCCACCTGACGCATGTCTCGCCCGGCCTCTCAGTTCGCTCGCTAGCATGTCGCGTCACCGTTTCCTCTCACGTCCGACTCCGGTTGTCCGCCGATGAGCTCGCCGCGCTCGACTCTGGGCACCTCGGCCTCCGCAACCACCACCGTTCGCTCCGCCGTCGCCTTGCCGTTCGAATGCGACCGGTCCCGCCGTTTGGTGGCCTCAAAGCGAAACCGACACTCGCCGCGCGCCCAGCCCAAAAACGAACTTCGCCCGGTGTCTAGCGCCGACCGGTGGCGTGGCATGTGTGGGTCCACCACAGGTCCTTTGCCGGTGGGTCCCGGGGCCCAGTTGACCTGTTGACTAAGTCAACTACTAACTAGGCCGCCCCCTGTCTCACTGACCTATGGGCCCCACCTAAATAAACAAATAAAAATAAATAGATAATTTGCTAATTAATTAAATTGGTTAATTAAACACTAACCTCTCACTGACTACCGGGCCCCACCTGCTAATTAACCCATTTAGTTAGTTTAAACCCCTGTTAGTGCCCCCGACAATGACATGTGGGTCCCATTTGGACCCACACACTGGTTTGTTGGTCGGTCACCACCAGTTGACCTGCTAACATCACTCTGATGTCAAGCCTACGTCATCATTCACTGTTTTGGATAATATTGGATTTAAATAAATAATCTAAATCAGAAAATGAGTTAAATTTTTAGAAAATCATATCTTTTAATCCGTAACTCGGATGAAAATACTTTCTACATGAAAGTTGATCAGAACGACGAGACGAATCCGGATACGTAGCCCGTTCATCCACCACACATCCCTAGCATAGCAAACACACAACTTTCCCCCTCTGGTTCATCTATCCGAAAACGCGAAACACCGGGAATACTTTCCCGGGTGTTTTCCCCCCTTCGTCGGTATCACCTACTACCGCGATTGGGCACACCTAGCATCGTTACTTGTCATGTCATGCATCGATATGCATCTGTTTGCATGGTATTTATTGTTTCTTCCCCCTCTTTTCTCCGGTAGACTACGAGACCGACGCTGCTGCTGCCCAGTTCGACTACGGAGTTGACGACCCCTCCTTCTTGCCAGAGCAACCAGGCAAGCCCCCCCTTGATCACTAGATATCGCCTATTCTTCTCTATCTGCTTGCATTAGAGTAGTGTAGCATGTTCTTGTTCGGTTACTCCTATTACATTGCATAGCTTTGTCATTGTTGCTACTGATCATTGATACCTTACCAAGAATCCTACATGCTTAGTATAGGATGCTAGTTTATCATCATTGGCCCTACATTCTTGTCGATGCGCCTTGCTATACTATCGGTCGTGATCACTTGGGAGGTGATCACGGTATATACTATACATACATACATACTATACAGATGGTGACTAAAGTCGGTCACTCGTTGAGTACCATAAGTGATTCGATGTGGGGGCTGAAAGGACGGGTGGCTCCATCCCGGTAGAGGTGGGCCAGGGTTCCCGACGGCCCCCGACTGTTACTTTGTGGCGGAGCGACAGGGCAGGTTGAGACCGCCTAGGAGAGAGGTGGGCCTGGCCCTGTTCGGCATTCGCGGATACTTAACACGCTTAACGAGATCTTGGTATTTGATCTGAGTCTGGCTACTGGCCTATACGCACTAACCAACTACGCGGGAACAGTTATGGGCAGTCGATGTCGTGGTATCAGCCGAAGCCTTCTTGACGTCAGCGACGGAGCGGCGCGCACCGGATTGGACCGCGTAACGTGACTTCCTTTTGTAATGGAGGTTGCTAGGTCTGCTTCCGGCCGCCCTCGCAACGTGCAGGTGTGCAATGGGCGATGGGCCCAGACCCCTGCGCGCATAGGATTTAGACCGGCGGGCTGACCTCTCTGTTGTGCCTAGGTGGGGCTGCGATGTGTTGATCTTCCGAGGCCGAGCATGACCCAGGAAAGTTTGTCCAGCCAAATGGGATCGAGCGTGTTGGGTTATGTGGTGCACCCCTGCAGGGAAGTTAATCTATTCGAATAGCCGTGATCTTGATAGCAGGGGCGACTTGGAGTTGTACCTTGACCTTATGACAACTAGAACCAGATACTTAATAAAACACACCCTTCCAAGTGCGAGATACAACCCGGTGATCGCTCTCTAACAGGGCGACGAGAGAGGATCGCCGGGTAGGATTATGCTATGCGTTGCTACTTGGAGGACTTCAATCTACTCTCTTCTACATGCTGCAAGGCGGAGGCTGCCGAGCGTAGTCTTCGATAGGACTAGCTATCCCCTCTTATTACGGCATTCTGCGAGTTCACCCATGATATGGCCTCCTTACACATATACCCATGCATATGTAGTGTAGCTCCTTGCTTGCGAGTACTTGGATGAGTACTCACGGTTGCTTTGCTCCCTCTTTTCCCCGTTTCCCTCTTCTTCTCGGATGCCGCAACAGACGTTGGAGCCGAGAGCGACGCCACGCGTCGGCGGCTACTACTACTGGAGGTGCCTACTACTACGTGCGGCGGTGGCGGCGACCAGGGAGTAGTTAGGAGGATCCTAGGCGGAGGCTGCGCCTCTTCGTCTGTATCGGTTTGTGCTAGCCTTCTTAAGGCAGACTTGTTTACTTATGTCTGTACTCAGATATTGTTGCTTCCGCTGACTCGTCTATGATTGAGCACTTGTATTCGAGCTCTCGAGGCCCCTAGCTTGTATTATGATGCTTGTATGACTTATTTATGTTTTTAGAGTTGTGTTGTGATATCTTCCCGTGAGTCCCTGATCTTGACTGTACACGTTTGCGTGCATGATTAGTGTACGATTGAATCGGGGGCGTCACAAATATACCTTTACATTTACTTAAATTTTAATTATTAAAAGGGTCCTGAGTATTGCTAAATTGTGAAGCATTTATTCTCTGTTGTTTCTCTTCAGAAGTTTCGCCACGGTGACACTTTCCACCTGGAAAAGCATAAGGCTGTCGACCCATTTTTTGTTCTATAGGCATCCCTTTGTACGCACATTTTGTAAATTAAACTTAGCAATGAAGCTTCGACAATTCTATTATCGCCCTTTCAAACAATGTAAGATCTTCTGGTTCTTTAATCTTTGTTGTATAGTCTGTAACTCTCTAAATTATTCTTTGTAAACCATCTCAAAAGCTGTGAATTGATGACCACTTCTGCTAAGACAATGTTGAAATATTTTTTTGGCTCTATGATTCTGTTTACTGAAGTTTATGGAATCACCTGTGCTACCTAAAACGGCTATGTATGTAAGACACAATGATGCTCTTAATCACCCTAAGTGATTGCTAAAACCTAACTTTACCAACAAAGACCCAATGTTTTCCAAACACACCAAGTTGGGCGCAAATGGATCAAGGGTTACATTCATGCCCTGTGTACTTGCTCAAACCTAAAGTTATGAAAATGCAAATATTGGAGCAACCTACTGATACATGGAATTTTTATACAAAGTTTCATAGTAAGGCAGGTCACGTGATATACTCTGGGTTTGAATTTGGACCTTGTGCCATTCGCCTCTGCATTGCCCAATTAAGATAACGAAATATACATACTCAAGTATATAATTTCAAAGACAAATTATCCATAATTTTTCATCTTAAAGGGTTTGGATTAGCATCCTAAGTGGTTGCTAAAACCTACTTCTACTAACAAAGTCAAATATTTTCAAAACACTTTGGGTTTGACAATCCCTCCTTTAATCTATGTGATGGTGTCCCTTACCATAAATACATGTTATGTGGATTCAGTATAAATGATGTTTTAGGTATGTTTGATTGTTATAAAACAAATGTCATAGACGATAGCTATTTCTATTATGAAGACATTTCTAACTATTATTCATCTGCTATTCAATGTTTGATGCTCCTTCATTATTTTTATACAGATGGGCTAAAGCTCCAAACATACATGCTTGCTCAAACCTAAAGCTCCTAACTAATAAAAATATTTTGAAAGCACTCATAATTTTAAAGGTACATATATTTTTAAACAAAAGCCTATGTATTTTTTTTTGCTCAAACACAAAATCACTTAAAAATGCAAATGTTTTCAATGCAAACATGATTTCAAATGGGTCTCTGCGAACATGGTAGCAAGTTTTGTGCTATCAAATTAAAATGTGTATATACATCTCATTGTAGATCAAAATCCATCATGTTTTCTGTTAAAGGGGATTAAACCAAGGATATTACTTTCATCACGCACATGGATTTAGTGTGCCTCTGCGCCATTTGGCGCAACGGGTCCACTAGTAAAAATAAAAAACAAGGACCTTGAGGTTAAATTAGCTGAGGGAATGGGTCATTTCGGTCATTTGACCAATATGACCCATCCTATCTATTAATTTAACATCAACACAACTTCCCATCTAGTCACCCATCCCATGGCTGATCCAGCCTGAGCACACTTTGCTTGAGAGTTCTCTTAGATGAGCTACTGGTGGAACAACTAGTCTTTGCTGTATAGGATGCCTCTTTGCATCCTTATGGCGTATCCGGATGACCGCCCGTCCCCCAATGGCCAATACATGTTGTGTAGACAGAGCATATCACATACGTCTTATTAGAAGCAATCGTCTGTGTTATTATCGGTCTTCACACACATTTCTGATTACAGACCTATTTGCCACGTATCACACACATCTTGTTATATTCAACCGTTTCTGTTCTCTTGTCTTAATGCAAATAGTTCATCCAAGTGAACCGCATGCTGTATATCGCACACACCTTGATCTGCTTGACCGTTTCTTTTGTGTTGCCTAATCACAAACAATTCATCCTAGTGAACCGTATGATGTGTATCGCACACGCCTTCATATGGCTGCCCGTTTCTTTTGTTCCACCTCATCGCAAACAGTTAATTGAACTGAACCGTATGCCATGCATCGCACACGCAACTAAAATCTAAACCATGTTTGATGCATCCATCATCACAAACGTTTTGGACATTTTTGACGGTTCTCTAACACCACCGTTTGCGATTATTGCATCGCACACAGTTTCTCAAAGGGTCTCTGATTGTAGTGTCGCATTAGCAGCATTCTGCAGTAGTGAGAATAGCTTCAATTAAACATTTATTCAGAACAATACAACAATATAAGTAGCACAACATAACAAAGCTCAATCATGTGGATGAAGGCCGATACTGACCTCGTTTGTTACAGCTGTCTCGGCCACTGACTTGGTCATACCTTTCCTTGTGGAGTGAATTTGCACTCCACGTGTTGTTGAGTCCCATGCTATCTGCAGACTATTCATGTCACCAGTGTCTACTAATACTCTATAAAGTTGATATCTATTGATGGGCATCTCCATAGCTCATTGATACGCCTAGTTATGTGAGACTATCTCCCTCTTTTTGTCTTCTCCGCAACCACCACTCTATTCCACCTATAGTTGTAAGTGCATCTAGTGCCACCCCTAGTTGGTTTTGGAGTATTGACGACAAAGTTGGTTGAGGGACTAATGCGTTTGTGAGAATTGCAGGATAACGCAGGTAGTGTCCCTCATTGATTCGGTTTACCTACCGGGGATGACCCTTAAAAATGTATGAAGACATTGAAGACAATGGTGGTATGAGAAGATATTCATATTGAAGACTATGACATGAGAAGACATTGCGTGAAGACTTTGGAGTGCGAAGACTGTGTGTTTTCGTTGTTTTGTTTCTTCTTTGTTGAGTCATAGGAACCACCGTCTTCGTTAAGTGGGGTCCAAGTGAACTAAGTCGAGTGGTCAAGTGATGCTCAACCCAAATCCTATGTCTTGAGCGAAGACAATGAGAGCAAATCTTATCGAGTGGATGAGTCGACTTTGCTTGTAGCCCAAGTAAAGTTGCAGCGTGTGTTTGAAATCGACCGTTGGAACACGTGTCGGTTCCTTAGTGACCCAGGGTCATTTTGGACAAATCAGGTCGGGTTGCCTAGTGGCTATAAATAGCCCACCCCCTACATCATAAATTGGTGGCTGCTCAGAGTTTGTGCACGGCTTTTGTCATTTGAGAGCAACCCACCTCGAAGCATTTGAGAGAGAGAAATCCTTGCGAGGACAAAGCCCAAACACCCGAGCCAAAGAGTGTTAGGCATCACTTGAAGTCTTTCTCATGCATGTGACACAAGACTTATTACACTTGAGGACTGTGAATCCTCCAGACGGTTAGGCGTTGCGTTACGAGCATCCAAGAGTCATTGTGGATTGCGGTGAATGAAGTCTGTGAAGGTTTGGAAGTCTCCCTTGAAGACTTACCAGAGTGATTGGGCGAGGACTGGGTGTCCTTAACTCAAGGGGAATAAGGTGAAGACACGGTCTTCGAGTTGAATCTCAGCCTCCCTAACCAGACGTCACAGTTGTCACAAAGAATCGAACTGGTCCAACAAATCCTGTGTCTTCAACAAGCAACTGGTTCTATCCCTTCCAACCTTACTTAAGTTTGTCTTCATGAAGTCATTGCTTATCTGTTTATCTGTTTGACTTCATTGCTTGACTACTATTGTTGATTGGCTTCATACTATCTTCCATCTTGATCCTTACTGCCTAACTGCTATTAGTCCTGTACCTTCATATCATTACATACTTGACTATGGCTTGTTTAGGTTAGTTTATCTTCCGCTGCATGTCAATTAGGTTGTTTTTGTTGTTTGTCTTCGAAACTTCCAAGTTTTGAAGACTTTCATAAAAATCGCCTATTCACCCCCCCTCTAGTCGATACTAGCACTTTCAATTGGTATCAGAGCAAGGTACTCCCTTGTTCTATGTGATTCGGTTTAACCACCTGGAGTTTCAGCTATGTCGACTGCAGGATTGAGGAACATATCATGTCCAACCTTTGACGGTCATGAGTATCCTCGATGGAAGGCCATGATGAAGAAGCTACTCATGTCCAAGGATAGCAAACTATGGACCGTCACTGAGATTGGACTCACTGATCTATGCAAGACGGCAGATGCTGATGACATTCGCAAGTACACTCTACTGAACCTCACAGCAAAGGACATCATCTGCTGTTATCTGTCCCGGAATCAGTTCAGGAATGTTATGCACCTCAATCACGCGAAGCTAATCTGGGACCGGCTTTCTGATGTATATGAAGGTCATCGCACTCGTCATGATCAGTCGTTGGAGGATTACAAGGAATCTCTCAAGAAAATGACCTTTACACCTGAACCATCATCATCCTCATCATGCTACATGGCAAGGGGTGATAAGGTAACTGAATGCTATCTCTCTGAATCTAGTGATGATGAATCAGGTGATGAATTTGGCCCCGGTTATGATAAGCTTGCCTCCCTTGCCACTAAACAACAAAGAATCTTGGAAAAGGTTCAAGACATGCTTAGTAAGAGCGATGATATGTTGGGTGCTGAAATGGATCAGTCAAAAGCCTTGGCTGATAGTCTTCAAAGACTGCATGCTAAGTTTGACGCCCTTCAAGATCAACATAATGCTCTCTTATCTGATCATGAGAAGCTTTCTTCTGAATGTCTTCAAAGAAAGCTAGACCTTGAAAAGATAAGAGTGGATTATGAAGATCTTGAAGGAGCGAGATTCACCGTGCTCAATGGATCGAGTTCCGCTCGGGAAGGATTTGAACCACCATGTCTAAAATGCATTGGCGTGATAACGCTACATCTGCTTCTTGAATGTTCCATCTGCTGCTCTGTTTCATTGTCTTCACCTACTGATGTGGTCACTAACCCCTCTGCGGAGGATACCACTTCTTTTTCTTGATGAAAATGCTATGTTGAAGACATTGCTTGAAACAGGGATGTACAAAAGTTTTAAGGGACATCGTAATCTCTGCGATGTCCTCAAAAGCGATTCTCGAACCGAAACCCTAGGAAAGAGGGTGTTGGGTTGAGAGGAAAATGAGCGTTGATGGCTCATTCGAAGCTTTGAGCGGTACCCCAAAACCACATGGGTTGCTGCAAAGGGACCTTGATGAGATCCATCTACCTTATCCGGCTTTACTGTGCTAATCCTATTATCATTGATGAATCCTTTGATGCAAACTATAAGCTGTTCAAAAATCAGAATGGTGAAGTGTTTGCCAGGTACATTGGTACTAACTGCAGGAATGGACCACCGATGAAGAAGATCTGGGTACCTAAGCGGTACATTGAGAATCTTCCTGTGAATGTCGTCATGACACCACCTAGGAAGAAGATAAACCCCAGACCTATAGCTTCATATGTCCCAAAGGCTTCATACAGATACATGACTCACATGAGTCGCCCTAACACCAATGTTTTGCAGGGAAATCATGCTCAGACTTATGAATATGAGCGGGTATCTTCAAATCGCTATGTTCATAGGACTAAGAACTTTTCTGCTTATTCATATGAGTATCATTCATCTCCTGCAAGGCTATTTGCTAGGGCTTCAAAGCCAAAGTTCTCAGATGCTGCACTTAGACTCATTGCTTCTAAGCCCCCACTAAAAATGTGGGTGGCAAAGAAGAACTAACTCTCTTTTGTAGAAAATGGTCTCCAGCCAACAATCAATGGCGTCCGATACTATTGCTGGGGACCTAAAGCTCACTGAGGACGCACGTTAAAATATCATTCTATATGCTTCACATCTAAATTCCTCATCAGTCTATGTCCTAACTTTGATATAAGTCATGATGTCCTATATGTATCAAATGCATATGCTTCACAACACTTGTGTGAAGCCTATCCTCCTAACTGCACTGTAGGGTACATCACCAAAAGCTTCAGAATGGATTATGGACAGTGGATGCACAAATCATATGACTGGTGATTGAAGTCTTCTCATGGACTCAACCTTACGTCCATCCGACAAGAGTCACATCACATTTGCTGACACTGGTAAAAGCAAAGTATTGGGTCTAGGTAGAGTTGCAATCTCAAAGGATCAACACATGGATAAAGTGATGCTTGTTGAATCCCTTGGGTTCAACTTAATGTCTGTCTCAATGCTTTGTGACTTGAACATGAGTGTGATATTTGGCAAATATCGTTGCCTTGTACTAATGGAATCTGACAAATCTCTAGTCTTTGAAGGGTATCGAAAAGATGATCTGTACATGGTAGATTTCTCAGCAGGTCCACAGCTTGCCGTTTGTCTTCTCACAAAAGCTTCGAATCGTTGGCTCGGCATCAAGTCAGGACATCTTGGCATGAGGAACTTACACTCACTCGTCAAGAAGAAGCATGTCATAGGCATCGAAGATGTCAAGTTCAAGAAGGATCATCTGTGTGGTGCCTGTGAAGCTGGAAAGATGACAAGGGCAAAGCACCCATCGAAGACAATCATGACAACATCTCAACCCTTTGAGATGTTACACATGGACTTATTTGGACCTACTCACTACTCCACCCTCACAACAACTGCCAGTCTCTATGGCTTCGTCATTGTTGATGACTACTCTAGATACACATGGGTTCATATAATTACGCACAAGATTGAAGTGCAAGATGTCTTGGTAACCGCAACTCGAGCAATGAACAACTATGGTGTGAAGATCAAGCACATCGAAGTGACAATGGCACTGAATTCAAGAACACTGGACTTGATCTCAGATCTGGATACAATGGGAATCACTCATGAGTTCTCTCTCCATACACACCTCAAAAAATGGCATCGTTGAGCGCAAGAACGGAACTCTCATTGAGATGGCTCGAACAATGCTAGATGAATACAAGACACCAAGAAAGTTACGGCGAAGCTATTGATACAAAGATGTCACATCATCAACCGTGTGTACGTTCATAAGCTTCTGAACAAAACATCATATGAGCTGCTTACTGGCAAGAAGCCAAACGTCAGTTACTTTAGAGTATTTGGAGCAAGATGCTGGATAAAGGATCCTCATCACAAGTCAAAATTTGCACCTAAGGCTCACGAAGGCTTCATGCTTGGCTATGGAAAGGATTCACACTCCTACAGAGTCTTCAACCTATATCTCTACAAAATCGTTGAAACTGTGGATGTGAAATTTGATGAAACAAATGGTTCACAGAGAGAGATCTTGCCAAGTACACTAGATGAAGCTCCTTCAAACGAGGCAATCAAGCTAATGGGAACTGGTGAAATCATGCCCTTTGAAGCACAACCTGAAGAGGAACTCATCATCTCTGCACCAAATCAACCTGAAGATAATGCTCAGTCCGAAGACAATCCTCCCAATGATGACAATGATCAGCCAGAGCAAAATCTTCGTCCTGTTCACCCTCGTGTTGCAAATGAAGTTCAAATAGAGAAGATAATTGACAGCATCAATGCACCTGGTCCGCTCACTCGATCAAGAGCAACATAGCTAGCAAACTTCTGTGGGCACTTTTCATTTGTGTCAATATCAGATCCCAAGAAAGTTGCTAAAGCTTTTATGGAACCAGAATGGATTCAAGCCATGCAAGAAGAACTTCAACAGTTCAAACTGAATAATGTCTGGGAACTTGTCAAGCGACCTGATCCTCGCAAGAATAACATTATTGGAACAAAATGGATATATCGAAACAATCAAGATGAGCATGGTCAAGTCGTCAGAAACAAAGCACGTCTTGTAGCTCAAGGATACACCCAAGTGGAAGGAATTGACTTTGATGAAACATTTGCTCCTGTTGCTAGGCTTGAAGCTATTCGCATACTGCTAGCTTATGAAAATCATCACAATATCTTGCTATATCAAATGGATGTAAAGAGTGCATTTCTCAATGGCAAGATTGAAGAAGAAGTGTATGTCGCACAACCACCTGGCTTTGAAGATCCAAAACATCCCGATATGGTGTACAAGCTAAACAAGGCAATCAGATGGCCTCAAACAAGCCTCTCGTGCTCGGTATGATACAATCAAAGACTTCTTGAAGAGCAAAGGCTTCAAACCTGATCCTCGATCCCACTCTCTTCACGAAGACATATGATGGTGAACTGTTTGTGTGCCAAATATATGTGGATGACATTATCTTCGGTGCACCAACCGAACTACGATGATGAGTTTGGGTACATGATGCAAGAGCAATATCAAATGTCCATGATGGGTGAGCTGAAGTTCTTCCTTGGTCTTCAAATTAAATCGTGAGAGGAATGGCATCTTCATATCTCAAGAGAAATACCTCAAAGATTGTCTGAAGAAGTTTGGAATGGAAGACTGCAAAGGCTACATGACGCCAATGCCAGCCAAACACCATCTTGGTCCCGATGACAATGGTAAAGAGTTCGATCAAAAGGTATACCGCTCCATGATTGTTTCTTTGCTTTATTTATGTGCATCTAGGCTAGATATTATGCTTAGTGTTTGCATGTGTGCTCGGTACCAAGTGGCACCAAAGGAATCGCATCACTTAGCTGTGAAGCGAATTCTTAGATATTTGGCTTACACCCCAACACTCGGATTATGGTATCCCAAGGGCTCAAGATTCGATTTGGTTGGATTCTTGGATGCTGATTATGCTGGTGACAAGGTGGATTGCAAGTCTACTTCTGGCACATGCCATTTTCTTGGTCGATCACTTGTCTGTTGGTCTTCGAAGAAGCAGAACTGTGTCTCACTCTCAACTGCTGAATCTGAATACATTGCTGCTGGATTCCGTTGTGCTCAGCTTCTATGGATGAAGCAAACTCTCAAGGATTATGGCATCAACCTGACACAAGTACCTCTCTTCTGCGACAACGAGAGTGCCATCAAAATAGCCAACAGTCCAGTCCAACACTCGAAGACAAAGCACATTGAAATTCGTCATCACTTTCTCAGAGATCATGTTATGAAGAAAGATATCGATATCATTCACGTCAACACTGATGAGCAACTGGCAGATATCTTCACAAAGCCCTTGGATGAGAAAAGGTTTTGCAAGTTACGGTGTGAGCTAAATATCTTGGAATCCTTTAATGTCCTGTGATCAGGCACACATCCTAACACTTATGCATGTTGATGACTTAGATGTGCAACACACAAAGTAATGTATATCTTCAATTAATAAAGATCTACACTCTGAGTGTGAATACATTAACATGGAATTTGACTTCGGAGCGCCACGATAATTGTGCGCCGTGTCTGGGTCTAATACTTCCTATACGATGGGTAACGCCACCACCAACCTTTCTTGTTTGAAGTGTTTCATTCAAGGCGTTATATTGCAATGACTTCGCATTTGGTTTGTCTTCAGTTTCAATTTGTCTTCATGACTTTCTGCACTATGATGATTTGATTGCTTTCTGATATATATACTAGTATTCTGTCCTCTACAGCGTTCACTTATAGCTATGTCTTCAAGATTGGATCTTTTTGCACTAAGTGAATGTGATCAGACCCTAACCTCTCTATGCTCTCTATCTCAATTCTATCTATCCAAATCATATGCATTCTGTTGAAACTGTCGAATGTCTTCTCTGCGTCCTAGTCAGCAGAAGGCACAGAGACAAACATTAAATTTGTTTTAATGGCTTATCTTTCTTGTTGAAATCGGGAGAAGCCGGAACAACTCTCCGACATGCTGGCGGGCGTGGGAACGTGGGACAACCACAGGTGTGTTGCATGCTTGCCACGTACCCTCGAGATATGAACCGCGGGGCACCAGCGTAATTGCCTTGTCTCTCTCACCTACTTATAAATACTGTCCCCCTACAAGAAAAAATACTTCTTCCACCTCTCCACCTCCGTCAAAACCCTAAGCGCCACCGCTAGCTCGAGGCAACGCCGACGACAAGCGCTTAGCTGCCGCGACTTCTCCGACGCCGTCCTCCGCGCCGCGGACATCGTTCTCTCCGCCGTCGCCGAGGGTGTCCTCCGTCGCCAAGTTAGGGCACGGAGGGCTGAACTGCTCGGTCTCCTATTCTTCTCCATCTAGCAGTTCTTCGTGCGGTAATTATAACTCTATTTTTACCACCTTTTTGATCTTCAAGATTCATCCTATTTACCGAAAGTAGTTTCTGTCTATTCAAAGCTAGATCTATTCCATCTGCATCTCATACTGCCTAGTCGATTCACTTAGATTTCTACTAGCTTGATTCCTCACTTGTACTTATTCACGGATTGGTACAAATCTGGAACCAACTCATCTATATATGTGAATGTCTTCGCAACATGAGGTCAATGTCTTCAAACTGATTTATCTTCAAAATCTTCTGAGAATGCATATGACCTCTTCCCCTTCCCTCGCATCTCTAATGCTGTCACAGGTACATGTCCGTGGGAGAATCCCTTGGTTCTCATAGTCTGCATTCGTTTGCAGAATACTTACAACATCATATAAATTCTCCTGAAGCCAGTTCCTGCCTGACCAGCAAACGGAAACCTCTGAAGCCTTTGAACGTACTGAAGCCTTTCAGCTTGAAGTTCATGGAAACAGAGAAATCAGCAAGGAAGGGTGGCAGACAGCGCAGAAGTGGCACATCTAGAGATCTGCATGATGATTTAGCAGAACTGTACAAGACAGATCCTGAAGAGAATTATCATCAGAGGAAGACGCGAACCCAATGGATTCGACGCTATTGGGCTGAGGAGTGGTTCAAGTATAGATTTGTGACAAAGGAATATGCAGAGAAGCATGCCATCAAGAGCCCATGGGGTGATATCCTCTCTCGAGGGCTGCAACCCAAGAGCCGAGCCGAAGCCATTCAACAAGGCTTCTATCCATGCATGGTCCGTGGGCCACACCAAAGAACGCAGATCCCACTTCACTTCTATGGTGTCGTGAAGATTCGCTCTTCAAGCGCAACTATCGCTTGTTTGTGGCTTCGCCAAAGAGAACAAGAAGACCTTGGGTTTGGACTTCAATCCAGTCCCTCTGCTCCCCGTCTTGATGGCTCCGTGAAGCTAATCCCAATGTCATTGGCCCCTATGCCAACCTTGACGGCCTCATCACTTACATCATGGTCCAAGGCGCCAGAGTAGATCATTCTGACGATGGTGCTGACTCTGATGAAGCACCTGCTCCTTCTCCGCCAAAGCCGCAGAAGCAAAAGATGTCTAAGGCTTCAACCTCAGCTGTAAAGCCACCTCCGAAGACTTTGCGTGCGAAGCCAATGGCCACTGCACCTCCTGAAGCCAGTGTACAATCTGAAGATCTGTCCCGTGTCTCCAAGAGAACGGACAAGAAGAAGCAACTTGTTAGACCATCTGATCAGTGAGCTTTGACTCCTGCCGCCATTCTGCGTGAAGAACCCATTGATCTATCAAGTGATGAAGATCTTGTGGATGATGCCCTTGAGCAGCTGATCAAGAGCAAAGAAGAAGCAGAAATCTTCAGCAACCTGCCTCTTTTTGATGTGGCCATCATTCACAATTTCATTGATGAGTGGTTCGACACCCCCAACGTCAGCTTTGAAGATTTACAGCTCCCAGTTGGCCTCAGTGTTGCCTTCAATGGCGCCATTGCTTCTGAACTAGCTCTTGCTCAGCGCATCGTTGAGCTCAAAAACAAGATTGATTTTGAGAAGGCTCAATTCAAGAAGCATGTGGCAAATCTGAGTGTTCAAGACGTCCGAAACTTCAAGGTCATGCTCCATGAGCTTAAAGAAGCTTTTCTGATGAAACGCCAAGAAGCTCAGGGCTCTCGAGAATGCATCAAGCTTTTGGCTGATAAGTGTGTGCTTGCCTACAATGAGGCTGAGAAGCGCAAGTCCCTTGGCCGTCCAGGCATTGATCCCAGGATGGCTGCAAAGAGGAAGAAGAAGCACCCTGCTGAACAGCCTGAGCCTTCAAGCCAAGAAGCCCCTCGCATTATCTTAGCATGACTGGCTCGAAGCCAAAGGTCACCACAACCGCTTCAGAACAGAAGAAGACAAAGGCTGCCGAGGCTAACGCCAGAAAGAGAAAGCATGTTGAAGCCTCTGATGCCGTTCCCTCCAAGAAGAAGCGCAAGACCAAGAAGACTAGGGCTGCTTCCATAGAGCGCTTAGTCGTTGAACCCATCTTCGTTGTTCGCCCTGTGTTTGTTCATCAAGGCAGAAGGATGGTTGTCCATGAGCCTGCTACCACAGAGGCTCATGAGACTGAAGATATTCCAAAGAATTAACCTAACGCTGTCAAGACATTGGTCAAGATGACAATGTAAATGATGATGAAGTTCTTCCTCAGATTGAACATCAAGTGGTATCATCGCCTGTTCATATGAACAGCGAAATCATCAGCATTGGTCGTCCATTGACGCCAATTGCTCAGGGTGCTTCGTGGGCTGATCACCCACATCAACAAGACTCCCCAAGTACTCCCCAACAACAACAAGCTCCACCCCCAGTGCAAGAAGAGGATGAAGACTTTCAGGCTCACCCAACTCCATCTCCCAACCTGAAGCCAGCTCTTCGCAGGCTTCGCAGAGGACAAAGGCATGAAGTCCCTCTGTCGAGCGTTCCTGAAGGAGAAGTGCAACGTTCACCTGTTGCACGACAAGTACTCTCTGAACCAGCTCCAACAGTGAACCTCTCCATGTCTGAAGCACATGCTGCTGAAGACATTCCGGCTGCATCAGCCGAAGAAAAAGAAGAAGAACTTCGTGTACCAACACCCCCAGCAATTGAAGAAGAGGCAGTTCATGATTTGAACGTGCCTGTGCCCGACCCTCCTGCTCGTCAAGAAGAGGTTGAAAATGTTGAGGCTGCCACCACCAATGCCAATGAAGCCAATGACGTGGTCATGGCTGATGCCAATGTGGAGCCTGCACCAACCAGTGTGCCTGAAGCTAATCTGGCCACTGCATCTGAAACCATTGACAATGTTGCACCCGAAGCTCATGAGATTGCTGCACCTGACGCCAATGAGGAGGCTGCACCTGAGGCAAATATGACAACTGCTCCTGAAGCACCTGTTGTGCAGCCTGAACCCTCTGACGTTGCCCCTGCTCCTGTTCCGCCTCCAAGGCCTCACACTATTGAGCAAGCATACGATCACGGTCAGCTTGTCACTGTCCGATGGCCTGTTCTGGTACCTCCGCCTGCTTCCTCCGGCCCCCAATTTGACTATCATGTTGAGCATCGGCCTCCGGTCCAGAAGCCAAAGCCCAGGTTGCCAAGATTTTCAGGTACTGCCAACTCGCCAGGATCATTCAATGCCAATGGCTTCAAGAGCCACAATACCTTCTTTGACAGCGCCAAGAACCCCTACTCCAAGCCAAGGATTTCATTAGATCGGTTCTGGAGCTATCCGTAGCGAAACTATTACTCCTGCGTGCTATATGATCAAGGGAGCATTTCCCCTCATATGCGCCTTGACACTGAAGCTATTGCTAGACTGCCGTGCTTGGAAGAAGCACTTGACTGCTTTCACGATGTTGGGCTGCTCCATTTTGTGACAGACAAGGAACATTGGAATGAATAGCTACTGCTTCAATTCTATGCTACTCTGCACATTCGCGGCTACTACAGAGACATCAAGACTTGGGTTCTCAAGTGGATGACTGGCAATGTTCATCACGAAGCCAAAGCTATGGATATCATCGAGCTTACTGGGCTAGCCACTCTGGAGAACTCTATGAGCCTAATCGTCGGCTACACCGCAATGTCAGGAGAGCATCTTTCATAAGCCGTAACCCAATATGAGCGGATCTCAACATGATGAAGCCTTTGCCATCTGATGCTGAGTATCCCACACATTTCTTTATTGAAGACCTTGAGTATCTACCGCGCACCATATATCATATCATCAGGCGAAGTCTATGGCCAGTCAAGGGACACTCATCATCGGCCAAGCTTGAAGGAGCCATGAAGACTTTGGTCTTCTATATTCTCAATGGCATCAGCTTCAACACTCAGGACTTCTTCATCAGGCAACTTGCTGCTTCCGGATCTGACCTGTTTGGTCTAAAGTTTTATGCTCCATGGGTCATGTGCCTCATCAAGCGACACTCATCATCAATTATCAGCCCTCCGCCGCAATCACATCATATTTCTGCGGAGGTTGATATGTCGATTGATCTTTGTATACTCGACCCTGCCAAGACGCCACTGTCTTGAACATTGAGCACCGAGCTTCACTCAGCCTATTGAAGGTGTTCAAGCAGCAACAAGAGTCTACCCACTAGCTGGTAACACCCGTCCGCCTCACAGAGCGCCAAGCCGGCCACTTGAAAGCACCATTTCGCAAAGGCCTCGAAGCGTTCTCGTGTTCTTAATGACCGAGAGCTTCTTGTGGCTCTTCATTAGAAGCGAGATAAGCATCATTTCGCTCAAGCGCCAAATGCAAAGCCTCTTGGTGGATGTCGACGCATTCGCAACCATGCCACCAAGAATGCCTTTGTTGCTCATGAAACTTGTCAAGATCATGGAAGAGTTTGACCGCCAATCTTGGCTGATCTTCAAGGTGATGGCTTCAATGAAAGATTCCAGCTTCGACTCCACTCCTCCAAGGACTGCTACCCTCGTCGAACTCCATCTCTTGAAGACTCTGAATATTCCTCTTCATGGCAACAGTTAATGCCAGAGTGATCGATGATGAAGATGGCGCTACTTCACCACCTCCAACTACTACAGCGCGACGACATTTGCACTAAGCTCGCTCGCACCGCCAACCAACGGCGACAACCTGCTGCTTCACCTACTCACGATGACGAGTAGATGCTCTATGTCTTCAAACCTTTTTGGTCATTACTGACAAAAGGGGGAGAAGCGTATGAGTTGATAGTCTTCAAGCGGGTTCACATGGGCGGTTGCATTATATTTTGCTGCGTGCTTACAACTCTTGCGTTTTGAAACATTTGGTACTTTGAGTTGTAACACCTAAACTTGATGGCGTCTGCTACTTCTGCTACTTATTTGCTTTGCGATGATAAATTCCGCATGTGCGATGATAACTTCCGCACTTAGATCATTCTGCAGACGTCCATTTTTCATTATGCATGTCATTCTTATTGCTATATCATTTCATGCATGATGAATTATCTTCATATGTTGAAGTGGATCTCCACAAGTACAACCTGCCATGTGCATTTGCATTCCAAAAGCAAATTACTTATATGCACATCTTCAGGGGGAGCCCTTGCAACCTATGAAGACAAATTCCTATCCTTACAATTTCACATACTTTATCCCCGTTGAAAACTTCAACCAGTTTGTCATCAATCACCAAAAAGGGGGAGATTGTAAGTGCATCTAGTGCCACCCCTAGTTGGTTTTGGAGTATTGACGACAAAGTTGGTTGAGGGACTAATGCGTTTGTGAGAATTGCAGGATCACGCAGGTAGTGTCCCTCATTGATTCGGTTTACCTACCGGAGATGACCCCTAAAAATGTATGAAGACATTGAAGACAATGGTGGTATGAGAAGATATTCATATTGAAGACTATGACATGAGAAGACATTGCGTGAAGACTTTGGAGCCTTGAAGGCTGTGTGTTTTCATTGTTTCGTTTCTTCTTTGTTGAGTCATAGGAACCACCGTCTCGTTAATCGGGGTCCAAGTGAACTAAGTCGAGTGGTCAAGTGATGCTCAACCCAAATCCTATGTCTTCGAGCGAAGACAATGAGAGCAAATCTTATCGAGCGGGATGAGTCGGCTTTGCTTGTAGCCCAAGTAAAGTTGCGCGTGTGTTTGAAATCGACCATTGGAACTCGTGTCGGTTCCTTAGTGACCCAGGTCATTTTGGACAAATCAGGTCGGGTTGCCTAGTGGCTATAAATAGCCCACCCCTACACCATAAATTGGTGGCTGCTCGAGTTTGTGCACGGCTTTTGTCGTTTGAGAGCAACCCACCTCAAAGCATTTGAGAGAGAAATCCTTGCGAGGACAAAGCCCAAACACCCAAAGCCAAAGAGTGTTAGGCATCATCAAGTCTTTACATGCATGTGACTGAAGACTTATTACACTTGAGGACTATGAATCCTCCACCGGTTAGGCGTCGCGTTCTGAGCATCCAAGAGTCATTGTGGATTGCCGGTGAGCGAAGTCTGTGAAGGTTTGGAAGTCTCCTTGAAGACTTACGAGTGATTGGGTGAGGACTGGGTGTCCTTAGCTCAAGGGAATAAAAGCGAAGACACGGTCTTGAGTTGAATCTCAGCCTCCCTAACGGGCGCATCTGATTGTCACAACAAGCTGGAACTGGTCCAACAAATCATGTGTCTTCAACAAGCAACTGGTTCTATCCCTTCCAACCTTACTTAAGTTTGTCTTCATGAAGTCATTGCTTATCTGTTTATCTGTTTGACTTCATTGCTTGACTACTATTGTTGATTGGCTTCATACTATCTTCCATCTTGATCCTTACTGCCTAACTGCTATTAGTCTTGTACCTTCATATCATTACATACTTGACTATGGCTTGTTTAGGTTAGTTTATCTTCCGCTGCATATCAATTAGGTTGTTTCTGTTGTTTGTCTTCGAAACTTCCAAGTTTTGAAGACTTTCATAAAAATCGCCTATTCACCCCCCCTCTAGTCGATACTAGCACTTTCAATAGTGCTATGTCCATGGCTCATGCTCGTGTATTGCATGAAAGTTCAAAAAAGTTTGAGATTACTAAAGTATGAAGCAATTGCTTGGCTGAAACCGGGGTTGTGCATGATTTGAATATTTTGTGTGATGAAGATGGAGCATAGCCAGACTATATGATTTTGTATGGATAAGCTTTCTTTGGCCATGTTATTTTGAGAAGACATAATTGCCTTGTTAGTATGCTTGAAGTATTATTGTTTTTATGTCAATATTAAACTTTTGTTTTGAATCTTTCGGATCTGAGAATTCATGCCACAATTAAGAAGATTACATTGATAAATATGTTAGGTACCATTCCACATCAAAAATTCTGTTTTTATCATTTTACTCGAGGACGAGCAGGAATTAAGCTTGGGGATGCTTGATACGTCTCCAAGTTATCTATAACTTTTTATTATTCCATGCTATTATACTATCTATTTTGGATGTTTTATATGCATCAATATGCTATTTTATATTTTTTTGGGACTAACTTATTAACCTAGAGCCCAATGCCAGTTTCTGTTTTTTGCCTGTTTTTGAGTTTTGAAGAAAAGGAATACCAAACGGAATAAAACTTTCACGATGATCTTTCTTGGACGAGAAGCAAACCAGGAGACTTGGAGATGAAGTCGGAGGAGCCACGAGGCGTCCACAATGGTGGAGAGCGCACCGAGGGGCGTCGGGTGCCCCCCTGTCTTGTGGGCCCCTTGTGGGTCTCCTGACCTAATTCTTTCGCCCATATATACTCTTATACCCCAAAACCATCAGGGGAGCCACGAAAACACGTTTCCACCACCGCAACCTTCTATACCCGTGAGATCCTATCTAGGGACCTTTTCGGCGTCTTGTCGGAGGCGGATTCGATCATGGAGGGATTCTACATCAACAACATTGCCCTTCCGATGAAGCGCAAGTTGTTTACCACAGACCTGTGGGTCCATAGCTAGTAGCTAGATGGCTTCTTCTCTCTCTTTGATTCTCAATACCATGTTCTCCTCGATGTTCTTGGAGATCTATTTGATTTAATACTCTTTTGCGGTGTTTGCCGAGATCCGATGAATTGTGGATTTATGAATAGATTATCTATGAATATTATTTGAATCTTGTCTGGATTCTTTTATGCATAATTTGATATCTTTGCAAGTCTCTTTGATTTATCGGTTTAGTTTGGCCTACTAGATTGGTTTTTCTTGCAATGGGAGAAGTGCTTAGCTTTGGGTTAAATCTTGCGGTGTCATTTCCCAGTGACAGTAGGGGCAGCAAGGCATGTATTGTATTGTTGCCATCGAGGATAAAAAGATGCGGTTTTCATCATATTGCTTGAGTTAATCCCTCTACATCATGTCATCTTACTTAATGCGTTACTTTGTTCTTTATGAACTTAATACTCTAGATGCATGCTGGATTGAGGTCGATGTGTGAAGTAATAGTAGTAGATGCAGGAAGGAGTCGGTCTACTTGACACGGACGTGATACCTATGTTCATGATCATTGCCATAGATATTGTCATAATTATGAGCTCTTCTATCAATTGCTCGGCAGTAATTTGATCACCCACCGTATTATTTGCTATCTTGAGAGAAGCCACTAGTGAAACCTATGGCCCCCGGGTCTCTTTTCCATCATATAAGTTCTCTTTTCCATCATATATGTTTCCGATCTACTACTTTGCAATCTTTTACTTTCCGTTCTATAAACAGGAACACAAGGTTTATGTCCGCCTACCTGATTAGGGTAGCGCGCTCCCATAACCTTCCCTCGTTGGAGGCACCGGCGAGAGGCATGACAATAGACCTAGTTAGGACCTTCCCATAAAAGGCAAATGTGGTTGGACTGGTCAGCTCGATTCAGTGGCACCATGACTCAGCCAACAGATGTTCAAGTTCATTATTATCCTGTTAAACTTGAATGCCATAAGCTGATTCATAAAAATTAACATGATGCAACTACGACGCATGAGCATGATATCAACATAAGCATGAAGGTGCAACATAATCATCGAGCATAACCACAATGAAGCATATATCCAAATGAGCATGGCATACTGACGAGCATGAATAATACAAGCATAACTCTACCATAAGCATAACATGACCACTAGCATCATGAATAAATACCATGCAAAAACATAGCAAGAACACTACCAAGTAAGCATGTAACCAACTAGATGCAACGGAACAAGCATAGCAACGGTACTGAATAACAGACTAAGCATGCATCCGAAGAACATCACTGCTACCAGCATGTATTACTATTAACTAGCATGCCATGTGAAAATGATACTAGCAGATAGCATAAGATATCACGATGCATCAGAACATAGCAAGAAAGTGGACAAGAATCCACGAGCATAACCGAAATAACGACAGTAATAGCAAACAAGCAGGCATATAACAACAAACTTTTATTAAATATTCAAGTTGAAAACCAAGGCTACTACATGACTATCATGCAAGTGGCTGTTGTGGCTTTCCTGGGGGTGACGGGACTCCAAGAAGGACTGCGGTGAAGCCGCAGACACGAAACGCCAGACGGTACTCTCTCGAAGGGGGTTGATTAGAGGCAAGGGCAAACTGGTCATTTTCACTGTGGGACAACCTAGTGAAAATGGAACCAACAGAAAGAGCTTGACGATACAAAGATGTGAGCGTTGGTTTCACCTCGATCGGAGTTACGGTTGAAAAGTTGTGAAGGGCGGAAGCTCAGGGTCTATTGTGCAAAAATATCACCACAAATAGGTCCCTGAGTGGATAAGGCAGAAACGGATTTCAGAAATACGTTTTCCGGAGAGAAAAGCGTATTGGCGCTAGAAGAACAACAGTACTACGCTTTCATCCGGGGAACACGTACTCACAAGAAAACTGCCTCCACTTGCCACGTGGTCAGAGGTGGCTGGCCCACTGGCTCATGGGTCCCAGGCGGACGGGCAACGGTTACTGGGGCTTCCGGCGACGGGGAGGCGAGGGAGAGAGGGCGGGGCGACTCGCTGGAAAGAAGGGGAGACGCCGGTGGAGTCGGGATGGGGGAGGAGAACCAGAGAGCTCGGTCGAGGTGGTGGCAGAGATCAACGGCGACGGCCAAGCTCCGGGAGGCGCGGCCTGAATGGCTTCGGCAACAAATGAGCGTGGTGGGGAGGCTCGGGGGGTGAGGGAGGACAGTGGAGGTGGTGAAACGGTGAGGGGAGGCTCGGGATGGCCGGAATCACGCTGAGGCCGAGACGGCAATGGTGGACGGCGACGAACTCCAGCGAGATGTGGCGATTCCAGAGGGAAATGAGGAACGAGGAGAGGCTTGGGAACTATTGGAGAGCCTAGGGGTCCTTATATAGGCACGGAGGAACGCTCTAGAGCTCATGGACGAGGTCCCAACCAAGCTTTAATGGAGGTCAGAGGACGGACATTGCACGAGCGCGACGATGGAGACCACACGGCAGCGTCTCAGGGCGGGGCAGCGATGCAGGGAGAAGCAGTCGAGCATAGGCGAGCTACTAGACACGGTTTGAGATCAACAAGAGGAGGGAACCGACGGGAACAGCGATGGAAATGCTACAGAGCACGGGCGAGCCACTAGACATGGTTTGAGGTCCATACGAGGAGAGAACCGACAGGAACAGCGACGGGAATGCTACACAACACGAGTTTGGCTGGTTCACCCCATGGTCACCGCGTGACCTAGTGCACACGGTGCACTCCGAGCGGCCAAATCATGTCTGGGAGATAGACCCTGCTGCCCTTAGTCAAAATGAGTAAACAACTCGATCCAGGGGTAAATAAGTGATTAGTAGGAGGAGCCAAGAGACATGAACAACAAGATGTTTGTGCTCTGGGGAGACAAGCACAGGAGGAGGCAGAGGTTGAGCTTTGGCATGGCTTGATCACACGCAAAGAACACTGTGATGACAAAGTATCAGCCCAAATGGAGGAGTCTATAAGGGGGTTTCTGTAGAAAGTGACCCACTGGTCAGAAATGGAGAATTGGATGATGCACTCACATAGTTACACCAAATGAGCTGAAAATGGTTATGGCCCAATGATTTGAAAATATTAAGATGCCCAAGGAGTTTCATGCCATTTGGATGAACCAAAGTGGCACTTGCTTCACAAAGCTTCTCTCTGGACAAAAATGTGGAAACATTCCACAAGGCAAATGGCTAAATGGATTGATGAACAACTTGGTGGAGTGAGTATATATGGTTAAAAGAATGTCCTGGTAAATTGGCAGCTTAAATGAAGCAATATAAAATATAGTTGCTTCACAAACTGAAAATCTGACCAGAAACTAAGATTTGGATCTGTGCTCACATAGAAAGGTTACATGAGCTCAATTTGGGTGGAGAGTGATGTAATCAAATGAAGGATGTGGAAAAAGTTCATCTCATTTGGACATGCCTAGAATATACTTCCTTCACAAGGTGTCTTCCTGGGCAGAAACTTTGTAAAATCATAGAAAAATAATTACTTGGCAAATGAGGTTGAACTTTGGCACAGGGCAATGGTATGGATAGGAAAAGGTGTCCAAGAAGTTAGGATTTGTCGGTGTACTAAGGTAGGGGTACCTCAGTACCCCAACTTGTGCACGGGCAGCGATTCTGCTCCCAGCTGCTAGACCTACCACATGCTTGCCGAGACCATCCTGCTCCGTATCAAGCCATTCAAGAACAAAGTGTACAAGACAGAAGATCAAGACCCCGGCAAGAGGAGCTTGCCGGGAAGGCCGTCCCAGGCTCAAGAATTACATCACTCACGCAAGGCCCTGGCGAGAGGAGCTCGCCGGGGAGACTAGAAGATTACATCGTGGAAGACACGCCTCGGCGCTATACGCGTCCGGCGAGGGCCCGGGAAGCGGCAAGTTACAGAGCCCGACAAGCTCCCGGGCCCGGCAAGATCAAGACCCCGGCAAGGTACTTGCCGGGAGAGCTGCGCTATGTGCCCGCACTCCAGCTCATCTGCCCACGCGTCGCCTTGAGCCCTCTCCAGAGACGCGTGGCGGGTGGCTGTGCAGCTGAGGGTGCGGTGGCACTCCACGGTGGTGGATCCATCGCCGTGGCAGACGGAGACGCAAGGGCGGGAGCTTTGGGGTCGACGGCGACGGGCATTAAATGCCCTTGTCCCCTCTCACAAAGTAGGTAGAAACCCTTGTTCAAGCTAATTTGTAGCTCCACCGTTCCCCGACTGCTCCAACTACCACCTCTTTTACATTTTTACCCCCCTCTCTCCTACGTTGACACCTGTTGGTGACCCCTTTGCACTATAAAAGGAGGCCCATGCGCAACGTAGAGGGGGTTCGAATCCTGGGCAACTCCCACGCTCGGTGTAGCTACTACTGTAGCTCTTCAAGCTCCCGAGCCTAATACAACACAAAGCAGCAGTAGGGTTTTACGCGTCCATCGCGGCCCGAAGCTGGGTAAAAATCCGCCCGCGTGCATCGCCTCGATCTGCTCTCTGTGCCTCCTCCGCCCTCGTACCGCACTCACGAAGGGGCCCCGGCCCCATAGGTGCTCGCGGCGGGCGTGTCCCCTCACGCCCCGCCCCGACATCTTTGGCGCGCCAGGTAGGGGGCGTCGAGGTTGTGCGGACCTGATCCGGCATTCGCGCGGGCGCGTTCTTCATCAACCTCTCCAGTTTCATCGGCGACTTCATCGACAACTGCGCCATGGCCCCGAAGACGAGGGCTTCAAGGGTTGCAGACTCGTCTGCGTCTCACCGCCGCCACCGAGCCAGCGGTGGGCGGAGGAGACGCCAGCGAAGGGTGGACACCGGCGAGGTACTCGCGGCGCCACGAATCGAGGGCAGACGGATGACCGCGCCTCGGTCTCCGTGGATCCACGTCCATCTCAGCGCACGACGACCCAGCAGCGCCATATCACGGGAGGTGGTATCCGCCTGCTGGGGCAAGAACATGCCGGAGGCTCGCGGGGTGCTCCGGACCGCTGTCCATGCATGAGCAAAGCGAAAGTGCGGGCGGGATCCTGCTCCTCCTATCGCTATTAGGAGTCCGAGCATATCCCGTTCCTCGCGCCGCCGCCCCGCTCCCTCTATTCCGCAAGCGCATCTCCTGAGCGCTATGCGCCCGTCGAGACACGCCATCGAGCTCCGAGCCCAGCGAGACAGCTCGGTGCTCACTCCGCGAGCGCAGCTCTCGGGCGCTCTAAGCCCGGGCGAGGGCAGCTCAGTGCTCGTTCCGCAAGCGCATCTCCCGGAGCTCTGCGCGCCGTCGAGGACGCACCATCGAGCTCCACCGACAAGTGCAAGGAACGAGAAAAGAAAAGCTAAGTCGCCGAGCTTTTGTGCGAGCACTCCTTAATTCCATGCTTTTATATGTTATATCCCTCGTGCGTTAGTCCTTTGTGCAAAACCCTGTCGGAGGAGCCTGCTGTGAATAGCCGCACCCTTATCTTGCTTCGAGCACACTCAACGAAGTTAAAAGTGAGCGCGACAAGCTTCGCGCCCTTGTTTCGTTTCGAGTCTGCTTTCGGCGAGTTAAGCGCGTCGCGACTGGACACGGCAAGGCTGCTTGCCGGAAGCGACACCAGCCAGCGGGCTGCTGATGTTCCGCACTCAGCAAGTGTGTTAAGCACCAGCAAGTTCCCTAGAAGCGTAGGGTGAAAGCGCACAAAAGATGTAAAGTAGAGGGTGTAACGTGGCAAGCCTTGCCGTGAGATGTCCTTCGTATGAGAGACTTGTGCGCGAGAGGAGCCAAGTCGTGGTCCAGTTGCGCCCTTGCCTTGTTTCCGAGTCCGCTCGGCAAACACAAGCGCGCTGCAGCTGGCCCGGCAAGGTTGCTTGCCGGAAGCAACACCAGCCAGCGGGCTGCTGATGTTCCGCACTCAGCAAGCGTGTTCGCGACCGGCAAGCTCCCCGAGAGCGTAGAGTGCAAACATACGAAGGGCAAGGCACGGCATCGTATTGCAAAGTCAAGATTTATATACATACACATGTACATGATGAAGGTGTTGCAGATCTATCTCAGCTGTTTTCATGGCCGAAATTGCAGCAACAAGAAGAAACCAAAAGAGCGCGCCAGCGCCTGGGCCCCGGCAAGCCAGGGTTGCTGGGGGCTGCCACCCAAGATTCGCTCTCCGCGAGCCAGCGTCGCTGGGGCTGCGAGTACTAAGATTCGCCTCCGGCAAGCCGAGTTGCTTGGGGCTCTTTATCGATAAGTTTTTCATCCCTCGTCATGCATCCTCCTATGGACCGGGGAAGGCGGGCTGCGTCTTTGAACGAGCGTGTCTTGTAAAACCCGTACGCGGAGGAGCCAAGTCGTGGCCCAGTTGCGTACTTGTTTTGTTTCCGAGTCCGCTCAACAAACACAAGTGTGCTGCTGCACCTTACCTTGCTTTCGAGCCTGCTCAGCAAGTTAAGCGTCGAATCGCCCGCAAGGTTGTTTGCGGAAGCAACACCGCTAGCGGGCTGTCCCAAGACGGCAAGCAAGTTCGCCCGGCAAGCTCCCGATAGCGTAAGAACATACAAGGCACGAAGTCAAGTAAAAGACTCAGTCCGCAAGTTTTCCCTCTTTTCATTAAAAACATCCTAGTTTAATACAAGTCCATAGAGGATGAAAAACATGATAGAGAGGATTACAAGTTTCTAAATATAGCTAAGGCCCGAGGGCTTACAAGTTAAAAAGATAAGGTGCCGTGATCCCTCTCTGTTTCTCTGTTCAGAGTTCAGGAGGTAGGTCAGGAGCCCCGGCAAGAGAAGCTTGCCGGGAGGGCGAAGGCGCCTAGGAGAGCGCGGCGGTGAGCGCCACCGCGTTCAAGGGTGGCGTGCCCTCGAGCTGCGCAAGGTGACGGGCATGGAGGAGCGCCCCGAGAGCTACGGGCGCCAGAAGACACCAAGAGAACTTCCTGGGCGGCCAGAGCTTGGCGGAGACGCAGGCGCCGGAGGCAGAGCTTGAAGACGGGTAGTGGGGCGCCGAGACGCTGTCAAGGGCTCCTCGCCCTCGTACTCGGCACGGCCTTGCCGCCGCTCCCCTCTTCCTCTTCTGCTGCCTCTCGCCAGCCGCCCAAGGAGACGGCCCGGGAGTTCGAAGGCAGCGACCGGATTGTGGGTCGCCGGTGGCGCGAGGCAGCGGTGTCCGACGCCTAGTCGGACCCGCCATCCCCGCTCGTCGCTGTCCTCCCCTCCTCGTCACTCTCGCTCGAGGAGGAGCCTTCGCTATCCGAGGAGCTGTCCACACAACATCTCACCCGGGTCCCGTAGTCCCCGAAGACCTTGACGGCGAGAAGGTCGCCCTCCATTAACTTGAAATGGAGGGTAAACCCCGCCGTCAAGCTATGGATCCGGGCGAATGTCTTCCACCCTCGGTCGAAGAACATCACGCCGGGGGCTGGGGACACGACACTCACCCGAGTGCCGCTGATCCCACAGCCCCTCATGCGCAACTCCATCACGTCGGGTGGATCCGGTCCCATCGCGTCCGCAAACGGGGCCGGCAGCCGGAGGCGGCGACGAGGCGCTCGGCGAAGCTTGATGAAGAACTCCCAGGGGTCATCTCCAGCAGGACCGCGATCGTGGGCAGGAGACGCCGGGGAGACGGGAGGCGCATCACCGCGACCGCCTCTCCCCGACCGCCTCGGCCACGCCCTCGGCCTCGTCATGCCACGCCCCTCCCTCTCCCTCTCGGGGCGGCTCCGCCACAGGAGCGGGTAGGAGAGGTGCGCTGCCGGGGGCGACCCTCGCTGCCACCATCGAAGAACCGGATTTCCTCCCTCCATGGCGAGAGAAGAACGGAAGATGAAGACGAAGGAGAAGAGGATGAGTGTGGCCATTGTGCTCCCCTTCCCCCTTTTAAAGGGGCGAGGTGGGACTCAACCGCCCTTCCGACCAATCGGGAAGCGAGGAGGCCAGAGGCGGGGCCGACTCGCCTTCTCCGCCTGTGACAGCTCGGTCTCCCACCTTCACCGCCCGACCCCTGTGCATGAGGGCAGCGTGGCGAAAAGCGGAGCCGAGCGACGGGTGAAACGACCTCGCTCGCACCACGATCACGGGTGGGCGCTTTAAAGATCTGCATCGCCGCCCACGTCTCCACACGCGCGCAATCGACGCGTGCCGTTACGGGGAGACGGCGGATGCTGAGCGGATTCGGCGTGCCATGGGCGCGTGTGCCGTGCCTTTGTTTTGGGCCTCGCCCAACAGCTTCGGCACAGTGTGTGCCCAGCCGAACTCTGTCGGTGTACTAAGGTAGGGTACCTCGGTACCCCAACTTGTGCACGGGCATTGCAGCTCCAGCTGCTAGACCTACCACATGCTTGCGGAGACCATCCTGCTCCGTATCAAGCCATTCAAGAACAAAGTGTACAAGACAGAAGATCAAGACCCGGCAAGAGGAGCTTGCCGGAAGGCCGCCCCTGTGCTCAAGAATTACATCACTCACGCAAGGCCTGGCGAGAGGAGCTCGCCGGGAGACTAGAAGATTACATCGTGGAAGACACGCCTCGGCGCTATACGCGTCGGCGAGGGCCCGGAAGCGGCAAGTTCTGAGCCCGACAAGCTCCGGGCCAGCAAGATCAAGACCCGGCAAGGTACTTGCCGGGAGAGCTGCGCCATGTGCCCGCACTCCAGCTCATCCGCCCACGCCGTCGCCTTGAGCCCTCTCCAGAGACGCGTGGCGGGTGGTCAGCAGCTGGGGGTGCGGTGGCACTCCACGGTGGTGGATCCATCGCCGTGGCGAGCATGAGAGACGCAAGGGCGGGAGCTTTTGGGTCGACGGCGACGGGCATTAAATGCCCTTGTCCCCTCTTGTCAAAGTAGGTAGAAACCACTGCTCAAGCAATCGTAGCTCCACTGTTCCCTTGCTCCAACTACCACCTCTTTTACATTTTACCCCCTCTCTCCTCGTTGACACTGTTGGTGACCCCTTTGCACTATAAAAGGAGGCCCATGCGCAACGAGGGGGTTCAATCCTGGCAACTCCCACGCGGTGTAGCTACTCTGTAGCTCTTCAAGCTCCCGAGCCTAATACAACACAAAGCAGCAGAGGGTTTTACGCGTCCATCGCGTCCGGCCGGGTAAAATCCGCCCGCGTGCATCGCCTCGATCTGCTCTCAGGCCTCCTCCGCCTCGTCAAGACTCACGAAGGGGCCCCGGCCCCATAGGTGCTCGCGGCGGGCGTGTCCCCTCACGCCCCACCCCGACAGGATTCAATTTGGCAAAGGTAAATAGCACTTGCTTCACAAAGTGCCATTTAGGGCAGAATAGGAAAGGAATTATTGGAGGATTATTTTTGAACAAGGCAATGAAAAGTTTTGCCATATTTGAGCAAGATAGGACCCAAATAATTTATGAGAATTATTTGGGGATTTTTAGAGTGACAGAAATATAGGTTGCTTCACAACCTAGGGCAAATAGGATAATCCATTTATCAGAAAAGGAATATTCCCAATAAAAAGAATATTGAGATTTGGGCTAGGATGGAAATGACATGAGCTATGGATGGTTTTTGGGATGACAAGCCACTATAAAACCTAGGAAGACATGATCTTCCCAAGTTTCAGAACCATACAACCATAGTAAAGCAAATTAAATCCAAAATCCAAGAAAATCCCCAGAAAAAGAAAAATGCCAAATCTAGGCTGTTACAAACCTCCCCCCTTAAAGAAATCTCGTCCTCGAGATTTGGTTTCTCAGGGATAATTTTTCTGACTTGAAGAACCCGTTTCCAACTCGGGTTTCTTTTATTCATTCTCATATAGTATCCCCACTGAATTGGATCTGACTGACTGCCTTGATATGGGGTGGTTTGCTTCACCGTATCTGACATACTCACAGTACTTACCTCATATGTTCATGCTTATACTAGCTCCAATTGTTTTTATAGCTGCCGACTTAGCTGACTGTGATAGATTATCATGACTGCAATATATGCCCGTCTCACAAACCCAAGAGTGATCCCTGATTGATGTGTCTGTACTGACAACCTTTCATGAAGTGGTGATCAGATTTTTCCTGATGAACACCCAAGCTTTGACTCCCCTCATTGGGTTTCTCCACTAAATGGAGGTCCTTCTGGTTCCAAATAGTGAGCTGAGGCATATCCGTTTCCTGACAGATTCTGACTTATCTCAGGAATTCCTGAATCATCTTAACTGGTTCCACTGTCGTGAGTATCAGATCTGTACCCAAATATTTGACTGTCTCTTGTGGTGGTCATCATAAAGGAGTATGACCTTATATGATAATAACCTCAAACTTGACGGACGGTGGTTCTGGCAGAACAATTTTGCCCGCGACAGGCTATCCATGATTCATGTAAGTGAGGGCACATGCTTCGAGACTGTCATTCAACATCCTGATTGCTCATCCTGTTGGTGTATCCATGTGGATAGTAGGTTGTGTGATGCTTCACCATGGTCACTGAGGTTAAGCTGTTGAGTTGACCTTTGGTTGGACTTGCCAGACCCGGATATTCGATACTGACAAATCTGAGCACATACTGTTAACTGAGCTGGTAGTCTGGATATGGGTCCCTTACCCAAAATTGAGGATGCCCTGTAGGTGAATATTCATGGTGATCAATGCTGACTCAGGTTGTCTGGGGTATCTGCACCATGTGAGTCTTGCAACAATTATCAGTCTTGCTCCTTCATTACCGTTTTCTTGCCTGTATCCTTGGCTGAAGGAGCGGGGTCATATTGCTTCTTCGTGTGACCATAGGTTCTCTCGGGTGCAATATTCTGACAGGTGTACTCTTATCCTCATCTTCTAACATGGTAACCCGTTAAATGGCAGGTTCATCACCTCTCAAGTTCTGACCGTAGGAAAATGATTATCCGAACCCTTGCAAGAAATCGACAAATAAATCAGTAGCCACCAGAACGGTTTTTTTTCAGATCTGGGGCATTACTGAAATAACTCAACCACGGCTCAGGACGGTCGAAAAGTGGCTCAGAGCATGAGACCGGGTTGATAAGAAGAAAGTGGCAGCTCCGTAAGATAGCCGAAAAGCAGGAATAGGGCCACTGTCACAAAAATAAACTCAAAAGTTGTACGAGACAGCCAAAAAGCAGCTCAGAACTCGTGATAGTTGTTGAATAGAGAAATAAAAATCAGCATCCACCCCAGATAGCTAAAAACAGCTCAGATCACAGGCCTGGTGCCGTTACTGGAGAAAGAAGACAAGGGCTCATCAGGATCATATTCCAGGTTCACAGGTACTTGTACTGAGCTCACTGTTGTTGTCAATCTTCATAATCCTTCGTCACACTGAGGTGTATAGCTGGCTTCCTTCTTTTAAAAATCCTCATGTGACTGCCAGATCTGCGTTCGAGTGACTTGTAATACCTTGGTGGTATGCATATATATGAGAATTTGATTCCTGAGGCAGACTTGCGTTCTGACTGATTCTTCCTTCTGACCAAACCGTTGCGGATCTGATGCTTGGAAAACACTGCCATATGCTGACAAACCACTGTTTATTTCCTTGTACCAGTGCCGTACTGAAGATGATTGGGCATCTTGCTTCAGAATCCATTGGGGTATCGTGCTGCGGAAGACTGGATAGCTTGTGCTCGAAGCTTTCTGTGGATATCTTGCTGAGGAAGGCTGGATACCATACCATATAAGCTTCCCCCCTTAAAGACTTACTAGGGAAGGCTCAGTACCTTCTGCCAGAAGTTTTTGTAGTATCCAATTAAAATGACTGAATATCTTGCACTAGAATCCATTCATAGCCCTCTGATGCAGACTCAGGAATATTGCCTTGTACGCTTTGTTGATAAATTGTGGAGAATGACTGGACTGATCTTCTGGGGGTCACGTGCTTCAAATCTGACTCATGGCAGAATCAATCATCGGGTACAGGCCATACCTCTCACTTGAAATGCACTGTTGGACTTGGATCAAATTTTTGTTCTCTTGCTAATTTAATCATTGCTGCAATAAAAGTGTATCTCTGACGGGTACTTGATACTAAAATTCTGAGCAGACTATACTTGGTATCCCAACCGGATGTCGTCAATACAATGCTGTCAGTTGAAAATCTCATTGCTTTTAACTGAGTTCCTTGGCGTATATCCATACTTCTCACGGCTTCTTCTAATCCGATGTCGGTTGATGAGCGATTTTCCATAAGGGGGTAACACCGAGGATTTAAAACAAATAAGCACGAGAAAATGATCGATTGTAGTAAAGCACATAGCAAACAAGCTAAAAAACAAATCCACATAGGCACACACAAGCACACACAAGCATACAAAACAATGATACTAGAGCAAATACACATGCACTACACGAATGACTACACCCTACGCTTGAGCAATTGCTTGGGAGCTGACGAAGAAGCTAAGGGAGTAGGGAGTGGAACGGCTGACTCCAAAACTCCGGATGGACGAGGCGGAGGGGTTGGAGAAGCTGGCGGAGACTAAGGTAGGGAAGCACCAAGAAATCCCCTGGCTCCAGTGGCGTCTCGGACTAACTCGGAAATAAGAAGGCACCCGGCCATCATGTAACGGGACATGGCGAGGATAGCCGGGTCTTCTTGAGGGTTGGCAGATGGGAACTTGGTCCGCTTAGGATTCTCAACAGTGGTTGAATAGTATTGATAAGCACGGTTCTCTTGCACCATGCTCTCTTGACGACGAAGACCGGTGATTGCCGCCATTGCGGCAAGCTGAACGGCACACTCGGGAGTAGCGCCGTAACCACCATGGAAACTGTAGGTGCACTTACGAACAAGAATCTGGGCTGACAGATGGACATGAGCAACATACTCCAGGATTCTTCCTCCGGCAGAAAACTGGAATACTTGATATTGGGGTGGATCTCCGTAGGGATAAATGCTATGCCACATATTGCCAAGGAGGGTGGCAAAGCTGAGAGGTGCAGGAGTGGGGCTGAACGCAATAGGAACAGCACCGGGAGCTCTGGGAAGGGCACTGAACTCGTGGAAATTGACCGCCATCTACGCACGAAACATGGGTTAGGGGTAACCGAAATAAGACTATTTGCAGCAAACAAATGCAACAACCAAATGCACCAAGCAAGGGCAACAACCAGACTCTATACTACTGTTTTCTAACGTTCCATCAGACTAGGACACTCTACAGCCAGACCTGCTCTAATACCAAGACTGTGGCACCCCGGCTCAGAGAAACCGGAACGCCCCGTATTCCAGCCCAGAGATCGAGGTGAAGTCTTCTAGAATACGGCACTGCTTAGCATAGAACAAACCAGCTCTCTATTACAACAAGGATACGAATACAAGGTCTCCGATATTACAATGAATAACACCGGCACGGCGACACTACACCAACCACAGTTGCTCTATGCAAGCAGCATAACAACTCGAGGCAGCGGAAGAACTATTGGCAGCGGAACAACGAACGGCGATGATGGACTCCAATCCACAGGGACTCTGGCTGGAACGTTTATCCTAGCTCGCGAACATAGGAACCACACCAAACAAGCAAGCAATCCAGGCATGACCTACAAACTGGCATGACACGCCAGGTCAGTACATTGAATGTACTTGCAAGCTCACAATAACCAAAAGCAGTCAAGACAAACAACATCATGGCATTAGCAAGTTAAAGCAATCATGAACATAATACATGGCATACACAAACTGAACATGATACGGCTAAAACAAGCATATCATGAGCATATGAACATGATAAAACTAGATGCACCAAATTAACATTCGCATGCACCAACTTACTCTGCTCGGGTTACCTCGTAACCAACACATGCATCACTTACCAACATCGGTATCCTCGATACCACCGTGATCATCTCGCGATCACATAAAGATCAACCAACTTCGGTATCCATGATACCTTCGTGATCCTTTCTCGATCACAACCAATCTCTTTCCCATCATCGAACCAGGGTTGTTATTAAGCAGGTTATCATTATTGTTGGCTCGTAGTGTGACCGACTCCGAACTGGGCCCGTATCCGCGGGCGCGGCTATGGATAGATTTAACACACACTCTGCAGAGGTTAGCACACTATACCCACACCACGGAACCCATGGCCTCGCACTCCCATTTGGTTGGACCAACAGTATTCTGGCAAAACCAATATACTGTCATGATACTCTCCTGGCCACTCCGACCAACTCCCCTTTGGGCTAAGTTATGGGTGGCTCCATGCCTACCAAAGGCATCAATGGCCACCGTCATGGCAAAAATAAACAGTCCAAAATGGGGACATGGTACCATAACAACAACAACAACAACGGGCACACAAGGTTTATGTCCGCCTACCTAATTAGGGTAGTGCGCGCCCATAACCTTCCCTCATTGGAGGCACCGGCGAGAGGCATGACAATAGACCCAGTTAGGACCTTCTCCATAAAAGGCAAATGTGGTTGCACTGGTCAGCTCGATTCAGTGGCACCATGACTCAGCCAACAAATGTTCAAGTTCAGTATTATCCGGTTAAACTTTAATGCAATAAGGTGAGTCATAAAAATTAACATGATGCAACTAGGATGCATGAGCATGATATCAACATAAGCGTGGAGGTACAACATAATCATCGAGCATAACCACAATGAAGCATATATCCAAATGAGCATGGCATACTGACGAGCATGAATAACACAAGCATAACTCTACCATAAGCATAACATGACCACTAGCATCATGAATAAATACCATGCAAGAACATACCAAGAACACAACCAAGTAAGCATGTAACCAACTAGATGCAACAAAACCAGCATAGCAACGGTACTGAATAACAGAGCATGCATCCGAAGAACATCACTGCTACCAGCACGTATTACTATTAACCAGCATGACATGTGAAAATGATACTAGGAGGTAGCACAAGATATCATGATGCATCAAAACATAGCATGAAAGTGGACAAGAATCCACGAGCATAACCGAAATAACGACAGTAGTAGCAAACAAGTAGGTAGATAATGATACACTTTTATTAAATATTCAAGTTGAAAACCAAGGCTACTGCATGACTATCATGCAAATGGCTGTTGTGGCTTTCCTGGGGGTGTCCAAGGAGGGGTGCGGTGAAGCCGCGGACACGAAATGCTAGACGGTACTCTCTCGAAGGGGGCTGATTAGAGGCAAGGGCAAACTGGTCATTTTCACTGTGGCACCACCTAGTGAAAATGGAACCAACAGAAAGAGCTAGACGATACGAAGATGTGAGTGTTGGTTTCACCTCGATCGGAGTTACGGTTGAAAACTTGTGAAGGGTGGAAGCTCAGGCTCTATTCTGCAAAAATATCACCACAAATAGGTCCCTGAGTGGATAAGGTAGAAAAGTATTTCAGAAAATATGCTTTCCTGAGAAGAAAGTGCATTTGCGCCCGAAGAAAAATAGAAATACGCTTTCATCGAGGGAACACGTACTCACCAGAAAACCGCCTCCACTTACCACGTGGGCAGAGGTGGCTGGGCCACTGGCTCATGGGTCCCAGCCGTAGGGGGGCGATCGGGCGCTGTCTTCTTCCTCCCATGCTCCCTCACGCGAGTAACAGAGGAGAGACAGAGCAGCGGGCGACACGGGGGCCAAGCCAAGCACACCGACGGCCATGGCAGGGCCCGCCGCACCCGTTCCCGGCCAGAGGGAGGCGCGGGAAGGCACGGGGACACGGTGACGGGCGGCACCAGAGGAGGATAGAGGTGGACGGGTGACAGTGACAAGGGGCTTCCGGCGATGGGGAGGCAAGGGACAGAGGGCAGGTGATAACCCACAAGTATAGGGGATCGCAACAGTTTTCGAGGGTAGAGTATTCAGCCAAAATTTATTGATTCGACACAAGGGGAGCCAAAGAATATTCTCAAGTATTAGGAGTTGATTTGTCAATTCAACCACACCTGGATAACTTAATATCCACAGCAAAGTATTTAGTAGCAAAGTAGTATGGAAGTAACGGTAACAGTAGCAAAAGTAATAGTAACAGTTTTGTAGTAATTGTAACAATGGCAACGGTAAAGTAACTAAGCAAAGAGCAATATGTGAAAAGCTCGTAGGCATATGATCAGTGATGGATAATTATGTCGGATGCGATTCCTCATGTAATAGTTATAACATAGGGTGACACAGAAGTAGCTCCAGTTCATCAATATAATGTAGGCATGTATTCTGAATATAGTCATACGTGCTTATGGAAAAGAACTTGCATGGCATATTTTGTCCTACCCAACCGTGGCAGTGGGGTCCTATTGGAAACTATGGGATATTAAGGCCTCCTTTTAATAGAGTACCTGACCAAAGCATTAACACTTAGTGAATACATGAACTCCTCAAACTACGGTCATCACCCAGAGTGGTCCCGATTATTGTCACTTCGGGGTTGTCGGATCATAACACATAATAGGTGACTATAGACTTGCAAGATAGGATCAAGAACTCACATATATTCATGAAAACATAATAGGTTCAGATTTGAAATCATGGCACCCGGGCCCTAGTGACAAGCATTAAGCATAGCAAAGTCATAGCAACATCAATCTCAGAACATAATGGATACTAGGGATCAAACCCTAACAAAACTAACTCGATTACATGGTAAATCTCATCCAACCCATCACCGTCCAGCAAGCCTACGATGGAATTACTCACGCACGGCGGTGGGTACCATGAAATTGGTGATGGAGGATAGTTGATGATGACGACGGTGACGGATTCCCCTCTCCGGAGCCCCCAACGGACTCTAGATCAGCCCTCCCGAGAGAGATTAGGGCTCGGCGGTGGCTCCTTATCATAAAACGTGATGAATCCTTCTCTCTGATTTTTTTCTCCCCGAACGTGAATATATGGAGTTGGAGTTGAGGTCGGTGGAGCTCCAGGGGGCCCACGAGGCAGGGGCACGCCCCCACCCTCGTGGACAGGGTGTGGCCCCCTGACATTGATTCTTTTGCCAATATTTTTTATTAATTCCAAAAAGTGCTCTGTGGATTTTTAGGTCATTCTGAGAACTTTTATTTCTGCACAAAAATAACACCATGGTAGTTCTGCTGAAAACAGCGTCTGTCCAGGTTAGTTCCATTCAAATCATGCAAGTTAGTGTCCAAAACAAGGGCAAAAGTGTTTGGAAAAGTAGATACGACGGAGACGTATCAGATCCCCCAAGCTTAAACCGTTGCTTGTCCTCAAGCAATTCAGTTGACAAACTGAAAGTGATAAAGAAAAACTTTTACAAACTCTGTTTGCTCTTGTTGTTTCAAATATGTAAAGCCAGCATTCAAGTTTTTAGCAAAGATTATGAACTAACCATATTCACAATAACACTGAGGTCTCATTTTTACTCATATCAATGGCATAGTCAAATAGCAAGCAATAATAATAAATCTTGGATGACAACACTTTTTCAAAACAATCATAATATGATATAACAAGATAGTATCTCGCTAGCCCTTTCTGAGACCGCAAAACATAAATGCAGAGCACCCCTGAAGATCAAGGACTGACTAGACAATGTAATTCATGGTAAAAGAGATCCAGTCATAGTCATACTCTATATAAATTAATAGTAATGCATGCAAATGACAGCGGTGCTCTCCAACTGGTGTTTTTTAATAAGAGGGTGATGACTCAACATAAAAGTAAATAGATAGGCCCTTCGCAGAGGGAACCAGGGATTTGTAGAGGTGCTAGAGCTCGATTTTGAAATAGAGATAAATAATATTTTGAGCGGTATACTTTGATTATCAACATAACAACTGAGAGATCTCGATATCTTCCATGCTACACACATTATAGGCGGTTCCCAAATAGAATGGTAAAGTTTATACTCCCCCACCACCAACAATCATCAATCCATGGCTTGCCCGAAACAATGGGTGCCTCCAACTAACAACAACCCCGGGGGAGTTTTGTTTGCAATTATTTTGATTTGATTTGAGCATGGGACTAGGCATCCTGGTTACCAGCCATTTTCTCATGAATGAGGAGCGGAGTCCACTCCTCTTGAGAATAACCTGCCTAACATGGAAGATATAGACAGCCCTAGTTGATACATGAGCTGTTCGAGCATACAAAACAGAATTTCATTTGAAGGTTTGGAGTTTGGCACATATAAATTTACTTGGAACGGCAGGTAGAGACCGCATATAGGAAGGTATGTGGACTCATATGGAATAAATTTGGGGTTTATGGATTTTGGATGCACAAGCAGTATTCCCGCTTAGTACAAGTGAAGGCTAGAAAGAGACTGGGAAGCAACCAACTAGAGAGCGACAATAGTCATGAACATGCGTTAAAATTAATCAACACTGAGTGCAAGCATGAGTAGGATATAATCCACCATGAACATAAATATCGTGAAGGCTATGTTGATTTTGTTTCAACTACATGCGTGAACATGTGCCAAGTCAAGTCACTCGAATCATTCAAAGGAGGATACCACCCTATCATACCACATCACAACCATTTTAATAGCATGTTGGCATGCAAGGTAAACCATTATAAACTCCTAGCTAATTAAGGATGGCATAAGCAACTATAATCTCTAATTGTCATTGCAAACATGTTATTCATAATAGGCTAAATCAGGAATGATGAACTAATCACATTTAGAAAAACAAGATAGGTCGAGTTCATACCAGCTTCTCTCATCTAAATCAGTCCATCATATATCGTCATTATTTCCTTTCACTTGCACGACTGAACGGTGTGGATAATAATAATAGTGCACGTGCATTGGACTAAGCTGGAATCTGCAAGCATTCAATTCAAGGGAGAAGACAAGGTAATATGGGCTCTTGGTTAAATCAATAATAATGCATATGAGAGCCACTCAACATTTTCATCATGGTCTTCTCCTCTCGACCCCCAAAGAAAAGAAAAGAAATAAAACTATTTACACGGTAAAGCTCCCAATAAGCAAAAGAAGAACGAGAAATCTTTTTGAGTTTTCTTTTAGTTACTACTACTACAAGCATGGAAAGTAAACCAGCTAAAAGCTACAACTAATTTTTTTTGTTTTTTTAAGGTTATCCAAACACACAAGAAGAAAGCAAGAAAATGGAAAATAAACTAGCATGGATAATACAATGAAAAAGTTTGAGCACCGACAACTAGAATGAGTGTGAACATGAATGTAATGTCGGTGAGAAATACGTACTCCCCCAAGCTTAGGCTTTTGGCCTAAGTTGGTCTATGCCCATGGATCATAACTACTCTCTACGGTGTACCGAGGAGTGTCATCCGACTGCCACTGGCTGGCGATCTCCTCCGGATCCCACTGGTAAAAGGACTATCGATAAGGGTCAAGTGGTGGTTCCGGCTCAGGCTCTCGAGCTGGTGTTTGGCTCCAGTATGCGTAAGCGGCCTTCGGCAAGACGAGGTACGTGCCTGAAGATAAGTCAAACAAAGAGGGTGCAGGCAAGATAATAGTCTCACTATGAGTTTTATGAAATCTCAAATTATACTTAAGCATCATCTCATCATTTTTAACAACAAATTCATGTGCTACCATACTCTTATAATCTATAAAAATAGGGGGTAGCAACTTTTCCTATTTCTCATAATGCCTAATAGGTATCCTAAAGTGTTTAGCAAGGCGTGAAGCATAGATGCCTCCAAAGATGGGGCCCTTTGTACGGTTCAGACTCAACCGTTTAGCAACAATAGCACCTAAACTAATAGTTTTATCGCGAAATAAAGCATGGCACAAAATAACAATATCAGGGACACTAAGGTTTCCACAGCTCCTGTGACCAATTAAGCATCTACTAGCAAATATTGCAAAGTTACGTATGACAAGAAAGTGTATGCTAGTAATTCTTGCATCGGAAACCTTCCTCGTTTCCCCTAAAGTGATCATATCAATGAATCCATCCACATCACTACGACGTGGTTCCTCTATGCTGCCCTCGAAGGGTATCTTGCAAACCTCACAGAAATCATATAGTGACATCTCCCTAACCTCATCATATAAATGAAACTCCACCGAAGGTGGTGATTTCTTAGCATGAAAGTAAAAAAATTGCACGAAATTATTAGTGAGTAGGAGATACTGATCGAGCTGGTCGTGGAGGAAGTCGGTGAGGCCTGCATTATCAGCCTAAGAGTAAAAATCATCATGAATCCCGGCTGCTCTCAAGAACTCATCACAAGGCCATTCACACGGCGGAACCTCCGCAACGTGAGGGAGATTATACTTGGGCTTTTTATTCTCCTTATTTTGTTTATCCTTCGAGCTTTGGCTCGAACAGCCCCTCAAAAATCTCTTCATCATTTTCTGAAAATTTCTGAAATTTTTAGTAACTCAAAATAAAAGTGAACCAAACTCAACAAAATTGATAGCAAATACTCCTACAAGTGCCTAGAGACTATATCATGCATTAGAACTACTTGGGACCATATAAATTTGACATGCAAGCTCAAGAACAGGGTCACCTTAGCAGCAAAAATTTGCAATGAATAAATCACTAGAATAAAAACGAATTGGACCATTGGAGGAGTACATACCAAATAACAATCCCCCAAAGCAGTTTTCTGAATAGAGCTTTGAGCAAGGAGATCGAAAATGGCAGCAAAATGCGCTAGAACTCGTGCTTGAGCTGGATGGTGATTTTTTGGGAGGAAGAAAGTGTGTGGGTATAGGAATAAGTGGAGGGGGGCCACCGTGGGCCTACGAGGCAGGGGGCACGCCCATGGGGTAGGGCGCACCCTGGACCCTCGTGGCCAGGTGCTTGCTCCCCCTGATGTGTTCTCAGTGCCAAATATTCTCAAAAATTCTAGAAAAAATCATATTTCATTTTCAGGGCATTTGGAGAACTTTTATTTTCGGGGTATTTTTTATTGCAAGGATAAATAAGAAAACAGACAGAAAATACTATTTTTTCTTTATTTAATCTAAATAACAAAAAGTAAAAGGAAGGTACAGAAGGTTGTGCCTTCTAACTTCATCCATCTCATGCTCATCAAAAGGAATCCACTAACAAGGTTGATCAAGTCTTGTTAACAAACCCATTCTGAATCGCATGAAACCGGAGAAATTTCGAATAGCACTAGGTTACCTCAACGGGGATATGTACATCCCCAATAATAAGAATATCATATTTCTCTTGACAGTAGGAAGAGGAAATTCAAAACCTCCAATAATAATCGATGGAATTTTTCCAATAGAATTGATACTGTGAACTTGAGGTTGTTTCCTCGGAAAGTGTACCGTTTGCTCATTACCATTAACATGAAAAGTGACATTGCCTTTGTTACAATCAATAACAGCGCCTGCAGTATTCAAAAAGGGTCTACCAAGGATAATCGACATACTATCGTCCTCGGGAATATCAAGAATAACAAAGTCCATTAAAATAGTAACATTTGCAACCACAATAGGCACATCCTCACAAATATCGATAGGTATAGCGGTTGATTTATCGGCCATTTGCAAAGATATTGTAGTAGGTGTCAGCTTATTCAATTGAAGTCTACAATTTAAATAGAGAGGCATAACTCTAACACCGGCTCCATGATCACATAAAGCAGTTTTAACATAGTTTCTTTAATGGAGCATGGTATAGTTGGTACTCCTGGATCTCCAAGTTTCTTGGTATTCCACCCTTAAAAGTATAATTAGCAAGCATGGTGGAAATTTCAGCTTCCGGTATCTTTCTTTATTTGTAACAATATCTTTCATGTACTTAGCATAAGGATTCATTTTAAGCATATCACTCAAACGCATACGTAAAAGATAGGTCTAATATTTTTAGCAAAGCTCTCAAAGTCCTCATCATCCTTTTTCTTGGATGGTTTAGGAGGAAAAGGCATGGGTTTCAGAACCCATGGTTCTCTTTCTTTACCGTGCTTCATAGCAACGAAGTCCCTCTTATCATAATGTTGATTCTTTGATTGTGGGTTATCAAGATCAACAACAGGTTCAACCTCTACATCATTATTATTGTTAGGTTGAGCATCAACATGAACATCATCATTAAAATTATCACTAGGTTCATGTTCATCACCAGATTGTGTTTCAGCATCAGAAATAGAAATATCATTGGGATTCTCAAGTGTGTCTACAACAAGTTCACTAGAAGCATGCAAAGTACTATCATTTTTCTTCCTCTTCTTAGAAGGACTAGGTGCATCAACATTATTTCTTTGAGAATCTTGCTCAATTCTCTTAGGGTGGCCCTCAGGATACAAAGGTTCCTGAGTCATTTTACCCCCTCTAGTCATAACTCTAATAACATTACCATTTTTCTTATTATTTAATTCATTGAGCAAATCATTTTGTGCTTTAAGCACTTGTTCTACTTGAGTGGTAACCATAGAAGCATGTTTACTAATAAGAAGTTCATTCTTAACTTTAGACATATAATCACTCAAGTGTCCAATCATATAAGCATTACTTTTCAATTGTCTACCAACATAAGCATTGAATTTTTCTTGTTTAGCCATAAAGTCATCAAACTCATCCAAGCATTGGCTAGGAAACTTAGTAGATGGGATTTCAACTTTATCATATCTATAGAGAGAATTTACCTTTACTACCTGTGTCGGGTTATCAAGACCATGTATTTCTTCAATAGGTGGTATATTAAGGCCATGTATTTCTTCAACAGGAGGTAAATTCTTAACCTCTTTAGCTTTAATACCTTTTTTTCATAGATTTCTTTGCCTCTTGCATATCTTGTGGACTGAGAAATAGAACACCTCTTTTCTTTGGAGTTGGCTTAGGAGTTGGTTCAGGAAGTGTCCAATTGTTTTCATTAGTCAACATATTATTCAATAGCAATTCAGCTTGATCAACTGTTCTTTCCTTGAAAACACAACTAGCACAACTATCCAGGTGGTCTCTGGAAGCATTAGTTAGTCCATTATAAAAGATATCAAGTACTTCATTTTTCTTGATAGGATGATTAGGCAAAGCGTTAAGTAATTTGAGAAGCCTCCCCCAAGCTTGTGGGAGACTCTCTTCTTCAATTTGCACAAAATTATATATTTCCCTTAAAGTAGCTTGTTTCTTATGAGCAGGGAAATATTGAGCAGAGAAGTAATAAATCATATCCTGGGGACTACGCACACAACCAGGCTCAAGAGAATTAAACCATGTTTTAGCATCACCTTTTAATGAGAACGGAAATAATTTAAGGGCATAGTAGTAGCGAGTTTTCTCATCATTAGTGAATAGGGTGGCTATATCATTCAATTTAGTAAGATGTGCCACAACAGTTTCAGATTCATAGCCATAGAAAGGATCAAATTCAACCAAAGTAATTGTCTCAGGATCGATAGAGAAACCATAATCCTTATTAGTAACACAGATAGGTGAAGTAGCGAAAGCAGGGTCATATTTCATTCTAGCATTCAGAGACTTTTCTTTAAGCTTAGCTAATAATTTCTTAAGACCAGATCTATCATTGCAAGCGAGAAAATCTCTAGCAGTTTCTTCATCCATAACATAACCCTCAGGCACAACAGGCAATTCATATCTAGGGGGAGAACCTTTGTCGTCACTTTCATTAGTATTATCAGTTTCAAGAATTTCATTCTCTCTAGCCCTAGCAAGTTGTTCATCAAGAAATTCACCTAATGGCACAGTAGTATCAACCATAGAAGTAGTTTCATCATAAGTGTCATGCATAGCAGAAGTGGCATCATCAATAACATGCGACATATCAGAATTAATAGCAGAAGTAGGTTTAGGTGTCGCAAGCTTACTCAAAACAGATGGCGAATCAAGTGCAAAGCTAGATGGCAGTTCCTTACCTCCCCTCGCAGTTGAGGGAAAAATCTTAGTTCTTTCGTCTTTCAAGTTCCTCTTAGTGATCAGCAGATATAAATCCCAAGTGACTCAAAGAATAGAGCTATGCGCCCCGGCAACGGTGCCAGAAAATAGTCTTGATAACCCACAAGTATAGGGGATCACAACAGTTTTCGAGGGTATAGTATTCGACCCAAATTTATTGATTCGACACAAGGGGAGCCAAAGAATATTCTCAAGTATTAGCAGTTGAGTTCTCAATTCAACCACACCTGGATAACTTAGTATCTGCAGCAAAATATTTAGTAGCAAAGTAGTATGATAATAATGGTAATAGTGGCAAAAGTAAAGATAGTAGTTTTGTAGTAATTGTAATAGTAACAACGGTAAAGTAAATAAGCAAAGCATAATATGTGAAAAGATCATAGGCATTGGATCAGTAATGGATAATTATGTCGGATGCGATTCCTCATGTAATAGTTTTAACATAGGGTGACACAGAACTAGCTCCAATTCATCAATGTAATGTAGGCATGCATTCTGAATATAGTCATACGTGCTTATGGAAAAGAACGTGCATGGCATCTTTTGTCCTACCCTCCCGTGGCAGCGGGGTCCGAATGGAAACTAATGGATATTAAGGCCTCCTTTTAATAGAGTACCGGACCAAAGCATTATCACTTAGTGAATACATGAACTCCTCAAACTACGGTCATCACTGAGAAGTATCCCGATTATTGTCACTTCGGGGTTGTCGGATCATAACACATAATAGGTGACTATAGACTTGCAAGATAGGATCAACAACTCACATATATTCATGAAAACATAATAGGTTCAGATCTGAAATCATGGCACTCGGGCCCTAGTGACAAGTATTAAGCATAGCAAAGTCATAGCAACATCAATCTCAGAACATAATGGATACTAGGGATCAAACCCTAAAAAAACTAACTCGATTACATGGTAAATCTCATCCAACCCATCACCGTCCAGCAAGCCTACGATGGAGTTATACATGCACGGCGGTGAGCATCATGAATTTGGTGATGGAGGATGGTTGATGATGACGATGGCAACAGATTCCCCTCTCCGAAGCCCCCAATGAACTCCAGATCAACCCTCCCGAGAGAGATTAGGGCTTGGCGATGGCTTCGTATCATAAAATGCGATGAGTCCTTCTCTCTGATTTTTTCTCACCGAACGTGAATATATGGAGTTGGAGTTGAGGTCGGTGGAGCTCCAGGGGGCCCACGAGGCAGGGGGGCACGCCCCCACCCTCGTGTACAGGGTGTGGGCCCCCTGACGTTGATTCTTTCGCCAATATTTTTTATTAATTCCAAAAAGTTGCTACGTGGATTTCCAGGTCATTCCGAGAACTTTTATTTCTTCTCAAAAATAACACCATGGCAGTTCTACTGAAAACAGCGTTAGTCCGGGTTAGTTCCATTCAAATCATGCAAGTTAGAGTCCAAAACAAGGGCAAAAGTGTTTGGAAAAGTAGATACGATGGAGACGTATCAGCGGGACGACTCGCCGGAAAGAAGGGGAGACGCCGGTGGAGTCGGGATGGGGGAGGGAGCACAAGAGAGCTCGGTCGAGGTGGTGGCAGAGAATAATGGCGACGGCCAAGCTCCAGGAGCCGCGGCCTGAATGGCTCCGACGACAAACGAGCAGGGCGGGGAAGCTCGCAGGGGTGTGGGAAGGACAGTGGAGGTGGTGGAACGGTGAGGGGAGGCTCGGGATGGCCGGGATCACGCCGAGGCCGAGGCAACCATAGTGGACGGCGACAAACTCCAGAGAGATGTGGCGATTCCATAGGCTAATGAGGAATGGGGAGAGGCTTGGGAACTAAGGGAGAGCCTAGGGGTCGTTATATAGGCGCGGAGGAACGCACTAGAGCTCACGAACGAGCTCCCTACCAAGCTTTAATGGAGGTCAAAGGATGGACATGGCACGGGCGCGACGACGGAGACCACACGGCAGCGTCTCAGGGCGGGGCAGCGATGCAGGGAGAAGCAGTCGAGCATAGGCGAGCTACTAGACACGGTTTGAGATCGACAAGAGGAGGGAACCGATGGGAACAGCGATGGAAATGCTACAGAGCACGAGTTTGGCTGGTTCACCCCGTGGTCACCGCGTGTGCTGGCGCACATGATGCACTCCGAGTGGCCAAATCATGTCTAGGAGATAGACACTGCTGCCCTTAGTCAAAATGAGTAAACAACTCGATCCAGGGGCAAAGAAGTGATTAGCAGGAGGAGCCAAGAGACATGAACAACAAGGTGTTTGTGCTGCGGGGAGACAAGCATAGGAGGAGGCAGAGGCTGAGCTTTGGCATGGCTTGATCAGATGCCAAGAACACTGTGATGACCCAGTATCAGCCCAAATGGAGGAGTCTAGAAGGGGGTTGCTGTACAAAGTGACCCACTGGTCAGAAATGGAGATTTGGATGATGCACTCACATAGTTGCATCAAATGAGCTAAAAATGGTTATGGCCCAATGATTTGAATATATTAAGATGCCCAAGGAGTTTCATGCCATTTGGATGAACCAAAGTGGCACTTGCTTCACAAAGCTTCTCTCTGGACAGAAACTTGGAAAAATGCCACAAGGCAAATGGCTATATGGATCGAGCCACAACTTTGTGGAGTGAGTTTGTATGGGTACGAGAATGTTCTAGTAAATTGGTAGCTTAAATGAAGCAATATAAAATATAGTTGCTTCACAAACTTAAAATTTGACCAAAAACTAAGATTTGGATCTGTGCTCACATAGAAAGGTTACATGAGCTCCATTTGGGTGCATAGTGACGATTTGATCAAATGAAGGATGTGGCAAAAGTTCATCTCATTTGGCCATGCGTAGAATATACTTCCTTCACAAGGTGTCTTCCTGGGTAGAAACTTTGTAAAATCACAGAAAAATAATTACTAGGCAAATGAGGTTGAACTTTGGGACAGGGCAATGGTATGGATAGGAAAAGGTGTCCAAGAAGTTGGGAGTTAATTGGGCAAAGATAAATAGCACTTTCTTCACAAAGGGACATTTAGGGCAGAATAGGCAAAGAATTATTGGAGGATTTTTTTAACATGGCAATGAAAAGTTTTGCCATATTTGAGCAAGATAGGACCCAAACAATTTATGAGAATTATTTGGGGATTTTTGGAGTGACAGAAATATAGGTTGGTTCACAACGTAGGGCAAATAAGATAATCCATTTATCAGAAAAGGAATATTCCCAATAAAAAGAATATTGGGATTTGGGCTAGGATGGAAATGAAATGAGCTAGGGATGGTTTTTGGGATGACAAGCCACTATAAAACCTAGGAAGACATGATCTTCCCAAGTTTCAGAACCACACAGCCACAGAAAAGAAAATTAAATCCAGAAATCCAAGAAAATCCTCAGAAAAAGAAAAAAGGCCAAATCCAGGCTGTTACAAAGACTGCCACCCTCGGGTCAGGAAGACTTAGCCTGAGGGGGTGACCTCAACCTCCGCTCACGAAGACCGGTTGTAGTAGCCGTCAAGCTGCAGCCACAGCCCTACGGGTCCACCCGCCAGCAGCCCCTCCGTGAAAGAGTGCGGGAGCCTGATCCAGGTGCCCGGGGCCTCTCCATCCACACCACAAACTCTTGGTCCATGCCGTTCGAGTGAGACCATGGGCGAGTTGGCCGGGAGGCCACTGTGTACCTTCCCCCTCGGCCTCGGCTGCCACAACTTCCGCGGCCACTTTAGCAGGAGGGGTTCTTCCCATGGCTGCCGGAGCCGATGTAGACCCCCAACGAAGCGCGTTCACGACCCTAGAGAACTGCTGCAGGTGTCGCCGTGGACATGCGAGGGTGTCTGCGCCCCCTCTTCGGCAGCGCCTCTGGCTCCTCTCTAGGTGCCTTACCTTTTTGGGCATGGAGAACCTTCTCACCGGCCCCATGGCTGCTACGTCGAATGAAGAAGCAAGAAGACGAAGATCAGTTGGGGGCTCCGCTCCCCTCCCCTCTTATAGACGATTGGAGAAAGCCAACCGGCATCCCTTCGCATTCGAGGCAATGATGGCCCCATGGTGCACGCGAGACTTTTGTCTATTTGGTAGTTGCCGAGGCAACATGGGGAAGTGGAGGTCCCATCGCGCGCCATGCGTCAAGCCTAGTCTGTAGGCAATTGGGGCCCGTGTCACTTCGCCCTTCATGCCTTGCCTTCGCTTCGAAGCCAGGTTGAGTGCACCTTAGGCTCGGGGGATACTGTCGGCGTTCTCGGATCGAAGGTACCCAAACCTGCCTGCCTATCGCCCAGCGCGTGGCTCCGTCGACGGCCCGATATGGCCCAGCTACAAGACCTATAGGGCAAGACCCTCGCGAGCCCCCCCCCCCACCTCGCGAGGTGAACGACACCAAGACCTCCCGAGGAGCAGCTTCCTGAGCCTGCCCCCCGAGGAGCGGAGATCTCTATGCAAGCCTCATGCCTCCCGAGGCACATGATGATGTGAGCCGTGACGACCATGGCTAGGCGGGGATAGTTTCCTCTTTCAATATAAGGAGGCAAGGACGTATGCAAGTTCCCAAGGTATCCCCCAAAGGTTTCTATTCCGGTGCAACAAGACCAAGACCACGAGCTCAGTAGGACGGATGTCATCGCTGATCCCACCACTGCATCACTACCAAAAGCTTTGCAGGCGAAGACCACCTTTCATCAGGATAATATGTGCCTTGTCCCCTTCCAAAATGGGTCATTGTGGTTTCCCTTCCCGCCTAAGTTATGAGGGAAGAGGACCAAGGACGTTGGAAATATAGGCTAGTCTCCATCGTAGAGAGGGATCGAACCCTTCGACCATTGAGCTCTCCGGAGGCAGCTCATCCACTTGTACTAGTTCATCCTCATCCTCCTCGTGAGGCAATCCACCAGAAAGCAGGAGTAGGATTTTACACCGCAAGGTGGCCTAAACCTAGGTAAACTGCCATCTCCACTTTTTCCCCCGCTCGCACAAACTCAACGAGGCCGAGCCATGAGGCGATGAGCTTGGGGCTACAACTAGGTTAGATCTTCGCACACGCCCCAGAGTTTGAACCTTGTTTGGGTCCGCAGAGCCCCGATTCCAACACTCATGGACTGTTCGAAGGCAACACTATTCTCGCAAGCAACTGGATGACAAGGGCACCAAGAAGGATTATGACTACCGGGACTTACTTGCTGTTCCTCGCATCCAAAGGCAAACTCCAGTAACTCCCATAGCGTTCTACTTCAACTGACCTGCTATTTGTTAGACACGATGATGAAATTGCAGACACAGTCGGTACTCTCATTTAGAAGCTAGATGTTCATCGCACCAGTTCCTCAAGAGCCCATGCTGCTGATGACCCACAAGTGTAGGGGATCTATCGTAGTCCTTTCGATAAGTAAGAGTGTCGAACCCAACGAGGAGCAGAAGGAAATGACAAGCGGTTTTTAGTAAGGTATTCTCTGCAAGCACTGAAATTGCAGGTAATAGATAGTTTTGTGATAAGATAATTTGTAACGGGTAACAAGCAAAGAAAGTATATAAAGTGCAGCAAGGTGGCCCAATCCTTTTTGTAGCAAAGGACAAGCCTGGACAATTTCTTATAATGAGAAAAGCGCTCCTGAGGACACATGGGAATTATCGTCAAGCTAGTTTTCATCATGCTCATATGATTCGCGTTCAGTACTTTCTAATTTGATATGTGGGTGGACTAGTGCTTGGGTACTTCCCTTTCTTGGACAAGCATCCCACTTATGATTAACCCCTATAGCAAGCATCCACAACTACAAAAGAAGTATTAAGGTAAACCTAACCATATCATGAAACATATGGATCCAAATCAGCCCCTTACGAAGCAACGCATAAACTAGGGTTTAAGCTTCTGTCACTCTAGCAACCCATCATCTACTTATTACTTCCCAATGCCTTCCTCTAGGCCCAAATCATGCTGAAGTGTCATGTAGTCGACGTTCACATAACACCACTAGAGGAGAGACAACATACAACTCATCAAAATATCGAACGAATACCAAATTCACATGACTACTAATAGCAAGACTTCACCCATGTCCTCAGGAACAAACATAACTACTCACAAATCATATTCATGTTCATGATCAGAGGAGTATTAATATGCATTAAGGATATAAACATATGATCTTCCACCAAGTAAACCAATTAGCATCAACTACAAGGAGTAATCAACACTACTAGCAACCCACAGGTACCAATTTGTGGTTTTGATACAAGATTGGATACAAGAGATGAACTAGGGTTTTGAGAGGAGATGGTGCTGGTGAAGATGTTGATGGAGATTGACCCCTCCCGATGAGAGGATCGTTGGTGATGACGATGGTGATGATTTCCCCCTCCCAGAGGGAAGTTTCCCCGGCAGAACAGCTCCGCTAGAGCCCTAGATTGGTTCTGCCAAGGTTCCGCCTCGTGGCGGCGGAGTTTCGTCCCGTAAGCTTGCTTATGATTTTTTCCACGGTAAAAGCCTTCATATAGCAGAAGATGGGCACCGGAGGGCCACCAAGGGGCCCAGGAGACAGGGGGCGCGCCTAGTAGGGGTGGGCGTGCCCCCACCCTCCTGGCCAGGGTGTGGGCCCCCTCTGGTGTTTTCTTTGCTCAATAATTCTTATTAATTCCAAAAATAACTTTCGTGGAGTTTCAGGATTTTTGGAGCTGTGCAGAATAGGTTTCCAATATTTGCTCCTTTTCGGCCGAATTCCAGTGCCGAATTCCCCTCTTCATGGTAAACCTTGTAAAATAAGAGAGAATAGCCATAAGAATTGAGACATAATGTGTAATAATAGCCCATAATGCAATAAATATTGATATAAAAGCATGATGCAAAATGGACATATCAACTCCCCCATGCTTAGACCTCGCTTGTCCTCAAGCAGAAGCCGAAATCGAAAAAATTTCCACATGTTTAGAGATAGAGGTGTCGATAAAATAAAATACGGACATGAGGGTCATTCTTATAACATCAACTTATATAGATTTTTGTCATATGATTTCTTATGCTCAAGTAACAATCAATTCACAATGTCGAGTATGGTTCAGAAACTTCATTGGGAACTAACAAACTATAATCTCAGTCACTGAAGCAATTGCAATTTATCATAACATCAGAAAGAGTCAAGAATAGAGCTTTTCAGCAAGTCCACATACTCAACTATCATATAGTCTTCTACAATTGCTAATAGTCGCGCAATACTTGTGGTTATGGAGTTTCAACCGGATACTAAGAAAGATAGGGGCTTATTGTGTTGCCTCCCAACGTATTCACCTTTGGGTGATGTCAACAATAATAATTCATGCTAACTTACATCCAATTGGATATATATATATATATCAGGATCTTTCAAACACGAGGAGCTTGCCAAAGGATAAAATGAAAAAGGGAAAGGTGAAGATCACCTTGACTCAAGCATAAAGTAAAAACACAAAGTAAAAGATAGGCCCTTCGCAGAGGGAAGCAAAGGTTGTCATGTGCTTTTAGGGTTGGCCGCACAAAATCTTAATGCAAAAGAACGTCACTCAATTATTGCCACTTGTGATATGAACCTTTATTATGCAGTATGTCGCTTTTATTACTTCCATATCACACGATTGTATAAAGCTTATTTTCTCTGCACTAATAAGTCATACATATTTAGAGAGGATTTTTTATTGCTGCAACATGACAACTTACTTGAAGGATCTTACTCAATCCATAGGTAGGTATGGTGGACTCTCATGGCAAAACTGGGTTTAAGGATATTTGGAAGCACAAGTAGCATCTCTACTTGGTGCAAGGAATTTTGGCTAGCATGAGGGGGAAAGGCAAGGTCAACATGTTGGGAAGATCAATGATAATATACTTTAAGTGAGATGTGAGAAAACATAAACGATTACGTTGTCTTCCTTGTCCAACATCAACTCTTTTAGCATGTCATACTTAATGAGTGCTCACAATCATAAAAGATGTCCAAGATAGTATATTTATATGTGAAAACCTCTCCTTCCTTATTACTTCCTATTAATTGCAATGATGACCAAAACTACGTTTGTCAACTCTCAACAACTTTTATGCCTCATACTTTCTATATGTGAAGTCATTACTATCCACAAGATCAATATGAACTCTTTATTCTTTTTATTCTTTGTACTTTCTCAAGATCATAGCAAGATAGCAAAGCCCTTGACTCCACACTAATGTTTATTATAGATAGCTCACGGACTCGATTACAAAAAGAGATCACAAAGCAAAACCCAAAAACTACTTGATACCAAAACATCAATCTACTAGATCAAGATATTACTAAAAGGATCGAACTAAGTAAAACGATAAAGATAGGAGTGTGATGGTGATACGATACCGGGGTACCTCCCCCAAGCTTGGCAGTTGCCAAGGGGAGTGCCCATTCCCATGTGATTATGTCTCCTTCTTCATAGTTGGTGTTGTGATCTTCTTGGCGATGATGCCCCTCAGGATACGATTCTCCTCCTCGAGCTTATTGACTTGTTGTTTGAGGTCCATAATTTCTTTGCGGAGCTTGCCAGTGACGGCTAAAGCTCCTTTTACCCAAGGATGCTGCATAGCTTCTGGAGAACAAGTGACGCTCTTTTTCATATTTTCATAAGAAAGAAATTTAACATTGGAAGGGATGACCGAATTTGGAATAGCCGAGCTCTGTAGTTCCCCCATCATGAATCCTGCTTGGGGGCGAGAGGTAACTTCTTGATCCTCCTCCATAGCATCTATCCTTTTCAAGTCGGCCTCCATCTCATCCTCCGTTGATGGTCCAAAGTGATAAGCATCGCTGTTTGCTTCTGGACCTGGCGTCGAGTGTGACACCCAACTCTCCCCTACTGACTCTTGAGAAGACATCTTGCTCTAAATCTGCGACAGAAACAACTCGAAACAAAAACAGAGGAGTTTTGCGTGATACGATGGTCAAAACCTTCGGGAGATTATATAATGAATTTTTAGCAACCAAAATACGTAACGTGCAAGAAAACGGAGTCCGGGAGGCACACGAGGTGGCCACGAGACAGGGGGCGCGCCCTCCACCCTCGTGGAGGCCTCGTGTCCTTCTCGGATTACTTCTTTCTTTCCAAAATTCTTAAATATTCCAAAATGGAGAAAAATTGCCATTAGAACTGTTTTGGAGTAGTTTTACTTACCGTACCACATACCTATTCCTTTTCAGAGTCTGAAACATTCTGGAAAGTGTCCCTTATGTATTCCTCCGGGGTTACGGTTTCAATAATATTAGTTTCAACATTGATCGGATTACCTAAGATATAATGTTTGATTCTTTGACCGTTCACCACACTCGGACTTGTGCCTTCGAAGTTGTTGATATTTATGGCACCGGAATTATAGACCTCCTCGATAACGTAAGGACGTTCCCATTTAGAGAGAAGTTTTCCTGCAAAAAATCTTAAACGAGAGTTGAATAGTAACACATAATCACCTACATTAAACTCACGCTTTTGTATTATTTTGTCATGCCATCTTTTAACTTTTTCTTTGAACAGCTTGGCATTCCCATAGGCTTGGGTTCTCCATTCATCAAGTGAGCTAATGTCAAACAACATCTTCTCACCGGCAAGTTTGAAGTCATAGTTGAGCTCTTTAAAAGCCCAATATGCTTTATGTTCAAGTTCAAGAGGTAAGTGACATGCTTTTCCATAAACCATCTTATACGGAGACATACCCATAGGATTTTTATATGCAGTTCTATAGGCCCATAATGCATCATCAAGTTTCTTGGACCAATTCTTTCTAGATCTATTCACAGTCTTTTGCAAAATTAATTTGAGCTCTCTATTGCTCAACTCTACTTGACCACTAGACTGCGGGTGATAAGGAGATGCTATTCTATGATTAACATCATACTTAGCAAGCATCTTACGGAAAGCACCATGAATAAAATGTGAACCACCATCAGTCATAAGATATCTAGGGACTCCAAACCTCGGAAAAATAACTTCTTTAAGCATCTTAATAGAGGTGTTATGATTAGCACTACTAGTTGGAATAGCTTCTACCCACTTAGTAACGTAATCAACATCAACTAAAATATGTGTGTAACCATTAGAGGCAGGAAAATGTCCCATATAATCAAAGCCCCAAACATCAAATGGTTCAATAACAAGAGAATAGTTCATAGGCATTTCTTGACGTCTACTAATATTACCAATTCTTTGACATTCATCACAAGACAAGACAAACTTACGAGCATCTTTGAAGAGAGTAGGCCAATAAAAACCGGATTGCAATACCTTATGTGCAGTTCTATCTCCAGCATGGTGTCCTCCATATGGTTCGGAGTGACACTTGCGTAGGATTTGTTCCTGTTCATGCTCAGGTACACAACGTCTAATAACACCATCTACTCCTTCTTTATAAAGGTGTGGGTCATCCCAGAAGTAATGTATTAAATCATAAAAGAACTGTTTCTTTTGTTGGTATGTGAAACTAGGTGGTATAAATTTAGCAACAATGTAATTAGCATAATCAGCATACCATGGGGCAGTATGAGAAGAATTAATGACCGCTAATTGTTCATCAGGAAAGCTATCATCAATAGGTAGTGGGTCATCAAGTACATTCTCTAACCTAGACAAGTTGTCTGCAACGGGGTTCTCAGCTCCCTTTCTATCAATAATATGCGAATCAAATTTTTGGAGAAGGAGAACCCATCTAATAAGTCTAGGCTTAGCATCTTTCTTTTCCATAAGATATTTAATAGCAGCATGATCAGTGTGAATAGTAACTTTAGAATCAACAATATAAGGTCTGAACTTATCACATGCAAACACAACTACTAAGAACTCTTTTTTAGTAGTAGCATAATTTCTCTGGGCAGTATCAAGAGTTTTACTAGCATACTGGATAACATTCAATTTCTTATCAACTCTTTGCCCTAGAACAACACCTACAGCATAATCACTAGCATCACACATAATTTCAAAGGGTAAATTCCAATTAGGTGGCTAAAAAATAGGTGCAGTGATCAAAGCTTTCTTAAGTATTTCAAATGCTTCTACACAATCATCATCAAAGATAAAAGGAATATCTTTTTGCAATAAATTAGTCAGAGGCCTAGAGATTTTAGAAAAGTCCTTAATGAACCTCCTATAAAAACCGGCATGACCAACGAAACTTCTTATACCTTTTATGTCCTTGGGACATGGCATCTTTTCAATAGCATCAACTTTAGCTTTATCAACTTCAATACCTGTTAGGACCCCGACTCAATGCCACATCGATCTAGCATGTAACACCTCATATCACTTTGCGGCCTCACGCACGGTATCCCCACGGGTGTCGCCTTACCTTTGCCCGGGACCGTTTGCGCCTTTTGGCACACGTATATGATAGTGTCGCTAGCATCCATATGATAAGGAGCCCGGGCTGACATGGCTAGTCGTAAACCCAAAGTGGCACAAACTTACGAGGACGAGCATCCATGACCCGGCATCGAGCGTGTCGGTCATCACCGAGTGAATCGGTGCTGTAGCACTGGGCTAACAGACTCCGGTGAACCGGGCAGTAGCGGGCTAACGGGACTCGGTATTCATCGCGTGACATTTCCTGAAGGGACGGAACACGAGAGCGAAGAAGGACACATGCCGGCCAACCTAAGTGTTCGGAGCAGTAGCACGCTACCATGGCTCAGTGGAAGCACTAGGAGACATTTCCCGGTAAGAGAGGCTACTAAGGATAAACAACTAGATAGTCAGATCCCACACATAGCAATACACATTACACGTACGCATAACATGCAAGTATGTGCTGTACAACATGGCATCACATCATAACTCAACAACTCATATAGATAAGGCTCAAAGAGCCATCATAGCATTTATTGCAAACAGGGGTCACAAGACCCATCATATAGAGCATACAAGCAACAAGCGGAAGCATTACATGTCTGGGTACAGACATCTACAAATGAAAAAGGATGAACAGCCTGACTATCTACAACATCCGATCAAGATCGTAGCTGAGGTACAAGCTACTTGTCGAAGTCCACGAGAACACTAGTAAGACCGAAGTCTCCGCTGCAAAAACATAAATAAAGCAACATGAGTACAAAGGTACTCAGCAAGACTTACATCAGATCCTATCATACATGCATTTGTATCAAGAGGGTAATGTGGAGTTTAGTTGCGACAAGCCAGCTTTGACTCTGTGGCTATCTGTTCTCGACTACGAAACTTCTTTGAGGTGATATGGCGCACACGAGTCCACTAATCACCACACAATACACTACTATGGATTCATCCCTGTCTCCCTCTGAGAAGGCCATCCATAGCACTCACACTTGTCCTGAGCATTTTATAGTATCCAGTTCAAGTTGTCTATGTACCATGTAAGCATCCAAGAAGTCCATAACCATGGACCCGGCTATTGAATAGATCATGGTAACCTGCGGGGTGTACTTCTTCACACGCTCTCGCCACTTACCACCATGTACCGTCGTGTATCTCGGCTACCTTCAGCGGAAGCTTTGGCGAGGGAGTCGGCCACGACCTGACTAACCACACAAGACTCTAGTCCAGGTTTATCGCCTATTCGGGTTCCATCCGCAAGGAGATCCGGCCGGGGTGTCGCTCACGGCCCCAAACGATGTGAGCAGGGTTCCCAAGCCCACCATTCGGGTGCCACTTGGTACACCGTGCCACTGTGCCTAGTCTGTCCCAAGTCCACCTGGCCGGGTGCCACGTGGTAGACTACTAACACTACCTACAAACACCAAAAACTAGTTGCGACTCCTGGACAGAGACCAAGTTGGTTAATAAGTCGAGAGGGGCCGAGTTACCGGAACCCAATGTGTGGTAGTATCGAGTCATTGGACAACATACATAGAACTCGAGGCTTAAGGGCGGTTCGGTGAGACAACCCACCATGTACTCCTACATGGCCTCTCACCGCTACCTTTACCAAATCGTGTTCACACACTTAACTCTCGACATCGTAACATATCGTAGCACTCCAATTCATTCCCAATGAATCAGACCTGACACAACTCTAAGCAATAGCAGGCATGGCATGGTAGGAACACAACATGGCTCAATCAACTCCTACACATGCTAGTGGGTTTCAACTATTTACTGTGGCAATGACAGGTCATGCAGAGGAATGGGTTCAACTACCGCAGCACAAAGTAGCAGATGAATCGTTGTTGTCCTAATGCAATAACTGAGAGCAGGAGCGAGAGAGTAGGATTGTATCGGAATGAACAAGGGGGTTTGCTTGCCTGGTAGATCAATAGAGGGGGCACTGCTTCACAGACAGGTACTCTGGAAACGGACTCCGGAGCAGGACCTATCGAAAAGGAATGGTGCCAACAATCAATAAACAATCAAATGCTACAATATGATGCATGAACATGGCATGAATATGTTATGTTGTTTGAGCTAATGCAACTAGTATTCAAATTGAATGAAGTCCATTTGAATCAAGGGTTCAAATGCAATTCCAAATTAAGCTCTTATAAATGCCATTTACATGTTTTCACTTATACAGTAGGTATAAGTTGGTTTTTCATGCATGAAACTAGTACAGATGGATAGATTGCATTTTTCTGATAATTTTTCATAACTTATTTCAATCTGAGTTACGGTTGAATTTCTATGATTTTTTGAAGTTTTGCTAATTTTCTGGAATTTCCTGATTTAAAAGAATTAAACTAATTCCAGAAAATAAATAATTACGTCAGCCTGACGTCAACGTGACCTCAGCGAGTCAACGTGGCTGACCAGTCAAACCTGACGTGTGGGGTCCACACGTCAGTGTCATGCCTAATTAACAGAGTTAATTAATTGTCAAACTAATCATAAACTGAAAATTAGCAGAGCCGGGCCCCACATGTCAGTGTCACGGGGGTTAGTTAGCGGGGTTGACCCGGTCAATCCAGTCGGCGTTTAGCCGCCGGCGAGGCCAAACACGGCGGAGGGGCACGGGAATCGCCCTCCGGCGACCATTTAGGCGGCGGAGACCACAGACGAGGAGCTGGAGCTCGTCCGCGTCGATTGGAACAAGCGGGAGGCTGCGAAGTGCGGAGCTCGCGGAACGAGCTCGGCGGTGGCCGGAGTTTGGCCAAATGCGCGCACAGAGCTGCGGTGCACGGCAGGGGCTGCGAGCAGCGGCGTTGGCTTGCTGGGAGGCCGCTGAGCACGTTGGCGGGCTCGGGCGTGAGCTACGGCAACTAGCGCGACGGCGGCGACATGGACGGCGGCGAGGCGTTACGGCCGTGGTGGGGAACGGGAGCTACGGTGCGAGAATGGAGAAACGAAGAGAGGGGGACGGGGCAGGAGCTCACTGCGGTTCCGGTGGCGTCTTCAGCGAGCTCGGGGAAGGCCGTATGGTGATGTGCGGGCGGTGGTGATCCACGGCGGCCGGCGGTGAAGAAGACGACGGTGGCGACGAAGCGTGCCCTCCGGCGTCGCGTGGCTTGACGGAGAGGGCTAGGGCGACGGGGCGGAGCTTCTGGACTCAGGCGGAGGCCGAGGAGGTGGCTCTGGCTACGGTAACGGCGAACGGCGGCGAGGACAGTGTTCGGGCGGTCGCGCGGGAGAGAACCAGGGGAGGAGGGAGAGCGAGGGAGAGGGAGAGCGGTCGGGGCGGCGCGTGGCGTCGTCCAGGGCGTCCAGACGACGAGGGGGAGAAGCAGGAGGTGGCGGGGAACGTGGCCCGGCAGACGTGGTGGCCGTCTTGGCTGCGCGTGCCTGCCCTCTGGCGCGAGGAAGGGATGGCCTGCACGGCCACTGGCTGGGCCGGCTCTGGGCTGCTTGGGCCAGACCAGGCCGCCTGAGGAGGTAAGTCTTGGTAAGTCCGTAGGCTTTTCCTCTTCTTTTCTATTTTTCGACATTTGTTTTGATTTAATAATAATACTAAATCAATTTATTTCCTTATGCCCATTTTTGTAGGAACTAATGGCATTATTCCAGAGCTCCTCAACAAATGGCATAATTTTTGCACATATAATATATATATAACATATATATATATCCAATGCAAATAGTTATGCATTAATTCCAAATGCCCAAAATAAATACTTATGAGCTCCCAAAAATAATGGTTTGATTTTTATCTCTGTCCAGTATTTTCAGAGGACAACATGAGCATTTTCTTGGACCTTTTTGGAGCAATTTTTATTTTGGTCATTTCCAGAAATGATTCTGAGGGTTTCACAAATCCCCAATTCAAATTTAAATGGAATTTAAACATGATGCACACATGACTAGCTAGCCTCAAGCATACCAGAACTAGGGATGTGACAACTCGCCCCCACTTGAAAGAATCTCGTCCCGAGATTCAGGGGTCGACGGAAAGAAGGTGGGGTACTCCAGTCAAAGACGATCTTCTCGTTCCCAAGTAGCTTCTCTCTCGGAATGATGAGACCATTGAACCTTGAGAAACTTGATGTTATGACGTCGAGGGACACGCTCTGCTTGATCAAGAATGCGAACCGGGTACTCTCGGTATGTGAGGTTATCTTGGAGATCAAGCGTTTCGTGGTCCACTCCGCAGATAGGATCCGAGAAGCAACGCCTGAGTTGAGAGACGTGGAAGAAGTCATGGACTTGAGAAAGATGTGGAGGTAGTTCCAACTGGTAGGCAACCTCTCCTCGTTTAGCTAGAATGCAAAAGGGACCAATGTAGCGAGGAGCCAACTTGCCTTTGATACCGAAACGATGGGTACCCTTCAGAGGAGTAACCCGAAGGTAAGCTTTGTCGCCAACTTCATAAGTCATATCCTTATGATGACGATCATACTGGCTCTTTTGACGAGATTGGTCTGTTTTCAAATTCTCACGAATGATGCGAACTTGCTCTTCTGCCTCCTGGATCATGTCCGGTCCAAAGAATTGTCTTTCGCCGGTTTCTGACCAGTTCAAAGGTGTTCGACATCTTTGTCCATAGAGAATCTCAAAAGGAGCTTTCTTGAGACTGGATTGATAGCTATTGTTATAAGCAAACTCGGCAAAAGGAAGACATTTCTCCCAATCCATATCGAATGAGATAACGCAAGCTCTAAGCATGTCTTCGAGAATTTGGTTGACCCGTTCCACCTGACCACTTGATTGAGGGTGGAAAGCGGTACTGAAGGAAAGATGGGTTCCCATGGCAGTTTGGAAACTCTCCCAGAAATGAGAAGTGAAAAGACTACCACGGTCTGAATTGATCTCTAGTGGAACACCATGAAGTGATACTATTCGAGAAATATATAAGTCAGCGAGCTGACTAGCAGTGATACTCTCTCGAACAGGTAGGAAGTGAGCCACTTTGGAAAGACGATCAACGACTACGAAGATAGCATTATTCCCTCTTTTGGTCCTGGGAAAACCGGTAATGAAGTCCATACCAACTTTATCCCATTTCCATTCAGGAATAGCTAAAGGCTGAAGGGTGCCAGCAGGCCTTTGATGCTCTGCCTTAACATGATGAAAAACATCACATTTAGCAATGAACTTAGCGATTTCTCTCTTCATCCTAGTCCACCAGAACCTCTGGCGTAGGTCCTGATACATCTTAGTACTACTGGGATGAATCGTGAGAGGAGATTCATGCGCCTCCTTAAGAATCAATTACTGCATCTGCTGACTCTTGGGAACCACCAAGCGGTTTCCAAAGTAAACAACACCTCATTCATCCATAGAGAAACAACCAGCTACTCCCTTGGAGATATTTTTCTTGATTCAAGAGATTCCCGTATCATGCTTCTGGACTTCTATGATACGATCCACAATAGTAGGTTTCGCCACCAAGGTAGAAAGGAATCCGTGAGGAGCAATGTGAAGGTTAAGCTTACAGAATTCCTCATGGAGAAGTGGTTGACTCTGCTGCAACATGAGATTGTTGCAATAGGATTTACGACTTAGCGCATCAGCCATGACATTAGCTTTGCCTGGGGTGTAGGTAATCACTAGATCATAATCTGAGATCAACTCCAACCAACGTCTTTGCCTAAGGTTCAGATCTGGTTCTGTGAAGATATACTTGAGACTCTGGTGATCGGTGTAGATCTCGCAACGTTTACCAAGAAGGTAATGTCGCCAGGTCTTGAGTGCATAGACTACGGCTACAAGCTCTAGATCATGTGTAGGATAATTCTCCTCATGTGGGTGCAACTGTCGAGATGCATAGGCAATCACATGACGATCTTGCATAAGAATGCAACCTAGTCCCTGTCGTGAGGCATCGCAGTAGATAACAAAGTCTTTAGTGAAATCCGGTGGCACAAGTATGGGAGCAAAAGTCAGGCGTCTTTTCAGTTCCTGAAAACTGTACTCACACTGTGGGGACCATTCAAACTTTTTATCTTTCTTGAGAAGTTCCGTGAGGGGTTTGGCCACTTTAGAGAAGTTTTCAACAAAGCGGCGATAATAGCTGGCTAGACCAAGGAAACTCCTAACTTGTTTGACTGATTCAGGTGGAGTCCAATCGAGAACGGCCTTAACTCTCTCGGGATTGACAGCAATGCCCTTACCAGAGATTACGTGGCCTAGGTAGGTCACTTCTGGCAACCAAAATTCACACTTGGAGAACTTGGCATAAAGGCGATGCTCTCTGAGTTTTTCTAGTACAAGTCTAAGATGTTCGGCATGCTCTTCCTCGTTCTTCGAGTAAATAAGAATATCATCGAGGTAAACCACGACGAACTTATCTAGGTACTCCATGAAGATCGAGTTCATCAAGTGGGAGAAGGTAGCTGGAGCATTGGTTAGACCGAAGGACATGACGGTGTACTCGTACTGACCATAACGAGTGACAAAAGCCGTTTTGGGAATGTCCCCATTTCTGATTTTGATTTGGTGGTAGCCTAACCTCAAATCCATCTTGGAGAAGACTGAGGATCCAGCGAGCTGATCATACAGGTCGTTGATCCTGGGGAGCGGATATTTGTTCTTTATCGTGACCTAATTAACGGGACGATAATCTACAACCATCCGGTCCGTACCATCCTTCTTCTTGACGAAGAGGACGGGGCAAGCCCAAGGAGAAGAACTAGGACGGATGAAGCCCTTTTGCAAAGACTCATCAAGTTGTTTCTTAAGCTCGGCTAGTTCTAAGGGTGCCATTTTGTAAGGTCTCCTAGAGATTGGAGCAGTTCCTGGGATAAGACCTATGACGAACTCTACATCTCTGTCAGGTGGAACACCTGACAGTTCCTATGGAAAGACGTCCGGAAAGTCACGGACTACCGGGATATCTTCAAGGTCTGGAAGAGGGCTGGCATTAAGAGAATAGAGCTGATGCCTTGCAACTCTAGTGGAGACAGTGACTATCTTGCCAGATGGGTGTGTAAGCTGAACGGACCTGGTGTAACAATCAATCTTGGCGTAATGAGCTTTCATCCAGTCCATACCCAAGATGATGTTGATATCTGTAGACTTGAGGGCTATAAGTGATGCGAGGAATACAAGTCTGTCAACAAGGATTTCGTTACCATGGCTTACACTAGAAGTTTGCCATTTGGATCCAGGAGTTTGAATGACCAGCGGAGAGGGCATATCACAAAATGACATGTTGTGCAAGTTAGCATAGCTTTCAGAAATGAAGGAGTGAGACGCTCCAGTATCGAACAAAACTGATGCTGGATGACAGTTGACAAGGAGTGTAGCAAGAACGACATCCGGATCATCATGAGCGTTTTTGGCTGAGACGTGATGCACACATCCACGTTCAGTGGGAGCTGACTTGACACTGATCATCTTGCATGGTGGCTTAACACAGCCAACAGACTTCTCGGGCTGGGGTGGAGCATAGCTAGTCTGAGAGCAGTCACGTGCGTAGTGTCCTGGCTTCCCGCATGTGAAGCAAGTCCCTGAAGTTGGACGTGGACTCGCACTGACAAGCGGTCTACCAGTAGGCCTGGGTGGAACATACGACTGAGCTAGGGAAGGAACCACATAGGATGGTCTTGGTGTATAACCGGAAGGAAGAGCAGAGTTTGGAACCCAAATCCAGCGCTTCTGAGAACTAGAACCGAAGGAAGATCCCGAATCACGGGTGTGCTTACGAGACTCCTCGTAAGTGAGCTGAGCTGTCTCTGTATTGATGGCCTTGTTCACAAGAGCTTGAAATGTATCACAATGATGCAGGTGGAGATCACGACGCAACTTGGGGTTGAGACCCTTCCGGAACCTAGCCTGCTTCGTGGCGTCCGTGGACACCTCTTCTGAAGCATAGCGAGCGAGGTTCTCAAACTCTCTACTGAAAGCATCAACAGCCATCTTACCCTGGGTGAAACTACAGAACTCTTCTCTCTTGCGATTGATGAGGGCTTCAGGAATGTGATGCTCGCGAAAAGCCTCAGTGAAAACTCTCCAGGTAGGAATCTGACCAGCTGGAAACATAGCCTCATAGTTCTGCCACCAAAGACTAGCAGGACCTTCCAGGTGGTATGTGGCATAGGTGACCTTGTCATCTTTAGCTACGTTCATAGAACACAGCTTATGAGTGATGCTACGGAGCCAGTCATCTGCATCGAGTGGCTCGATGGAATGATGAAAGGTGGGTGGGTGCAAGCGAATGAAGTCATGAATGGTTGCAGACCCTTTGAACTGATGTGCGGTGTTCTCCTCGATACGTGCCAACAAGCGGTTAGACTCACGCTTGTTCCTCTCCATCTCTAACATGAACTCTGCCAACGAGGGCTGGTCGGGAGGATCCTCATCCCTACCATCTCCGTGGTTCTGGCTACGAGCAACAGAACTTTGCTTAGCTGATGACATCCTGAGAAATGAAACCAAGGACGGAATCAGCATCAACTATAGGCTATAGAATGTAGGACAAGGAAATTAGTATCTCTCGAACTCCTAGGGCAATTCCTGTAGCATAACGGCAGTAAAATGCTCAGAATGAGACATCTTGCTAAAATGGGGTAGTAACATACTCAACATCTTCACTCAAGGTTCTGAGATAGTACTAAACAGACTACACCGGAAGTACTCGAAACTGGGGTATGACTCTGAGCAACCAATCCTATGGGACTACGGAGTAGTAACACGTGATCCTGATAGATGTAAGAGAAAGCCTAGTTCCTTAACCCCGCAGGAAAGATAGGATGACTTTCGGATCGAAGGCCATGAGGTAAAGGAGTAAAAAGAGCCTTACGTTCCTTCCCACAATCAATTCCCTTACATAACTAAAGAATTTCTAGACTCAACTTGACCAGTTTGGCTTGGTAATCCTCTGAGCAACAGGGCTCGATACCAAAGCTGTCGGACCCGACTCAATGCCACATCAATCTAGCATCTAACACCTCATATCACTTTGCGGCCTCACGTCACGGTATCCCCACGGTGTCGCCTTACCTTTGCCGGGACTGTTTAGCCTTTTGGCACACGTATATGATAGTGTCGCTAGCATCCATATGATAAGGAGCCGGGCTGACATGGCTAGTCGTAAACCCAAAGTGGCACAAACTTACGAGGACAGCATCCATGACCCAAAGATCGAACGTGTCGGTCATCGCCGAGTGAATCAGGCTGTAGCACTGGGCTAACAGACTCGTGAACCGGGCTGTAGCGGCTAACAGACTCGGTATTCATCGCGTGACATTTCCCCGAAGGGACAGACACAGGAACGAAGAAGGACACATGCCGACCAGCCTAAGTGTTCCGGAGCAGTAGCACGCTACCATGGCTCAGTGGAAGCACTAGGAGACATTTCTCGGTAAGAGAGGCTACTAAGGATAAACAACTAGATAGTCAGATCCCACACATAGCAATACACATTACACGTACGCATAACATGCAAGTATGTGCTGTACAACATGGCATCACAGCATAACTCAACAACTCATATAGATAAGGCTCAAAGAGCCATCATAGCATTATTGCAAACAGGGTCACAAGACCCATCATACGAGCATACAAGCAACAAGCGGAAGCATTACATGTGCAGGTGCAGACATCTACAAATGAAAAAAGTGAAGAGCTTGACTATCTACAACATCCGATCAAGATCGTAGCTGAGGTACAAGCTACTTGTCGAAGTCCACGAGAACACTAGTAAGACCAAAGTCTCCGCTGCAAAAACATAAATAAAGCAACATGAGTACAAAGGTACTCAGCAAGACTTACATCAGATCCTATCATACATGCATTTGTATCAAGAGGGTAATGTGGAGTTTAGTTGCAGCAAGCCAGCTTTGACTCTGTTGCTATCCTGTTCTACGACTACCAGAACTTCTTTGAGGTGATATGGCGCACACGAGTCCACTAATCACCACACAATACACTACTATGGATTCAGCCCCGTCTCCCTATGAGAAGGCCATCCATAACACTCACACTTGTCCTGAGCATTTTATAGTATCCACTTCAAGTTGTCTATGTACCATGTAAGCATCCAAGAAGTCCATAACCGCGAACCCGGCTATTCGAATAGATCATGGTAACCTTGCAGGGGTGTACTTCTTCACACACGCTCTCGCCAGTTACCACCATGTACACGTCGTGTATCTCGGCTACCTTCAAGCGGAAGCCTGGCGAAGGAGTCGGCCACGACCTGACTAACCACACAAGACTCTAGTCCAGGTTTGTCGCCTATTAGGGTTCCATCCGCAAGGAGATCCGGACGGGGTGTCGCTCACGGCCCCAAACGATGTGAGCAGGGTTCCCAAGCCCACCATCCGGGTGCCACTTGGTACACCGTGCCACTGTGCCTAGTCTGTCCCAAGCCCACCTGGCCGGGTGCCACTTGGTAGACTACTAACACTACCTACAAACACGAGTAAACTAGTTGCGACTCTCGGCGGAGACCAAGTTGGTTAATAAGTCGAGAGGGCCGAGTTACCGGAACCCAATGTGTGGTAGTATCGAGTCATTGGACAACATACATATAACTCAGTGCTTAAGGACGGTTCCAGTGAGACAACCCACCATGTACTCCTACATGGCCTCTCACCGCTACCTTTACCAAATCGTGTTCACACACTTAACTCTCAGCATCAGAACATATCGTAGCACTCCAATTCATTCCCAATGAATCAGACCTGACACAACTCTAAGCAATAGCAGGCATGGCATGGTAGGAACACAGCATGGCTCAATCAACTCCTACACATGCTAGTGGGTTTCAACTATTTACTGTGGCAATGACAGGTCATGCAGAGGAATGGGTTCATCTACCGCAGCACAAAGTAGCAGATGAATTGTTGTTGTCCTAATGCAATAACTGAGAGCAGGAGCGAGAGAGTAGGATTGTATCGGAATGAACAAGGGGGTTTGCTTGCCTGGTAGATCAACAAAGGGGGCACTGCTTCACAGACACGTACTCTGGAAACGGACTCCGGAGCAGGACCTATCGAGAAGGAACGGTGCCAACAATCAATAAACAATCACATGCAACAATATGATGCTTGAACATGTTATGAATATGTTATGTTGTTTGAGCTAATGCAACTAGTATTCAAATTGAATGAAGTCCATTTGAATCAAGGGTTCAAATGCAACTCCAAATTAAGCTCTTATAAATGCCATTTACATGTTTTCACTTATACAGTAGGTATAAGTTGGTTTTTCATGCATGAAACTAGTACAGATGGATAGATTGCATTTTTCTGATAATTTTTCATAACTTATTTCAATCTGAGTTACGGTTGAATTTCTATGATTTTTTGAAGTTTTGCTAATTTTCTGGAATTTCCTGATTTAAAAGAATTAAACTAATTCCAGAAAATAAATAATTGCGTCAGCCTGACGTCAACGTGACGTCAGCGAGTCAACGTGGCTGACCAGTCAAACCTGACGTGTGGGGTCCACACGTCAGTGTCATGGCTAATTAACAGAGTTAATTAATTGTCAAACTAATCATAAACTGAAAATTAGCAGAGCCGGGCCCCACATGTCAGTGTCACAGGGGGGGTTAGTTAGCGGGGTTGACCCGGTCAATCCCGCCGGCGTTAGCCACCGGGCGAGCGAGCGCGCGGAGGCACGGAATCGCCCTCCGGCGACCATTTAGGCGGCGGAGACCACGGACGAGGAGCTGGAGCTCGTCCGCGTCGATTGGAACAAGCGGGAGGCTGCGGGGGTGCCGGAGCTCGCCGGAAACGAGCTCGAGGCGGTGGCCGGAGTTCGGCCAAATGCGCGCACAGAGCTGCGGTGCATGGCAGGGGCTGCGGGCAGCGGCGTTGGCTTCCTGGGAGGCAGCTGAGCACGTTGGCGGGCTCGGGCGTGAGCTACGGCAACTAGCGCGACAGCGGCGACATGGACGGCGGCGAGGTGTTACGGCCGTGGTGGGGAACGGGAGCTACGGCGCGAGAACGGAGAAACGGAGAGAGGGGGACGGGGCAGGAGCTCACTGCGGTTCCGGTGGCGCCTTCAGCGAGCTCGGGGAAGGCCGTATGGTGACGTGCGGGCGGTGGAGATCCACGGCGGCCGGCGGTGAAGAAGACGACGGTGGCGACGAAGCGGGCCCTCTGGCGTCGCGTGGCTTGACGGAAAGGGCTAGGGCGATGGGGCGGAGCTTCTGGACTCGGGCGGAGGGCGAGGAGGTGGCTCTGGCTACGGTAACGGCGAACGGCGGCGACGGCAGTGTTCGGGCGGTCGCGCGGGAGAGAACCAGGGGAGGAGGGAGAGCGAGGGAGAGGGAGAGCGATCGGGGCGGCGCGTGGCGCCGTCCAGGGCGTCCAGACGATGAGGGGGAGAAGCAGAGGTGGCGGGAACGTGGCCCGGCCGGACGCAGCGTGGCAAGCCGGGCTGCCGGCGTGCCCTGCCCTCCTCTGGCGCGAGGAAGGGGATGACTGGCACGGCCAGCTGGCTGGGCCGACCTGCTAGGCCGCTGGGCCAGACCAGGCCGCACAGGGAGGTAAGTGCGGGTAATTCCAGGTAGGTTTTTCCTCTTCTTTTTCTATTTTTCTGACATTTGTTTTGATTTAATAATAATACTAAATCAATTTATTTCCTTATGCCCATTTTTGTAGGAACTAATGGCATTATTCCAGAGCTCCTCAACAAATGGCATAATTTTTGGACATATAATATATATATAACATATATATATCCAATGCAAATAGTTATGCATTAATTCCAAATGCCCAAAATAAATACTTATGAGCTCCCAAAAATAATGGTTTGATTTTTATCTCTGTCCAGTATTTTCAGAGGACAACATGAGCATTTTCTTGGACCTTTTTGGAGCAATTTTTAGTTTGGTCATTTCCAGAAATGATTTTGAGGGTTTCACAAATCCCCAATTCAAATTTAAATGGAATTTAAACATGATGCACACATGACTAGCTAGCCTCAAGCATACCAGAACTAGGGATGTGACAATACCTCTCTCAGAAATCTTATGCCCCAAGACAATGCCTTCATTAACCATAAAGTGGCACTTTTCCCAGTTCAAGATGAGACTAGTGTCTTCGCATCTCTGCAAAACTCGATCAAGGTTCCTCAAGCAATTATCAAAAGAGGATCCATAAACGGACAAGTCATCCATGAATACCTCACAAATCTTTTCACAAAAGTTAGAGAATATAGCCATCATACATCTTTGAAAGGTAGCAGGTGCATTACATAAACCAAAAGGCATACACGTATAAGCAAAAGTATCGAAAAGGGCAAGTCAAAGTAGTTTTTGATTGATCCTCTGCTGAAACAGGTATTTGAGAGAAACCAGAATAACCATCTAGAAAGCAGAAATATGTATGTTTGGATAGTATTTCTAGCATTTGATCAATAAAAGGTAAAGGGTAATGATCTTTCTTAGTAGCTTTGTTTAATTTACGGAAATAAATTACCATCCTATAACCCGTAATAATTCTTTGCGGGATCAATTCATCTTTATCATTAGGAACGACAGTAATACCTCCCTTTTTAGGAACACAATGGACATGACTTACCCATTCACTATCAGCAATGGGATAAATTATACCTGCCTCAAGGAGCTTTAGTATCTCCTTTCTTACCACTTCTTTCATCTTAGGATTTAACTGTCATTGAGGATCTCTAACTGGTTTGGCATCTTTCGCCACTTTAATTTTGTGTTGGCATAGAGTGGGACTAATGCCCTTAAGATCATCCAGAGTATATCCAATAGTAGCAAGATGCTTCTTCAGAGTTTTCAATAATCTTTCCTCTTCTTGCTCTGAAAGGTTAGTACTAATAATAACAGGATATATTTTCTTTTCATCAAGATAAGCATATTTAAGATTACCGGGTAATGGTTTGAGATCAAACACGGGATCACCCTTGGGTGGAGGGGGATCCCCTAGGATTTCAACAGGTAAGTTGTGTTTCAGAATAGGACCCTGTTGTAGGAATACTTTATCTATTTCCCTTCTTTCATTCATAAACATATCATTTTCATGGTCTAGCAAATATTGTTCTAATAGATCAGTAGGAGGCACAGCAATAGAAGCAAGACCAATTATCTCATCCTTACTAGGTGATTCTTTATCACGGGGTTGTATACGAAACTTAGCAAAATTAGACTCATGTGACATATCCCCTAAGCCAATTGTAACAACATCCTTTTTGCAATCAATCCTAGCATTAACAGTATTCAAGAAGGGTTTATGTCGGAGTAATTGGACACGGATACCCCGAAGACGGTGAGACGATATTTCAAGACATTGGGGCTAGCAAAGCCCCTCAGTCTGACTGCCCGACCGCTTCTGATGGCTCTCCGTCCGACTGCTCTGCCCTGTCGGCTGCCGGCTGCTGATTGCAACGACCAGCCGGCTGCCGACTGTGCCAACCAGCCGACTGCCAACTGGAGCCCGAAGCGACATCGACAAGACACCGACGAGACGGATGTACCTGAGCACTATTCACGTGTCATCTCAGCCATCATGTATAGTATCACTTGTCCCCTGGCACTATTCATGAAGTGACCCAGGGGACAAGGATGACACCCACCATGCCTAGCCCATGCCACTACCTAGCTTACATCCTAAGCTACCTCACACTATAAAAGGAGACACACATCCATCCATCCAGGGGATGGACTCTCACGCATACACCCACAAGCATGCTAGCTAGCAAGAGAGCTAGCTAGCCATCCATCCATCCATCCACACAACACACACACGCCTGAGCACCCACATGCTCACGGCCATGAGCATGGCCGGCCACTAGCATGCCACATACGAGGCCAGATGCCAGATGCCTATGGCACTGACCTCAGATACAGCTCCAGGAGCACTCTGTACCAGATATACCAGATACACTCAGACATGCAGCAGTAGGAGTATTATCTCTCCGGAGAGCTCCGAAGCTGGGTAAACCACCGCGTGGTACTCGCATACCCGCTCCCGGGCCTATCAGCAGCAGTCTTACCCTCACACTAAGCCCTTATGGCATCTGTCGACTCGCAAGCCCCCCGTGAGAATACCACGACAGTTGGCGCCCATCGTGGGGCGAGGTGCACCGTCTCCCGGACATCTGCTCTGGACGGGAACCCTGTTCCTTCCTGGCGAGCGAAGCCAGCCCAGCATGCCCGACGGCGTCAGCCTCGATGCGTTGCACGGCACGGAGATCGCCAGCGCGGCGAGCTGCCTCGCTGACCTTGTCGGCGAGATCGACCTCTCCGACGAGCCGGCCTCCGACGCGGGCACTAGTTGCCCTGAGAGCCGCCTTGTCTGCCTCCTTGACCAGCTCCATGTTACCAGCGAGCCTGCTGTGGACCTGGAGTCCGTCGGCTCGACCGACCCGATGATCGTTGACTCCGACACGGCGTCGCTCGACGCGTTCCCCACCAACGTGGTGGTCTACGATGAGCCGCCTCCTCGCGAGCACAGTGGCGGGAGCACCGTCACGGAGGTACTCGTCATCAACAGCTAGGAGCACTCGGATGGGCGTGCTCAAGATCCCCTCGAGGCCACCCTGCGTGACCTCACGGCGCCCATTCCTGAGGGCGCGGATGCTGAGGTGCTGGAGGCACGCCGCCTCCAGCTTATCGAGAGTGCTGGCCGCCTGGCCAGCATGCGCCGGCTTTCGGACGCTTACCGGCGCGAGATGGACCGGGCTGTAGGTGGCACGCCGGCTCCTGGGGGCCTAGCCCCGTCTGCACGGTTCGGCAGCGTGGCGCGACCATCGCCAGCATGTTCGGGGCATAGCGCCCCATCTACGCCACGCCTGCGGAGAACATCCGGGCCGCCTAGGCGGTAACGGATGAGCTAGACAAACACGACGGCGACGAGCGCCACCACATGACGGAGCGAGTCCAGCAGCTCCTAGATGCGGCTGCCGCGCAGCACGAGGCCGCCTGCCATGCTGAAGTCCCAGCTGGACGAAACAACGAGCAGCCCCCACGCCGAGATCATGGGGCGACCTCCCGGACGCCGATCGATGGCGCCCATGGAGGAAAGGGCAACGAGCCGGCTGCTAGCTGAAGTTGGATGCGCCTCTCCATCGAGCGGGACGAGGACGGCCGCCCTCGTGCAGTAGAGCAGCGAGGCGACCTGACGCCTCCCCCGCCTAGTGGAGTGAGGTACCCCACTCCGCCTCCTGTCACGCATCCGACACTCGGCGACTGCCTTGGCCGTCGAGAGGGAGTCAGAGAGAATGATGCTCGCCATCGGATCGATGGTCTCAACCGATCCCTAGCGCTTGAAGAAGAAGATGCACTGGTCCCGCCCTGTTTCGACCCCCGAATCTAAGATGAGCCCTTCCCCAAGGGGTTCACCCTCCCGCGAGACACGCGCAAGTACACCGGCTCCATGAAGCCGGAGGACTAGCTGGTCGACTACTCCACGGCCGTCAGTATAGCAAACGGCAACAAGCGCGTTGCCGTGAAATACGTCCCGCTCATGCTTCAAGGCACTGCCCGGACGTGGCTCAACAGCCTGAAGCCCCGCAGCATCAACAGCTGGGTTGATTTCACTGAGGTCTTCATCCGCAACTTCACAGCACCTACAAGCGGGCTCCCAAGCCCCGACAGCTCTCCTTGTGCGTCCAAGGGCCCACGGAGTCAACTCACGACTACCTCACGCGCTGGACCGAGCTGCACAATTCCTACGAGGGCGTGCACGAGGTGCAGGCGATCGAGTACTTCACTGCCGGGTGCCGAGAGGGCACCCTCCTCAAGCACCGACTCCTCTGCGACGAGCCCGAGACCCTCGATGAGCTGCTGGTCATCGCCGACAAGCACGCCACGGCCAACTCCTCCATGAAGGCGGAAATCCTGGTTGACGCGTCCGGCAAGGTGGCACCTCAGGCACCTCGGACTCCGACTGGTGACACCAGTCGGCGACAGCAACCAGGTGATAACAAGCGGAAGGCCACCGAGCCGGCTTCCACCAGCCGATAGGTGGCAACGGTCGAGGATCAGCAGCCAGAAGGGCAGCCAGCCCCCAAGCGGCAGAAGGGCGGCAAGTCCAATTGGTTGCTTGCCTTCTCTTACGAGCAAACCTTGGATGCACCCTGCAAGTTCCATAGTGGCGCGAAGCCCTCCAACCACACCACTCGGAAGTGTCATTGGCTCACCAGAATTGCCAAGGGAGATGGACTCCTGCCTCCTCCGTCTGCCGGACCGCCGCCTCCTCAGCCCCAGCAGCCGGTGGCCCGACCAGTCGGCGCCATACAAGACAAGTACCCGGAGGAACACAGAGCCCATGTTGTGTTTACCAGCGTGGCCGACGACAGGCGCAGCAGACGGCAACAACAACAAGAAGTGCAAGCAGTGGCCTCCAACACTCCAGAGTTCATACATTGGTCCGAGAAGCCTATCAGTTGGAGCAGGGCCGACCACCCGGAAGTGATGCCTTACCCTGGTTCGTATGCCCTGGTCCTAGAAGCAACCCTTGCAACAGAGAGACGAGCAGCCCGTTTCTCTAGAGTCTTGATAGATGGCGGCAGCAGCATCAACATCCTGTACCGTGACACAATGGAGAAGTTGGGAATCAAGCAGAAGCAGCTCATCCCCAGTCGGACTGTATTCCACGGCATAGTCCCTGGCCTTTCCTCCTCACCAATCAGCAAGACCCAGATTGATGTCCTCTTTGGAGACAAGAGTCACTTATGCTGAGAGCCAGTTTGGTTTGAAGTGGTGGACCTTGAGAGCCCCCACCATGCGCTGCTTGGCCGGCCTCCTCTGGCCAAGTTCATGGCAGTCCCCCACTACGCCTACCTCAAGATGAAGATGCTGAGTACCAAGGGGATCCTGACAGTAGTCGGAGACTACAAGAAGTCGGTCGCTTGCGCTGCAGATAGCAGCCGGCTGGCCGAGTCCCTCGTGATTGCAGCCGAGAAGCGGCTCCTTGACCGGGTGGTGGCGTTGGCAGGCAAGAAGCCGGAAATGTCACCCACCCCCAGGAGTCGGAGGTTGAGGGCTTGTTCAAGCCAGACAAGGAAACAAAGAAAATACCCTTGGACCCGGAGCACCCAGAGAGGCATCACTGTCAGAGCCTGAGCCTTGACAAAGAATAGGAAAGCGAGCTCGTCGATTTCCTCTATGAGAATCGGGACATCTTCGCATGGTCTCCCAAAGACATGCCGGGTGTTCCGACGGATTTCGCCGAGCACAAGCTACATGTCCGACCTGACGTCAAGCCGGTCAGGCAGCCCTTGCGCTGCCTATCAGAAGAGAAGAGAAGAGTTGTCGGAGAAGAGATAGCCCGGCTTCTAGCAGCCAGATTCATCATGGAAGTATTCTTTCCAGAGTGGCTGGCCAACCCAGTCCTAGTGTTGAAGAAGAACAAGCAGTGGCGCATGTGCATTGACTACACCAGCCTCAGCAAAGCCTGCCCCAAAGATCCCTTTGCTCTGCCAAGGATTGATCAAGTAATAGACTCCACAACCGGATGCGAGCTGTTGAGTTTCTTGGATGCATACTCAGGTTATCACCAGATAAATCTAAACCCGGCCGACAGGCTGAAGACCGCCTTCATCACGCCGTTTGGAGCCTTCTGCTACCTAACCATGACGTTCGGCTTGAGAAACGCCGACGCCACGTTTCAGCGTTGCATGCAGAAGTGCCTCCTCAAGCAACTCGGCAGAAATGCCCATGTGTATGTGGATGATGTGGTGGTGAAGACGGAGAAGCGTGGCACGCTGCTAGAGGACCTCAAGGAGACCTTTGAAAACCTGCGCCGATTCCAGATCAATCTCAACCCGGAGAAATGTGTCTTTGGAGTGCCAGCCGGCCAGCTTCTCGGTTTCCTGGTCTCAAAGCGCGACATAGAGTGCAATCCCGTGAAGATCAAGGCAATTGAGATGATGAAAGTGCCCGCCCGACTGCTGGACGTGCAGAAATTCACCGGCTGCCTGGCGTTAGTCAGCCGTTTCATCAGTCGGCTGGGAGAGAAGGCTCTTCCCCTGTACCAACTCATGAAGAACCACTTTTTTCGAGTGGAATGACAAGGCAGACGAAGCATTTCTCCAACTCAAGAAGATGTTGGCGACCCCGCCTATCCTGGCGGCTCCGACTGAGAAGGAGCCCATGCTCCTCTACATTGCAGCCACCAGTCGAGTTGTCAGCATAGTCATGGTAGTAGAGCGCAAGGAGAAGGACAAAGCATTGCCAGTCTAGAGACCGATGTATTACTTGAGCGAAGTATTGTCCGCCTCCAAGAAAAACAACCCTGACTACCAGAAGATGTGTTACGGCGTGCATTTTGCCGCCAAGAAGCTGAAGCCTTACTTTCGAGAGCACCCAATAACTGTCATCTGCACAGCCCCGCTTGCTGAGATCATTGGAAGCCGGGATGCTTTAGGCCGAGTGGCCAAGTGGGCTATTGATCTGGCCCCTTATACCATCTACTATCAGCCTCGCACCGCCATAAAATCACAAGTGTTGGCCGACTTCCTCGTCAATTGGGCCGAGACCCAATATTTGCCGCCTGCACCAGACTCCACTCATTGGCGGATGCATTTTGATGGTTCAAAAATGCGCACTGGTCTGGGAGCCGACATCGTCCTCACCTCTCCCAAGGGTGACAAGCTCAAATACGTGTTGCAAGTCCACTTCACCGCTTCCAACAATGCAGCAGAATATGAGGCACTCATACACGGGCTCCGGCTTGCCAAGGAACTTGGCATTCGCCGGATCCCGTGTTATGGTGACTCCGACTTGGTGGTCCAGCAGTCGTCAGGCGACTGGGACGCCAAGGATGCAAACATGGCAAGCTACCGCTTCCTCGTACAACAACTCAGCGGATACTTTGACGGGTGCGAGTTCCTTCACGTGCCAAGAAATGACAACGAGCAAGCAGATGCCTTGGCACGAATTGGCTCCACTCGACAAGCAATACCAGCCGGCGTCGCCCTACGCCGCCTTCTGAAGCCGTCTGTCCAGCCGTCTCCTGATCCAGGCTCCATCTTTGTGCCGCCCCCCCGAAGCAGTCGGATCAGACATGGCGACCCCAGAGGCCGGCACGGGGATTTCGACAAGCGGCCCGGGATCACTACAGCCGCCTGCCCGGGACTTTAGAACCCGCCCGCACTTCAGCAAATGACTCGAGGACTTCGAACCTGCCCGGGGACTTCAGACCTGCCCGGGACTTTTTAGCACAGCAGGCGGAAGCAGCTGCCAACCCGCCGCCTCCCGGCCCAACCGCCCTCATACAAGTTGCAGTAGTCACAGTCGAAGAAATTGCGGCGCCCTCATGGGCTCAGCCGATCCTCAAGTTCTTGGTGAATAAAGAGCTGCCAACCGATGAAATCTCAGCCCAACAAGTGCAGAGGCGAGCTGTGGCTTACACCATAGTCAACAAAGAGCTGGTGCGACGAAGCGTCACAGGAGTTTATCAGCGGTGTGTGGAGTCGGACCAAGGCCAAGCAATACTCAGAGATATCCACCAGGGCGAGTGCGGCCACCACGCGGCTACAAGATCACTTGTGGCCAAGGCTTTCCGCCACGGGTTCTTCTGGCCGACTGCCCTAGAAGAGGCCAAAGAGCTAGTTCAGAAGTGTCGAGGGTGCCAGAGGTTCCGCTCCAAGCCACACCTGCCGACTTCTGCACTCAAGACCATTCCCATAGCCTGGCCCTTTGCTGTATGGGGACTGGATATGGTGGGACCATTCAAGATGGCCCGCGGTGGCATGACTCACTTGCTGGTTGCTGTGGACAAGTTTACCAAGTGGATAGAGGCAAAAGCAATCAAGAAGCTGAATGGGCCGACTGCCGTGACCTTCATCGCCGACATCACCATGCGATATGGCATATTCCCACACAGCATCATCACCGACAACGGCACCAACTTCGCCAAAGGAGCCTTGGCTCGTTTTTGTGCAACACAGGGCATCCGCCTGGACCTAGCGTCCGTTGCCCACCCACAGTCAAATGGCCAAGTGGAGCATGCAAACGGCCTCATTTTGTCCGGCCTAAAGCCCCGACTGGTCGAGCCTCAAGAGCGTTCGGCCGGCTGCTGGCTCGATGAGCTGCCGGCCATCCTCTGGAGCCTGCGCACGACTCCGAACAAGTCAATGGGCTTCACGCCCTTCTTCCTCGTCTATGGTGCCGAAGCCGTCATCCCGACAGATATTGAGTTCAACTCCCCAAGAGTCACCATGTACACCGAGGCGGATGCCAAGGAGGCCTGAGAAGACGACGTCGACTTGCTGGAGGAAGGCCGGTTGTTGGCACTCAGCCGGTCAGCCATCTACCAGCAGAGTTTGCGCCGATACTACAACCGCAAGGTGAAGCCAAGATCCTTCCTGGAGGGAGACCTTGTGCTCCGTCTGATCCAGCGAACAGCCGGACAACACAAGCTCTCGGCACCTTGGGAAGGCCTTTTCATCATCAGTAAGGTGTTGGGCAACGATGCCTACTATCTGTTCGATGCCCAGAAGAGAGCGCGCAAGAGGGATGATTCAGGCAAAGAGACGGAGAGGCCATGGAACGCAAACCTCCTCCGAAGGTTTTACAGTTGAAAGCAGTATGTATCACGCTACCTTTTGTACTATGTATAAAGACTCCGGGTCCCCCGAGAAGAGCTCGGGGACTGCCCTCTTTTATCTATATGATAAGTCTCATGCCTATGAGAATGTATAGTCTATTTTTTCTGCCTGGCACCGGGTCCGACCAGTCGGCCCGGAGCCTCGCCACCTTCTACAATATGCCGCCTCCTGCAGCCGGACAAGTAGTGTGCCGGCACCAAAAACTTCCTTTGTCAGAAGCCACAGCTCGCAGAGCGACTGCATGGCTGGCAAAGGTTGCAAAGAAGTGCCCCACACGAAAGAATGACTAAGGAAGAAAACGCATATAGTAGAGGGCGGCATCGCACCTAGCCATCTGGCTGTTTGGCAGCCAGACGGCTGGCCTCCGCCTCTATTACCAAAAAACTCCGAATGGCTAAGTCCTAGCCCCCTCACAAATGGCTAGAGCGCTCAAATCAGCCACGGTCCACAGAGCGGCCGCCCGGCTGGTGAAAGCAAAGCCAAGGGTTGGCGGCAAAGGAAAAAACCAAGGAGAAAAAGAGAAAAAAGGTTGGAGGTTGGCACAACAAGCATAAGCAATGATAAATATTTAGATGGATAAAAGGCCTCTGGCCGGCATTCAAAAAGAGTTTGATATACACCCCGAGGTGGAATTGCGCGAATTTAACAAAATGTTCAGAACAGCAAGCAGAAAGCAGATAAAACCCTAAGGAGCAGCAGAAGACTCCGGCTGGGCGGTGCCGGTTGGTGCAACGAAGACTTCGGCTGGGCGGTGCCGGCTGGCGCGGCAGAAGGATCCGGCTGGACGGTGCCAGTTGGCGCAACGGAAGACTCCGGCTGGGCGGTGCCGGCTGGCACGGCAAAAGGATCCGGCTGGACGGTGCCGGATGGCGTGGCCAAGGACTGGCTAGATGCTGGAGTCGGCTACACAACCTAGTGCAGCAGGCGGCCCCATCTGGACGGAGGAGTCACCGGCGGTGGGCGAGGCATTGGAGTGCTGGAGGACGGAGTCGATGGTGTCCGTCGAAGGAACGGGCGGCAGGTCTGCCCCCACTTGGACGCCTCCAGTAGCGGGCGGCACCTCAGTGCGTGGCTCGTCGCTTGAGTCCCGGTTAGGCTGGGGCTGACCGTCCGCCCCGACCTCCGGCATGTCGACGTTGCTCTCTTCTTCTTCTTCTTCCTCCTCCTCCTCCTCTTCCTCCTCCCCGTCTTCCCCTTCGTCGTTGGAGTCAATAACTTCGGCCGAATCTTTGCTGTCCTCCGGGTTTAGCCCGAGCCACTCTCGCGGGGCTTCACCGCCTTCCTCGACCACCTCCGGGACAAAGACACTGGTGTCGGTGAAGTCGGCGATCGCTGCCGCCCTGCTGACGAGCTCAGCTTCCACCGCCGCCAGCTCCTCCTGCGCCTCCAGCCGGAACGTTGCCAACTGGGCTAGATCTAGCCCAGTGTACCATGCCTTGACGAATTCGAAGGCCCGCGCCCGCCCGGATGCCGAGCCTTTCTGCATTTCCAGCGGCCGCCACCTCCAGCCAGTCGGCAGTCCGACTTGGGGTGCGCGGAGCCGGCAAGCCTGGCCAGAGGGCGGAGACCGCCTGGGCTCCGATGCGCTGGAGGCGGCGCAGTAAGCGGTGAGCAGGCCGAAGCCGGGCCTGAATGCTGAGGACCTGTTCGCCAAGAGTCCGGGGGGCATCAGCGGCGATCTGCGCACCTTCCGCCTTTTTGCTCTCACTGGGCCTCGATCATCCGGGTCATGCTCTGAATGGCTCGGGAAGAAGTCTGTCCAGGCAGAAGAAGAAAAAGGCTAAGGCTATAAGCAAGGGCTGACAGCTCAAAACAAGAAACTAAGAGAATAAGGCTTACCATCGACCAAATCTTCGATGCTGCTGAAGCAGGCCGTCACCTGGGCCTCCTTGTCGGCCTAGGCGGAGCGCTCAATCTCAAACTCTGCGAGGAGGCTGGTCTCCGTCGTCTCTGCCTTCAGCTAGGCCGCCTTGAGGGCATCCGCCTGCTCGGCAAGTTGGGCGACTAGGCGGTCCCGCTCCTCCGCCAGCTTGCTGCACTCTGCCTCCTTGCCACGCAGGGCAGTTTTGGCTTCGCCCAGCTGCTGCTGCAGGGTGGCATACTGTCGGCATTCTGGGAACGGGGGTCCCCAGACTTGCCTGCCTGCAGCCTGCGGCGTGGCTCAAAGGAGGCCCAGCTCAACCCATCTTCATCAGCACAAGCTCAAGACCCTCGCGGGGCGGACGACAATGAGCTTCCTCAGGCACAGCCTCGTCAGGCTGGCTCATGAGGAGGCGGAGAGTTCAGGGCGGGGTACCTCGCGAGGTGCCCATGACGCAAGCCATGACGACTAGGGCCGCCAGTCGAGCACCAGCCCACGCAATGTCCTCCTTTCCTCTTTGGTGCAAAGGGAGCAAGCGCAGGCGAGAGCATCAAGCAAAGGCATCCATTTCGGTGCAACAAGACCAAGACCAGCCCAACAGCCGGAAGGAAGTCATTGTGGAGCCCAAGCCAAGGCCACCACTGTGAGCCTTTGACAAAGCGAGGACCAACTTTAGTCAGATAAGTGTACCCGCTGTTCCCTTCAAATGGCTAATTGTTGGCGCCTTCCCGCCAATATTTGGGAAGAGGCCTAGGGCCTTTGCCTATAAATAGGACTAGCCACCCCTGTGGTAGGGCATCCCGATCCGACCTGACCTAGCAATCGGGATCCTCACCAAGAAACAAGTAGATAGAGCGATTGAACCCTCCCAAAGAAGTTCGTCGTCAGACCAGCCAAGAACAGACCCGCGAGGCTGTTCTCGCCTTGTATTGTTCATCATCAAGCCCAAGAGGCAATCCACCACACCACACACTGGAGTAGGGTATTACACCACAATGGTGGCCTGAACCAGTATAAATCTTGTGTCTCTTGTGCTGTTCAGTTTGGTAGTTTAGGTCCTAGCGATTCGGCGAGGAGCAAGCCGGTAGAGGGTTGAATCTCCGCGCGCACCCTAGTGTTCGAACCTCAAGGGTCTGCCAGAACCCGAAATCCGACATTTCGCGCGCCAGGTAGGGGTGCGCAGGAATTTGCCTTCCGACCACCGCATCCATGTCTGACGCTCATCGGGCTCGCGCCGAGCGCCGAGCCGCCCTCGCTTCCCATGTCGCCAGACGGCTCCGTCGCTGGCGGCGCCTCGCCGTTCCCGTCACCGCCGTTAACGCCGCCATCGCCCGGCGGGGAACGAACAGCAAGCATCGCCCCAAAGATCCATCCATGAGGCGGATGGCCGCACCGCCACGCCGCCACCCTCGCTGGTTTTTCGCACGCGCGCTTCGCGCCATGGAGGCCGAGCTGCGCTCATCGCGGCAAACGAGCTCCTACGCTACCACCCCATCGATGACGTCTACGAAGAATGGCTCGACCGAGTCGCCGAGCTCGTCTCACCCACCGGGCGCCCAGGCTGCCCTTCGCCAGATCGCACTCGCCGCGCGGGCAATGAAGCTCCTAGGGCGCCACCGCCGCTTCCTCAAGAAGGCGCCTGCCCCAAAGGCACGGGCCTCGGGCGAACCCGCCTGTCAGCGCCAGCTGCAAGAGCAGAGCTGCTAAGAAGTCCTTGCCCTCGAGAAGCTGCCCGAGCGCCTCGCTTCCAAAGACGCTAAGACCCAAGCTGCCCCTAGCTGCAGTGCATGGGGACCCGCAGACTAAGCTCTCCATTGCCTAAGGCCCTCGTGGCTACGGCAGGCTGCCGCTTTCACCTCCGGAAGGCGCAGCGTCGCGGGCCCGCAAGTTCAAGCCGACTCGCCTCCTCGCTACGACAAAGACGGCCGACTCTCGCAGAGTTCCTCCAACTCTACGAGTTGGGCATCGAGGCTGCCAACGGAGACGGTAAAGGGCATGGCGAACTGGTTTCCTATGGCGCTCAGGACGGAGCCCGCACTGCTCCTGAACCGCCCTGTGCACGATCTCCTCCTCGACGAGATGCGCACTCGCTTCATCGCTAACTTCCGTGGTACTCGCGACCGGCCACCCGCCGTGAGCGACATGCGCCGTATCAAGTAACAACCAGGGGAAACCCTGCAGAAGTACATCCAGCGCTTCAACAACACGCGCCTCAAGATCCCCAGGGTGACGGAGGAGGCCATCATGTCAGCCTTCTCCGACGGTGTGCGTGATGTCAAGATGAAGGAGGAGCTGGCGATGCATGAAGACATGTACACCTCCTTGGAGCTGTTCAACTTGGCGACCAAGTGCGCCAGGGCTGAGGAGGGGCGCCTCTCCCTCCTCGAGCTGCCGTACTCGCGGCCGAGCCAGACACCAAGTGGGGCAGAGATCAGCCCTAATCCTCCAAGGGCAGTCGGTACTGCGTGTACCACGACTTCCACACCCACAACACCAATGAATGCCAAGAGCTCCGGGCCGTGCATGAAGGAAGGGTCGGCAGACGTCCCGACCGCAGCGACCTGGGCTACGGCCGAGTAGGAGGAAGGAATGTAGGACGTTGGGAAGACCGCGGCCCGTGCCAAGGGTGGCGCGACCAACCTCACGAGGATCGCTGGTAGGACCCGCCTCGCGAGGGAGGCTGGAGGGATCAGCCTCGCGAGGATCGCCCGCAAGGGAACGCAGGCCTCCCTCCGCTGCCGCCGCAGCCAAGGAGAAATGAAGACCGCCATCAGATTTAGGGGCTTGGGGCTTCCAGAACCATGCGCAATCGCCAGATCCCGGGCGGAGCTCAAGCCCCAGCCTCTCAACAGATCTTCAAGTAGTTCGCCCGCCGGCGAATGCAGTCCTCCCTAAGCTCGAGGTCACGCACCTCTCAGTCGCCGGCATGCGCCATCACGCTCAGCTCAGCGGATCAGCTCAAGTCGCGCGCGCCACAGCCGAGTCCTCCGATGCTTTGTTCCCCAATCATCGCGAACGCATTAGTCACCAAGACCCTCATCGACGGCGGGAAGGGCTCAACGCCCCGTCCGTGGAAACGCTCAACAATCTTCAAGTGCCCTACAACACCAGCTTCAGCCAACCAAGCCCTTCTCCGAGTCACCGACGGCTCCACGGTCCCGAGCAGGGCAGGTCCGCCTTCCGCCACCTTCGGGCACGCGACAACTACCGCACCGAAGCTCATCAACTTCGACGTCGCCCACATTCGCCTGCCGTACAACGCCATCCTTGGATACCCGGCGCTGGCCAAGTTCATGGCCGTAACCCACCACGGCTACAACGTCCTCAAGATGCCAGGAAGCGGCGGGGTCATCATGGTGCCCTGCGAAGAAAGAGATGCAGTGTGCTCCCTGGAGTGAGCCTTTTAGGCCGCATCACTAGAAAACCCAGATCGCGGAAGCAGGAGGCTTCCCGAGGCCGCCCCAAGAAGAAGAAGACATCGTCCGGCCTGGCCCCTCAGGAGGCAGGCCCCTCAGGGCCCGCGCCTGCTCAGGGGGAGCCTCCTTCCATCGCATAGGGAAGCGCGCCCGGCGCCCTCCTCAGGCAGGGCTCGGGGGCTCTCCCATGGAGGGCCGCCAACCTCGCCAAGGTCACGAGGGAGGCGCTTGGGCAGCACGTGGAGGCGTGCTTCGAAGCACGTTTCCCTCAAGAAGGAGAAAGGCAAGGACGGCCGAACCCTCAGGAGTTCGTCAGCAAGGCCATTCGGGAGTTACAGGAGTCAAGGGTCATGAGAGGCAGCCGCCGCCTACCCGCCGTGGCCCCCCATCCAGGTGAGGATGGTGGGCTGCACATTTGCATCGACATACTGGGGCTCAACCGAGCCGCGTCTCAAGAGCGCCTCTGGCCCTCGCGAGTGGGATGTTGCGAGGGTCCGCCCCACAGCTATGTGCGCATGCCTTACGGCTTGCGAACGTGGCTGCTGCGCACCAGCGTCTCATGAGGGCCAACTTGGAGGCTCAAGAGGTCAGGCGTGCTGCAGCCCTGGCGGAGATAGAGATGGCCCGCGAGGAGCCGCCAGCGCCTCCGGAGCCTCTTGAGGCCCCTGGGCCTGGGGGCTCGTGAGGATCGGCTATCGCAGCCCACCGGGTCTGCTACACAAACACCCCTTCGTCCCCAACATCATCAGGTGACATCTTTTAAGTTCCATTTCGGCTGAGCGCCTCAGGTCAAGATTATTCCCGCCGCAGGGTCCGCCCTCGCGCATGTATCCTTTATTTCATGTCCTTAGCTTACCTTATTGGGGCGCCGGGCTGCATCATCCCTGCCGCCGGGCCTGTCCCAAATGACATGTACCCTCCTTGCGTTTATCTTAGGGCTATGCTTTCGATCCACCATACATGTTATTTGGTGCCCTTTTTCTCCTGGGTGTCGAAATCTTGGGCGTTAAAGGGGGGTGCCTGAGCATCGCGACTCAGGGCTCCTACCGCTCTCCGCCCTCACCCTCCGGTCTTGTCCATGACATCGCGACCGGCATGCCAGCGACGGCCGAGACCAGCCCGAGAGCCAGACCCGAGGACGAGAGTTTCGACATCTAACCCAGCTTGCGCTGCTAAAGGGGGGTGCCTCGAGCATCGCGACTCAGTGGCTCCTACCGCTCTCCGCCCTCACCCTCCGGTCTTGTCCATGGCATCGCGACCGGCATGCCAGCCGACGGCCGAGACCAGCCCGAGAGCCGGACCCGAGGACGAGAGTTTCGACATCTAACCCAGCTTGCTAAAGGGGGTGCCCGAGCATCACGACTCAGGGCTCCTACCGCCTCCGCCCTCACCCTCCGGTCTTGTCCATGGCATCGCGACCGGCATGCCACCGACGGCCGAGACCAGCCCGAGAGCTGGGACCCGAGGACGAGAGTTTTGACATCTAACCCAGCTTGCTCAAGAAGGGGGTGCCTCGAGCATCGCGACTCAGTGGCTCCTACCGCCTCCGCCCTCACCTCCGGGTCTTGTCCATGGCATCACGACCAGCATGCAGCGACGGCTGGTGAGACCAGCCCGAGAGCCGACCAAGACGAGAGCACCGCATCCGCCAAATTTGCAGAACACACTCAAGATAAGGCCCAGAGCCGTGCAACCCGCTTTGATGTAGGGCCCCGTGAGTCCCGCTACTGCTCATGGGTGCCCAGATACACCTCGCCAAGCCCTACCGCGCCAGCCACGTGTCGCAGTGGGTCAGAGCACGCCCGGGATCCTCCCAAGGGAAGCCCTCCCACGCACTGGAATCACCATGCTCGCTACTGGCCGACGACATCGCCGAGGAGCGGCTATGCCCGACGCATACGGAAGCGCTTATGTCTCCGGCCGGTGATAAACAACCGAGGGTGGCCTCCGGCCGTGATCAACCTCAGGAGCCCGGAGCTCGGTGTCCGCCTTGTCGCAACGCCTCGAGTGCCGCCTTGGCGGGCTGGGCACGGGTTGCGCTGGTCACGCCAGACGACGCCACTCGCCAAGCCCCTCGGCCTGGTTTGTCGACGCCCTCCCCGAGCGGAGCCAAGGTACGAAGGCTGTTTGAGCGTTAAGGGGACTCTCGAGCATCGCGACTCAGAGCCTAACTGGTCCTGTAGCCCTCACTCCTTAGTTCCGAAAGGCTAACGGTGGTTGAGGTATGTGCGGGGCTGGGCTCTGTAGACGTAGAACGGTAGATCCACCCGCATCTCACCTCCCTACTTGCTGTTCGAAGCTAAGGGGACTCTCGAGCATCGCGACTCAGAGCCTAACTTGTCACGTAGCCTCACTCCTTGGTCCCGCCCCTGCTTCCGGTCGGGCCAATGGCAGCCGAGGTATGTGCGGGCCGGGCTCACGGGCGAGAACGAAGCAAGTAGGAAGGAATAATGCAAATTTCAGGGAATTCAAAAGCAATATTACAGTCCATGCTGTTATCACAGATCAAACATAAGTTTTAGCGCCCCGAGGCATGGTACATGCGCAGGAATTAAAAGCAGTGACAGAGCCACAACAGAGTCACTTCCCATGGGAGCTGCATGAGCAGGTTCGCTTTGTGGAGCAGCAGGGCTAGCAGCCCCGCTCGCTTGGTATCAAGGTCCAAACTTCCCAAAGAGAGCCTCCACACGACCCTTCACGGCTCAGCAGCGGCAGCGCGTGCTCGCCGCCACCGCTCCAAAGAGTCTGCCGAGGTCGATGTTGGGGTCATGAAGATAGATGTGGGTGAAGACTCGCGTCATTGCAGCAGAAGACAAGACGCGCGCTCGGGCCTCACCAGAGGGCCAAGGCCAAGGGTGACGCCTTGATGGGCGCGAACCAGAAGGGAAGTAGCTTGGCGGGCCATCCTCATCGCCGCCGCGGCTCTCAAGGCCGCTGTCATAAAGTGTCTTCAGCCGGCGAGCCTTCTTCCATATCCGCGAAAGCCACGCGATCCTCGGCGAGAACCCGGGCGTTGCCGTCCAGCTCAACCTTCCTCGCCTCCAGCTCTTGCTCCAGCGCGCCTAGGCGGCCATGGCGCCTCGTAAGCTTGGCCTCGAGGTCCTTGACAGCCGCCTCGCGATCCTTCATGCTTTCCTCCTGCTCTTGGCGAAGGTGGGCCTCCTCGGCAAGCTTGTTCTGTAGGCCCTTCAGCTCTCTCTCCAGCGTCTCACAGCGACCTCGGACGCTAGCTGTCTCCCCAAGGGCAGCATCGCGGGTAACCTTCGCCTCAAGGACGGCCTGCTTCTTCTCGTCGCAAGCCATCGAGGCCTGGACCAGCGCCGCCCATATCCAAGCATCGGAGGGAATCTAGCCAGAAGCCAGCTCCAAGCGCCCGGTCACTAGACGAGGGTCGGCGCCCAGAAGATCCTGCCGCAGACGGTCCAGTCCGGCAACGGCGCGATCCAGAACAGTATTCGGGGAAGCAGCAGTCGGTGGAGTAGGAGGAGAAGACGGCAGCGTGACCACAGTATCATGAGGCGGAACTATCTGCGCCACGACGCCGGTGGAGGCAGCGTCAAGCAAGGGCACCTCGGGAGTCGCCTGGGTCAAGGGGTCTGAGCTCGCCCCAGCAGGCTTAGCCTGGCCTTGCGAGGATGCCCGGCAGGGAGGCTCATGCGTCCACAAATACCTTTCTTTCTCGGCAGAGGCACTGCCACGGATGGGGCCTCAGAGCTCCTTCGCTTCTTTCATGCTGGCGCCACCGCCGAAGATACGAGCATCAAGTCTCCGCAACAAAACAATAATCAAGACAGGAATCGAGCACTTACAGGTCGTCGTAGGTGGGCTCAAGTGTTGGAAATATGCCCTAGAGGCAATAATAAAAGTATTATTATATTTCATTGTTCATGATAATTGTCTTTTGTTCATGCTATAATCAGTATTATCCGGAAATCGTAATACACGGTGAACACATAGACCACAATACTTCCCTAGTGAGCCTCTAGTTGACTAGCTCACAGATCAACAGATAGTCATGGTTTCCGCTATGGAGATTGGATGTCGTTGATAACGGATCATATCATTAGGAGAATGATGTGATGGACAAGACCCAATCCTAAGCATAGCACAAAGATCGTAGTTCGCTTGCTAGAGCTTTGCCAATGTCAAGTATCTCTTCCTTCGACCATGAGATCGTGTAACTCCCGGATACCGTAGGAGTGCCTTTGGTGTATCAAACGTCACAACGTAATTAGGAGACTATAAAGGTGCATTACGTATCTTCGAAAGTGTCTGCTGGGTTGACACGGATCGAGATCGATTTGTCACTCCGTATGACGGAGAGGTATCTCTAGGCCCACTCGGTAATGCATCATCATAATGAGCTCAAGGTGACCAAGGTGTTGGCCACGGATCATGCATTACGGTACGAGTAAAGTGATTTGCCGGTAACGAGACCAACAAGGTATTGGGATACCGACGATCGAAGTCTCGTAAGTAACGCATCGATTGACAAAGGGAATTGTATATGTGGTTTTGATCGAATCTCGACATAGTGGTTCAACCGATGAAATCATCGAGGAGCATGTGGTAGCCAACATGGGTATCCAGATCCCGTTGTTGGTTATTGCCCGAGAGTCGCCTCGGTCATGTTCAAGGTCTCCCGAACCCGTGAGGGTCTACACACTTAAGGTTCGGTGACGCTTAGGGTTGTATGAATATGAGTATGCAGTATACCAATGTTGTTCGAGTCCTGATGAGATCCCGGACGTCGCGAGGAGTTTCGGAATGGTCCGGAGGTAAAGAATAATATATAGGAAGTTGTATTTCGCCATCGGGAAAGTTTCGGTCACTCAGTATTGTACCGACCACCGAAAGGGTCCCGGGTCCACTGGTGGGGCCACCCATCCCGGAGGGCCCCATGGGATGACGCGGAGGAGCCAGCCCATAGTGGGCTGGTGCGCCCCTAGGCCCACCCTCGCGCCTAGGGTTGAAACCCTAGGGTGGGGGGCGACCACATGCCTTGGGGGCACTCTCCTTGGCCGCCGCCTTGGGAGATCCCATCTCCTGTGGCCGGGCGCCTGGGTCCTATATAAAGGAGGGCAGGGGAGGCAGCCACACCCATTGCCTTGGCGCCTCCCCTCGCTACACCTCTTCCTCCTCTCAGACGCCGCTCGGCCCTCGCTGAGTTCTCACAGATCCACCACCACGCCGCCGGTCAGCCGATCATCATCAACCTCTCCTTTCCCTTGCTGGATCAAGAAGGAGGACACGCCTCCGTCCCGCACGTGTGTTGAACACGGAGGTGCTATCCGCTCAGCACTTGGACATCGGTGATTCAATCACGCCGAGTACGACTCCATCATCACCATCCCCTTGCAAGCTTCCGCACGTGATCTACAAGTGGTATGTAGATGCAAACTCTCTCCATGACTCGCTGCTTAGATGAACTCATAGATGGATCTTGGTGAAACCATAGGAAAAATTTTAATTTTCTCGCAACGCTCCCCAACACCGCATCATGAGCTAGGTCTATGCGTAGTTCTCTAATGCACGAGTAGAACACAATTTTGTTGTGGGCGTGATCTTGTCAACTTACTTGCCTCTACTAGTCTTTTCTTGCTTCAACGGTATTGTGGGATGAAGCGCCCGACCAACCTTACACGACGCTTACGTGAGACCGGTTCCACCGATTGACATGCACTAGTTGCATAAGGTGGCTGCCGGGTGTCCGCTCTCCCACTTTAGTTGGAGCGGATTCGATGAACAGGGCCCTTATGAAGGGTAAATAGAAGTTGACAAAATCACGCCGTGGTTATTCGAGGTAAGAAAACGTTTGCTAGAACCCAATCGCAGCCACGTAAAAGATGCAACAACAATTAGAGGACGCCTAACTTGTTTTTGCAGCGATTGATCATGTGATGTGATATGGCCGAAGTTGTGATGAATGATGAATTGTGATGTATGAGATCATGTTCTTGTAATAGGATTCACGACTTGCATGTCGATGAGTATGACAACCGGCAGGAGCCATAGGAGTTGTCTTTATTTTTTGTATGACCTGCGTGTCATTGAAGAACGCCATGTAAACTACTTTACTTTATTGCTAAACGCTGCTAGCCATAGAAGTAGAAGTAGTCGCTGGCGGACAACTTCATGAAGACACGATGATGGAGATCATGATGATGGAGATCATGGTGTCAAGCCGGTGACAAGATGATCATGGAGCCCTCAAGATGGAGATCAATGGAGCTATATGATATTGGCCATATCATGTCACAACTATATAATTGCATGTGATGTTTATTATGTTTATGTATCTTGTTTACTTAGGACGACGGTAGTAAATAAGATGATCCTTACAAAAATTTCAAGAAGTGTTCTCCCTAACTATGCACCGCTGCTACAGTTCGTCGCTTCTAAGCACCACGTGATGATCGGGTGTGATGGATTCTTACGCTCACATACAACGGTGTAAGACAGTGTACACAAAGAAAACACTTAGGGTTAACTTGACGAGCCTAGCATGTACGCACATGGCCTCGAACACGGAGACCGAAAGGTCGAACACGAGTCGATGGAAGATACGATCAACATGAAGATGTTCACCGACGATGACTAGTCCGTCTCACGTGATGATCGGACACGGGCTAGTCGACTTGGATCGTGTAACACTTAGATGACTGGAGGGATGTCTAATCTGAGTGGGAGTTCATAATTTGATTAGAACTTTATTATCATGAACTTAGTCTAAAACCTTTGCAAATATGTCTTGTAGATCAAATGGCCAACGCTAATGTCAACATGAAGTTCAACGCGTTCCTAGAGAAAACCAAGCTGAAAGATGATGGCAGCAACTATACGGACTGGGTCCGGAACGTGAGGATCATCCTCATAGCTGCCAGAAAGCAATATGTCCTAGAAGGACCGCTAGGTGACGCTCCCGTCCCAGAGAACCAAGACGTTATGAATGCTTGGCAAGCTCGTGCCGATGATTACTCCCTCGCTCAGGCGGCATGCTTTACAGCTTAGAACCGGGGCTCCAAAAGCGTTTTGAGCATCACGGAGCATATGAGATGTTCAAAGAGCTGAAACTAGTTTTCCAAGCTCATGTGTTGGTGTCAAAACCGGCGGATCTCGGGTAGGGGGTCCCGAATCTGTCGGCCTAGGCGGATGGTAACAGGAGATGAGGGACACAATGTTTTTACCTGTGTTCGGGCCCTCTCGATGGAGGTAAAACCCTCGCCCCGCTTGATTAATATTGATGATATGGGTAGTACAAGAGTAGATCTACCACGAGATCAAGGAGGCTAAACCCTAGAAGCTAGCCTATGGTATGATTGTTGAGATGTAATGTTCGCCCCACGGATTAAGGCCCTCCGGTTTATATAGACACCGGAGAGGCTAGGGTTACACAGTAGTCGGTTACAATGGTAGGAGATCTACACATCCAGATTGCAAGCTTGCCTTCCACGCCAAGGAAAGTACCTTCCTGACACGAGCCGAGTCTTCAATCTTCTATCTTCGTAGTCTTGGAGTCCGCGGATATTGATAGTCCGCTGTCCGGACACCCCTAGTCCAGACTCCTGAGTAGCCCCCGAACCAGCCTTCAATGACGATGAGTCCGGCGGTATAATGTTCGCATTGCAAGGCAGGTTCCTTCCTTGAATAATCTAGAGAAGATGATGAACACCAGATAGTGTCCGCTCGCAAAAATAATTTCCACCTTCCACCGTAGAGAGAATAAAACATATACACCGATTCAATCTGCCGACGATTATGCGGCGCGGCCATCACACCGCTACCAAGCCCTTGTTTGAATTGTTTTTACTTATTCCACCTCAAAGACGCCCAAATAAGCGTTTCTTGGCACATTTTGTCGGCAGAGATCGTGTCCCTTTATTCCGGGATCCTCATCAATACGCGCGTGGGTAACCCAACCGCTCCTGCCGCCACGCCTCTATCGAAGGGGAATCCTAAACGGTCACGCGAGACGGCCCTTGGTATTTCTTCCCTTTATAAGAGGACCAAGGCCTGTCCTTGTCTTTCAACCTTGCATCGAATCTTTCCTCCGCTCCCGCCCAACACCTAGAGCTTCAGATTCGAGTGTGTTGGATCCACAACAATGTCCGCCCGACCTCCAGGTCGGTGGATGCCCTCCTCCGCCACGCGAGGAGGACATATTGAAGTTGCGAGAGGCCAAGCACTGACTACGAGGTTTCAGACAGGTTGCTCGCCCTGTGGCAGGCCGTGCCAGCCCTCGAGCCCGCGAATACGCTGTTTTCAGATCTCACCTCCGCCGGGATTGGTTTCCGACGGATCCCTTCGTGAGAGGGCTCTGCTCTACTACGGGCTGGACTTCCACGACTTGGCACCGAGTCCATCCTCCACATCTCCGCATTCATTATTGTTCATGCCTTCCTCCGCTCATCCCCACTTCGCCTGTGGCTGAAAACATTTAAGGTGGAGCCGAAGATGATCGGGGGGCGTCAAGCGGAGTGCGGCGGGGCGACCATAAGCAAGAAGGTCGATGCCTCGTGGCTCTAAGGTTCCTTCCAAGAGGAACATGGATTGTGGCAGCAGGAGTGGTTTTACATCACTGCTCCAAGGGGCAGCAAGGAAAAGCCGCCGCCCTCCTTCCGCCCGGGACCTCCACGGCAACTGATGTCGTGGGTCAACCAAGGGCTCAACTGGGGGCCATCCAAGGACGTGCCCGCACTGCAGGGCCGGATTCGAGACCTCTAGACAAGGGAGATCGACCAGGTCAAGGTGATGCAGGTCATGCTAATCAGTGCACCTCCTACCTCGCAAACGCCGCCCTCTCCGCTCTATGGGAGTTCAATCCGAGGGACCTCAGATTCTCCGCATTTTATGGGTGCGACACCCACGGAGATGTACAAGATGTTCTTCGACCGCAGTGGCGGTCCGGATTCGCCGAGGACGCAGCCTAAGCCGCGACGCCTGGATACTCGTAAGTAGCTCAGAGTCTGACATTCTATTTGTATGCCTTTCAAAAGATCGCCTCTCGACCCTTTATTCTTTACAGAATGGGTGGCGCGATCAAGGCCGATAAGGTGTCCGCCCCCCCCAGAGACCGCACCGAGCCCATGCCGGTCGAATGTTGGAGGTTGCGCCACAGAGGGGGGGCGACGGGGAAATGAAGGAGCTAATATTTCGCCCAGGGGCGATCAAGAGGAGGGAACCAAGGATCCCTCCTTCAGAGGGAGAAGAGGACCGCCCAAGATCCGGAGGTCAAAGCCCCTAAGCGTGGGAAGAAATCTCACCGGGGTCCGGCGCCCGAGAGAATCCGGACGCGCAATCATCGCCAAGGACCAGCCTCCAACGAGCCGTGAGTATGAAAGAGGAAGTTTAATAAGGAAGTACCTTCGCTTATGCTTCAGAGGTAACCGAAATATTTATATCGCAGTTCGGATCTGCAGCCGCCTCGTATGAGTTCATCCTCGGGGACCTTCTTCCGGAGATGATGGAGAGCGATACGCCTCCGCTGCGCCGCCAGATGAGGCAAAGCGATCCCAAGTGTCGCCACGAGGGCGCCCCGAGTCCGGAGGGGCCGAGAGTTCGCACCCACCAGAGTCCGCCGAGAATCAAGAGTTTGCTTGAGAGGGCGCCCATTTCAGAAGATCACCGCGCATTACACGCGTATGGTGGTCGGAAGGATTTCGTCCACTGAACGCGGATTATGTAATGCCGCCATGAGCTTGTCGGGCGGGATTTGAGGTATGCGAAAATGATGCACCCTTTGTCTTTTAACAGTTTTGCATATAAAAATGCGCTCAGATAGATAGTAGCCCCGAGACTCGTAGGTTGTCGAAAACGACAGCCGTGCTAAGGATCAAAATCTCAACATCTCGTGTAATGAATACCGCCGCTCGACATGGTGGCGGATAGTCCGGGGCCAGCCGAACTAGTGAGTTTGCCGAATTAAGTCGACAACTTGACGTGGCGATGCGACATCGCGACTTGTCAACCAAATACTTGACGAGTCGCAAGGTAAATAAATTCTCCGCAGCCGCTTTATTGAGTGGGTCAAAGCCCGCCTTCGATAAGTTATATGCTGTTTATACGCATAAAGGCTGCTGCTGTGGAGAGTTTTTGGGCGAACTTGCTCAAGCTAAGGAGCAAGCCCGAAGGAGTGATGCGGTTGCCGCGAGGGCGGCCAAGAGTTGAAGGTCGAAAAGGCTGCGACCGCCTAAGCAGGCGGAGGTGGCCGAATTGGCCAAGAAATTAAAGGATGCTACCGACCGCCATGAGGCTCTTGAAAGGAGCGCTTATCGGAGCGGAAGACTCAAGAAGGCCACCGCCGGTTAAGGATGCCCGCCTGCAATGCGGGCTATGAAGGAGGAGCTGCGCCAAGCCGAGAAATCGTGGCGGCAAGCCTTTTCGATCGCGCCGGTTTATGGATGCCAAGTACGCCAATTCGAGCGGTCAGGAGTTCGGAGGATCCATATATGGACTTGGCTGCGAAAAGCGGCCGATGCCGCAAGCACTTCCGAGCTGGGGATCACGAGACGAAAGAGTTATATTGGTCTCAATTCCACAGTCCGGATCGCCCTCTTCCGCAGACGGACAGGTTGGCCGAATGGGCCGAACTAAATAGACTGTCCGGGCTGGCTATGGCTGACATCGTGGCCCATTTATGGCCAGAGAGGTCCAAGGCGACGAGCTACTTCGGCCTACTGCAGCAATTCCTTGGGGCGGTGCCGCATATCAAGGAGATGAAACGGTCGGCCTGCATCGAGGGTGCGCGGATGGCTCTGGCCCGTGTGAAGGCGCAGTGTCCGGAGATGGATGCCACCGCTGTTGCTACCCAGGGTTCGATGGAAACCGCTTCCCGCCAACATTATTTCGGGAAGTTATGCGTGGCGCCAGGTAATAGAGTCGCAGTGTGCTCAAAAATGTAACGCTCAATTGAACGCATTAACTTGTAGATCAATGGTTATAGTATGAATGCTTTTTATACTTGTGCTTCCAAGTAGTAAAACTTCTCCTGTGTGGCCGCTTATGTATACTTGTGTATAACCCGAAGATGCGCTTCGGCTTCAGCCCCTCGCACAAGGTGCCGGGTGTTCGCAAAATAGCGCTTTCACACTTAATCTGACGCCTCGGTCCTATTTTAAGGAGGTGGTAGCGAGTTTAACGAGGCAATCCGACTATGATGCTTTATCTCTTTCACTTAGCCAATGGAGCTCGAGGGTGGGGCTACGATATAGCCCTCGATGACACCGCACATCTCCGCACTCGGTGCGATGTGTCTCGACCGGGAAACGGTCCTTCGTCAAAGCGGGGAATTCTAAACATTCCGATAGTCGATCAAGTGGCTGACCAGACTCTCGCTATATCATGACACCGTTTTCGCTTTCATCGAGGTGCTCGCCAAATTAATCGGGGCACAATCGCAGAGTTCTCCTAGTGCCGTTAGCCGGGTGATACGGAACGAAGGCAGCAAAACACGTGAGCCGCAAACCCAACATTTGACCAAAGACATGATTCGAGCTGATGCATATAATGCCTAACTCGAGACGCCAACACTCCCGAAGGTGTTCGGACTTTATGATAATGGGCAGAATTATGCCCTAAGCCCCTTGTGTCCGTGCACGGCATGGTCTTCGACGCGCCGATGCCAAAGCTGCCAGTTCGCTTTGGCTATAGGAAGGAGCCAAGGAGAGTAACAACAAGAGACAGTAATAAAAGGTCTACACAGAGTCTTAATCAAAAGAATCCTTGCAACGGGTCCTCACCGCACGCTCATACTGTGTTCCGCTATACCGTTATCCTCGACGGCACGCACGTTGTTCATCTCAAGAAAGAGAGGGACGCTTAGTTTTAGAAACAGTTAGGCGAAAAATATGCAAAATAAGAAATATAAATAATTAAAGCAAGGTTTATATGAAACCGCGATCGGTTGTCTTGCGCAGCCCTCGTGAAAAGGGTATGCGGCTAGGGAGCCCCTAGCCCGCCGAGTCCGGATTCGCCTATCCGAGTCCGGGTCTTTATGACCCTCGACTGAAATGGCGCTGTGGACCGGCATCTTAAGTGTAAGAGACGCGTAATGCGGTATGGCGTTGAAGCGATTAAAAAGCCTTTCGTCCCCAACAAAGGCTTGATATTCACTTTTAAATGGGACGATATGAAAAATTAATTTTTCGCGTCGAAAGTTGTTCGGTGATCCGAACACGACTTCTAGTAATATCGAGCCTGTGCACTTGGCGGAAGGGCCAGGCTTCACTCCTTTGAAGGAAGTGTGGCTGTGTCGAATTTTGGTAGGGTCTATCCCCATCCGACAGATTGTGTTTGAATATAGCAGGTTTAAGTCACTGCCTCCGTCCATTAGGACGTCTGTGAATTGTAATCCGTCTATTATCGGATTCAATATCAGGGGAGTCCATCCTGCATTTCGAACGCTTCTGGAGTAGTCCCGTGGTCGAAAGTGATTGGTTTTGATATCCAATCTCTTCGGCTCATTGGGTTGGACCGTCTGGCTCTTTTAGAAAGTGCCGCCTGTTTTTCCGTGTCCTCACATGAAGTGAGTTTATCGCTTTGACCCTTGTGGGAAATTCTTTTGTTTTCCGGTGCTCATGCTGGTGGGTTTGTCCTCTTCGCTTGACGCCACGAGCCCCTTGTGTTCGGCATTCAGTGCCGGACTGTTTAAAACCCAACAATCCTCGTGGGTGTGATTTGCGTGCCTTCCGGGTACTGTGGATTTGACATATCCGACCCAAAATCTTCTTTAAGTTGGACACCACCTTTGTCATCCTTTAGAGGTCTGTGCTTTACTATTTGGCCGTGAGTTTTAAATCCGCATTGACCGCCGTGTTTTTGGGCTTTTCTCTTTATTCCGCGCTGCTCTTTTCTCGCTACCGTGATTTTCCGCTTCCATCTCTTATCTCGATGTACTTGGGTCACTGGTGCTGCTTCTTGCTAGCCAGCTATCCTCCCCGCACGTAAGCGAGTCATGAGGCTTGTTAATGCGGTCATTGTCCTCGGTTTCTCTTGACCGAGGTGTCCGCAAGCCATTCGCCTCGACATTGTGCTTGAAAGCTGCTAAGGCTTCAGCCATTCCTGACAATGACTATTTGGTTCTTTTTGGTAAGAAACCTGTTCGAGAATTTCTCCGCTGACTCTCCGGGTTGTTGAGTTATATGACTTAAATCGTCTGCATCCGGAGGACGGACATAGGTCCCTTGAAAATTTGCTCTAAACGCTTCCTCGAGCTCTTCCCAACTTTCGACAAGTGTTTTCTCGGGAGGCTTTTGAGCCAATGACGGGCTGGCCCTTTGAGCTTGAGGGTAGATATTTTATGGCGTGAGATCGCCTCCTCCGCCATACGTATATGCAATATATAGTCTTCTATCCGCACTCTGTGGTCTGTTGTTCCGTCAGAGGCTTCTATGTTTATGGGTTTAAACCCTGCTGGGAATTCGTGATCCAGCACCTCGTCGGTGAAACATAGTGGGTGTGCGGCGCCCCTGTACTTGTATGTGCAGCTATCGTCGGACACTTGACGTGTCGCTTTGCTTCTTGGGGCTTGTTTGGGTCCGTAGATGGACCTGGCTAGGCCGTTGGACGGTGGGGGCTCTATGGCCTCCTCGTTGAATTCTGGAAGCAGCTTACCCTTCGGGTAGCTCTTCGATTGGTGGCCATTGCCGTATTTATCTGCGGTTTTGAGTACTTTGCTCCATCTTGTCCGAGCGCGCCTTCCGCTGTTTTGAGCTTCCGCTTCCTTCTTCAGCTTCTTGTCAGAAGCGGTGAGCCTGTGCTTAAAAAGCTCTTGTTCGACGGGGTCCTCGGTAGCCATTTAATTGGTCGTCATTGAGGCTTGTTTCGCCTTCGGAGGGAGGTACATAGCTTTGATCCTCAACCTTTTCTTCTCCGCCTTTCATGAGGGCTTTTTTCAGATCCTCCTCGCTACCGAGTCGTGGCTTTGGAGGGGTTGTCTTCGCACTCTCTGGGGTATTGTTATTTCCTGTGCCGGGATCTATGTTCTTGTTGTGGCTGTATTTAGAGCGGCGCCTCTGACATCGGCGTTTGGGCTGCTTCTTTAAAGAATCTGCCTCTGCTGCTTTTTCGCCATCCCGTTCTTTTGGGGTATCCACCATGTATACGTCATATGACGAGGCGGCCTTCCAAAGGCCTCAGTAGGCGCTGGCTCTTGTTCGCCTCGCATCGCCGCCCATAGCGCCGATGTCGCCGGAGTCGTAGTCAGCATGTCGGTTAAATCCTCGGCAGTGGCTACAAGGTGGGTGGTGGTGGGATCTGAATTTTCCATCGTCCGGAACTCCAACCATCCCGCCATAGTCCGCCAGATTCTCCCGATAGCGAGAGATGCTTCAGGGAGTTCAGGATATCGCCAAAAGGCGAGTGCTGGAAGATGTCCGCGGCGGTGAATTCCATAACCGGCGCCCAATCCGGATTGATCGGTAGGGGCGCGGGAGGCTCGGAGTCCGGCGAGGAGTCCGGCGCCTCGGGGTCACAAGTTTTGCAGGGGACAAGATTGGTATTCGGCTCCATCGTCGTGGATGTTGAAGCCCCTGTGGCGGCGCTCATCCACCGCCCTCGACATGGGCAATCGGCTCCGGGCTAGTGGCCGGAGCGGATCCGAGTGCGGCCACCAAAGCACTGTCCGGCGGCAGAGCTAGATCATGCCCATCGTCACAGTGTGGCGCGCTTGGCTGTGGCTCGAGTTCGTCGAAGATCAAGTCTCCGCGGTCATCGGCCGTGAAGTTCAAGCTTCCGAATCTGACCTGACGGCCAGGGGCGTAGCTTTCGACCTACTCCAGATGGCCAAGAGAATTGGCCCGCAGTGCAAAGCCACCGAATATGAAGATCTGTCCAGGGAGAAAAGTCTCACCCTGCACAGCGTTGATGGTTGAAGATGCCATCGAGCCTATCGGTGACGCATACGAGGAACTCTCAATGAAAGCACCAATGTCGGTGTCAAACCGGCGGATCTCGGTAGGGGGTCCCGAACTGCGTCTAGGCGGATGGTAACAGGAGACGAGGGACACAATGTTTTTACCTGTGTTCGGCCCTCTCGATGGAGGTAAAACCCTCGTCCGCTTGATTAATATTGATGATATGGGTAGTACAAGAGTAGATCTACCACGAGATCAAGGAGGCTAAACCCTAGAAGCTAGCCTATGGTATGATTGTTGAGATGTAATGTTCGTCCTACGGACTAAGGCCCTCCGGTTTATATAGACACCGGAGAGGCTAGGGTTACCCAGAGTCGGTTACAATGGTAGGAGATCTACACATCCGTATTGCCAAGCTTGCCTTCCACGCCAAGGAAAGTACCTTCCGGACACAAGCCGGAGTTTTCAATCTTCTATCTTCGTAGTCTTGGAGTCCGGCGGATATTGATAGTCCGGCTGTCCGGACACCCCCTAGTCTAGGACTCCCTCATCATGCCCGGGTCGAGAGATATGATGTCTCCGACAAGTTCTACAGTTGTAAGATGGAGGAAAACAGTTCTGTCAGTGAGCACATCCTGAAGATGTCTGGGTTGCACAACCGCACCCACCGAGCATTAACCTCCCGATGAGGCGGTCATCGACAGAATCCTCCATCCGCCCCACCTAGCTACAAGAGCTTTGTGATGAACTACAACATGTAGGGGATGGTGAAGACCATTCTGAAGTGTTCTCACGTGAAGTCAGCAGAGGCTGAAATCAAGAAAGAACATCAAGTGTTGATGGTCAATAAGACCACTAAGTTCAAAAAGGGCAAGGGAAGAAGAACTTCAAGAAGGACGGCAAGGATGTTGCCGCGCCCGATAAGCCAGCTTGCGGAAGAAGTCAAAGAATGGACCCAAGCCCGAGACCGAAAGTGCTTTTATTGCAAGGGAAGGGTCATCGAAGCGGAACTGCCCCAAATACTTAGCGGATAAGAAGGCCAAGAACACCAAAGGTATATTTGATATACATGTAATCGATGTGTACCTTACCAAGACTGTAGTAACTCCCCGGTATTTGATACCGTGCCGCTTGCTCATATTTGTAACTCACAGCAGAGCTGCGAATAAACGGAGACTGGCGAAGGACGAGGTGACGATGCGTCGGGAATGGTTCCAGAGTCGATGTGATCGCCGTCACGCTGCCTCTACATTTACCTACGGATTAGTTTTGAACCTTAATAATTGTTATTTAGTGCCAAGTTTGAGCATGAACATTGTATCCGGATCTCGCTTAATACGAGATGGCTACTCATTTAAGTCCGAGAATAATGGTTGTTCGATTTATATGAGAGATATGTTTTATGGTCATGCTCCTATGGTTATGGTTTATTCTTAATGAATCTCGAGCGTAATATTACACATGTTCATAGTATGGATGCCAAAAGATGTAAAGTTGATAACGATAGTCCCACATACTTGTGGCACCGCCGCCTTGGTCACATTAGTCAAGCGCATGAAGAAGCTCCATGCTGATGGACTTTAGAGTCTCTTGATTATGAATCGCTTGACACATGTGAACCATGCCTCATGGGCAAAATGACCAAGACTCCATTCTCCGAACAATGGAGCGAGCAACCAACTTGTTGGAAATCATACATACCGATGTGTGCGGTCCAATGAGCGTTGAGGCTCATGGAGGATATCGTTATGTTCTCACTCTCACCGATGACTTACGAGATATGGGTATGTCTACTTAATGAAACACAAGTCCGAGACCTTTGAAAAGTTCAAGGAATTTCAGAGTGAGGTAGATAATCAACGTGACCGAAAGATAAAGTTCCTACGATCGATCGTGGAGGAGAATACTTAAGTCACGAATTTGGTACACACTTAAGAAAATGTGGAATTGTTTCACAACTCACGCCGCTGAACACCTCAACAGAACGGTGTGTCCGAACGTCAGAATCGCACTCTATTGGATATGGTGCGGTCTATGATGTCTCTTACCGATTTACCGCTATCATTTTGGGGATACGCCTAGAGACAGCTACATTCACTTTAAATAGGGCACCGCCTAAACCGCTGAGACGACACCGTATGAATTATGGTTTGGGAAGAAACTTAAGCTGTCGCTTCTCAAAGTTTGGGGATGCGATGCTTATGTCAAGAAACTTCAACCCGAAAAGCTCGAACCCAAGTCGAAAAATGCGATTCATAGGATACCCTAAGGAAACCGTCGGGTATACCTTCTACTTAAGATCCAAGGCAAGATCTTTGTTGCCAAGAACGGATGCTTTCGAAAAGAGTTTCTCTCGAAAGAAGTAAGTGGGAGGAAAGTAGAACTCGATGAAGTACTACCTCTCGAACGGTAAAGTGGTGCAGCGCAGAGACCGCTCTGTGATGCCCACACCAACCAAGAGGAAAACAATAGTACTTGGATCAAGTTGCTACGAACTCGAGGGTCCACAAGGACACGCCCGCACTGTGAGTGGTACGCAACCCTGTCCGGAAATCATGTTGTTAGACAACGGTGAACCTTCAACTATGAAGAAGCAATGGCGGGCCCAGATTCCAACAAATGGCTTGAAGCCATGAAATCCGAGATAGAATCCATGTATGAAAACAAAGTATGGACTTTGACAGACTTGCCCGATGAACGGCAAGCGATAGAAAACAAATGGATTTTTAAGAAGAAGACGGACGCGAATGGTAATGTTACCATCTATAAGGCTCGACTTGTCGCTAAGGGTTATCGACAAGTTCAAGGGATTGACTACGATGAGACATTCTCTCCCATAGCAAAGCTGAAGTCCGTCTGAATCATGTTAGCAATTGCCGCATACTATGATTATGAGATATGGCAGATGGACGTCAAAACAGCATTCCTTAACGGACATCTTAAGGAAGAGCTGTATATGATGCAGCCGGAAAGTTTTGTCGATCCTAAGAACGCTAACAAAGTATGCAAGCTCCAGCAATCCATTTATGGACTCGTGCAAGCATCTCGGAGTTGGAACATTCGCTTTGATGAGATGATCAAAGCGTTTGGTTTATGCGACTTATGGAGAAGCCTGCGTTTACAAGAAAGTGAGTGGGAGCTCAGAGCATTTCTCATATTATATGTAGATGACATACTCTTGATGGGAAATAATATAGAACTTCTGGACAGCATTAAGGCCTACTTGAATAAGTGTTTTTCAATGAAGGACCTTGGAGAAGCTGCTTATATATTAGGCATCAAGATCTATAGAGATAGATCGAGACGCCTCATAGGTCTTTCACAAAGCACATACCTTGATAAGTTTTTGAAAAGGCTCAAAATGGATCAGTCCAAGAAGGGGTTCTTGCCTATGTTACAAGGTGTGAGATTGAGCTCAGCTCAGTCACCGACCACGACAAAAGATAAAGAAGAGATGAGTGTCATCCCCTATGCTTCAGCCATAGGATCTATTATGTATGCTATGCTGTGTACCAGACCTGATGTAAACCTTGCCGTAAGTTTGGTAGCAAGATACCAAAGTAATCCCGGCAAGGAACACTGGACAGCGGTCAAGAATATCCTCAAGTACCTGAAAAGGATGAAGGACATGTTTCTCATTATGGAGGAGACGAAGAGCTCGTCAGAAGGGTTACGCCGACGCTAGCTTCGACTCAGATCTGATGACTCTAAGTCACAAACCGGATACGTATATGTTGAATGGTGGAGCAAGAAGTGGTGCAGCCGCAAGCGAGCGTTGGGCGGGATCTACGTGTGAAGCGGAGTACATGGCAGCCTCGGAGGCAGCGCATGAAGCGATTTGGGTGAAGGAGTTCATCACCGACCTAGGAGTCATACCCAATGCGTCGGGCCGATCAAACTCTTCGTGACAACACCGGAGCTATTGCCCTTGCCAAGGAGCCCGGTTTCACAAGAAGACCGAGCACATCAAGCGTCATTTCAACTCCATCCGTGAAACTGTTCAAGATGGAGACATAGATATTTGCAAAGTACACACAGATCTGAATGTCGCAGATCCGTTGACTAAACCTCTCTCGCGAGTGAAACATGATCAACACCAGAACTCTATGGGTGTTCGATTCATCACAATGTAACTAGATTGGTGACTCTAGTGCAAGTGGGAGACTGTTGGAAATATGCCCTAGAGGCAATAATAAAAGTATTATTATATTCCATTGTTCATGATAATTGTCTTTTGTTCATGCTATAACTGTATTATCCGGAAATCGTAATACACGTGTGAACACATAGACCACAATACGTCCCTAGTGAGCCTCTAGTTGACTAGCTCGTTGTGATCAACAGATAGTCATGGTTTCTGCTATGGACATTGGATGTCGTTGATAACGGATCATATCATTAGGAGAATGATGTGATGGACAAGACCCAATCCTAAGCATAGCACAAAGATCGTGTAGTTCGCTTGCTAGAGCTTTGCCAATGTCAAGTATCTCTTCCTTCGACCATGAGATCGTGTAACTCCGGATACCGTAGGAGTACCTTGGGTGTATCAAACGTCACAACGAATCGGGTGACTATAAAGGTGCATTACGTATCTTCGAAAGTGTCTGCTGGGTTGACACGGATCGAGATCGATTTGTCACTCCGTATGACGGAGAGGTATCTCTGGGCCCACTCGGTAATGCATCATCATAATGAGCTCAAGGTGACCAAGGTGTTGGCCACGGATCATGCATTATGGTATGAGTAAAGTGACTTGCCGTAATGAGACCGAACAAGGTATTGGGATACCGACGATTGAGTCTCGGGTAGTAACGCATCGATTGACAAAGGGAATTGTATATGGGTTTTGATCGAATCTCGACATCGTGGTTCAACCGATGAAATCATCGAGGAGCATGTAGGAGCCAACATTGGTATCCAGATCCCGCTGTTGGTTATTGCCCGAGAGTCATCTCGGTCATGTCTCAAGGTCTCCCGAACCCGTAGGGTCTACACACTTAAGGTTCGGTGACGCTAGGGTTGTATGAATATGAGTATGCAGTATACCGAATGTTGTTCGGAGTCCCGGATGAGATCCCGGACGTCACGAGGAGTTTCGGAATGGTCCGGAGGTAAAGAATAATATATAGGAAGTGGTATTTCGGCCATCGGGAAAGTTTCGGTCACCAGATTGTACCGACCACCGGAAGGGTCCTGGGTCCACCGGTGGGGCCACCCATCCCTGAGGGCCCCATGGGCTGACGTGGGAGGAGCCAGCCCATAGTGGGCTGGTGCGCCCCTAGGCCCACCCTCGCGCCTAGGGTTGAAACCCTAGGGGGGGGCGCACCACATTCCTTGGGGCACTCCTCCCCCTTGGCGCGCCCCTGGGAGATCCCATCTCCAGAGCCGGCGCCCACAGGTCCTATATAAAGGAGGGCGGGGGAGGCAGCCACACCCATTGCCTTGGCGCCTCCCTCCCCTGCTACACCTCTTCCTCCTCTCAGACGCTTGGCGAAGCCTGCTGGAGTTCACTGCATCCACCACCACGCCATCGTCTGCCGATCATCATCAACCTCTCCTTTCCCTTGCTGGATCAAGAAGGAGGAGACGCCTCCGTCCCGCACGTGTGTTGAACGCGGAGGTGCTGTCCGCTCAGCACTTGGACATCGGTGATTCAATCACGCCGAAAGTACGACTCCATCATCACCATCCCTTGCAAGCTTCCGCACGTGATCTACTAGTGGTATGTAGATGCAAACTCTCTCCCATGACTCGTTGCTTAGATGAACTCATAGATGGATCTTGGTGGAACCGTAGGAAAAATTTTAATTTTCTGCAACGTTCCCCAACATCAAGCAGCCTCTGGCCGTACTTAAAGACCGAGAGCCGGCTGCAAGGGTCAGCTTCAAGGGGCTCGGGAGCAGGAGGCGCGCTGCATGATCGCCTCGGGGCAGGGCACCAGCTGGGATCAGCCCAGTCTGGTCCTTCTTCGGGATCGGAGGCAGGCTCCCGCCGCCTTGCTCATTCTCATCCTCGTCGTCGTAACTCTGGGGAGGCGGAGAGTACGGGACCTGCGCCGAAGGGGAGGAGCCCTTGACTCCGCCTCTGAGTCAACCCCCTCTTCCCGCTCCCCTTCTTCCTTCTTGCTGGAATCGTCGGAGGACACGTCCACCAGGTCCTCTGGAGCCTCCGTGGGCATGGGCCCGTCCCCGTTGAAGCCGGGCATGGACCCCACTACCTGCTCCCAATCCTCGCGAACGCGACAGGCGAGGGCGCCCTCTGCCTCGCCACGCCGCCCCCAACCAAGGACCGGAGGACCGCAGCCAGATCCTCGCTGGCCAAGACCACGGGCTCGGGTGAGGCCTCCACATCGGCGTAGTAATGATGGAGCGGAGCCACCGATGCTCGAAACTCCCTCAAGAGCGACGCCCGGTCAGCCGCCCGCCACGCTGGCGGCCTCAGATCTCAAGGCCCATCTTCTCCAACACCAGCCAAGACGGGATCCGAAGCTCCACTCGGGACCAGTTGTCGGAGCTCACGGGGTGCTCCGTGGGCAGGATCAGCCGAGGATGGATGCGCCCAGCATCCACCAAGACCCACTTGCTCCTGAAGCCCTCAGTCCTCTTCTCTGGGTTCAAAATGGCGATGAGGCCGCCGTACGCGACGAAGCTCGCGCACACGGAGGTGGAACCACGGGAGGTCCGGAGGGAGAAATAGTGGCGTAGCAAGGCCACCGAGGGTTTCACCCCTACGTGAGCCTCACAATAGTAGGCGAAGATCGCCAGAAGAAGGACGGAGTTGGGATGGAGGTGCAGAGCTTGAATATTGTAGTGGCGGAGGACAGAGAAGAAGAACTCAAAAAAGGGACGCACCAGACCGGCGACGATGGCGCTCACGAAGAGCGGATAGAAGGTGCTCCATCGGCCTTCAGGGACGGTAGATCCGGCCTTGAACGCCGTCTCTGCCGATGCCTGCGCCGCCGCCCGGGCGCACTCCGGCAAGGCTCGCCTCTGACACATTTGGCGAGTCCAAGGCAGGCGAGTACCAAACTTCGGCCGGGGCTTGGCGAGGCGCCATGACTGGCTAGGGCGCGCAGACGGAGTAGATCTGAAGACTTCGGAAGCAGGGAGGAGAGGCGCAAGAAAGGGAATCTGAGCAGCAACTGGAGGAAGTAAAGGAGGCAAGGGAGATGCCGCTCCTTTATCAACTCGCGCGGCTGCAGAGGCGCCCACGTCCAATCAACCGCCACGCGGCGCCCAAGGCCGCAGGCTGTTAGGGCCCGCGACGCTTCGCACTTGCCCTTTTGCCTCTGTGCTCGGCCAAGTTCGGGCGCGCCGTGGGCCCGGGGGCTACTGTCGGTGTTCTGGGAACGGGGGTCGCCAGACTTGCCTGCCTGCGGCCTACGGCGTGGCTCAAAGGCGGCCCAGCACAGCCCATCTTCATCAGCACAAGCTCAAGACCCTCGCGAGGGGCCAAGCCTCGTGGGGCGGACGACAAGGAGCTTCCTCAGGCACGGCCTCGTCAGGCTGGCTCACGAGGAGGCGGAGAGTTCAAGGCGGGGTACCTCGCGAGGTGCCCATGACACAAGCCATGACGACCAGGGGCGCCAGTCGGGCACCAGCCCGCGCAGTGTCCTCCTTTCCTCTTTGGTGCAAATGGAGCAAGCGCAGGCGAGAGCATCAAGGAAAGGCATCCATTTCGGTGCAACAAGACCAAGACCAGCCCAACGGCCGGAAGGAAGTCATTGTGGAGCCCAAGCCGGCGTCACCACCAGAGCCTTTGACAGGCGAGGACCAACTTTAGTCAGGATAAGTGTACCCGATGTTCCTCTTCAAAATGGCCAATTGTTGGCACCCTTCCCGCTCAATATTTGGGAAGAGGCCCAGGGCCTTTGCCTATAAATAGGACTAGCCACCCCCAGGGTAGGGCATCCTGATCTGGACCTGACCTAGCAATCGGGATCCTCACCAAGAAACCAGTTGATAGAGCGATTGAACCCCTCCCAGCAGTTCGTCGCACCAGCCAAGAACAGACCCTCGCAAGGCTGTTCTGCCTTGTATTGTTCATCATCAAGCCCAAGAGGTAATCCACCACACCACACACTGGAGTAGGGTATTACACCACAATGGTGGCCTGAACCAGTATAAATCTTGTGTCTCTTGTGCTATTCTGTTTGGTAGTTTAGGTCCTAGCGATTCGGCGAGGAGCGAGCCGGTAGAGGGTTGAATCTCCGCGCATGTCACACCCTGCATTTTGTAACATTTCATTTTTATTAATAAAGCATGAAAATTTGGACCAACAAAATTTTTTTGCATTATTTGGCTTTTATTTGGAGTTGGTTTTCTCTCTGTGTTTCTTTTCAAGTGCTTCTTGAAGTCAACTACTCTACCCTCTATATTCCATCTCCTTACCCCAAGCTCCCGACCAATGATCATGCCATGTGAATAGTGCTATATAGAATTTTCTTACAAAAATAATTTGGCCGTAAAGCATTTTCTAAAATTAGTTTTCCAAAACCCTGAATTGAGGTTTGCACTTTGCAAGTACTTGATTAAGGGCAGTAAAAATCTTTCCAAAAATATATTTGACTCCTATTAGATATAGGATGCCCAGAACCACAAAGATATAATTTTAAAAGTTACTGTTCTATTTTATTTAAAGGCTTTTTCTTAAGGCCGAAATGGTCTTTAATAGGGAAAAATTACTTTACTGTTTCAAAAATATTTGACAAAATTTGGGGAAACTCATAGGACATATATTGTCCATATATAAGAGTTTCAACACATGGTCATGTTCAAAATATTGGTCAAATCCCTCTAAAACCCTTTCTGGATATTTCAAGCTTTTGAAATATTTACAAAGGAAATATTCTCCAAAAATTCCAGGAAAATTCTATCATGTCACATATGACATATCTGATGATCTTGCCAAGTCTCATGACTTGGAGAACAAGATAACATCATCAAAACCCCTCAAAACCATTTCTGTCCAATCTAAAGTTTGATCAACTTTACATTGCCAAGTATGTCCAAATGTGCTCAAACTTGGTGGACATGCTTCATTGGTCTAATGATGCATCTGGACCAAATGGCACAGGTTGGAGAAGAGGAAATCTTGGTCAAAGTGCCTCAAAACCCTCTCTGACCAAAATCAAGTTTGAACCACTTTGCACTACCAACTTTTTCTCCAGGACCCCAACTTTGGTGAGCCTGATCATGTGATCAAATGAGGCCACCACACCAAGTGGAGCATCAAGGAGAAATGATTTACTCCACTGGATCTACACAAACCCATTTCTGCCCATTTCTAGGGTTTGCAAGAGTTGCATTGGCAACTTTGTCCAAATAAGCTCAAAATGGGTGGAAGGCCCTAAATATATGTGTCATTTCACCCCTTGGAGTATCTTGGCCAGTGGGAGTCATTAGCCTACCCAAAACTCCATCAAACACCTTCTGGCAAAATACTAAAAAGCCTATTTTTGCCACTTTCACTAATCTCCTTGAGTTCATCTTTTTGCCACAACCCCTCCTCACTCCCCTCAGTCACTTAGACACTTTTCTACCCGAAGAAGCAATGTGGAGGAAGGGGAATCAAGTTTGTCCTCTCTGACAACAGCTTTCTCTTCTCTCTCACGCTTTCTCTCTCTCCCTCTGCACCCCAGAGCATCCCGTGCTCTTTCCGTGTCTTGCCCCTTCCACTGTACCCTCCAGACAGAAAAGGACGCTTGCAGCTGAAAACCCGCGGATGCCGGCCAAAGTCGCGCTCTGGAGCGCCTGCCAGAGCGCCGACCGTTGACACCGCGCCTCCCGACCGCCTCGTGCCTTCCCATCGCGCCAGATGATGTGCCTCGACGTCTGCTACACGCCGCCGTGCAGTCCCCGTTGTCTCCCCCTCTCTCTCCCCTCCTGCAGCGCGTGCCCGACGTCGCCCGGCTCGGCCAATGGCCTGCCTCACACGCGCGGGCGCCAGAACCCTCCCCGCTCTCTCTCCTTCTCCCTGGCGCCCTACTCCATCCCCACAAGCGCCGTGGACAGCTCCAACTCCTCTCCCGCGGCCTCCAGAGCTGATCCCGCGGGCGCCCGTAGGCCACGCCCACGGTGAACCGCGGCCAGCCTATATAAGGCGCTCCCGAGCCCTCCTCTTCCTCCTGTCGCCGCCTCCACACCCAATCCACCTCGATCCACCCACTTCGCTCAGAGCCGCCCGAGCTCGAGATCGAGCTCGAGCTCCGCCGCCTCGGGTCGCCGCCGATCTGCGGGTACAGGCCTCCTCCGCCCGCTTCTCCCTCGAACCGACTCCCTCGCCTCACCGATGCTTTCCCTCTCTTTCCCCTCGTTTTGCAGCTGGAACGGCCGAGCCACCGGCGCCCAAGCACCTCCGCCATGGGACCTCGTCGCCCGGCAGCAGCCACCCGGCGACCGCCTCCACCACCACCGAACCGCGACTCGCTCCCGAGTCCAACGGTAGCCTCTGCGCCCCTTCCCGTGCCTCAGACGCCGCCGGCGAAGCTCGCTGTCGCCTCTGGCGGAGGTAGACGACGGCCGCCGTGGGGCCGCCAATCGACCTCACGCCTCGACGGGTGGGATCCACCGTCGAGTTTAAAACGTCTTGTGCACACACAGACAGACTGCCGTCGGCGAAGGCGATTCGCCTTTACGCCTTGACGTGGCAGCCGTGTGGGCTGGGTTTCCCCTGGCCTGCTGCTGCTGTGGCCTCTCGCCCAAAGGGCACAGCCGCTTTCCTTTTTTTCTTTTCTCGTAATAATTCCAAAAATTCCACAGGCAGAATATTAATCCAAATGCATTGATTCCAATTTCTAAATTCCTAGAATATTGCAATCTATTTAATGGTGCAACATTCACTCAAATTCAACCACCTTTTCTTCTCTCAGAATATTTAAATGTGGTTTTAGCATTTAAATGAGCCTTTGAAAATCCATAACTCCTATTTTGTCGCTCCGTAACCAAAACCAAAAGTTGCCCCTTCCTAGCCTTCCTCCTAGTATTTTACAAAATTAAGTTGACATTTTTTGAGCACTTTGACTTTTCTGTTTTTATTATAGCCTTATTTTCCGTTGTTTTCTTGCAACGTTAGATCCCGTATTTGACAAGGTAGCTGAGGAAGAAGGAGGAGCAGGGCCTGAAGACTTTGAAGATCAAGCCAACCAAGGCAAGCAGCCCTTTGACCATGACTATGATACCCCTTTATATGCATGCCATGTTTAGCTCTTTATTAACGATGCATCGGAATCATGATGAGATGGTGAACCACGTGGGTTGGTTGCCACGAATACTTCCTCGTTGATACTTGCATTGTGCATGGCCCTACCTTCTTATGAGGGTTATGCCGGTGGGAGTAGCTAGGATGCAAATGTAGATGCTACGCAAATGGGATGGGTTTGTGCATGGTGAAGAAGGCAAAGTGATTTCAAAAGTATTTTCGAAAACCCCGTCGGGTGCCACTTATGCCCGAGGGAGATGAAGAGATGGGTGACCACTTGATGACGAAGTGGTGTGCCAAGGAAGGTGTGTGTTGTTTTCAAAACGGATTGGTCGGAGTTGCACCGCTATTCCAACCTTACATGCGCGACCACTCTACCCTTATATGGGAAAGGGCATTATTGAGTACCTAGTCGGATACTAGCTTGGAGCCCGACATTAGTGACGGGGAGAGTTGGTGCTCTCTCTTGGGACGGGTCGTGCTGTAGGGCGGCCATGACCATCTTTATGGGGCACCGGACACACCGCTGGTACCCGTGCGCTGATATGTGATGGATATGGGAGCTAGGCTCCACGAAATTGTTATGTGAGATGTTGGGCACGGGGGTTACTGCCAATCGAGTGGACTCCATGTTAGTGTCGTCTAGGGAAAGGTAGTGATCGGGTGCTTATCCCGGGTGCTTGAGGTACCGCGGGTCGTGGATTGACACGGAAGTTCCCCGGATCTAGTGGGTAAAGTGTGCAACCTCTGCAGAGTGTAAAACTATTCGAATAGCCGTGTCCACGGTCATGGACAGTTGGTAACCGCCTTGGGCTACGCCCACTTGTTTTCAAACCCGTGTGTGTGAGGTGATGGTGTTGTTCGGATCAAGTCAAAGGACTTGACACGATTGAGATGGGTTGGTGCCCACTGCTTATGATAAATGGGTTGGTGCCCATTCTATTTATGTTGATATCTGTGACCAGTTCTTATGGTTACTTGAATTCTTTGATGCATGCTTTATAGGATGTTGAACATGTCCTGCACTCAAAACTAGCTTTATGCAAAATTTTACCTATGTCATGCATTACTGCACCTTGAACCAAATCATGGGTTGCTTAAGTAGTACATTCAAAGTACTCATTGGCTTGCCACTGGTTATTTAATTGACCAGGCATGGAAGAACCGGAGTTCAAGAAGAGTTCTTTGGAGACGATCATGCTAACTAGGACGCTTCCCAATGTAATGCCCGTAGGGTTAAGGCAGATGGCATGGGTTCTACTTATCAACGACGATTTCGCTGCTATGTTTCATTTGATGTTCAGCCCTTAAGGCTTTATCGATGTAAGACTTGACCATGTTGGTCACTATTTGTGTAAGACGGTATGTATGGATGTAAGACTCTTGTTATTCAGCTTCGTGTGTTCAAGTGAGCATTGATCTCGGGATCATTGACACGCAGCATTCGGTGATCACGACTTGCGAGTCGGGTCCCCACAGAGCTGGTACCAGAGCCATCCTGACTGTAGGAAGCCTTAGTTAGCATGGACGTTAGTTAGAGCGAGACTATCCCCTAGATTACCCATATACCTATGTTTTATGTTAGCATCCCAAACACAGTCACATTCCTTTATTGACCCTTCCCTTCCACTTTTTGTAGATGGCCGCGTGCAGAGGACTTCCCGACCACCGGGTTTCCGTGCTTCTTGAGGATAGCCTCGGAAGTGCCGCTTCACTCGAGTCCCCACCTTCTCCTACCACGAGCACTGGGTCGACAAAGACCAAGAAGGAGTATCACGTGGAGGTAGTCGTGAGGGCGAATGACGCCTGACGAGCTGGTTCTTTGAGGGACCCCAGATGGCGACACTTGCTTCTCGCCGTGGAGACTGCTGCCTCAAGGCACCGACTTCGCCTCCGAGATCTCCCCGCCAGAGATGGCGAGAGAGCCAGCCACTCGTTACCTGCCTTATCGTAAGGAAGGTGATGACGAGAGCAGCGCACCAGCACCACCCTTGGACGAGGGACTTTCTCTCGCCTCGCACCTACTTCAGCTTGTGTGCCGACAGCCCACACAAGACTGGCCTCGAGTCTACGGAGCTTCGAAGGAACTCCGAGACCAAGGAGCTCCTCCGCATAGTTCAGATGAAGGCGGACAGGATCAAGAAGGATGGAGCACCCTGGACAGCCCGCAGAGCTTATCGAGGCGGGCGACCCCACAGTCGCACCCGCCGAGGAGCACCTCAGCCACGCCAGATGACGGCAAAGGAGTACCGCAACCTCTTCACGACGCCACCAACAAAGCAGCGCCGTGTTCAGCTCCTTCACTCCTCCACTTCCTCAAGCGACGAGGAGACCAAGACAGATGAAGATGAGGAGGAAGACCCAGAGGAGCCAGAGTACCCGACCGAGCATTCCACCACTTAGACTCCGTTCAGGACTAGGATAGGCTAGCTCGTAGCCTATGGTAGGATAGGTCGTGTACCCCTTTTGCGAAGTCGAGTCCTTGTAAATGGTTCTTATGAAACCATGTTATGTTGTGTTTGCTTTCAACTTGCTTTGATGAAGTCGTACTTTCCCTTCGGGAACTTGTGAACGACTACATTCCCCATTTGGTTTAATGCATGAGTTTGGCCCTTCTGGCCTTTGTTTTACTTAAATTGTGTCATACCACCCCCTTGCTAGGCATTCCATCTCTACTGCTTTCCCTCATTGTTATTCCCAATCATGAGACCTTGACTGCTCCAACAGGATGCCTGTTGTAACACGTACTGGTACCTCTACCCATCCGCAAGAAGCCGGAGGTTCTGCTGAGGCCGGAGCCAGCCAGGACCAAGCCCAAGGACAGACTCCACCACCACCACCTCCTCCAAGCATGGATATGGCTCAGCTTCTCCAAGCTTTTCGAGAGGAGCGCCAAGCCAACACTGCAGCCCTCCAGATGATTGCTCAGTTGTCAACCGCCAAATGAGGGGCACGGCCATGGACGCTCCACACCGGTGGAGTTCAAGAAGCATGCACCACCCACTTTCATCGAGACTGCTGAACCCCGGATGCGCACGATCGGGTCCGCACCATTGAGGATCTGCTGGCACTAGTCGGATGCACCGAGGACCGTGATAAGGTGGCGATGCTGCCCATCGCCTCGGGGGACCGCCAGAGCTTGGTGGGATGGATTCAAGGCTATGCATGTTGAGCAAGACATCACTTGGGACACCTTCAAGACGGAATTCGCAAGGCCCACATCCCTTCGGACTCATGGCCATCAAGAAGCGTGAGTTCCGAGCCCCAAGCAAGGTAGTAGCACCGCAAGGAGTACATGCGAAGTTCGGTGTTCTCTCAAGGTATGCCTCGAGGATGTCAAGACCGATGCCGCCAAAAGGGAGCGCTTCATGGAAGGCCTTAACCAGACTCTGCGAGATTTCGCTTGTTGTGTGTGACCGCCCAACCTTTCCTGATCCGGTGAACAAGGTGCTCATGCTTGAGGACAAGCGACGTGCCTTGATGACACTCGAAGCGCAAGATGATCGGCAAGGGTAGCTCCAAGAACTGAAGCCTCGCCCGTGGCAGCCAAACCCGGTCAAGCCAACCTATCAGCAACCAAGAGCTCCTGCACCCCGCACCAACTATCCACCTCAGCAGTATGCCAACCCCAGGCCAGCTTACAACAACCCCAATAACAATGCTGGCAAGGGCGTCGTCCCCAACCAAGTCACTTGTTTCGGATGTGGACAGCCGGGGCACTACTCCAAGAATTGCCCCAACAAGAAGCCCGACGCCCCGCGCCCCAATGCGCAGAACCCAGGACAAGGCCGTGGAATGCCACCGAGGAACCAAGCTCCCCGCAACTTGCCCAACAATGGCAGGGGTCGTGTGAATCATGTCACCGCGGAAGAAGCTCAGGAAGACCCGGACGTCGTGCTGGGTACGTTCCTTGTCAATTCAGCACCAAGAATCGCTTTTGTTTGATTCTCGAGCCACGATTCTTTTGTCACCCAAAGTTTTGCATTAAAAGTGGCATGACCCCTACACCCTGAATAACCCTATGGTTGTACAAACTCCCGGCGTAGATGAGAGCCAAGATAGGATGTAAAGGAGTTGGGATTACCATTAACGGGTAGACTTCCTAGCGACCTTATCATCCTAAAATCACAAGGCTTGATGTGATCTTGGGAATGAATTGGCTCAGAAGCACCAAGGCTTGATTGATTGCGCCAACCGGACGGTCACTATGACCAATGACCGAGGAGTCGAAGTCAAATTTGCTTCCAACCCTCTTCTCTCAAGCCAACCAAGTCAACTATCCGACCGAAGTTGGATTGGAACAAGTGCCGTAGTATGCGAGTATCCCGATGTTTTTCCCGATGAGCTACCAGAATGCCTCCCGATCGGGACATTGAGTTCATCATCGAGCTCATACTCGAGCAGGACCCATCTATAAGAAGCCTTATAGAATGGGATCGGAGGAGTTAGCGAAATTGAAGAAGCAGCTGGAAGAGCAGTTGAGGAAGGATTTATCCGCCTAGTGCCTCCCCTTGGGGATCGCCTGCTCATTTGTGGCAAAGAAGGACGGTACCATCCGCTTATGCATTGACTACCGCTCCCTCAACGAGGTTACAATCAAGAACAAGTACCCACTTCCCAAGATTGAAGATCTGCTTGATCAACTCAATGGGGCCAAGGTGTTCTCCAAGATCGACCTCGGATCTGGGTACTACCAATCAAGATCGACCCCAAGATATTCAAGACGGCATTCAGAATCAGATATGGCTCAGATGAATGCACGGTCATGTCCTTTGGGTCGACCAATGCCCCACTTACTTCATGTATCTCATGAATAAGGTCTTCATGGAATATTTGGACAAGTTTGTCGTTGTCTTCATTGATGACATCCTTGTCTTCTCGAAGTCGGAAGAAGAGCACGAGCAACACTTGAGGATGGTCCTAGACAAGCTTCGAGAGCACCAACCGTATGCCAAGTTCAGCAAGTGTGAATTCGGCTGCGTGAAGTTGGATTTCGGGTCATGTTCTAATCAAGAGGGATTGTCATCGACCTGCTAAGATTGAAGCCGTGACTGAATGGCAATCCCGAGCAATGTGAAGGAAGTCGAAGCTTCCTCGACTCGCGGGATATTACCGCAAGTTCGTTGAAGGGTTTTCAGCATTGCCGACCCATGACTCAGCTCTTGAAGAAGGACAAGAAGTTTGAATGGACGCCGTGCGAAGAGAGCTTCCAGAGCTGAAGAAGAGGCTAACCACCGCTCCAGCTTCGCCACACCAGATATACACAAGGAGTTTGTGATATATTGTGATGCGCCGAGAATCGGATGGGAGGTGTTCGATGCAAGAAGGCGAGTCGTGGCCTACCTTTCAAGGCAACTACGACCTCACGAAGAGAACTACGCTACTCATGACCTTGAGCTAGCGGCAGTGGTTCATGCCCTAAAGACTTGGCGACATTACCTCTTGGGGAAGCGATGTGAGATATACACGGATCACAAAAGTCTGAAGTATATTTTCACCAAAGGAATTGAACATGAGGCGAGAAGATGGCTGGAGTTGATAAAGGATTATGACCTCAGTGTTCAATACCACCCTGGAAAGGCTAATGTGGTAGCGGATGCGTTGAGCAGGAAGGCTTGCTCCTTGAATGCTATGCTAAAGCACAAGCTACCCGCCTTGTATGAAGAACTTGAAAGCTTCGAGTTGGAACTGGTTGCACCAGGATTCTTGGCCAACCTCGAAGTTAAGCCTACCTTGATGGATGATATCAAGAAAGCTCAGAAGGGGCATGAGAGTATTGAAGGCATCAAGAGGAAGATCAAGGCAGCAAAGCCTCGAGTTCTCGGAGGATGAGGAAGGAATTGTGTGGTTTGGGAATCGCATCTGCGTGCCCAACAAGGTTGAGCTCAAGAACCTGATCTTGCAAGAAGCTCATGATAGCCCATATTCCATCCACCCCGAGGCACCAAGATGTATCAAGACCGAAGGAAAGATTTTGGTGGCACGGGATGAAAAGGAGATTGCCACCTATGTTGCCAAATGTGACGATGCCGAGGGTCAAAGCTGAACATCGGCGACCTGTTTGGTTACTCCAACCACTCAAGGTTCCCGAGTGGAAATGGGACAAAGTCGAATGGATTTCATCATCGGACTACCTAGGTCAAACAAGGGACATGACTCCATCTGGGTCATAGTCGATCATTTGACCAAAGTGGCCCATTTCATTCTGTCAAGACGACCTACAAGGGGAACCAGTTAGCCGCCTCTACATCAACCGAATTGTGAGCCTTCATGGTGTTCCCAAGGAGATTGTGTCGATCGAGGAACCCAGTTCACCTCAAGGTTTTGGAAGAAATTCCAGAGGCCATGGGGACCAAGTTGTCCTTCAAAGATTTCCACCCACAGCATCGGAGGTCGACCGAGCGAGTGAATCAAATACTCAAGACATGCTCCGAGCTTGTGTCTTAGCTTATGGAGCTAAGTGGGAAGATTGCCTCCCTTTCGCCGAAGTTCTCTTACAACAACAGCTTATCGTGCCAGCCTTCGATGGCACCATTTGAAGTGTTATACGGGCGGAAGTGCCGTACACCTCTCAACTGGTCGGAGACCGGAGAAGGACTTGTCTTTGGGCCCGATATCCTTCGTGAAGCCGAAGAGCAAGTCCAGCTTGTCAGAGAGCGTCTGAAGTCTGCCAAGTCAAGGCAGAAGAGCTATGCGGACTCACGCCGCGAGACATAAACTTCCGAGTTGGAGACCATGTCTATCTCCGGTCACCCTCTCAAAGGAGCCCAGCGCTTTCATGTCAAGGAAAGCTCGCCCGAGATACATTGGGCCCTTCAAGATCATCGAGCGACGAGGAGAAGTGGCTTACCGCTTGAACTCCCACGAACTTTCGATGTGCACAACGTGTTCCACGTGTCACAACTCCGGAAGTGTCTCCAAGTTCCAGACAAGCCCGACCTCTACAAAGACGTCAATCACCAAGCCATTGATCTTCAACCTGATTTGACTTATCGTGAGAGGCCCATCTGCATTCTGGATGAGGCTGAACGATGCACTCGAAGCCGCACCATCAAGTACTTCAAAGTCCAATGGAGCAATCACACCGAAGCAGAAGCAACTTGGGAGCGTGAAGACTACCTTAGATCCGAATTCCCGTATCTCTTTCAAGCCTAGTTTAGGAATCTCGGGGACTAGATTCTTGTAAGGGGGTAGGTCTGTCACACCTGCATTTTGTAACATTTCATTTTTATTAATAAAGCATGAAAATTTGGACCAACAAAAACTTTTTGCATTATTTGGCTTTTATTTGGAGTTGGTTTTCTCTCTGTGTTTCTTTTCAAGTGCTTCTTGAAGTCAACTACTCTACCCTCTATATTCCATCTCCTTACCCCAAGCTCCTGACCAATGATCATGCCATGTGAATAGTGCTATATAGAATTTTCTTACAAAAATAATTTGGCCGAAAGTATTTTCTAAAATTAGTTTTCCAAAACCCTGAATTGAGGTTTGCAATTTGCAAGTACTTGATTAAGGGCAGTAAAATCTTTCCAAAAATATATTTGACTCCTATTAGATATAGGATGCCCAGAACCACAAAGATATAATTTTAAAAGTTACTGTTCTATTTTATTTAAAGGCTTTTTCTTAAGGCCAGAAATGGTCTTTAATAGGAAAAATTACTTTATTGTTTCAAAAATATTTGACAAAATTTAGGGAAACTCATAGGACATATATTGTCCATATATAAGAGTTTCAACACATGGTCATGTTCAAAATATTGGTCAAATCCTCTAAAACCCTTTCTCGATATTTCAAGCTTTTGAAATATTTACAAAGGAAATATTCTCCAAAAATTCCAGGAAAATTCTATCATGTCACATATGACATATCGATGATCTTGCCAAGTCTCATGACTTGGAGAACAAGATAACATCATCAAAACCCCTCAAAACCATTTCTGTCCAATCTAAAGTTTGATCAACTTTACATTGCCAAGTATGTCCAAATGTGCTCAAACTTGGTGGACATGCTTCATTGGTCTAATGATGCATCTGGACCAAATGGCACAGGTTGGAGAAGAGGAAATCTTGGTCAAAGTGCCTCAAAACCTCTCTCGACCAAAATCAAGTTTGAACCACTTTGCACTACCAACTTTTTCTCCAGGACCCCAACTTTGGTGAGCCTGATCATGTGATCAAATGAGGCCACCACACCAAGTGGAGCATCAAGGAGAAATGATTTACTCCACTGGATCTACACAAACCCATTTCTGCCCATTTCTAGGGTTTGCAAGAGTTGCATTGGCAACTTTGTCCAAATGAGCTCAAAATGGGTGGAAGGCCCTAAATATATGTGTCATTTCACCCCTTGGAGTATCTTGGCCAGTGGGAGTCATTAGCCTACCCAAAACTCCATCAAACACCTTCTGGCAAAATACTAAAAAGCCTATTTTTGCCACTTTCACTAATCTCCTTGAGTTCATCTTTTTGCCACAACCCCTCCTCACTCCCCTCTGTCACTTAGACACTTTTCTACCCGAAGAAGCAATGTGGAGGAAGGGGGGAATCAAGTTTGTCCTCTCTGGACAACAGTTTCTCTTCTCTCTCACAGCTTCTCTCTCTTCTCTCTGCACCCCAGAGCATCCCAGGCTCTTTCCAGGTCTTGCCCCCTTCCACTGTACCCTCCAGACAGAAAAGGGCCTTGCCTTGCAGAAAACCCGCGGATGCCGGCCAAAGTCGCGCTCTGGAGCGCCTGCCAGAGCGCCGACCGTTGACACCGCGCCTCCCGACCGCCTCGTGCCTTCCCATCGCGCCAGATGATGTGCCTCGACGTCTGCTACACGCCGCCGTGCAGTCCCCGTTGTCTCCCCCTCTCTCTCCCCTCCTGCAGCGCGTGCCCGACGCCGCCCGGCTCGGCCAATGGCCGGCCTCACACGCGGGCGCCGTAACCTCCCCGCCTCTCTCCTTCTCCTGGCGCCTACTCCATCCCCACAAGCGCCGTGGACAGCTCCAACTCCTCCCGCGGCCTCCAGAGCTGATCCATGGCGCCAGAGGCCACGCCCACGGTGAACCGCGCCAGCCTATATAAGGCGCCCCGAGCCCTCCTCTTCCTCCTGCCGCTCCTCCACACACCCAATCCACCCTGATCCACCCACTTCGCTCCAGAGCCGCCCGAGCTCGAGATCGAGCTCGAGCTCCGCCGCCTCGGGTCGCCGCCGACTGGGGTACAGCCTCCTCCGCCCGCTTCTCCCTCGAACCGACTCCCCTCGCCTCCGATGCTTTCCCTCTCTTTCCCCCTCGTTTTGCAGCTGGGACGGCCGAGCCACCGGCGCCCAAGCACCTCCGCCGGGACCTCGTCGCCGGGGCAGGCCACCCCGCGACCGCCTCCACCACCACCGTAACCGCGACTCGCTCCACAGTCCAACGGTAGCCTCTGCGCTTCTTCCGTGCCTGTATCGACGCCGCCCGGCGAAGCTCGCGTCGCCTCGCCGGAGGTAGACGACGGCCGCCGTGGGGCCGGCCAGTCAGCCTCACGCCCTGACGGGTGGGATCCACCCATCAGTTTAAAAGCGTCTTGTGCACAAGACAGACCCGCCGTCGGGCAAAGGCGTATTCGGCCTTTACGCCTTCGACGTGGCAGCCGCGTGGGCTGGGTTTCCCCCCTGGGCCTGCTGCTGCTGTGGCCTCTCGCCCCGATGGCACAAATACCGTTTTCCTTTTCCTTTTCGTAATAATTCCAAAAATTCCACAGGCAGAATATTAATCCAAATGCATTGATTCCAATTTCTAAATTCCTAGAATATTGCAATCTATTTAATGGTGCAACATTCACTCAAATCCAATCACCTTTTCTTCTCTGTAAATATTTAAATGTGGTTTTTAGCATTTAAATGAGCCTTTGAAAATCCATAACTCCTATTTTGCTGCTCCAGAACCAAAACCAAAAGTTGCCCCCTTCCTAGCCTTCCTCCTAGTATTTTACAAAATTAAGTTGACATTTTTTTGAGCACTTTGACTTTTCTGTTTTTATTATAGCCTTATTTTCCCGTTGTTTTCTTGCAACGTTAGATCCCGTATTTGACGAGGTAGCTGAGGAAGAAGGAGGAGCAGGGCCTGAAGACTTTGAAGATCAAGCCAACCAAGGCAAGCAGCCCTTTGACCATGACTATGATACCCCTTTATATGCATGCCATGTTTAGCTCTTTATTAACGATGCATCGGAATCATGATGAGATGGTGAACCACGTGGGTTGGTTGCCACGAATACTTCCTCGTTGATACTTGCATTGTGCATGGCCCTACCTTCTTATGAGGGTTATGCCGGTGGGAGTAGCTAGGATGCAAATGTAGATGCTACGCAAATGGGATGGGTTTGTGCATGGTGAAGAAGGCAAAGTGATTTCAAAAGTATTTTCGAAAACCACGTCGGGTGCCACTTATGCCTGAGGGAGATGAAGAGATGGGTGACCACTTGATGACGAAGTGGTGTGCCAAGGAAGGTGTGTGTTGTTTTCAAAACGGATTGGTCGGAGTTGCGACCGTTATTCCAACCTTACATGCGCGACCACTCTACCCTTATATGGGAAAGGGCATTATTGAGTACCTAGTCGGATACTAGCTTGGAGCCCGCATTACTAGTGACGGGGGAGAGTTGGTGCTCTCTCTTGGGGCGGGTCGTGCTGTAGGGCGGCCATGACCATCTTTATGGGGCACCGGACACACCGCTGGTACCCGTGCGCTGATATGTGATGGATATGGGAGCTAGGCTCCACGAAATTGTTATGTGAGATGTTGGGCACGGGGTTATCGCTAATCGAGTGGACTCCACGTTAGTGTCGTCTAGGAAAGGTAGTGATCGGTGCTTACCCCGGTGCTTGAGGTACCGCTGGTCGTGGATTGACACGGAAGTTCCCGGATCTAGTGGGTAAAGTGTGCAACCTCTGCAGAGTGTAAAACTATTCAATAGCCGTGTCCACGGTCATGGACAGTTGGGTAACCGCTCTTGGGCTACGCCCACTTGTTTTCAAACCCGGTGTGTGTGAGGTGATGGTGTTGTTCTGGATCAAGTCAAAGGACTTGACACGATTGAGATGGGTTGGTGCCCACTCTGTTTATGATAAATGGGTTGGTGCCCATTCTATTTATGTTGATATCTGTGACCAGTTCTTATGGTTACTTGAATTCTTTGATGCATGCTTTATAGGATGTTGAACATGTCCTGCACTCAAAACTAGCTTTATGCAAAATTTTACCTATGTCATGCATTACTGTACCTTGAACCAAATCATGGGTTGCTTGCGAGTACATTCAAAGTACTCATTGGCTTGCCACTGGTTATTTAATTGACCAGGCATGGAAGAACCGGAGTTCGAAGAAGAGTTCTTTGGAGACGATCATGCGAACTAGGACGTTTCCCAGTCAGAATGCCTGTAGGGTTAAGGCAGATGGCATGGGTTCTACTTATCAACGATTTTTCCGCTGCTATGTTTCATTTGATGTTCAGCCCTTAAGGCTTTATCGATGTAAGACTTGACCATGTTGGTCACTATTTGTGTAAGACGGTATGTATGGATGTAAGACTCTTGTTATTCAGCTTCGTGTGTTCAAGGTGAGCATTGATCTCGGGATCATCAGACACGTGCATTCGGTGATCACGACTTGCGAGTCGGGGTCCCCACAGCGCACACCCCAGCATTCGAACCTCAAGGGTCTGCTAGAACCCGAAATCCGACATTGGCCTGTGAAGAAAGAAAAAGAAGAAAAAGGCATCGGTCAAGCGGACAAGATAAAGGAAAGAAACAACCGAGGAGATTGCCCGATCGCCGTGCCATCGGCCTCAACCTCGAGGACTACAGCCAGCGCGCGCGCCAGCGCCCAGCATGAAAAGAAGTAGTTGACAAAGGAAAGAGACAACTGAGGAAATTCGGCCCGACTGCTTAGCAGTCAGCCCGAACCTCGGGGACTACAGCCCGCGGGTGCGCCAGCGCCCCCGCAAAGAAAGAAGATAGAAACTTACGCCGACTCTCGGCCAGATGGGCCGTCTGCGTCTCCAGCTCCCGAACCTTGGAGTTGTAGGCGGTCGCGCGGAAATTGTGATAATCCTGCAGAGGAGACATCAGATGAAATCAGTAGTCTACAATTGCAAGATAAAGTTCCGACCCGCCTGCTCAGCAGCCGGCCCAGGACTTGGGGACTACACCCAGTGGGTGCGCTTGCGCGCCCCCACGAGAGAAGCAAGAGGATTATCCGAAGAAGAAACCTAAAGACAACTTACCCGGATGGCCGTGCGCGACTCCAAGTAGGCCTCATTGCAGCGCTTGAGCGCCGCCGCCTCTTCCCGGAGCTTGGCCTAGACGTCAAGAGACGCCTGGTTCAGGGTGCCAGTCCCGCCCCCGTGTATCCATCCCACGGGTGTGGCACTAGTCGCCTCGGTATCGGGGGCCGACGAGCTCGTGGCGCCGATCACCTGCGGCCGCGGTGCGGAGGCCACCTTCTCCAGATGGCGGCGCGTGGGGATGCGGACCACAGGAACCAGGACCATTACCACCGTATCTTCGACCGGCGGCACCAGCGGCGCCACTGGCTGCTCGTCCCGCAGCTCGCTGACTGGCGGAGGCGGCGGGGGCGGGGGTGGCGGCACGAAGACGTCCGACATGGCTACGTCTCCACTCCCTTGCTCCCGGATCGGGTAGTCACCGCCGGCTCCTCCGGTCGTCGCCTCGAAATCAGGCGGAGACGGCGCAGTGTTCAGGGGCGCCACGAGTAGAGGCTCTTGGCGGCGTACGGCCTCCGCGAGCCACTCCTTCTTTGCGGCCTGGGCTTCCGCCTGCGCCAGCGCCCTCTCAGCAAAAGCGGTGGACAAGGCCGCCTGCTCCCTGGCCAGGCGGTCGGCTTCTTCCTCGCGCGCCTCCCGTGCATTCTGCTCTATTGCCTCCCGGAGGTCGGAGGCCGGGTCGATCCACCGACTGGTCGAGGAGGTCGCTGCCGACTCGAGGACCAAGGCAGCGCCCGACTTCTCGAGGGTTAGCGGGGCCCTGAAACGAGAAGACAAGTTGGAAGGCTCTCACGCTAGATTGGCGAAAAGACAAGGAGAAGGGAAGGATACTTACACCGACACCATAACAGGCACCTTCGGCTGCCTCTGATATTGGGCCACCTTGGCCGCGGTTTCCTTCTGCCTGGTCGTCGTGGCCGAGTTCTTGGGCTTCTTTGGAGCGCTGCCGAACAGGGTCGCGCCCTGTTTCCGCTTGCGCTTGCCGCCTTGGGCAGGCGGTCCAGAAGAGGGGCCGGCGCCGGTCGTGGTGGAGCTCCGGGCAGGGCGCGGCTCGTCTTCGTCTTCATTGTCGTCAGGCCAGGCCCCCACTCCACCGCCTGCCTCAGAGCCGCCTGCTCCACTGCTGCCGTCCGCCTTGCTGCCGCCGCCTGTCGCGTCATCGGCCAGGGCGGCCGCCCCCAAGTCGGAGTCGTCCAAGTCGCTCTCCGCCCTGTCCGGCTGGAGGTCATCACCCGGCCCCAGGAGGGCGGCCGTAGCCTCGGACATGTAAATCTGCAACCAAGAAGGGGTTACGTCATGAAGAGAAACGAAGCTGAAGGAAATAGTTCAAAGGACAAAATGAAGAAACTTACAGCGGGAGGCGGGTTGTGGCGAGAGTATGGCCGCTTCCCGTACCGCCACTCCTTCTCCGACACTTTGAGGTCGGAGATCTCGTTTACCATCCGCAAAACCTCAGCAGGCGGCATCCCTTTCGTGCACAACCGGCACGGATCGTGGTGTCCGCCCATCCGGAAGATCGGATGAGGGCGGCTTTGGAGCGGGAGGACTCGGCGCTCAATGAAGGCGACGAGGAGGTCGGAGGCCACAAGGCCCTCCCACTCCTGGAGCACTCAGAGTTGGCCGATGGCGGCCGCCGCGTCCGCCGCCACCGGCTTCGGTTTGTACTTCCAGGAAGTGCGAGCCCTGGTGGGGGGGGGGGGGCGGCCTCGTAGGCCGGCAGGTTGAGGAAGTCGGCAGCTGGGTCCACGTTCTCAACGTAGAAGTAGGACTGCTGCCACATCTTCACTGATTGCGCCAGCTTGATGACGAGGAAGGCATTCCACTTCGCCGGCCGGCGCACGGCGATGAAGCCCCCGCACTCGGCCGCCGTCTCCTTGGCGGAGGTGCTGAGCTTCCCATAAAAGAATGCGCCCCACAACTCGATTGTGGGGAGGATGCCGAGGTAGCCCTCGCACGCTGTGACGAAGGCAGAGAGCAGAGTCACGGCGTTGGGCGTGAGGTGGTGAGGCTGAAGCTTGTATAAGTCGACGAAGGAGTGGAAGAAACCGCTCACCGGAAGGCCGAAGCCACGAAGGAAGTGCGAGCGGAAGACGACCCGCCCGCCTTCCTGCGGCACCGGCGAGATCTCCGTCTCCGGCGGCACCCGCGCCTTGACAAAGGCTGCGCTGGGCATCCGGCGCATGTTGCGGAGGAAGGAAATGTGATCCTCGATCACGGTCGATCCATCCCAGTCGCCCATGGCTCCAGCTGGCGGCGCGGAGAGGAGAAACGTGTGGCGGTGGGCAATGGCAGCGGCGCTACGGCAGTAGCAGCAGCGGAGGATGAGAAGAAGAAGAATAGTGGGAGGGGGCGCGAGAGCTTTGCCGCACCTCTCCCCCTCCCTACTTATAGCGCCGGGCTATGAAGCTGAGGGGGCGGGATGTGGGGTCATGGGATTAACTGCGCCCACGTCCCCCCGACCCCGTTTACCGCGCGCATTCACCACGCTGTTAATAATCGTGGGGAATGGCAACCGTCTCCTTCGGCGCAGTAAATCCGCTCGGTGGCCAAGGCATGGTAGTGGCGGGCCCGGCCCTGTGTCACGTCCATCCAAAATGTGGGGTGGCAGGCTGGCCAGGCTGACGTGCGCTGCGTGGCGCGTCCGTGGCGGGCGGCTGCCTAGGAAGCTTAGCAGGCATGCCACCTACCTCCCACCCTGAAGTTCAAAAACCAATCGTACAAGCTCTGCCTGAAAGAGATTGGCCTCAGCAGTCGGCTGGCCGCACAGCGGACCGGCACCTTCCCGGAGCCCGGTGAGGGAGGAAGCCGCTGAGGCTTCACAGCCCCTCGATTGCGGTGCCTCACCAGCTTCGGGGACTACGGTCGGAGTAATAGGCCACGGGTAGGCTCACCCGAGTCCCTGGATTTATCAAGACTTTGGGCCAGCTCCGCCTGGCTGGACCCCGAGCTGAAGCTCCGCCCTCTGGGGCCGGCTGGTTCAGCGGCCGGCTGCCAGAGAGCGGCCGACCCAAGTCTACGGCGCTCCGAGTGGCCGGCTCCTGGCGGCCGCCCTCCGGAGAGGGCGACAATGGGCAGGCGGCCACCTCACGACTACGGTGCGGCCGAGCCCCCGTCGAGAGTACAAGTCAAAGCATGGCTATAGTGAAGCACGTCGCCTCCCACGCTCGAGACGGGCGTGGCTACAATGCTCCTACAGACGGAGATCTCCGCACGACGGAGCACTATGCCGTATCTACCCTGACGTCACTCCGGGCAGGCGGAGCCCTGTTCCCATGACGGCCTATCGGTACGGCCTGCCAAAGGCCGGCCCTATCGGGCAGTGACCCCAAGGAAGACAGCGGAAGCTCGACTAGGCGGATCCAAGAGGGGCCGGCCTCCAGCTGGCGGTCGTCCCTTGTCCCGAGGTGAGCACGCCATTAAGCTGATAAGACCAGGTGTGGCTACAGTGGCATCCCACCAGGCGGCGGGACTGTAGCCATGCGAAGATGACCAAGCCCCCGTCACCAACGACACGGCTACAGTAAGCAGCCGCCAACCAGTCGGCGGGGCCCACCAGGCGGCGGGCCCCAGCGGTCGGCGGAGAAGCCGAGGTCGAGACATCGACAGCCGGGCCCAAAGACCAAGCGACTTACCATTGTACCCCTGGGGTTAGGCCTATATAAACCCCCCAGGCCACCCATGCAAAGGGTTCGCACTCCATTAGAACTAGCCACTCCCCTAGAGCAGGGAGAGAGCTAGCCTTGCCTCCTTCTGCCTCTAGCACACAGCTCAAGGAGCACCATTGTATCACTTGTGCCTTAGTGATCATGCGGAGACCCCGCAGAGCAGGACTAGGGGTGTTATCTCCTAGGAGAGCCCCAACACAGGTAAAGCACGCCAGCTGTTAGTTCACGCCTTATCCCGCTTCCAGGCACCGACGACGTTCTACTCGCTCCCACCATGATAAGCCATCCATTTGCATATGTCGCACCCAACCCCCGACAGTCTACCAAAAATAATGGGACCAAAGTCATCTTGTGGGGAACCAAGAACAAGAAAATCAGTAGGATATTTAACCTTCCCACACAAGACTTCAACATCTCTAACAATCCCGACTGGCTTAATGGTGTCCCTATTGGCAAGCTTAATAGTAACATCAATATCTTCTATTTTAGCAGGTGCAATATCATGCATAATTTCTTTATATAATTCAAAAGGTGTTGCACTAGTACTAGCACCCATATCACATAAGCCATGATAACAATGATTTCCTATTTTAACAGAAATAACAGGCATGCCTACAACAGGTCTATGTATCTTAGCGTCTGGTCTGGCAATATTAGAAGCCTATTCACAGAAGTAAATAACATGCCCATCTAAATTATCACCCAAGAGATCTTTGACCATAGCAATACTAGGTTCAACTTTGATTTGCTCAGGAGGTGTATAAGTTCTAGTATTACTCTTACGAACAACATTGAAGTTTTAGCATGATCCTTTATCCTAATAGGAAAAGGAGGTTTCTCAACATAAGTAGTAGGAACAATAGGATCATCATAAGTGATAGTCTTTTCTTCAACTGTAATAGATGAAACTACTTTTACTTCAATGGGAGGATTATATTTAAACCACTTCTCCTTAGGGAGATCAACGTGAGTAGCAAAAGATTCACAAAAAGCAGCTACTATCTCAGAGTCAAGTCCATACTTAGCGCTAAATCCACGAAAAGCATCGGTATCCATAAAAGATTTAACACAATCAAACTTAGGTGTTATACCTGACTCCTTGTCATCATCGAAACCCAAATCTTCAGAGTTGTGTTTAATTCTTTCCAATAAATCCCACTTGAATTCAGTAGTCTTCAGCATATAAGAACCAGCACAGGAAGTATCAAGCATGGTGCGATCATTGAGAGAAAGCCGAGCATAATTTTTTTTGAATAATCATTTCTCTTGAGAGCTCATGATTGGGGCATGAATATAACATTGACTTAAGCCTCCCCAAGCTTGAGCGATGCTTTCTCCTTCATGAGGCCAGAAATTATATATGTAATTACGATCACGATGAACAAGATGCATAGGCTAGAACTTCTGGTGAAATTCCAACTTCAATCGTTTATACTTCCAAGACCCCTTATCATCACATAGACTATACCATGTCAATGCATCTCCCTTCAAAGAAAAAGCGAAGACCTTCCTTTTGAGAACATCATCGGTAATACCTGCAAGCTTAAATAATCCACAAACTTCATCCACAAAGATAAGGTGTAAATCGGGATGCAATGTTCCATCTCCTGCAAAGAGATTAGCTAGCAGTTTCTCTATCATACCTGAAGGGATCTCAAAGTAAACATTTTCAGTAGATTCAGTAGGTTGAGGAGCAACTCTTTTCTCTATTGGTCGGGGTGAAGATACCCCGAACAAGCCCCTCAAAGGATTACTTTCTATAGTAACAAGTGACAGAAAATTTCAGCACACTATATAAATGTTTCCTTACCAAGTTCCACTCACTAAAGGCGCTTCACTCCCCGTAAATGGTGCTAGAAAAGAGTCTTGATGACCCGCAAGTGTAGGGGATCTATCGTATTCCTTTCGATAAGAAAGAGTGTCGAACATAACGAGGAGCATAAGGAAATGACAAGCGGTTTTCAGTAAGGTATTCTCTGCAAGCACTAAAATTGTAGGTAACATATAGTTTTGTGATAAGATAATTTGTAACGGGTAACAAGCAAAGAAAGTAAATAAAGTGCAGCAAGGTGGCCCAATCCTTTTTGTAGCAAAGGACAAGCTTGGACAATTTCTTATAATGAGAAAAGCGCTCCCGAGGACACATGGGAATTATTGTCAAGCTAGTTTTCATCACGCTCATATGATTCGCGTTCGGTACTTTGATAATTTGATATGTGGGTGGACCGGTGCTTGGGTACTGCCCTTTCTTGGACAAGCATCCCACTTATGATTAACCTCTATTGCAAGCATCCGCAACTACAAAAGAAGTATTAAGGTAAACCTAACCATAGCATGAAACATATTGGTCCAAATCAGCCCCTTACGAAGCAACGCATAAACTAGGGTTTAAGCTTATGTCACTCTAGCAACCCATGATCTACTTATTACTTCCCAATGCCTTCCTCTAGGCCCAAATAATGGTGAAGTGGCATGTAGTCGGCGTTCACCTAACACCACTAGAGGAGAGACAACATACATCTCATCAAAATATCGAACGAATACCAAATTCACATGACTACTAATAGCAAGACTTCACCCATGTCCTCAGGAACAAACGTAACTACTCACAAAGCATATTCATGTTCATGATCAGAGGAGTATTAATATGCATTAAGGATCTGAACATATGATCTTCCACCAAGTAAACCAATTAGCATCAACTACAAGGAGTAATCAACACTACTAGCAACCCACATGTACAAATTTGTGGTTTTGATACAAGATTGGATACAAGAGATGAATTAGGGTTTGGAGAGGAGATGGTGCTGGTGAAGATGTTGATGGAGATTGACCCCTCCCGATGATAGGATCGTTGGTGATGATGATGGTGATGATTTCCCCCTCCCGGAGGGAAGTTTCCCCGGCAGAACAGCTCCACCGGAGCCCTAGATTGGTTCCGCCAAGGTTCCGCCTCGTGGCGGCGGAGTTTCGTCCCGTAAGCTTGCTTATGATTTTTTTCCAGGGTAAAAGCCTTCATATACCTGAAGATGGGCACCGGAGGGCCACCAAGGGGCCAAGGAGACACGGGGCGCGCCCAGTAGGGGTGGGCACGCCCCCCCCTCCTGGCCAGGGTGTGGGACCCCTCTGGTGTTTTCTTCGCTCAATAATTCTTATTAATTCCAAAAATAACTTTCGTGGAGTTTCAGGATTTTTTGAGCTGTGCAGAATAGATTTCCAATATTTGGTCCTTTTCTAGCCAGAATTCCAGCTGCCGGCATCCCCCCTCTTCATGGTAAACCTTGTAAAATAAGAGAGAATATCCATAAGTATTGAGACATAATGTGTAATAACATACCATAATGCAATAAATATTGATATAAAAGCATGATGCAAAATGGACGTATCAGCTGCTACTCCTTCTTCTGCCTCGACCTTTCCTCGTTCTGTGGATTCTGATTCGTTGGGTGGTTTTAATTTTGATTTTGGGGACACTCCGGAAGAGTAGTTCCTCATATGCTTTCTCTGTCCTTTTTAAGACTTGTTGACAAAAGGGGGAGAATTACATCGAGCGATAGATTATTCGGGGTATTTGCAGGGTGTTTTATTTGCCATTTGCTTTTCGCAATAAAACATTTGGTTTTGCCTCGAACAATTTTCTTGATGAACTTAACGCACCGCTTGTGGTGCTGAAAACTCGGTCGCCATGTAATGTTAATAACTTATAACCCACAAGTATATGGGATCGCAACAGTTTTTGAGGGTAGAGTATTCAACCCAAATTTATAGATTCGACACAAGGGGAGCCAAAGAATATTTGCAAGAATTAGCACCTGAGTTGTCATTTCAACCACACCTAGAGATTAATTATCTGCAGCAAAGTGATCAGTAGTGCAGTAATATGATAGTTTTGATAATGGTAGCAACAACAATAGTAACGGTAACAGTGATAGCAGTGATTTTGTAGCAAGTGCAATAGTAACACTAGTGATAGTAACTTAGCAAGATCAATATGTAGAAAATCGTAGGCAATGGATCAGTGATTCATTGGATGTTATTCATCATGAGACAATCATAACCTAGGGCGATACGACACTAGCTCCAGTTCATAAATATAATGTAGGCCTGTATTCTATAAATAGTCATACATGCTTATGGAAATAACTTGCATGACATCTTTTGTCCTACCCTCCCGTGGCAGCGGGGTCCTATTGGAAACTAAGGGATATTAAGGCCTCTTTTAATAGAGAACCGGAACAAAGCATTAGCTCACGGTGAATACATTAACTCCTCAAACTACGGTCATCACCGGGAGTGGTCCCGACTATTGTCACTCCGAGGTTGCCGGATCATAACACGTAGTAGGTGACTATAACTTGCAAGATCGGATCTAGAACATGAATATAATGGTGATAACATAAACGGTTCAAATCTGAAATCATGGCACCCGGGCCTAAAGTGACAAGCATTAAGCATGGCAAAGTCATAGCAACATCAATCTCAGAACATAATGGATACTAGGGATCAGGCCCTAACAAAACTAACTCGATTACATGATGAATCTCATCCAAATCCTCACCGAGCAGCGAGCCTACGAAGGAATTGCTCACTACCGGTGGGGAGCATCATGGAATTGGCGATGGAGAAGGGTTGGTGATGACGAAGATCGAAGATCCCCCTCTCCGGAGCCCCAAATGGACTCCAGATCTGCCCCCCGATTAAGAACAGGAGAAGGTGGCGACTCCGTCTCGTGAAACACGATAATTCTTTCTCCCTGATTTTTTCTGGAAAAATAGGATTTTATAGTGTTAGTTTCAGGGTCTATGGAGCCACCAGGTGGGGACAACCCACAGGCGCGCTCTGAGGGTGGCGCGCCGGTGGGTTGTGCCCACCTGTGTTACCCTCCAAAGGGTTCTTGGCTCCAGAAATTCTCTTTTATTGTATAAAAATTCCTTGCAAAGTTTCGTTCCATTCCGAGAACTTTATTTCTGCACAAAAACAACACCATGGTAATTCTGCTGAAAACAGCGTCAGTCCGGGTTAGTTTCATTCAAATCATGCAAATTAGAGTCCAAAACAAGAGGAGAAGCATTACGAAAAGTAGATACGACGGAGACGTGTCAACTCCACCAAGCTTAAACCTTTGCTTGTTCTCAAGAAAGTCAGTTGATAAACTGAAAGTGAAAAAGACAAACTTTTACGAACTATTTTGCTCTTGTTTCCATAAATAAGCTTAAACAGCACCCAGATTTTCAGCAAAGATTATAACTACCCATGTCGAGAATAACTCTTAAAAATTATATTAACTCGTATCAATGACATAATGAACTAGCGAGCAATAATAAGACATCTCAAACAGCAACATGTTGTCAAAGGAACCATGATACAATATGGCAATAGTGGTATCTTGCTAGCCCTTTCTGAGACTGCAAAACACAAATGCAGAGCACCCCAAAGTTCAAGCAGCGACTAAACGTTGTACTTCATGGTAGAAAAGATCCAGTCATGATGCACCAAACATTAGCTACACACAATGCATCAGCATGACAGTAGTGCTCTCAGGTTCTGGCGCTTATTTGAGAAGGTGATGACACAACATAAAAGTAAATAGATAGTCCCTTCACAGAGGGAAGCAGTGATTTGCCGAGGTTCCAGAGCTCAAGTTTTTAAAACAGAGGTAAATGAAATTTTGAGACATGCACCTTCTTGTTTACTTTGGGACCATCAGTTATCAATATCTTCCATGCTAAACACATTAGTAGCGGATCCCAAGCGGTAAATTAAAGTTTTTTGTTCCATAGGAGTTTTTGTTTGATTATTTATAAGTTCTTTTTCCAATTTGGGACTGGGAATCCCTATTACTGCCCCTTTTCTCATGTAATGGTGAGTGAATAAACACCCATCCTGAGAATAACCCGCTTAGCATGGAAGATACCAACTAGGTCATGTTGCTCTATGAACAATCCAAGAACACAAAAAGGATATTTATTTGAAGTTTTTAGAGGTGGCACATGAAAATTTAGTTAGGACGGCATGGTAATACCGCATATAGGTAGGTATGGTGAACTCATCTGGAATAACTTGGGTTTCAGGTTTTTTATGTACAAGCAGAATTCCCACTTAGTACAGGCGAAGGCTAGCAGATAGGTTGAGAAGCGGCCAACTAGAAAGCAACAATTGTCATGAACATGCATTATGCATAAGTAACACTGGATACTAGCATGAGTAGGATGTGATGTTTTGATTCAACTACATGCATGAACATGTGCCATGTCAAGCCACTCCAACATTCATAGGAGGATACCATATCATTATACCACATTGATGTCTGCTAGAACTACATCGGTATTTCCCCAAAGAGGAAGGGATGATGCAGTATAGCGATGGTAGGTATTTCCCTCAGTGATGAGATCAAGGTTATCGAACCAGTAGGAGAACCTCCTCACACCACGTAAACAACACTTGCACACAAATAACAAATACTCGTAACCCGACGTGTTAAAGGGGTTGTCAATCCCTTTCGGGTACGGCGCCTCAAGTAGGCAAATAACATGAGGTAAAAAGTGGTAGATAGGATAAATAGATCGCGAAACAAATAAATTGCAGCAAGGTATTTTTGTATTTTTGGTTTAATACATCTGAAAATTAATGCAAAGGAAAATAGATCGCAAAGGCAAATATGATGAAAAGAGACCCAGGGGCCCTAGGTTTCACTAGTGGCTTCTCTCGAGAAAAATAGCAAACGGCGGGAAAACAATTATTGTTGGGCAATTGATAGAACCTCAAATAATCATGACGATATCCAGGAAATGATCATTATATAGGCATCACGTCCAAGATTAGTAGACCGACTCCTGCCTGCATCTACTACTATTACTCCACACATCGACTGCTATCCAACATGTATCTAGTGTATTAAGTTCATGAGAAAACAGAGTAATGCAATAAGAACGATGACATGATGTAGACGAGATCCATTTATCTATTGCGGCAGATATAGATCTCATCTTGTTATCCTTAGTAGCAACAATACATACGTGTCGGTTCCCCTTCTGTCACTAGGATCAAACACCGTAAGATTGAACCCACTACGAAGCACCTCTGCCCATTGCAAAATAAATAGATAAACTTGGCCAAACAAAACCCAAATATCAGAGAAGAAATATGAGGCTATAAGCAATCATGCATATAAGAGATCAAAGAAGACCCAAATAACTTTCATGGATAAGAACATAGATCTGATCATAAACTCAAAGTTCATCGGATCCCAACAAACACGCCAAAAGATTTACATCATATGGATCTCCAAGAGACCATTGTATTGATAATCAAGAGAGAGAGGAAGCCATCTAGCTACTAACTACGGACCCGTAGGTCTAAAAATAACTACTCACTCATCATAGGAGAGGCATTAATGGAAGTGGTGAACCCCTCCATGACGGTGTCTAGATTGGGTCTAGTGGTTCTGGACTCTGCGGCGGCTGGATCAATATTTCATCGACTCCTCTAGGGTTCCTGGAATATTGTGGTATTTATAGAGCAAAGAGGTGGTTCTGGGGGCACCCGAGGTGGGCACAACCCCCCAGGGCCCGCCTGGGCCTCCTGGCGTGCCCTGGTGGGTGCTGCTCCCCTCGAGCAGCCCCTCAGGTGCTTCCTTGGCCCATTGGCTTTCTTTTGGCCCAAAAAAATTTCTCCAGGAGTTTCGTTGAGTTTGGACTATGTTTATATTGATTTCCTGCGATGTAAAAAACATGTAGAAAACAACAACTGGCACTGGGCACTATGTCAATAGGTTAGTGCCAAAAAATGATATAAAATGACTATAAAATGATTGTAAAACATCCAAGAATGATATATAATAGCATGGAACAATCAAAATTATAGATACGTTGGAGACGTATCAGCATCCCCAAGCTTAATTCCTGCTCGTCCTCGAGTAGGTAAATGATAAAAACTGAATTTTTGATGTGGAATGTTGCCTAACATGTTCATCACATTCTTTTATTTATAGCATGGACATATGGACTTTTATATGATTCAAAGCAATAGTCTAGTTTTGACATGAAGACTTTAATACTCAAGCATACCAACAAGCAACCATGTCTTTAAAAATATCAACACCAAATCAAGTTATCCCTAGCCCTTTATGCTCATTCATTGATCCATTCAGGAAACACACTCGAATATTAGCTACACCCAATGCTCAAATACGATCACAGTGCCCCTTAGTTGGTGCTTAATAAGAGAGGTTGGAGACTCAAATTGAAAATAAAAATTGCATGAGTAAAAGAAAGGCCCTTCGTGGAGGGAAGTAGTGACTTGTAGAGGTGCCAGAGCTCAAAGCTTAAATTGAGAGATAAAATTATTTTTGAGAGGCATACTTTTCCTACCATCGAAAATGACTTGGAGCATCCAAACACTTTCCATGTTAGATACATCATAGACGGTTCCCAAACAGAAAATAAAGTTTATTCCTTTTTCCACCATAAGTTTCACTTTCCATGGCTAACCGTATCCACGGGTGCCCTCCACACCAACAGTTTCCAAGGAATTTATTATTTGACAACATAAAGTAAATTCATTTATTCAATTCGGGACTAGGCATCCCTAGTACATTTGACGTACTCTCGTGCAATGACAAGTGAATAAACACTCATCGTGAGAATAACACATCTAGCATGGAAAATATTGGCTACCCTTTACCGCCTCGCGAGTAGTAGAACACACAAAAGAGAAATTTATTTTGAACATTAGAGATGGCACATGCAAATTTGCTTACAATGGCATGGAAATACCGCATATAGGTAGGTATAGTGGACTCATAAGGCAAAAGTGGTTTAAAGGGTTTTGGATGCACAAGTAGTGATCATACTTAGTGCAAAAATGAAGGCTAGCAAAAAGATTGAGAAGCGACCAACCAAAAAGCGAAAAATCTCGTACCCAAGCATTAAGCATAAGTAACAACGAATAATGCACCATAAGTAGGATATAAGTTTCATTGCATAACTATTGACTTTCGTGCTTGCATAGGGAATCACAAACCTTAACATCAATATTCTTACTAGAGCACAATTACTCATCAACATGACTGAGGGAGTCCTGGACTAGGGGGTGTCCGGATAGCCGAACTATCATCATCGGCCAGACTCCAAGACTATGAAGATACAAGATTGAAGACTTCGTCCCGTGTCCGGATGGGACTTTCCTTGGCGTGGAAGGCAAGCTTGGCAATACGGATATGTAGATCTCCTACCATTGTAACCGACTCTGTGTAACCCTAGCCCTCTCTGGTGTCTATATAAACCGGAGGGTTTTAGTCCATAGGACGAACAACAATCATACCATAGGCTAGCTTTTAGGGTTTAGCCTCCTTGATCTCGTGGTAGATCCACTCTTGTACTACCCATATCATCAATATCAATCAAGCAGGAGTAGGGTTTTACCTCCATGGAGAGGGCCCAAACCTGGGTAAAAACATCGTGTCCCTTGTCTCCTATTACCATCCGCCTAGATGCACAGTTCGGGACCCCCTACCCGAGATCCGCCGGTTTTGACACCGACATTGGTGCTTTCATTGAGAGTTCCTCTGTGTCGTCACCGATAGGCTTGATGGCTCCTTCGATCATCAAGAACGACGCAGTCCAGGGTGAGACTTTTCTCCCCGCACAGATCTTCGTATTCGGCGGCTTTGCATGCGGGCAATTAAGCAGCCATCTGGAGCAGATCGAAAGCTACGCCCTTGGCCATCAGGTCAGATTTGGAAGCCTGAACTTCACGGCCGACATCCGCGGAGACTTGATCTTCGACGGATTCGAGCCACAACCGAGCACGCCGCACTATCACGATGGGCACGATTTAGCTCGCTGCGGACAAGGTGCCACGAGGTCAAGATATGAGTCCGCCCACCCATAATTCGGAGCCGACCGCGCAGATCAAGGATGGGTGGCTAGACACCGCCTCGGGGGCTGCAACCTCTACGGCGATGGAGCCGAATACTGACCTTGTCCCTTGTGAAGCTCGTGACTTCGAGGTGCCGGACTCCTCGCCGGACTCCGAGCCTCTCGCGCCCCCTCACCGAATCCGATTAGGCGCCGATCATGGAGTTCACCGCTGCGGACATCTTTCAACACTCACCTTTCGGCGACATCCTGAATTCGCTAAGGTATCTCTTGTTATCAGGAGAGCCCTGGCCGGACTGCGGCCAGGACGGATGGGATGCGGACGACGAAGAAATTCAAAGCCCACCCACCACCCACTTTGTAGCCACTGTCGACGATCTAACCGACATGCTAGACTACGACTCCGAAGACATCGATGGTATGGACGATTTATGTCGGAGACAACAAGAACCGGTGCCTACGGGCATCGGAAGACCACCTCGTCATACGGCATATACATGGTGGACATCCCAAAGGATGGGAATGGCGAGGATGCAGCGGAGGAAGACTCCTCCAAGAAACAGCCCAAGCGCCGGCGTCAGCGGCGCCGCTCTAAATCCCGCCACAACAAGAATGGAGATTTCGGCACCGGAGATAATAACACCCCAGAGAGTGCCGAAGAGAACCCCCTCCAGCAGGACTCAGCACAGGAGGACGGAGAAGCCAGCCCTCATGAGAGAGCGGCAGACGAAGAGGTAGAGGATGATAATTACATGCCTCCCTCAGGAGATGGGGCAAGCCTCAACGACGACGAACTCGTCGTGCCCGAGGATCCCGTCGAACAAGAGCGTTTCAAATGCAGGCTAATGGCCATAGCGAATAGCCTAAAGAAAAAGCAGCAACAGCTTAGAGATGATCAAGACCTGCTAGCCGACAGATGGACTGAAGTCCTTGCGGCCGAAGAGCATGAACTCGAACGCCCCTTCAAAAGCTACCCCCAAGCGCAAGTTGCTCCCCTGATTAGAGGAGGAGGCATATAAACCTGCATCACCAGCGCACAATACGGCGGACCGACCACCTCGTGGCCGCGACAGAGAGGCCTCTAGGCCCTCCACTAGAACCGTACCCCGGCACCGCTCGAAAAGTACAAAGCCAGGGGGAATGCGCCGGACTTGCGTGACATATTGGAGGATAAGGCAAGACAATCAAGATCGATCTACGGATCACGTGGGCGCCCCACGACGCACGACGACTACCGTCGCGCCGGATACAGCAACTCCGGCCGGGCCAAACACAATAGACAAAGCTTGCTTGAGCTACGTCGTGATATAGCCCAATATAGAGGCGCCGCATACCCACTATGCTTCACAGATGAAGTAATGGATCATCAAATCCCCGAAGGGTTTAAACCCGTGAACAATGAATCCTACGATGGCACAACAGACCCCGCGGTTTGGATCAAAGACTATCTCCTTCATATCCACATGGCCCACGGTGACGACCTTCACGCCATCAAATATCTCCCACTCAAGCTTAAAGGACCAGCTCGGCATTGGCTTAACAGCTTGCCAGCAGAATCAATTGGGTGTTGGGAGGACCTGGAAGCCGCATTCCTTGACAACTTCCAGGGCACATATGTGCGACCACCAGATGCCGATGACCTAAGCCACATAATTCAGCATCCAGACAAATCGGCCAGACAGTTTTGGACACGGTTCTTCACAAAGAAAAATCAAATCATCGACTGTCCGGATGCAGAGGCTCTCGCAGACTTCAAACATAACATCCGCGACGAATGGCTGGCCCGGCACCTAGGACAGGAAAAGCCGAAATCCATGGCAGCCCTCACATCACTCATGACCCGCTTCTGCGCGGGAGAGGACAGCTGGCTAGCCCGCGGTAACAACCTCAGCAAAAATTCTGGCAGTCCGGATAACAAGGACCACAATGGCAGGTCGCGTCGCAACAAAAACAAACACCACGTTAACGGCAACAACACTGAGGATACGACAGTCAACGCCGCATTCAGAGGCTCCAAACCCGGTCAGCGGAAAAAGCCATTCAAAAGAACTACTCCGGGTCCGTCCAATTTGGACCGAATACTCGACCGGTCGGGCCAGATACACGGCACCCCCGAAAAGCCAGCCAATCACACCAGCAGGGATTGTTAGGTATTCAAGCAGGCAGGCAAGTTAATTGCCGAAAACAATGACAAGGGGCTGCATAGCGATGACGAGGAAGAGACCCGGCCGCCAAACAATAGAGGACAGAAGGGTTTCCCCCCACAAGTGCGGACGGTAAACATGATATACGCAACCCACATACCCAAGAGGGAGCGGAAGCATGCACTCAGGGACGTATATGCGATGGAGCCAGTCGCCCCGAAGTTCAACCCATGGTCCTCCGGCCCGATCACCTTTGATCGAAGGGACCACCCCACCAGTATCCGCCATGGCGGATTCGCTGCATTGGTTTTAGACCCAATCATCGATGGATTTCCCCAAAGAGGAAGGGATGATGCAGTATAGCGACAGTAGGTATTTCCCTCAGTGATGAGACCAAGGTTATCGAACCAGTAGGAGAACCTCCTTACATCACGTAAATAGCATCTGCTCACAAATAACAAAAGGTCATGCTCGTCAACATGTGTGTGATCATCACCATCGTCATCTCCCCCTTGGTTGTCAAAATTTTCGAGTATAGGTGGTGGAATGTTCATAGGACCTTGGAAACACAAGAAGGTTAAGTAGTAAAGGGAAACTAGCTAACCTGCATGCATGTGGATGGAACAATTATAATTACGGTGGAAGACAAATGTACTGAAATCATAAGGATTCCATGCAAAAATAGTGCCACAAGTGGTGGGAGCAAACACAAGACCCTCATATTGAATTGCATCACAGTACTCATCCGTGTACAGAAATTGATTTTTGAGCAATATCCATTGAGGCATGGAAGTAAGGATGGCAACAAGCTTGTCGAATATAGCAACAACTTCATAGTTCTTATAGTCCCAAGAGCGGTTGGGAACTCAAAAAATTGCTACTTCCGTAGACGACAGTTAGCATGATCATATTTGAACATACATAGATCATCTGTGTGCTCAGCCTCAGGGTAGTCTGTGATTTTTGAAAGTGGAACCCGGTGACGAGTGTACACATTCACAAGTTCCCACTAATAGTTATATCCAATATAAACAACCCAATCTCCATTTGCGCCTTCCCAAGCCTTACCCTCAAGCGATGGCATCTTAACATCACACGTATCATTATAAAGTGACATCAACTTGCAGAAGGTGAGGCTTCCTTCGTCCCCACGCCGGCGACCAGAGTCATGGCGAAGAAGATAGGGGAGATCAAACCGCTCCTGGACCTTATTTGTTGAGTCGAGAATGGACTTGAACGAACCTGCCATGCTAGCCGAGGTGATGACGTTGCACCGATCAATGAGTTCCTCCACCACGTCATCTTTCAGATCGGGGCAAGAATAACGGGGTCGTTTCCGGCCTGTTCCCTCCATGGAGAAGACGTCGAACAATGGCAGAAGGAAGGGTGAAGGCAAATGGAGGGAGGAAGAACGTGCGACAGCAGTTCCAAATCGAGAGGGAAAGGCGAAGAGGCGGTATACAGTTGCCATGGTAGACAAAGAGGCTAGTGGGAAGCGAACGGTTGCCACAGAGAGGCCACACACTAAGGACAAGGCCATCCTCTCATACCTAGCGCCCGCGCGGGATGGCCTCCATTGCCCACACGAGCGAAGCCACTTCGCACCCTACACAGTTGGTCCTCCATGCCGCTAAGAGCAAGTACTACAATAGTGGGCTTATAGCCTGCTTACATGGCAATTTTGCCTATGTGGAGGAGAGAGACATGAAGAATTCCTGCAACAAGGACAAGCGTGCCTGGCACACGGCCTGGATGGAGAAACTCGACAAAGCTCACATCGTGTACGCGGCCATGGAGGCGTACACGTGCTACGACATGTACAGGCGGATCGTTGACATGAGGAAGTGCCTCCTTCCACAAAACAGCCAGGGATCCAGCCGGAAGTAGAGCAATGGCATGCGTCGTCGCAACAAGAAGCAGATGATTAATTAGATCCTCATTTCTCCTAGTTTAGTATGCATGTAATTGCTTACTTTGGTGTGTGAAAATGTTATCCATGTAGTCGCTTGTCTAATTGTATGCTTAATTTGATTATGCAATGCTGTTTTTTAAGTGTATTTGTTGATGCTCTGTAGACAGAGCAAATCACATCGCACGGACTAAACAAGGGAACCCGTCGGTGATGATTTCATCAATCACTGACAATTGTATACCAGCAATAGTTTGCTCACAACACACACGGCTTGTTAACAGGAATCGTCTGTGTTGTTATTGGTCCTCCCACACATTTCTGATTACAGACCTGTTTGCCGCGTATCACACACATCTTGTTATATTGTACCATTTCTATTCTCTTGTCTCAACACATACAGTTCATCCGAGTGAACCGCATGATGTATATCACACACACACCTTGATCTGGCTGACCGTTTCTTTTGTGTTGCCTAATGACAAACAGTTCATCCGAGTGAACTGTATGTCGTGTATTGCACACGCCTTCATCTGGCTGCCCATTTTTTGTGTTCCTCCTCATCACAAACAGTTAATTGAACTGAACTGTATGCCCCGCATCACACACACAACTAAAATCTGAACCATGTTTGATGCATCCGTCATCGCAAACGTTTTGCACATTTTAGACGGTTCTCTGACACCACTGTTTGCGATTATTGCATTGCATACAGTTTCTCGAAGGGTCTCTGATCGTAGTGTCGTGTTAGTAGTATCCTGCAGTAGTGCACGTAGTAGGTGACTACAACTTGCAAGATCGGATCTAGAACATGAATATAATGGTGATAACATAAACGGTTCAGATCTGAAATCATGGCACCCGAGCCCAAAGTGACAAGCATTAAGCATGGCAAAGTCATAGCAACATCAATCTCAGAACATAATGGATACAAAGGATCAGGCCCTAACAAAACTAACTCGATTACATGATGAATCTCATCCAACTCCTCACCGACCAGCGAGCCTACAAAGGAATTACTCACTCCCGGTGGGGAGCATCATGGAATTAGCGATGGAAAAGGGTTGGTGATGACGAAGATTGAAGATCCCCCTCTCTAGAGCCCCAAACGGACTCCATATCTGGCCTCCCGATGAAGAACAAGAGACGGCAGCGGCTCCGTCTCGTGAAATGCAATAATTCTTTCTCCCTGATTAGAAATCAAGAAGGAGCATCAGTTGTTGATGGTTAACAAGACCACTAGTTTGAGTAAAAAGGGCAAGGGAAAGAAAGGGAACGTCAAGAAGAATGGCAAGCAAGTTGCCACTCCCGGGAAGAAACCCAAAGCCAGACCCAAGCCTAAAACTGAGTGCTTCTACTGCAAATGGACTGGTCATTGGAAGCAGAACTGCCCCAAGTATTTGGCGGATAAGAAGGATGGAAAAGTGCACAAAGGTATATTTGATATACATGTTATTGATGTGTACCTTACTAATGCTCGTGGTAGCACCTGGGTATTTGATACTGGTTCGGTTGCTCATATCTGTAACTCGAAACAAGAGCTACGTATTAAATGAAGATTGGCTAAGGACGAGGTGACGATGCGCGTCGGGAATGGTTCCAAGGTCAATGTGATCGCCGTTGGCATGCTACCTCTACATCTACCTTCAGGATTAGTTTTAGACATGAATAATTGTTATTTGGTGCCAGCGTTGAGCATGAACATTATATCTGGATCTTGTTTAGTGCGAGACGGTTATTCATTTAAATCAGAGAATAATGGTTGTTCTATTTATATGAGTAGTATCTTTTATGGTCATGCACCCTTGAAGAGTGGACTATTTCTGTTGAATCTTGAATGTGGTGATACACATATTCATAATATGTATGCCAAAAGATGCAAAGTTGATAATGATAGTGTAACGTATTTGTGGCACTACAGTTTAAGTCATATTGGTGTAAAGCGCATTAAGAAACTCCATGTAGATGGACTTTTGGAATCACTTGATTATGAATCATTTGATACTTGCGAACCATGCCTCATGGTCAAGATGACTAAAACTCCATGCTCCAGAACAATGGAGCGAGCCAATGACTTACTGGAAATTAGACATACCGATGTATGCGGTCCGATGAGTGTTGAGGCACGCGGCCGGTATCGTTATTTTCTAACCTTCACAGATGATTTGAGAAGATATGGGTATATCTACTTAATGGAACACAAGTATGAAACATTTGAGAAGTTCAAAGAATATTAGAGAGAAGTGGAGAATCATCGTAACAAGAAAATAAAGTTTCTACGACCTGATTGCAGAGCGAAATATTTTAGTTACGAGTTTGACCTTCATTTAAAACAATGTGGAATAGTTTCACAACTCACGCCACCTGAAAGACCACAGCGTAATGGTGTGTCCGAACATCTTAACCGTACTTTATTAGATATGGTGCGATCTATGATGTCTCTTATCGATTTACCACTATCGTTTTGGGGTTATGCATTAGAGAGAACTACATTCACGTTAAATAGGGCACCGTCTAAATCTGTTGAGAGGACACCATACGAACTGTGGTTTGGCAATAAACCTAAGCTATCGTTTCTTAAAGTTTGGGGTTGTTACACTTATGTCAAAAGGCTTCATCCTGATAAGCTCGAACACAAATCGGAGAAGTGCATCTTCATAGGATACCCTAAGGAAACAATTGGGTACACCTTCTACCATAGATCCGAAGGCAAGACTTTGTTGCTAAGAATGGAACCTTTCTAGAGAAGGAGTTTCTCTTGAAAGAAGTGAGTGGGAGGAAAGTAGAACTTGATGAGATATTTGTACCTTCTCTCAGTTTGGAAAGTAGCTCATCAGAGAAATCTGTTCCCGTGATGCCTACACCAACTAGAGAGGAAGCTAATGATGATCATCATGAAACATCAGATCAAGTTACTACCAAACCTCGTAGGTCAACCAGAACACGGTCAACACTAGAGTTGTACGGTAATCATGTTCTGGAAGTCATGTTGTCGGTGTCAAAACTAGCAGATATCGGGTAGGGGATCCTGAACTGTGCGTCTAAGGATAGAAGGTAACAAGGAGGCAGGGGACACGATGTTTACCCAGGTTCGGGAACTCTTAATGGAGGTAATACCCTACTTCCTGCTTGATTGACTTTGATGAATATAGGGGTTACAAGAGTTGATCTACCTCGAGATCGTGATGGCTAAACCCTAGATGTCTAGCCTATATGATTGTGTTCTTGCCCTACGGACTAAACCCTCCAGTTTATATAGACATCGGAGGGATCTAGGGTTGTATAGACTTGGTTACAGAGGAAGGAAAGTACACGATCCGAACGCCAAGCTTGCCATCCACGCAAAGGAGAGTCCCATTCGGACACGGGGAAGGTTCTTCTATCTCGTATCTTCATGGCCCATCAGTCCGGCCCACATCACATAGCCCGGACGCTCGAGGACCCCATAGTCCAGTATTCCCTCAGTAGCCCCTGAACCAGGCTTTCAATGACGCTGTATCCGGAGCGCGGACTATCTTCAGCATTGCAAGGCGGGTTCTCCTTTTCCGAATACCCCAACGTAGTTTTCCGCACACAAGAGTCCGTATTTGTTTAACACGTACAACCCTAAGCTATAAAAAGCAACAATACTTAAAATAAGTCAGGTCCACGGGCCACTTTTTTGGCGAGACGTTATGTTCTGGCCTTATTATTATTCTGAAGCGTTTTATAGCCCCGTTTTATATTTCGAGGCACGGCCAATGACACATCTTGTCAAAGTAGAGATCGTGTCCCCTTATCACGAGATTCTCATCAATAGGAGTTTTGGGTAAGCCAACCGTGCCGTTCACACGTCCATTTGGGATAAGCGAGATTTAAGGCTTATGAGGGGGCGCTTGATATTCGCTGCATCTATCAGAGGACAAAAGACCCATTTGTTCACCTCACGCCTTCTCCTTCCTCTGCCTTTAAATCCTCCGAGCTCCAGCACCCAAGTCCCAAACTTTCTTTCTGCCCTGCGTCCTCCAGCAACGGCCGGATCTGGCTTTCAGGGCAAGTGGATGGCCTCCTCCGTAACAGAGAAGAACATCCAAGATCTGCGGGAAGCGAGGTACTTGACGGCAGAGATCAAACATAGGCTTACAACCCCAGGGCAGATCATCCCCACCCAGAGCCTGGCGACAGGGTGGGTTTTATCCCTCACTTCCTCCGAGGTCTCGAATTCGCCCTTCACCCTTTCCTCCGAGGTCTCATGTACTACTATGGGCTGGATTTCAATGATCTGGCTTTGAATTCCTTCCTCCACATCTCGGCGTTTATCGTCGTGTGCGAAGCATTTCTCCGCGTCCCCCCACACTTCGGCTTATGGCTCAAGGTTTTCATTGTGAAGCCGAAGGTGGTTGAAGGCCAACACACAGAGTGCAGCGGCACCATGGAGAGCAAGCTCAACAAGGTTACCTGGCCCAAATGAAGATTTGTAGACACCGTCAAGGTGTGGCAGCAGGAGTGGTGCTATATCACAGAACCCCGTGGCACCAAGTGGGCCACTGCTCCTGCCTTCAGACCCGGACCTCCGTTCCGGCTCGCATCCTGGACCAACAAGGTCCTAGATCGGGGGACCCCGGACGATGTGTCGGTACTACAGAAGCACGCCAAGAGCATGATAAACAAGGACATCACTCTTGCTGATGTGATTCAGGTGATGCTCATCCGCCGGATGCTCCCTTGCCAATGACGACCTTTCAAAATGTAGGAGTTCAATCCAGAGGCGGCACGGACTCTGCGGTACTTCTATCACATGACGCACAAAAAGATCTGGAAGCTGCTTTTTAAGAAGCAGAAGACATGGCCACGGACGTCCGTCGACACTGGCCTCGACTGCAACAATCTGGCATCCCCAGTAAGTATTATATTTCCGAACACTATCTATCTTCTTAAACTTAGGGAGGGGTCCTGAAAATTTCATTTCTTGAACAGGACGGGCTAAAGAAGGCCGAGCGGATCAAGTGTCTGGCCTCGCTCCCCGAGAAGCTAGCCGTTCCTCTGTTAATGAAGGTGCTGGTCTCGGCGCCCTATCAGGCGCCGACGAAGAAGGACAAGAAGAATAAGAAGACCAAGGCGGCCCAAGGTGACCTCCATCCCGAAGAGACTTCAGGCGCCATGTCCAGAGGATCCGAAGCTCCTTCCTCTGGCGAGGAAGATGAGGACGAGGAGGAGGAGGAAACAGAGAACCCTCCTCCCAAGGGGAAAAAGAGAGCGGCCTCCGTAGATGCGGAGGAGTGGGGCTCCCAAGAGGGGAAGGGTGTCCCTCTCTGATGACTCGGATTCGGGCACCAAGGCCACTCCCAAGCACCACTCCCACACCAAGCCCCTTGCCAAATCATGAGTACTTTCAGATGCTTTGTACACATCTAATCCTCTTTACAGATTATGAGAATAATATCAAATTTCATATCACAGTCCGGCCCGTGACATTCCTCAAGGATCATCGTTATCGTGGGATCTTTCGTTGGACAAGATGGAGAGCGAGACACCTCCGCGGGCTTCCTCGCCTCCTAGGGCAGACGATCCTGAGGTGTCGTCCCAAAGGGTTTCTCCGGGCTCTGAAGAAGTGTGGGGGACGACCAATGCGGCACCGGAGGCTGCTGAGGACACGGAGGGGCGCAACCCCTATGGAGACCGGCCATGGGGATCCTGGGTCATTGGATCCTCAGCCGGATACTGTTCTGGAAACCAATATAGTTCCGAAATCAGATCAGCAGTCCCCTCTGCAGGAGGGGAGAACAACGACCTCTACCAATACAGAGGCATCGAACAAGCTGATGGATGCAGTGCAAGGTGCATCTGTCTTGGAGGAGCACCGTACCTTAATGGGTACGATGGTGAAAAAGTTCAGTCCGCTAAGAGCGGACTAGATGAAGCCTTCACAAGCCTCCTAACCGGCTTCGAGGTATGCAATGTAATGTCTTTTAGCCGCTTTCCACAAAAACCCATCTATATATAGATAGTAGCCCCCGAGACTCTGTTTGGCCATTGTAAGAGGGTGAACAGAGGGTCTATGGTTATCCGCATGAAATAACATACTTAGCCTTTTTTGATAATCATCAAGCTCCACTGTTAGCAGCGACCGCTCAGGCTGTTGAAGTTTCTGAACTGAAGCGGAAACTGCAGCTGGTCCATGAGGACAATATCCAGATTAACAAGCGGCTCGACGAAGCACGAGGTTTATTTCAAGTGCTCCATATTCCACCAAATTAGTTTTGCAAATGCTAAAGTGAGGCTCACGCGCCATTATACGCATAATGGGAGATGGTGCTGTGGAGGTCGAGACCCTCCGAAGTGACCTTGCCCGCGCAAAGGAGCAGGCAAGGGTGAGCAATGAGGCCGCTGAGAAAGCGGCTGCCGATTTGAAGGAGGAACAGGCCACAGAGAGCCAGTTCGAGGACCGCGTATCCAAGATTGAGAAAGAGCTCAAGGACGCGACTCGCAAGTGCGAGTTCCTCGAGGAGGACAATAAGGTGAAGGCAGCCTAACTCGCCAAGGCCCTTTAGGACGCCCAAGAGGCGAGGTCCGAATCCCGCGCGGCTCGCTAGGAGCTCCGATAGGCCGGACAGATAGCAGCTGGTAAGCCCTTTCTTTTACGATCTAAGTTTGGCAATCAGAGGTGTGCCTTACTTAATCGACTATGGAGTTCTCCAGACTCCTTTGCAGATCTACCAAAGAGCGCAGCTGACGCAACGCAATTCTACCAGGCCCAGGAGGGGCATGCGACGGAGAAGATGTTCTGGTCGCAGTATGCGACACAGGAGCGTTCGACGCTGCTAAATGACCAGATGGCACAGTGGGCTGAGCTGCACAAGATGTACAGAGCGGCCATGAAGGAGGTCATACTCTGGCTATGGCCGGCTGAATCCATTCCAAGCAGTTATTTTGGGTTAGTGCAGTGACTCGTCGATGCCTTGCCCTGCATTGATGCCATCAAATAGTCGGTGTGCATAGAAGGTGCACAGAGGGCTTTCACCCGTGTGATGGTGCATTGGGCCAAGATGAAAGCCGCCGTTGTCGCGGTGGAGGGTCCTCCCGAAGGCAAGGACCACCGCACACCGAAGCGCTATTTGAGCGACGTCCTGGAGGGTGCTCGTTTGATAGAGGGTCAATTCTCAAAGGATATCATGTTCGAATGAATGTGATCGAACGACCGGATCGTGCGTATTATAGACATTAAGGCTTTGTAATATATTTGCACCTTTATCTAAAATTGTTTCCTCCTGTGCGGCCGTATTTTTTGTATGCCTTAGAGTTTTCCAGTCGTCGGCTTCGACCCCCACGTAGATACTGCGCCAGATGACAGGGGGCGAGCAAAGAGATGACTGTCAATCAAATCTTCAATCCGGCCATAGCCTTCGCTCAGCGCTTGCCTCGCCTCAGCCCAGCTCGCCGCCTCGGTCTCATATTTGGCTTTGAGGGTGGCCTCGGTTTCCTGCGCCATCTTTAGGGCCGCCTTATGGCTCTCCTCCTGGTCGGCCAGTTTTTTGGCCAGGCCATCACGTTCCTGGGCCAAGGCGTAGCACTCGGCTTCCTTGGCACAAAGGGCGGTCTGTGCCCCACCTAGCCGCTCCCTCAAGTCGGCATTGGCCCCTGCAGATATGAAGAAGAAGAAAGAAGCAATAAGGAAGAAGTCGTCAGGAAAGATCCGACCCGAGTGCTCGGCAGTCGACCCGAATCTCGGGGACTACACCCAGTGGGTGTGCTAACGCGCTCCCACATGAGATAAAAAAATGAAGCACTTACTCTGGCTCTCAGTAAGACCAGCGGTCTGCTGATTCATCTCCCGGGCCTGGGAGTTGAAGGTAGCCGCGTGGAGGTTGTGATAGTCCTGCAAATAGGACGAAGGTGCGAATAAGAACAAGACATCAATCAAAGTCTACTAAGAAGTTCCAAGCCGCTTGCTCAGCAGCCGACTCGGAACTCGGGGACGACACCCAGTGGGTGCGCTGACACACCCCCACGGAAGAAATCAATAGCAATCAACGAAAGCGGGAAGACTCACCCGGATGGCCGACCGCATTGCAAGAAACTCTTGAGTATACTGCTTCAGCGCGGCGGCCTGGGACTGAAGCCGGTTCTGGACGTCCTGCACCGCCATGTTCAGCACGGCCGTCCCACCGCCCGACGTCCGCCCCGGCGAGCTGACGCTGGCCATCTCCAGCTCCTCGGCCAACGAGCTGGAGCCCGCGGCTTTCTGCGGGTGCGGCGCTGAAGTCGCCTTCCCTGCGCGCCGACAAGACAGCGACAGGACCACAAGATCCGCCCTCACAGCCGGCTCGCCCCCAGCCGGCTGCTCAGGCGGCGCGTTAGGTTGGCCGCCTTGGCCCGTTCCAGCCGGCGATGGCGGTGCCGCATCCCTCTCCAGGACGACTGTGTCGCCCTCCTCCCTCTCCATCGCCGGCTGGTCGCGGCCGACTTCCTCCGGCGGGGGCACTGGGATGCCGGGGGCCACGGTGCGGAGGGGGATGATGAGCTGTGGAGGCTGGTTACGCAGGGCCTCCGCCGCCCTCTCTGCGGCCCCGGCCTCCACTTGGGCCTTGGCCGCTGCGTTGGCTTGTGCCTCCGCCGACTCCTCCGTCATCTCCTGGGCCGCCCTAGCAGCGGCCGCCCTTTGCTCCTCCGCCTCCCGCTCCTCCCGCTCCTCCCACGCGTTCCGCTTCGTTGCTGCTAGGAGATCGGCACGAGGGTCCATGCGGCGGGTGCTCGCAGACCCTCCCGCCGCTCCAACTATGTAGGCGGCAGTGGCCCGCTTGAGAGAAAGCAGAGCCCTGTTTGATAAGTCAAGAGAAGGCTTATAAGAATGCCAACCGAAGAGAAAAAAGAAAGGCATGAGAGAATCGACACTTACGCTGAAACCGCCTGCGGCTGCTTCACCACCTTGCGGAAGCGGGCTGCCTTCACAGCCGCCTCGTCCCGCTTGGTCGCTGCCACAGAACCCTTGGGCTTCTTTGGCCGACTGCCGAAGAGGGCCGGCGCGGCCCAGCGTTTCTGCACGCCACCACGAACGGCCGGCACGGCACATGAGCCCGTGCCCTGATGAGCGAACACCGGCTGGCGGCACGGAATAACGTCGGCTTCGTCATCATCCGACCAGTCCTCGAAGCCGGCAGTGAGCCCGGAGCCGCCTGCCTCGCCGCCCCCCTACGGCGTCGTCGTCTAGGGCGGCCGCCCCCAAGTCGGGATCGTCCAAGTCGTCCGTCGCGCGGTCGGGGACGAACTGGCGCTCCACCCCCGCGGCTCCGGTTGCCGGTTGAAGGAGGGGGCTCTATAAAAAACAAGCCGACTGGTCAAGAGTCGGCCAGCATGAACTCGGCAATAAAGAGAAGAAGAAAAGAAGGGAAGCCTACCACAGGTGGGGGATTGGCGCGAGAGTACGGCTCCTTGCCAAACCGCCACTCCTCGGTGAGCTTGCAGTTGGCGATATAATTCACCATGTAAGATACCTCGTCATGAGGCATCTCCTTGGTGCTTAGCCGACTTGGGTCGAAACGGCCACTCATCTGGCAAATCATGTGAGGGCGGCCTTGGAGTGGGAGCACCCGACGCTCCACGAAGGCGGCAATCAGGTCAGACCTGGTCAGGCCTTCCGACTGGACCAGCACCCGGAGCCGAGCGACGGCGGCAGCCGCAGCTGGAGTCAGCGACCTGGCTCGGTAGGACCATGAAGGCCGCCTCCCAGTAGGCGGGCCGGCTACATAAGCCGGCAGATTGACGAAGTCGCCTTGCGGAGCGACGTTCTTCACGTAGAAGTAAGATTTTTGGCAAAGCTTCACTGACTGGATCAACGCGATGGGCGGAAATGGATTGTCGCCAGTCGGTCTCTGCACGGCGATGAAGGCACCGCATGGGGCAGGCACGCCCGCGACAACGGTGCCAAGCTTGGGTTGGAAGAACTCCCCCCAAAGTTCGAGGGTTGGGAGGACGCCAAGGAAGTCGTCGCACAGAGTGACGAAGGCCGACAACAGCACCACCGTGTTTGGAGTAAGGTGTCCGGCTGGAGATTGTAGAACTCAAGAAAGGAGCGGAAGAAACCGCTCGCCGGCAGGCCGACGCCGCGCAGGCAGTGCGAGCGAAAGATTACCCGCTCGTCCTCCTCCGGCGCCAGCGAGATCTCCCTCTCCGCCGCGAGACGGACCCGCACATAATCCGTGCCCGGCAACCGCCGTGTCTTGCGGAGGAAATCGACGTGGTCCTCGTTGACATTGGAGCCATCCCAGGAGCTAGACCGCACCATGAGGACGGAGAGGCGACGGGAAAAGCGCGTCGGCGGAGGACGCGCGAATCCACTGCAGCAAAGCTACAGTGCACTAAGAAGATTGGTGGAATGGTGGCGTGGCAGCGAGCAGCTGCGGTGACGGAGAGGAGGAAGAGGAAGAAAATGGCAGAGCGAGGGCGAGCGTGCGAGCATCTGCCACTCCCTCTCCTCCCCCTACTTATAGCCTCGTGCGGCGAAGCCGAGGAGGCGAGGCATGGGGGGATGTGGGATTAACTGCACCCACTCCCCCACGCCCCACGATTATTACGCCTTAACGACGTGCGGAAACCGCCGTCGGAAGGCGAGCGGCCCGTTCGGGCCACAGAAGATACGCACTTGGGCCGAGGCATGGAAGTGGCGGGCCCCGGTCTGCGGCGATGTCCCGTCGCGCGCGTGGGCTGGCAGGCCCTTCCAGCCGAAGGGTGCCATATGGCGCGCAGGCGGCGGGTAGCCAGCCCGCAGCCTGGCTTGCGCGCCAGCTGGCTTCCGCCTTCAGACTTCAAAAAAGCCTCGCCAAGACGGAACGCCTGAGCAAAGCCGGCTCCTAGCTGCCGGCTCTTCGGGATAGGAAGCTGATTGAGCTTCTCATTCCCCTTTTAGCCACGAAGCCCAACCAGCTTCGGGGACTACTGTCGGAGTAAATGACCACGGGTAGCCTAGCCGGCTCCCCCTGGCTCTTCGAAAAATAACAGGCCGATCGAGCCTTCAAGCACCCGGGGTGTAGGGCCGCCTTCCCTTGGCCGGCTATCTCACAGGCCGACTACCGGAAGGCGGCCCGGTCCTAAATACTCATGAAGAAAGCCACGAGAGGGCCGACTCCAGAAGCCGGCCGCGAGGAGACCGACTCCAAGAGGCCGGCCCCTGGCAGGCTGCCAAGATCGTGCCCTCTAAGTCTGCACCCACATAACGGTGATGAGACGGGGTGTGGCAACAGTGAAACCTGCCACCCCCAAATCCCGGGGCACGCATGGCCACAGTACGCCGTACAGGGCAGCTGTAACGCCCCGAATACAACTTTCCACATGCGTAACTCCAACTCTAGCCTTTTCCGGAGATGCGATATGTTATTTCCTCCGTGGTTGGGTTTTGTCTTTTGTTTTGCATTGTGTTCATGTCATGCATCTCATCTCATAGCATCATGCGCAGTGCATCTGCATGTTTTCATAAAACGTGCATCCGTTGGTAGTTGCCGCTTCTTCCTCGTCTCTGTTGACCTTTCTTAGACCGACCATTCTGTTGTTGCCCGACCGTTTGACCCTCTTTGCTCAATACTCAAACCCCCCGCGCGCGTCCGAAAGCTGTCCCGAACCCGACCCGGGCAGTTGCCACCGTTGGGTCCGGATCATCCCCAAACATCCCTAAAACATCATCGTTTTATCATTTGGACTCTCTGACCTATTTATTTCTCGACCGTCCGATTGCGATCAGAGGGATGAGGTAGCCCTTAACCTAATCCGGATGTGTATATATATATATATCAGTGCAAACCCTAATTTCTAGGAGGGCTGTCCCATCCTCCAAATCCTTCCGCCGCCGCCAGTTTGTCCCGCCTCGGATCCGTTGGGTCCGGCCATCCCCGTCGTTGCCGGAGCTCCTCAGTTCGCTCGTCCCTGAGCCCCGCGCTCCAGCCTCGACCTCCTCCTCGCCGGAGTCCCGCACAAGCCGCCGCTGCGGGTCATCCTCAACGCCTTCCCCGCCTCCGGTCGCTCAGTGCCGGCGAGCCCAGTCGCCGGTGAAGCCCCGCAGGTCGCCATGTGCCCGCTGTCTCTCTCTACTTCCTCCCAGTGTTTCCTCTCTAAATCCTCTTCTGCTTTTTCTTTCTTCAGTCAACAGCATCGACCACTGCCCTCCACGGAGCCCAAATCGCGCCGCTGGAGCTCCATCCCCGCGCTTAGATTCGCCGGAGCTGCGCCCGCTCCTCTGCTTCGGGTCCCGGCGCCCCAGCCGCGCCCGCGCCGCGCGAGCCTCGCCACGCTTAAGCTGCCGTCGTTGCCTCTGCTCCCGCCTACGCCCGTGCTGCATCGAGCAACAGCTCGAACGAAGGCCGATCGACAGCGTCGTTGACACAAGCCGCGTGGACCATGAGGCCTCGATCGCCTCCAGCCAAGCCTCCAAGGCCCAACCCAAGCCAGCCGGCCTGCATCCTCTTCCACCGACTGGGCCGAGCCCATGGGTGAGCTCCCCACAGCCCCTCCACTCTGTTCAACCCAGTTCGATCCAGATTCGGCCCGCATCATTTTTTTCCTGTTCTGGACGTTTTGCTAATTATCCAGTGATTTACAGTTTTGCAGAAAAACCCTCCATGTTCATGCATTAATAACTCACAAATGGTGCATCGGATTAAAATGATTTAAACATGCAAAATGCTTAGATTTCTGTCTAGTTTCATAATATGCCACTTTCATCCATGTTAAATATGTTTAACTTGATGTTTGTTTAAATTTTCTTAAATGCCATGCTAAAATGATTTATTTTATAACTAAATAACCGTAGCTCCAAATTTAATAAACTTTATATGTAAATGGGGTGGAAAAATGCCTAGTTTAACATGGTGCACTTTGTTTTATTGTTTAACAACATTAAAATATGGTTTAGGGCAGAACAGTAGCAAATTCATAAATTGCATATGAGGATTTTCCAGAATTGTTGTTTGTTGTTCCAGCCTCATTTAAACTTGCCTAGATAGGTAGTTTTCATATGCTTCACCCCTTGCCATGTTTAATAACCTTTAATATTGTTGGGTAGCATAAACGAGATTAAACTAAATATGTCAATGTGGTGTTTTGTCAATATGCAACTCGTTGCATATTGAGCTCCACTTAACTTGTAGTATTGTTTGTGCATTTTGCCATGCAATGCCTCTTTAAACCGGACATGCATCATACTTGTTTGTGCATCATGCCATGTTTATGCTTGTGCATTTACCATGTTATTTGTTTCTTTCCGGTGTTGCTTCTTAGTTCCGGTAATGTTGCGATTGTGAGGATTCGTTCGACTACTCCCGTTTGTTTTCTTCATGGACTCGTTCTTCTTCCTAGCGGGATTTCAGGCAAGATGACCGCTTCCCTGGTTCTCACTACTATCATTGCTATGCTAGTTGCTTCGTTCTATCGCTATGTTGCGCATCCTATAACTTGTTCTTCAAGCCTCCCAAATTTCCATGAACCTCTAACCTTTGACACCCTTCCTAGCAAACCGTTGTTTGGCTATGTTACCGCTTTGCTCAGCCTCTCTTATAGCGTTGCTAGTTGCAGGTGAAGTTGAAGATTGCTCTATGGTGGACAGGGTCATATTGGGATATCACAATATCTCTTATATTATTAATGCATCTATATACTTGGTAAAGGGTGGAAGGCTCGGCCTTATGCCTAGTGTTTTGTTCCACTCTTGCCGCCCTAGTTTCCGTCATACCGGTGTTATGTTCCCGGATTTTGCGTTCCTAACGCGGTCGGGTGATTTATGGGACCCCCTCGACAGTTCGTTTTGAATAAAACTCCTCCAGCAAGGCCCAACCTTGGTTTTACCATTTGCCTCACCACCACCTACTTTTCCCTTGGGAGTCGTTCTCTCGAGGGTCATCTTTATTATAGCCCCCCGGGCCAATGCTTGTCTAAGTGTTGGTCCAAACTAGAGCACCGTGCGGGACCATCCCTTGGCAACTTGGGTTACGTCGGTACCTGTACGCTTAGCTTATCCGGTGTTGCCCTGAGAACGAGATATGTGCAGCTCCTATTGGGATGTCGGCGCATCGGGCGGTCTTGCTGGTCTTGTTTTACCATTGTCAAAATGTCTTGTAAACCGGGATTCCGAGACTAATCGGGTCTTCCCGGGAGAAGGAATATCCTTCGTTGATTGCGAGATCTTATCATGGGCTAAGTTGGGACACCCCTGAAGGGTATAAACTTTCGAGAGCCATGCCCGCGGTTATGTGGCAGATGGGAATTTGTTAATGTCCGGTTGTAGATAACTTGACACCAGATCCGAATTAAAACGCATCAACCGGGTGTGTAGCCATGATGGTCTCTTTTCGGCGGAGTCCGGGAAGTGAACACGGTCTTTGGGTTATGTTTGACGTATGTCTCTTGATCATTGCTAGTTGACGACCGTTCCTTTGCTCCTCTTCTCGCTCTCATTTGCATATGTTAGCCACCATATCATGCTTAGTCGTTGCTGCAACCTCACCACTTCACCCCTTTCTTTCCCATTAAGCTTTGCTAGTCTTGATACCCATGGTAATGGGATTGCTGAGTCCTCGTGGCTCACAGATTACTACAACAACAGTTGCAGGTACAGGTTTTGCGATGATCATGACGCGAGAGCAATGTTTACTTGTTTTGGAGTGCTTCTTCTTCTTCTTCGATCAGGGGATAGGTTCCAGGTCGGCAGCCTGGGCTAGCAGGGTGGATGTTGTTTGAGCTTCTGTTTGTGTTTCATCCGTAGTCGGATGTTGATCTTATGTATGATGTTGTATTCATGTGGCATTGTATGCCTTATGTATGTATCCCCATCTATTTATGTAATGTTGATGTAATGATATCCACCTTGCAAAAGCGTTTCAATATGCGGGTCTATCCTTGGTGGGACCTTCGAGTTCCTCTTGGATAGGGTCGCATATTAAGCGTGTTCAAGTTGGTATCAGAGCCTCGACCGACCATAGGAGCCCCCTTGTTTGTTGGCCGTTGTTGAGTCTAGAAGAAAACTATTTTGAGTCTTAGGATTATATATATCTGAGAGTAGGATTCTTTTTACTCCTCAGCCCCCTTCGTCGCTCTGGTAAGGACTCTCGACGTAGATGTTTTGTCTTTCTCTCCTCAATTTTTCACAAATTTTTTTTAGGATCACGCGGGTATCTTGGGATCGTTCTTATATTCTAATGACGAGAACATTGTTCTTGGTGCCTCCTAACATTTAGGGGTTGTGGCAGTGTCCCGGGGAGTTGAGCTTCGAGGTGTTGTCGTCATAATTTTATCGTTGCAGTTCTGGAATACCTGAGTTTTGCCGACATCGAAAATCTCTTTTATGCAGTTGTTGGTGAGATAACCTCGACGCCACCCAGTACTAGGGAGTTCGGGAGTATTTCCATAGCTCGTATAACGGATGCTTTTCGAAGATTGAGGTACACGATTTCCGAAGGTTTCTTGGTTATGTGTTGACGGATGGATACAGCTGGATGTAGGGATTGTTAGTTTGGGTGAGATATATTGCTTCCCCTGTATCCCCAACACCAGATTGCATAATCAGAAAGTTTCGGGAGTTTATTGGTGGGAATTCAAGTAGCTCCTATAATATCTTTCCGACAGATGCATGATATGGGATTGGGTAAATCTCTATCATATGTATTTGTTCCGGCTTATTTCTGCAAGCCAATCCTTTGTTTTGTTTTATTTGTGGTATTCGAGTTGCTTCAAAGTCAAATGTTGAATCCATACCTTTCCTAAACGGTGTTCTCATATTGCTATGTGCATACTAATCCTTTTTGATCATTGAGGTTGTCATGTTAATTCTTTTCCAACCGGTGCGCTTCTCTTCGAGATGATCCATCATTCTCCCCATCCGCAAGATCAATTCTAAGTTTTCTCAATGGTGTTTGTTTCGTTCATCCCAAGTTGTCTTTGTTTTTCCCCACCCTCCCACCGTTTTCTTCAAGGACTCATTTATTTTAATCAAGTATCCATTTATTCATGTGAAGTCACTTCACCCTTTTCCGTCAATGTTCTTATCCGGTGAGCCCTCGTGAAGATACTAACGGAGCTTTGAGTTCATCATTCTTCGTTATTTTTCTTCTCCGGTGGATTTAATTCAAGCTTTCAGTGTTGATCATATTCCTTTCCTCGTGTCAAATGCTCTCTCATGCCGGTGCACCTCTCAATCACTCACCTCTTGCTATTCATTTGTTCCAGAGTGTTGGAGATATCTCAGAAGATTTGTGTTTCCATTCTTAATCTGTTCAAGCCATTTGGAGATTGTTATCTCATTCAAGCCATTTAATTCAACCGGTGCAATCTCTCTTTAAAATCATTTTCAATGGTGTTTTCTTTTGAGTGGGCCCATAACCCACAGGTCTTTTCCCAGGATCTTACCTGACTCTTCTAATTATCCCGGAGTTATTCTCAATTCTTTTTCAAGTGTGACGTAAAAATGAACTTCCTCAGTCACATGCCTTCTCCAAGGTCGTTTTCAAATTCTTTTCATCTTTGGCTCAACCTTTTTCGTTTAATTCTCCCGGAGTATCTTAACAATTCATGGTGGTTCTTGTCATCATTCTCAACATTTGAAGACCGAAGAAGAGTTCCTCTTAAATCCTTACCAGTTCTTCCAAAGATTCATGGTTCAAGCTTCATGCCATCCTCATAATTGTTTTCGATTGTGAGAATTCTTTTCTTACCATCCGGAGCATTTCATGAGTTGTTTCCATTTCTTTCCTCCGAAGGCCATCATGTCATAATTCTTCATTCTCAGCGTGTAGCTATCGTTCTCCAAATCTTAATGGTGCGTCGTTCAAATATCCTCTAATCAGTTCATGATCTCTTTGTTCTCATGTATCTAAATCCCTTCAAGTATCCTCATTCGTTTTCAAATTCTTTCCGGTGAATTGTGCCCTGGCTACTCTCTTTTCCAATTTTTACGGCGGTTCATTCAAGATTCCTCTTCCTTATTACCGTATCATTTCATTCGCTCTTTCCAAATCCTACCGGTGAATCGTGGAATACCTTCTCAAGTTTACGCTATATCCTTCTTAATCCTTTCTACGAGAATAAGTAATATGCAAAATCCATTGCTTGCCATCAATTTAATTTGATGAAGGATAAGCATACAATAAATCTTATTCTTATTTCCTCGAGGTGACTCAATTCTTTTTCCGGAGATTATTCATGATGAATAAATTCTTGTTTACAAGTGATTCATCTTTCTTTCCGGAGTTGGTCATCATATCACATTTCTCGGTTCGAGATGCTTCATCTTTACTTTTCCGGAGTTCCAAGTTCTCCGCATTATCGTCGCGAAGCTCCATCTAAATCATTGCAAGTCTTCACCTTGTGTTTTCAACCTCTCTTTCTTTCTATCATTCTTTTTTTTACCGGAGTTCTTCATGGAGGCTCAACATGGTGGTTCATCAAGGATTCTTTTCATTCTTCAATTGTTCTTCAAAATTTCTCTCGAAGTTGTGACCCGTCAAGCTACACTCTAAAATAAACATGGTGCTCAACATATGTTTTTGTTTTGAGGCGTTCAAGTATTCTTCATCTTGCATTCCTAAGTACAATGCTCCTACCCTATATTTTGAGATGGTGTTATATCATTCTTGGCAATTTCCATTCATGTTTCGTGATTCACATGTTTTCGAGAATGAGGTATTTTAAATCCATCAATCTCTTCGTTGGAGTTATCTTGGTAAAGATTTCTCCTAAAGCCTTCCCTTAGGAATTGCTATTATGGTGTTTATCTATGATCCAAGTTATCTCTCTATCATCTTGGTGGAAGAAGTTTTTCATCTCTTTGGTGCTCTCAATCAAATCAACGGTTTCCATTAGTGGCCGGTTGTCATCTCATAGTCTTGAGATGTTTTCCATAAGCCCACTACAAGCTTATTCGTTTCGTTGTTGGTTTTCCAACAACTCCGTTCTAACCTTTTTGGAAGGGTGCTTTCCAAGATCATTTGTGGCAGAAGTTGGCATTTTCTTCTCCGTTTTTTATTCCAATGATCTATCTTCTTTTCGTTCTTCCGGAGGCATTGTGATGTTGTGCTCTTCACCCATCACCTCGTTTTGTGAGGATCGTGTTCTTTTCTTGCTTATCCGTGTAACCAGAGTGTTGTATCATCTCTTCAATATCTTTTCATCTCATCAAGTTTTCTTCTCTTTTCTACCGGAGTGCTGTCCAAATTCTGTCATTCTTGTTCCTTGGCTATCTCTTTATACTGAGGTGGTCATATTCTTTTTGTTCGTGAAGCTCTTCTTTCCATGTCTTTCAACCTTCAAGTTCTCGTCGTATCCCTTGTTCCTCTTTTCTAATGGAGTGTTTTCAACTTTGCTCATCTTCGTTGTTTTCTTTCTTTCATTTTGCTCAACATCTCAAGGTTCATGGTTTCACTCGTTTGTCGAAGAAGCAACTTAGTTTACCTCTTCTCTTCCTCTTCCGTTTCTCTCCGATGCCATCCTAGATCTCGGGACGAGATCCTCTCGTAGTGGTGGAGTGTTGTAACGCCCCGGATACAACTTTCCATATGCGTAACTCCAACTCTTGCCTTTTCCGGAGATGCAATATGTTATTTCCTCCGTGGTTGGGTTTTGTCTTTTCTTTCGCATTGTGTTCATGTCATGCATCTCATCTCATAGCATCATGCGCAGTGCATCTGCATGTTTTAATAAAACGTGCATCCGTTGGTAGTTGCCGCTTCTTCCTCGTCTCTGTTGACCTTTCTCAGACCGACCATTCTGTTGTTGCCCGACCGTTTGACCCTCTTTGCTCAATACTCAAACCCCCCGCGCGCGTCCGAAAGGTGTCCCGAACCCGACCCGGGCAGTCGTCACCGTTGGGTCCGGATCATCCCCAAAAATCCCTAAAACATCATCGTTTTATCATTTGGACTCTCTAACTTATTTATTTCTAGACCGTCCGATTGCGATCAGAGGGATGAGGTATCCCTTAACCTAATCCGGATGTGTATATATATATATCAGTGCAAATCCTAATTTCTAGGAGGGCTGTCCCATCCTCCAAATCCTTCCGCCGCCGCCAGTTTGTCCCTCCTCGATTTCTTCCCTGCCCAACCGATGCCATCCACCTCTCAGCCAACCACCGAGACCACATCCACCTCCTTCCACCTCGGGACCCCTTCTGATCCAGTCCCTCTCCTCCCGAGCCACCTCTTCCGTCCATCACCGCCGGAGCAGACCTGCGCCCGCCGTCGCCGGCGACCAAACCATCAGGCCGTCCCCTGGCCCTGCTTTTTCCTTCTGTTTCTTCTCGTTGTCTCTCCTCTCTAAACTCTGTCACTCTTTGCATTTGTTAACAGGAGCATGCCCCTGCACCGAGCCATCCCCGACCTCCATCTCGTCGCCCACGCCGCTGCCTTGCTCCGCCCTCGCCGTCGTCCCGCCGGTGAACAGCACCAGCAGGTCGTCCTCACCCCCTCCTATTCGTCTCGACCGCAAGTCCCGCACCTGCTGGCTTCCTCTGCTTCAAGCGCTGCCCATCTTGTCTCCATCCGAAGCCGCCGCCCTGGCCTCGGATCCTTTGGGTCCGGCCATCCCCGTCGTTGCGGGAGCTCCTCAGTTCGCTCGTCCCTGAGCCCCGCGCTCCAGCCTCGACCTCCTCCTCGCCGGAGTCCCACACAAGCCGCCGCTGCGGGTCGTCCTCAACGCCTTCCCCGCCTCCGGTCGCTCAGTGCCGGTGAGCCCAGTCGCCGGTGAAGCTCCGCAGGTCGCCATGTGCCCGCCGTCTCTCTCTACTTCCTCCAGTGTTTCCTCTCTGAATCCTCTTCTGCTTTTTCTTTCTTCAGTCAACAGCATCGGCCACTGCCCTCCATGGAGCCCAAATCGCGCCACTGGAGCTCCATCCCCACGCTTAGATCCGCCGGAGCTGCGCCTCCTCTGCCTTGGTCCGGCGCCCAGATTCGCCAGTAGCGCCACCGAGCCTCCTGCCGCGCCAAGCTGCCGTCGTTGCCTCTGCTCCTTGCCTCTGCTTCAAGCTGCATCAAGCAACAGCTCGGGAACGAGCGCTCGACCGCGTGCGTTGACCGCGCATGCGTGGACCATGAGGCCTCGATCGCCTCCAGCCAAGCCTCCAAGGCCCAACCCAAGCCAGCCGGCCTGCATCCTCTTCCACCGACTGGGCCGAGCCCATGGGTGAGCTCCCCACAGCCCCTCCACTCTGTTCAACCCAGTTCGATCCAGATTCGGCCCGCATCGTTTTTTCCTGTTCTGGACATTTTGCTAATTATCCAGTGATTTACAGTTTTGCAGAAAAACCCTCCATGTTCATGCATTAATAACTCACAAATGGTGCATCGGATTAAAATGATTTAAACATGCAAAATGCTTAGATTTCTGTCTAGTTTCATAATATGCCACTTTCATCCATGTTAAATATGTTTAACTTGCTGTTTGTTTTAATTTTCTTAAATGCCATGCTAAAATGATTTATTTTATAACTAAATAACCGTAGCTCCAAATTTAATAAACTTTATATGTAAATGGGGTGAAAAAATGCCTAGTTTAACATGGTGCACTTTGTTTTATTGTTTAACAACATTAAAATATGGTTTAGGGCAGAACAGTAGCAAATTCATAAATTGCATATGAGGATTTTCCGGAATTGTTGTTTGTTGTTCCAGCCTCATTTAAACTTGCCTAGATAGGTAGTTTTCATATGCTTCACCGCTTGCCATGTTTAATAACCTTTAATATTGTTGGGTAGCATAAACAAGATTAAACTAAATATGTCAATGTGGTGTTTTGTCAATATGCAACTCATTGCATATTGAGCTCCACTTAACTTGTAGTATTGTTTGTGCATTTTGCCATGCCATGCCTCTTTAAACCGGACATGCATCATACTTGTTTATGCATCATGCCATGTTTATGCTTGTGCATTTACCATGTTGTTTGTTTCTTTCCGGTGTTACTTCTTAGTTCCGGTAATGTTGCGATTGTGAGGATTCGTTCGACTACTCCCGTTCGTCTTCTTCATGGACTCGTTCTTCTTCCTAGCGGGATTTCAGGCAAGAGGACCGCTACCCTGGATCTCACTACTATCATTGCTATGCTAGTTGCTTCGTTCTATCGCTATGTTGCGCATCCTATAACTTGTTCTTCAAGCCTCCCAAATTGCCATGAACCTCTAACCTTTGACACCCTTCCTAGCAAACCGTTGTTTGGCTTTGTTACCGCTTTGCTCAGCCTCTCTTATAGCATTGCTAGTTGCAGGTGAAATTGAAGATTGCTCCATGGTGGACAGGGTCATGTTGGGATATCACAATATCTCTTATTTTATTAATGCATCTATATACTTGGTAAAGGGTGGAAGGCTCGGCCTTATGCCTAGTGTTTTGTTCCACTCTTGCCGCCCTAGTTTCCGTCATACCGGTGTTATGTTCCCGGATTTTGCGTTCCTAACGCGGTCGGGTGATTTATGGGACCCCCTCGACAGTTCGCTTTGAATAAAACTCCTCCAGCAAGGCCCAACCTTGGTTTTACCATTTGCCTCACCACCACCTACTTTTCCCTTGGGAGTCGCTCTCTCGAGGGTCATTTTTATTATAGCCCCCCCGGGCCAATGCTTGTCTAAGTGTTGGTCCAAACTAGAGCGCTGTACGGGACCATCCCTTGGCAACTTGGGTTACGTCGGTACCTGTACGCTTAGCTTATCCGGTGTTGCCCTGAGAACGAGATATGTGCAGCTCCTATCAGGATGTCGGCGCATCGGGCGGTCTTGCTGGTCTTGTTTTACCATTGTCGAAATGGCTTGTAAACCGGGATTCCGAGACTGATCGGGTCTTCCTGGGAGAAGGAATATCCTTCGTTGATCGCGAGAGCTTATCATGGGCTAAGTTGGGACACCCCTGCAGGGTATAAACTTTCGAGAGCCATGCCCGCGGTTATGTGGCAGATGGGAATTTGTTAATGTCTGGTTGTAGATAACTTGACACTAGATCCGAATTAAAATGCATCAACCGCATTTGTAGCTGTGATGGTCTCTTTTCGGCGGAGTCCGAGAAGTGAACACGGTCTTTGGGTTATGTTTGACGTATTTTGGTGTTCAGGATCACCTCTTGATCATTGCTAGTTGATGACCGTTCCTTTGCTCCTCTTCTCGCTCTCATTTGCGTATGTTAGCCACCATATCAAGCTTAGTCACTGTTGCAACCTCACCACTTCACCCCTTTCTTTCCCATTAAGCTTTGCTAGTCTTGATACCCATGGTAATGGGATTGCTGAGTCCTCGTGGCTCACAGATTACTACAACAACAGTTGCAGGTACAGGTTTTGCGATGATCATGACACGAGGCGATGTTTACTTGTTTTGGAGTTCTTACGCTTCTTCTTGATCGGGATAGGTTCGGTCGGCAGCTTGGGCTAGCAGGGTGGATGTTGTTTGAGCTTCTGTTTGTGTTTCATCCGTAGTCGGCTGTTGATCTTATGTATGATGTTGTATTCATGTGGCATTGTATGCCTTATGTATGTATCCCCATCTATTTATGTAATGTTGCTGTAATGATATCCACCTTGCAAAAGCGTTTCAATATGCGGGTTTATCCTTGGTGGGACCTTCGAGTTCCTCTTGGATAGGGTCGCATATTGGGCGTGACAGCAGCCATCACCCGTCCAGCGTGGCACTATTGCCATGTTGACCATGAAGCCATCCACGACAGGCTGTCAATACAGCCCGCAGGCGGCAGGCCCCTTCAGTCAGAGAGACACCCAGAGGCGGCCACGCATCCCCCAGTCGGCCTGGGATGTAGCCGGCTCCCACTAGTTAGCTTGCTCCCTCCCTCAAAGTATGCGCACCATTAAGGGGACAAGACGAGGTAACGCTACAGTGAGAGCCCGCCAGGTGGCGGCACTGTAGCCATGCTTACCTCGACAAAGCCCTCGTCACCAAGGGTGAGGCAATAGTAACCAGCCCCCGACAAAACCCCCAAGCGATGGGACCTGCCTGTCGACCAAGAGGCCGGCAGCCGGCGGGACCCACCAGTCGTCGGGCCACAGCGGCCGGCGGAGAGGCCGGCAAACATAGACACTGATGGCTAGGGCCCATGCCCAGTTGGATTACCATTGTAACCCTGGGGGTAGGCCTATATAAACCCCCCAGGGCACACATGCAAAGGGTTGATCTATGATAGTTTTAGACACTACATTGAGGGGAGAAGAGAGCTAGCCTTGCCCTTCTTCCTCTCGCCGAACAGCTCAAGAGCCTCTTATAGCCACTTGTTGATCTAGTGATCATGCAGAGACCCCGTAGAGCAGGACTAGGGGTGTTATCTCCACGGAAAGCCCCGAACCTGGGTAAGATCCGCCGGCGTGCATGTCTTCGCCTCATCCCGTTTCCAGGCACCGGCGATGTCTTATTGGCTCCCATGATGATAAGCCACTCGTTGGCATATGTCGCACCTACCACCCGACAGTACCATAAGCACCGAAATCATTTTACATGCTGGGGGTCTAATAACAAGGACAAAATCTTAGTACATGTCCTTTTTAAATACGTTTGGTCCGAAGAGTCCTTTGGATGTCCTGCCGCACGTCTGCGCTGCTTTCATCCTGTAGAGAGGGGTTCCTTGAAGGAAATGGTCTTCTGTTTGCCGTATGGAACCGGGCTCGGAGTGAGTCCTTGTAAGTCCGTAGGATACATGGGCTCGAACGCACCTATGGTAAAAAGGTAAAAAAGGTGGAAGATCATATAGGGTCAAGCCGTACTATAGACCTTCCCATATTGTGCCTCCACCGATGCCCAAGGTATTTTTAGTGCATAATGATGCATGCATGGTATGAATTGTGCTGGTGTGCACGGTGATCGACGGAGGCGGAACTGCTAGTCTAGCTCTGGATGTACCGAACCACTAGCTTGCGGAATTGTCCGGACTCTTTTAAAAGGGTCCGACGGTTTGATGACCGACGAGGTGTGTGTCTTAAAGTGTCTGCTCCGTACCTCGGCTGCAAGAGCTGTGGTGTGCTCCTCAGTGCGGAGGGAGCATTTTGTGTTTCCATTGACTGTTATAACACCATGTGGACTGGGCATTTTGAGCTTTAAGTAAGCATAGTGCGACACCGCATTGAATCAGGCAAAAGCAGTCCGTCCAAGTAGTGCGTGATAGCCACTTCGGAAGGGTACGATATCAAAGATCAAGTCTTTACTGCGGAAGTTATCAGGCGAGCCGAAGACAACTTCCAACATTATGGAGCACGAGCAGCGGGCCTCTACGCCAGGTATTACTCCTTTAAAGGTAGTTTTCGTGGGCTTGATTCTTGATGGATCGATACACATTTTGCGGACAGTCTCCTGATAGAGCAGGTTATGGCTGTTGCCGCCGTCCATGAGGACTTGCGTGAGATGGAATCCGTCGAGGATTGGATCGAGGACCAAAGCTGCCGATCCTCCATGATTTATACTGGTCGGGTGGTCCTTTCGATTGAATGTAATCGGGCAAGCCGACCAGGGTTTGAATTTTGGGGCGACTGGTTCTACGACATAGACGTCCCTTAATGCGTGCTTGCGCTCCCGTTTGGGGATGTGTGTGACATAGATCATATTCACCGTCTTCACCTCAGGGGGAAATTGCTTCTGCCCCCTGTGTTCGGTGGGCGAAGCTCTTCATTGTCGTCCTCACTGGGCGGCCTTTTCCCCTTGTGTTCAACGTTGAGCTTGCCGGCCTGTTTAAACACCCAACATTTTCTGTTGGTGTGATTGGCAGGTTTATCGGGGGTGCCATGAATCTGGCAAGGCCGATCAAGTATTCTGCCCAAACTAGATGGACCATCTTTGTTTCCTTCGAATGGCTTGTTCGGCTGACCGGATTTTGAGCCACTGAATCCGGCGTTCACTGCCGTGTCTGCTGTATTGTTTCAACACTTGTTCTTGTCGCGTCATGCTTTGCCATTGCCGTCACTAACTTCAGAGGTGCCTAGGTCACTGGTGCTATTGCTTCTATGAGTGAGCCAGCTATTTTCTCCCATGCAAAAGCGTGTCATAAGTGTGGTAAGGGCTGCCATGGACTTCGGTTTCTCTTGGCCGAGGTATCGGGCAAGCCACTCATCTCGGACACTGTGTTTGAAGGCCGTGAGGGCTTCGGCGTCCGGACCGTCCACAATTTGGTTCTTTATAATTAAGAACCTGGTCCAGAGCTTCTGGGTTGATTCACCGGGTTGCTGGATGATGTGACTAAGGTCATCCGCATCCGGGGGCCATACATATGTACCTTGGAAGTTGTCTCTAAAGGCATCCTCCAAGTCTTCCCAGCTTCAAATAGAGTTTTCTGGGAGGTTATTCAGCCAACGCCGTGCTGGTCCCTTGAAAGTGCAACTAATCCCCGGGTGGTTTTGGTAATTAATAACAACATATATATCATTGAACTAATAGTTTCTTGAGAATCATTTCAGAAAGTTCAGTGATATGGGTATGGCAATATCAAAGATGTGGACCCCTCAAAATGCTAAGGAAAGCATTGGCAAAAGCTCAAGACTCTATTTTTGGTTTAGTGATCCAAGATCACATTGAGTCTATAGGAAAGCCAATACTATTAAAAGGGGATGAGGTTATGATAATGATCTGGTTGCTCAAAGTGCTTAGTGATTTATCTCCCAAACCATCAGCAATCTTTCATTCCAACATACACTCATAAGTAATCTCGGTCCCACCGATTCCATAAACTCAGTCACACCGAGATGAACCACCTCAGCCACAAAGCCAAACCCTAGTAATTTTGGTTTTTCCGATTCCAAACTCGGTCTCACCGAAACTAGTGTTGCCAAGCTTCTGTAACCTTCTGTCATCATATCGGTGTCACCGAGATGATAAAGTCGATCCCTTGAGAGATTGGCAAACCCTAGTCTTTGGAAGAATCGGACTCACCGAGATTGTATTTTCGGTCCCACCAAAAATCCCAACGTTCACAAGATTTGAACTTTCGGTCTCACCGAGTTGTCAACTTCAGTCTGACCGAGATTGGTCAAATGTGTGTAACGGTTGGATTTTGTGTGGAGGCTATAAATACCCCTCCACCTCCTCTTCATTCGTGGAGAGAGCCATCAGAAAGAACTACCACTCCTACCTTACATTTCTGAGAAGAAAACTACCTACCCTTGTGTTGAGATCAAGTTGTTCCACTCCCACCATATGAAGCTTGATTTCTAGCCTTCCCAAGTTGCTTTCCACTCAATCCTTTCTTCCACCACAGCCAAATCAGTGAGGAGAGTTGAGTGTTGGGGAGATTATCATTTGAAGCACAAGAGCAAGGAGTTCATCATCACCAACACCATCTATTACCTTTTGGAGGGTGGTGCCTCCTAGATTGGTTAAGTGTCGCTTGGGAGCCTCCGTCAAGATGTGGAGTTGAACCAAGAAGTTTGTAAGGGCAAGGAGATCGCCTACTTCGTGAAGATCTACCCCGAGTAAGGCTAGTCCTCCGTGGGCGTATGCCATGATGGCATAGACAAGGTTGCTTCTTCGTGGACCCTTCGTGGGTGGAGCCCTCCGTGGACTCTCGCAGCCGTTACCCTCCGTGGGTTGAAGTCTCCATCAACGTGGATTGACGATAGCACCACCTATCGGAACCACGAGAAAAAATCTCCGTGTCTCCAAATTGCGTTTGCTCTTCTCCACCTCTCTTTACTACATGTGCAATTTACTTTCCGCTGCAAATACTCTAGAATTGCATGTGTAGGGTGATACTTGACTTGATCATCATTGTGAACTTGCCAAAAACTTGTCCTAATCAAAAGGCTAAACTTTTATATTGTCAAGTAGTCTAATCACCCCCCTCTAGACATACTTTCGATCCTACAAGTGGTATCAGAGCTTTGGTCTCCATTGTATTGGTTTCCATTGCATTGGACTCCATAAGCTTGGTTTCACAACCTAGGAGAGTATGGCGTCTAGTGAGGTAATTTTCGAGAGGTCCTTACTTTGATGGTTCAAACTTTGCTAGTTGGAAGCATAAAATGAAAATGCATATTCTTGGACATAACCCTGCCGCATGGGGCATTATTTGTGTTGACTTGCTTGGTGAAGATGAGCTTTTACATGATAAATCTAGTGAGCCTAGTAATGATGAACATGCTAGTAGTCTTTATAGTCGAGAAGAGTCGAATGACAATGCTATGAAGGAGATTGAGCGTCTAACTAAAGAACTAAACACTCTTAAGTTAGCTCATGAAACAACTCAAGAAGATCATAGAGAGCTCCTAAGATCTCATGAGAAGCTACGCTTCGAGAAGCTCAATCTAGAGCAAGAACATGAGTTCCTAAAAGCAATCAATGACGATCTTCGAAAGAAGAGTTCTTCATATCTTGCCAAACGACTTCTCTTCTCTAATTTCTTGCCACCTATTAAAACTAAGCATGACAAGCACAAGAAAAATTCTTCATCTAGTAGTAACAATAACCATGCTAAATCCAATATTGTTGCTTCTAGTAGTTCTCTTGATTCCACTAACAATGTTTCAAGCCAAGTTACACTTGAGCAAGAAAATAGTTTATTGAAAGGGATTATAGAGAAAGGTGTCTACAAGAGCCTTGCGGAAGCAAGAACTTTGAGGAAATTGTTACTTAAGCAAGGAAGGCACCGGAAGAATCAAGGAATTGGTTTTGAGCGAAAGTTCAACGCCGAGGGTGTTGAATGGGAAGAAGGTCAATATCCCACTCCAAAGTTTGTTTCTCAAAAGGAGAAGTATGATCCTACTTCTTCCAATGTGGAACAAGCTCAAGATGACCTTCCACCACAAGACCACAAGCTAAAAGGCAAGGACAAGCTTCAAGAGGAGATTGATGCATTCATTGAAGCACCTAAGGCCATGGTCAAGTGGGTTCCCAAGGAAGCGTCAAGTTCTACTTCGTCAAGCTCAACTACTACCCCAAGGATTCCCATCAAGATGATGTGGATCCCAAGAAGAAGAACTAGAGAGTTCTTGAGGGTGACTCCGCCAACATACTTCACTCACATTCATTTTGGCAAGAACTTGTGCAATCAACTTCCACATCTTGCACTAGTTCATGGAGTCACAAAACCTCTTGTTGGTAAGTCAAGGGACAAGGTAATCATTGCTTTCATGGACATCATTTTGTGTACTTCAATCTATGTCCATGGATATCCTTGTTTGTTCCTTGTGGGACTAACCCATGTAGGTATTGAAAGTGCCCAATCCAAAGGATTGCTCCCAACTCTTGATGATCTTCATCAACATTGAGCATCCACATCTTCAACATCTACATGAAGTCTTCTCGACAACCCAAGGTTAGTTTGACCCTTTAAAGGGGTTCTCACATCAAGGGGAGCTTTGCTCTAAAGATTTGAGCTAAAGCATCTTCAAATGATGTGAACACATTAATGCTTTATGTAAAAGTGGTAACCCCACTTGTGCTTAAACGATGAGTATGACCTATGATCAAATGTTCTCATTTGACTCCTAAGTCAATATACTCATATATAGATGACCTAGTCATCGACAAATTGTGTGATAGTTGCTAGTGTTTTGATTGTGCATGTTTGACACATATTTCATTTGCTATCTTATTGTGTGAGCATGTTGGATGCATGATTTTATCCATTCGAGGACATCCATTTGTTGCTTTGGTCTTTTTGGATTTTTCTGTTTGACCAAATGGATGGACAAGAATGCCTAAGTTCCTCCCCTAGCTATCTATGCTTTCTTGTCTCAAACTCTATTCATGCTTATATCACAAACTTTGATCAAGTCTTTTTCGGACACACCGAGTGAGGAGCACTCGGAGCCACCGATCCGTCAAAAGCTTAACTTCCAAAACCTTCTAAGTATTTTCGGTCAGACCAACCCACTCAAAATCGGACAGACCGAAAGCACTTGGATTGATCTAGGTTTTCACCTCGGTGAAACCGAGTTGCAATTTTCGGCGTGACCGAAGTGAGTAACTGCTTGCAGTTAATCATCTCGGTGCCACCGAGTTTTACAACTCGGTCCCACCGACAGCTGAAGGGTATATATACCTGAGGGCAGCGCGCGTTGATTCTTTCTTCAAAACGCCTCGCCCCCAAACCCTTTGCTGCCGTCGCCGTGGTCTCCGGATCGTCTCCGTAAATGCGCTCTGGCGCCCTCGCCGCGGGTCTCCGTCGCCGTCAACGGACAATCTCTCCGTGCCGTTGCCGCCGTAGAGAAACTCCACCAAGTTAGGGTGAGTTTCGATCCCTATCGTGTTTCAACCTCCGATTCAATGCACGATTGGTTTGCCTAGCTTCTTGCCACGTTTGAGATCTTCCTATCCAGCAGATTAGTTCTTAGAACGAAATTCGAGTAAAAGTTTTAGGGTTAGGTTTCCGCCGAACACATCTCGGTGAGACCGATTCTACATTCTCGGACTGACCGAAATGAGGATTTAGTGAAACCCTAGTGTTCTCGGCTAGACCGAAACCCATTTCGGTCCAACCGAAAGTGGTGTGAATGGTTACTGTTTAGACACTTGGATTCACGAATTTTAGACTCGGTCCGACCGAAATGCATTCTGTGAAAACCTAAAACTGAAATTTGAACTCATTTTTTGCAAAATCTTCTGCAGTTTGTGATAACTCTTCTATTCGCCTATACCTTATCTATTCACAGGGTTGTCGGCCATGTCGGATGCCGTGACAGCGTAACAGTCTGAGTCACCAATTGAGATTCGAGAGGCGGGCACTAGTCCCGAAGCCAAGAGTTTTTACGATGATGGCGAGAGGAGCACACCAAGTGGTTTGCCTCCTGCTGCCACCAGGCCGTGAAGAAGAGAAATTCGATGAAGAAGATTCGATTTCATAGCCGAGGAAGAGATTTCATCTAAGCCTAAGAGGAAAGTGGTTGCCAAAGAGCATCAAGGGCAACAAACCAAGAAAGGCACCATAAAGTGAAGAAGTCCACTTTGCTGCCAAGAAGCTGAGCATGGAAGAAGAAACCTCGAGCAAGGTAAAGAAAACTTCCAAGAGGAAGAGGATTGTGCATGATGAAGCGGTGATGATGATTCGATGAGGAAGCACCCCAGCCTCCTCGAAGCCTAAGTTGATGGGAGATGCCATCGAGGCGGGAGCACCTTCAAAGTCTAAGCCTTCGCTCCAAAGAAAGGCAGCTCAAGCCAAGCCTGCTGCCAAGCCAAAGAAAACTGTGAGAAACATTCCTGCTTGAGAGAAGAAGAAAGACAATGTGCCACCAATGAGTCGGATGATGAGGCACTGTGTTCTTCAAACTCCGTCGAAACTGCCACCCACAATGATGCTCATCCTCGAGCTGAAAACATGAAGGAAAGGAAAGACAAAGGTCTCGGGCTATGGAGACAAGCTGATCCATATGCCGTGAGAAGAAGGACTGCTGTTGACCCAAGGTTCCACACCGAGAGCAAAGAAGATTTCTATGAGATGTGCTTATGGACAAGAAGCCCATTATTCTTGACACTCGCTATGTTGATTGGGCTTACATTGATAGTGAAGAGCACAGAGACTACTTTCCACATGTGCATGAGAGCTTTACTGCATGTGGTGTTGCTGAGTTCGTTGGTCGGTTTACGTGATTGGAATGATGAGATGATCATGCAATTCTATGCCACAACTCATTTCTATCCAGATGGCAGGATTGTATGGATGACTGAAGGTCAGAGATTCTCTTCTACTATAGAAGAATGGGCAGCACTGCTGAATGCTCTAGTGCAGAGACAAGATGATGTTGATGTCTATGGAATTCCCAAGAAAAACCATGAGTCTATGAAGAACATGTACAATGAGGTACCAGCTAAGGATGTAGAGTTCTGGAAGCTCGGCTCAGTGTATCATCTCCAGGCAGGTCTCCCTACCACTAACACAATTCTGAGGCATACCTTGATGCCCAAGTCTGGAGATCATCGCATGATAAGAGGTTATTCTATCAACATGCTGCATATACTAGATCAGAAGGCACCTTTCAAGGTGATGGACCTGATAGTTGAGACTATCAAGAGGACTGCAGCAGACCAGAAGAAGTCGTGTGGATTTGCCCCACACATTCAGATGCTTATCAATGCCAAGTTTGGCACGGGCACCTACTTGTTGGATAGACCCCACTTGCCACTGCAGCCTGAGCATGAGGACAATGAAGTTGTGATGACTGAGGATGATCCCACGTCTGTTGAAGGTCAAGCAAAGTCTGAAGCTGCCAAACAAGCTAAAGCTGAGAAGGAAGCAGCAGCAGCAGCTAAACCCAAGAGTGTTGGAGAACAGCTCCTTGAAGCTACCCAGAGGATTGAACAACGCCTGGCCAGCATTGTGCAGTCTCAGGAGAGTCTTGAGAGGATAGTTGAAGACAAGTTCCATGCTCGGATGTCAAGTGATCAAGTGCAAGTCACTTTGTCAACAAGCTTGAGGCAGATATCGAGGAAGCCAAGAGGGAGAAGGAAGAGCTCGTGAAGGAGATGCGAGATGACCTAGTCCAGATGATTATGAGCAGCTGCTCCGGTTCCCACAAGACCCAGATCAGCTGCTATTCCAAAGGATCGACACACTGCTACACCTCGGCACCTCCACAGCTCCATCGGTTCAGCTCGGTTCGGTGACCACTCCTCCAGCTCCATAGACATCACCAAGCCTTTGCAGATGCAGCTATCTCAACTCCATCAACCTGCATAGAGCCGCCAAGCAGAGTCCCTAGTGACGTTTAGCTCTATACCTTTCGAACTTTTTGGTAACTTGTCGCCAAAGGGGGAGAGATTGTATAGATCATAGGACTTCGAGAGAGAGAGAGTGCTCGTTTTTGCTCTTTCGTTCTTTTGCGGTTTCTTTGAGATACTTTTGAGTTTTCCGAGACATTCCATGTGTTTGATACTACGTTTGCTCTACTTTGATGAGTGCTTGATCATACTATGCCTTAATGTGTGCTTAATGCTTATCATATGCTATTCATATCTTGTATGATCATTTACTCATGTCTTGGTGATTGGGTGCATGCTATTCATTCTTATCATTTTGTGCGCTCCACCAAGATGTATGTGACATGGAAGAGTGTCCCATGATCCTAATCGATTGTGCATTTGCATTCAAACGCAAATCTTAAATAATGCACAAATTTAGGGGGAGCTCTTGCTTATCACATACTTCTCAAAGCGACGATATTATTCATTGATTATATCATTTGTCGAAGCTTTGATCTATATGTTGTCATCAATTACCAAAAAGGGGGAGATTGAAAGTGCAACTAATCCCCGGGTGGTTTTGGTAATTAATAACAACATATATATCATTGAACTAATAGTTTCTTGAGAATCATTTCGAAAGTTCAAGGATATGGGTATGGAAATGATGAAGATGTGGACCCCTCAAAATGCTAAGGAAAGCATTGGCAAAAGCTCAAGACTCTATTTTTGGTTTAGTGATCCAAGATCACATTGAGTCTATAGGAAAGCCAATACTATTAAAAGGGATGAGGTTATGATAATGATCTGGTTTCTCAAAGTGCTTAGTGATTTATCTCCCAAACCATCAGCAATCTTTCATTCCAACATACACTCATAAGTAATCTCGGTCCCACCGATTCCATAAACTCACCACACCGAGATGAACCACCTCACCACAAAGCCAAACCCTAGTAATTTCGGTTTTCCGATTCCAAACTCGGTCTCACGAAACTAGTGTTGCCAAGCTTCAGAACCTTCATCATCATATCGGTGTCACCGAGATGATAAAGTCGGTCCCACCGAGATTGGCAAACCCTAGTCTTTGGAAGAATCGGACTCACCGAGATTGTATTTTCGGTCCCACCAAAAATCCCAACGTTCACAAGATTTGAACTTTCGGTCTCACCGAGTTGTCAACTTCGGTCTGACCGAGATTGGTCAAATGTGTGTAACGGTTGGATTTTGTGTGGAGGCTATAAATACCCCTCCACCTCCTCTTCATTCGTGGAGAGAGCCATCAGAAAGAACTACCACTCCTACCTTACATTTCTGAGAAGAAAACTACCTACCCTTGTGTTGAGATCAAGTTGTTCCACTCCCACCATATGAAGCTTGATTTCTAGCCTTCCCAAGTTGCTTTCCACTCAATCCTTTCTTCCACCACAGCCAAATCAGTGAGGAGAGTTGAGTGTTGGGGAGATTATCATTTGAAGCACGAGAGCAAGGAGTTCATCATCACCAACACCATCTATTACCTTTTGGAGGGTGGTGCCTCCTAGATTGGTTAGGTGTCGCCTGGGAGCCTCCGTCAAGATGTGGAGTTGAACCAAGAAGTTTGTAAGGGCAAGGAGATCGCCTACTTCGTGAAGATCTACCCCGAGTAAGGCTAGTCCTCCGTGGGCGTATGCCATGATGGCATAGACAAGGTTGCTTCTTCGTGGACCCTTCGTGGGTGTAGCCCTCCGTGGACTCTCGCAGCCGTTATCCTCCGTGGGTTGAAGTCTCCATCAACGTGGATTGACGATAGCACCACCTATCGGAACCACGAGAAAAAATCTCCGTGTCTCCAAATTGCATTTGCTCTTCTCCACCTCTCTTTACTACATGTGCAATTTACTTTCCGCTGCAAATACTCTAGAATTGCATGTGTAGGGTGATACTTGACTTGATCATCATTGTGAACTTGCCAAAAACTTGTCCTAATCAAAAGGCTAAACTTTTATATTGTCAAGTAGTCTAATCACCCCCCCTCTAGACATACTTTCGATCCTACATCCCTTGAGTTTTAGGGGGAGGTACTTGATGGCATGTAGGTCATCACCGCGGGCCATGTGGATATGGAGAAGAAAGTCTTCAATCCATACTGCGGGATCTGTGGTGCCGTCGTATGATTCAATGTTTTCGGGTTAAACCCTTCTAGGAACTGGTGCTCCATTACTTCATCGGTGAAGCATAGAGGGTGTGCGGCTCCTCTGTATCGGGCGACGTCATGACGCAATTCGGATGGACTCCGTATAAGGTTTCGACCCATGTGAGGTTGTGTTTATCGCGCCAGGCTTGATGGCCGCCTTCTTGCACTGGTGCGCGCCCTCGTGATCCATAAATTTATCTAGTATGACTGGCTCTATTGTCTAGGTCCTATTGCACGTCGTGCATGCATCCTGCAGCTGTTATTTCTCTGCCTCTAGGGCGAGGTGGTGCAGGTTGCTGTTCGGTTTCATTTGCCGCTCTATCCCGACCACGAGGTGGCCGGTCAGGTCTATCAGCTGCATTACGTGCTGTCGATATAGGCTCTAGGACCTCCTTGTCGAATTGGGAGAGTAACCTGCGCTTTGGGTAACTTTTGGTTGGGCGCTCGAGGCCGTATTCGGCGGCTGCCAGGACATAGTCCATCTGTCATTGAGTAAGTCCTGATTGGCTTGCAGTTGCTGCCGCTTCTTTTTCAGGCTTCTTGCTGTGGCGATTAGCCAGGGCTTAAAGAGCTCTTATTCGAGGGGGTCCTCTGGTATGATGAAGTCCTCATCACCCAGGCTCTCGCCCTCTTCGGAGGTCGGCAGGTAGTTACTATCTTCTGAGGCCTCGTCCCTGATAGGATCATCGGGGTTGACTTGCCCCTCTTCCCAATCATCCTGTTTGGATGTTGGCTCGAAAGGGACTTCTTGGTCTCCGGTGTTATCCGGAGTATTGTTATCTCCGGTGCCGGTATTGTTGTCTTTTTCACGACGCGATTTTGATCGGTGCCGCTGATGTCGACGCTTCGTAGGTGCTTCAGCAGGTTCATCCTCTAGAATATTCTCCGTCGCCGGCATTGTTCTTTTTGGGTGTCTCCACCATGTATACATCATATGAAGACGTGGCCATCCAACGTCCGGTAAACGACGGGTTCTGGCCTTGCTCTTCTCCGGCATTGTTGTCCATGCCGTCGATGTCTTCAGAGGCATAATCAAGCAATGTGGTTAAATCTTTGACATTGGCTATGAAGTGGGTGGTGGGTGAGACATAGAATTCCCTGTACTCATCCCTAGTGCGGGCTGGGAAGAGTTCGACAGCGATCCTTCTTTAATGGAGAGAGACCGCATTAAGTCCAGAGCCTCGTTTAAGGGCGAGGTATGGATAGGGAAGCGACAATCCGTGGAGCGGGAAGGGACAGGAGTTCCCTGGCTGAATTCTTGTAACACAGGCCTTGAGTGTTCGGAGCTAGTGCGCGGAGGTGAGTTCAGTTCAGTGAGGATAAAGAGAGCCAGGAGTGATTCCGGCCCGGCCGGTGAAACAATTCCCTCCGTATCTCCGGTGTTGAGGTCTATGGCTGTGAAGAGTCCGGCGGGTTCTAAGCTCTCGTCTTAGGACTCGGTGAGGAGTTCCGGATATGAGGCCGGAGCGGCAGTTGAGGCCGCGAACCCTTGGAAGACCAAGTCTCCTCGGATATCAGCGACGTAGTTTAGGTTTCCGAAACTGATCTGATGACCAGGGACGTAGCTGTCGATCTGCTCTAGATGATGAATCAAATTGGCACGCCGTGCGAAACCGCCGAATACGAAAATTTGGCCAGGGAGAAAAGTCTCACTTAGGGCGGTGTTGTTGTGGATGGTTGATGGAGACATCAAGCCTTCTGGTGACGACACAGTGGAACTCTCAATGAAAGCACCAATGTTGGTGTCAAAGCTAGCAGATCTCAGGTAGGGGGTCCCGAACTATGCGTCTAAGGGTCGATGGTAACAAGGAGGAAGGGGACCCGATGTTTACCCAGGTTCGGGCCCTCTTAATGGAGGTAATACCCTACTTCCTGCTTGATTGACTTTGATGAATATAGGGGTTACAAGAGTTGATCTACATCGAGATCGCGGTGGCTAAACCAGAGATGCCTAGCCTGTATGATTATGTTCTTGCCCTACGAACTAAACCCTCCAGTTTATATAGAAACCACAGGGATCTAGGGTTGTACAAAGTCGGTTACAGAGGAAGGAAAGTACATGATCCGAACGCCAAGCTTGCCGTCCATGCAAAGGGGAGTCCCATCTGGACGCGGGGAAGCTTCTTCTATCTCGTATCTTCATGGCCCATCAGTCTGGCCCACATCACATAGCCTGGACGCCCGAGGACCCCTTAGTCCAGGATTCCCTCACATGTTACTAGACCATGGGGAACCTACGAACTATGAAGAAGCTATGATGAGCCCAGATTCCGATAAATGGCTTGAGGTCATGAAATCTGAGATAGGATCCATGTATGAGAACTAAGTGTGGACTTTGGTGGATTTTCCCGATGATCGGTGAGCCATAGAGAATAAATGGATCTTCAAGTAGAAGACTGACGCTGATGGTAATGTTACTATCTACAATGCTCGACTTGTCGTAAAAGGTTTTTGACAAGTTCAAGGAGTTGACTACGATGAGACTTTCTCACCTGTAGAGATGCTTAAGTCTGTTCGAATCATGTTAGCAATTGCCTCATTTTATGATTATGAGATCTGGCAAATGGATGTCAAAACTACATTCCTTAATGGACTTCACAAAGAAGAGTTGTATATGATGCAACCAGAAGGTTTCGTCGATCCTAAAGGTTCTAACAAAGCGTGCAAGCTCCAGCGATCCATCTATGGACTGGTGCAAGCATCTCGGAGTTGGAATATATGCTTTGATGAGGTGATCAAAGCATATGGTTTTATATAGACTTTCAGAGAAGCCTGTATTACAAGAAAGTGAGTGGGAGGTCTATAGCATTTCTAATATTATATGTGGATGACATATTGTTGATTGCAAACAATGTAGAATTTCTGGATAGCATGAAAGGATACTTGAATAAAAGTTTTTCAATGAAAGACCTCAGTGAAGCTGCTTATATTTGGGCATCAAGACCTATAGAGATAGATCAAGGCGCTTAATAGGACTTTAACAAAGCACATACCTTGACAAATTTTTGAAGAAGTTCAAAATGGATCAGTCAAAGAGATGTTTCTTGCCTGTGTTGCAAGGTGTGAAATTGAGTCAGACTGAATGCCTGACCACTGCACAAGATAGAGAGAAAATGAAAGTCATTCTCTATGTCTCAACCATAGGTTCTATCATGTATGCTATATATGCTATGTACTAGACCTGATGTGCGCCTTGCCATAAGTCTGGTAGGGAGGTACCAAAGTAATCTGGGAGCGGATCACTGGACAGCAGTCAAGAATATCCTGAAGTACCTGAAAAGGACGAAGGATATGTTTCTTGTTTATGGAGGTGACAAAGAGCTCATCATAAATGGTTACGTCGATGCTAGTTTTGACACCGATCCGGATGAATCTAAGTCATGAACCGGATACATATTTATTTTGAATGGTGGAGCTGTCAGTTGGTGCAGTTCCAAGCAAAGCGTCGTGGCGGGATCTATGTGTGAAGCAGAGTACATAGCTGTTTCGGAAGCAGCAAATGAAGGAGTCTATTTGAAGGAGTTCATATCTGATCTAGGTGTAATACCTAGGGCATGGGTCCAATGAAAATATTTTGTGACAATACTGGAGCAATTGCCTTAGCGAAGGAATCCAGATTTCACAAAAGAACCAAACACATCAAGAGACGCTTCAACTCCATTAGTGATCAAGTCAAGGAGGGAGACATAGAGATTTGCAAAATACACAAGGATCTGAATATAGCAGACCCGTTGACTAAGCCTCTTCCACGAGAAAAACATGATCAACACCAAGACTCCATGGGTGTTAGACTCATTACAATGTATTCTAGATTATTGACTCTAGTGCAAGTGGAAGACTGAAGGAAATATGCCCTATAGGTAATAATAAAGTTGTTATTTTATATTTCCTTATTTCATGATAAATGTTTATTATTCATGCTAGACTTGTATTAACCGGAAAATTGATACATGTGTGGATACATAGACAAAATACCGTGTCCCTAGTAAGCCTCTACTAGACTAGCTCATTGATCAAAGATGGCTAAGTTTCCTAACCATAGACATGTGTTGTCATTAAATAAAGGAGATCACATCATTAGGATAAGAATGCGATGGAAAAGACCAATTCGTTAGCTTACCATTATGATTGTTCAGTTTTATTGCTATTGCTTTCTTCATGTCAAATACATATTCCTTCGACTATGAGATTATGCAACTCCCAGATACCGGAGGAATACCTTGTGTGCTATCAAACGTCACAACGTAACTAGGTGATTATAAAGATGCTCTATAGTTATCTCCAAAGGCGTTTGTTGGGTTGGCATAGATCGAGATTAGGATTTGTCACTCCGAGTATCAGAGAGGTATCTCTGGGCCCTCTCGGCAATACACATCATAGGAAGCCTTGCAAGAAAAGTGACTAATGAGTTATTTGCAGGATGATGTATTACGGAATGAGTAAAGAGACTTGCCGGTAACGAGATTGAACTAGGTATGAAGATACCGACGATCGAATCTCGGGCAAGAAACATACCGATGACAAAGGGAATAAGGTATGTTGTCATAACGGTTCGATTGATAAAGATCTTTGTTGTATATGTGGGAGCTGCGGCTGGGCTGGGCTCTGGTGACTCTAGGCAGTCTGCGGCTGGCGCCGCCGGCTAGAGGCTGATTTGGGTATGGCCTCGGGTCCGTCTTCCGCTGCGGCCTCTCCTAGTCGCGCGCGCCCTGTTCTGTCACACCCTGCATTTTGTAACATTTCAATTTTTATCAATGAAGCATGAAAATTTGGACCAACAAAAACTTTTGCATTATTTGGCTTTTGTTTGGAGTTGGTTTTCTCTCTGTGTTTCTTTTCAAGTGCTTCTTGAAGTCAACTACTCTACACTCTATATTCCATCTCCTTACCCAAGCTCCTGACCAATGATCATGCCATGTGAATATTGCTACATAGAATTTTCTTACAAAAATAATTTGGCCAGAAAGTATTTTTAAAAATTAGTTTTCCAAAACCCACGAATTGAGGTTTGCACTTTGCAAGTACTTGATTAAGGGCAGTAAAAATCTTTCCAAAAATATATTTGACTCCTATTAGATATAGGATGCCCAGGAACCACAAAAGTATAATTTTAAAAGTTACTGTTCTATTTTATTTAAAGGCTTTTTCTTAAGGCCAGAAATGGTCTTTAATAGGAAATAATTATTTTTCTGTTTCAAAAATATTTGACAAAATTTAGGGAAGCTCATAGGACATATATTGTCCATATATAAGAGTTTCAACACATGGTCATGTTCAAAATATTGGTCAAATCCCTCTAAAACCCTTTCTGGATATTTTCAAGCTTTTGAAATATTTACAAAGGAAATATTCTCCAAAAATTCCAGGAAAATTCTATCATGTCACATATGACATATCTGTTGATCTTGCCAAGTCTCATGACTTGGAGAACAAGATAACACCATCAAAACCCCTCAAAACCATTTCTGTCCAATCTAAAGTTTGATCAACTTTACATTGCCAAGTATGTCCAAGTGTGCTCAAATTTGGTGGACATGCTTCATTGGTCTAATGATGCAACTGGACCAAATGGCACAGGTTGGAGAAGAGGAAACCTTGGTCAAAGTGCCTCAAAACCCTCTCGACCAAAATCAAGTTTGAACCACTTTGCACTACCAACTTTTCTCCAAGACTCCAACTTTGGTGAGCCTGATCATATGACCAAATAAGGCTACCACACCAAGTGGCACATCAAGGAGAAATGATTTAGTCCACTGGATCTACACAAACCCATTTCTGCCCATTTCTAGGGTTTGCAAAAGTTGCATTGGCAACTTTGTCCAAATGAGCTCAAAATGGGTGGAAGGCCCTATATTTATGTGACATTTCACCCCTTGGAGTATCTTGGCCAGTGAGGATCATTAACTTAACCAAAACTCCATCAAACACCTTCTGGCAAAATGCTAAAAGGCCTCTTTTTGCCACTTTCACTAATCTCCATGAGTTAATCTCTTTACCACAACCCCTCCTCACTTCCCTCAGTCACCTGGACACATTTCTACCCGAAGAAACAATGTGGAGGAAGGGGGGAATCAAGTTTGTCCTCTCTGGACAACCTTTTCTCTCTCTCTCCCAGCTTCCCTCTCTCCCTTCGCACCCTGGGCATCTCAGCCTTTCCTGGTCTTGTCCCATGCTCTTTGTAGCTTCCAGACGCCTTAAGTGGACACGGCAGAGCACGCAGCGCACACATGCCGCCAAAGTCTGCTCTGGGCGCTTCTGATGGGCGGCCGAGCCCGACGCCGCGCCCCCGACCGTTCGTGCCATCCCATCGCGCGGCTGATGCGCCTCGGCGTCTGCTGCACGCCGCCGTGCCGCCCCCTCTGTCTCCCCCTCTCTCTCCCCTCCTGCAGCGCGTGCCCGACGCCGCCCGGCTCGGCCAATGGCTGGCCTCACACGCGCGGACGCCAGGGCCCCCCCTTGCTCTCTCTCCTTCCCCCTGGCGCCCTACTCCATTCCCACGAGCGCCGTGGACAGCTCCTACTCCTCCCCCTCGACCTCCAGAGCGAATCCCGCGGGTGCCCGTAGGCCACGCCCACGGTGAACCGCGGCCAGCCTACTTAAGGCGTTCCCGAGCCCTCCTCTTCCCCCTGCCGCCTCCTCCTGCACTCAATCCACCTGGATCCTCCCATTTCGCTCCAGAGCCGCCCGAGCTCGAGATCGAGCTCGAGCTCCGCCGCCTCGGGTCGCCGTCGATCTGCGGGTACAGGCCCCCTCCGCCCTGTTTCTCCCTCGATTCGGCCTCCCCTCACCTCACTGACACTTTCCCCTCGCTTGCCCCCTCGTTTTGCAGCTGGGAACGGCCGGAGCCACCGGCGCCCGAAGCATCTCCGCCATGGACCTCGTCGCCGCGGCAGGCCACCCGCGACCATCTCCACCACCATCGATCCGCGACCTGCTGAATCCAGCGGTAGTCCCGCCCCTTCCGTGCCTGTATCAGATCGCCGGCGAAGCTCGCGTCGCCTCTGGCGGAGGTAGACGACGGCCGCCGTGGGGCCGGCTGTCGATCTCACGCATACGGGGTGGGATCCACCGTCGAGTTTAAACGCACGCTGCTGCCAGACAGACAGACCCGCCGCCGTCGGCGGCGTACTCGCCCTTCGCCTTGACGTGGCAGCCGCGAGGGCTGGGGTTTCCCCACAGGCCTGCTTCTGCTTTGTGGCCCCTCGGCCCAATGTACAGCGCCATTTCCCCTTTTTCTTTTCTGTAGTATTTCCAAAAATTCCACAGGGCAGAATAATAGTCCAAATGCAGTGATTCCAATTTCTAAATTCCTAGAATATTGCAATCTATTTATTGGTACAACTTTCATTCAGATCCAATCACTTTTCCTTTTCTGTAAATATTTAAATGTGGGTTTTGGCCTTTAAATGAGCCTTTGAAAATCCATAACTCCTATTTTGCTACTCCAGGACCAAAACCAAAAGTTGCCCCCTTCCTAGTTTTCCTCCTAGTATTTTACAAAATTAAGTTGACATTTTTCAGAGCACTTTGACTTTTCTGTTTTTATTATTGCCTTATTTTTCCGTTGTTTTCTTGCAACGTTAGATCACGTGTTTGACGAGGGAGCTGAGGAGGAAGGAGGAGCAGTGCCGGAAGACTTTGAAGACCAAGCCAACCAAGGCAAGCAGCCCTTTGACCATGACTATGATGCCCCCTTTTTCATGCATGTCATTTTTAGCTCTTTATCGATGATGCATTGGAATCATGACGGGATGGTGAACCACGTAGGTGGTTGCCACGATTACATCTCTCGTTGACACTTGCACGGTGCATGGCCCTACCTTTTTATGAGGGTTATGCCGGTGGGTAGTAGCTAGGATGCAAATGTAGGTGCTACGCAAATGGGATGGGTTGTGCATGATGAGAGAGACAAATGATTTCAAAGGTATTTTCGAAAACCCCATCGGGTGCCACTTATGCCCGAGGGAGATGAGGAGATGGGTGACCACTTGATGACGAAGTGGTGTGCCAAGTGAAAAAGGGTGTGTGGTTTTCAAAACGGATTGGTCGGAGTTGCGACCGTTATTCCAACCTTACATGCGCAACCACTCTACCCTTATATGGGAAAGGGCATTGTTGAGTACCTAGACCGATACTAGCTTGGAGCCCGCATTACTAGTGACGGGGAGAGTTGGTGCTCTCTCTTGGGGCGGGTCGTGCTGTAGGGCGGCCATGACTGTTTTCACAGGCACCGGACACACCGTTGGTACCCGTGCGGTGGTATGTGATGGAAATGGGAGCAAGGCTCCACAAAAAGGTTGTTGAAATGTTGGGCACGGGGGTTACTGCCAATCGAGTGGACTCCATGTTAGTGTCGTCTAGGGAAAGGTAATGATCGGGTGCTTACCCCGGGTACTTGAGGTACCGCGGGTCGTGGCTTGACACGGAAGTTCCCCGGATCTAGTGGGTAAAGTGTGCAACCTCTGCAGAGTGTAAAACTATTCGAATAGCCGTGTCCACGGTCATGGACAGTTGGGTAACCGCTCTTGGGCTCGTCCACTTGTTTTCAAACCGGTGTGTGTGAGATGATGGTGTTGTTATGGATCAAGTCCAGGACTTGATACGATCGAGATGGGTTGGTGCCCTCTCTGTTTATGATAACTGGGTTGGTGCCCATTCTATTTATGTTGATATCTGTGACCAGTTCTCATGGTTACTGGAATTCTCTTGATGCATGCTTTATAGGATGTTGAACATGTCCTGCACTCAAAACTAGCTTTATGCAAAACTATACCTATGTCATGCATTACCGTACCATGAACCAAATCATGGGTTGCTTGCGAGTACATTCAAAGTACTCATTGGCTTGCCACTGGTTATTTAATTGACCAGGCATGGAAGAACCGGAGTTCGAAGAAGAGTTCTTTGGAGACGATCATGCGAACTAGGACGTTTCCCAGTCAGAATGCCTGTAGGGTTAAGGCAGATGGCATGGGTTCTACTTATCGATGATGTTTCCGCTGCTATGTTTCATTTGATGTTCAGCCCTTAAGGCTTTATCGTTGTAAGACTTGACCGTGATGGTCACTAATTGTGTAAGACGGTATGTATGGATGTAAGACTCTTGTTATTCAGCTTCGTGTGTTCAAGTGAGCATTGATCTCGGGATCATCAGACACGTGCATTCGGTGATCACGACTTGCAAGTCGGGGTCCCCACAGAGCTGGTATCGAGCCATCCCGACCGTAGGAAGCCTTAGTTAGCATGGACGTTAGTTAGAGCGAGACTATCCCTAGATTACCCATATACCTATGTTTTATGTTAGCATCCCAAACACAGTCACATTCCTTTATCGACCCTTCCCTTCCACTTTTTGTAGATGGCCGCCATGCAGAGGACCTCGACCACTTTGGGTTTCCGTGCTTCTTGAGGATAGCCTCGGGAAGTGCCGCTTCACTCGAGTCCCCACCTTCTCCTACCACGAGCCTTTGGGTCGACAAAGACCAAGAAGGAGTATCACGTGGAGATAGTCGTGAGGGCGAATGGCGCCCGACGAGCTGGTTCTTTGAGGGACCCCAGATGGCGACACTTGCTTCTCGCCGTGGAGATCTGCTGCCCTCAAGGCACCGACTTCGCCTCCGGGATCTCCTGCCAGAGATGGCAAGAGAGCCAGCCACTCGTTACCTGCCTTATCGTAAGGAAGGTGGCGACGAGAGCAGCGCACCAGCACCACCCTTGGGCGAGGGACTTCCTCTCCGCTTCGGACCTACTTCAGCTTGTGTGCCGACAGCCCGCACAGCACTGCCTCGAGTCGACGGAGCTTGGAGGAACTCCAGCGAGACCAAGGAGCTCCTCCGCATAGTTCGACATTTAAGGCGGACAGGATCAAGAAGGATGGAGCACCTGGACAGCCAGCGGTAGCTATCGAGGCGGACGACCCCCACAGTCGCAGCTGCCGAGGGAGCACCTCAGCCACGCCGTGATGACGGCAAAGGAGTACCATAACCTCTTCAAGACGCCACCAAAGAAAGCAGCGCCGTGTTCAGCTCCTTCACTCCTCCACTTCCTCGGCGATGAGGAGACCGAGACAGATGATGATGAGGAGGAAGACCGGAGGAGCAGAATACCCGACCGAGCATTCCACCACTTAGATTCCGTTCAGGACTAGGATAGGCTAGCTCGTAGCCTATGGTAGGATAGGTCGAGTACCCCTTTTGCGAAGTCGAGTCTTTGTAATGGTTCCTATGAAACCATGTTATGTTGTGTTTGCTTTCAACTTGCTTGATGAAATCGTACTTTCCCCTTCGGGAACTTGTAAACGACTACATTCCCCATTTGGTTTAATGCATGAGTTTGGCCCTTCTGGCCTTTGTTTTACTTAAATTGTGTCACACCACCCCCTTACTAGGCATTCCATCTCTACTGCTTTCCCTCATTGTTGTTCCCTATCATGAGACCTTGACCACTCCAACAGGATGCCTGTTGTAACACGTACTGGTACCTCTACCCAGCCGCAAGAAGCCGGAGGTTCTGCTGAGGCCGGAGCCAGCCAGGACCAAGCCCAAGGACAGACTCCACCACCACCTCCTCCAAGCATGGATATGGCCCAGCTTCTCCAAGCCTTTCGAGAGGAGCGCCAAGCCAACACAGCAGCCCTCCAGATGATTGCTCAGGCTGTCAACCGCCAGCCGGCGGGGCACGGCCATGGACGTTCCACACTAGTGGAGTTCAAGAAGCATGCACCACCCACTTTCATCGAGACTGCTGAACCCCTGGATGCAGACGACTGGGTCCGCACCATTGAGGATCTGCTGGCACTAGTCGGATGCACTGAGGACCGTGACAAAGTGGCGTATGCAGCCCACTGTCTCGGGGGGACTGCCAGAGCTTGGTGGGATGGATTCAAGGCTATGCATGTTGAGCAAGATATCACTTGGAACACTTTCAAGACGGAATTCCGCAAGGCCCACATCCCTTCTGGACTCATGGCCATCAAGAAGCGCGAGTTCCGAGCACTGAAGCAAGGTAGCAGCACAGTCAAGGAGTACATGCAGAAGTTCAGTGTTCTCTCAAGGTATGCCCCTGAAGATGTCAGCACTGATGCTTTAAGCGGAGCGCTTCATGGAAGGCCTTAACCGGACTCGCAATACTCGCTTGTTGTGTGTGACCGCCCGACCTTTCCCGATCTGGTGAACAAAGGCGCTCATGCTTGAGGACAAGCGGCGTGCCTTGGATGACACTCGTAAGCGCAAGATGATCGGCAAGGGTAGCTCCAAGAACGAAGCCTCGTCCGTGGCAGCCAGCCCGGCCAAGCCAACCTATCGGCAGCCAAGAGCTCCTGCACCTCGCACCAACTATCCACCTCAGCGGATGCCAACCCCTGTGCCAGCTTACAACAACCCCAATAACAATCTTTGGCAAGGCGTCGTCCCCAATCAAGTCACTTGCTTCGGATGTGGACAGCCAGGGCACTACTCAAGAATTGCCCCAACAAGAAGCCCGACGCCGCGCCCCAATGCGCAGAACCGGGACAAGGCCGTGGTATGCCACCGAGGAACCAAGCTCCCGCAACTTGCCCAACAATGGCGGGGTCGTGTGAATCATGTCACGCGGAAGAAGCCCAGAAGACCGGACGTCGTCTTTGAGTGCGTTCCTTGTCAATTCAACACCATAATCTGTTTTGTTTGATTCTCGAGCCACGCATTCTTTTGTCACCCAAAGTTTTGCATTAAAGAGTGGCATGACCCTACACCCTAAACAACCCTATGGTGGTACAAACCCCGGAGCGAGATGAGAGCCAAGATAGGATGTAAAGGAGTCGGGATTACCATTAACGGGGTAGACTTCCTAGCAGACCTTATCATCCTAAAATCACAAGGCTTGGATGTGATCTTGGGAATGGATTGGCTCAGCAAGCACCAAGGCTTGATTGATTGCGCCAACCGGGCGGTCACTATGACCGATGACCGAGGAGTCGAAGTCGAGTTGCCTCCAACCCTCTCTGCTCAAGCCAACCAAGTCAACTGTCTGATTGAAGTTGGATTGGAACAAGTGCCGATGGTATCACGAATATCCCGATGTTTTTCTGACGAGCTACCAGAATGCCTCTGATCGGGACATTGAGTTCGTCATCGAGCTCATGCGGGAGGAGACCCATCTATAAGAAGCCTTATAGGATGGGATCGGAGGAGTTAGCGAATTGAAGAAGCAAATGGAAGAGCAGTTGAGGAAGGATTTATCCGCCCTAGTGCCTCCCCTTGGGGATCGCTTTGCTCATTTGTAGCAAAGAAGGGCGGTACCATCCGCTTATGCATTGACTACCGCTCCCTCAATGAGGTTACAATCAAGAACAAGTACCCACTTCCCAAGATTGAAGATTTGTTTGATCAACTCAATGGGGCCAAGGTGTTCTCCAAGATCGACCTCAGATCTGGGTACTACCAATCAAGATCAGACCCCAAGATATTCGAAGGCGGCATTAAGTAACAGATATGGCCTGTATGAGTGCACGGTCATGTCCTTTGGATTGACCAATGCCCCAGCTTACTTCATGTATCTCATGAATAAGGTCTTCATGGAATATTTGGACAAGTTCGTCGTTGTCTTCATTGATGACATTCTTGTCTTCTCGAAGTCGGTAGAAGAGCACGAGCAACACTTGAGGATGGTCCTAGACAAGCTTCGAGAGCACCAACTGTATGCCAAGTTCAGCAAGTGTGAATTCTGGCTGCGTGAAGTTGGATTCCTGGGTCATGTTCTAACCGAAGAGGGATTGTCGATCGACCTGCTAAGATTGAAGCCGTGGTGAATGGCAATCCCGAGCAATGTGAAGGAAGTCGAAGCTTCCTCGGACTCGCGGGATACTACCGCAAGTTCGTTGAAGGATTCTCAAGCATTGCCCGACCCATGACTCAGCTCTTGAAGAAGGACAAGAAGTTGAATGGGCCGAAGTGCGAAGAAAGCTTCGGGAGCTGAAGAAGAGGCTAACCACCGCTCGATTACGGCCACACCGATATACACAAGGAGTTTGTGATATCTTGTGATCGTCAAGAACCGGATGGGAGGTGTTCGATGCAAGAAGGCAGAGTCGTGGCCTACCTTTCAAGGCAATTACGACCTCACGAAGAGAACTACGCTACTCATGACCTTGAGCTAGCAGCGATGGTTCATGCCACGAAAACTTGGCGACATTACCTTTTGGGGAAGCGATGTGAGATATACACGGATCACAAAAGTCTGAAGTATATTTTCACTCGAGGGAATTGAACATGAGGCCAGAGAAGATGGCTGGAGTTGATAAAAGATTATGACCTCAGTGTTCAATACCACCCTGGAAAGGCTAATGTGGTAGCAGATCGTTGAGCAGAAGGCTTGCTCCTTGAATGCTATCTGAAGCACAAGCTACCCGCCTTGTATGAAGAACTTGAAAGCTTCGGGTTGGAACTGGTTGCACCAGGATTCTTGGCCAACATCGAAGTTAAGCCTACCTTGATGGATGACATCAAGAAAGCTCAGAAGGGGCATGAGAGTATTGAAGGCATCAAGAGGAAGATCAAGGCGAGCAAAGCCTCGGGATTCCTGAAAGATGAGGAAGGAATTGTGTGGTTTGGGAATCGCATCTGCGTGCCCAACAAGGTTGAGCTCAAGAACCTGATCTTGCAAGAAGCTCATGACAGCCCATATTCCATCCACCGGGAGGCACCAAGATGTATCAAGACCGAAGGAAGATTTTGGTGGCACGGGATGAAAAGGAGATTGCCACCTATGTCGCAAAATGTGGCGTATGCGGAGGGTCAAAGCTGAGCATCGGCGACCTGCCGGATTACTCCAACCACTCAAGGTTCCCGAGTGGAAATGGGATAAAGTCGAATGGATTTCATCCTTTGGACTACCTAGGTCAAACAAGGGACATGACTCCATCTGGGTCATAGTTGACCATTTGACCAAGGTGGCCCACTTCATTCTGTCAAGACAACCTACAAGGGAAACCAGTTAGCCGCCTCTACATCAATCGAGTCGTGAGCCTTCATGGTGTTCCCAAGGAGATTGTGTCGGATCGAGGAACCCAGTTCACCTCAAGGTTTTGGAAGAAGTTCCAGGAGGCCATGGGGACCAAGTTGTCCTTCAAAGATCGCTTTCCACCCACAGCATCGGAGGTCGACCGAGCGAGTGAATCAAATACTCGAAGATATGCTCCGAGCACATGTCTTAGCTTATGGAGCTAAGTGGGAAGATTGCCTCCCTTTCGCCGAGTTCTCTTACAACAACAGTTATCGTGGCCAGCCTCGGATGGCACCATTTGAGGTGTTATCTGGGCGGAAGTGTCGTACACCCCTCAACTGGTCGGAGGCCGGAGAAGGACTTGTCTTTGGGCCTGATATCCTTCGTGAAGCAGAAGAGCAAGTCCAGCTTGTCCGAGAGCGTCTGAAGTCTGCCAAGTCGAGGCAGAAGAGCTATGCAGACTCACGTCGCAGAGACATAAACTTCCGAGTCGGAGACCATGTCTATCTCCGGGTCACCCCTCTCAAAGGAGCCCAGCGCTTTCATGTCAAAGGAAAGCTCGCACCGAGATACATTGGCCCCTTCAAGATCACTGAGAGACGAGGAGAAGTGGCTTACCAGTTGGAACTTCCATCTGAACTTTCTGATGTGCACAACGTGTTCCACGTGTCACAACTCCGGAAGTGTCTCCAAGTTCCAGACAAGCCCGACCTCTACAAAGACGTCAATCACCAAGCCATTGATCTTCAACCTGATTTGACGTATCGTGAGCGGCCCATCTGCATTCTGGATGAGGCTGAGCGACACACTCGAAGCCGCACCATCAAGTACTTCAAAGTCCAATGGAGCAATCACACCGAAGCAGAAGCAACTTGGGAGCGTGAAGACTACCTTAGATCCGAATTTCCGTACCTCTTTCAAGCCTAGTTTAGGAATCTCGGGGACGAGATTCTTGTAAGGGGGTAGGTCTGTCACACCTGCATTTTGTAACATTTCATTTTTATCAATGAAGCATGAAAATTTGGACCAACAAAAACTTTTGCATTATTTGGCTTTTGTTTGGAGTTGGTTTTCTCTCGTGTTTCTTTTCAAGTGCTTCTTGAAGTCAACTACTCTACACTCTATATTCCATCTCCTTACCCAAGCTCGACCAATGATCATGCCATGTGAATATTGCTACATAGAATTTTCTTACAAAAATAATTTGGCGAGAAAGTATTTTTAAAATTAGTTTTCAAAAACCCTGAATTGAGGTTTGCAATGCAAGTACTTGATTAAGGGCAGTAAAAATCTTTCAAAAATATATTTGACTCCTATTAGATATAGGATGCCCAGGAACCACAAAAGTATAATTTTAAAAGTTCTTGTTCTATTTTATTTAAAGGCTTTTCTTAAGGCCAGAAATGGTCTTTAATAGGAAATAATTATTTTTCTGTTTCAAAAATATTTGACAAAATTTAGGGAAGCTCATAGGACATATATTGTCCATATATAAGAGTTTCAACACATGGTCATGTTCAAAATATTGGTCAAATCCTCTAAAACCCTTTCTCGATATTTCAAGCTTTTGAAATATTTACAAAGGAAATATTCTCCAAAATTCCAGGAAAATTCTATCATGTCACATATGACATATCTGTTGATCTTGCCAAGTCTCATGACTTGGAGAACAAGATAACACCATCAAAACCCCTCAAAACCATTTCTGTCCAATCTAAAGTTTGATCAACTTTACATTGCCAAGTATGTCCAAGTGTGCTCAAATTTGGTGGACATGCTTCATTGGTCTAATGATGCAACTGGACCAAATGGCACAGGTTGGAGAAGAGGAAACCTTGGTCAAAGTGCCTCAAAACCCTCTCTGACCAAAATCAAGTTTGAACCACTTTGCACTACCAACTTTTTCTCCAAGACTCCAACTTTGGTGAGCCTGATCATATGACCAAATAAGGCTACCACACCAAGTGGCACATCAAGGAGAAATGATTTAGTCCACTGGATCTACACAAACCCATTTCTGCCCATTTCTAGGGTTTGCAAAAGTTGCATTGGCAACTTTGTCCAAATGAGCTCAAAATGGGTGGAAGGCCCTATATTTATGTGACATTTCACCCCTTGGAGTATCTTGGCCAGTGAGGATCATTAACTTAACCAAAACTCCATCAAACACCTTCTGGCAAAATGCTAAAAGGCCTCTTTTTGCCACTTTCACTAATCTCCATGAGTTAATCTCTTTACCACAACCCCTCCTCACTTCCCTCTGTCACCTGGACACATTTCTACCCGAAGAAACAATGTGGAGGAAGGGGGGAATCAAGTTTGTCCTCTCTGGACAACCTTTTCTCTCCTCTCTCCCAGCTTCCCTCTCTCCCTTCTGCACCCCAGGGCATCTCAGGCCTTTCCCTGGTCTTGTCCCATGCTGCTGTAGCTTCCAGACGCAAGTGGACACGGCAGAGCACGCAAAGCGCACACATGCCGGCCAAAAGTCTGCTCTGAGCGCCTTCTGATGGCGGCCGAGCCTGACGCCTCCTCCCCGACCGTTCGTGCCATCCCATCGCGCCCGGTGATGCGCCTCGGCGTCTGCTGCCTGCCGCCGCCGCCGCCCCTCTGTCTCCCCTCTCTCTCCCCTCCTGCAGCAGCGTGCGACGCCGCCCGCTCGGCCAATGGCTGGCTCTCACACGCGGACGCCAGGCCCCCCTTGCTCTCTCTCCTTCCCCGGGCGCCTACTCCATTCCCACGAGCGCCGTGGACAGCTCCTACCTCCCCTCGACCTCCAGAGCGAATCCCATGGTGCCGTGAGGCCACGCCCACGGTGAACCGCGGCCAGCCTACTTAAAGCGTTCCCGAGCCCTCCTCTTCCCCCCGCCGCCTCCTGCACTCAATCCACCCTGGATCCTCCCATTTCGCTCCAGAGCCGCCCGAGCTCGAGATCGAGCTCGAGCTCCGCCGCCTCGCTCGCCGTCGTCTGCGGTACAGGCCCCCTCCGCCTGTTTCCCTCGATTCGCCTCCCCTCACCTCACCGACACTTTCCCTCGCTTGCCCCCTCGTTTTGCAGCTGGAACGGCCGAGCCACCGGCGCCAAGCATCTCCGCCGCGGGACCTCGTCGCCGTGGCAGCCACCCCCGCGACCATCTCCACCACCATCGATCCGCGACTCCTGCTGAATCCAACGGTAGTCCCGCTCCCCTTCCGTGCCTGTATCGCCGCCGGCGAAGCTCGCCGTCGCCTCGGCGGAGGTAGACGGCGGCCGCCGGGGGGCCGGCTGTCGATCTCACGCTCGACGGGTGGGATCCACCGTCGAGTTTAAACGCGTCTGCCACAAGACAGATCATTGCCGTCGGCGGCGTACTCGCCCTTCGCCTTGACGTGGCAGCCGCGAGGGCTGGGGTTTCCCCACAGGCTGCTGCTCAGCTGTGGCCCTTCGGCCCGATGTACACGCCATTTCCTTTTTTCTTTTCTGTAGTATTTCCAAAAATTCCACAGGGCAGAATAATAGTCCAAATGCAGTGATTCCAATTTCTAAATTCCTAGAATATTGCAATCTATTTATTGGTACAACTTTCATTCAGATCCAATCACTTTTCCTTTTCTGTAAATATTTAAATGTGGGTTTTGGCCTTTAAATGAGCCTTTGAAAATCCATAACTCCTATTTTGCTACTCCAGGACCAAAACCAAAAGTTGCCCCCTTCCTAGTTTTCCTCCTAGTATTTTACAAAATTAAGTTGACATTTTTCAGAGCACTTTGACTTTTCTGTTTTTATTATTGCCTTATTTTTCCGTTGTTTTCTTGCAACGTTAGATCACGTGTTTGACGAGGGAGCTGAGGAGGAAGGAGGAGCAGTGCCGGAAGACTTTGAAGACCAAGCCAACCAAGGCAAGCAGCCCTTTGACCATGACTATGATGCCCTTTTTCATGCATGTCATTTTTAGCTCTTTATCGATGATGCATTGGAATCATGACGGGATGGTGAACCACGTGGTGGTTGCCACGATTACATCTCTCGTTGACACTTGCACGGTGCATGGCCCTACCTTTTTATGAGGGTTATGCCGGTGGGTAGTAGCTAGGATGCAAATGTAGGTGCTACGCAAATGGGATGGGTTGTGCATGATGAGAGAGACAAATGATTTCAAAGGTATTTTGAAAACCCCATCGGGTGCCACTTATGCCCGAGGGAGATGAGGAGATGGGTGACCACTTGATGACGAAGTGGTGTGCCAAGTGAAAAAGGGTGTGTGGTTTTCAAAACGGATTGGTCGGAGTTGCGACTGCTATTCCAACCTTACATGCGCAACCACTCTACCCTTATATGGGAAAGGGCATTGTTGAGTACCTAGACCGATACTAGCTTGGAGCCCGCATTACTAGTGACGGGGAGAGTTGGTGCTCTCTCTTGGGACGGGTCGTGCGGTAGGGCGGCCATGACTGTTTTCACAGGGGCACGGACACACCGCTGGTACCCGTGCTGCTGGTATGTGATGGAAATGGGAGCAAGGCTCCACAAAAGGTTGTTGAAATGTTGGGCACGGGGTTATCGCTAATCGAGTGGACTCCATGTTAGTGTCGTCTAGGAAAGGTAATGATCGGTGCTTACCCCGGTACTTGAGGTACCGCTGGTCGTGGCTTGACACGGAAGTTCCCGGATCTAGTGGGTAAAGTGTGCAACCTCTGCAGAGTGTAAAACTATTCGAATAGCCGTGTCCACGGTCATGGACAGTTGGGTAACCGCTCTTGGGCTACGTCCACTTGTTTTCAAACCCGGTGTGTGTGAGATGATGGTGTTGTTATGGATCAAGTCCAGGACTTGATACGATCGAGATGGGTTGGTGCCCTCTCTGTTTATGATAACTGGGTTGGTGCCCATTCTATTTATGTTGATATCTGTGACCAGTTCTCATGGTTACTTGAATTCTCTTGATGCATGCTTTATAGGATGTTGAACATGTCCTGCACTCAAAACTAGCTTTATGCAAAACTATACCTATGTCATGCATTACCGTACCATGAACCAAATCATGGGTTGCTTGCGAGTACATTCAAAGTACTCATTGGCTTGCCACTGGTTATTTAATTGACCAGGCATGGAAGAACCGGAGTTCGAAGAAGAGTTCTTTGGAGACGATCATGCGAACTAGGACGTTTCCCAGTCAGAATGCCTGTAGGGTTAAGGCAGATGGCATGGGTTCTACTTATCGATGATGTTTCCGCTGCTATGTTTCATTTGATGTTCAGCCCTTAAGGCTTTATCGTTGTAAGACTTGACCGTGATGGTCACTAATTGTGTAAGACGGTATGTATGGATGTAAGACTCTTGTTATTCAGCTTCTGTGTGTTCAGTGAGCATTGATCTCTGGGATCACTGTACACGTGCATTCGGTGATCACGACTTGCAAGTCGGGGTCCCCACATGTTCCTGTGCGTTCGTCTGCGTCCACGGCTCGTAAGAGTGGCCGTGTCTCCAACAGTGCGAGCGGGTGGTCGATCGGGCTGCTCGGCGTGCGGCGGCTCGAGATCTGCCCCCTGCAGGTTCGTCCTTTCCTCCCTCCCCTTCCCCCCCCCACGATTCCTCTCCTGTCCGTTTAGTTCTTCCTTCTCAAGCTGATGATCGATTGCTTAATATTTTAAATGATGTGGGTATCTGTTTAGACTCTAGTTTGGGTTCTCCTTCGTCTTTCCTTGGTATCATTAGGGCGAATGAAATCGCTCAGGTAGACATTGAGAAAGCCAAGGAGGCTAGGGAGGGATCGGGCGCCCCACTGGTGGTGGCCGGTGGGGACGGGGGGGGGAGATGATAGGAGTCATGCTCCCTCGATGGTGTCTAATTGCGGGGTAGGGAAACGATCAAAATCCTGCGTCACCCTGAGCAGGTCGAGTCTCCGTATCAAAAACTTATCATATAAATGAAGGCATTTTTCTGGAACATTAGAGGTTTCTGTGCTAGGGGGCGCAGATACCAACTTAAGGACCTTGTTCGATCTGAGAATGTAGATTTTATTGGTCTTGTCGAGACTTTCAAATCTTCCTTCTCTGCTAGTGAATTATCGGCTATTGCTGGGATAGATAGATTTCATTGGAATTTTGTGGCCTCAGCTGGTCACTCGGGAGGTTTTCTACTTGGATCCAAAAAAGACACTTTTGATTTCGTGGCTTTCGATCATTGCATTTTCTGGGCTAGCACGGTGGTCTTCATTCGTTCTCTCAATTCCTTAGTGGAAATCTTGGTGGTTTATGGTCCGGCTGACCATGCTATGTCTTATGCTTTTTTGGATGAGCTTAGTATTAAGATTGAATCTTGCCAGCTTCCGCTGTTGATTGGGGGTGATTTTAATCTGCTTCGATTTCCCTCCCACAAGAGCTCTCCTAACTTCTCATGGCCCTTGGCTGATGCGTTCAATGGCTTCATTAGGGATATGGCTATTCGTGAGATACCTAGGGTCGGAGCTCGGTACACATGGTCTAATCATCAAACCCCCCCATTCGATCAGTTCTTGATAGAGTTTTTGTCTGCCTGAGATGGGACCCTCTTTTCCCTCATGCTAGTCTTAAGGCTCTTGCCTCTGTTGGCTCTGATCACACAACCCTGATTCTTGATGATGGATCGCCCTCTATGGGTGTCTAGAGGTTTCATTTTGATGCTTCCTGGCTTCTAGTCGAGGGTTTCAGTGGTTTGATGGCTCAAAAAAATTTGTCCTTCCTTTCTTCGAACCGTCGGTCCTTTGGTCCGATGGATGACTGGCACCAATGCTCTTATTTTGTGCGTAGATTCCTTAGAGGTTGGTCCAGAAACCATTTTGCTGAGTCAAGGCGTGACAAAGCGACGTTGGCGGCTCAGATAGGCGTCCTGGACGATCGTGCGGATTCAGTTGTGTTTTCCCCGGATGAATGGCAATCTCGATATGGGTTAGAAGAGGCATTGTTGGCCATTCATAGGCAGGAGGAAATTTACTGGAAACAACGCGGTACTATCAACTGGACCCTCCAGGGGGACTTGCCCACGGCGTATTTCATTGCTATTGCTAATGGTAGACGGCGAAGGTGCTTTATTGATAGCCTTATTATTGATGGTGTCAAGACCTCCGACCCACCGGTGATTATGCGGCATGTGGTCTCTTTCTTCTCTAACCTTCTTGCGGCTAAACCCAAGCTAGGCTTCAAGTTGGCTGCGACCTTCTGGTCCCCGCGTGATCATCTTTCGAGCGTTGACAATGAAAGCCTTCTAATTCCCCCTTCGGAGGAGGAAATTTTCGAGACGATTCATTCTGCCAATTATAATGCAGCGCCAGGCCCTGATGGCTTCTCCATTCCTTTTTTTCCGACAATTCTGGCCTCAATTAAAAGGCTTAATCGTGGCTATCACTCAAGGCTTTTGGTTGGGTACTGTAGACATCTCGAGACTGAACTACGCTTGTCGGTGTACTAAGGTAGGGGTACCTCAGTACCCCAACTTGTGCACGGGCAGCCGCAGCTTCCCGTAGCTGGATCCACCAACTGCTTGCCGGAGACCATTCCTGCTCCATACCAAGCCATTCAAGAACAAAGTGTACAAGACAAAAGATCAAGGCCCCGGCAAGAGGAGCTTGCCGGGAAGGCCGTTCCAGGCTCAAGATCATATCACCCACACAAGGCCTGGCGAGAGGGAGCTCGCCGGGAGGCTAGAAGACTACATCACAGAAGACACGCCTCGGCGCTATACGCGTCCCGGCGAGGGCCCGGGGAGCGACAAGTTACAAGCCCGACAAGCTCCCGGGCCCGGCAAGATCAAGACCCCGGCAAGGTACTTGCCGGGAGAGCTGCGATGCGTGCCCGCACTCCAGCTCATCTGCCCACGCGTCGCCCTCAGCCTTCTCCAGAGACGCGTGGCGGGTGGCTAAGCTGCATGAGGGGTGCGGTGGCACTCCACGGTGGTGGCTCCATCGCCGTGGCAAACGGAGACGCAAGGGCGGGAGCTTTTGGGGCGACGGCGACGGGCATTTAATGCTCTTGTCCCCCTCTGTCAAAAGTAGGTAGAATCCTTTGTTCAAGCCTTCAGTAGCTGCCTTGTTCCCTTGTTCCAACTACCACCTCTTTTACATTTTACCCCTCTACCCTCGTTGACACTGTCGGTGACCCCTTGCCCTATAAAAGGAGGCCCATGCACAACGTGGGGGTTCCGATCATTCGCTACTCTCGCGGGGTCCGATCATTCGCGACTCTCGCGAGATCGACTCATTTGCAACTCTCACGCTCGGGTAGCTACGGCTGTAGCTCTTCAAGCTCGAAGCACAATACAACACAAAGCAGCAGAGGGTTTCTGCGACCATCGCGCCCGGCTGGGTAAAATTCCTCGCCCAGCGCATCGCCTCGATCTGCTCTCCGCGCATCCTCCGCCTCGTGCAACACGAAGGGCCGTCCCGCGGCCCCATAGGTGTCGTCCACCCATCGGCCACGACATCTTTGGCGCGCCAGGTAGGGGGCGTCGAAGTTGTGCAGACCTGATCCGGCGTTCGCGCGGCCGCGTTCTTCATCAACCTCCCGGTTTACAAGGCAACCGTCGACAAGCTGCGCCATGGCCCCAAGACAAGAGCTTCGAGTCGTCGCAGACCATCTCCGTCTTCCCCACCGCCACCGGAGCCAGCGGTGGGCGGAGGAAACGCCGGTGGAAGGTGGGCGCCGCGAGGCACTCGCGGCGCCACCAGATCCAGGGACAGGACGGAGGACCACGCCTCGGCCTCCGTAGATCCGCGTCCATCTCAGCACACGGCGACCCAGCAGCGCCATACCACGAGAAGTGGTATCCGCCTGCTGGGGCAAGAATAGGCCGGAGGCTCGCGGGATGCTCCGGACCGCTGTCCATGCATGAGCAAAGCGAAAGTGCCGGAGCAGGGCCCTGCTCCTCCTATCGCTACTAGGAGTCCGAGCATGTCCTGTTCCCCGCGCCGCTCGCTCCCGCTCCCCTCCGCGCCGGCAAGCGTGTCTCCTTGGAACGCTACGCTGTCGTCGAGGACGCACCATCGAGCTCTAAGTCCGGCGAGGACGGCTCTGGCGCTCACTCCGACAAGCGCAGCTCCTCGGAACGCTATAAGCCCGGCAAGGACAGCTCTGGAGCCCGTTCCGGCAAACGCACCTCCCCGGGAGGCTGCGCTGTCGTCGAGGACGCGCCATTGAGCCCCGTCAGCAAGTGCAGAGAAACAAGAAAAAGAAAAGCTAAGTTGCTCGAGCCTTCGTGCAGAGCACTCCTTAATTCCACGCTTTTATTCGTTATATCCCTCTCGCGTTCGTCGTTTGTGCACAAAACCTGTGCGCTGAGGAGCCTGCTTGTGAATAGCCGCACCCTTACTTTGCTTTGAACACACTCAACGAGTAAAAAGTGAGCCGCGACCAACCGTGCCCTTGTTTCGTTTGAGTCTGCTCGGCAAGTTAAGTGCGTCGCGAGCTAGACACGGCAAGGTTGCTTGCGGAAGCGGCGCCAGACCAGGCGGGCTGCTAATGTCTGTACTCAGCAAAGCGCGTTAAGCGGCAAGTTCCTAGAAGCGTGGGGTGGAAGCGCACAAAGGCGTAAAGTAGAGGTGTAGCGTGGCAAGCCCTGCCGTAAGGTGTCGCCGTATGAGAGGCTTGTGCGCGAGAGGAGCCAAGTCGTGGCCCGATTGCGTGCTTGTTTTGTTTCGAGTCCGCTCAACAAACACAAGTGTGCTGCTGCACCTTATCTTGCTTTCGAGCCTGCTCGAGCAAGTTAAGCGTCATAAGCTCGCCCGGCGAGGTTGTTTGCGGAAGCAACACCGCCAAATGGCTGTCCCTTGACAAGCGTGTTCGCCCGACAAGCTCCCGAGGCGTGAAGTACAAACATCTGAAGGGCAAGACACGGCATCGTATTGCATAGTCAAGATCTACATGCACATACATATACATGAAGCAATTGCATATCTACCTCAGCTGTTTTCATGACTAAAATTGCAGCGACAAGGAGGAACCGAAAGGTCACGCCAAACACAGGGCCCGGCAAGCCGGGTCGCCGGGGCTGCAGTGTAAAATCCTTCCTCGGCGAGCCCGCCTACGCGGGCTCTGACACCAAGTTTCGTCTCCGGCAAGCCAGAGTTGCGGGGCTGCCAGATCGATAAGTTTTTCATCCTCGTCATGCATCCTCTCATGGACCGGAGATGCGGGCTGCGTCTTTGAGCGAAAGCGTGTCTTGTAAAAACCGTGCGTGGAGGAACCGAGTCGTGGCCCGATTCGCGTGCTTGGTTTGTTTCGAGTCCGCTCAACAAACACAAGTGTGCGCTGCACCCTTATCTTGCTTTCGAGCACGCTTCGACAAGTTAAGCGTCATAATCGACCCGGCAAGGTTGCTTGCGGAAGCGACACCGCCCGGTGGCTGTCCGTGATCGACAAGCGTGTTACGCCCGGCAAGCTCCCGATAGCGTAAGAACACACAAGGCACGCAGTCAAGTAAAAGACTCGATCCGCAAGCTTCCCTTCTTTTCATTAAAAACATCCAGTTTAGTACAAGTCCATAGAGGATGAAAAACATGATAGAGAGGATTACAAGTTTTTGAATGCAGCTAATGCCCGAGGGCTTCTGATTTAAAAGATAAGGTGCCGTGATCCTTCTCCTGTTTCTCTGTTCAGGAGTTCGGAGGTAGGTCAAGGAGCCCCGGCAAGATGAGCCTGCCGGGGAAGGAGGCCCCGGCAAGAGGAACTTGTCGGAGAAGGGCGAAAGGAGCGCCTAGGAGAGCGTGGCGGTGACGCCGCCGTGCCTCAGGAGCTGCGCAAGGTGACGGACATGGGGAACGCATGCCCGGGGAGCCGCGGGCGCCAGAAGACACCAAGAGCACCCGCCGGGAGCCGGCCAGGAGCTTGGCGGAGACGGAGGCGTCGGAGGCAGAGCTTGAAGACGGGGTGATGGGACATCGGCAGGCGAGGGCACCTCGCCCTCGTACTCCGATTTAACGGCCTTGCCGCCATCCCCCTCTTCCTCTTCTGCTGCCTCTCTCCGCCAGCCGCCAAGGAGACGGCCCCGGGGAGTTCAGGAGGCCGGCAACCCAGAAGATGGGGTTGCCGGTGGCGCGCGAGGCAGCGGTGTCCGACGCCTAGTCGGGCCCGCCATCCCCCTCGTCGCCGCTGTCGCTCTCCTCCTCGTCACTCTCGCTCGAGGAGGGGCCTTCGCTATCCGAGGAGCTGTCCACACAGCAGCGCACCCGGGTTCCATAGTCGCCGAAGACCTTGACGGCGAGGAGGTCACCATCCATTAACTTGAAATGGAGGGTGAACCCCGCCGTCGAGCTATGGATCGGCGAATGTCTTCCACCCTCGGTCGAAGAACATCACGCCGGGGGCTGGGGACACGACACTCACCCGAGTGCCGCTGATCCCGCAGCCCCTCATGCGTAGCTCCATCACGTCGGGTGGATCCGGTCCCATCGCATCCGCAAACGGGACCGGCAGCGGGGCGACGACGAGGCGCCGCGAAGCTTGATGAAGAACTCCCAGGGGTCATCTCCGGTGTGGACCGCGCCGTGGTCAGGAGACGCCGGGGGAGACGGAGGGCGCACATCGCCACGGCCGCCTCTCCCCCGACCGCCTCGGCCACGCCCTCGGCCTCGTCCACGGCCACGCCCCCTTCCTCTCCCTCTCGGAGCCGGCTCCGTCGCCACGGGAGCAGGATGGGGAGTGGTGCGCTGCTTGGAAGCGACTCGCGCCGCCACCGTCGAAGAGCCGGGATTCCCTCCTTCCATGGCGGCAAGAAGAACAGAAGATGAAGGTGAAGAGAGAAGTGGATGAGTGTGGCCATTGTGCTCCCCTTCCGCCCCTTCTTAAAGGGGCGAGGTGGGGGCTCAACCGCCCCGCTCAACCAATCAGGAAGCAAGAAGGCCAGAGGAGCGGGGCCGACTCGCCCTCTCCGCCCCGTGACGGCTCGGCCTCCCACCTTCACCGCCCATGACCCCCATGCATGAGGGCCGCGTAGCGAAAAAGCGGAGCCGGAGCGACGGGTGAAGCGACCCCGCTCTGCGCCACGATCACGGGGTGGATGCCTTAAAGGCTGCATGCGCCGCCCACGTCTCCCACGACGCCGCAATCGACGCGTGCCGTTTTCGGGGGAAGCGGCGGATGCAGAGGCAGATTCGACGCGCCATGGGCTTCGCGTGCCCGTGCACTGTCTTGGGCCTGGCCCAACAGCGCTCGGCACCGTGTATGGCCCAGGCCCGGGGGCTCCTGTCGGTGTACTAAGGTAGGGTACCTCGGTACCCCAACTTGTGCACGGGCAGCCGCAGCTTCCCATAGCTGGATCCACCAACTGCTTGCGGAGACCATTCTGCTCCATACCAAGCCATTCAAGAACAAAGTGTACAAGACAAAGATCAAGGCCCGGCAAGAGGAGCTTGCCGGGAAGGCCGTCCTGTGCTCAAGATCATATCACCCACACAAGGCCTGGCGAGAGGAGCTCGCCGGGAGGCTAGAAGACTACATCACGAAAGACACGCCTCGGCGCTTCTCACGCGTCGGCGAGGGCCCGGGGCGACAAGTTACAAGCCCGACAAGCTCCGGGCCCGCAAGATCAAGACCCGGCAAGGTACTTGCCGGAGAGCTGCGATCGTGCCCACACTCCAGCTCATCTGCCTGCGCCGCCCTCGGCCTTCTCCGAGGCGCGTGGCGGGTGGCTAAGCTGCATGAGGGTGCGGTGGCACTCCACGGTGGTGGCTCCATCGCCCGTGGCAAGCGGAGACGCAAGGGCGGGGAGCTTTTGGGGCGGCGGCGACGGCATTTAATGCTCTTGTCCCCTTTGTCAAAAGTAGGTAGAATCCTTTGTTCAAGCCTTTGTGGCTGCCTTTGTTCCCTTGTTCCAACTACCACCTCTTTTACATTTTTACCCCTCTACCCTACGTTGACACCTGTCGGTGACCCCTTGCCCTATAAAAGGAGGCCCATGCACAACGTAGAGGGGGGTCCGATCATTCTCTACTCTCGCGGGGTTCCGATCATTCGCGACTCTCGCGAGGATCGACTCATTTGCAACTCTCACGCTCGGGTAGCTACGGCTGTAGCTCTTCAAGCTCCCGAAGCACAATACAACACAAAGCAGCAGTAGGGTTTTACGCGACCATCGCGGCCCGAAGCTGGGTAAAAATTCCTCGCCCCGCGCGCATCGCCTCGATCTGCTCTCCGCGCATCCTCCGCCCTCGTACCGAACACACGAAGGGGCCGTCCCCGGCGGCCCCATAGGTGTCGTCCACCCATCGGCCACGACAACGCTGTTCTTACCCTCATTCCTATAGTCAAAGGCGCTGACCTAATCTCCCAATTTAGGCCTATTGCTCTCATTAACAACTTTGCTAAGATCCCAGCCAAGGGTATGGCTGTGAAACTGTCCCCGATCGCTCATAGAGTCATTAGCCCTTTTCAATCCGCGCTCATTAAGGGAAGATACATCCTGGACGGGGTGCTCTGCCTTCATGAGATTATACATGACCTTCGCAGCAAGAACACCAAGGCTCTGGTGCTCAAGCTCGATTTCGAAAAGGCGTACGATTCGGTGAGTTGGAGCTTCCTTCGCCAAGTGTTGTTGGCCAAGGGGTTCGCTGGCTCGGTGGTCCACCGCCTAATGCAACTTGTCTCTAGGGGCCATACGGCGGTGGTAGTTAATGGGCAGGCCAATAATTTCTTTGCGAATGGTAGGGGCTTGAGACAAGGGGATCCGGCGTCCCCCCTGCTTTTCAACTTTGTGGCTGATGCTCTCTCCCGCATTTTGGCTCGTGCAGCGGCTGCTGGCCATATTTCGCCTGTTAGTTCTCATCTTCTTCCTAATGGCATTTCTCACTTACAATATGCGGACGACACAATCATTTTGGTGGAGCTTAATGATCATTCCATCATAAATCTGAAATTTATTCTTCTATGCTTTGAAGCCTTGTCGGGCCTTAAAATCAACTTCTCTAAGAGCGAGGCAATTGTGACTGGGGTATCTGGTGAGGAGGCGCAACGGGCGGCTCACCTTCTGAATTGCTCTCTCGGGTCCTTCCCTCTTAAATATTTGGGCCTTCCGATTTCCCCTCTTAAGCTGTTGGCTAAAGATTTTGCCCCGGTTGTGACTAAAGTTGGCAATAGAGTTCTGCCGTGGCGAGGTTGGTACAATTCCCAGGCGGGCAAGGTTGCCCTCACCAATTCCTGCCTTTCCTCACTCCCGACGTTCCTTATGGGATTCTATCTGCTGTCCGAAGGGACGCATTCGGGCTTCGATAAGCACAGGGGTGCTTTCTTCTGGAATTCCTCCGATAATAAACGCAAATACAGGATGGTAAAGTGGGATCTCATCTGTAGACCCAAGAGCATGGGGGGTCTTGGCATCATTAACACCAGAATCATGAATAAATGCTTGTTGCTAAAATGGTGGTGGAAGATTATGTTCCTCGATGACCGTCCCGCTTGGCTTAATATCCTAAAAGCGAAATATTTCCCTTCTTCCAGCCCTATGTTCGCTACCGCTTGTGGTGGCTCACAATTCGGGCACCAGCTGGTTAGCATCAGACCGGCTTTCCAGTCCCGTGTGAAGTTCGTTGTCCGTAATGGTAAGTCCACGCGTTTTTGGTTAGACTGGTGGGTTGGGGACACCACGCTGGTGGTGGCCCACCCGACTCTGTTCTCGTTTTGTGCTGACCCTGAGATCTCTATCTTTGAGCTCTCGGCTCAGGGCTGGGTTCTAGATTTCCGGCGCTCTCTTTCCCCAGTAGAGTTGGAAGAATGGCATCGTCTTATTGCCTACTTCCCCTGCTCTCAGAGGAAGAGGACTCCGTGGTTTGGCCTCACTCCCCTTCGGGGCATGTTTCGGTAAAGTCGTCTTATTTGAATCTTATCGCTGGTACCCGCACGGAAAAGTTTAAGTCCATTTGGTCTGCCCGCATCCCTCCTAAGATCAAGATCTTCCTCTGGCAAGCTCATCGTCGCAAACTTCCAGCGGCTGACCAGATTAAGAAGAGGAATGGTCCGGGCTCGGACTCCTGTCAACTTTGCGGTGCCCTTGACAACACTGAGCATATCTTTTTCCAATGCTCTTTGGGTAAATTCATTTGGAGTTGCATTAGACTGTGCCTTGGGGTTAATTGGAACCCCTCCTCCTTTGGTGATTTGAGACAGTGCATCAATTCCCTAGTAGGCTGTTCTAAGAGGGTTTTCATGGTGGGCTGGGCTGGGATTTGTTGGGCGCTCTGGACTACTAGGAACAAGTTCACTATTGAGCACATTTTCCCTACTAACCCTGTCAATTGCTTATTCAAAGCCACTATCTTTTTGCAGCAGTGGAGATCATTGATTAAGGATGGGGATCTAGAGGCTTTCGACGATATGCTATCCAGAATGAATTCTACGGCGTCTTCCCTACTGCGGCATTCTAGGCGGAATCTTCCTTAGTAGTTTTGGCTGTTGGTTTGGTGGCCTGCGTGCCAATTAGGCTGGATGCCTTGTAACTGCACTTCCTATTCGGCTTGTTAAACTTCTGTGGTTTTGGTGTGGTTGTGACTCTGCCTGGTGGCTTTATTTATAAAGTCGGGCTATCGCCTTTTATCTAAAAATATGAGCATCCAGGTTCCGCTATTGGTTATTGACCGGAGAGGTGTCTCGGTCATGTCTACATAGTTCTCGAACCCATAGGGTCCGCACGCTTAATGTTCGATGACGATATTGTATTATGTGAGTTATGTGATTTGGTGACCGAATGTTGTTCAGAGTCCCGGATGAGATCACGAACACGACGAGGTGTCTGAACATGGTCGAGAGGTAAATATTTATATATAGGACAATAGTATTCAGACACGAGAAGTGTTTTGGAGGGTCCCGGGTGCATATCGAAGTACCGGAGGGGTTATCGAAACCCCCGGAGGGAAGATATGGGCCATATGGGCCATGAGATGGGAGCACACCAGCCCACAAGTGGTGGCGCGCCTCCCCAATGGAAGGAGGCTGAGTGGGAGAAGGTAAAGAGGGGGTTCGGCTTCCCCTTCCCTTTTCTTCTCCGACAATTATGGAAGGGGGAGGCCTAATTGGGGAAGTCCCCAAGTAGGATTCAGCCTACTTGGGGCGCCCCCTAGCTGCCTCTCCTCCGCTCCCACCTATATATATGTGGGAAGGGGGGAGTGCCTAGAACACACAGCTTCAATTGTTAGCCATGTGCGGTGCCCCCCTCCATAGTTTACACCCCCGATCATATTCTCGCGGTGCTTAGGCGAAGCCCTGCGCGGATCACTTCACTATCACCGTCACCAGGCTGTCGTGCTGAAGTAACTCATATACTTCCTAGACATCTTGCTAGATCAAGAGGGCGAGGGACGTCATCAATCTGAACATGTGCAGAACTCGGAGGTGCCGTACGTTCGGTACTTGAATGGCCGGAGCTAGAAGAAGTTTGACTACATCAACTGTGTTGTCAAAGGCTTCCGCTTACTATCTATGAGGGTACGTGGACACACTCTCCCCCTCTCATTGCTATGCATCTCCTAGATAGATCTTGCGTGAGCGTGGGATTTTTTTTGAAATTGCATGCTACATTCCCCAACATCAACATGGTTAACGAACGAGGAATCTGGAGATGAGTTTACCTGGATAGGATGACAATGGGGACCCACCAGGACCATAGCCACACGTACGCAAGTGCCTCCTTATTATATACAACAACAATTTTTTTGCTTCCTCCTGGTTTCCTAACATCACGGTCCCACTCCATTGTCAACCTATATAGTTAATAAACAAGAGAATTGCACAAGGAGCGGCCGGCAGCTGGGACCCAGCAGCTCGAGTAGTATTTGTTTTTTGAGGTGTGAGCAGAGTTTTTCTTGAGCGATGTTTTTGTTGTTTGTCAGAGGAGCAGGGTATCAACTAGGCGGGCTGTGGCCCGTCTGGCCCAGGCTATTCTTTTATGTCGACCAAATATCCAGCCCAGATATTAATTTTTCAACGTGAAAATGGCTAGCCCAGGTATATATTTTTTTGCAGACCCAGGTCAACATGTTATTTTCCGCCCCGCATTAGACTTGCCAAGAAAATGGGCTTTAAGAAATTATAAATGGGCTGTAATTAAAAAAATGGCTGTAAATATAAAAAATGCACCGAACATGTATTTTTTAATTTCATTACTTGTTGCGCGCGCAAAATTTTGTTAGATTTTTCCTAATACAAATTTATTTTGAAATTATATTTAATCTAACTCGAAAATTCGGGTTAAAAAAATATTTCGGATCCCATCAAAATGTGGGAAATCTGTTAATTTTATTGAGCGGTTGGTTGAAATTATTACTCTTGTCCTGGCTAGAAAATGGGTTGTAATTTTAACAAATAGTAAATGGGTTGAGTAAATTCCATTATAATTAAAAAATGGGTTGTACATTATAACAAATCGCAAATGGGCTATATGTTCTCTGCGACAGATTTGATGGTCACTTGTGGGCCTACTAAGTTGACGCGTACGCAAGGCTTTGTCAACTTATAGCAACACACGATTCTAGTAGAAGTGGCCGTTGGATGTCCATCTAACGTCTGTGGTGCTTCTTCAATCTCGGATATTCATGCTTAAGCCGCCAAAAGCACCACCGGCAGTACCACCTGCTGCCGCTTCCCGTGGCCGGTTGTGCTGTCGCGCAGGCCTGACCGGCCCAGCCTACTCCCATCACCGTCCAAGCCATTCCTCTACTCACCAACACCTCTTGTTATTCTCCGATGATGGAAGCCTCACACCGCAGCCGAACCTGTGAACCCTCGTACTCCCCTTCGTGTGGGCATCCACTGCTATGTCTTCCCCGGCTCCGGGTCATTCCCTTCCTAGGCCTCACCATCATCCACCGCGTTGGTTCTCTCGGCGCGACGTGGTCAACTTTGTCAACAAACGATAGCCGTCGGAAGAGGCATGTATGTTGAGTGGCTGACAATAGGGACCCGCATGGCCCACGGCCGCACGCAAGAAAGTCCCTCCTTATTATGCAAAAACAAATGATTTCTCCCGTTGACAGGTTTGGGCCACCAGCTACATCTTCGCACGCAGGGAAGTGTTTGCTTTATTACGCAGAAAAAAGTTACCTCTCCCTGATAGCTAGGAGCCCACCAGCTTTATTATCATCCATTTCGCAAAAATATAGATTGTACCAAAGATGCTAAATTGTTTTCTTTTTATTCTAACTCGAAAAATAAGTAATTAGGAAAACCAGAAAACATCTTCGCACGCAAAGAAGTGCCACCTTATTACGAGAAAAAATATGATTCCCCCTGCTAGCTGGGACCCACTAGGTTTTGAGGACGACTTGTGGGCCAACTAAGTTTACACACACGGGCTTTGTCAACTTAGTCAAAACGATTCTAGATGCACTGACCGTTGGATGTTAAATCAACGGCCATGCTGCGTCTTCAACCCCTGGTCTTCTTGCTCCAGCCGCCCAAACCAGGCCCACTGTACCACTCGCTCCAGCCTCCCGTGGCTGGCTATGCTGCCGCGCAGGCCTCACGGACCGACCATACTACGACTGGCCAGACCTTCCCTCTACTCACCCACACCCCCTGTTATTCTTCGATGACGGCAGCCTTACGCCGTAGCCGAACCAGCGAACCCTCGTACTCCCCTCTGCGTGGGCATCCACCTGCCTCGTCTTCTCTGGCTCCTCGTCGTTCCCTTCCTAGGCATCACCGTCGTCCACCCCCTTGATGCTCTTGGCGCCTCGTGGTCAACAAGCTCAACAAATGACAACCATTGGAAGTGGAATTTAGGCTGTGATGCTAACAGCTGGACCCACCAGCTACATCTTTGAACACAAGAAGTGCCTCCTTATTACTCGCAAAATAAAAATGATTCCTCCACTGATAGCCGGGACCCACCAGCTATATCTTCACACGCAAGGAAGTGCATCCTTATCCTCCCTGATAGCTGGGACCCACCTGGTCTTAGTGTACGTAGCATTGTCACGAACATGTACGTACATACTAGTCGATCAGTCTCTCTGCAATGATGAACCGTGGCCGAGCAAGCAGCTACACGTGTAGTAGTAGAGCCCCTGATGTAGCAGTTTAGGCAGTCCCTTCTAAATCGTGTACATGTACGTACAACCACATGCCAGAAAATACGGCCATGTACGTACATACGATCGGGGTCTCGAACGTGTACCCGCGCATATGTACGGTCAGGGCTCGTGTACATGGATGCAATGGATGGCAGCATCGATGTCCTGTTCATCGGAAGCCAACCGGCTAGGTCAGAATGGAGAAACTGCATCGTGTTCATCAGGAGGCAATGGAATGCATCGTGTTCATCGGGAGCCAACCGGCTTGGACGGAATAGCCGAAACGAGGTCTGGTATACCGCAGAACGAAGGAAACAGACTTCTCTTCAAGTGCCTATGGTCAAAACGGGGTCCTGTTGATCAGGAGGGGTGTGGCGTACCGCAAAACGGAGGAAACGAACTTGTGTTGGAGCGCTACGGTCGAAATGGGGGTCCTATTCATCAAGAGGGGTGTGGTGTACTGCAAAACGGGACTCCACGGGCTACTGTTCATCCACCATCGACTTCCTCCAGCCTCCACCTGCTATTGTTCATCCCCCGTCGACTTCCTCTTGCCTCCACCAGGTACTGTTCGTCAATAGGTTCATGTTCATCCAGCCTCCACCGGCTACTATTTAACTAGCCCTCCATGGGGTCCTGTTCAACCAGCCCTTCCCCGGTTACTATTAAACCAGCGCTCGACGGGGTCCTGTTCAACCAGCCCTTCACGGCGCCATGTTCAACTAGCCCTCCATCGGCTACTGTTCAACCAGCCCTCCACGGGGTCCTGTTAAACCAGCCCTCCACGGGGTCCCTCCACCGGCTACTATTCATCCACCCCACCTCCTCGATCGGGGTCCTATTCATCCAGCGACAATGGGCTCTACTACCACGGGATCCTGTTCATCCAACCCCCACCGAGAACAGTTCATCCAACCCCTACCAGGGACAGGTCATCAAGAGGCAGCTTTGATCGGGTTCAGTTAGCAGCAATAGCGAAGGAATCACTTGGGTTCAGTTAATAGTCAAAGATCAATCGGGATTCAGTAACGTAGCTAGTGCAATCGCTCTAGTTCAGTTAGAGCCCAGTGCCTCGCTCGGGTTCAGTTAGAGCCTAACGCCTCGCACACACAAGCGTATGTGTACGACAGAAACACGCAAACCTCCATGCATCGCTCGGCCCCGACCACCCAACGTAACCGGGAACTCCCCGAAAATTTCCTCGCCCTTGCTTCTACTATGATTTTTTCCGTCATGGACGGCCCAAAGAATGTCAAGCAGGTGCGCCCCCGGCCCGCCCAGGATGAAAAGTCCAGGATGAAAAGCCCACCACATCTATGATGATACGGGATTTTGTCAAAATTATCGCCATAGAAGTGTCATAAGCATGACAGAAGACATTTTTGTTCCGCCCAAAATGTCGCAGACTTGTCTTTTTTTGTAGGGATGCAATAAGAACGATGAGATGATGTAGACAAGATGTATTCATGTACGTATAGACCCCATCTTTTATCCTTAATAGCAATGATACATGTGTGACATGTCTCTTTCTGTCACTGAGATTGGGCACCGCAAGATCGAACCCATCACAAAGGACCTCTTCCCATGGCAAGAAAAATCAATCTAGTTGGCCAAACCAAACCAAAATTTTGCAGAAGAAATACGAGGCTATAACAATCATGCATAAAAGAGTTCAGCGAAGACTCAAAAATAATCATGGATAGAACTGATCATAAACCCATAATTCACCGGATCCCAACAAACGCACCGCGAAAAGTCATACATCAAATAGATCTCCAAGAACATCGAGGAGAACATTGTATTGAAGATCAAAAAGAGGGAAGAAGCCATCTAGATACTAGCTATGGACCCGTAGGTCTCTGGTAAACTACTCATGCATCATCGGAGGGACAACAAGGATGATGAAGAAACCCTCCATGATCTTTGACCTCTCTAGTAGAGTGCCGAAAAAGGCCTCTAGATTGGATCTTGTGGTTCTGGAACTTGCGGTAGCGGAAGCTGTATTCTCTTGAGTCCCCTAGGGTTTTTGGGATTTTAGAGTATTTATAGAGGTGGATGGCGGTGGAGAAGCTTCCCGTGGTGCCCACTACCCACTAGGGCGCCCCTGGGCTTTCTGGCACGCCCTAGTTCCTAGTGGGCCCCACGGGCCTCCTCCTATGCACTCCTTTGGCTCCCTAGGTATCTTCTGGGTAGGAAATCTCCAAAAAGTTTCGTAGCATTTGGACTCCGTTTGGTATTGATATTCTACGAAGTAAAAAGCAGCAACTGGCACTGGACACTATGTCAATAGGTTAGTCCCAAAAAATGATATAAATTTGCTAGTAAATGAATATAAACATCCTAGATTGATAATATAACAGCATGAAACAATCAAAAATTATAGATACGTTGGAGACGTATCAGCACCCCCAAGCTTAATTCCTGCTTGTCCTTGAGTAGGTAAATGATAAAAATATAATTTTTGATGTGCAATGCTGCCTAACATGTTCATCATATATTATGTTCTTTTGTAGCATGGACATTTGGAATTTTAGATGATTGAAAGCAATAGTCTATAATTGACATGAGGTAATCATACTTAAGCATATCAACATGCAACCATGTTTTCAAAATATCAACACAGAAAGCTATCCCTGGCCCATTATGCTCAATCATTGATCCATTCATGAAACGGACTCAAATCCTAGCTATATCCAATACACAAGTATTACGATAATGTTCCCTAGTTGGTGCTTTATAAGAGAAGATGGAGAGTCAAGTAAAAATAAAAATTGCATAAAGTAAATAGATAGTCCCTTCGCAGAGGGGAGCAGAGATTTGGAGAGGTGCCAGAGCTTGGCATGCCAAGTACCATGCCACACTCTCGTGTAATGACAAGTCGATAAACACTCATCTCGAGAATAAAATATCTAACATGGAAGGTGTTGGCCACCCCCTGCCGCTTCATGAGCGGTACGGGCACACAAAAAGGAAATTCATTTCCAAAATTAGAGCTGGCACATACTCCCTCCATCCGGAAATACTTGTCAAAGGAATGGATGTACCTAGATGTATTTTAGTTTTAGATACATCCATTTTTATGCATTTCTGTGAAAAGTATTTATGGACGGAGGGAGTACAAATTTACTTGGAAGGACATGGAAACACCGCATATAGGTAGGTATGGTGGACTCATTTGGCACAACTTTGGGTTTAAGGAGTTGGATGCACAAGCAGTATTCCTGCTTAGTGCAAATGGAGGCTAGCAAATAGATTGAGAAGCGACCAACCAAGAAAAAAAACGATCATAAACGAGCATTAAACATAACTAACAACGAATAATGCACCACAAGTATGATATAACTTCATTGCATAACTATTAACTTTCGTGCTTGCATAGGGAATCACAAACCTTCACACCAATATTCTTACTAAGCATAATTACTCACCAACATGACACACATATTACTATCTCCATATCACAAAACTATTACAAGGAATCAAGTTTATATTGTCCAATGATCTTGATGAAAGTTTTTATTATATCCCCCTTTAATATCTATCACTTTGGGACTAATTTCATATATCACAATTGCTACTTTTCGAGCTCTGAAATAAATTTAAGTGAGGTACGAGAACACAATATTTCTTCAAAATTTTCAACTCTCAAAATAATATAAGTGAAGCATGAGAGAATTTCTTCAAAATTTACTAGCTCTCAAAATAATCTAAGTGAAGCATGAGATCATATTTCTTCAAAATTAAAGCACCACCATGCTCAAATATATTTAAGTGAATGTCACACCCAATATGCGATCCTATCCGAGAGGAACTCGAAGGTCCCACCAAGGATAGAGCCGCATATTGAAATGCTTTTGCAAGGTGGATATCATTACATCGTACCATTACATAATACATGGGGATAAATACAAAAGGCATACAATGCCACATGAGTACATCAAGCATCATACACAAGAGCAACATCCGACTACGGATGAAACACAAACAGAAACTCAAACGACATCCACCCTGCTAGCCCAGGCTGTCGACCAGGAACTTATCCCCTGATCAAGGAAGAAGCAAAGAAGAACTCCAAAACAAGCAAACATCGCTCTCATGTCATGATCATCGCATAACCTGTACCTGCAACTGTTGTTGTAGTAAACTTTGAGCCACGAGGACTCAGCAATCCCATTACCATGGGTATCAAGACTAGCAAAGCTTAATGGGTAAGGAATGGATAGGTGGTGAGGCTGCAGCAAGCGACTACGCATGTATGGTGGCTAACTTACGAATACAAGAATGAGACGAGAAGCTACACAAACGGTCGCAAACTAGTAATGATCAAGAAGTGATCCTGAACTACTTACGTTCAAACATAACCCCACCGTGTTCTCTTCTCGACCCACTCAAAAAGAGACCATCACGGTTACACACGCAGTTGGGTATTTTAATTTGAATCTTGTGTCAAGTTCTCTACAACTGGATATTAAAAACTCCCATCTGCCACATAACCATGGGCACGACTTTCGAAAGATCAAACCCTGCAGGGGTGTCCCAACTGAGCCCATTACAAGCTCACGATCTGCGGAGACAATCCTCCATCGCGGTACATCGAATCATACTCGGGATCCTGGTGCACAAGACATTTCGACAATGTTAAAACAAAACCAGCAAGATCTCCCGGTGTGCCGACAAATCTCGATAGGAGCCGCACGTATCTCATTCTTAGGGCACAACATATGGGCAAGACGTCGGGTTGGCTAAGACCCTGGTTACCCAGGGGGTGCCGGACATCGCCCAGGTTGGACCAACACTCATAGGAGCATTGGCCCTGGGGTTGATTACAAATACTAGTGGTCCGGAGAAAATCCCCTATTTAAGTTTTAGTTGTTATTAGGCAAATGGAAAACCAATGTTGGGCCTTGCTGGAAGAGTTTTATTCAAAGCGAACTGAGGGCCCCATACGCCTCACCGTGTTAGGGATGCAAAATATAGGAACATAACACCGATATGACGGAAACTAGGGCGGCAAGAGTGGAACAAAACACCAGGCAAAAGGCCGAGCCTTCCACCCTTTACCAAGTATATAGATGCATTAATTAAATAAGAGATATTGTGACATCCCAAATTATCCATGTCCCAACATGGAACAACCTGCAACTGCACCTACATCTAGCAACACTATAAGAGGGGCTGAGCAAAGCGGTAACATAGCCAAACAACGGTTTGCTAGGAAGGGTGAAAAAGGTTAGAGGCTGTCATGGAAATTTGGGAGTCTCGATAAACAAGTGGTAGGAAGCGCGACATAGTGATAGCATCGAGACAACTAGCATAGCAATGATAGTAGTGAGATCCAGGGTAACAGTCATCTTGCCTGAAATCCTGCTAGGAAGAAGAACGAGTCCATGAAGAAGACGAACGGGCAAGACAAACCAAGCGTAGTCGAACAAATCCTCATGATTGCAACAAAACAGGAACTATCGAGAAGAAGCACAACCGGAAAGAAGCAAACAACAAGGTAAACGCACAACACATAAGCATGGCATGATGCTCAACCAAGGATGATGCATGACAAGGCTACATGATGCTACTCATGGAAAGGGGTGATGCATACAAGAACAACACATCAAAGCAAGTTTAAATGAGGCCGGAAACAACCTATAACAAATCTGGTAAGTCCCCATATGCAAATTTCGAAATTGGTCCAGAATTGAATACACTTTATGTTCAAGTTGTTAAACAGAAAGTTAAAATGCACCATGATGATCTACGTGAAGATCTAGTCAAGTTACATATAAAGTTCTTTAATTCGGAGCTATGGCCTAGAAGATATTAGCAAAACAAGTTAAACATGGCATTGATGCAAAATGCATTCAAACATCAAGCAAACACACTCAAGGCATGGATGCAACATGATAATATGAAACTACATGCAATTCTAAGCAAGTTTTGTATAGAGCATGCTCAAAATGGAGCAACGGTTCAACACATACACTCCAAACAAGTTTAAAGGACAAGATGTCCAAAACAGCAAGTAGGAACTTTGGAATCATAAAAAAAATGCTACAAAAATTATATGAGCACAACCTTGACATGCACTTCATGTATAGATAACATACTTCAAATATCAATAAGGTTCAGGTTCATAGGCATCAAGATTAAACCAATATGATCAATGCAAAATGCAACATTAAAACACAGGAGCAGAGTTAATGTGATGGCATGTTGAAGGCATGAAACAAAGATGCTACGGCAACTATACATGGAAACCAAGGGCATGGAATCAAACTACACATAACAAAGATTAAATAACATCGAAGCATCATATGCATATGGCTCATGGATTATTGGGAACCAACATGACAAAATTGAACGTTAAAACAGTTTCAGCATGTGTAAAACAGCAACATTACAATATCATGTTTGGAAGCATGGAATAGAGGCATATGATATCTAAAAATTATCAAACATGGCATGTGAACAGAGTACTCATAGCATACTTCAAATCATGTAATTGGAGCATCTCCAAAGGAGGCACAGATTAATTAATATCAAGCTCACAACATGGCATCATGAAGTTAACAGGAAACTGGAACAGCATATAGGACTGTTCATGGCAATGAAAACATATGCTACAAGACTTATATGAGGCATCAAAAGGATTGGAATGATATAGCATAACATGGACATCAAAACATGTCAACTAAGAATCTCCATATTATGCATGGATTAATTGGTATCATCAAGCAAACATAGCAACATGATATGACAGAATCAGACTTGACAGCACGTTAACAGCGAGTAGCCCACTTCACAAGCTTGTTGCACTCACCAAGTGGCCTATCAAAATAAATGGATTGCACCACTGTAAAGATGGCATGATTATGCTCCTAAAACATGTAGACATGATGCTCAAAAGAAAATCACACAAAAAGATATAAAACAGACAATTAGGCAAGTTATAACAGTTTTCATCAGTTAACATCAGCAAGAACTTTTGCAACAGAGGTTAAGGTATCTATATGAAAACAAACAAGCAACAGGGACAATGTAGAGCATGCAGAGCAGAACATGTGCATATCAAGACCATCATCATAGGAGCAGCAGGGACAATGTTATAGCACTCAGAAGTCACCTAAATGATGTTAACATGTAGCAATATTCAGCAGTTCATATCAGTTGTCAGTTTTGCAACGATCATTAAGGCATCAAGATGAACAACATATTGAATGCAAACTACTCCATCATGAAGAGCATCAAGTGATGAACAAATCCATATATCATACTCGCAAATCAATGCTATATGCATGAAGTTATGGGCATGCAAAGTATGCAACATGAGATGTTTTCTTCAGGGACTTGGGGAATTTTCACCTAGCAGAAAGTCAACAGGACAAGGAGGTCCCGAGACGGAGAGATCCAGATCGGGATGGCGTTTGGTTCATGGTGGTGGTGGATCTGGTCCACCCTGGAGCTCGCGGGAGAAGACGACGAGGTGGCCGGCCCCGGCGGCCGGAGGTGCGTGGCGACGCCGGCGACGAGGGGGCGCGGGCGGCGCAGATCTGGAGGGAGGCGATGAGGGGCTCGGCGTCCAGCGGCGGCAAAGCGCTCCAGTGGTGAAGGCGCGGCGACGAGGCAGCGACGCTGGTGCGGTCATGGGCGCAGCGACTGGGCAGAGGCCCCACTGGCCGAAGCGGGCCAAGGCAGAAAAGGTGGAGATGGTGATGGCGAGGACATGTGGCGAAGGCTGACTGGCTGTGGGCGGCGGCAGACGTGTTCGGTCGTTGGGTGGACATGTCCGGCGTCGCGAGGAGGAAGAGGACTAGGGTTAGGGTGGTTACATCAGTGATTTGATGAGGGGGAGGTGTTTATATAGGTAGAGGGAGCTAGGAAAGTACAAATGAGGTGCGTTTTTCGCCCACACGATCGTGATCCAACGACGGAGAGCATGGAGGGGGTTCAGATGGGCTAGCGGGCTGTTGTGGAGGTGTGCTAGGCTGCAAAGAGAAGGGGGTTTCACGGTTAACCATTGGTGCATCAAATGACCTCCAAATGGAACGAAATTTGACAAGCGGTCTACCGGTGATGTACCAAGACCACTCGTCAACTCTCGTCCCATTCCTAGAATGTTTTTTCTGCGGCTCACGAAACGAGATCTGGGAGGTGCCGCAGGGCGTGCGAGTGTGGCTGGGCTCCGAACGGACAACGGAAATAACTGGGAGAACCCGGTCGGATGCAAGTTTTAATAACATGCAGATGAAATGCACATGATGACATGGCAAGATGCAACACGCAAGAGAATGACATAGCAACAACGACGAATAACTGGAAGACACCTGGCGCATTGGTCTTGGGGCATTACAGTGAAGCACTAGAGCAATTCCTAGCTGAATATTTTTTAAGTGAAGCACACAGAGCAATTCTAACAAATCATAGCATCATTATGGCTCACTCAAATAGGTGTATCCAGCAAGGATGATTGTGACAAACTAAATAGCAAAAGAATCAAAGACTCATATAATACAAGACGCTCCAAGCAAAACTCATGATATGTGACGAATAAAAGTATAGCTCCAAGTAAAATTACCGATGGTCGTTAGAAGAAATAGGGGATGCCTTCGGAGGCATCCCCAAGCTTATTTGCTTGGTACTCCTTGAATATTACCTTGGGGTGCCATGGGCATCCCCAAATTAGCTCTTTTCACTCCTTATTCCTTCATCCATCGTGATCTCACTCAAAACTTGAAAACTTCGATCACACAAAACTTAACAAAACCTCCCTGAGATCCGTTGGTATAATAAAGCAAATCACCACTTTAAGTACTATTGAAAACCCATTCATATTTTATTATTGCATTGTAACTACTGTATTCTAACTTTACCATGGCTTATATCCCCCGATATAATCCATAGATTCATGAAAATAAGGACATAATGCAACAAAAACAAAATATGTCAAAATAAGAACAGTCTATAGTAATCTGTACTTTAATCTGTAATTCCAAAAATTCTGAACAATGAGGACAACAGAGGCAATTCGTATATCAATCTTGTGTAAAAAATTCAGAATTGTTCATCGGTTCTGTGATTTTTAAAAATTCAACCACTAGATGCAAAAGTTTTTGTTTTCCAACAGGATCAAATCAACTATCACCCAAGCCATCCTAAAGGCATTACTTGGCACAGACACTAATTAAAGCATAAAAAGCACAATCATAATAGAGGCACAATTTTGTATTTATTGAAAAACAGAAAAGATAATTATTGGGTTGTCTCCCAATCAGCTCTTTCTTTATAGCCATTAAGATAGGCTTAAGATTTTGTTGATGCTCACATGAAAGATAATAAATGAAACACGAAGAGAGCATTGTAAAACATGTGAAAAATATTTTTAAGTCTACCATACTTCCTATGCATAGGCATTTCATAAGCAAACAAATTATCTAAGTTATCGAAAACTAGTATATGAAAGGAAGAAGAAAGAAACAACAATAATCTCAACATAACGAGAGGTAGTTTAGTAACATGAAAATTTCTACAACCATATTTTCCTCTCTCATAATAATTACATGTAAGATCATAATCAAATTCAACAATATAGCTATCAAATAAAATTTTCTCTTCATGATCCGCATGCATGCAAAGTTGACACTCTCCCAAAATAGTGGGATTATCATCAAATAAAGTCATGACCTCTCCAAGCCCACTTTTATCAAAAAATTCATAAGATTGATAGTTCTCCAAAGTAGTGGAATCATTATTAACTAGAGTTGACACACTTCCAAACCCACTTTCAATATTATTGCAAACACTATTATCAATATCATATTCATCATGAGGCTTAAATAAATTTTCAAGATCATAAGGAGAATCACCCCAATCATGATCATTACAATAAGTAGTGGACACAACAAAATTATCATCCCCAAGCTTTGGGTTTTGCATATAATTATAACAATTGACATTAATAGTATTTATAACAATATCATTGCAATCATGCTTTTCTTTTCAAGGAGCTATCATGAATCGCTTTATAAATTTCTACCTTTAACACTTCATCACAATTTTCAGATTCATAATTTTCAAGCAAAACTTCATAAAGATAATCTAGTGCACTCAAATCACTAACAATTGGTTCATCATAATTGGATCTTTTAAAAAGATTAGCAAGGGGATTAGGATCCATCTTTAATTTGTTGTTTCTTTCCCGTTTTTCGAGTCATAAAGGCAAAACAAGCAAACAAACAAAGAGGCAAAAGAAAAATAATTTTGTATTTTTGTAAAAAGGGATAATTAGATTTATGCCCCTAGTTGTGTCCCACTCGTCTGTTTACCCCTAAGTCCCAAAAGTCACCGGTTCTGTCCAAGTCACTTTGCTCCTCTTATGCTTTTGCCCTTTGACCGTTTGACTGTCAGTTTGAAAACTTCATAACAGATTCATACTAAATCAGAAAAATGCAAATAAGATACCAAAATGTTCAGAAAAACATCACCTATATGTCAATGTCATTTCATTCATGAAAAAAGTGTTGGAAAGTGCCCACCCGAGTTTTAGCTCTTATGCTACCACCATGAATAGTAAAATCTAAAAAAGTTCAAAAAAATTCAAAGAAAATTTGGTGGCAAAGAATGACAAATGTTTTAAGTGCCTGCCAAGTTTCATTAGGGAATAACATTCGTGGGTGTCGCGGCAGAAAAAATAATTAGCACTCCAAAATAGATTATTTTTTTGCCACGACTTCCATGAATGTCGTTCCCTAATGAAACTTGGCAAGCACTTAGAACATTTTTCGTTCCTTGCCACCATATTTTTTTTGAAATTTTTTGAATTTTTTAGAGTTTACTATTCATGGTGGTATCAAAAGAGCTAAAACTCAGATGTGCACTTTTCAACACTTTTTTCATGAATGCAAATGACACTGGCATATAGGTGATGTTTTTCTGAACATTTTGGTATCTTATTTGCATTTTTCTGATTTAGTATGAATTAGTTATGAAGTTTTCAAACTGACGGTCAAACGGTCAAAGGGCAAAAGCATAAGAGGAGCAAAGTGACTTGGACAGAACCGGTGACTTTTGGGAATTATGGTAAAATGATTTAGTGGGACACAACTAGGGGCATAAATCTAATTATCCCTTGTAAAAATGTTTTAGAAGTGGGGGAGATGAAAACGAGAGGCAAATGGAAAATAAAGTAATTGCAAGGAAATGAGAGTTTGTGCGTAGGAACCTGATAGATATTGATGATGTCTCCCCGACAACGGCGCCAGGAATTGGCAAGTTGATGGAAGACTATCTTGAATTGATCCTCCCCGCCAACGGTGCCAGAAATGCTTCCTGATTGCTTGTATCTGCGTTGGTATTTCCCCGACGAGGAGAGGATGATGTAACACAAAAACAGTAAGTATTTATCTCAGTTATGAAACCGAGGTTATCAATCCAGTAGGAGAACCAAGCAACACTATGTAAACTATACCTACACACAAACAACAACAACTTGCAACCTAACACGTAAGAGGGGTTGTCAATCCCTCCTCGGTATTGAGATAGATTAAATTGTATGAGATTTGGTAAATAGATGTAACTAAAACACAAAATAAAATAAATGAAGGAAAAATGTAGCAAGGTATTTTTGGTTTTATATGATAGGAAAATAGACCTGGGGGCCGTAGTTTTCACTAGAGGCTTCTCTCGAGAAAACAGCATATGGTGGGTAAACAAATTACTATTGGGCAATTGATAGAAAAGCGAATAATCATGATGATATCCAAGGCAATGATCATGTAGATAGGCATCACGTCCAAGATTAGTAGACCGACTCCTTGATGTCTACTACACAACCTTCGTCTTGTAGACGTTGTTGGGCCTGCAAGTGCACAGGTTTGTAGGACAGTAGCAAATTTCCCTCAAGTGGATGACCTAAGGTTTATCAATCCATAGGAGGCGTAGGATGAAGATGGTCTCTCTCAAACAACCCTGCAACCAAATAACAAAAAAGTCTCTTGTGTCCCCAACACACCCAATACAATGGTAAATTTTATAGGTGCACTAGTTCGGCGAAGAGATGGTGATACAAGTGCAATATGGATGGTAGATATAGGTATTTGTAATCTGAAATAATAAAAACAGCAAGGTAACAAGTGATAAAAGTGAGCGTAAATGGTATTGCAATGATAGGAAACAAGGCCTAGGTTCATACTTTCACTAGTGCAAGTTCTCTCAACAATAATAACATAGATAGATCATATAACAAGCCCTCAATATGCAACAAAGAGTCACTCCAAAGCCACTAATAGCGGAGAACAAACGTAGATATTATGGTAGGGTACGAAACCACCTCAAAGTTATTCTTTCGGATCAATCTATAAAAGAGTTCGTACTAGAATAACACCTTAAGATACAAATCAACCAAAACCCTAATGTCACCTAGATACTCCATTGTCACCTCAAGTATCCGTGGGCATGATTATACGATATGCATCACACAATCTCAGATTCATCCAACGAACATAAAAGTACTTCAAAGAGTGCCCCAAAGTTTCTATCGGAGAGTCAAGAACGTGTGCCAACCCCTATGCATAGGTTCCCAATGTCACGAAAACCGCAAGTTAATCACCAAAACATACATCAAGTGGCACATGATATCCCACTGTCACCACAGATAATCACGACAAGACATACGTCAAGTGTTCTCATAAAAGACTCAATCGATAAGATAACTTCAAAGGGGAAACTCAATTCATCACAAGAGAGTAGAGGGGGAGAAACATCATAAGATCCAACTACAATAGCAAAGCTCGGGATACATCAAGATCGTGCCATAGAGGGAACACAAGACAGAACACGAGAGAGAGAGAGAGAGAGATCAAACACATAGCTACTGGTAATACCCTCAGCCCCGAGGGTGAACTACTCCCCCCTTGTCATGGATAGTGGCGGGGTGATGAAGATGGCCACCAGTGATGGATCCCCCTCCGGAAGGGCGCCGGAACGGGCTCCTGAGAGGTTTTTGGTGGCTACAGAGGCTTGCGGCGGCGGAACTCCTGATCTATCTTCTGTTCTGGAAGTTTTAGGGTACCTAGGTATATAGGGGTGCAGGGGGTACGTTGGTGGACCTCCGGGGTGCTCACGAGGTAGGGGGCGTACCCAGGGGGGCACCCCCCACCCTCGTGGGCAGCCCGGGACTCCCCTGACATGCACTCCAAGCCCGTCAGGTTGGTTTCCTTCCAAAATTAACTTCTCTAGTTGATTTCGTTCCGTTTTGACTCCGTCTGATATTCCTTTTCCTCGAAACACTAAAATAGGCATAAAACAGCAAATTTGGGCTGGGCCTCCGGTTAATAGGCTAGTCCCAAAAATAATATAAAAGTGGATAATAAAGCCCAATATTGCCCAAAATAGTAGATAAAGTAGCATGGAGCAATCAAAAATTATAGATACATTGGAGACGTATCAAGCATCCCCAAGCTTAATTCCTGCTCGTCCTCGAGTAGGTAAATGATAAAAAAGAATTTTTGATGCGGAGTGATACTTTGGCATAATTTCAATATAAATCTTCTTACTTGTAATATGAATATTCAGATCCGAACGATTCAAGACAAAAGTTCATATTGACACAAAAATGATTATACTTCAAGCATACTAATCAAAGCAATCATGTCTTCTTAAAATAACATGGCAAAAGAAAGTTCATCCCTACAAAATCATATAGTTAGGCTATGCTTCATTTTCGTCACACAAAGATGTTCCCAACTTCTATACCCCCATGACAAGCCAAGCAATTGTTTCATACTCAAATAATCTCAAACTTTTTCAACCTTCACATAATACATGAGCGCGAGCCATGGATATAGCACTATGGGTGGAATAGAATATGATGGTGGGGATTGTGTGGAGAAGACAAAAAAGGAGAAAGTCTCACATTGACGAGGATAATCAACGGGCTATGGAGATGCCCATTAATTGATGTCAACATGAGGAGTAGGGATTGCCATGCAACATATGCACTAGAGCTATGAATGCTCAACAAAAGAAAACTAGTGGGTGTGCATCCAACTCGCTTGCTCATGAAGACCTAGGGCGTTTGAGGAAGCCCATCGTAGGAATATACAAGCCAAGTTCTATAATGAAAAATTCCCACTAGTATAAAAAGACAACTTATGAGACTCACTACATGAACAACAAGGTGCTACTTTGAAGCACAATATATGAGACTCACTACATGAAGAACAAGGTGCTACTTTGAAGCACAATATATGAGACTCACTACATGAAGAACACGGTGCTACTTTGAAGCACAAATGTGGAAAAAGAGATATTAGCATTGCCCTTTTGATTTGTTTTCCTTTTTTTGGGACTTTCTTTTTTTGGCCTTTCTCTGTTTTTGGGCCTTTTTTTCTTTTGGCCTTTCTCTTTTTTTGGGCAATGCTCTAATAATGATGATCATCACACTTCTATTGATTACAACATAAGGATTACAACTCGAAACTTAGAACAAGATATGACTCTATATGAATGCCTCCGGCGGTGTACCGGGATGGTGCAATCAATCAAGAGTGACATGTATGAAAAATAATGAATGGTGGCATTGCCACAAATACGATGTCAACTACATGATCATGCAATGGCAATATGACAAAAGTAATGTATGTCATGATGATGATGATGGAAGTTGCATGGGAATATATCTCAGAATGCCTATGGAAATGCCATGATAGGTAGGTATGGTGGCTGTTTTGAGTAAGATATAAGGAGGTTTATGTGTGATAGAGCGTATCATATCACGGGGTTTGGATGCACCGGTGAAGTTTGCACCAACTCTCAAGGTGAGAAAGGGCAATGCACGGTACCGAAGAGGCTAGCAATGGCGGAAAGGTAAAAGTGCGTATAATCCATGGACTCAACATTAGTCAAAAGAAATCATATACTTATTGCAAAAATTTAGAAGCCATCAAAAATCAAGTACTACGCGCATGCTCCTAGGGGGATAGATTGGTAGGAAAAGACCATCGCTCGTCCCCGACCGCCACTCATAAGGATGCACAAGCCAGGTACACTTCATGTTACAAATTTGTTACACAACTTTAACCATACGTGCATGCTACGGGACTTGCAAACTTCAACACAAGCATTTCTCAAATTCACAATTACTCAACTAGCACGACTTTGATATTATCACCTCCATATCTCAAAACAATTATCAAGCGTCAAACTTTTCTTAGTATTCAACACACTCATAAGAAAGTTTCACATATCTTGAATACCAAGTATATTAATATTAAGCAAATTACCATGCTATGTAAGACTCCCAAAATAATCTAAGTGAAGCATGAGATATCAATAGTTTCTATAAAACAAATCCACCAACGTGCTCTAAAAGTTATAAGTGAAGTACTAGAGCAAATGACAAACTACTCCGAAAGATATAAGTGAAGGTCAATGAGTAGCTAAATAATTATGCAACTATGCGAAGACTCTCTCTCATTGAATAATTTCAGATCTTGATACTTTATTCAATCAGCAAGCAAAGCTAAAGAAAACTACATTGCAAGGATAGCACAACTCATGTGAATAAGCAAAAACTTAGGCTCAACCGATACTAACCGATAGTTGTTGAAGAAGAAAGGTGGGATGCCTACCGGGGCATCCCCAAGCTTAGATGCTTGAGACTTCTTTAAATATTATCTTGGGGTGCCTTGGGCATCCCCAAGCTTGAACTTTTGTGTCTCCTTAATTCCTCTCGTATCATGGTTTCTCTTTTTATCAAAAGCTTCATTCACAACAAACTCAACAAGAACTCGTGAGATAGGTTAGTATAAACCAATGCAAAACCTTATCATTTTCTACTATAACAAATCACTAAAATTATTATTCAACATTGCATACTAAATGACTCTGCATATTTAATACTCCTATCCTCAATTATAATCTTTAATCAAGTAAACATATGCAAACAATGCAACCATATCAGCAATCTGCCAAAACAGTACAGTCTGTAAAGAACGCAAGAGTATCAATACTTCCCTGACTCCAAAAATTATGAACTAAAATTCCCACTGTGATAAATTTATCAGAGATCAATATGCAAAAAACATTCAACATTATACCACTCTCTTAATTTTCTAGGGAATTTTTGCAACAGCGGTAAACTTTTTGTTTTTCAAACAGCAACATGTATACTAGCAAAATAAGCATGGCAAAGGCTATCCTTGACTTCTTTATATAAACTAAAGATGCAAAACATTAATCCAAATAACAGCAAAAAAATACTAACAAAAGAAAATGACACTCCAAGCAAAACACATATCATGTGGTGAATAAAAATATAGCTCCAAGTAAATTTACCGATGAACGAACATGAAAGAGGGGATGCCATCCGGGGCATCCCCAAGCTTAGGCTCTTGGTTGTCCTTGAATATTACCTTGGGGTGCCTTGGGCATCCCCAAGATTAGACTCTTGCCACTCCTTATTCCATAGTCCATCGAATCTTTACCCAAAACTTGAAAACTCCACAACACAAAACTCAACAGAAAACTCGTAAGCTCCATTAGTATAAGAAAATAAAACCACCACTTAGGTACTGTATTGAACTCATTCTAAATTCATATTGGTATAATATCTACTGCACTTCAACTTATCTATGGTTCATACCCTCCGAAACTACCCATAGATTCAGCAAAATAAGCAAAGAACACATAGAAAACAGAATCCGTCAAAAACAGAACAGTCTGTAGTAATCTGTATCAAACGTATACTTCTGGAACTCGACAAATCCTACCAAATTAGGAAGTATATCAAACGTATACTTCTGGAACTCGACAAATCCTACCAAATTAGGAAGTCCTAAGAAGTTCGTGTACCAATCCAGAGAAGAAAGAATCCGATCAGAAGCCCATTTCTCTGAATTAAAAAAAACTAATTTACTAGGTGTAAAAGTTTCTGATTTTCAGCAGGATCAACACAACTATCACCGTAAGCCATCCTAAAGGTCTTACTTGGCACTTTATTGAAACAAAAGCTATAAAACATGATTAATACAGTAGCATAATCATGTGAACACACAAAAACAGTAAGTATAAATATTGGGATGTCTCCCAACAAGCGCTTTTATTTAATGCCTTTCTAGCTTGGCATGATGATGACAATGATGCTCACATAAAAGATAAGAATTGAAACATAATGGGAGCATCATGAAGCATATGACTAGCACATTTAAGTCTAACCCACTTCCTATGCATAGGGATTTTGTGAGCAAACAACTTATGGGAATGATAATCAACTAGCATAGGAAGGTAACACAAGCATAGCTTCAAGAATTTAAGCACATAGAGAGGAAACTTGATATTATTGCAAGTCCTACAAGCATATGTTCCTCCCTCATAATAATTTTCAGTAGCATGATGAATGAATTCAACAATGTAACCAGCACCTAAAGCATTCTTTTCAAGATCTACTAGCATAGAAAATTTACTACTCTCTTCATAAGCAAAATTCTTCTCACGAATAGTAGTGGGAGCAAACTCAACAAAATAACTATCATATGATTTAAAATTAGGATCAAGATGACAAGTTTCATGGTTATCATTATTCTTTAAAGCATACGTGTCATCACAACAATCATCATAGATAGGAGGCAAGCTTTCATCTTAGTAAATTTGCTCATCAAAGCTTGGGGGACAAAAAAATATCATATTCATCAAACATAGCTTCCCCAAGCTTGTGGCTTTGCATATCATTAGCATCATGAATATTCAAGGAATTCATACTAACTACATTGCAATCATGCTCATCATTCACATATTTCATGCCAAACATTCTATGCAATTCTTCTTCTAGCACTTGAGCACAATTTTTCTTTCCATCATACTCACGAAAGATATTAAAAAGACGAAGCGCCTGAGACAAACTTAACTCCATTTTTTTTCTAGTTTTCTTTTGTAAACTAAACTAGTGATAAAACAAGAAACAAAAAGATTCGATTGTGTAGGACCTTGAAGTATGTCTAGAGTGTGGGGGTGATTAGACTACTTGACCAATAAAAACTTAACCTTTTCCCAATTTTAGAGTTTGGCAGATTTTAGCAACTTTAGGACAAGTCAAGCAATCATCACACTATTCAAGCAAGCATGCGAAGAGTATATATGCAGCTGAAGTTAAAGCATGCAACTTGCAAGAAAGTAAAGGGAAGGGTTTGGAGGATTCAAACGCAATTGGAGACACGGATGTTTTTGGTGTGGTTCCGATAGGTGGTGCTATCGTACATCCACGTTGATGGAGATTTCAACCCATGAAGGGTAACGGTTGCGCGAGTCCACGGAGGGCTCCACCCACGAAGGGTCCATGAAGAAGCAACCTTGTCTATCCCACCATGTCCGTCGCCCACAAAGGACTTGCCTCACTAGCGGTAGATCTTCATGAAGTAGGCGATCTCCTTGCCCTTACAAACTCCTTGGTTCAACTATACAATCTTGTCGGAGGCTCCCAAGTGACACCTAGCCAATCTAGGAGACACCACTCTCCAAGAAGTAACAAATGGTGCGTTGATGATGAACTCCTTGCTCTTGTGCTTCAAATGATAGTCTCCCCAGCACTCAACTCTCTCTCATAGGTTTTGGATCTGGTGGAAAGAAGATTTGAGTGGAAAGCAACTTGGGGAAGGCTGGAGATCAAGATTCATATGGTAGGAATGGAATATCTTGGTCTCAACACATGAGTAGGTGGTTCTCTCTCAGAAATGGTAAGTTGGAAGTGTAGGTTCATTGTGATGGCTCTCTCCATGAATGAAGAGGAGGTGGAGGGGTATTTATAGCCTCCACACAAAATCTAACCGTTACACACAATTTACCAAACTCGATGGGACAGATTCAACAGACTCGGTCGGACCGATTTAGTAAACCTAGTGACCGTTAGTGATTTTCGGTGGGACTGACATGCATCTCAGTGAGAACGATTCGGTTAGGGTTAGGGCATAACGTAATCTCGGTAAGACCGATTACACAAACTCGGTAAGACCGATTTGGTAATAAGCTTTCCAGAGAGTTGGTCAGGTAAACTCGGTGGGACCGATTTGCTCTTTTCGGTGAGACCAAAATGTTACAAAAAGGAAACAGAGAGTTTACATTGCAATCTCGGTGGGACCGATCGCTCACTTCGGTTAGACCGAAACGTTACGAAGGGAAACAGAAAGATTACAATCCCATCTCGGTGAGACCGAGATCCCTATCGGTAAGACCGATTTGCTTAGGGTTTGTGGCAGTGGGTATGACTTTTGGAACCGGTGGCGCCGGATAGAAAGAATCGGTGTGACCGATTTTGGCTTTGGGTTTAGGTCATTTGTGGATGTGGGAAAGTAGCTGAGGGTTTTGGAGCATATCACTAAGCACATGAAGCAAGAGGCTCATTAAGCAACACCTCATCCCTCCTTGATAGTATTGGCTTTTCCTATAGACTCAATGTGATCTTGGATCACTAAAATATAAAATGAAGAGTCTTGAGCTTTTGAGCTTGAGCCAATCCTTTGTCCTTAGTATTTTGAGGGATCCACTTTCATCATCCATGCCATGCCATTCATTGAGCTTTCCTGAAATAATAGTCTTGGAATAGCATTAGCTAAATGAGCTATATGTTGTTATGAATTACCAAAACCACCTAGGGATAGTTGCACTTTTAATCTCCCCCTATTTGGTAATTGATGACAATATATAGATCAAAGCTTCGACAAATGATAATAAAATTGAATAACATCGTTGCTTTGAGAAGTATGTGATAAGCAAGAGCTCCCCCTAAATTTGTGCATGGGTTAAGATTTGCTTTGGACTGCAAATGCACAATGAATTAGGCTCATGGGTTACTATTCCATGTCATATACATCTTGGTGGAGCGCTCAAAATAATAAACATTAAATACATGCACTCATCACCAAGCATAGTGAATGATCACATAAGATAGATAGGATAATATCATCAAACATGCATAAGTGTAGCTTATGATCAAACACACGATCATCAATGTCTCACAAGCATAGTATCTCAGGCAAACAAAAGCAAACAAGTTTAACCACCAAATAAAAGCAAGAGAGAACAAAAGCAACACTCTCTCTTGAAGCCTATGGTCTATACATTTTTCTCCCCCTGTGGCAACAAGTTACCAAAAAGTTCATAGAAAATGAATAGTGCTAGATCGACTCTCAGGCTTGATCTTCTGGTGGTGGTGTCCTAATAACTCATTGGACGAAGTCTTCAGTTGAAGTAGAGGGTGCTGGAGTGTATGCTGGAGCTGGTTGCACTGGAGCTGAAGGGGCAGTAGCTGGTGCTGAAGTTGTTGCTCTAGTGTCATCCGCACCGCAATCCGACCTCTGGGCTCTTGGCACTCTGGCAAACACATTTGTGGTAGTCTTGCCCTGCTTCTCCAGCATATCATCCTGCAGCTGCTCCACAACTGACTGAATCTCAGTTACTTTGACATCAAGGTCATGGAATTTGGGTTCCATGATTCTCTCCAAGCTCTCCTGATTCTGAGTGAGGGTGGCCAGTCCCTTCTCAATCCTCAGTGTTGATGCTATCAAGTAACCAAGCTGCTCCTTCTTGTTCTTCAAGAAATATTCAGATGCCTCCTCTTGAGTTGGTATCCTGGCAGCCTTCTCCTTCTTTGCCTTCTCTTACTTCTCTTGAGCTTGAACTGATGATGGGTCATTCTCATTCATGACAACCTCATTGTCCTCAAATTCTGGATAAAGTGGAAAATGTTCCTTATCCAATTGATATTTCCCTGTGCCCATCTTTGAGTTGATCAATTCCTGAATCTGAGGGGCATATCCACATCTCCTCTTCTGATCTGCTGCAGTCCTCTTAATTGTTTCAATCATAAGGCTCATGACTTTAAACTTTTGTGGCACATCAAACACATGCAACATGTTGATGGCATGCCCTCTAATCATGTTATGGTCACCAGACTTGGGCAACAGAGTGTGCCTCAGAATCCAATTGATTGTTGGCAACCCTGACAGCAGAAAGTGAACTGATCCAAACTTGTGAGTCTCAACTGCCTTGCCTGGGATCTCCTTGTACATGTGAGCCATGGAATTTTGATCCATCTTCTTTGCATAGATATCCAGGTCATCCTCATTTTCCTTTGGGGCATTTATCAGACTTGCCCATTCTTCAACAGTGGATTGGTACCTTGTACCTTCAGACATCCAAACAATTCTTCCATCTGGGTAAAAATGTGCTGTGGAGTAGAATTGCATGATAAGTTCATCATTCCAGTGAGTGAACTTTTGTCCAACAAAATCAGCAACTCCACAAGCAACAAAGCTGTCTTGCACTCCAGGATAGTGCTCTTCATTGTCCTTGATGTAGGTCCAGTCGACCCACCTCATGTTACAAACTATGGGCTTCTTATTCAACAGAATTGTCTCATAGAAGTCCTGCTGTTCCTTTGTATGGAACATGTAATCAACAGCAGTCCTTCTCCTTGAAGCATATGGAACTTCCATCCTCCACAGCCTCAGCCCTGAATCCTTCCTGATCCTCGTGTCCTCAGCCACAGGATGGGCATCATTATGGTCTGGTATCTTGGGCTTGAGCTTCCTTAGGACCTGACCTTCTTCATCTTCTTCTTCAGCAACATTTGGCACTGGGGCCTTGTTCTTATCAGCAGCTGGAATACTCCTAGTATTCCTCTTTGGTACTTGCTTGGCCTTGGAGGCAGCTTTGGGTGCTTCCTTGGGCTTAGATGTTGCAGCCCTTGACTTTATAGCATCACCCATAAGCTTTTGTGCCTTAGGTGCTGGTGCAGCAACCTCTTCCTCTTCTGCATCTTTTCTCATATAGGGCTTTCCAAGAACCTGAGCAGTTGTGGTTCTTGCTCTCTTCTTCTTCTTGTCCTGAGCACCTTCATCTTCTGATTCAATTGTAAACTTCATTGTCTCTCCAGTGGGAACTTTCTGGGGGTTGGAAGATGTGACTTTCTGTTCAGGTGCCTCTTTGGGTTCAGTCTGTGCTGGCACTTGAGTGGACCTTCTGGCTTTGGGCATTGGTGTCCTCTTGGCAGGAACTTTCTTGTTGAGGCCTGGCTTTGTATTCTTTGCTGATCCATATTCCTTCTTGAGCACTACTTTCTTGGAAGTAGCCTCATCTTCTTCAGCTTTGTAGTCCTCATCCTCTGAGTCTGAAGTTCTCTTCCTCCTTTGCCTAGTAGCAGCCTTAGGCAGGTTGCTAGGAGTGCTTCTGCTCCCTTCATCTGTAGTTGAGGGACTAGTGCCTTCACTCAAGTCCATCTGCTCTTCTGACCTGTTCTGGCTGTCACTCTGGTCTGACATGCTGCAAAAAGTTGTCTGCTGACCCTGTGAAGAGTTATAGATAAGATAGAGTGGATGAGCATCATAAAATGCAGAGATTTTTGCAAAAGAATGATTCAAAAATTCAGTTTTAGTTTTCCACAGAAAGCATTTCGGATCAACCGATTTTCAAACTCGGTGATACCGAAGCAGTTTTGGAACCTAAACTGATGATCTCGGTTGGACCGAGTCACAGTTCGGTGGCACTGAGACTGCTAGGGTTTCACAGAATCCTAAAATCAGTCGCACCGATTAGCAATTCTCGGTCAGACCGAGAGTCACTAGTGCAATGGCATAAGCCAAATCGGTGAGACCGAGTTTTTCAACTTGGTAGGTCCGAGATGGTTTCGGTGGAAACCTAACCCTAAAATTTTGAATCCCATCTAATCTACGGACTACTTTGGCTGGATAAGAGTGTTTGAATCGTGGCAAGATTCAATAAGAATACAATGTGCTAGGAATTAGACGTGGATAACACAAAGATCGAGTCCATACCCTAGCTTGGCGGTGGACTCGCCACGGCAACAATGGCGGGGACGAAATCCGTTGACGGTGGCGGAGACCAGCTACAGGAGGCTGCTGGCGATGAGGAGAAGATCCGGAGACCTTCGATGGCAGAGCGAGCTATTGCGCGAGCGAAGGGGTTCGGAGAAATTTCCAAAAATTTGCCTGTGACTATATATAGCCCAACCCTGTCGATGTGACCGAGTGGAACAACTCGGTGGCACCGAGATGCATAACTGTATGCAAGATTCTGAAAATCGGTGTGACCGAAAGTTCAAATCGGTTGCACCGAGATTGAAAACTCAGATCAACTTAATGATCTCGGTAGGACCGAAATGGAGGAATCGGTCAGACCGAGAGTCACAAAGAGGTTTTGGAAGTTTAAGTCTATGATGAATCGGGGACTCCGAGTGCTCCTCACACAGAGTGGTTCGAATCTGACTTGATCAAATTTTGTGATGTAGCATGAATAGAGTTTGAGATGAGGAAAGCATAGATAGCTAGAGAAAGTTCTTAGGCATTCTTGTCCATCCACTTGGCAAAAAGAAAAGAGACCAAACAATCAAAACAACAACTAGATGTCCTTGAATGAGTAAAACATGCACCAACATGCTCACACAATAAAATGGCAAATGAAATATGTGGCAAAGCATGCACAACCAATTCTAGCATCTATCAAGCAATTGGCGATGACTAGGTCATCTATTTATGAGTATATTGACATAGGAGTCAAATGAGAACATTTGATCATAGGTCATACTCATCGTTTAAGCTCAAGTGGGGTTACCACTTTTACATAATGCATTGATGTGTTCACACCATTAGAGTTGCTTTGACTCAATTCTTAGAGTTAAGCTCCCCTAGATGTGAGATCCCCTTTTAGAGGGATGAACTAACCTTGGGTTTTATCGATGATGACTTCATTTAGGTGTTGAAGATGTGGATGCTCAATGTTGATGTAGATCATTTGGAGCAATCCTTTGGAGTGAGTTGCACTTTCAACATACCTACATGGGTTAGTCCCACAAGGAACAAACAAGAATATCCATAGACATAGAGTGATGCACACACAAGATGATGTCCATGAAATCATTAGGCTACCTTGTCCCTTGCCTTACCAACATGAGGGTTTGTGACTCCTTGAACTAGTGCAAGATGTGGAAGTTGATTGCACTTGTCCTTGCCATAATGATATGAGTGAAGAATGGTGGCAGAGTCACCCTCAAGAACTCTCTAGTTCTTCTTCTTCGGGATCCACATCATCTTGATGGGAATCCTTGGAGTTGTAGTTGTACTTGATGAAGTAGAACTTGACGTAGTCTTGGGAACCCACTTGACCGAGGCCTTAGGTGCTTCTTCAAATGCATCAATCTCCTCTTGAAGCTTGTCCTTGCCTTTCTTCTTGTGGTCTTGTGGTGGAAGATCATCTTGTGCTTGTGTTCCCTTGAAGGAAGTAGGATAATACTTCTTTTGTTGAGGAAAAAACTTCGTCTTGGGGTATTGATCTTCTTCCCACTCAACTCCATTGGCATTGAACTTTCATTCAAAACCAACACCTTGATTCTTCCGGTGCCTTCCTTGCTTGCGTACAATTTCCTCGAATTGCTTACTCCCGGCAAGGCTCTTGTAAACACCTTTCTCTATAATTCCCTTCAATAAGCTATTTTCTTGCTCAAGTGTAACTTGGCTAAGAGAATCATTAGTGGAATCAAGAGAACTACTAGAAGCAACAACATTGGATTTGACATTGTTATTGTTACTACTAGAGGAAGTATCTTTCTTGTACTTGTTACTAGACTTGACTTGAGGCATGTAAGTAGATAAGAGTAAATGCTTGGCAATGTAAGAAGAGCTTTTCTTACGGAGATCAGCATTGATTGCTTTTAAGAACTCATGCTCTTGCTCAAGATTGAGCTTTTCAAAGTGTAACTTCTCATGAGCCCTTAAAAGTTCTCGATGATCTTTGTAGATAGTTTCATGAGCTAACTTAAGAGTGTTTAGTTCTTTATTTAGAAGCTCAATCTTCTCCTTATCATTGTCATTCATTTTATCTTGATTAGCATGATTAATTGACGTTTCATCATAGTATTCATCACTAGAGTTGTCAACAAGTAAATCATCATCCACAAGCAAGTCATCTTCATCACTATTGAAATCAACATACTCAGGATGTGTTACCTTTGGACCTTTGGCCATGAAGCATCTTCCAATTCCTTCATTTGGTGAATCAAATATGTTGTAGGAGTTGGTTGACACAAGTGCTAGACCGGCAACACCTTTATCTTGAGTATATTCGGAGTCGGAGTGATAGCTTCTCTCGGAGTGATTGTCGGAGTCGGAGCTGGATACCCATTCACCAACGTGAGCTTGATGTCTTCGTTTTGTGTAGCTCCTTGATGACTTGTCCTTCCTTTCCGAATCCTTGCTTCTCCGTGAGGGTCTTCGTTCATAACGATCATCTCTACTCCTCCTCTCTCTTGGTGGTGATTCTTCTCTTTTGCTCCTTCTTCTTGGAGAATCTTCTCCTCTTTTGTAGGGTGCCGTACACTCATTGGAATAGTGTCCGGTCTCGACTAGAAGATCTTTTGTCATTGTAAGACCTTGACTTGGAGCTTCTTTCTTTGGTTCTACTCTTGTAGAATTTGTTGAAGTTATTCACCATTAAGCTCAATTCTTCATTGAAGGTTTGTTTCTCACTTGATGATGTGGGGGCTTCACTTGAGGCTTTGTAAGCACCACTTGACTTGTTGTGAAGTTCCTCCTTATCCTTGAGTTACATCTCATGAGCAACAATTCTTCCAGTGACTTCCTTTGGCTTGAGATCTTTGTAGTTTGGCATCATTTGAATCATTTTGCACACGGTATCATACTTTCCATCCAATGCTCTTAGGATCTTCTTGATGATGAATTTGTCGGTCATCTCTTCACTCCCTAAGCCGGCAATCTCATTTGTGATAAGAGCAAGCCTAGAGTACATTTCAGCGACACCTTCACCATCCTTCATTTTGATCTTGTCAAGCTGATTTTGGAGCACATCCAACTTGGATTCCTTGACGGATTCGGTACCTTCATGCATATCAATCAAAGTATCCCAAATTTCCTTTGCATTCTCAAGACGGCTGATTTTGTTGAATTCTTCGGGGCACAATCCGTTGAAGATGATATCACAAGCTTGAGCATTGTATTGCAGCATCTTCAATTCTTCCGCATTAGCTTCACGGTTCGGTTCTCTCCCATCGAAAAATTCACCTTGCAAGCTAATACAAATAATTTCCCAAACGGCAGGGTTATGTCCAAGAATATGCATTTTCATCTTATGCTTCCAACTAGCAAAATTAGTACCATCAAAGTAAGGACCTCTACAGTGATAATTTTCCTTGCTAGACGCCATACTCTCCTAGGTTGTGAAACCAAGGCTATGACCAACAAAAGCTATGGAAATCAAAGCAAATGGAGACCAAAGCTTTGATACCACTTGTAGGACCTTGAAGTATGTCTAGAGGGGGGGGGTGATTAGACTACTTGACCAATAAAAACTTAACCTTTTCCCAATTTTAGAGTTTGGCAGATTTTAGCTACTTTTGGACAAGTCAAGCAATCATCACACTATTCAAGCAAGCATGCAAAGAGTATATATGCAGCGGAAATTAAAGCATGCAACTTGCAAGAAAGTAAAGGGAAGGGTTTGGAGGATTCAAACGCAATTGGAGACACAGACGTTTTTGGCATGGTTCCGATAGGTGGTGCTATCGTACATCCACGTTGATGGAGACTTCAACCCACGAAGGGTAACGGTTGCGCGAGTCCACGGAGGGCTCCACCCACGAAGGCTCCACGAAGAAGCAACCTTGTCTATCCCACCATGGCCGTCCCCCACGAAGGACTTGCCTCACTAGCGGTAGATCTTCATGAAGTAGGTGATCTCCTTGCCCGTACAAACTCCTTGGTTCAACTCCACAATCTTGTCGGAGGCTCCCAAGTGACACCTAGCCAATCTAGGAGACACCACTCTCCAAGAAGTAACAAATGGTGCGTTGATGATGAACTCCTTGCTCTTGTGCTTCAAATGATAGTCTCCCCAACACTCAACTCTCTCTCATAGTTTTGGATCTGGTGGAAAGAAGATTTGAGTGGAAAGCAACTTGGAGAAGGCTAGAGATCAAGATTCCTATGGTAGGAATGGAATATCTTGGTCTCAACACATGAGTAGGTGGTTCTCTCTCAGAAATGGTAAGTTGGAAGTGTAGGTTCGTTCTGATGGCTCTCTCCACGAATGAAGAGGAGGTTGAGGGGTATTTATAGCCTCCACACAAAATCTAACCGTTACACACAATTTACCAAACTCGGTGGGACCGATTAACAGACTCAGTCGGACCGATTTAGTAAACCTAGTGACCGTAGTGATTTTTGGTGGGACTGACATGCATCTCGGTGAGACCAATTCGGTTAGGGTTAGGGCATAACGTAATCTCGGTAAGACCGAGTACACAAACTCGGTAAGACCGATTTGGTAATAACCTTTCCAGAGAGTTGGTCAGGTAAACTCGGTGGGACCGATTTGCTCTTTTCGGTGAGACCGAAATGTTACAAAAAGGAAATAGAGAGTTTACATTGCAATCTCGGTGGGACCGATCGCTCACTTCGGTTAGACCGAAATGTTACGAAGGGAAACAGAGAGATTACAATCCCATCTCGGTGAGACCGAGATCCCTATCGGTAAGACCGATTTGCTTAGGGTTTGTGGCAGTGGCTATGACTTTTGGAATCGGTGGCGCCATATAGAAAGAATCGGTGTGACCGATTTTGGCTTTGGGTTTAGATCATTTGTGGATGTGGGAAAGTAGCTGAGGGTTTTGGAGCATATCACTAAGCACATGAAGCAAGAGGCTCATTAAGCAACACCTCATCCCTCCTTGATAGTATTGGCTTTTCCTATAGACTCAATGTGATCTTGGATCACTAAAATATAAAATGAAGAGTCTTGAGCTTTTGAGCTTGAGCCAATCCTTTGGCCTTAGTATTTTCAGGGATCCACTTTCATCATCCATGCCATGCCATTCATTGAGCTTTCCTGAAATAATAGTCTTGGAATAGCATTAGCTCAATGAGCTATATGTTGTTATGAATTACCAAAACCACCTAGGGATAGTTGCACTTTCAGATTGCAAGATCTAAAGATATACCTTCAAGCGCTAACCTCGCCGGCAACGGCGCCAGAAAAGAGCTTAGTTGACGGGGTGTGAGTGAGTGCCCTTTACCTTTGCCTCCCCGGCAACGGCGCCAGAAAAGAGCTTGATGTCTACTACACAACCTTCTTCTTGCAGACGTTGTTGGGCCTGCAAGTGCACATGTTTGTAGGACAGTAGCAAATTTCCCTCAAGTGGATGACCTAAGGTTTATCAATCCGTAGGAGGCGTAGGATGAAGATGGTCTCTCTCAAACCACCCTGCAACCAAATAACAAAAAAGTCTCTTGTGTCCCCAACACACCCAATACAATGGTAAATTGTATAGGTGCACTAGTTCGGCGAAGAGATGGTGATACAAGTGCAATATGGATGGTAGATATAGGTATTTGTAATCTGAAATAATAAAAACAGAAAGGTAACAAGTGATAAAAGTGAGCGTAAACGGTATTGCAATGATAGGAAACAAAGCCTAGGGTTCATACTTTCACTAGTGCAAGTTCTCTCAACAATAATAAGATAGATATATCATATAACAAGCCCTCAATATGCAACAAAGAGTCACTCCAAAGCCACTAATAGCGGAGAACAAACGTAGATATTATGGTAGGGTACGAAACCACCTCAAAGTTATTCTTTCGGATCAATCTATAAAAGAGTTCGTACTAGAATAACACCTTAAGATACAAATCAACCAAAACCCTAATGTCACCTAGATACTCCATTGTCACCTCAAGTATCCGTGGGCATGATTATACGATATGTATCACACAATCTCAGATTCATCCAACCAACATAAAAGTACTTCAAAGAGTGCCCCAAAGTTTCTATCGGAGAGTGAAGAACGTGTGCCAACCCCTATGCATAGGTTCCCAATGTCACGAAACCCGCAAGTTGATCACCAAAACATACATCAAGTGGCACAAGATATCCCACTGTCACCACAGATAATCACGGCAAGACATACGTCAAGTGTTTTCATAAATGACTCAATCCGATAAGATAACTTCAAAGGGGAAACTCAATTCATCACAAGAGAGTAGAGGGGGAGAAACATCATAAGATCCAACTACAATAGCAAAGCTCGGGATACATCAAGATCGTGCCATAGATGGAACACGAGAGAGAACACGAGAGAGAGAGAGAGATCAAACACATAGCTACTGGTACATACCCTCAGCCCGAGGGTGAACTACTCCTCCTCGTCAAGGATAGCGCCGGGTGATGAAGATGGCTACCGTGATGGGATCCCTCCCAAGGGCGCCGAACGGGCTCCCAAGAGGTTTTGGTGGCTACAGAGGCTTGCGGCGCGGAACTCCCGATCTATCTTCTGCTCGAAGTTTTAGGGCACGAGGTATATATGGGTGCAGGGGTGCGTCGGTGGACCTCCGGGTGCTCACGAGGTAGGGGCGCGCGGGGTGCCCCACCTTCGTGGGCAGCTCAGACTCCCGATGTGCACTCCAAGCCCATCAGGTTGGTTTCCTTCCAAAATTAACTTCTCCAGCTTGATTTCCTTCCGCTTTGACTCCGTCGATATTCCTTTTCCTCAAACACCAAATAGGCATAAAACAAAGAAAATGGCTGGGCCTCCGGTTAATAGGTTAGTCCCAAAATAATATAAAAGTGGATAATAAAGCCCAATATTGCCCAAAATAGTAGATAAAGTAGCATGGAGCAATCAAAAATTATAGATACGTTTGAGACGTATCACTCGTGCCTACATCTACTACTATTACTCCACACATTGATCGCTATCCAGCATGCATCTAGTGTACTAAGTTCATGGAAAATCGGAGTAATGCAATAAGAATGATGACATGATGTAGACAAGATCTATTCATGTAGGAATAGACCCCACCTTTTTATCCTTAATAGCAAGAATACCTGCATGTCATGTTTCTTTCTGCCACTGAGGTTGAGCACCGCAAGATTGAACCCATCATAAAGCACCTCTCCCCATGGCAAGGAAAATCAATCTAGTTGGCCAAACCAATCCAAAATTTCGGAGAAGAAATATGAGTCTATAAAAATCATGCAAAAAATAGTTCAGCAAAGACTCAAATAATATTCATGGATAGAACTGATCATAAACCCACAATTCAACAGATCACAACAAACACAACGCAAAAAGTCATTACATCAAATAGATCTCCAAGGACATCACGGAGAACATTGTATTGAAGATCAAAAAGAGAGAAGAAGCCATCTAGCTACTAGCTACGGACCCGTAGGTCTATGGTAAACTACTCACGCATCATCGGAGGGACAACAAGCACTACAAAAAAAGACACATACGTGACATTTTGGGCCGAACAATTTTTTTTCTATCATACTTATGACATTTCTATGATGATAATTGTGACAAAACCCGGTATCATCATAGAAGTGGCGGGCTCCTACTTCTGTGAAAAAAAATCATGACAGAAAATGGGCTTTTTGTCCTGGGCGGGCCGGAGACACAGCTGCATGACATTCTTTGGGCCGTGCATGATGGAAAAAACCGTGGTAGAAGCAAGGGCGAGGAAAATTTCAGGGAGTTCCCGGTTACGATGGGTGGTCGGGGGCCGAGCGATGCGGGTTTCTCTCATACACGTACACACATGTGTGCGAGGCGTTGGATCTAACTGAACCCGAGCGAGGCGTTGGGCTCTAACTGAACCCGAGCGATTGCACTGCAGGCTACGCGTTACTGAACCCGAGCGATCGATCGATGGCTGTTAACTGAACCCGATCGAGCGATTCCTTCGCTACTGCTACTAACTGAAGCCGATCTATGTTGCCTCCGGATGAACAGTGAGCGGTGGGGGTGGATGAACAGGACCTTGTGGCGTTGCCTCTGGATGAACAGGACCCCGATCGATCGAGCCAGTTGGAGCTGGATGAACATGACCCCGTGGAGGGCTGGATGAAACAAGACGACCCCGTGGAGGGCTGGATGAACAGTAGACGGTGGAGCGGTGCCGTGGAGGGGTGGTTGAACAGCGGTCGGTGGAGTAGCACGGTGGATGGTGGATGAACAGGAGCCTGTGGAGGCTGGAGGAGGTCGACGGTGGAGTCCCGTTTTGTGGTACGCCACACCTACCCCGATGAACAGGACCCCCGTTTTGACCGTAGTGCTCCAACACAAGTCCGTTTCGTCCGTTTTGCGGTATGCCACACCCCTTCCGATCAACATGACCCCAGTTTCGACCGTAGGAGGTCCGTTTCCTCCGTTTTGTGGTACGCCAAACCCCTCCCGATGAATAGGATCCCATTTCGAACGTGGCCGGTCGAACACAAGGCCGTTTCCTCCGTTTTGCGGTACACCAGGCCTCGTTTCCTTCACCTGTTCCATCCAAGCCCTCCTGATGAACACGATGACGCATTTTGTTCCGACCTAGCTGGTTGGCCCCCCATGAACACGACGACGACGCTGTTTCTCCGTTTCGACCCAGCCATGTACACGAGCCCTGGCCGTACGTATGCGCGAGTAGGCGTTCGAGACCCCGCCCGTATGTACACATACGTGGCCGAATTTTCTTTCTTGCACACTGGCTGCTGTACGTACGTGTACATGCTAAGTGCGCGCCTCTAGTACAATACGTCCGTGCCTCTACATCCACCAGTATGTACATACTCATTCGCGATCATAATGACAACGCTACATACGCTTCGACCAGGTGGGTGCCGACCGTCAGGCAATTCCTTGCGTGCGAAGATGTAGCTAGTGGGTCCCAGCAGTCAGGGGGGTGAATCATTTTTTTTCGAACGCACTTCCTTGCATGCGAAGATGTAGCTGGTGGGTCCCAGCAGTCAGGGGGGCGAATCGTTTTTTTCCCGGACGCACTTCCTTGCATGCGAAGATGTAGCTGGTGGGTCCCAGCAGTCAGGGGGGGGAATAATTTTTTTGCGAAATACAGTGGCCCGTCCGGTGGGTCCTAGCTGTCAGGTGGAGGTATCATTATTTTCCGCGTAATAAAGAGGCACTTCCATGCTGCGGCCGTGGACCCAGCTGTCCGCCTCTCCACGTACAGTCTACGTCCGATGGAAGTCGTTCCTTGACCATGTTGACCACACCGCACCGAGAGCACCACCACGGGGGACGACGGCGAGGCCTAGGAAGGGGACGACGCGGAGCTGGGGAAGACACGATAGTGGATGCCCATGCGGAGAGGAGTACGAGGGTTCACTGGTTCAGCTGCGCTGTGAGGCTGCCGTAGCCACAGAATAACATGGGGTGTGTGTGAGTGGAGGGATGGCCTGGCCAGCGGTGGGAGTAGTAGGGGGCGGTGAGGCCTCCGCGGCAGCACAACCGGCCACGGGAGGCAGGAGTAGGCAGCACGACCGGCGCTGCTTTGGGCGGCTGGAGGAAGAAGACCAGAGGTTGAAGAAGCATGACGGCCGTTGGATGGACATCGTACGGTCACTGCAGCTATAATCGTTCATATTGACTAAGTTGACAAAGCCCTTGGTACATCAACTTAGTAGGCCCACATGTCAGCCTCCGAAGCAGTGCGCCCCAGATGTCAGGGGGAGGAATCATTTTTTGGGCGGGTGAAGCTAGAATATCCGATATTGAAGAAGAAGCACGACATCCGTTGGATGGACATCCAACGCCCACTGCTGCTAGAACCGTGTGTTGACTATAAGTTGACAAATCCTTGCATACGCGTCAACTCTCTTTTTTTAGGGGACGCGTCAACTTAGTAAGTCCACAAGTGTGTGGCAGAGAACTTATAGCCCATTTGAGATTTGTAAGAATGTGCAGCCCATTTTTGAATTCTAATGGAATTTACTACAGCCCATTTACACTTTGTTAAATGTACAACCCATTTCAACCATCCGTTCAAAACAGAATTCAATAAAATTTCCCACATTTTGATGGGATCCGAATTATTTTTATCTCGAAATTTCTAGTCAGATTAAATACAATTTCAATATAAATTTATATTATGTAAAAATCCAACGAAACATTGCGCTCGCAACCATTATTGAAATTAAAATTTTCAATATCCAAAAATAATATTTATAAAGTAATTACGTGTTTGGTGCATTTTTTATAGTTACTACCCAGTTTCTATAATTACATCCCATTTATTATTTCTTAAAGCCCATTTTCTTGTTAAGCCTAATGCATCCCTCCTAGGAAAGATTTGCAGCCTAGCGGGGCGGAGAATAACAACTTGACCTTGCCTAGGTATTCCTAAAAAAAGTATAGCTGGGCTAGCCATTTTCAGCTTGAAAAAAAACTAATATCTGGGCTGGATATCTGGCCTGGGCTAGACGGGCCATAGCCCACCCAGTTAATACCTGCAGCGATGTTTTCGTTGTTCTTCAGAGGAGAAAAATTAATATCTGGGCTAAATATCGAAAAACTCTGGAGTGCTCACACCTCAAAAACACAAATACTGCTCGAGCTGCTTGGTCCCAACTGTCGGCCGCTTCTTGTGCAATTCTCTCGTTTATTGACTACATAGGTTGACAATGGTGTGGAACATGATGTCACGAAACCAAGAGGAAGCAAAAAAAAATTATAGTAAGGAGGCACTTGCTTATGTGAGGCTATGGCCCTGGTGGGTCCCCATTGTCATCCTCTCCAAGTAAAGTCATCTGCTCGCCCGCACGCGCTTTCCGCCCGAAACAGTCAGCACCACCTACCCCGCTTCCCGGTGCAGGCATTTGCTCCGCCTTCAAACGACACAAGTGCCGTCTGTCCGTCCATATGCCGCCCACATTAATGATACGCGGTTGCCGAGGCGGCTACTCCGGCGCCACACGTCCATCCCTCCGCCGCCCACCATTGCTATATAAACTGTTGCGCCGGCCATTGCCGCAGTCATCCGCATCCGTTCCCTTTTCCTGTCCACACCACTACTGCCCACCATGGCTTCCTCGCGCTGTTTGGCAAGACCGAGGACGAGGCAGAGGACAATGCCGGCTCTGACGAGTGCCCGCTCCGCTAGCGTCGACGAGGTCCTGCTACGCCTAAGCCCCGGGGCGCCAACAACGAGGCAGAGGACACCGCCCGCTCCGCCGAGGCCTCACCGCGCCAACAACAAGGCAGAGGACATCGCTGGCTCAGCCGAGGCCCCACCCTGCTGGCAACGAGGGGGAGGATTTCCACCGCTCCACCGAGGCACCGCCCGCTGGCAACGAGACAGAGGACATTGCCGGCTCCGCTGAGGCCTCGCCCCGCTGCCAACGAGGCCGCGCCACACAGAAAACGAGGAAGAGTAGAACAAGGTAGGTCACCGCCGCTCGGGTCCAAGTAAGGCCACCGCTGCGACCCTCCGGTTGAAGCCAAGATAGGGGGGTTGACCATTGCCGGCCAGTTAGCTTCTTGGCGGCGACGTGGAGTTGGAGAGCTGTGTTGGAGAAGAACGCTGCTTCTACTTAACTGCTGATGCAGTTGGCTAACTGACACGTGGGCCCAAGAGGCCACATGTCAATTACGCAACTGCACCCGCAGTTAAGTCACTGAAGCTTCTATTTGGCTCTGCGGGACACAGGTGGGTAGCTTCGGTTAATTAATTATACCTCCAGCGCACCCCTTTTTAGTTGAAGAATGTATGAAATGTAATGAAATCCGGCATGTTTATATAAAATTTGACCGTGTATGAATGAATTTATTTCGATTAGTTCGAATTCCTGTATCACTGGCATTGGATGAACATGCAAAACAATACATACTAGAATTATTCCCAGGGTGATCACCTCATTTGCAGCAGTTTCACATGTACTCCCTCCGGTCCTTTCTAGTCTGCATACAAGTTTTGTCTGCAGTCAAAGTATCTCTACTTTGACCAATCTTATAAAAAATGTATGCACTTTCACAATGTGCGAAGTAAAAAGGAACACAAGGAGTACAAAGAGTTTGAGCAGCTTTTTAGCATTTCTGTACATTGCAAATCAAACACAAAGGGTTCATAGAGAACATTCAAAACAATCGATGATTATGCATCTCAGCGACTCACATATCAGAGGCAATATTTTATTCACAAGTAAAGAATAAAGAAAAAATTGATCGACGCTGCTGACAGCAAAGGGCGTCCCATTCGAAAATATCAAACGCATGTCTTGCTAAAATCAATGAGCAAAATTTGACAAGGTTGTCCCATTCCAAAATATCAAATGCCTACGATTGTGGAATGGGCAGGGTTTGCCATCAGTTCGGACATTGACATGGCACCTCGTGCTAAATAAACCATCTGTTCTTTTTGTGGAGTTCCACCAAAATCAACCAAATTCACATGTAGCTTGTATGATTTAGCCCTTATATGTTGCAACACCTTGAACTTATTGTCACCTCCTTTCTTGTGGTGGAAATGAATGATTAGATGTATTCATGAATATTTTGTGCAGTTCCCATTGAAATCAAGCTGAGCACCCCTGTTTGCACAAATACAAAAAAGTGATTAGCATAAAGCAAACTGTAGTATGAATTGACAATTTAAATAGGCACCTACCTGGTCCATGTAGAGCACACTTTTAGAAAAATGGAACTCACCAGAAAGAATCCTAGAACAACATTGTACTCACAAGATCACAAAGAAAAAATGGAGATTTGTCAGTCATTCTGAGCTGAAGTTAGTTTGGTCTTGTGGGGAGTAATGTAACCATCCTTCAACTGCTACTTCTGATGAGAAGATAGACAGGGCTTCTTCATACTGGCATAATCAGAACTAGTCACTTCACGTAGTCCATATTCTTATTCAGAGGAAGATGATCCTGTTGTGCAAAGACAAGAGGACAACTAAATGCTAGCATCCCTGTTTGCTTGAAAAAAAGGAATGGAAATATTTAAAACAACTCAGATGAAGCACTTCTCAAGGAAAACACCACTTTTTCATGACAGTATCTAAACAGTAGCACAACACCAATAGAGATGAAAAAGCTCAATCATATGGATGAAATCAGTGGGCGAGTACCAACCTTTGTCAGGAGGCTTATTGTGTAGAGCATATAGATGAAGCACTTCTCCGGAACCATCTATTGCTATCTACTGTGATGGCCATGCTTACTATATACTCCTCGATTAGTTTAATGTTTCCAACATCTTCTTGTGCAGTTCCACTAAGATATATGGTATCTTCAAAGAAGATCCCTGTTTGCACAAGTAGAGATAATTACGTATTACTTTAAGAGTGGCATCAAATAAGTGGCAAAACAATTGCTCGTTCCAGCCATAACAATAAATTAAGATGCAAAACTATATCATTACTTGTGTCATCACAGTTCCAGTGCTTCATTACAGCAACGGGAGTTGATTTTTGTTTTTCTTCCGCCTGTTCTTCCCCTTCATCACTTGGTTCAATAAGATTTGGCATGTCAATTCGGGAGCACAAGTATAACACTAAACAATGACATTAATTTTCTGATGAAAGTGGCAAAATACAGGCCAACAGTTGTGAAATATCCTTATCTTACCTCAATGGGATATTACGGTGTACATACAGATTGGAACTCTTGTCTCCATTTGTGTGGTTCACTAAAATCAAGCAACATTACCGTCCAAGTAACACAACATATGAAAGCACACTGCAGAATCATGTGAAAGAAGGCTAGTACTGACCTCTCATGATGCGGAATTCAAACAACTCACAAGAAGACGATCTGAACCAAATTTGCCAACACGGATATGAAGTAAGATCTCCTCTTGTGCAGTTCCACTAAGATCAAGCAACCAAGCAACATTGTCGGTGTGACATTTTGGTTGAATTGCACAAAACACTCTTAAAACAAAAGTGTTTTGTGCAGTGCAACAAAAGGTCACAATGGCAGCAAGGTGAAGTAGAAAACCCAGTTTACACAGAAGTGCAAAGGAAACAACTAGTGGTCAATAACGGTGGATGACACAGAAGCTAACAAAAAGAAGCATCTACCTTATCTAAATGGGAAAGAAAGCAAGACCGTAGCATTTCTCAAATGGTGGCATTGATTAATATTAACATAGAGATTATATTAACAATAAAATTCATTAAACATGTAATATGATTTTAACTGTGGCATTGCATCAATTTTCCAGCGGCATTATTAGAGGGTGTTTGTTTACAGGGACATTTTGGTGTAGGGACTAAAAAAACTCCGTGCCAGTCCCATCTAAACCAAACAGGAGGGACTTTTAGGGACTAAAAGTGGGCATTTGGGACTAAAGAAAGAAGACCCCGAGGGAGTCTTTTTGGGACTTTTTCCAATAGTTGCCCCTGCCACGCATCACACCTTGTCTCTATTAGTTCATTACTAGGGGTAAGATGGTCTTTTAGCATGTCATTTAATAAACTCTAGTCCATGTTTAGTCCCTGGAACCAAGCAGGTAGGGACTAGGGAGTTTTTAACCAAACAGGGCCTTAGATTAACAACAGCTAAAGGGTTGCCCGGGACAGTTTACACACCAGCACCATGTGCATCTACCGATGTACTATGGTCATGCACAGTCTGTTGCATCAAAGAACAAACAACCAAGGAGCATATTTGTGTTGGTCCCAGTTTTGTTATCTTTAGACACCTTTCCCTATGTGAGCGTAGCAAATCTAGTCCTGCTCAAACTCTACAGCCTTGTCCCCCAAAACAAAAGATCAGGTCATTACAAATGTGCGTACTGCGTTTGTCATTGTTTTCCCTTTTCGACCAACGTAGGGGCTGGATAGCCAGTCTGTACTAGTACTTTCGCCCCTTCCTTTCCTCTTTGAACCACGTCCTAGATTTATGCGATACAACTTTCCCCACTACTTTCCCCCATTCCTTTCCTCTTTGAACCACTTCCTAGATTCATGCTATACAACTTCCCCCCTTCCTTTCCTCTTTAAAACACGTCCAAGATTCATGCTATACAACTTTTCCCACTACTTTCCCCCACTCCTTTCCTCTTTGAACCATGTCCTAGATTCATGGTATACATGCAGCTAGAGCAATGCATGTGGAATAAGTAAATTATACCTTAAGGTTCTTGGGGCATGGTTCGGTGGGCGACAGGATGGCGGCGAAGAATAAGGGGTTGGAGGCCCTCCCGCACCGCCGCTGGGTAAAAGTGAACGGCTGTGCCGGTAGTGGATTCCCTCCCTCGCCGACGGCGACAACGTTAAGCCTCCTTCCCTTCCCGACGGACGGATCCTGCCGGCTCTTTGAGTAGCAGTGAGGGGAGAGAGAGGCCAACGAAGTCTTGTTTAGATCTGGAGAGGGTGAGAGAGTGTGAAGAGAGCAACTACAAGCGCTGAGGCTCCAACATGTATATATATACTGGAGAGAGAGTGTGAAGCATGCAAACCCTAGAAAACAAGTGCCGAGGCCATTTTGACCAGTCAAAGAATCCTCGTGGCACAAATTATGCTCATAGTTATGGAACCCAAGACCTCAAGTTTGATGAGCGAACATGCTAACCAGCTACACAACCCTACCTTTATGTTCAACGAGAGGAAAATAACCTTTTATACATTCCTGCATTCATGTGACAAGCATGCCGTGTTTTTTGTGTGTGTGGAGTCATTGGGATTTCAATCATAATCGTGTCATGTGGCTTTGGTGGTAAGACTAACCATAGTGGTGCGGAAATAATGCAGCCTTAGTCACCTTACCTCTCTCCACGTAGTACGTTGGGTCCCACCAGTCAGAGGGTGAAACAAACAAATTAATAGGAAAAATTAAAAGTGCCAGCGGTGTATCTTACTCACACATCTCGCCATCGCCGAACACCGTCCAATTGATCCCTCTGCTCGCTCACGTACTATTTTAAGTGAATCCTTATTATAACATGCACACAATTTTGGGCACTTGTATTCGACCTAAGTCAGTGTGCCACCGTATGTCGTATACTTACTACTCCATCCGTCTAGGTGTAATAAGTCACGTTAGAAGGTGCAGCGGGACCAAGGTGCGTGCGAGTGCGCGCGCGCGCGTGTGTGTGTGTGTTTAACAGCATGTGTGTGTTAGAAAGAGCGACAGATCGACCTACTCCTACAGAGAGATGGTGTGTAGAGTATGATTTTAGCCGCGGGAGTCGGTGCATCCTCTCGTTCCCGGGCGTGTCCAGTAGGGACATGCGGACAGCTGCCACGCTCGCTCCTGACCAGCCTGGCCAATGCAAAGCCCCTCCATTGCTCGCGCGCACTTCCCACCCGAAACGGTCAGCGCCGCTCCAAAGAATCGGTGCCGCATTCATGCTCGGGCAGAGCGGACGCGACCTCTCACTGGCGCAAGAGTGATGGTTGCTTCGTCCGTCCAACTTACTGTTGGGTCTATGTGATTTGACGGCTCATTGGTCTTTATTACTGAGGTGGTAGGACAGCTGGATGTCCCACGCTTTCGGCGAAAGGAGGTACTACTAGATTACCATTTTCTCCATTCTTACAGCGGAGGAGTGCAAGAGCAGTGAAAATACGCAGGCTCAGTGATTACATGGCCCATCTCACACTATCACCATATGTTCTGGACACCGTGCGGCACCTAACTCTTTACATAGTACTCCCTCCGTTCCTAAATACTAGATGAGTCCCTGCGCATTGCCAACTCCTACTGCATATTGGGATTATATTTTTCTTTTTGACATGTTAATGGGACTTAAAAGCTCACTTAGATGCATGCTACCGGTGCATGCTTGCATGCAGACATGTTGATGTGATTTAAAACCCACTCACATGCATGCCACTGTATTTCTGCATGCTTGCATGTGGCTTAGTGTGGAGCCTCTCAATGTCTAGATCATATGGCTATTATGGACGGATTAAGTGTATCTAATGGCTACATTAATTTTGATGATGTGGCTCAAGGAGAGGATAGAGAATTCCTAGTAGTGGGGGCTAGCTATTACTAGTAGATAAGTCTTTGTAGAGATTCCACTAGGTGAACTACATTCGGAACAAAATGAATGAATCTACACTTAAAATGCATCTATATACATCCGCATGTGGTTCATGGTGAAATCTCTACATTTCATCAAATACAAAGGAGACTAACATGCATGCTATTGCATCTCAATGATTGACAGATCATAGCAAATATGTACTCCCTCCGTTCCAAAATAAGTGTCTCAACTTTATGCAAACTTTAGTACAAAGTTGTACTACTACTAAAGTTGACACTTATTTTGGAACAGAGGCAGCTAAAGAAAAAAAGATCCATGCAGTCCCTAGCCCTTGAACCATGAACCCTAACCAGGCTTCAATTTGCTGGCAACGTTCGAGCTTCCTAAGAAATGAAGTTTGCAACCTTTTGACTATCGGATCATTTTGTGCAGTTTCACCAAAATCGAGATGAGCATCCCTGTGGCAAAAAAATTGAAGAAGCGTGATTAGAATAAGATTACTGGGACTAGTTGATGAGACATAAACTCATCACAAGTACAGTACATAGAATCCAGTAGAGGTATGTGCGGGGCAAAGAAGTAGAGAAATATCCACATGGAGTGATGTGGGCAGCTGGAGCAGTGGTGCAAGCCGACAGTAAAGGGAGTTGTACCTGAGGGACGTAGCTCAACCTTGAGGAGGGCGGCATGTCGGATTTCAGGTTCTGGCTGACCCTTGAGGTTCGAACACTGGGGTGCACGCGGAGATCACACCCCCAGCCTACCCATGTTTCACCGCCTCGTAAGGATCCAGACTACTCGAAGAACAACACAAGGGACTCAAGATTTATACTGGTTCAGGCCACCATTGTGGTGTAATATCCTACTCCAGTTTGTGGTGTGTGGATTGCCTCTGGGGGCTAATAAGGGACAATACAAGGGAAGAACAACCTTGCAAGGGTCTGCTCTTGGGGCGATGAACTGCTAGGGGAGTTCAGTCGCCTCTTTCTCTCTCTCTCGTTGATCTCTCGCCGCCTCTACCTTGTGGGTGGCTAGTCCTATTTATAGGCGAAGGCCCCGGGCCTCTTCCCAAATATTGAGCGGGAAGGGCGCCAACAATTGTCCATTTGAAGGGGAAAATCTAGTACACTTATCCTGACTAAAGTTGGTCCTCGCTTGCCAAAAGATCCTGACGATGACGCTGGCTTGGGCTCCACGATGACCTCCGTTCTGCCGTCCTGCTGGTCTTGGTCTTGTTGCACCAAAATGGTTGCCTTTGCTTGATACCCTTGCCTGCGCTTGCCCCCTTTGCACCAAAGGGGAAACAAGGACTCTGCATAGGCCAGCGCCCGCCTGGTGCCAGCTTGCGCCTTGGTCGTCATGGCTTGCATCACGGGCACCTCGTGAGGTACCCCGCCTTGATCTCTCCGCCTCCTCGTGAGCCAGCCTGACGAGGCCGTGCTCGAGGAAGCCTCTGTCGTCCGCCCATGAGGCCAGCCCCTCGCAAGGGTCTTGAGCATGTGTTGACGAAGATGGGCCGTCTCGGCCACCTTGAGCCACGCCACAGCCGCAGCAGGCAAGTCTGGTACCCCGTTCCCGTAACGCCGACACGGCAGAGGCGGCAACCGCCCACGCCGCGGCAAAGGAGCAAGGGACGAAGGCAACCTCACCGCCTTTGTGAGAGAGAACGGCGGGACCCCGATCGGGCGCGTGCCGACAAGTGGGTTTTCGCCACAAGAACGGCGATCAGATCTACACTAAGCATCCACCCCTTCCCCCGGCGGACGTGATTCGCTGGGATGTTAGAGATGTGGCCACAGTCATTTTGTGCGAGAGAGTGTGAAGAGAGCAACCCCAACAAGCAACCGTGTAGGCTGGCCCGTCCTGACTATGTATATAGTGGAGCGTTTCCTTTTCTCCATATGAACCTATCATATTGCGTGACGTGACAATCAAGAAAAAAATTATTTATAAATGACGCGGCACCTACTACTCGTTCTCCTATAACCTTGCGCTTGGCATCTCCAAAATATTGACCTTGCGATTGGCTCTTCGCCTCTTCGGGAAGTCGAGCAATAATGGTAGTGTAGTATATATCGCTCTGGCTATATGAGACCGAATGAATTGCTGCACGTCCACCACGTGGGCGAGGGTCGAGGGGCAAGGGAGAGTGCTACATACGGAGCAAAATGAGTGAATCTACACTCTAAAATACGTCTATATACATCAGTGTTTGGAGTATGTACTATTAGTTCATATTGAAATCTACTAAAGGACATATATATTCCAAACAATATGAAACAATCTCTATAACCAAGGTAGTAGGGACGAGCAGTAAACGGAGGGAGTAGTAAATTTTTCTCCTCGTCCTGCAAGCCACGCCAAGATGGGCGAGGAGCAGCGTGGCGGAGCAAGCTTCACCTCATCCTGGAGCCACCGCGCCTGCTTGCTGGGAGACGGCATACTAAGCAAGCTTCTCCTCGTTCTGCGAGTTGATGGGACACATCAAAAGTACTCCAGTGTATAGAGCTTTGCCTCTAACGTAGGCCCCACATGGTTTGCCTCTTTTTTTAATTTAACATAACGCGTCAAGTCGCAATTTGTTTTGTCACCCATGGTAGACGATCCTCCCTCCACCAAGTGGACAACCAGTACATGTGCCAAATTACCACGTGGGCTTCCTTTTTCATACAGAAATGAGCTCCACCGTGTACCCGCGCGGGTGTGGTTGGGAAAGAGACGGGAGTACATGCGTCGTGCATGCACCTCTTCTCTTCGTGCACGTCCCCCACCTACGTGGGTGTGTGTGAGAGATACAAACTGCGTCCGTGAGTGTTTTTTGTTTTGGGGTGGGGGTGGGGGGAGTTGGGTGGGGGGTTTATTTCGTGAATGTATTTGTGGGAATATGTGTCGATGACATCTCAAACAAAATTTTGCATGCAATGTGGGTGAAATGGAGGCCTATCCATATCATATATAGAGGGTCGGGCAATCCATGAGAAGAGAGGGAGGGGTCATAGATATCGATAGAGTCGAAGAGACGATCAAGTGGGTGGGTGCGAGATCGTTGAAGAGAGCCATTGAAATTGTGTGTGTGTGCAAGTCAAAGATATAGGGCGACTGACCTACCGGAACGTCAGGGGCACATGTCAAGTTTGTGTGTGGCAAGGAGACATGACTAGAGTGCTCGATGCATTGGTGTGTGTGTGTGGGGGGGAGGGGTGGGGGAGGGGTAGGCAGAGGCCTAACTATAGAGGTAGAACGACTCGTATATGTGTTGAGAAGGAGAGACCCAGCTATGTCTTGAGGGAGATCGGTCGACATCCATACATAACTGAAGGACGGGAAATATGATGGGACAGAGAGAGAGAGAGAGGAGAGAGAGGGAGGGAGGGAGAGGGGTAGAGTGCTGGATGGGTGATGGATTTGCTTCTCGAAGATGGTGGGAGAGTCCTACTAGACAAACTGAGGGTGGAACTGCAATGTTATCAATAAGAGTGGGGATGTGTTTCTGTGTGTGCCTGTGCGTGATAGATCTGTTAGGACGCATCCATGGATGATGAAGGGGAACCATGTGTTTGGTAAGCAAACCTAACTAGATTGGTAGATCAATTGTTGTTTGTCGGAGGAATGGAGAGACATAACTAATGAGGTAGATCGATCGACGCGTGGGTAAAAACGAGTTATAAGGACCTAGCTAGCTATATGTATATCGAGAGATTAGTCGGTGTACATCCATTTGTTAGAGGGAAATAAGGCCCAGCGAGACGGATAGATAGAGAGAATGGAGCTAGGAGGTGGTGCGAGAGGCCCAGCTACTAGCTAGATAGGGGGAGGAGTGTGCAGTTGTGAGATCGATGAAAAGAGGGGCGAGAGTTTACACGTGTGTGTGACCGTATGAGAGATACGAGGCAAGGACACATAAAGGAAGAGATTGAAGGTGTGTGTGTGTATGTTGTAGGCAAGCATCGCTGGAGAGGATTGTGTGTGTCGGAAAGGAGTTGTGGAGACTCTGGGAGAACGACCTAAAGAAAAAAAATGAATGTGCCCGGTGGATAGAATGTTGAGGGACAGGGAGGGCAAGGAGGGCGTGTGCATGCATGAGAGGAAGTTAGTGGTAGCTACAAAGGTTAGAGGATTGTGTGGTTGTAAGAGACTAACAAAGATCATAATTTGATATGAAAGCGGATTCATATATTTGAATAGGAGATCGCAGTGTTTTAAACATATGCATGCATGAATATAGCGGCGATACACGTGCTGTGCGCATGTTATACCATAATGTGATAATGCATGGCGTTTGCAACTCACAGCTAAATGTCGAACAATCTAAACCATACTATACATCAAACAATCTCACATTTTATTTGAATTTGTGATAATGTGTGGCGTTTGCAGCTTACAACTAAATATCGAACAATCTAAACAATACTACATATCGAACATTCTCACATTTTATTTGAATTTGTGGTAATGTGTGGTGTTTGCAACTCACATCTAAATACTTGTAGGCGTAGGGGGCGGGGCACCATACATGATGTGATAAACACATTATACATATGAGACATGGTTTAGATTATGAAGATCTAGCTAGAGCTAGAAATGTAATGTGATTTGAAATCAACATAAAGTGGAATCAAAATATCGAGTTCGAGTTCATATAGTACACATAGTTCATATGTAACACGAGACTAATCATGTGGTGTGCTGTGAAGATAATACACAAATGATGGTTTAACTTGACAATAAAGATGATTGTATATCTTATTAAAATAGTGAAACAAATTCAAATGCTTTGACTTCACAACAATCATTACTGTAGATCTTTGTCACGCCCAATATGCGACCCTATCCTAATGGAACTCGAAGGTCCCACCAAGGATAGAAGCGCATATTGGAGACGCTTTTGCAAGGTGGATATCATTACATCGTACCATTACATAATAGTTGGGGATACATACAAAAGGCATACAATGCCACATGAATACAACAACATCATACATAAGAGCAACATCCGACTACGGACGAAACACAAACAGAAACTCAAACGACATCCACCCTGCTTGCCCAGGCTGCCAACCAGGAACCTATCCCCTGATCGAAGAAGAAGTAGAAGAAGAACTCCAAAACAAGTAACATCGCTCTCGCGTCAAGATCATCGCATAACATGTACCTGCAACTATTGTTGTAGTAATCTGTGAGCCACGAGGACTCAGCAATCCCATTACCATGGGTATCAATACTAGAAAAGCTTAATGGGCAAGGAAAGGATAAGTGGTGAGGTTGCAACAGCGAGTAAGCATATATGGTGGCTAACATATGCAAATAAGAACGAGAAGAGAAGCAACGAAAGGGTCGTTAAGCTAACAATGATCAAGAAGTGATCCTGAACTCCTACTTACATCAAACATAACCCAAAACCGTTTTCACTTCTCGGACTCCGCCAAAAAGAGACCATCACAGCTACACACGCGGTTGATGCATTTTAATTCGAATCTGGTGTCAAGTTCTCTACAACCGGATATTAACAAATTCCCATCAGCCACATAACCACGGGCACGACTCTCGAAAGTATATACCCTTCAGGGGTGTCCCAACTTAGCCCATCACAAGCTCTCACGGTCAACGAAGGATATTCCTTCTCCCAGGAAGACTCGATCAGTCTCGGAATCCCGGTTTACAATACATTTCAACAATGGTAAAACAAGACTAGCAAAGCCGCCCGATGTGCTGACAAATCCTGATAGGAGCTGCACATATTTCGTTCTCAGGGCACAACGGATGAGACAAGCTACGAGTAAAACCAGCCCTCAAGTTTCCCCGAGGTGGCCCCGCAAGCTGCTTGGTCCGGACCAACACTCGAAGGAGCACTGGCCCGGGGGGGGAGGGGGGTTAAATAAAGATGACCCTCGGGCTCCGGAAACCCAGGGGAAAAAGGCTTAGGTAGGCAAATGGTAAAACCAAGGTTGGGCCTTGCTGGAGGAGTTTTATGCAAAGCGAACTGTCAAGGGGGTCCCATAAATCGCCCAACCGCGTAAGGAACGCAAAATCAAGGAACATAACACCGGTATGACGGAAACTAGGGCGGCAAGAGTGGAACAGAAGCCCAGGCATAAGGCCGAGCCTTCCACCCTTTACCAAGTATATAGGTGCATTAATTAAATAAGAGATATTGTGATATCCCAACATAATCCTGTCCATCATGGAGCAATCTTCAACTTCACCTGCAACTAACAACGCTACAAGAGGGGCTGAGCAAAGTGGTAACATAGCCAAGCAATGGTTTGCTAGGAAGGGTGAAAAGGTTAGAGGCTGACATGGCAATTTGGGAGGCTTGATGAACAAGTGATAGGTAGCACAGCATAGCGATAGAATGAAGCAACTAGCATAGCAATGATAGTAGTGAGATCCAAGATGACGGTCATCTTGCCTGAGGTCCCGCTAGGAAGAAGAACGAGTCCATGAAGAAGACGAACGGGAGTAGTCGAACGAATCCTCACAATCGCAACATTACCGGAACTAAGAAGCAACACCAGAAAGAAACAAACAACATGGTAAATCCACAAGCATAAACATGGCATGATGCACAATCAAGTATGATACATGTACGGTTTAATGAGGCATGGCATGGCAAAGTGCAACAAACAATACTACAAGTTAAGTGGAGCTCAATATGCAATGAGTTGCATATTGACGAAACACCACATTCGAGTTATTTAGTTCACTCTCGTTTAGGTACACAACAATATTAAATGTTTTTAAACATGGGAAGAGGTGTAACATAAGTAATCTAACTATTTAGGCAAGATTAAATGAAGCCGGAAACAACAAACAACAATTCCGGAAAATCCTCATGTCCATGTTTCGAAATTGGTACTATTCTGCCCTAAACCATATTTTAATGTTGTTAAGCAGTAAAACAAAGTGCACCAAGTTAATCTATGCATTTTTCCACCCCATTCACATATAAAGTTTATTAAATTTGGAGCTACGGTTATTTAGTTAGGAAATAAATCATTTTAACATGGCATTTAAGAAAATTTAAACAAACAACATTTTAAACATATTTAACATGGATGAAAGCACCAGATTGTGAAACTAGATGAAAAACTAAGCATTTTACATATATAAAGTTTTTACATATGATGCATGATTGATTAGTTATTAAATGCATGAACAACAAGGGTTTTTCTGCAAATATGTAAATCCTAGGATAATAGCTAAATTGCAGCAGCAGGAAAAAAAATACACAACGGGCCGAATCTGGCTGGCCCAACATGCACATGAGAGGGATGGAGGGGGCTGCTCACCCATGGGCCAAGCCCAGTCGGTGGAGAGGCTAAGGCAAGGCGCTGGGCCTTGAGGCTGCTGGGCCACGCGGCAACGACGCGACCCAGGCGCGGTCAAAGCGAGGCGAGGCGAGCGAGCTAATGCTCGTTACTGAAGAATAGAGGAAGCAATAGCAGGTAAAGCAGGGGAGCATACGCGCAATGCCGGGGCTCCGGCGAGGCGGCCTCATCGGGGACCGGTCGGAACGGGACTTGGGCGACGGGATCCGATGGAGGGGCCGGATCTGGAGCGAATGATGGTGGCTTGAGGCGCCTGCGCGGGCAGATCTTAGCGAGGCCATGGCGCGGGATGCTCCTATCGAGAGAGAAAGAAAGAACAGAGAGAGATGTGATGTGATGGAAGTGAGTGGGCTTCAACAAAGGGAACGGGGAAGGGAGTAGGGGCACGGCCTGGTGGACGACTTACCGATGGCGCCGAACGGCGATGTTGAAAAGGGGCTTCGGGAGGAGCTCCTCTCCCTGGGTCGATGAGGAGAGCGAGGAGGCTCAGTCGCAAGGCCTCCTGTTCGGCTGCTTCAGCCATGAGGACGAGGAGGCAGGCACGCAGGGTGGAGCTCTGGTGCGCGAGACGGCCGGCGAGGACTCGGCTTGAGGCGGAGCAAAAGCGGATCCAAGAGGTTGGACGCGAGCTCAGACTGCAGCCATCCATGGCACTGCATTAGGAGGTCGAGAGGGAGGCACAGGAGGTGCAGGGGGAAATGGAGGAGCAGCAGCAGGGCATCTCACCGGTGGCAGAAGAGGTCCTATGCTCCGGGAGGCATGCGAAGACAGCGGTGAGGCAGAGGACGCGCGGGTGTGGGGAGACTCGCCGGTGGTCTCGATTCAGACGGGAGTAGGGGCCTGGTGCCTGAGCGGCTGCTGCGCTCGTGCAGGTGTGGACTCTGGTTGGGTGGCTGCACACGAGGAGGGAGGTGGTTGGCTGCAGGGGATTTGGATCAGGAGGATCCCGAGGAAGACGAGACAGGAGGAGTGGCGGCCGCGGCTAGGAGGATGGGGCAACTCTCATCAAATTTAGGGTTGAGTCAGTTTATATAGGCTGGATTTTTGGGTAGGGGCTATCTCATCCCTCCGATCGCAATCGGACGGTCGGGAAAGAAATAGGTAGGGAGTTCAAATAAGAAAACGGAGGTGTTTTCAGGATGTTTGGGGAAGATCCGGACCCATTGGTCATGACAGCCCGGGTCGGTTCCGGGAGAAGTTTTCGGACTAGGTTGCGGAGGTGGTCGGTGGCTGTGCAGAGATGATCAAACGGTCGGACAACAAATGAACAGTTGGTCTCGAAAGGGATAACGAAGGCAAGGGGGGAACGTGGCAACTACGAACGGATGCAAGTTTTAAGAAAACCATGCGGATGAAATGCAGATGATGACATGGCAAAATGCAACACGCAAGCAAATGACATGGCAACGATGGCGAATAACTGGAAGACACCTGGTGCATCGGATCCGAGGCATTACAATCTTATTCAAATAGAGAAACGAATTCAAATTTAGTTCATATTGAAGCGGTAGTATATACGTTTGGAATGCACTAAAATGTTCATTTGAGTAGTAGGTTGCATGCATTATACACGTTGCGAAATATTTTAATTGAACATAACATGAATTCAAAGTTTTGAATGACATTTGTAATGCGCATCGATTTGGTATAGTACACATTTGGCTTGTCTGGAAATTTCAAACCGCGCCTTGTTAGCCCGAAATATTTAAGATATATCTTTGTCTTGTTGTGCTCCGACAACTCCCTGCATCTCAACCCGTGCCTTCCTATTCCAAAATTACAATGCGCGCGAAAACTCCCACCTCCTGTGAAATCCTGACACGCGAAATGCCCAATGGTACCCCTGAACCGAAAGAACCGCCTCAAATCGGTGGGGGTACTTTCGTAACTTACCCCACATTTCGGACAAGCATGTCCCTAAGCCATGGTTCCCCACTGCCATCCCATCCACCCATCCATTCGTACACCGAGGCCGCAAAAACCCGCGACGAAGCCCCACACCCTGCTCCGTCCGCCACACAGCCGGAGCCTCTTCCCTGACGACGTCGTCCACAGCAACACCTCGACGTCCCTCATCCACCGTATCGGATGAGGATTCGTCGTCGACCTTGTCATCCCGTCGGCTCAGCCACCCCGTCCTCCACCTCCAAGGAGCTGCCCCGACGTTTCCCACGTCTTTCGCACCACCTGCATCCCACACCGCCGTCTTCACCTGCACCACCGGAAGAGCATCATCATCACCATTTCCTCGGATGAAACTGTGGCCTAATCGGCGCCACCAAAGAGGTTGTACACTAATCGCCACATTTTCTTCTTGATTCGATCTCATGGTGCTGCCAGCGCTCGGTCCCGAGCCGACACGACGCGGCTCCATCCACGGCGGTGTCGCCGGCCACTTCCTCCATGACGTCGCTCCCTCCGCGGTGACGTCCACATCAGTAGGAGCTGCTGCTGCTTTAGCTCTCGCTCGCGCTGCCGCTCTGCTCTTGCTCTCGGTCCCCTGCCTGGTCTGCTCTTGCTATTGCTCTTGCTCGCGCTGCTGCTCTCACTCTTGCTCTTGCTTGCAATGCCGCTCCAATTTAGCCACACTTCAGTCGACTGAATCGACTTTTGGGTCAATCGATTTTCAGGGGGTGGGGAGGCTCGCCAGGGTGAAGGAAGAACCAGCCGCAGTGGGGAGGGGGGCTCGCCGGAAAGGTACCCCACTATGTATCTTAGGGTTCAGGGTGGGGCGGTGGTCCCCGGCAGTGGTGGGGCGGTGGCGTGGGGATCGCCGAAGAAAACGCTCGGCACGGGGGGGGGGGCTAGAGGGATGGCCGGGGCGGCGGCGGACCAGCGGTTGGGAGTGTTTTCGAGGCGGGCGGGGCGGCGCACCGCCGGCCAAAGGCGGCGGGGGGATGCTGTTTGGCTGGTGGTGGCTGGCGGCTAAGGGGGTGGAGGTTGAAGATGAACTGCAGGCCCTTTATTTCGTATCCAACGGCTGCAAAATCGACTGACCAGAGATGAAAAAGTCAGTCGACCGACGTGTAGCCTCACCTTGCTAGTGCGTTCAATTCCGACAGCAAAATTTAGTTTGGACAGCAAAATTCAGTTTCGACAGTTAAGTTCAGTTTTGACAGTTAAGTTCAATTTTGACAGTTAAGTTCAGAGATGAGAGGCTGATGTATTTTACATCTAGCACTTTCTGGTTATGTATTTTACGTCATGTATTGGAGATGCTATTAGAATTCCACTCAGGTTAACATTGTCTCTCTTGTCCTGCTTCAGCCTCGGTGTCGTACAACTCATCGGAGCTGCTCCAACGATTTAAACCCTCCATCACAGCAGAAGCGCACCTTGGGCTCCATCTCCAAACGCCTAAGATCTTCTTCCCCTCCTCCGACAGCCAAGTCAGCCGGAGCATCCTCACCGGCCAACCCAATCACGCTGAGATCGACATTGCTTCGCCAAAGAGGTTGTACACTTGTTGCATATCTTTTTTACTCTACATGTTATATATATTGTCCACTGAGCACACGTAGTAACGGGAAATACGATTATTTTATCCTACTATATGAAAAGCAGTGAGGTACCAGGCAACTTAGGTTTCCGTGATGGACTCTCTTAAACACCATCATTATTTATCTCTGCGCGTTTGAGCTGTGCATTTGTCAATGGCCCTGGGAGTTGAGCTAGTAGGGCAGTGGCCTGGGTCCAAAGTAATAGAAGTAGCACAAAAAACATTTTTTTAGTGTAGGCTTTTCCTTGCTCAAGCCTGCCTACTAGAATCACCAGTGCTTGAAAGAAAAGTGAATGAAAAACATAGGAATTGGAAAGTTTCCTATGGTCGTACTATTCATGAATTTGGTTCAAAGGAATGGAGCAAAGGAAAACTGTAGGATTTTTTCCTTTAGTGTCTCCTTGAAATAAAAAACATAGGAATTTTAATTTTCACTTGTCCTCCTTTTCGAATTCCTATTCATGAAGCACAAGACTAAGATATAGTAGCATAATAGCATTATAACGGTACATTTTCTTGTGGTTTGACTTAATCTCACCATGCTTCTTTGCATCCTATGATCTTCCAATTGTTGTGAATCAAACACCCAGATTGGCAGAAATCCTGTGTTTTTAAATTCTCTGTTTTGCACGTGCATTCCTATCCTATTCCTGTCTATTTCCTGTCCCTGCATTGTTGGAATCCTCCAATTCAAACGAGCCCTTACAGAATTACTTCTCTTACAGATAGTTGTCAAAGAAAACCTTGCGTGGTTTGTCCCGCTCCTGCTACACCGTCGTCCACCCTAGCTCAGCTGCTCCAACGACAGAAGGGTCCAGCACAGCAGCGGTCTGGCCTCCAGATTGTCTTTCGCTGCCTCAGATCTTCTTCCCCGCCGCCGGCAGCCATGAAAACTGCATTACCATCATCAACCGAGCAGATGACCTCGAGGACTACACGGGTCCGCAAGAGAGATCGCACTCTTTTGTTTCTACTTACGTTATGCATCACTTAATATTACATGCTACTTTATTGTCCTGTTCACCGATTAGACTCTAAGTTAGCTCCGAACTAATGGTCAAACTTGAGTTTTTAAATGGTTGCGGGGTACATATCGGGGCCGCAATCAATAGTATCTATCTACTATCTGGTTAATCTCCAGTGTCTACTATGAGTTTCATGTTGGGTGGGAAACAAACAGCAAAGAATCCATTATCTGTATTTTTTAACTGAAGCCATTATCTGCCTGCTATTATTGGTTTTGGATCTATCCACAGGTTGCTACCATCACTCTGGATTTCTGCATGCACTCCTTACATAATCTCACTATGTTTTATTCCTATGCATGACAGTTATTGTAAACAATGGAACTGAACATGTAGAGCAAAAGGGACGAGCCTTGTGTGGCAATAAAATTTCATGCAAACGTCGCTCCATGGTAGGCACAAAGGTAGCCCGCCTCCACGCATTTCGGATTGTAATCGAGAGGAAGATATCTGTTCTGAGGGGGGTTCAGAAGGAGAAGACAACTCCTATTTACCCCCTGAGGTCTTCGCTCTAACTTGGCATGCTGATGTTGGTTTTATCATGCATATGGTGCTTTGCATTGCTTACTTTATGCATCAAATATGCTATCTGCTTAGTTTAGACATCCTTTGTGCGAATGCCATCTGTTTAGTTTATTCATCATTTATGTGAATTAGGAAACGCCATCTTGTTTAGCCAGGCATCATATATGTGAATTTGGCAATGCCATCCTGCTTAGCCAGTCATCTTATATGTAAATTATATCAGTCCATCCTTTTTTTCTGTTACATATTACATTTGTCAACAATGTTAGTACATTCAACTGCTCTTCATGTGCATCAGCCATTTGACACGGTGATGGCAAATTCTGGAGTGAAAACAAGGTCTTTAGAGCAGACTATGCTATCTGACGAAGCGCATATCTCGCTGGTTACGGATAGCTCCTCATAGGAGGATTCAGAGACAAATGACCAGTCCTATTCCCCTCCCCCCGAGGTGTATGCTCTAACTTTGCAGGGTCATGTTGCTCATATCGTGCGTATGGTGTCTCACATTGCTATGTCATTTGATTAGTTTAGACATGCTTTGTGTGAATGCCACCTGTTCAGTGTCTAATTACCATATATGTGAATTATGCATTGCCATCTTGTTGAAAGACATTATATATGTGAATTATACAATGCTATCTTGTTGCAAAGGCATTATAAATGTGAATTATGCAATGCCATGCTATTTAGACAATCATCATGTATGTGAATTATATCATGCTATTATTTTTTTGTATTACGTGTTCCATTTGTCGACAACATTTGTATATTCAACTACTCTTCCTGTGCATCAGTGTAGGACCTTGAGAAGAGGTGTCTAGAGGGCGGGGGGTGATTAGACACTAAGTACCAAAGTTGCAGTTTTTAAGTTCTTTAAGTTTAAGTGGAGTTTAGGCACAAGTTCAACATTCACAATACATAACAAGCAAGTATGCAAAGAGTTTATGAGCAGCGGAAAGTAAAGCATGCAACTTGCAAGAATGTAGAGGGAAGGGTTTTGGAGGATTCAAATGCAATTGGAGACACGAATGTTTTTAGTGTGGTTCCGATAGGTGGTGCTATTGTACATCCACGTTGATGGAGACTTCAACCCATGAAGGGTAACGGTTGCAGGAGTCCATGGAGGGCTCCACCCATGAAGGGTCCACGAAGAAGCAACCTTGTCTATCCCACCACGGCCATCGCCCACGAAGGACTTGCCTCACTAGCGGTAGATCTTCACGAAGTAGGCGATCTCCTTGCCCTTACAAACTCCTTGGTTCAACTCCACAATCTTGTCAGAGGCTCCCAAGTGACACCTAGCCAATCTAGGAGACACCACTCTCCAAGAAATAACAAATGGTGCGTTGATGATGAACTCCTTGCTCTTGTGCTTCAAATGATAGTCTCCCCAACACTCAACTCTCTCTCATAGGTTTTGGATCTGGTGGAAAGAAGATTTGAGTGGAAAGCAACTTGGGGAAGGCTAGAGATCAAGATTCATATGGTAGGAATGGAATATCTTGGCCTCAACACATGAGTAGGTGGTTCTCTCTCAGAAATGGTATGTTGGAACTGTAGGTTTGTTCTGATGGCTCTCTCCACAAATGAAGAGGAAGTGGAGGGGTATATATAGCCTCCACACAAAATCTAACCATTACACACAATTTACCAAACTCGGTGGGACCGAATCAACAAACTCGGTCGGACCGATTTAGTAAACCTAGTGACCGTTAGGATTTTCGGTGGGACCGAAATGCAACTTGGTAAGACCGATTTGGTTAGGGTTAGGGCATAACGTAATCTCTATGAGACCGATTACACAAACTTGGCTGGACCAATTTTGGTAATTAGCTAACCAGAGAGTTGGTCAGGCAAACTCAGTTGGACCGATTACACAAACTCGGTGGGACCGATTTTGGTAATGAGTCAACCAAGAAGTTTGCATTGGAATCTCGGTAGTACCGATTGCTCAAGCTCGGTGAGTCCAATTTTGGTAATGGACATACACAGAGAGATTACAATCCCATCTCGGTGAGACCGAGATCCCTATCGGTAGGACCGATTTGCCTAGGGTTTGTGGCAGTGGCTATGACATTAGAACTCGGTGGCGCCGGATAGAAAGAATCGGTGTGACCGATTTTGGCTTTAGGTTTAGGTCATTTGTGGATGTGAGAAAGTAGTTGAGGGTTTTGGAGCATATCACTAAGCACTGTGGAGCAAGAAACTCATTAAGCAACACCTCATCCCTCCTTGATAGTATTGGCTTTTCCTATAGACTCAATGTGATCTTGGATCAGTAAATGTAAAATGAAGAGTCTTGAGCTTGAAGCTTGAGCCAATCTTTGTCCTTAGCATCTAGAAAGAGTTCCCACATCCTTTAGTCCGTGCCACTCCATTGTTGAACTTATCTGAAACATACTAGATAAAAGTGTTAGTCCAACAAGAGATATGTTGACATTAATTACCAAAACCACCTAGGGAGCAGTTGTGGTTTCAATCTCCCCCTTTTTGGTAATTGATGACAACATACATCAAAGCTTTAAATAAAGATAAAGAATAGCAAGTAAAGCTTTGGAAAGACATGTAACAAGCATAGGCTCCCCCTACATGTATGCAATCATGTGAATATGGAATATAGAAGCATGTGAGAGCATAACCATGATAGAGCAGGCAATGTGTTACATGTATCTTGGCCATATGCATCAGAGCAAAGAATATTAAGGAAAATACCTTCATGCCGATGAGTCCTTCTTGCAAACAGTATGTACATCAGCAAGAATTCCTCATACTCATGATTGTGATGCATATACTTACCTTGTAGTCTTGAGTTGGCTTAGGATGGAATGAACCTGCATAAACAAGGTTAGATAACACAGGTATATCTACTAGCAAGAGCAAACAGAAGAAACCACAAGAATACCAAGACTGGGATGACATGTAGAGAGTGAGTACTAAGTACTACATTGGATTAGACATGTCCCCAAGAGTAAAGATATGCAATGAATTTAAATGATTTCTTTCCCTTAGTAGTCTTGCTCCCCCTGAATCTATCATAGGATACTGGGAGAAGATAGGGAATAGAAAATCAGAGCTGAACGATATAAATGAAAAGAGCTAATGCAAACTAATGCAAATAAGCACAAAAGATCATATGAACATGTCTCTCCCCTCAAGAAGACATGTGGCATCTCTCCTCTTGAACACCAAGCATCTGGGATCCTTGAGAAATACTTTCTACTTAAGTATTCTCTCCCCCTGGAGATCTCTCTCTCCCCCTGAGGATCTCTCTCCCCCTGAGGAGGTGATATCCTCTTTCTCTGATGTGATCTCTCTCTAAAAGATAAGCTTTGATGTGATCTCTGTCTCCCCCTTTGACATCAATTTCCAAGAAGGGTTCTCAGGAATCGGTCGAATGGGTTTGGTCCTTGAGTCACAGCACAAAGCAATGATAAAAATGTGATGCTTGTACAGGACAAGATTCATTGAGTGGAGCTGGATCAGAAGAAACACAAAATAAGTGGTAAACTGTTTTTCCTGTTGTGAAATCGGTGGCACCGAGTGGTATGCTTCGGTTGTACCGGAAGGATTCAGTTGGAACGAAAACAGCAAATCGGTGGAACCGAGTTCATCGCAGAGAAAACACTTGTTACCGCAGCTCACTAGACTAGTAAGATCTCACAAAGATTTGCAAGGAATTTACTGAAAGATATGCAATGAATTGGATGCAGAAAATGCAGAGCAAACAGAAAGAAATCTAGATGAAGTTTTTTTTGAAAGGGGAAACCAATATGCATGAGACAAATGCAAAAACACAGAAAAGAACACAAGAGAACTTCATCTAGAGATGGTCGGCAACAAAGTCACCTATGTTAGAGTATATTGACTTAGGAGTCAAGTGAGATCACTTGATCATAGGTCATACTCATCGTTTAAGCTCAAAATGGGGTTGCCATTTTCGTTTAAGTATCTTGGTGTATTCACATCTTGTCGAGTTGCTTTAGCTCATGACTTGGAGTAAAGCTTCTCTAAGATGGAATAACATACCTTGGTTGGTGGTGTTGTCCATGTAGTTGAACTTCTGTGGGCAGCTCAAGGTTGATGTAGCTCATCAAGAGTTGGGAGCACCACTTGGAATTTGAGTCCATCTACCTACATGGGTTAGTTCTTGCAAGGAAGAGCACTTGTGTATCCAAAAATGACACTCATGAATCTCAACATAGAATTTGTCAAAGGATATGTTTGAGTGGTTCCGTGCTTCCTTGTCTTCAATAACCATAGTGTAGAAACTTGGTGATGTAGAGATTGCTCAAGATGTGAGTAGATTACAATCTCATGGAATTTGATTCCACCAAGTACCTACATGGGTTAGATAACATGCAAGATGCAAATATATCCAAGACATAAGATTTTCATCATAAGAGAAAAATATCAATAATTGGTCATAAGCTCATGTCTTGCATGTATCCAATGGTGTTCCTACTCCAAGTTTGAAGCATCAATGATGTTCAATTCTCCTCTTAACCGGAAAAACACTCTCTCATCAAGAGGTTTAGTGAATATATCCGCTAGTTACTTTTCGGTGCGAACATGCTTAAGATCAATGTCACCCTTAGCACTATGATCTCGAATGAAATGATGACGAACTTCAATATGCTTAGTTCGAGAATGTTGCACAGGATTATGACCAATTTTGATAGCACTTTCATTGTCACAAAGCAATGGAACATGTCTCACATATATCCCATAATCTTTAAGAGTTTGGGTCATCCAAAGTAATTGAGCACAACATGAACCAGCGGCAATGTATTCCGCTTCGGTGGTGGATAAGGATACCGAGTTTTGTTTCTTGGAGGACCAAGACACTAGAGATCTACCAAGAAATTGACAAGTACCCGAAGTGGACTTTCTATCGACCTTGTCTCCGGCATAGTCCGAGTCGGAGTAGCCAACAAGATTGAAAGAAGCCCTCTTAGGATACCAAATGCCAAAATTTGGTGTATGGATTAAGTATCTCACTATCTTTTTCACGACCTTAAGATGACATTCTTTAGGAGCAGCTTGATATCGTGCACACATGCACACACTTAGCATGATATCGGGACGTGAAGCACATAGATATAACAATGAACCAATCATAGAGCGATAAACCTTTTGATCAACTAGTTCACCATCTTTGGTCATGTCAAGATGTCCACTAGTAGGCATGGGTGTAGACATACCTTTGCATTCTTGCATATTGAACTTCTTGAATAAGTCCTTGGTGTACTTCGTTTGAGAGACAAAAGTACCTTCCTTAGTTTGCTCGATTTGCAACCCAAGAAAGAATTTGAGTTCACTCATCATTGACATCTCAAACTTCTCCGACATTAGCTTCCCAAACTTTTCACTAAAATGAGGGTTAGTTGAACCAAATAGAATATCATCAACATAGATTTGGCACACAAATAGTTATCCATTAACCCTTTTAGTAAAAAGTGTTGAATCAATTTTCCCAATTTCAAAGCCTTTTTCAATAAGGAACTTGGTCAAGCATTTATACCACGCTCTAGGAGCTTGTTTAAGACCATAAAGAGCTTTGTGAAGTTTGTAAACATGATTGGGTTTCTTAGGATTGACAAAGCCGGGAGGTTGCTTAACATAAACTTCCTCCTCTATTTCACCATTTAGAAAAGCACTTTTAATGTCCATTTGGTACAAGGTGATATCATGATGATTAGCATAGGCAAGTAAGATGCGAATGGACTCAAGTCTAAAATGGGAGCATAAGTCTCACCATAGTCCATACCTTCAACTTGTGTGTAACCTTGGGCGACGAGACGTGCTTTGTTGCGAACTACTTGTCCATCTTCATCTTGATTGTTGCGAAACACCCATTTGGTACCGATGATGTTGTGGTCGTTGTCGGGCTTCTCAAACAATGTCCAAACTTGGTTCCTCTCAAAGTTGTTTAGCTCTTCGTGCATAGCATTTATCCAATCCGGATCTTCCAATGCTTCTTCAACCTTCAAAGGTTCAATGCTAGAGATGAAAGAATAGTTTTCACAAAAGTTAGCTAAATGAGTTTTAGAGCGAGTGATTCTCCCGGTTTGAATATCATTGTAGATTTGCTCGACGGGATGATCTTTAGCAATTCTTGCTCGAACTCGTGAAAGCTTTTGCTTGGTTCTTGGTTGAACTTCTTCTTCATCTTGTTCTTCTTCTTGGCCTTCTTTATTGTTGGCGTTGTCGTTATCTTGTCATGGTAGAGAAGGAGGTTGTTGACGTTCATCTTGATGCACTTCCTCGTTTTCTTCATCTTGGTGTGTCCCACTTGTGGATGCTTCCGTATCAACTCTTGGTTCACCTTGTCGTGAGGTAGAAGCTTCCACTTGGACAGACGAGGTACTCTCCTTCACCTCCGTTGGACGGACCTTGCCAATAGACAAGTCTTGGATTGCTTCTGAAGGATCTTTGTCTCCTACATCAATTGGCAATTGCTCTACTTGCGAGCTGTTAGATTCATCGAACTTCACATCTACCGTCTCTTCAACCTTTCGGGTGTAATTGTTGTAGACACGGTAAGTGTGAGAGTTTGAGCCATAACCTAGTAGGAAACCTTCATGAGACTTAGGAGCAAATTTAGAACGATGATGCTTATCAAGAATGTAGCACTTTGAGCCAAATACTCGAAAGTACCCAACTTGGGGTTTGTTACCGGTGAGGAGCTCGTATGCCATCTTGCCGAGTAGCTTGTGAAGATACAAGCGATTTGTTGCATGACAAGCTGTCTCAACCGCTTCTGCCCAAAAGTGATTCAATGTCTTGTATTCATCGAGCATCGTTCTCGCCATTTCGATGAGCGTCCGGTTCTTCCTCTCAACAACTCCATTTTGTTGAGGTGTGTACGTAGCCGAGAACTCGTGTGAAATCCCTTCTTCGTCAAGAAAGGTTTCCACATTTGCGTTCTTGAACTCCGTTCCATTGTCGCTACGAACCTTAATGATCTTCACTTCAAACTGATTTTGGGCCTTCCTAGCGAAGTTTTTGAAGATCTTTTGGACCTGTGATTTATCATCGAGAAAGAACACCCACGTAAATCTTGAAAAATCATCAACTATAACTAGACCAAAAGAATTTCCACCGAGACTCTTGTAAGAGTTGGGACCAAAAAGATCCATGTGAAGTAGCTCGAGTGGCCTCCTTGTGGTCATGATGTTCTTCACGGGATGCCTTCCTCCAACCTGTTTACCTGCTTGACAAGCATTGTAAAGTCTATCCTTATCAAATATGACATCATTAACTCCAAGGATATGATTTCCCTTAATAAGCTTGTCAAGGTTTTGCATACCAACATGACCTAATCGTCTATGCCATAACCAACCTTTTCAGAATTTAGCAATGAAGCAAGTTTTAGGTTGAGCCTTTTTAGTGAAATCAACAATGTATAGATCACCTCTATGCACACCGGTAAAGACCATTTTATGATTGTTTTGACGAAACACTTGGCAATCAACTTCAATAAATAAGACATTGAAACCGAAATAAGCAAGTCTAGATACTGAAAGTAAGTTGTATCCAAGAGATTCAACGAGCATGACATTTTGTATGGAGCTATCATGTGATATGGACACCTTACTGAGGCCAACCACCTTACCCTTTGAGTTGTCACCGAAAGTAACATACTTTCGAGGACTATCATTTTCAGCAAGCTCACGAAACATGTCTTTATCTCCCGTCATGTGATCGGTACATCCACTATCAAGAACCCATTCCTTTCCTCCTGACATATATCCTCGAAGATTTTCCATAAGACCAAAATGTCTCATTGCATCATCAAGATCGAAGTCACTATCATCATCGTCATGATAGTATCCATGTTCAACATCGTCATGTGGTGGATCAAATCCTAGAGAGAGTGATTCGTTAGAGTGAGTTTGACAATGATCTTGCTTATGAATTTTTATAGCTTCGGAAATAATATCACTAATAATTCCAACATCTCCTTTTGCACGCATAAGGTTTGTAAGCTCAAATAGATGATCACCAAACATAGGATCACTAGTATTCATCTTACTCAAAGCAATGGATTTATGGAGAATTTCATCTAGATTTTTCAAGGAATAATTCGGAGAGCGTTCCTCAAGAAATTTCCTTATAGTATAGGCACACTTAAGAGTAGGCAAACATCCAATCAAGTTCCTAGGCAATCCTCTAATGATAAGTTCGGCAGTTCTAAGATTCCTAATCATATCAATTGACTCATCAAGAGTAGGATGCATAGGATCAGCATGAGGTGCACAAGGGCTAGCAATGTACTTGTTCAAATGATATCGATTGAAAGTTACAAGCATCTCATTTTTCCACTCATGAAAATACTCTCCATCAAGAATAGGCACTCTATGTCTAAGACTCCCCAAAGTAGACTCATCCATCTTCCTCCAATGGTGATTAAACCAAGGCAATGGAGACCAATGCTCTGATACCACTTGTAGGACCTTGAGAAGAGGTGTCGGTTGATGGAGACTTCAACCCACAAAGGGTAACGGTTGCGTGAGTCCATGGAGGGCTCCACCCATGAAGGGTCCACGAAGTAGCAACCTTGTCTATCCCACCATGGCCGTCGCCCATGAAGGACTTGCCTCACTAGCGGTAGATCTTCACGAAGTAGGCGATCTCCTTGCCCTTACAAACTCCTTGGTTCAACTCCACAATCTTGTCGGAGGCTCCCAAGTGACACCTAGCCAATCTAGGAGACACCACTCACCAAGAAGTAACAAATGGTGCGTTGATGATGAACTCCTTGCTCTTGTGCTTCAAATGATAGTCTCCCCAACACTCAACTCTCTCTCATAGGTTTTGGATCTGGTGGAAAGAAGATTTGAGTGGAAAGCAACTTGGGGAAGGCTAGAGATCAAGATTCATATGGTAGGAATGGAATATCTTGGCCTCAACACATGAGTAGGTGGTCCTCTCTCAGAAATGGTAAGTTGGAAATGTAGGTTTGTTCTGAAGGCTCTCTCCACGATCGAAGAGGAGGTGGAGGGGTATATATAGCCTGCACACAAAATCTAACTGTTACACACAATTTACCAAACTCGGTGGGACCGAATCAACAAACTCGGTCGGACGGATTTAGTAAACCTAGTGACCATTAGGATTTTCGGTGGGACCGAAATGCAACTCGGTAAGACCGATTTGGTTAGGGTTAGGGCATAACGTAATCTCGGTGAGACAGATTACACAAACTCGGCTGGACCAATTTTGGTAATTAGCTAACCAGAGAGTTGGTCAGGCAAACTCGGTTGGACCGATTACACAAACTCGGTGGGACCGATTTTGGTAATGAGTCAACCAGGAAGTTTGCATTGGAATCTCGGTAGTACCGATTGCTCAAACTCGGTGAGACCAATTTTGGTAATGGACATACACACAGAGATTACAATCCCATCTCGGTGAGACCGAGATCCCTATCGGTAGGACCGATTTACCTAGGGTTTGTGGCAGTGGCTATGACATTAGAACTCGGTGGCGCCGGATAGAAAGAATCGGTGTTACCAATTTTGGCTTTAGGTTTAGGTCATTTGTGGATGTGAGAAAGTAGTTGAGGGTTTTGGAGCATATCACTAAGCACTGTGGAGCAAGAAACTCATTAAGCAACACCTCATCCCTCCTTGATAGTATTGGCTTTTCCTATAGACTCAATGTGATCTTGGATCACTAAATTGTAAAATGTAGAGTCTTGAGCTTGAAGCTTGAGCCAATCCTTTGTCCTTAGCATCTAGAAGGAGTTCCCACATCCTTTAGTCCATGCACTCCATTGTTGAACTTATCTGAAACATACTAGATAAAAGTGTTAGTCCAACAAGAGATATGTTGACATTAATTACCAAAACCACCTAGGGAGCACTTGTGCTTTCAATCAGCCATTTGAAGTGGTGTTGGAAGTATTTGGAGTGAAAACAAGGTATTCAGAGCAGACAATGCTACCTGCTGAAGCAGACATCTTGCTGGTTACAGAGAGCTCCTCAGAGGAGGATTCAGAGACTGATGACCAGTCCTATTTCCCCCCTGAGGTCTATGCTCAAACTTGGCAGGGTTATATTACCCATGTCATGCATGTTGTCTTGCATTGCTTAGTTTTTACATCATATATGGATTGCCATCTGCTTACTTGCTTACTATATAAATCATATATTTGAATTATATCATGCCATCATGTTTGCATAGTACATACATATCATCTATCTGAAGTATGGCATGGCAACCCATTTAATAAAGACATCCTATAGTTATATCATCTCATCTTGTTTAGTGTTTACAGTCATCATATTTTGAATTATGGCATTCTATCCGTGAATGTACGTGAATTATGGAATGCCAACCTATTTAATAAACACATTATATAGTTATATCATGTCATCCTGTTTACATAGTTTCATATTTTGTACTATGCCTTTCCATCTTTTTTAGTTAGCCATCATAATGTGAAATTGTGTCATGATATCCTGTTTAGTTAGCCATCATAATTTGAAATTGTGTCATGCTATCCTGTTTAGTTAGCCATCATATATGTGAAATTGTGTCATGCTATCCTGTTTGGTTACACAACATAAATATGAATTATTTCATGCCCTCTTTTATTCCCCACTATCCATTGCACCTGTCTATCATACAATGTCTATACTTTCAATTACTTTTCTTGTTTATCAGCCATTTGAATTGGAGAAGGTGATGGCAGTATGTAAGGGAGTAACAACACGGTCTTCAGAAAAGATAGTGCTACCAGTTGATGCAGATAGAACAGCGGTTGTACTTGCCCAAGGACCAGATCCACCACACATAACCCAGACTCTCGCAGATTATACCCCTACCCAATTGGACAGAGAACCAGCTACACCCCTTCTAACCCCAACCCCGGCAGATAGTAACCCAGTTCCAGTTGACACAGCTCCGTCTCCACCACAGAGCACCCAAACACGAGCAGTTAGTAAGAGAACTGCAGTGCCCAAAGCACGAGGACCACCACCCCGAATCCCAACTCAACGCTTAAAGGAGAAGAAGATTTGTTCTCAGGTCAAGTTCTGTAGCTATGGTTCATACTCCTTTGCTCTTGCATTACTGTATTTACTCATACCAACTATTTTCAAATTTGAAGGATGGAATTGAAACTCCAATGGTGCAACAGGTATGTTTTAAACCCGTTTCTTTAATTGGTTTGCTGTTCTAACCTGCTCTATGTTGATTTCAGTTTCAATTGAATAAACTGTTATGTTCTCATGTCATGCACATTACAAGTGTTGTTATTGCTCTATAGTTACCCACAATTATATTCTGTCTATTCTACTTTGTCTTGAACAAGTATTATTTGAACTGTGTCTCTATCTTGATTTGGCAACAAAAACTAGAATGATATAGAGCATAAAGTGACCATGGTACATAGATATATGTTTGTTTCATGCTGTTATCATGTCCACTTTACTATTGAACTCATTTACCAAAATGAGTTTCATATACAACATGGTAAACATGTGATGTGTCTGCTTGTTTCTCTTTTAGAATGCGGACAAAATATTGGAGAACAGTACCGCGTTATCCAATGGTAAAGGAAGTAATGCAGATAAGGTTCAAGATAGTGACACATCCCTGTTGGTCTCCAAGAAAGCTGATAAAAACTATCTTAACGACAGTGAGGGAACCCAAAAGTCCTGTCTTGATGTAGTGTTCGAGTTACTGGCCACTACTGCTAGCACAAGCTCTTCGAACTCGCTGCCTGAATCAGTTTGTCATCTTGAGTCTCAACTTCAAGTTGAAAGACATCGATCAGATTTGCTGTGACAGGAAGTTGAAGGACTGAGGAAGTCCCTGCAGAATTCAGATGCATATTTTCTGGTGCAAAAGCAAGCACTAGAGGATTTAAGTGCCAAAAAGAGAAAGTTAATAAGCTTGCTAAGCATCTTGCCAGCATTATGGGTACCCAGGATATTTTTTCTTGCGATCTTCTGAAGTGGTTTCAGCTTCGGATTTGTTTTGTTTGTATGCTTATTTGCGTTGGTCGCCAACTTTGACAACCAGTGTATATGATATGCTGCTTTGTTCCCTATATTTGCACTGGTGGCGAACTTTGATGCCTAGTGGATGTAATATGTGTAATAGCCGTGATAGCCTAGCGTTAGTTGCTTGCTTATTTATTTCCTTGTTGTCTTGTTTATTTGTTTGCTTGTAGTCATTGCAGTTCTTTTTCCGCGGTTTGCTAGTGGCTGCAATACCCTATTTTTAAAACTAGGCCACAATAACCATGGGCTAATATTTACTGTAGTGACACTGGGCCTCCTATGCGCTGTAGAAACAGTGGGCCTTCTACGGGCCGTAGAAAAAATGGGCCTTCTATGGGCCGTAGAAACAATGGGCCTTCTACGAGCCATAGAAACAATGGGCCTTCTACGGGCCGTATCATCGATGGGCCTTATACGGGCCATATGATCGATTGGCCAAACATGGGCCAAACAGACACGCATTATGGCCGTAAATGGGCTAGAGTTGGAATTGTCCGTTCATGGGCCGACCATAACGGTCCATCGTTAATAGGCCGTATTTTATGACCCTATGAAAACGGCCCAATGTATTAACGGACCACAAACGGGCCGGCTGTAACCATGGGCTGAATTTGGTCCACAAGCGGAAAATGACAGTAATGGGCCGTAAGTAAATGAATGATGGAAATGAGCCCAAGAATAAATGGGCTCTGAGAAGGCCGAAAGATAACATGGGCTAGAAACAGCCCAACGGAATACCGTGCCATTAATGGGATAAAGTGACACACTGTTCGTTACAGGCCAGTTTCACCATGGGCCGTTAATGGGTGTAAAGTGGTACACTATTCATTACAGGCGAGCTTCACCACGGGCAGTTAATGGGCCAAGAGTTACAAAGGGCCTCATATGGGCCGAAAGACATCATGGGCCATACATGGGCCAGAAGTGAAAATGGGCTAGAATCATATTGGATGGCCCATATGACGCTACTAGGCCTAATTCGGATCGGGCGTAACAGGCCTTGGGTTAGTGGGCTGTAAATGAGCTATATGCGAACAAGTCGTTAACAGGCTTTCCATGGGCCAGCCCGCCACCTTTTGACCAAGTCAAACGGTCCGGCCTTTTCACAGGAATGGGCCTCTGTTGGGCCGTGCCACGTGTTCACGTATCATAGGCGCCTTCTGTCCAATGAGTGGATGACATCTGTCCCAACGATGAGCCGACACGTGTTTCCTCCAGCCAATGATGATTTTACATGTGGAAAATCCCCATTGGTCGGGGCTGTCAACGGGTTATCTGATCGAAAACCCGACCCGATAGCTTAACGACGTTCCGTTATGGTGGATGTCACGTGTCGGTCACCCTTGACGAAAGCACTTCTATGACGCGCGATTTATCGTCATGGAAGTGGACACTTCCATGATGATAATTTTGTAATGTCATGGAACACTTCTACGACAGCACAGGTATGACTATCTTGATTCTGTCATAAAATCGTCATGGATGTACATGCATGACAAAAAATGCGACCTACTGTGACAAACACGTATCATCACGGAAGTGTATTTTTTTGTAGTGAAGGATGATGAAGAACCCTTTTGTGATCGTTGAACCCTCCGGCAGAGTGCGGAAAAGGCCTCTAGATTTGATCTCATGGTTTTGGAACTTGCGGCGGCGGAAACTGTTTTCTCTTGACACCACTAGGTTTTTTTGGGATTTTTTTAGAGTATTTATAGAGGCGGAGGTCGGTCGAGGGGGTGCCTGTGGGCTCCACTACCCACCAAGGCGCACCTTGGGGCCCTAGCGTGCCCTGGTGCCTACTGAGCCCCACAGGCCCCCTCTTGTGCACTTCTTGGGCTTCCTGGGTGTCTTCTAGGTAGAAATAATTATTCAAAATGTTTCATGGCATTTGGACTCCATTTGGTATTGATATTCTGCAAAGTAAAAACAAGCAAAACCAACAATTGGCACTAGGCACTATTTTATAGGTTAGTCCCACAAAATGATAATAAAGTAGCTAGTAAATGAATATAAAACATCCAAGATTGATAATATAATAGAATGGAACAATAAAAAAATTATAGATACGTTAGAGACATATCATAGGGCACCTGGAGCATCTCGAAGGTCATGATGGAAATCACGTTGAGGCCAGCACCTCCATCAATGAGGGTATTGGTGACCACGACGTTGCTGATGGTGGGGGTGCACAGCATAGGGAGCGCACCAGCAGTGGCGGAGCACCTAAGGTGGTCTTTGGAATCGAAGGTGATGGTGTACTGCGACCACTTGAGGGGCCACCCAGCCTCAAGCCTTAGGAGGGCCACATTCACCTCATTAGAGAACAACTTCAGGAGGCGGTTGGAGACGGGAGCCTGAGCTTCGTCGAGGATGCAGGCTATCGCCCGAGGCTCCTGGTAGCCCCCAGCCCCTTCTTCGTGCTGATTGGTATCATTCCTTCTGGGCAGTGGCGGTGAAAGGGCAACGTTGGCCTGAGGATGCTCCTCATGAGGCTGGTCGTGCCAGCCGCCCTCGCGAGGCTGACCGCGCCAGCCGCCCTCATGAAGCTTGTCACGCCAGCCCTAGCGAGGATTGCCATTGCGGTTGTCCCACCGGCCACCACTGCGACTGAGGGAGTCCTGGAATAGGGGGTGTCCGGATAGCCAAACTATCATCATCGGCCGGACTCCAAGACTATGAAGATACAAGATTGAAGACTTCGTCCCGTGTCCGGATGGGACTTCCCTTGGCGTGGAAGGCAAGCTTGGCGATACGGATATGTAGATCTCCTACCATTGTAACCGACTCTGTGTAACCCTAGCCCTCTCCGGTGTCTATATAAACCGGAGGGTTTTAGTCCATGGGACAGAACAACAATCATACCATAGGCTAGCTTCTAGGGTTTAGCCTCCTTGATCTCGTGGTAGATCCACTCTTGTACTACCCATATCATCAATATCAATCAAGCAGGAGTAGGATTTTACCTCCATCGAGAGGGCCCGAACCTGGGTAAAAAACATCGTGTCCCTTGTCTCCTGTTACCATCCACCCAGACGCACAGTTCGGGACCCCCTACCCGAGATCCGCCGGTTTTGACACCGACATTGGTGCTTTCATTGAGAGTTCCTCTGTGTCGTCACCGATAGGCTCGATGGCTTCTTCGATCATCAACAACAACGACACAGTCCAGGGTGAGACTTTTCTCCCCGGACAGATCTTCGTATTCGGCGGCTTTGCACTACGGGCCAATTCGCTTGGCCATCTGGAGCAGATCGAAAGCTACGCCCATGGCCGTCAGGTCAGATTTGGAAGTCTGAACTTCACGGCTGACATCCGCGGAGACTTGATCTTCGATGGATTCAAGCCATAGCCGAGCGCGCCGCACTGTCGCGATGGGCATGATTTAGCTCTGCTGCCGGACAGTGCCCTGGAGGCCGCACACGAGTCCGCTCCGACCCTCAATTAGGAGCCAGCTGCGCAGATCGAGGACGGGTGGCTAGACACCGCCTCGGGGGCTGCAACCTCTACGGCGATGGAGCCGAATACTGACCTTGTCCCTTGTGAAGCTCGTGACTCCGAGGTGCCGGACTCCTCGCTGGACTCCAAACCTCCCGCGCCAGGACACCATCCGCAGAATGGGGATAGACCCTACCAAAATTGACCATAGCGGCACTTCCTTTAAAGGAGCGACGCCAGGCCCTTATGCCAATAGTACGGGCTCCTTACTACTAGAAGTTGTGTTCGGTTCATCCGACAACTTCCATCGCGAAAAGCTAATCTTCCATATCGCCCCATTTAAAAGTAGCCATCAAGCACTATTGGGACGCGAAGCTACCGCTTTTAACGCAATACCGCATTACGCGTCTCTTACACTTAAAATGCCCGGTCCATGCGGCATCATCTCATTAAAGGGTAACTTAGAGTGTTCCTCGACCACGGAAAAATGTGAGACTGCCTTGACATCCACAAACTAATCCGGCCTGGCTGATCGAAGCGCCAAAAACAGGTCATTTAGACCCCGAACACGGCTAGGCGAGTCCGGCATAAACAAACAAGGGGCTTCCCAGCCGCATACCCCTTTACAAGGGGCTGCACGAACGAAGAATAAGAGCCAATAAAGCTCAATTTTATTCATTTTTTAAAATCATACTCTTTTTTACATGCATTTTTTGCATGATCTTTTTTTCAAACTAAGTTCTTCACTTTTACAGATGAACAACGTGCTACACCCGGCCCAGATACAAAGACAACGGAGACACAGTGCAGATATGCAAGCAGGACCCGCTGTAAGGATTCTTTTCAGATTAAGACCTGCGTAAACCTTTCTTATCGCTCTTGTTGACACACATCCCCGGTTTCCTACCATAACCGAGGAGGAGGTGGCATTTTGGCATCGGCCGCGTCGAAGTTCTCGCCTGCACTGACACTAGGGGCTTAGGGCATTGTTCTACCCATTATCATAAAGACTCAATACCTCGTGGAGTGTTCGGCGCCTCGAAAGTTAGGCCTTATATGCATCAGCTCCAATCATATCTTTGGTCAAATGTTGGGTTTGCCCGCCCTCGTGTTTTGCTGCCTTACGCTCAGATCATCGGCTAACGCGCACCGTGGAGAACTATCGCGACAGTGCCCGCCTCGCCTGGCGAGCACCTCAAGAGAGAAAGCCGAAAACTGATCGTCATGATATAGCGAGAGACTGGTCAACCACTCGATCGACTACCGAATGTCTAGAATTCTCCGCTTGACGAAGGACCGCTTCCGGTCAGCACATACGCTACCGAACTCGAGAGCGCTGGTGCCCCTAGGGCTATATCCTAGCCCCACCTTCAACTCCTATGGCTAAGTGAAAGTGATAAAGCATTATAGTCCGGTTGCCTAGTTTGCTATGCTACCACCTCCTTCACAGACCAAGACGTTGGATTATGTGAAAATGCCTTTTGCAAACACTCCCGCACCATGTGCGTGGGGGCTGAAGCCAAAGACTGCCATCTTTCAGGTTATATACACATATACATTAACGGCCACATAGGAGATATTTCAATACTTGAACGCACAAGTATAAAAAGCACTTATATTATAAATATGGTTTTACAAATCATACATGTCATTTGAACATAACATTTTTCGAGCACTGCGACTCTACTAAACGAGCGCCCCGCAGGACTTCCTCAAAATAGTGCTCGGCAGGTAATTGGCCTCCATCCGAATCCCGGGATGCAACGTCGGTGGCATCCATCTCTGCCCAGTATGTTTTGACACGGGCGAGAGCCATCCGTGCACCCTCTATGCATGCCGACCACTTCATCGCCTTGATATGCGGCACTGCATCAAGGAATTGCTGCACTAAACCAAAATAACTCTTTGGCTTGGGCCTTTCCGGCCACAGATGAGCCACGACGTCCTTCATGGCAAGTCCGACAGCCTATTCAGCTCAGCCCACTCAGCCAACCGATCGGTTAACGGAAGGGACGCCCGACTATGGAATTGAGACCAACAAAGCTCTTCCATCTCGTGATCCTTTGGCTTCGAAGTGCACGATCAAGGTCCGCCGCACTCGCCGCCAGATCCAGATAAGGATCCTCCGCACCCCACAGCTGGCCCAACTGAGCATACTCCTGATCCGTGAACTTCCTGCACAGCATAAAGGGCTTTCCACCCGCACTGTCTCCGGCCTGACGCAGCTCCTCCTTTATAGCCCTCATTGCAGAACGGGCATCCTTGGCTTCGGCGGTGGCCTTCTTCAGGTCCTCTTGCCCCGCTCGGCATTCTCTTTCAAGAACCTCATAGCGGTCGATAGCATCCTTCAGCTTCACGGCCATTCCGGCCATCTCCTTCCTGCTTCGGCAGTGAGTAGCATTTTCGGCTTTTAGCTCTTCGTCTGCCCTCGAGGCAACCGCATCACTCCTTCTGGCTTGCTCCTTGGCTCGAGCAAGCTCTGCCTGAAGGCCCTCCATAGCAGCGGCGCCATCTACATCAAGCATACATGTTGTAAGGCGTAAGCATCAGCTCCCTTACCAAGTGACCGCGGAGAAACCACCCACCTTGTGACTCGTCAAGTCGCTTATGGACAAGCGCGATGTCCGCATCCGCAATGTCCAGTTGCCACTTCAGTTTGGCAACTCTATCAGTCCGGCTGGCCACCGAACGCTCCACCCCCTGAATAGGAATGGCGCATCTTAACACCGAGATTATGATCCTCAAGACGCCGCCGCTTCGACAACGCATCGACTCTCGGGGCTACTATCTATACAGGCGACTCTATGTGCAAACTGTCAAAAGGTATGTCATTTTACGCACTCAAACCCCGCCAAGAACTTCGATGGCTTCATGCAACCCGCCTCGCGGATGAAATCCTTTCAATCACCATACTCATTAAAGTACGGTGATCTTCCGAGATAGACGCCTCTCGAGCAGATCCTTCACCCCCACCAGACACCCGCTTGGTGCCGAACTCTCCGCCCCGCCGGTCTCGGGAGACCTCCGCAATGACACCTCGTGGTCGTCCGCCTACCGATGGAGCGGCAATGGAGGCGTTGCTTCCATCATCTCCAAAGAAGATCCTCAAGATGAGCTCACGAGAAGGGCTGAGATCCGGCACAAGGTAAGAACTCCGGTTATCCTCGAAATAAAAACAGGGATGTCCCTTATTACAAACCTCCCTTTTCTACTTACGGCTTGCTGGAGGGCTGATTCCCTTGGGGAAATAGTGCGGCCGGGGCTTCTCCTGGCGCAGGACCCTCCGATGAAGATTTCTTCCCCCGCTTTGAGGTCTTCGGATCTTCGGAAGCGGTCCTCTTCTCCCCCTAGAGGGAGGGGTTCTCGATCCCCCCTTCTTTGAGAGCCTCCTTAGCAGAGGCACTAATTTTCCTGTTTTCCCCTTCGCCTCATCATCAAGGCACAACCTCCAAAGATCTTGACTAACACCGACCCGTGTGGTCTCCGGAGGGGGCCGACAATCGTATCGCTTTTGCTTGCACTATCCACTCCTGTTTAGGGGATAGCTGGTTAAAAAGGAAAATCCATAATAAATAAACGGACGGTATGTCCTGACACAGGACTACTTACTTGAGTATCCGGGCGATTGCAGCTTAGGCCGGCGTCCTCAGTAAAGTCCGGACACATCTCTTGTGATCCGAAGAACAGTTTGTACATCTCCACGGGTGCCATACCCATGAAGTGTTGGAGAGCTCGTGGTCCCTCCGGATTTAATTCCCACAGGCGGAGGGGGTGACGTTTGCAGGGCAGAAGACGCCGAATCAGCATAACCTGCGTCACTACGACTAGATTGATCTCCCTCTCTTGGAGGTCTCGAATCCGGCCCTGCAATAGGGGTACGTCCTTGGACGGCCCCCAGTCAAGCCCTTTGGTGACCCATGACGCCGACCGCTGTGGAGGGCCCGAGCGAAGGTGGGCAGCGGCTCGCCGCTGCCCGGGAGCGTGATGTAGAACCACCTGCCACAAGCCGAGCTCCTCCTGAAGAGCCCTCGCCATGGAGCATCGGCCCTCTTACTTATAATCGCCCCACAAGACTTCTGCTCGACGCCTCAATCATCTTCGCTCCACGTTGAAGGTTTTGAGCCACAAAACGAAGTGAGGGGTAGTGCGGAGGAAGGCTTCAGACGACAATAAATGATGAGATGTGGAGGATGGACTCCGGAGCTAAGTCGTGGAATTCCAGCCCATAGTAAAACATGAGCCCCCTCACGAAGGGATCCATCGGGAAGCCTAAACCCCGACGGAGGTGAGACACGAACACAACGCTCTCACCAGGCTCGGGAGTGGGAATGACTTGCCCTTGGGCGGGCAACCTATGCGAAATCTCGTAGGTTAGGTACCTGGCTTCTCTCAGCTTTAGCACGTCCCCTTCCGTGACGGAAGAGGGCATCCACCGGCCCTGAAGGCCGGAGACGGACATTGTCGAAGGTCCAAAGCGCCCGAATCTAAGGGCCTTGGGTGTTGGAACTCGGGGCGAGGGGCGGATTCGATTGAGGTTCGAAGAAAAGGAACAGGCCTTGGTCTCATTATAAAGGGGTAGAATGCCAAGAGCCGTCCCCGTGACCGTTTGGAACTCGCCTTCGATGGAGGGGGCGTGGCAACGGGCTCGGTTGGGTTACCCACGTCCGTATTGATGAGAATCCCGGAATAAGGGGGACACGATCTCTGCTTCGATAAGACGTGCCAAGGAAACCGCTTCGCTAAACACGCTGAGGTGGGATAATCTTGGCCGTGGTGACGCCACGCCACCTAAATACGCCGCCAGATTGAACTTGTGTAAATATTATTCTCTCTACGGTGGTATGTGGAATTTATTTTGCAGAGCCGGACACTATCCTGGCGTCCACAATCTTCTATGATTATTCGGAGGAGGAACCCACCTTGCAATGCCGAAGATAATATGCGCGCCGGACTCGTCGTCATTGAACCCTGGTTCAGGGGCTACTGAGGGAGTCCTGGACTAGGGGGTGTCCGGATAGCCAAACTATCATCATCGGCCAAACTCCAAGACTATGAAGATACAAGATTGAAGACTTCGTCCCGTGTCCGGATGGGACTTTCCTTGGCGTGGAAGGCAAGCTTCGCGATACGGATATGTAGATCTCCGACCATTGTAACCGACTCTGTGTAACCCTAGCCCTCTCTGGTGTCTATATAAACCGGAGGGTTTTAGTCCATAGGACAGAACAACAATCATACCATAGGCTAGCTTCTAGGGTTTAGCCTCTTTGATCTCGTGGTAGATCCACTCTTGTACTACCCATATCATCAATATCAATCAAGCAGGAGTAGGGTTTTACCTCCATCGAGAGGGCCCAAACCTGGGTAAAAACATCGTGTCCCTTGTCTCCTGTTACCATCCGCCCAGACGCACAGTTCGGGACCCCCTACCCGAGATCCGCCGGTTTTGACACCGACAGCGACCTCCTCCACGGCTGGCACCATGGTTGTTGTGGTCAGGTCTACGGCCCAGGCGCTCGTCATGCAGTGACTTGAGCTCCTACCAGTCTTAAGTGTTGTGGGTGTGGACATTGTGTCAGACACAGAACAGGCGACTATCCCTCTTGGGTTTGTCGCGGTCGTGGCCATGTTTTTTCTCAGGCTCTGCTGGCAGTAAGGCAGTGCCCTTGCGCTTGGCCTCCTTGCCCTTGGCCTTGCTGTCATCGAGCGCACCATCGGGGTCATTGTGGAGGAAGAGGCGGCCTTCGTCGGCCTTGGCGCACTTGTCGGTGAGGTTGAACAGCTCCAACGCCGAGCTCTGGTCATCGTTCATGGTGAGCTTCTCGCATACCCGGATGTCCTTGATGCCATTGGTGAACACCATGATGATGGCTTCGCCCGAGGCGCGCGGAATCTTGTGGCGCACATGGCCAAAGTACTGAATGTACTTGCGGAGGGTCTCGCCAGGGGCTTCTTCATGCGCCGCAGGCCGTTCATGGTAAGGGTGCAGTCGTGGGTGCCCTTGAAGTTGGCAACGAACCGCTCGCAGAGCTCGCCTCACGAAGAGATTAAGTCCTCGGCCAGGTTCATGAGCCAGGAGCGTGCACCATCCTTGAGGGCCATGGGGAACAAGTTCTCCATGACCTTGTTGTTGCCGTTCGCCGCCTCGATGCTTAGTGCATAGAGCTGGAGGAACTCCGTGGGGTCAGGGATGCCGTTGTAGCACGGGGGTCGTTCTGGCCAAACCACCCAGCGCAGCTCGCGAGTGAAGGCCCTGCAACCGACGTTGCTTGAGGGGATTCCACGTGCGAGGGCGGGGCGATTCTGGCGCCCAGCCACCGCTACCTCCCAGACGGCCCGCTCATGGTGATGTTGCCTCTTCTCGAGAAGCACGCGCATGTCTGGCAGATCCCGATGGACGAGTTGACAGCTGGACTCATCCCGGGCTGTCGCGGGTGCTCCCTGTGATCGCGTGGCCGTGCGGTGCGCCGGGGTTCAGCATTGTCGCAGTGCAGGGGAGGAGGCAGAGGTGCGCCATGCGCCACGTTGCCAACGTGAGACGGTGGAGGGCGGAGCGAGTGGGAAGGTGTCGGGGCATCACTGACACTGTTGACGAGCTCGGTGATGCTGCCTAGCTAGGCGTCATAGCCGGCGTGGGCCAAGTGGTAGCACAATAGCTCGTGCACCATGAGCAGCGCGGCTTGCATCTTCGGTGGCCTGCAGCGGCCTAGGGAGGAGGAAATCATGGCGGTGCGGCCGCCGGGCTGCACGTAAGGGTGCATGGAGTTGTCCTGGTCCTCGTGGGCAGCGGGGTCGGTGGTGGCATTGGCCGCGGCTGAGGCGGAGTGGTGACGGTCACCATGGCCTGTGGGCTCTGTCCAGGCGACACAAGATGCCCAGCACTCAACACGAACATGGTGAGAGTCGGCCATGGAGTTGGGAGTGCATAAGTCAAAATGAAGAGAAAGAACAATGCCACACCCAACTCGGTGCGCTAAATGTCGGAATCTGGGCTGCAGGGACCCAAGAAGGTTCGAACTCTGGGGTGCGCTTTCTACCTACGTTCCGCTCAAACTCGCGGCCCTGAACTCCACGACAATGCTCCGGGATGCTCGAGCTAAGGAAGGAGAATAGTGACACAACCATTTACCTATGTTCGGGCCACCTTGCAGTGTAAGACCCTGCTCCTACTTTGTGGTTGGATTGCCTCGTGAGGGAGGATCAGTATGAGTGTACAAGGGGAAGATGGATGACCCTCGAACCCCTCTCTACGGTGGCGCCCTACCCCTACTTTTACTAGCCTTAGTCCTCTTCCCCCGAAAACATATGGCGGGAACGGTTGCCACAACGGCCAGTTTCGAAGGGGGACAAGGTTGCAGCCTATCCTGACTAAAGGTGGTCTTCACCTGCAAAAGCCTCTTGCGGTGACGCGTCGATGGGCTCAGTGGCGACCTCTGTCCTGGCGAGCCCGCCGTCCTGGTCTTCTTGCACCAAACAGATAATCTTTGGGACCACTTTGGGAACCGGAGCGCTGTCCTTGCTCCCTTAGCATGAAAGAAGAAAGCCTCCTCATCTGCGCCTGCTGGCACTCCCCTAGCTTCGCTCGTCACCACGCACGTCACCCACATGAAGGCGCAGGGCCGTGTGACTATGCTGAATAGCTCTTGACTCGCACGCCTCCGTGAGGGGCCTCGGGAGGCAACCTCAGGAAGCCGCCCCGCAAGAGTGCCTCGTGAGGCTCACGGTGAAATTGATTACGCACGCCTCATGGAGCAAGACCCTCGTGAGGGTCTTGCTCGTGAAGCAATGGCGGTGGGCCAGCCTTGAGCCCTCTATGGGCGCTGCGCACTGGGCTGCAGGCAGATGTGCCTGGGTACCCCTAGTCCCACGGGCCCAACAAACACATGTCGTCCAGAGGCTTGGACGTCTGAGCGGCATGGTCTTTGGATGATTTGGTACTGGTCTTTGTGCGTTGGGTTTCTAGAGGGACTCAGTTGTCCAGGTCCTGTAGCGCGTCGGACGCCCAGTATTTGTTGGTCGTTCGACTGATGTAGTGTCCGTCGGCTGCTCCTTCTGGCTGGCTGGTCTGTGTTGCGCTGGATATCCGGTAACCGTAGGTAATCTGGTGCCTGTAGCTTGCCAGCAACTCCTCTTGCTTCTTGTGCTTCGTTTCCTCACCGTCTTGTCCAATACTCGTGGCTACTCCATGGTATTCCTTCAGGTCATGATCACACATAGTGTCTCCGCTTGAGATAGTAGCAATGTCTCGCATGTGGAAAGTGTATGTTCGGAGAGGAGTGAGTTCAGCTCGGTTTTGATAGCTCTCGCACGAGCTCTTGTCATTAGCCCACTTGGTGTCTTGGGTGATGGTGATGGCCCAAAATATAGGGGATCAATTGCAGTCCTCTCGATATGTAAGAGTGTTGAACCCAATGATACGTCCATTTTGCATCATGCTTTTATATCGATATTTATTGCATTATGGGTTGTTATTACATATTATGGTACAATACTTATGCCTTTTCTCTCTTATTTTACAAGATTTACATGAAGAGGGAGAATGCCGGCAGTAGGAATTTTGGACCAGAGAGGAGAAAATCTGAGAGACCTATTTTGCACAACTCCAACAGTCCTGAAAACTTATGGAGAATTACTTTGGAATATATATAAAATATTGGGTGAAGAAAATACCTGAGGGGACCCACCAGGTGGCCACAAGCCTGGGGGCGCCCTACCCCTTCGGCATGCCCCTAGGGTTTGTGGGCCCCTGGAAAGCCTTCGGTGCCCATATTCTGCTATACGGAGGCTTTTGACATGGAAAAAATCATAAGAAAGCTTTCGAGACGAAGCACCGCCGTCTCGAGGCAGAACCTGGGTAGAAGCAATCTAGTGCTCCGTAGGAACTGTTCTGCCGGGGAAACTTCCCTCCTGGAGGAGGAAATCGAAGCCATCATCATCACCAACGATCCTCTCATCGAGAGGGGTCCATCTCCATCAAGATCTTCACCAGCAACATCTCCTCTGGAACCCTAGTTCGTCTCTTGTATCTGATCTTTGTCTCAAAACCTCAGATTGGTACCTGTGGGTTGCTAGTAGTGTTGATTACTCCTTGTAGTTGATGCTAGTTGGTTTATTTGGTGGAAGATCATATGTTTAGATCCTTTCAGTACCCCTTTGATCTTGAACATGAACATGCGTTGTGAGTAGTTACGTTTGTTCCTGAGGACATGGGAGAAGTCTTGTTATAAGTAATAATCATGTGAATTTTGTATTCGTTCGATATTTTGATGAGATGTATTTGTCTTTCCTCTAGTGCTATTATGTGAACATCGACCGCATGACACTTCGCCATGGTTTGGGCCTAGGGGAAGCCATTGGGAAGTAATAAGTAGATGATGGGTTGCTAGATTGACATATGCTTAAACCCTAGTTTATGTGTTGCTTCCTAAGGGGCTAATATAGATCCACATGTTTCATGCTATGGTTAGCTTTATCTTAATTCTTCTTTCATAGTTGCGGATGTTGGCGAGAGGGGTTAATCATATGTGGGAGGCTTGTCCAAGTAAGGACATCACCCAAGCACTGGTCCAGCCACATATCAAATCATAAAAGTAATGAACTGAATCATATGAGCATGATGAAAACTAAGTTGATAGTAATTCCCAAGTGTTCTCGAGAGCGCTTTGCTTTATGTAAGAGTTCGTCCAGGCTTATCCTTTGCTACAAAAAATATTGGGCCACCTTGCTGCACCTTTGTTACACTTGTTACTAGTTACCGTTATGAATTATATTATCACAAAACTATCTGTTACCGATAATTTCAGTGCTTGCAGAAAATACCTTGCTGAAAACCGCTTGTCATTCCCTTCTGCTCCTTATTCCGTTCGACACTCTTACTTATCGAAAGGACTACGTTACATACCCTATACTTGTTGGTCATCAAGACTCTTTTCTGGCGCCGTTGCCGGGGAGTGAAACGCCTTTTGTGAGTGGAATTTGGTAAGGAAAAATTTCTATTACGTGCTCAAATTTACTGTCACTTGTCATTGTGGAATACCATCCTTTGAGGGGCTTGCTCGGGGTATCTTCACTTTAACAAAAAGAGAAAAGAGTTGCTCCTCAACCTACTGCACCTACTGAAAATATTTATTATGAAATTCCTTCGGGTACGATAGAGAAACTGCTAGCTAATCCTTATACACGATTGGAACACTACATCCTGATTTGCATCTAATCTATGTGGATGGATTTTGTGGATTATTTAAGCTTGCAGGTCTGCCCGAGGATTATATCAAGAAGAAGGTATTCCCTTTACCTTTGAAGGGAAAGGCATTGACATGGTATAGGCTATGTGATATTATTGGAGCTTAGAACTACAACCAATTGAAATTGGAATTTCATCAGAAGTTTTATCCTATGCATCTGGTTCATCATGATCGGAATTATATATAATTTGTTACCTTGTGAAGGAGAAAGTATCGCTCAAGCTTGGGGAGGACTAAGTCAATGTTATATTCATGCTCGAATCATTAGCTCTCAAGAGAAATTATTATTCAGAATTTTTATGCTCGGCTTTCACGTAATGATCAATCCATGCTCGATACTTCTTGTACTGGTTCTTTAATGAAGAAAACTATTGAATTCAAATGGGTTTTATTGGAAAGAGTTAAGCGTAACTTTAAATATCCGGAGCTCGATGAAGGTAAGGAGTCAGGTATAAGCCCTAAGTTTGATTGTGTTAAATCTTTTATGGATAGCGATGCTTTTTGTGAATTTAGCACTAAATATGTACTTGACTCTGAGATAATAGCTTCTTTCTATGAATCATTTGCTACTCATGTTGATCTACCTAAGGATAAGTGGTTTAAATATCATCCTCCCATTGATGTAAAAGTAGTAGAACCTATTATAGCTGAAGAAGAAACTATTACTTATAATGTTGATCTAGTTGTTCCTACTGCTTACATAGAGAAACCACCCTTTCCTATTAGGATAAAAGAACATGCTAAAGCTATAGTTGTGGTTCGTAAGAGTTATACTAGAACACCTACACCCCATAAACAAATTAATGCTGAACCTAGTATTTCTATGGTTAAAGATCTCTTGGCCGATAATATTGATGGGCATGTTATTTATTTCTGTGATGAAGCTGCTAGAATTGTCAAACCCAATGACAAAGATAAACATAGACCTATTGTTCGCATCCCTGTTGTTTCGGTTAAGATAGGTGATCATTGTTATCATGGCTTATGTGATTTGGGTGCTAGTGTGAGTGCAATTCCCTTTACCTTATATCAAGAAATTATGAATGACATTGCACCTTCTGAAATAGAAGATATTGATGTTACTATTAAGCTTGCCAATAGAGATACTATTTCACCAATTGGGATTGTTAGAGATGTTGAAGTCTTGTGTGGGATAATAAAATACCCTACTGATTTTCTTGTTCTTGGTTCCCCACAAGATGATTTTTGCCCCATTATATTTTGTAGACCTTTCCTGAACACTATCAATGCTAAGATAGATGGTAAGAAAACAACTGTTTGTGTAAATTTCGGGGATGTATCTCATGAGTTTAATTTCTCCAAATTTCATAGACAACCTCGTGATAAAGAATTGCCTAGTAAAGATGAAATTATTGGCCTTGCTTCTATTGCGGTGCCTCCTACTGATCCTTTAGAACAATATTTGCTAGACCATGAAAATGACATGTTCATGAATAAAAGAAATGAAATAGATGAAATATTCTTTAAACAAATGCCTATTTTGAAACACAATTTGCCTGTTGAGACGCTTGGAGACCCTCTACCACCCAAGAGTGATCCTGTTTTTGATCTTAAACAATTACCTGATACTTGGAAATATGCTTATCTTGATGAAAATAAGATATATCCTGTTATTATTAGTGCTAAACTTTCAGAACATGAAGAAACTAAATTATTGGAAACTCTGAGGAAGCACCGTGCCACTATTGGATATACTCTGGATGATCTTAAGGGCATTAGTCCCACCCTATGTCGGCACAAAATTAATATGGAACCTGATGCTAAACTAGTTGTCGATCACCAATGACGGTTAAATCCTAAGATGAAGTGGTAAGAAATGAAATATTAAAGCTTATGGAAGCAGGTATAATCTATCCTATTGCTGATAGAAGATGGATAAGTCATGTTCATTGTGTACCTAAGAAGGGAGGTATCACTATTGTTCCCAGTGATAAGAATGAACTGATTCCACAAAGAATTGTTACTTGTTATAGAATGGTAATTGAGTTCGGGAAATTAAACAAAGCTACTAGGAAAGATCATTACCCTCTACCAATTATTGATCAAATTCTAGAAAGGTTATCCAAACATACACACTTTTGCTTTGTAGATGATTATTCTGGTTTGTCTCAAATACCTGTGTCACAAGAGGATCAAGAAAAAACTACTTTTACATGCCCTTTTTGGTACCTTTGCTTGTAGACGTATGCCTTTTGGTTTATGCAATGGACCTGCTACCTTTCATAGATGTATGACTGCTATATTCTCTGACTTTTGTTAAAAATTGTTGTGGTTTTCATGGATGATTTCTCCATTTACGGAACTTCTTTTGATGATTTCTTAAGCAACCTTGATCAAGTTTTGCAGAGATGTGAAGAAACAAATCTTGTCTTGAATTGGGAGAAGTGCCACTTTTATGGTTAATGAAGGTATTGCCTTGGGTCATAAAATCTCCGAAAGAGGTATTGAAGTTGATAAAGCTAAAGTTGATGCTAATGAAAAAATGTCGTGTCCTAAAGATATCAAAGGTATAAGAAGTTTCATTAGTCATGCTAGATTCTATAGGAGATTTATTAATGACTTCTCTAAAATTTCTAGGCCTCTCACTGATCTCTTGCAAAAAGATGTTCTATTTGTTTTTGATGATGATTGTGTATAAGCATTCAAAATTCTTTAGAAAGCCTTAATTTCTACATTTATTGTTCAACCACCTGATTGGAACCTGCCCTTTGAAATTATGTGTGATGCTAGTGATTATGCTATTGGTGTTGTTCTATGACAAAGAGTTGATAAGAAATTAAATGTTATCCATTATGCTAGTAGAACTCTAGATAGTGCCCAGAGAAACTATGCTACTACTGAAAAAGAATTTCTAGCAGTTGTATTTGCTTGTGATAAGTTCAGATCTTATTTTGTTGATTCCAAAGTAACTATTCACATTGATCATGCCGCTATTAAATATCTTATGGAAAAGAAAGATGCTAAACCTAGACTTATTAGATGGGTTCTCCTGCTACAAGAATTTGATTTACATATTATTCATAGAAAGTTTTTCTATGATTGAAGACATTACTTATTGGATGACCCACACCTTCATAAAGAAGGAGTAGATGGTGTTACTAGATGTTGTGTACTTGAGCATGAACAGGAACAATCCTACACAAGTGTCCCTCCAAATCCAATGGAGGACAGCATGCTGGAGATAGAACTGCACATAAGGTATTACAATCTGGTTTTTATTGGCCTACTCTCTTCAAGGATACTAGTAAGTTTGTCCTATAATGAATGCTAAAGAATTGGTAATATTAATAGACGCCAGGAAATGCCTATGAATTGTTCACTAATCATTGAACCATTTGATGTTTGGGGTTTGATTATATGGGACCTTTTCCATCCTCTAATGGGTATACTCATATTTTAATTGTTGTTGATTACGTTACTAAGTGGGTAGAAGATATTCCAACAAGTAGTGATGATCATAACACTTCTATTAAAATGCTTAAAGAAGTTATTTTCCCAAGGTTTGGAGTCCCTAGATATTTAATGACTGATGGTGGTTCACACTTTATTCATGGTGCTTTCCGCAAATTGCTTCCTAAGTATGATGTTAACCATAGAATTGCATCTCCTTATCATCCTCAGTCTAGTGATCAAGTAGAATTTAGTAATAGGGAAATAAAATTGATCTTGAAAAAGACTGTTAATGGATCTAGAAAGATTTGGTCTAAGAAACTTGATGATGCATTATGGGCTTATAGAACTGCATATAAAACTCCTATGGGTATGTCTCCCTATAAAATGGTTTATGGAAAAGCATGTCACTTACGTCTAGAAGTAGAACATAAAGCTTATTGGGCAATGAAAGAGCTCAATTATGATTTCAAACTTGCAGGTGAGAAGAGGTTATTTGACATTAGCACTCTTGATGAATGGAGAACCCAAGACTACGAGAATGCCAAATTATTTAAAGAAAAAGTTAAAAGATGGCATGACAAAAGGATACAAAAGCATGAATTCAATGTAGGTGACCATGTCTTGCTATAAAATTCTCATTTAAGATTTTTTCCAGGAAAACTTCTCTCCAAATGGGAAGGGCCTTACATTATCGAGGAATTTTATCGTTTTGGTGCCATCAAGATCAACAACGCCGAGGAAAATAACCTGTCGGATTCAGGGCTCCACAGACCCAAGAAGGTTTGAACTCAGGGGCGCATAGAAAGTACTCAACCTCTCAAGCCTGCCTACTCGTCGCCCCACGACCTAGCCTAGCCAGACTCACATGAAGGCGAGGAAGAAAATGAACACAACAGTTTACCCAGGTTTGGGCCACCTTGCGGTGTAAAACCCTACTCCTGCTTTGTGGTGGATTGGCGTCACGAGGGCCTGAGTATGAACAATTACTAAGGATGAACAACCTCGCAAGGGCTCAGGGTGAGAATGAGTCGACCCCTTCTATGGTGGTGGCTAGCCTATATTTATAATGGCCTTGGTCCTCTTCTCCAAAAACATAGGCGAGAAGGGATCCAAGAGCGGACAATTTGAAAGGGGACAAGGAGTAAATTTTATCCGGACGAGAGGTGGTCTTCGCCTACAAAGCTTCTTTTCGTGATGCAGCGGTGGGATCGGTGATGACATTCGTCCTACCGTGCTGGTGGTCTTGGTATCGTTGCAACGAAATGGAAATCTTTGCCAGATTCCTCGGTAACCCGCGCTTGCCTAGCCTCCTTAGCACCAAAGAGGAAACTGCCACCTCTGCGTCTGCTGGCGCCTTCCTGCCTTAGTCTTCATGGCTTGCATTATGGCAGCCTCATGAGGCCGGGTACCTGCATAGAAATCTCCGCTCGTCAGGAGGCCTCCTAGGGATGCCACTCCCTCGTGGGGTCTTGGGGTTGTCCGCCTCGCGAGGCTTGGCCCCTCGCGATGGTCTTGTCTTGGTGGTCATGCAGATGGGCCGTACTAGGCCGTCGAAGGAGCCACACCACGGGCCGCAAGTAGGAAAGTTTGGGTACCCTGGTTCCCAGAACGCCGACAGTAGCCCCCGGGCCCAAGGCGCGCTCGGACTTGGTTTCGAGGCGAAGCCAAAGGGCAAGGGCGAAGCGCCGTGGTGCCCATCGTCTGCGGGCTGTGCTAACATGTGGCGCTTGATGGGACGTGGGCGTCTTCACTTCCCCACATTGCCTCAACAAATGCTTGACTTGACAAAGGACTGGCGCCCGCTACCGCGCCATCATTTCCCTACTGCGCGCTTGCCCTCTGCTTCTTCTTCTCCCCGCAAATCTGGGTCCTCTTTGCCAGATTACATGACAACTCCAATCCACCTTGCCGCCATGGCTCCCAGGAAGAAGAGGGGCCAGACTCATGCGGTGGCGGAACCCTCGACGAGGTCGGAACCAACGCTGGGCTGGTCTCGAGTGATCAACCTCGAGGGGTTGGGTAAGGTCCGGCACGCGATCGTTGCCGATTCCAACGAGTGGAATGCAACGAAGATATGGCCTTCCTCCCGGACTTTAGCTGACATGGAGGCCACCAACATTGCCCTCCATCTTCATGCCATCTTCTCCGGCCTGCTGTCGCCATTCCCAGATTTCTTCAACGTCGTTCTCACACACTACCAGATCCATGTGTTGCACCTTGACCCTGGGTCCGTTGTCCTTATTTCCGGCTTCGTGCTCTTGTACGAAGACTTCGTGGGCGTCGCCTCATCCATGGCTTTTCTCCACCGCTTCTTCTCCCTTCAGAAGTTTGCCAGTGGGCAATGCTCGGGATGCGTGTTGCTCTATGAGGCGAGGATGACTGTGGGCTCCTGCATCAAGACCACGCTCCGCTCGAAGCGGAGGGGTTCCAGAAGCAATGGGTGTACATCGATACCACCACGTACAGCCCCTGCTCCTTATCTCGTCGGTGCCAGCAAAACCAAGCTCCGGCTGGGAGCATGCGGAGCTTGCTGACCCGCGGCTCATGCGCATCTTATCCAGGCTAGCCAAGCAGCAGGAGGCGGGGGTGGCGATGGCGATGGTGGTGAGGGAATCCATCCAGCAGCGCATCGCTCCACTCGAGCGTCACTCCTGCCTAATGTGGTCCTTCACCGGCCCTGATGACCCCATGAGACTTCAGGTGCCTTTGCTCCCCTTCAACACGCTGCACGGGTTGTTCCACCTCCTGACCGACGAGGTGCCTGCCACACTTCCTCCTGAGGGGCGTCCCTTGTACAACTACCCAAACCGGAGGGCCTTTGCCGAGAAGATCCCATGTTTCGACGAGTGGGGCCTGCTTCCCGAGGGCCGCACAGGGCCTCGCGATAAACCATTGTTGGCGATTCTAGTGGCCTCTAGTCCCGAGGTACGCGCTCTCAAGGTGACCATGGAGGGGCCGTTTGAGCCATCCGCTCACGAGCATCCGTCTCCATCCCTTCGAGCGATGGAGGGAACGCTCGTCCCGGGGCCGCTGCCGCTGACACTGCAGCGGGAGGCCATGCGCCGGGCTCCATCGTGCCGCTGCCTGGACCCTGCCTATTCTGGAGGAGGAAGGGACCCGACAGTTGACGGAGCCCTACGCCGAGGGCCCTGAAGAGGAGGAAGTGGGTTGAAGTGGACGAGTAAGCGCCTTGCCTCCTTCTTGATCCTTGAATATGGCATCACCTCCTGACCCTTGTTCCTCAGGATCCCTTCTGACAAGGGGGCGAATGCGCCCCCGAGCACCGCCTCCGGAGGGCCTACTCCTACCACGACCTCGTGCCTCAGGAACCGCGTGGTTGTGCATAGGATGGTGCCCGTACCCGTATTGAGGCTGACCTTGGGGAGCCTCGAGCCTGCGCTCCTGGCGTCCTTCATTCAGGGAGGCCTCCCAGTCGCGGGGGCCTTGCCAAGGGCTGCGCCACTAATGCTTGTCGTTAGCCAGGCTGCTTGTGGGACAGTGCCATCCTTGTGCAACGGGGCGAGTCCACATTGGGTCCCACTCGGGGCCGGAGGAGCGGCGGAGGAGCTCCAGCCCCCAGGCCCGTACCAGAGACTAGCGAGTTTTCGCGTGCCTCCGCCGCCGACTGGGCGCGGGGGAAAGCCCCGGCCAGGCGCTGGTGTCGGATATCGGCAAAACCCTTAAGGTTCAAACTCTGGGTTGCGCGCGAAGATCTTCCCCCTACCGATCCACGTCCCAACGCCTCGCCGTGAATCAAAGCTACACGATGAACAACACAAGGAAAACAAGGTTTATACTAGTTCAGGCCACCGTTGTGGTGTAATACCCTACTCTAGTTTGTGGTGTGGTGGATTGCCTCATGGGCTGATGATGAATAGTACAGGGGAAGAACAACCTCGCGAGAGGTGTTCTTGAGCCAGTGTGGTGTTCTACTTGGGTGGATTCAATCGGCTCCTGATCAGATGAGATCTACTGTGGTGGTTATCTCTATTTATAGAGGCCCTGGTCCTCTCCCCAAATATTGAGCTGGAACGGAGCCAACAACGGCCATTTTGAAGGGGAACATCTAGTACAAGTTATCCTGACTAAAGTTGGTCTTCGACTGCCAAAGGCACTGGCGATGACGCCATCTTGGGCTCCACGGTGACCTCTGTCCTGCCGCTCTGCTGGTCTTGGTCTCATTGCACTGATATGGCAACCTTTGCTTGATGCCTCAGTACTCCGCGTCTGTGCTTGCTCCCTTTGCACCAAAGAGGAAACGAGGACACTGCACTGGCTGGCGCCCGCCTGGCGCCTGCCTGGTCTTGATCATCATGGCTTGTGTCACGAGCACTGTCGGTGTCAAAACCAGCGGATCTCGGGTAGGGGGTCCCGAACTGTGCGTCTAGGCGGATGGTAACAAGATACGAGGGACACGATGTTTTGACCCAGGTTCGGGCCCTCTTGATGGAGGTAAAACCCTACGTCCTGCTTGATTAATATTGATGATATGGGTATTACAAGAGTGGATCTACCACGAGATCAAGGAGGCTAAACCCTAGAAGCTAGCCTATGGTATGATTGTTGTAATGTGTGTTGTCCTACGGACTAAAGCCCTCCGGTTTATATAGACACCGGAGGAGGCTAGGGTTACACAGAGTCGGTTACAATGGTAGGAGATCTACATATCCGTATTGCCAAGCTTGCCTTCCACGCCAAGGAAAGTCCCATCCGGACATGGGACGAGTCTTCAATCTTGTATCTTCATAGTCTTGGAGTCCGTGGATAATGATAGTCCGCTGTCCGACACCCCTAGTCCAGACTCCTCGGTAGCCCCTGAACCAGGCTTCAATGATTTATAAGTCCGGCGCACATAATGTTCGGCATTGCAAGGGGTTCCTCCTTGAATAATCCAGAAGATCATGAACACCAGGATAGTGTGTCGGCTCGCAAAATAAATTCCACATTCCACCGTAGAGAGAATAAAATGTACACTTAGTTCAATCTGGCGACGTATTATGCGGCGCGACATCACACCGCTACCAAGCCTTTGTTTGAATCGTTTTTACTATACCACCTCAAACGCTTAGCGGCGGTTTCCTTGACACGCCTTGTCGAGCGAGATCGTGTTCCCTTATTCCGGATTCTCATCAATACGCGTGGGTAACCCAGCCGCACCATTGATGGTGGCTCTTGGGAGATAAGCGAGTTTTACCAGGCGGTGGGAGACGATAGTTTTCGTCCGCCTATATATAAGGGATAAGGATTCACCTTCTCACCTCGCCTTCTTCCTCCTTTGCTTATCCATCTCCGCGCTCAAGCTCCAACGCCCAAGCTTCGCTCATCTCGCCTTGACCTTCTCCGAATATGTCCGGGCAGAGGCAAATGGTTGGCCTCCACCGCTAAGGAGGAGGACATCACCAAGCTGCGCAGCGCGGATACCTTTGCAGCGATACACAGATCGGCTGCCCGACGAGGGGCAGCTCATCCCTACCCCGGGCCTCATGAGAGGTCGTCTTCCTCCCCACTTCCTCCGCTGGATCGGGCTTTCCGCTCCATCCATTCGTCCGGGGCTCATGTTCTATTACGGCCTGGATTTCCACGATCCGGCGCCAACTTCATCCTCAACATCTCGGCGTTTATCGTCGTGTGCGAGGCCTTCCTCTCGCATCCGCCCCACTCCGCTGTGGCTCAAGACCTTCAACGCTGTGAAGGTTGTGAAGGGCACGCAAGCGGAATGCGGAGGCGCCATGTTGGGCAAATTGCCCAACGTCCCTTGGCTCGAAGGGGCCTTTGTGGATTCCGCCAAGGGGTGGCAATCGGGGTGGTTCTACATCACCGAGCCGCGCAAGCCCACATGGGCGGCGGCCCCCGAGTTTAGATCTGGCATTCCCACGCAGCTCACCTCCTGGAAAGAGAAGGGCTTACAGTGGGGCAATCTGGTGGAGGTGACGAGACTCCGAGCCTGCATCAAGAAGATGGTGAGCAATAGGCTCAGGCTCGTCGACGTGGTCCAAGTCATGCTCATCCGGCGGATCCTCCCATGCCAAGAACGGGCATTCAATTTGTGGGTGTTCAATCCGGAACAGCACCAGGCGCTAAGCGGGCTCTTCGATACAACATACGAAGGCGCCTGGAGGTGCTGTTCAAGGGCGCCGGTTTCGCGTCGCGATGGAAGATCGCGGATTCAGCTCGCAGTATCCAACTGACGAGGTAAGTGATTCAACCCCATTACGGGACACTTGTGATAATTAAATTGAATCTTAGTGAGGTTTCATTCTGCCTCTTCCTTTGACAGGAATGGATGGAGAAGGCCAAGCTGCTTATCAGCCCGACTCCCATGCCAGAAGACCCAGTGGACGCCCGCTTAGCAGGGCTGCTGGTTCCGGCACCGCACGTGGTGCCGGAGAAGAAGGCCCGGAAGGTGGCCGCGGGGACTCGAAAGAGTTCCCGCCATCAGGCGTCTGACGATGACATGGACTCCTCCCCTGAAGACGAGGAGGAGGAGTACTCTCTCCCGGAGGAGGGAGAGAAGAAAAGGAAGGCTTCCCCAATAGGGGAGGCCGAAGGGTCCAAGAGGGGGAGAACTATCCCCCCGGACAGTTTCACCAACATCAGCGTTGGCGAGGATGAGTGGCCTCCAAGGGCCGGGCGTCCGGCGAGATCGTAAGTATCCGGATCCTTGATATGCAATATCTTTTATGTCACGTAGTGTCCTTCTAACGCCGTATTCTGTCCGTAGTCAGGCCGATGACGATCTCCCCGCTTCATCAAGCGGGTCATTGGCCCCGTCGGATGTGGACTCACTTCCGACCGCCACTACCCCCCGAGGCGAAGACGCCGAGGTGGGATCCCAAAGAGGGACCCATCAGGAGGAGGTTCCGGAGGCGCCGTCAGGCAGCCTCCCGGACTTTGCGCCGGACTCTACATCGGAACCCGCAGTGGTTCCAGAGTCCGGCAAATGGCCCCTTCGAAAGAAGGGCAAGACCGTGATGCCGGCGGCCTCCGTCCAACCGGAGGCGCCGGATAACTTGCTGGAGGCGCTTAAAGGCGCTTCCATCGAGGAAGAACACCGCACTATCATGAGTGCGGTGATTCAAAAGGTTCAGCTCGCTAAAAGCGGGCTGACCGAAGCCTGCAGCAGCCTTTTAACAGGCTTTGTGGTAAGAAGTTAAAATTATATAATGTAATACCGCATAGACAGTAGCCCCTGATGCTCAGTTCGGTGTTCGGAAAGAAAAGCCGGACTGAGGATCTATCAAGATATGCGCAGGGTTGCCAAAAATATGTCAATATGGGTTTGCAGGCTGCGCTGCTGACCTCTGCCGCACTAACGGCGGAGGTCGATGTTCTGAAGAAGGATCTCGAGCGGTCCGAGCAAGAGCTCGGCCATGCCAAGAGGCAGCTCGAGGAAAAAGAAGGTGAGTAACACCATTTTGAATAGTTACCTTACAGAAAAGGATTTTGGTTGCACTAAAATTAACCAGGATAATATGTGTATCGCAGGGGCCACTAACGAGGTGGCCGCCCTAAAGGATGCTGTGTCCGCGGCCGAACATAGTGCGGCCGCGGAACGGGCTGAGCGAGAAAAGCAAGAGGCACTGGTGGCGGAAGTTCGGCAAGAGCTCCAGGCTCTCATGGAAAAGCATGAGAGTTTGGGCGTGACTCAAGACTTCGAGTCCGAGCTTGCCTCGGCTCTCGAAAGTGCCAAGTCCGCCAAAGCCGAGGCCCGTAAGGCCCTTCAGGAGGTTGAAGATATAAGGAAAATAGCGGCGGGTAAGGCATTTTTCATGCAGAGCAAGCATGTTAATGTAAATTACCTGATACTTACCCGCATTCGGAGCTCTCCAGGGGCGTTTGCAGATCTGCCGTGTAGTGCGTCTCATGCCGCCGCATTCTATCGTGGCGAGGAGGGGAGCTCGACGGAGAAGGTCTTCGGTCTCAAGATATCGAGGCCGCCATCCGGCCCCCAAGCGACCAAATGAAGCAGTGGTCGAACTCCACAAGGTAGCCGAGGAGGCCATGAAGGGCCTCATAGTCCGGCAGGGCTGGATAGGCCATGCACTGGAGCTACTTTGGCCTTGTCTGGCGGCTGGTGGATGCATGCCCCTGGGTGGATGTCACCAAGCGCTCCGCCTGTATTGAAGGCGCTCATCGGGCCCTTGCCCGCACAAAGGTGCACCGGGGCAAGTTGGATGCGGAGAAGCTTCTCACGGATCCACCGCCATCGGGCAGGAGTATCGTCTGTGCGGAGAAGTATTATAAAATTGTCTGAAGGGAGCCTGCGATATTGCAGATGAGTGCTCTCGAAATGTAATCTTTGAGTGAACTCGCTATGTATTTATCCTGTGCGCTGAAAACTTCGTTCATATGCGCCATGAGCAACACTTGTTTAATTTAAAATATTACCTTCTGTGCGGCCGTTTATAAAATCTGAGAGATGGCAAGTCGGTGGCTTTAGCCCCCAAGCCGCGAGTGCTGGGGTGTTCGGGATAAACATGAGCACTCTTGTTCCCATTGTTAGGTCCATCGAGGGAGGCGCTCAAGACAACGAACAAGGCAACCGGACTTATAATGCTTGAACACTCTCACTTAGCCATAGAATTCTATAATTTTAAATTTCGGCGAAGCCCCTGGTATTCGGAAGACCGAATTCGGGGCGCTATCCACGCCTTCTTCGGACATTGTCCGGAACTTCGCTCAAAGGCGTGAGTCTTTAAGGACCCGAAAAAACCTCTCGAACAGCGACCAGTCTCTCGCCTTATCATGCCGCCGTTTTAGCTTTCTCCATCGAGGCGCCACCCGGCTCAACCGGGCGCAATTGCAGTGGTTCTCCCAGCCACCTTAGCCGACGGAACGGAACGTAAGGCACCAAAACATGGGAGCCGGGCAAACCCAACTATTGACCCAAGACATGATTCGGAGCCGATTCATATAATGCTATAAGTTCGGGGTGCCGCACTTGTGAAAGTGTTCGGACTTATCACACCATAGAGTGGGGAACATAAGCCCCCGGTGTATTATGCCGTACCAAAATATACGGGTGCCAGATGTCATATAATGAACATATATATATAAAAGGTAATGCAATTGCGATCATAAAGGTGCTGCATTTATGAAAGAAAAGTCTGCTAGTAGAGCGGACTGATACAAATAGTGCGGTAAGCAAGGGATTTGGACTAAATAAACATGTCCCCCTCCAGGGATGAGCTGCGGATTTGGTGTATATAATCGAATTTAATGCTCGTAATTGAGACCACCTGAGTGTTCGGCGCGGCCTTCTTTAGTCCCTGACTGTTGCATCATCAGTTCGGCAGGTTCGCCACGGACAGGCTTCGTTAACAGAGTCCTGCGTACATAAAAGAAGAAAATAAAATAAAAAGGGGGCACACTTGCGAGCCCCGGTGTGGTCGAACCGCACTGGGTCCGTTCTTGATCGTGCCCCCCCCTGCGCCCATGGTATCTCCAAAGCGTAATGATGTACGCGAGTGTTATTCTTGGCGATCATGCGCGAGGCGAGGTTGGGGCCGCATTGCTCGCGTGCTCTGAACGCGCCAGTGGTCTTGGTTGGCATTGCTCGGGCGCTTTGCTGTATCCGCCTTTTAACGGCGGACTCGAGAATTGCCTTAAGAGGCTACTCAGACTTCCGCCGCGAGAGCGCCAGATGTTCCTCCGTTCGGAGGAGCGCCCAGTATTCCCATTGACCGTGATGACTCCACGAGGGCTGGCATCTTGAGCTTTAGGTATGCACAATGCGGCACCGCGTTGAATTTTGCAAACGCGGTTCGTCCGAGCAGGGCATGATAGCCGCTGCGAACGGGACTATGTCGAAGATTAACTCTTTGCTCCGAAAATTATCTGGGGATCCGAAGACCACTTCCAGTGTGACTGAGCCTGTACAGTTAGCTTCCACTCCTGGTATGACACCTTTAAAGGTTGTCTTTGTAGGTTTAATCCTTGATGGGTCTATGCCCATTTTGCGACCGTATCCCGATAAAGCAGGTTCAGGCTGCTACCGCCGTCCATCGGGACTCTCGTGAGGTGGAACCCGTCGGCGATTGGGTCTAAAACCAATGCGCGAATCCGCCATGGCGTATGTTGGTCGGATGGTCTCTTCGATCAAAAGTGATCGGACAAGAGGACCATGGGTTAAACTTTGGGGCGATCGCTCCATCGCATAGACGCCCGTAGTGCGTGTTTCCTCTCCTCTTGGGTATGTGGGTCGCGTATATCATATTCACCGTCCGCACTTGCGGGGAAAACCCTTCATCCTCTGTTGTTCGGGCGGTCGGGTCTCTTCCTCGTCGCCGCTATTTAGCCCTTGTCATTGTTTTCGCAATTAACTTGCCGGCCTGTGAACACCCAGCAATCTCTATTGGTGTGGTTAGCTGGCTTTTCAGAGGTGCCGTGTATCCGCATAAGCGGTCGAGTATTCGGTCCAGATTGACGGACCGGAGTGGTTCTTTTGAATGGCTTCTTCCGCGACCGGTTTAGAGCCTCGAGAATCCGGCATTGACCGCCAGATCCTCCTTGTCGCCACCGCACGCGGCGCTTGTTTTTGTTTCGACGTGACCTGCCGTTGTTGTCCTTGGTATCCGGACTGCCAGAATTTTTACGAAGATTGTTGCTGCGGGCTAGCCAGCTGTCCTATCCCGCGCAAAAGCGGGTCATTAACGATGTGAGGGCTGCCATAGATTTCGGCTTTTCCTGCCCTAGGTGCCGGGCTAGCCATTCGTCCCGGATGTTATGTTTGAAGGCTGCAAGGGCCTCTGCATCCGGACAATCGACGATTTGATTTTTCTTCGTCAAGAACCGTGTCCAGAATTGTCTGGCCGATTCATCTGGCTGCTGAATGATGTGGCTTAGGTCATCGGCATCTGGTGGTCGCACATATGTTCCTTGGAAGTTATCAAGGAATGCGGCCTCCAGGTCTTCCCAACACCCAATTGACTCTGCGGGCAAGCTGTTAAGCCAATGCCGAGCTGGTCCTTTAAGCTTGAGTGGAAGGTACTTGATGGCATGGAGATCGTCGCCGCGGGCCATATGGATGTGGAGAAGATAGTCTTCAATCCAAACCGCGGGGTCTGTTGTGCCATCATAAGATTCGATGTTTACGGGTTTAAACCCTTCGGGGATCGGATGATCCATTACTTCGTCAGTGAAGCATAGCGGGTATGCGGCGCCCCTGTATTGAGCGATATCGCGACGCAGCTCGAGAGAGCGCTGTCTGCTGTGTTCGGCCCGGCCGGGGTTATTGTATCCGGCACGACGGTATTCGTCGTGGGTCGTAGGGCGCCCACGTGATCCATAGATGGATCTGGATTGCCTTGCTTTGTCCTCCAATATGTCTCGCAAGTCCGACGCGTTCCCTCTTGGCTTCGCACTTTTGGAGCGATGCCGGAGTATGGTCTTGGCTGGGGGCCTGGATGCCTCTCTGTCACGACCACGGGGTGGTCGGTCAGCCATATCGTGCGCTGGTGATGGAGGTACGTATGCATCCTCCTCTAATCGGGGGAGCAACTTGCGTCTTGGGTAACTTTTGGAGGGGCGTTCGAGTTTATACTCTTCGGCCGCGAGGACCTTGGTCCATCGATCGGCCAGCAGGTCCTGATCAGCTTGAAGCTGTTGATGCTTTTTCTATAGGCTGTTTGCTGTGGCGATAAGCCTGCGCTTGAAGCGCTCTTGTTCGACGGGATCCTCAGGTACGACGAATTCGTCATCGTTGAGGCTTGCTTCGTCTTCGGAGGGAGGCATATAGTTATGATCCTCAACCTCTTCGTCTGCCGCCCTCTCCTGAGGGCTTGCTTCTGCATCCTCCTGCGCTGAATCTTGCTGGAGGGGATTGTCTTCGGCACTCTCTGGAGTATTATTATCTCCTATGCCGGAATCTCCATTTTTGCTATGGCGGGATTTAGAGCGGCGCCGCTGACGCCGGCGTTTGGGCTGCTTCTTTAAGGAGTCTGCCTCCGCTGTTTCTTCGCCGTCCCCGTCTTTTGGGGTGTCCACCATGTATATGTCGTATGACAAGGTGGTCTTCCAAAGGCCTCAGGGCGCTGGTTCTGTTAAATCTCCAAAGATCGCCGCCCATGGCGTCGATGTCTTGATAGTCGTAGTCTAGCATGTCGGTTAGATCGCCGACAGTGGCTACAAAGTGGGTGGTGGGTGGGCTCAATTTCTTCGTCGTCCGTACCCCAACCATCCTGGCCATAGTCCGGCCAGGACTCTCCTGATAACGAGAGATGCTTTAGTGAATTCAAGATATCGCCAAAAGGCGAGTATTGGAAGATGTCCGCGGCGGTGAATTCCCTAACCGGCGCCCAATCCGGATCGATTGGTAGGGGCGCGGGAGGTTCGGAGTCCGGCGAGGAGTCCGGCGCCTCGGAATCACGAGTTTCGCAGGGGACGAGATTGGTGTTCGGCTCCATCGTCGTGGATGTTGAAGCCCACAGGGCGGCATCTATCCGTTGGCCCTCGATCTGGGCGATCGGCTTCGGGCTAATGGCCGAAGCAGATCCGTGTGCGGCCACCAAGGCACTGTTCAGCGGCAGAGCTAGATCATGCCCATCGTCCACAAATGGCGGCGCGCTTTCGGTTGTGGCTCGAGTCCGTCAAGATCAAGTCTCCGCGACAACGGCCATGAAGTTTAAGCTTCGAATCGACTGACGGCCAGGGGCGTAGCTTCGATCTGCTCGGATGGCCAAGTGAATTGGCCCGCAGGCGGCCGCCGAATATGAAGATCTGTCCGGCGCGAAAAGTCTCACCCAGACAGAGTTGCTGGTTGAAGATGCCATCAAGCCTATCGGTGGCGACACAGAGGAACTCTCAATGAAAGCACCAATGTCGGTGTCAAAACCGGCGGATCTCGGTAGGGGTCCCGAACTGTGCGTCTAGGCGGATGGTAACAAGAGACGAGGGACACGATGTTTTTACCTGTGTTCGGGCCTCTTGATGGAGGTAAAACCCACGTCCTGCTTGATTAATATTGATGATATGGGTATTACAAGAGTGGATCTACCACGAGATCAAGGAGGCTAAACCCTAGAAGCTAGCCTATGGTATGATTGTTGTAATGTGTGTTGTCCTACGGACTAAAGCCCTCCGGTTTATATAGACACCAGAGGAGGCTAGGGTTACACAGAGTCGGTTACAATGGTAGGAGATCTACATACCCGTATTACCAAGCTTGCCTTCCACGCCAAGGAAAGTCCCATCCGGACACGGGACGGAGTCTTCAATCTTGTATCTTCGTAGTCTTGGAGTCCGGCGGATAATGATAGTCCGGCTATCCGGACACCCCCTAGTCCAGGACTCCCTCAAGCACCTCGCGAGGTACCCCTGCCTTGATCTCTGTGCCTCATCGCGAGCCAGCGTCATCCTCCCCGTGAGGCTAGGCCCTCGCAAGAGTCTTGAGCTTGGGTTGATGAAGACGGGCTGTACTGGGCCACTGCTTGAGCCATGCCGCAGGCCGCAGGTAGGCAAGTCTGGGGACCCCCGTTCCTAGAACATCGACAGCTGGAGCGGACGCGTAGGCGCAGCGCCGTCCGGCATGGCCTTATACAGGAGGCGGCGAGCGCGCTCGGGCACCTCGGGGTGGAGCTTGTCAGTGTCGGCACGCGCCTCGAGGTGGAACGCTTGCACCTCCTGCGTGAGTGGCACCAGCTCGGGGTCATTCTCAACTTCAGCCGCCTACAGCGCGAGCGTGCTAGCGCGGAGGTGGAGGAGTCCCTTGCCGCGGCAAAGGAGGCTCGCGATCGCGCCTTGGAGGAGGCCCGGGCCACAGACTGCCGGCGCGAGGGGGAGCTCCAAGCATGGAACGCCGCCCTCGAGCGACAGGTCCTTGCATGCAAAGCGGCCGTCGCCGCCTCAGTAGGCGCGCCGCCTACAGGAAAAGCGAGGCTCCGCATGCTCGAGGACACACTGGCGCTGGAGGCGCTGGAAGAGAGCCTGGAGAGCGAGCGGCTGGGGTGATGGAGCGCCAGGTGGCCACCGCTGAGGACGCTCTCGCCTCTGCGGACCGTAAGGCTCTCATCAAATAATATCGCCAGAAGTTGGAGCTTCAGGAGGCTCGCTTCAGCACCCGGCGCGACGAGTTTACAGGCGAGGCTGACGACCTTAAAGAGGAGCTAGCTGCGGTGAGGCAATGCAAGCGAACCGCGGTGTGCGCTCAGGCCCCCGCTGAAGTTGAGTTGTCCTTCCTTTTCAAACAGGTAGAGGGTGTTTCCTCTTGTGGAGAACGCTTCAAATGAGCCAAGCCGAGCCTGGGTACTGTAGCATGAGCGCTCCCAGATGTTCGAGGCCCTCAGGCGCAGGGCCAACCAGGCTCTGAGCAGCATTTGCGATGAGAACGTCTATAGCCCGCTTGTTCCGCACGACGCTGGCTACCTCAACTTCTCCACCTAGGTCATGGCTGCTACCTCTTGAGCACTGCGTTGATTTTCCCTTGAAGAGGAAAGGGCGATGCAGCAAAGTAGCGTAAGTATTTCCCTCAATTTTTGAGAACCAAGGTATCAATCCAGTAGGAGGCTCCACACACGTCGCTCGTACCTACACAAACAAACAAGAACCTTGCAACCAATGCGACAAAGGAGTTGTCAATCCCTTCACGGCCACTTGCAAAAGTGAGATCTGATAGAGATAATAAGATAAGATAAATATTTTTGGTATTTTTATAATATAAATTGAAAAGTAAAGATTGAAAATAAAGTAGATCGGAAACTTATATGATGGAAAATAGACCCGGGGTCCATAGGTTTCACTTGTGGCTTTTCCGGAGATAACATAAGTATTATGGTGGGTAAACAAATTACTGTCGAGCAATTGATAGAAAAGTGCATAGTTATGAGATTATCTAGGAATGATCATGTATATAGGCATCACATCCGCAACAAGTAGATCGAAATGATTCTGCATCTACTACTATTCTCCACACATCGACCGCTATCCAGCATGCATCTAGAGTATTAAGTTCATAAGAACAGAGTAACGCATTAGTCAAGATGACATAATGTGGAGGGATGAACTCAAGCAATATGATATAAACCCCATCTTTTTACCATCAATGGCAACAATACAATACGTGCCTTGCTGCCCCTGTTGTCACTGGGAAAGGACATCGCAAGATTGAACCCAAAGCTAAGCACTCCTCCCATTGCAAGAAAGATCAATCTAGTAGGCCAAACCAAACTGATAATTCAAAGAGACTTGCAAAGATAACCAATCATACACAAAAGAATTCAAAGGAGATTCAAATATTTCTCATAGATAAACTTGATCATAAACCCACAATTCATCGGATCTCGACAAACACACTGCAAAAAGAGTTACATTGAATAGATCTCCAAGAAGATCAAGGAGAACTTTGTATAGAGATTCAAAGAGAGAGAAGAAGCCATCTAGCTAATAACTATGGACCCGAAGGTCTCTGGTAAACTACTCACAACTCATCGAAGAGGCTATGGTGTTGATGTAGAAGCCCTCCATGATCGATTCCCCCTCTGGCGGAGCACCGAAAAAGGCTCCAAGATGGGATCTCACGGGTACAGAAGGTTGCGGTGGTGTAAATAGGTTTTCGTGGTTCTCCTCGGTGTTTCCAGGGTATGCAAGTATATATAGGTGAAAGAAGTCAGTCAGGGGAGCCACGAGGGGCCCACGAGGGTGGGGGGCGCGCCTGGCACCCTCGTGGCCGCCTCGGCTGCTTCCTGACGTCCACTCCAAGTATCCTGGATTGCGTTTGTTCCAAAAATATTGCTCCCGAAGGTTTCATTCCATTTGGACTCCATTTGATATTCCTTTCCTTCAAATCACTAAAATAGGCAAAAAAACAGCAAGTCGGGCTCGGCCACCGGTTAGTAGGTTAGTCCCAAAAATGATATAAAAGTGTAAAGTAAAGCCCATAAACATCCAAAACGGGTAATATAATATCATGGAACAATCAAAAATGATAGATATGTTGGAGACGTATCAAGCATCCACAAGCTTAATTCCTGCTCGTCCTCGAGTAGGTAAATGATAAAAACAGCATTTTTGATGTGGAATGCTACCTAGCATATTTCTCAATGTAATTTTCTTTATTGTGGCATGAATGTTTGGATCCAAATGATTCAAGATAAAAGTTCATTTAACATAAAAATAGTAATACTTCAAGCAAACTAACAAAGTAATCATGTCTTATCAAAATAGCATAGCCAAAGAAAGCTTATCCCTACAAAATCATATAGTTAGGCTATGGTTCATTTTCATCACACAAAATACCCCCATCATGCACAACCCCGGTTTCAGCCAAGCAATTGGTTCATACTTTTTAACACGCTTTAGCTTTTTCAACTCTCACGCAATACATGAGCGCAAGCCATGGATATAGCACTATATGTGGAATGGGATGGTGGTTGTGAAGAAGACAAAAAGGGAGAAGATAGTCTCACATCAACTAGGCGTATCAACGGGCTATGGAGATGCCCATTAATAGATATCAATGTGAGTGAGTAGGGATTGCCATGCAACGCATGCACTAGAGCTATAAATGTATGAAAGATCAACAGAAGAAACTAAGTGGGTGTGCATCCAACTTCCTTGCTCACGAAGACCTAGGGCATTTTGAGGAAGCCCATCATTGGAATATACAAGCCAAGTTCTATAATGTAAAATTCGCACTTAGTATATGAAAGTGACAACATAGGAGACTCTCTATCATGAAGATCATGGTGGTACTTTGAAGCACAAGTGTGGAAAAAGGATAGTAACATTGTCCCTTCTCTCTTTTCTCTCATTTTGTTTGGTGGGCTTCTTTGGCCTCTTTTTTTATTTGGGCTTCTTTGGCCTCTTTTATTTATTATAAAGTCCGGAGTCTCATCCCAACTTGTGGGGGAATCATCGTCTCCATCATCCTTTCCTCACTTTGGATAATACTCTAATAATGAAGGTCATCACACTTTTATTGATTTACAACTCAAGAATTACAACTCAACACTTAGAAAAAAAATATGAATCTATGTGTATGCCTCCAGCGGTGTACCGGGATATGCAATGAAACAAGAGTGACATGTATGAAATAATTATGAAGGTGGCCTTGCCACAAATACGATGTCAACTACATGATCATGCAAAAGCAATATGACCATGATGGAGAGAGTCATAATAAATGGAACGGTGGAAAGTTGCATGGCGATATATCTCGGAATGGCTATGTAAATGCCATAATAGATAGGTATGGTGGCTGTTTTGAGGAAGGTAAATGGTGGGTGTATAATACCGGCGAAAGTTGCGCGGCATAAGAGAGGCTAGCAACAGTGGAAGGGTGAGAGTGCGTATAATCCATGGACTCACATTAGTCATAAAGAACTCATATACTTATTGCAAAAGTTTATCAGCCCTCAAAGCAAAGTACTATTACGCATGATCCTAGGGAAGGGTTGGTAGGAGTTAACCATCGCGTGATCCCGACCTCCACACATAAGGAAGGCAATCAAAAGAGCACCCCATGCAACAAATTTGTTACACAACTTTTACCATACGTGCATGCTACGGGACTTGCCAAATTTAACACAAGTATTTCTCAATTCATTAATTACCCCACTAGCATGTCTCTAACATTACCGCCTTTATATCTCAAAACAATTATCAAGTATCAAATTGATCATAGTGTTTAATGCACTTTCTATGATAGTTTTTATTACACCCAACTTGGATGCCCATCATTCTAGGACCAATTTTATAACCAAAGCAAATACCATGCTTTTCTAAAAGACTCACAAAATAATATAAGTGAAGCATGAGAGATCAATAATTTCTACAAAATGAAGCCACCGCCGTGCTCTAAAAAGATATAAGTGAAGCACTAGAGCAAAACTGTCTAGCTCAAAAGATATAAGTGAAGCACATAGAATATTCTAATAAATTCCGAATCGTGTGTCTCTCCCAAAAGGTGTGTACAGCAAGGATGATTGTGGTAAACTAAAAAGCAAAGACTCATATCATACAAGATGCTCCAAGCAAAACACATATCATGTGGCAAATAAAAATATAGCTCCAAGTAAAGTTACCGATAGACGAAGACGAAAGAGGGGATGACTTCCGGGGCATCCCCAAGCTTAGGCTTTTGGTTGTCCTTGAATTATCTTGGGGTGCCATGGGCATCCCCAAGCTTAGGCTCTTGCCACTCCTTATTCCATAGTCCATCAAATCTTTACCCAAAACTTGAAAACTTCACAACACAAAACTTAACAGGAAATCTCATGAGCTCCGTTAGTGCAAGAAAGAAAAACTACTACTTAAAGTACTGTAATTAAATCATTCTTTATTTATATTGGTGTTAAACCTACTGTATTCCAACTTTTCTATGGTTCATACTCCCCGATACTAGCCATAGATTCATCAAAATAAGCAAACAACACACGAAAAACAGAATCTGTCCAAAACAGAACAGTCTGTAGCAATCTGTAACTTTCGAATACTTTTGAAACTCTAAAACTCCTACCAAAATAGGAAGTCCTAGGCAATGTGTCTATTGATCTACCGCAAAAATAATCAACTAAAAATCACGTTTCTGTGATTTATTAAAATTATTCTCGTGCGTGCAAAAGTTTATGTTTTTCAGCAGAATCAAATTAACTATCACCGTAGGTTATCCTATAGGTTCTACTTGGCACAGACACTAATTAAAACATAAAACCATATCTAAACAGAATCTAGATGAATTATTTATTACTAAAAATAATCAAAAATCAAGGAACAAAAATTAAATTGGGTTGCCTCCCAACAAGCGCTATCATTTAACGTCCCTAGCTAGGCATAAAAGCGAGAATAGATCTAAGTATTACCATCTTTGGTATTCAATTCATAAGTGGCTCGCATAATAGATTCATAAGTTAGTTTGATTTTCTTTCTAGGAAAGTGTTACATGCCTTTCCTTCAGGGAAGTTGGAATATAATATTTCCCTCCTTCATATCAATAATTGCACCAATTGTTCTAAGGAAAGGTCTACCAAGAATAATAGGACATGAAAGATTGCAATCTAGATCAAGAACGATGAAATCTATGGACACATAATTCCTATTTGCAACAATAATAACATCATTAATCCTTCCCATAGGTTTCTTAATAGTGGAATCCTCAAGGTGCAAGTTTAAAGAGCAATCATCAAATTCACGGAAACCTAGCACATCACATAAAGTTTTTGGAATCGTGGAAACACTAGCACCCAAATCACACAAAGCATAGCATTCATGATCTTTTATTTTAACTTTAATAGTAGGTTCCCACTCATCATAAAGTTTTCTAGGGATGGAAACTTCAAATACAAGTTTTTCTTCATAAGATTGCATCAAAGCATCAATGATATGTTTAGTAAAAGCTTTATTTTGACTATAAGCATGAGGAGAATTCAACACGGATTGCAACAAGGAAATATAATCTATTAAAGAACAATTATCATAGTTAAATTCCTTGAAATCCAGAATACTGGGTTCATTGATACGTAAAGTTTTGACCTCTCCAATCCCACTTTTACCAAATTTACCATCAAGATCTAAAAACCCTGAATCATTGGGATGCCTTTTAACTAAAGTTGACTCATCTCCAGCCCCATCATTATCAAGATTCATATTGCAAAACAAAGATTTAATAGGAGACACATCAATAACTTTTAGATCTTCATCATTATTATCATGGAAACTAGAAGAACACGCTCTTACAAAGCAATCTTTCTTAGCACGCATGATAGCGGTTCTTTCTTTGCACTCATCAATGGAAATTCTAATGGCTTTGAGAGACTCATTGATATCATGCTTAGGTGGAATAGATCTAAGTTTCAAAGAATCAACATCAAGAGAAATTCTATCCACGTTTCTAGCCAATTCATCAACCTTAAGCAATTTTTCTTCAAGCAAAGCATTGAAATTCTTTTGAGAGATCATAAATTCTTTAACACTATTCTCAAAATCAGAGGGAATCTTATTAAAATTTACATAATAGTTGTTGTAGAAATTACCATAATTATTAGAGCAATTACTAGGAAACTGACTAGGATTAAAGTTTCCTCTATATGCGTTGTTACCAAAATTATTCCTACCAACAAAATTCACATCCATAGATTCATTATTATTCTGAATCAAAGTAGACAAAGGAATATCATTAGGATCAATAGGAGCACTCTTATTAGCAAAAAAATTCATAAGTTCATCCATCTTTCCACTCAAAACATTAATTTCTTATATCACATGAACTTTTTTACTAGTAGATCTTTCGGTGTGCCATTGAGAATAATTAGCCATAATATTATCTAGAAGCTTAGTAGCTTCTCCTAAAGTGATTTCCATAAAAGTGCCTCCCACGGCATAATCTAAAAGATTTCTAGAAGCAAAATTCTGAAAGCACATTTGCTCCCTAGGTGGTTTTGGTAATTAATGACAACATACTTTGTGGTTGGACTAATGCTTTTATCAAGTATGTTTCAGGAAAGTCAATCACTCTGGCATGGCAAAAGGACTGAAGAGGTGAACCCCTAGAATGCTAAGGAAAACATTGGCTAAAGCTCAAGACTCTATTTTTGGTTTAGTGATCCAAGATCACATTGAATCCATAGGAAAGCCAATACTATTAAAAGGGGATGAGGTTATGATGATGATCTGGTTGCTCAAAGTGCTTAGTGATTTATCTCTCAAACTATCAGCAATCTTTCATTCCAACATAAACTCATAAGTAATCTCGGTCCCACCGATTCCATAAACTCAGTCACACCGAGATGAACCACCTCAGCCATATAGCCAAACCCTAGAATTTCGGATTTTCCGATTCCAAACTCGGTCATACGAAATTGGTGTTGCCAACCTTCAGAACCTACGTACTCAAATCGGTGTCACCGAGATGAGAAAGTCGACCCACCGAGAATGGCAAACCCTAGACTTTGGAAGAATCGGACTAACCGAGATTGTATTTTCGGTCCCACGAAAATCCCAACGTTCACAAGATTTGAACTTTCGGTCTCACCGAGTTGTCAACTTCGGTCCGACCGAGATTGGTCAAATGTGTGTAACAGTTGGATTTTGTGTGGAGGCTATAAATACCCTCCACCTCCTCTTCATTCGTGGAGAGAGCCATCGAAAGAACTACCACTCCTACCTTACATTTCGAGAAGAAAACTACCTACCCTTGTGTTGAGATCAAGTTGCTCCACTCCCACCATATGAAACTTGATCTCTAGCCTTCCCAAGTTGCTTTCCACTCAATCCTTTCTTCCACCACAGCCATATCGGTGAGGAGAGTTGAGTGTTGGGGAGATTATCATTTGAAGCACAAGAGCAAGGAGTTCATCATCACCAACACCATCTATTACCTTTTGGAGGTGGTGCCTCCTAGATTGGTTAGGTGTCGCTTGGGAGCCTCCGTCAAGATGTGGAGTTGAACCAAGAAGTTTGTAAGGGCAAGGAGATCGCCTACTTCATGAAGATCTACCCCGAGTAAGGCTAGTCCTCCGTGGACGTAGGCCATGATGGCATAGACAAGGTTGCTTCTTCGTGGACCCTTCGTGGGTGGAGCCCTCCGTGGACTCTCGCAGCCGTTACCCTCCGTGGGTTGAAGTCTCCATCAACGTGGATTGACGATAGCACCACCTATCGGAACCACGAGAAAAATCTCTGTGTCTCCAAATTGCGTTTGCTCTTCACAATCTCTCCCTTACTACTTGTGCAATTTACTTTCCGCTGCCCATACTCTAGAATTGCATGTGTAGTATGTTGCTTGACTTGTTTGCATGATACTTGACTTGGTCTTCATTGTGAACTTGCTAAAAACCTGTTCTAATCAAAAAGGCATAATTTTTACCTTGTCGAGTAGTCTAATCACCCCCCCTCTAGACACTCTTGCCTTCAACGATCCTACAATTGGTATCAGAGCCAGGTTTCCATTGCTTTGGTTTGCACACCATTGGAGGAAGATGGACGTGTCTACGTTTGGGAGTGTTAGTCATAGAGTGCCTATTCTTGATGGAGTGTCCTATAACTCGTGGAGGATTGAAATGCTTGCTATCTTTAAGATGTACAACTTGCAAAATATGTTGAAACCCCATATGTACCTCCATTTGACCCCTTGCACCCTACTATGGATGAAGAGCTTGATTTGCTTCAGAACCTTAGAGCTGTAAATCTCATCATTAGAGGCTTACCCGATAACTTGCTTAAGCTTGTCACAAACTTTGAGTGCGCCTATGCTATGTGGAAGTTCTTGGAAGAACTTTATCCGGACTACTCTTTGAGAGGTCTTGATGAAATTCTATACAAGACTATTGAGTTTGATATGATGCTTTAATGATCCTAACTTTGATAAATGCTTCTTTGAGCTTCGTGATCTTATGAAAAAGAAGGGTGATCCCGGTTTTATCAATGTTCGAATTAGAAATGCTCTTGTATTACATTCCGATGATTATTGTCACTCTGACAAAACTGATGCAAGTCATTGTCAAATTGACCTAGGTATTGATGATGAATTATCTATGGGTCAATATGATGATGAGCATGAGCATGATGACGATTACTCCGATTCGGACACCGAGCTAGACAAGATCATGAAGAGTCTCGGTCTTATGGCAAATCGAGAGACTACATATCCGGTGGAAAAGAGTGGATTCTTGATAGTGGATGCACCGATCACATGACCGGAGATGAAGACATGTTTGAGAGCTTGCAAAGAACGATGGTCCACGCAAGTATGTGACTTTTGGAGACAACTCCAAGGGTAAGGTACTTGGCCTTGGTAAGGTGGCCATATCTCATGATAGCTCCATTAAAAATGTCATGCTTGTTGAATCACTTGGATACAATTTACTTTCCGTGTCTAGATTAGCTGACTTTGGATTCAATGTGCTATTCACCAAAGTAGATTGCCAAGTTTTTCGTCGTGACAATCATAACATGGTATTTACCGGTATCCGTAGAGGTGACCTATACATTGTCGATTTCACTAAGAAAGCTCAACCTAGAACTTGCTTCATTGCTAAATCTGCTAAAGGTTGGTTATGGCATAGAAGGCTTGGACATGTTGGTATGCGTAATCTAGATAAGCTAATCAAAGGTGATCATATTCTTGGTGTTAAAGATGTTTTCTTTGACCAAGATAGACTCTGTAGTGCATGTCAAGCAGGAAAACAAGTAGGTGGAAGTCATCCCGTGAAGAACATCATGACCACAAGGAGACCGCTTGAGCTTCTCCATATGGATCTCTTCGGTCCTAATGCTTACAAAAGCCTTGGTGGTAACTCCTTTGGTCTAGTTATTGTTGATGATTATTCCAGATTTACGTGGGTATTTTTCCTTGATGACAAATCGCAGGTTCAGAAAATCTTCAAAACCTTTGCTAGAAAGGCCCAAAATCAATTCGAGGTGAAGATCAAGAAAGTTCGGAGCGACAATGGAACGGAGTTCAAGAACGCCCATGTGGACTCTTTTCTCGATGAAGAGGGGATTCTACATGAGTTCTCAGCTACGTACACACCTCAACAAAATGGAGTTGTTGAGAGGAAGAACAGAACGCTCATTGAGATGGCGAGAACGATGCTTGATGAATACAAGACACCGAAGCACTTTTGGGGTGAAGCTGTTGAGACAGCTTGTCATGCTATCAACAGGCTTTATCTTCACAAGCTCCTCGGCAAGACTTCATATGAGCTCCTCACCGGTAACAAACCCCAAGTGGGATACTTTCGTGTCTTTGGTTCAAAATGCTATATTCTTGATAAGCATCGTCGGTCTAAATTTGCTCCTAAAACTCATGAAGGTTTTTTTCTCGGTTATGGATCAAACTCCCACACCTACCGTGTCTACAACAATTTCACCCGAAAGGTTGAAGAGACGGTGAGCGTGAAGTTTGATGAATCTAATGGCTCGCAAGTAGAGCAAATACCTATTGATGTAGGAGACAAGGACCCATCGGAAGCCATTCAAGACTTATCCATTGGAAAGATCCGTCCCATGGAAGTGAAGGAGAGTACCTCATCTACATATGTGGAGCCCCTACCTCACGGAGAGATGAACCTCAAGGCAACATGGAGGCCTCCACAAGTGGAACTCACCAAGATGAGGAAGTGCGACAAGAAGATCCACCACAACCTCCTTCTCCACCACCTCAAGACAACACCAACAACAATGAAGAAGAAGAAGAAGAAGAGGATGATGAGGAAGCTCAGCCATGACCACAACAAAAGCTATCTCGAGTTCGAGCAAGAGTCAAGAAGAATCATCCCGTGGAACAAATGATGAATGACATCGACTCCAGGAGAATTACTCGCTCTAAAACTCGTTTAGCTAACTTTTGTGAGCATTACTCATTTATTTCTAGTCTTGAACCTATGAAGGTAGAAGAAGCGCTTGAAGACCAGATTGGGTGAGCGCTATGCACGAAGAGCTACACAACCGAGAGGAACAACGTTTGGACTTTGGTAGAAAGCCCAATGATGACCAAAACGTCATTGGAACCAAATGGGTGTTTGGAACAAGCAAGATGAAGATGGACAAGTCATCCGCAACAAGGCTCGTCTCGTAGCACAAGGTTACACACAAGTCGAAGGTATGGACTATGGTGAGACCTATGCCCCGTTGCTAGACTTGAGTCCATTCGCATTCTTCTTGCTTATGCCAACCACCATGATATTACTCTCTATCAAATGGACATTAAAAGTGCTTTCCTAAATGGTGAAATTGAGGAGGAAGTATTTGTGAAACAACCTCCGGTTTGTGAATCCTAAAAACCTAATCATGTTTACAAGTTGCACAAAGCTCTTTATGGTCTTAAACAAGCTCCTAGAGCTTGGTACAAATCTTGACTAGCTTTCTTCTTGAAAAAGGATTTGAGATTGGTAAAATAGACTCAACGCTATTCACGAAAAGGGTTGACGGTGAACTATTTGTGTGCCAAATATATGTTGATGATATTATCTTTGGTTCAACTAACCCTCATTTTAGTGAGAAGTTTGGAAAGCTTATGTCGGAGAAGTATGAGATGTCCATGATGAGTGAACTCAAATTCTTCCTTGGGTTGCAAATCAAGCAATCTAAGGAGGGTACCTTTGTCTCACAAACAAAGTACACAAAGGATCTCTTCAAGAAGTTCAACATGCAAGAAAGCAAAGGTATGAAAACCCCATGGCTACTAGTGGACATAATGATTTGACAAAAGATGGAGAACCTGTTGATCAAAAGGTTTATCGATCCATGATTGGTTCTTTACTATATCTCTGTGCTTCTCGTCGACATAATGTTGAGTGTATGCATGTGTGCTCGATATCAAGCAGCCCTAAAGAATGTCATCTTAAAGCTGTTAAAAGAATTGTGAGATATTTGATACACACACCTAACTTTGGCATTTGGTATCCTAAGAGGGCTTCTTTCGATCTTATTGGCTATTCCGACTCGGACTATGCTGGTGACAAGGTTGATGAAAGTCAACTTCGGTGCGTGTCAATTTCTCGGTCGATCCCTTGTATCTTGGTCATCCAAGAAACAAAATTCGATATCATTATCTCTTGCCGAAGCGAGAATATATTGCTGCTGGTTCGTGTTGTGCTCGATTACTATGGATGACACAAACACTTAAGGATTATGGGATACATGCGAGACATGTTCCTTTGCTTTGTGACAATGAGAGTGCGATTAAGATTGGACACAATCCCGTGCAACACTCTCGCACGAAACACATTGAAGTTCGTCACCATTTTATTCGTGATCACATTGCTAAGGGTGACATTGATCTTAAGCATGTTCGTACTGACAAACAGCTTGCAGATATCTTTACAAAACCACTTGATGAGAAAGTGTTTTGTCGCTTAAGGAGTGAGTTGAACATCATTGATGCTTCAAACTTGGAGTGAAAACTCCATTGGTGCATGCAAGGCATGAGCCTAATTGACTAATCCTTGATATTTCTCTTATGATGATGATCATATGTCTTGGACACATTTGCCCCCTTGTATTGCATCTAACTCCTCGCAGGTACTTGGATGGTCTACATTCTACAAGATTATCACACACTCAAATCATGAGTAATCTTGTCATTGACCAAGTATCTAGCTCTTTGGGATGTTGAGTTCAAGGAACAAAATTCCACATATCCTTTATGACACCATATACATCTAGTACTTCACTCATGTCATCTTGGATATTCTTGAGTATTTCCTTGCTTGCCTAACCCATGTAGGAAGATGAACTATACAATTGGAAATGGTGCTCCAACTTCACATTCTATGAGCATCAACATCAAGTTCACCTACATGAGTACAAGCAACAACAAGCCCAAGGTATGTTTTTCACATCTTGAAGAAGCTTTGCTCAAAGACATGAGTACAAGCAGCTTCAAAAGATGTGATCACATCAAATGCTTAATCGAAAAATGGCAACCCCATTTTGAGCTTAAACGATGAGTATGACCTATGATCAAATGTTCTCATTTGACTCCTAAGTCAATATACTCAAACATAGGTGACCTAGTCGCCGACCCCTGTCTAGATGAAGTACATATGTTCTGGAATTTCTCTGTTTTTCTCATTGAGAGTTCTTGCTTATTTTCAAATTTTCAAAAAAAAACTTCATCTAGCAATCTTTTTCATTTCTGTTTCTTCTGTTCTTGTGTATATCTTTTTGGCTCTGATAAATTCCCTGAAAATCTTTTACAAATTCATTGCAAATCTTTTGAAACATTCCTTGCAAAGTGAGCTGAATTATTTCTATATTTGCTTGGAATTAAACTCGGCGTCACCGATTCAAAAACTTCGGTCTGACCGAAGAGGATCTGCCCTAAGTCTCTGACTTTCGGACTCACCGATCCACATCAACTCGGTGTCACCGATTTACATTCACCAGGATATTATCTTCTGCAGTTCAACTAAAATGATTTCTTTTGCATACTTAACTTGCTCAGTTGTGATTCTTAAGGATCCCACTTCTTTCCTTCCATCTTGCCTGACCTTCCTAGTTTACTGTCCTTTTCGGCACTTGATGTCAAAGGGGGAGAAGATTTAGGGGGAGCTTAGGGGGAGATTGGAGGATAAGGGGAGAAAAGAAAATTTAAAGGGAGAAGAAAAACAATCTTACCTTAAGGGGGAGAGGATCACATCAAAGCTTTGCCATATTTCTCTTTGATAATACATTTGGCATTATTCTTTTGATTTTGCTTCTCTTGCTCTCACAATTGGTATCTTATGAAAAGCACAATTGGTATCTTATGAAAAGCAAAATCTCTCAGAGCTCATTGAAAATCTTTTAGTCTTGGGAGACATGGTAGCTGATTCAAGCTAGTGCTCAACATGAGACACTCTTCATACATGTCATCCCTGGTTTGGTACTCTTGATGTTCTTGCTGTTGGTTGAAGGAATACTCTTGTGTTATCTAACCTTGTTTTCTCAAGCTTATTTCTTCAGGTACAATGCCAAGGAACTTCAAGGTAAGTATATGCATCTTGCAGAATGTGCATGATGGTGACTTGCTTGTGAATACTTGTTTGCAAGAAATCACCATGCACATATGCATCTTCTTTATCTTATCCTCATCTGCTCTGATGCATATAGCCAAGCTGCATGTAGCACATCTTGCTTCTCTCTCATGTGTGCTTGTGGTAGTCCAAAACCATAATCTATGAAAAGCTTGCACACTTGTAGGGGGAGCCTGTGTACTACATGTTTGTCAAAGCTTTAATGATAATCCTGTCTTTCCTTCAGTAAGCTTTGATATCTTGTTTTGTGTGTTGCCATCAATTACCAAAAAGGGGGAGATTGAAAGCACATTTGCTCCCTAGGTGGTTTTGGTAATTAATGACAACATACTTTGTGGTTGGACTAATGCTTTTATCAAGTATGTTTCAGGAAAGTCAATCACTCTGCATGGCAAAAGGATGAAGAGGTGAACCCTAGAATGCTAAGGAAAACATTGGCTAAAGCTCAAGACTCTATTTTTGGTTTAGTGATCCAAGATCACATTGAGTCCATAGGAAAGCCAATACTATTAAAAGGGGATGAGGTTATGATGATGATCTGGTTGCTCAAAGTGCTTAGTGATTTATCTCTCAAACTATCAGCAATCTTTCATTCCAACATAAACTCATAAGTAATCTCGGTCCCACCGATTCCATAAACTCAGTCACACCGAGATGAACCACCTCAGCCATATAGCCAAACCCTAGAATTTCGGATTTTCCGATTCCAAACTCGGTCATACCGAAATTGGTGTTGCCAACCTTCTGTAACCTTCTGTACTCAAATCGGTGTCACCGAGATGAGAAAGTCGGTCCCACCGAGAATGGCAAACCCTAGACTTTGGAAGAATCGGACTAACCGAGATTGTATTTTCGGTCCCACCGAAAATCCCAACGTTCACAAGATTTGAACTTTCGGTCTCACCGAGTTGTCAACTTCGGTCTGACCGAGATTGGTCAAATGTGTGTAACAGTTGGATTTTGTGTGGAGGCTATAAATACCCTCCACCTCCTCTTCATTCGTGGAGAGAGCCATCGAAAGAACTACCACTCCTACCTTACATTTCGAGAAGAAAACTACCTACCCTTGTGTTGAGATCAAGTTGCTCCACTCCCACCATATGAAACTTGATCTCTAGCCTTCCCAAGTTGCTTTCCACTCAATCCTTTCTTCCACCACAGCCATATCAGTGAGGAGAGTTGAGTGTTCGGGAGATTATCATTTGAAGCACAAGAGCAAGGAGTTCATCATCACCAACACCATCTATTACCTTTTGGAGGTGGTGCCTCCTAGATTGGTTAGGTGTCGCTTGGGAGCCTCCGTCAAGATGTGGAGTTGAACCAAGAAGTTTGTAAGGGCAAGGAGATCGCCTACTTCGTGAAGATCTACCCCGAGTAAGGCTAGTCCTCCGTGGACGTAGGCCATGATGGCATAGACAAGGTTGCTTCTTCGTGGACCCTTCGTGGGTGGAGCCCTCCGTGGACTCTCGCAGCCATTACCCTCCGTGGGTTGAAGTCTCCATCAACGTGGATTGACGATAGCACCACCTATCGGAACCACGAGAAAAATCTCCGTGTCTCCAAATTGCGTTTGCTCTTCACAATCTCTCCCTTACTACTTGTGCAATTTACTTTCCGCTGCCCATACTCTAGAATTGCATGTGTAGTATGTTGCTTGACTTGTTTGCATGATACTTGACTTGGTCTTCATTGTGAACTTGCTAAAAACCTGTTCTAATCAAAAAGGCATAATTTTTACCTTGTTGAGTAGTCTAATCACCCCCCCTCTAGACACTCTTGCCTTCAACGATCCTACAAATTCAATCAGGCATAAATTTTTTGTATGATCATCCATAAGTTTAAACCATGTGTAGGGCAATTGCGAATCATTAATTTCATCCTCTCCCAAGATTGTGCAACATGTTCATGATCAAGTTGCTTAAAATTAATAATATCGTTTCTAAGAGAGATTATCTTAGAGGGAGGAAAATACTTTGAGATAAAAGCATCTTTGCATTTATTCCATGAATCAATACTATTTTTAGGTAAAGATGAAAACCAAGTTTTAGCATGATCTCTAAGTGAAAACGGAAATAACTTCAATTTAACAATATCATTATCCATGTCTTTCTTCTTTTGCATATCACACAAATCAACAAAGTTGTTTATATGAGTAGCGGCATCTTCGCTAGGAAGGCCGGAGAATTGATCTTTCATAACAAGATTCAACAAAGTAACATTGATTTCACAAGATTCAGCGTCATTAAGAGGAGCAATCGGAGTGCTAAGGAAATCATTATTGGTGGTATTGGAAAAGTCACACAATTTGGTATTATCTTGCGCTGTTGTGACGAACAAGAGAGACAAACGGGAAAGGGAGGGCGAATAAAACGGCAAGGTTGAAGTGGGGGAGAGGAAAACGAGAGGCAAATGGCAAATAATGTAATGCAAGGGAGATGAGTTTGTGATGGTACTTGGTATGTCTTGACTTGAGCGAAGACCTCCCAGGCAATGACGCCAGAAATCCTTCTTGCTACCTCTTGAGCACTGTGTTGGTTTTCCCTTGAAGAGGAAAGGGTGATGCAGCAAAGTAGCGTAAGTATTTCCCTCAGTTTTTGAGAACCAAGGTATCAATCCAGTAGGAGGTGCCACACACGTCCCTCGTACCTACACAAACAAACAAGAACATCGCAACCAACGCGACAAAGGGGTTGTCAATCCCTTCACGGCCACTTGCGAAAGTGAGATCTGAAAGAGATAATAAGATAAGATAAATATTTTTGGTATTTATATGATATAGATAGAAAAGTAAAGATTGCGAAATAAAGTAGATCGGAAACTTATATGATGGAAAATAGACCCGGGGGCCATAGGTTTCACTAGTGGCTTTTCTCAAGATAGCATAAGTATTACGGTGGGTGAAAAAATTACTGTCGAGCAATTGATAGAAAAGTGCATAGTTATGAGATTATCTAGGCATGATCATCTATATAGGCATCATGTCCGCAACAAGTAGATCGAAACGATTCTTTATCTACTACTATTACTCCACACATTGACCGCTATCCAACATGCATCTAGAGTATTAAGTTCATAAGAACAGAGTAACGCATTAGGCAAGATGACATGATGTAGAGGGATAAACTCAAGCAATATGATATAAACCCCATCTTTTTATCCTCGATGGCAACAATACAATACGTGCCTTGCTGCCCCCGCTATCACTGGGAAAGGACACCGCAAGATTGAACCCAAAGCTAAGCACTTCTCCCATTGCAAGAAAGATCAATCTAGTAGGCCAAACCAAACTGATAATTTGAAGAGACTTGCAAGGATAACCAATCATACATAAAAGAATTCGGAGGAGATTCAAATATTTCGCATAGATAAACTTGATCATAAACCCACAATTCATCGGATCTCGACAAACACACCGCAAAAAGAGTTACATCGAATAGACCTCCAAGAAGATCAACGAGAACATTGTATTGATATTCAAAGAGAGAGAAGAAGCCATCTAGCTAATAACTATGGACCCGAAGGCCTGTGGTAAACTACTCACAACTCATCGGAGAGGCTATGGTGTTGATGTAGAAGCCCTCCATGATTGATTCCCCCTCCTGCGGAGCGCCGGAAAAGGCTCCAAGATGGGATTTCACGGGTACAGAAGGTTGTGGCAGTGGAAATAGGTTTTATGGTGCTTCTCGGTGTTTTCAGGGTATGCAAGTGTATATAGGAGAAAGAAGTCAGTCAGAGGAGCCACGAGGGGCCCACGGGAGTGGGGGGCATGCCTGGCACCCTCGTGGCCGCCTCCACTGCTTCTTGACATCCACTCCAAGTCTCCTGGATTGCGTTTGTTCCAAAAAGATCACTACCAAAGGTTTCATTCCGTTTGGACTCCGTTTGATATTCCTTTCCTTCGAAACACTGAAATGGGTAAAAAAAACAGCAATTCGGGTTGGGCCTCCGGTTAGTAGGTTAGTCCCAAAAATAATATAAAAGTGTAAAGTAAAGCCCATAAACATCCAAAATGGGTAATATAATAGCATGGAACAATAAAAAATTATAGATACGTTGGTGACGTATCAATGGCTCGCCTTGAAGGTGGGGCCGCGAGGGCGCGCCAACTCGTCGAGGAGAGTAGCCGTGACCTTCTCATGGGTCTTCAGCCACCTTCTCCGCTTTTGATCCTGATTTTGGCTTTGAGGCCGCGATAGCTCCCATGCCTGGGGCAATCCAAGGCGCCCTGGCGGACTGGGTGGAGGATCATGTGGATGACCTGATTGCGGAGCTTACCCTTGCCGAGGGAGTGGGTGCACCCGTGGTCAAGGAACACTAGGCTGACGACGATGACGATGGTAGTAGCGACAGTGACAGGGCATCTCCCTAGGCTTGTTTTCTCCTGTTTTCCTGTCAAGACTTTGGATGCGACCCCGCGGGGATGCGAAGGCATTTTTTCAAAGAACTTCCTTTATGATGTATTTAAGTAATATTGCACTCCCTGGTGTCGCATTTCCCTTACTCTCGCGCGCCTTCAATCCCTGAGCAGGGGCGACCGTCATTGTCATGCTGGTTCATGGTGCCCGACCAAGGACCGGAGGCGGGCGCCTGCCGAAGGCCCTTGTCCATTCGTACCCATTATCTCACTTTGAGAGCGCCGCGCAAGGATCCGAACGCCGAGGTCCAGAGAGGTGTGCGTGCGACAATGACGTGGCTGCTGTGGCCTGGGCCCTTAGGGCATCGCCAATGCCGCTAGGCTGACACAAGCGTGCGCACTGTGCCCAGCCTGGCCCGTGGGGTGCGATGGAAGGATCCATTGGGGCCCGCCATCTTTCACCAAAGTGGGATCCAAGAGAAGAAAACCCGCTAGAAGAACAAAAGCTGACAAACCCCCTTTTTCAAACAAAAGCAAAAGAACTGCAAGTCCACTTCAAGAAGTAGAAAACTTGGTTACAAGAGAAGGCAAAGAACGACCGCGTTCGGCACCTAAGGTAGCTTTCTAGTCTTCCCGCCAGCGCGGAGCATGGGGCTTCCACTAGGTGTGGGCATAGTCATTGGGAGACCGTGTCGTCCGCCAGCGCAGAGCATGGTGCTTCCACTAGAAGTGGGCATAGTCATTGTAAGACTGTGTTGTCCGCGAGCACGGAGCATGGGGCTTCCACTGAGATGTGGGTGGGAGCCCCCGTGAGGCCCAGGGGCAACACTCAGGAGACTCCGAAGCGTGTACAGCCCCACTCATTGTTACGTGAGAGTGTCACGGGAGGAGACTTGGGGAGGCGTAAGGTGGTTGCCTCCTTCCTGGTCGGGGGCCCCACCCCCTACCATGGGCCGCGCGCCAGCGAGCCTGAGTGCTGGCAGCCCTAGGCGGGGCCACGGACTGGCGACTGCCGATGGGCGGTGCATCGCGCCACCGTATTGGCCGTGGGTCGCTTGATTAGCCCGCGATGTCCGCTTCCGAGCTCCTCCTGAGCCCTTTTGACCCCGGGACCCTGAGCGGTCGCGGCTTACAGGGTCGCAGGGCCTCGCGAGGATTCTCGGCCTCGCGGGCCCCTCAAGCCCCCGGGTCCCTATCCTGGTCCGCTGTGCCACCTCACCGGGTGCACCATGGCACGCACAATCTGTCTGCCGTCTCGTGGTCATGCAGCAAGACATAAATCTCCTGTGCTCCAAAGTTAGCAAAAAATGTATTCAGAAAATACTTGTGTTATCAGTCGAGGCCCTGCTTACAGCCCCCGGGCCTCGAGAGGCCCTGAAGATCTCGAGCCTAGACCAGCGAAGGTCCGCCTTCCGCCAACCCACGGGTTCTTCAGACTTGCCAGGAGGCGGCCCGCTGTGGCGCCTCCCACTGAGGGCCTCTTACTCTCCCTGAAGCTCAGGGGGAGCGTCTCTAGCGCCTGGGGGGAGATCTCATTCGCCTTCGCTTTGTTGCCCTGCCCTCCGGGTCCTCTCCCTGCGCAGAAGCAGGAAGGGCATGGTCGGGCCCGCAGCAAGGGTCGATACACCGACGGGGGCAGAGGGGTCTGTACCCCCATAAGCGACATCGAGCAGTTTGGCGACCCGGTCAAGGCAAGTGGCATGATCGCCCTCTGTAGGGCGGTAGCACAGTAACTCACGCGCCATAAGGAGCGCGGCCTGCGCGCCCGTTAGCCATAGACGGGCGAGGGCGAATGGAGCTGTGGCAGCATCATTCAAGTGCGCAATGACTCGCCCGTGGCATCGCGCGAGGGGTGGTGGCGGTGATCCTTGTCATTGGTAATGGTGCGCTGGGGAAGGCGAGGCGTGCCGAGGAGCGCCGCGGCGGGAGGGCGCCGCCAGATCGTTGTGCACGGCCCATCGCTCGGCACAAGCCTGGCTAGATCTCGTCATGGTCAAGTGAGGATGGAGCGCGGTTGATGAGGAGGTCGAGCTTCGACACGCCCCCTACCTGGCGCGCTAAATGTCAGATTTAGGGCTCGGTAGACCCGAGAAAGTACAAACTCAGGGTCGCATATGAAGAACTCAACCTCTCAAGCCTGCCCACTCATCGCCCCATGACCTAGCCTACCAGACTCGCGTGAATGCGAGGAAGAAGATGAACACAACAATTTACCCAGGTTTGGGCCACCGTGCATTGTAAAACCGTAGTCCAGCTTTGTGGTGGATTGGCCCCACGAGGGGCTGAGGATGAGCTAGTACAGAGAATGAACAACCTCACGAGGGCTCGGGGTGAGAATGAGTCGACCCTTCTGTGGTGATGGCTAGCCTATATTTATAATGGCCTCGATACACTTCCCCCAAAACGTAGGCGGGAAGGGATCCCACAGCGGCCAATTTGAAAGGGGACAAGTAGTACATCTTATCCTGACGATAGGTGGTCCTTGCCTGCAAAGCTTCTGGTCTTGACACAACGGTGGGCTCAGCAATGACATCCTTCCTGCCGTGCTGGTGGTCTTGGTCTCATTGCGCCGGAATGAAAACGTTTGCCAGATTCCTCGGGAACCCGCATCTGTCCTTGCCTTCTTAGAACCAAAGAGGAAATTGCCTCCTCCGCGTCCGCTGGTGCCCGCCTGCCTTGGTCATCATGGCTTGCATCATGGTAGGCTCATGAGGCTGGGTACCTGCATAGAAATCTCCGCTCCGTGGGAGGCCGCCTAGGGAGGTCGCTCCCACGTGGGGTCTTGGGGTTACCCACCTCGCGAGGCTTGGCCCCTCGCGAGGGTCTTGTCTTGGCGGTCTTGCAGATGGGCTGTACCAGGCCGTCGAAGGAGCTACGCCACGGGCCGCAGGCAGGCATGTCTGGGTACCTTAGTTCCCAGAATGCCGACATTACCTGAAGGTGGTAAACATGCAAAGATTCAAACATTATATCTCAGGTACTCCCATAAATGTTGAAACCAATATTATTAATACCATAACACCGGAGGAGTACATAAGGGAGACCTACCAGAACAATCCAAACCCCCGAAAAGGAATAGGTATGTGATAAGGTAAGTAAACCGACTCCAAAACTTTTCCAATGGCAATTTTACTCTGTTTCAGAATATTTAGAAAATCAGGAAAATAAAAAGTAGTCCGAAAAGTGTAGGAGAAGGCGACAAGCCTTGGGGGCGCGCCCTACACCCCTGGGCACGCCTCCTATTCTTGTGGCCACCTCGTGTGCCCTCCGGACTCCATTTTCTTGTAGAACACTTCTTTTGGTTGGTAAAAAATATTATATAATTTCCCGAAGGTTTTGACCACCGTACCATGGCAATATCCTCTGTTCTTGTTTCGAGCTATTTTTCTGACAAATCTAGATCGCTATGACGTCCCCAAGCGCTTCGAAGGACAAGTTCTTTGAGAAGGTCATCAACCCCTACCTTGCAGAGGTGCTGCAACACCCTCAAACCAATTAGATGTGTGAGGGGGTGCTGTACAACTGCGATGTTCAAGGGCCAAGGAGGACCGAAAGCATGGAGACAAGGCTCGAAGCAATGGAACAACAAGTCTTCAAGTGCCAAGGGATGGTGGAATGTGGACTCAGTGCCAATCATTCTATGATGACGGAATTTACCCGTGACCACAAGTTAGACGCCAAAAACATTGGAGATGCCATCTTCAAGCTTCACGAGAAAATCGAGCATCTCTTAGCCCAGATTTTTGACCTGCAAAACCAAAACAGTGAGTATGAATATAGATTTAAGAGGATTAGTTTGGCTACAGATTTGAGGATCCCTAAGACTCGATCATCCTTTTACGATAATGAACCTATGCCTTCGAAGGCGGAGGACAAGCCCACTAAAAGTGAAATTAATCCCTGGGTGGTTTTGGTAATTCATAACAACATATAGCTCATTGAACTAATATCCATTCAAGTTAAATATTTCAGAAAGTTCAATGATTGGCATGGCATGGACTAGAGATGTGGACTCCTCAAAATGCTAAGGACAAAGATTGGCAACGGCTCAAGACTCTTCATTTTCATATTAGTGATCCAAGATCACATTGAGTCCATAGGAAAGCCAATACTATTAAAAGGGGATGAGGTGTTGCTTAATGGTCTACTTGCTCAGAGTGCTTAGTGATATTGCTCCAAAACCCTCAGCCACTTTCTCATTTCCACATATGTCCAAAACCTAAAGTCAAACTCGACCCCACCAATTTGATCTATCCGGCGCCATCGAGTCCTGTTGACATAGCCACTACCAGAAACCCTAGTCAATTCGGTCTCACTGAGATGGCTTTGCAAACTCTCTGTTTCCCTTCGTAACATTTTGGTCTCACCAAAATGAGTGATCGGTCCCACCGAGTTGGGGTTGCAAACTCTTTGTTTCCCTTTGCAACATTTCGGTCTCACCGAAAGGAGCGATCGGTCCCATCGAGTTTGCTTGACCAACTCTCTGTTTTAGTTTTGCTAAAATCGATCTCACTGAGTTCATGCAATCGGTCTCACCGAGATGAGGTTTTGCCCTAGCCCTAGCACATCGGTCCCACCGAGATTCCTAATGTTCACATTTTGAACTGAATCGGTCTCACCGAGTTCTTCTATTCGGTCTGACCGAGTTGGGTCAAACGTTTGGAGGCTATATATACCCCTCCACCCCTTCTCCATTAGAGAGAGAGCAATCAAAACCTCCCTACATTTCCACTACTCATTTTGTGAGAGAGAACCTCCTACTCATGTGTTGAGACCAAGACATTCCAATCCAACCACAAGAATCTTGATCTCTAGCCTTCCCAAAGTTGCTTTCCACTCAAATATTCTTTCCACCATAGCCAAATCCGTGAGAGAGAGTTGAGTATTGGGGAGACTATCATTTGAAGCATAAGAGCAAGGACTTCATCATCAACACACCATCTATTACCTTTTGGGGAGTGCTGTCTCCTAGATTGGCTAGGTGTCACTTGGGAGCCTCCGACAAGATTGTGGAGTTAAACCAAGGAGTTTGTAAGGGCAAGGATATTGCCAACTTTGTGAAGATCTACCCAAGTGAGGCAAGTAATTTGTGGGTGATAGCCATGGTGGGATAGACAAGGTTGCTTCTTCGTGGACCCTTCATGGGTTGAGCCCTCCGTGGACTCGCACAGCCGTTACCCTTCATGGGTTGAAGTCTCCATCAACTTGGATATACTATAGCACCACCTATCGGAACCACACCAAAAATCTCCGTGTCTACATTGCGTTTGCCTTCACCAAACCCTTCCCTTTACCTTCATATGCAATGTTTTACTTTCTGCTGCTACACTCTTAGAATTGCATGAGTAGGTTGATTCCTTGACTTGTGCTAAGTTGCTAACATCTGCCAAGACTTAAAATTGGGAAAAGGTTAGATTTTTATTTGGTCAAGTAGTCTAATCACCCCCTCTAGACCTACTTTCGATCCTACACCCACAACATCATCAACACCATCATCACCACCTCCGAAGAGGAAAATTGAGTATATGGGTATGGACACTCCCCTTGGCGTGTGCTAAGCTTGGGGTAGATGTCCCGGTATCGTATCACCATCACATCTTTACCTTTATCATTTTTCTTAGTTAGATCCTTTTGGTTATATCTTGATCTAGTAGAACAAAAGTTTTTAGTATGATCTTGTCTTTGAGCTTTGCTTTTTGATCTATCCATGTAATCATGTCCATGAGTTATATAATAAAGAATAGTTTTCTGTGGAGGGCTTTGCTTTCTTGCCAAAATCTTGAGAAAAGAAAAGAATAAAAGAAGTAAAAAATTTATATAATGATCTTATCAAGAGTGACGAATTCACACACAAAGAGTATCATGAATAAAACTTGTTGAGAGTTGAAAAATATAGTTTTGGTCATTGTTGCAATTAATAGGAAGTAATAAAGAAAGAGAGGTTTCACATATAAATATACTATCTTGGACATCTTTTATGATTGTGAGCACTCATTATAATTTTATATGCTAAGAGGTTGATGTTGTACAAGGAAGACAACATAATGGGTTATGATTTCTTATATCCGAATAGAAGTTATATTGTCATGGATCCTCCAACATGTTAAGCTTGCTTCGCATCCTATGCTAGCTAAATCTTCTGCACCAAGTAGATATACTACTTGTGGATCCAAAATCCCTTAACCCAGTTTTGCCATGAGATTCCACTATTCCTACCCATGGATTGAGTATGATCCTTCAAGTAAGTTGTCATCGGTGCAAGCAATAAAAAATACTATCTAAATATGTATGACTTTTTAGTGTGAGTAAAATAAGCTTTAGACGAACTTGTGATATGGAAGAAATAAAAGCAACAGACTGCATAATAAAGTTCTTTATTGTAGGATTCCGGGCTCCATAGACCCAAGAAAGGTTCGAACTCTGGGGCACGGGCGAAGAACTCAACCTCTCCAACCAGCCAGCTCACTGCTCTCACAGCCTCGCTCGATGAACAGAAAAGGAAATGAACACAACAGTTTACCCAAGTTCGGGCCACCTTGCGGTGTAAAACCCTACTCCTTCTTTGTGGTGGATTAGCCTCGCGGGGGCTAAGCATGAACTAGTACAAGGGGAAGAACAACCTAAGGAGACTTGTTCTTGTGGTTGTGGTAGCTTCCGGGGGCTCTCTCTCTAGGACTCGATCCCCTGCTATGGTGGTGGCTAGGCTATACTTATAGTGGCCTCGATCCTCTTCCCCCAAAACTTAGGCGGGAAGGGATCCCATAATGGACAATTATGAAAGGGGACAAGTAGTACATCTTATCCTCACGAAAGGTGGTCTTCGCCTGCAAAGCTTCTTGTCATGACGTAATGGTGGGCTCGACGATGACATCCATCCTGGCGTTCTTGGTCTTGTTGCACGCAAACGGTAACCTTTGGCTGAATCCTTGGGACTCTATACATGCGCTTGCCTTCTTAGCACCGAAGGGGAAACCTGCCGCTCTGCGCCTGCTAGCGTGCGCCTGGCCTTGGTTGTCATGGCTGGTATCACCTCAGCCTGATGAGGTGAGTGCTTGCATAGGAATCTCGACTCCTCAGGAGGCCGCCTGGGGAGGCCGCTCCTTTTGGAGGTCCTGGCGCCGTCCGCCTCGTGAGGCTTGGCCCCTCGCAAGGATCTTGACTTGTCGATGCTAAAGATGAGTCGTACCAGGCTATTGATGGAGCCACGTCGTGGGCTGCAGGCAAGCAAGTCTAGGTACCCTAGTTCCCAGAACGCCGACAGTAGTCCCCAGGCACAAGGCGCGCTCGCACTTGGCTTCGAGGCGAAGCCAAAGGGTAAGTGCGAAGCACCGCAGGCCCCAATCTCCTGCGGTCCAAGTTGACGCATGGCACTTGATAGGACATGGGCGTCTGCACTTCCCCAAGCTGCCTCGGTAACCATCCGACTTGACAACTACCTGTTGCAAACGCAGCCTTGCCATCATTGCCCACCGCCCTTGTCCTCTGCTCCCTCTTTCTCCTGCAAGCTTGTGCGCCCTTCCCCGGATGCCACTCCCCTGCCAATCTTCCTCCGCAGCCATGGCTCCAAGGTCAAAGAAGAAGGGGGACCTTGCATGCCCAAAGATCCCTCACTGCGGTTGGAGCCGGCGCTGGACCGATGGACGGTGGTCAACCAGGAAGTGTTGGACAAGGTCCGCTAGTCTCTCACACCCGATTCCAACGAGTGGAAGGCTACGAAGGTCTGGCCTGCCTCTCAGGCCTTGATCGATATGGTGGCCACTGAAATCTCTCTTCATCTTCACTCCCTCACGGCTGGCCTAATCCCTCCTTTCTGTGATTTCTTGAATGTCGTGGTTTCCCATTACTAGATCCAGGCATTGCATCTGGATCTCGCCTCCATCATCATCCTTTCCACCTTCGCCTTCTTGTGTGAGGCCTTTGTGGGTATCGCCCTGTCCGTGGCCTTACTCCGCCACTTCTTCTCGCTCCGTATGGTTGATGGCCGACAGTGCTCTGGGTGCGTGTTGTTCCAGGCGGTGGCTGGCTCCGGCATCGACTTTATGCTCCGCATAGATGCAAGGGGATTCCGGAAGCAATGGGTGTATGTGGACACCACCATGCTCAGCCTCCTGCTCCTCCTTCCGGGCACGCCTGCAGTCCCAAGCTCTGGCTGGGGGCACGTGGAGCTAGCTGACCAGTAGCCTGGGCGCGTCTGGTCCAGGCTAGACAAGATGAAGAAGGCAAGGGTGACGACGTCGATGGTGGCAAGGGAGTTTATACGGCGGCACAAAGCCCCGCTCCAGTGCCATTCGCGCCGAATGTGGGCCTTCATGCGCCCCAATGATCCCATGAGGCTTCAGGTGCCTTCGCTTCCCCCAAGACTCTGAGCACCATGCTTGAGCTCCTGACAGGCGACCCAGCTCCTGCCGCGCTCCGGACCGAGGAGGGCCGCCTGTACCACTGCTCGAACGGAGAGGCCTTCGCCAGGCAGATGTCGTGCTTTGATGAGTGGGGGCTGGTCCCTGCGGGCCATGAGGGGCATCGCGAGAACCCTGTCGTGTTGGCTCCTGTGCTCGCCCTTCGGATGGTAGCCGGAGGGTGCGCGCCGTTGGTTGCTCCCGAGGTGGCCCCTGGAGGCTAGGTGTCGCTAGATGCTCCTGAGGCGGCACCTGGGGGCCAGGTGCCTCCAGATGCTACGGAGGCGACCTCTTGCGGTCCTGAGGGTGGCTTAGGAGAGCTCCGTCCGCGGCCGCGACTGCCATCCCCGCCTCCAGGGGCAGCACGCCCCTCTCCACTGTGTCTCCTCCGGCCGTCGGGGTATCCTACAAGAGGCGGTTCGGGAGTTGCCGCGGCGTCGCCCCGTTGGCCCTGAAATAGCGGATATGGATAGCCGTGCATGAGTAAGTACCTGGACCCTTATGGATTCTTGCGTGATCCGCTTCCTCCTGACATTTGCTTTTCATGCTCCCTCTGCCTCGATGATGAGCCCATATGTGGCACGCCCTTCGGGGGCTCTGTAGTCGGCTGTGGACCCAAGCCCCCTGGAGCGAACAACCACCCGGGGGCGGTGCCAGCTGCTACGTCTTGAGCTTGCGTTGGTTTTCCTTGAAGAGGAAAGGGTGATGTAGCAATAGTAGCGTAAGTATTTTCCTCAGTTTTTGAGAACCAAGGTATCAATCCAGTAGGAGGCTCCTCAAAAGTCCCACACACCTACACAAACAAACAAGAACCTCGCAACCAACGCAATAAAGGGGTTGTCAATCCCTTCACGGCCACTTGCGAAAGTGAGATCTGATAGAGATAATATGATAAGATAAATATTTTTGGTATTTTTATGATATAGATAGGAAAAGTAAAGATGCAAATTAAAGTAGACTGAAAGCTTATATGATAAAAGATAGACCCAGGGGCCATAGGTTTCACTAGTGGCTTCTCTCAAGATAGCATAAGTATTACGGTGGGTGAACAAATTACTGTCGAGCAATTGATACAAAAGCGAATAATTATAAGATTATCTAGGCATGATCATGTATATAGGCATCACATTCGTGAGAAGTAGACCGACTCCTGCCTGCATCTACTACTATTACTCCACACATCGACCGCTATCCAGCATGCATCTAGAGTATTAAGTTCATAAAGAACAGAGTAATGCATTAAGAAAGATGACATGATGTAGAGGGATAAACTCATGCAATATGATATAAACCCCGTGTTTTTATCGTTGATGGGAACAATACAATACGTGCCTTGCTGCCCCTGCTGTCACTGGGAAAGGACACCGCAAGATTGAACCCAAAGCTAAGCACTTCTCCCATTGCAAGAAAAATCAATCTAGTAGGCCAAACCAAACTAATAATTCGAAAAGACTCGCAAAGATAACTTAATCACACATAAAAGAATTCAGAGGAGAATCAAATATTTCTCATAGATAAACTTGATCATAAACCCACAATTCATCGGATCTCGACAACACACCGCAAAAGAGTTACATCGAATAGATCTCCAAGAAGATCAAGGAGAACTTTGTATTGAGATTCAAAGAGAGAGAAGAAGCCATCTAGCTAATAACTATGGACCCGAAGGTCTGTGGTAAACTACTCACAACTCATCGGAAGGGCCTTGGAGATGATGTAGAGGCCCTCCGTGGTCGATTCCTGCTCCGGCGGAGCGCCAACGAAGGCTCCAAGATGGGATCTCGCGGATATAGAAGGTTACGGCGGTGGAAATAGTTTTTCGTGGTGCTCCTCGATGGTTTCAGGGTACGTGGGTATATATAGGAGGAAGAAGTAGGTTAGTGGACGCTCGAGGGGCCCACGAGGGTGGGGGGCGCGCCGACCTGTAGGGGGTGAGCCGGGCACACTCATGGCCGCCTCCTCTGTTGCTTGACGTCCACTCCAAGTCCCCTGGATCACGTTTTTTCCAAAAAGATCACTCCCGAAGGTTTCATTCCGTTTGGACTCCGTTTGATATTCCTTTTCTTCAAAACACTGAAATAGGCAAAAAAAACAGCAATTCGGGCTAGGCCTCCGGTTAGTAGGTTAGTCCTAAAAATGATACAAAAGTGTAAAGTAAGGCCCATAAACATCCGAAACGGGTAATATAATAGCATGGAACAATCAAAAATTATAGATACGTTGGAGACGTATCAAGCATCCCCAAGCTTAATTCCTGCTCGTCCTCGAGTAGGGAAATGATAAAAACAGAATTTTTGATGTGGAATGCTACCTAGCATAATTCTCAATGTAATTTTCTATATTGTGGCATGAATGTTCAGATCCAAATGATTCAAAATAAAAGTTCATATTGACATAAGAAATAGTAATACTTCAAGCATACTAATCAAAGCAATCATGTATTCTCAAAATAATATGGCTAAAGAAAGTTCATCCCTACAAAATGATATAGTTAGGCTATGCTTCATTTTTGTCATACAAAAATGCTCTCATCTTGCACACCCCCGATGACAAGCCAAGCAATTGTTTCATACTTTAGTAATATCAAATTTTTTTCAACTTTCACGCAATACATGAGCGTGAGCCATGGATATAGCACTATAGGTGGAATAGAATATGTTGATGGAGGTTGTGTGGAGAATAGAAAAAAGGAGAAAGTCTCATGTTAACGAGGATAATCAACGGTCTATGGAGATGCCCATCAATTGATGTCAACATGAGGAGTAGGGATTGCCATGCAACGGATGCACTAGAGCTATAAATGTATGAAAGCTCAACAAAAGAAACTAAGTGGGTGTGCATCCAACTTGCTTGCTCATGAAGACCTAGGGCATTTGAGGAAGCCCATCATAGGAATATACAAGCCAAGTTCTATAATGAAAAAATTCCCACTAGTATATGAAAGTGACAACAAATGAGACTCTCTACATGAAGAACATGGTGCTACTTTGAAGGACAAGTGTGGAAAAGGATAGTAACATTGCCCCCTTTTTTCTTTTTTATTTTTTTCTTTTGGGCCTTTCTTTTTTTTCTTTGGCCTTTCTATTTTTTTTTTCTTTGGCCTTTCTTTTTCTTTTTTCTTTTTGGCCTCTTTTTATTTGGGGACAATGCTCTAATAACGATGATCATCACACTTCTATTTATTTACAACTCATAGATTACAACTCAAAACTAGAACAAGATATGACTCTATATGAATGCCTCCGATGGTGTACGGGGATGGGGAATGAATCAAGAGTGAAATATATGAAAAATTATGCATGGTGGCTTTGCCACAAATATGATGTCAACTACATGATCATGCAAGGCAATATGACAATGATGATGTGTGTCATGATGATAAACGGAACGGTGGCAATTTGCATGGCAATATATCTCGGAATGGCTACGGAAATGCCATAATAGGTAGGTATGGTGGCTGTTTTGAGTAAGATATGAGGAGGTTTATGTGTGATAGAGCGTATCGTATCACGGGGTTTGGATGCATCGGCGAAGTTTGCACCAACTCTCAAGGTGAGAAAGGGCAATGCACGGTACCGAAGAGGCTAGCAATGATGGAAGGGTGAGAGTGCGTATAATCCATGGACTCAACATTAGTCATAAAGAACTCATATACTTATTGCAAAAATCTACAAGTCATCAAAAACCAAGCACTACGCGCATGCTCCTAGGGGGATAGATTGGTAGCAAAAGACCATCGCTCGTCACCGACCGCAACTCATAAGGATGCACATTCTGAGAACACCGCATGTTTCAGATTTGTTACACAACTTTTACCATACGTGCATGCTACGGGACTTGCCAACTTCAACACACGCATTCTTTAAATTCATAATCACCCAACTAGCATGAATCTAGTATAACTACCTCCATATCTCAAAACAATTATCAAGTATCAAATTGATCATAGCATCCAATTCACTTCCTATGATAGTTTTTATTATACCCAACTTGGATGCCCATCATTCTAGGACCAATTTTATAACCATAGCAAATAACATGATGTTCTAAAAGACTCTAAATATAATATAAGTGAAGCATGAGAGATCAACAATTTCACAAAATCAAGCCACCGCCATGCTCTAAAAGATATAAGTGAAGTACTAGAGGAAAAACTATCTAGCTCAAAAGATATAAGTGAAGCACATAGAGTATTCTAATAAATTATAATCAAGTGGGCTTCTCCCAAAAGGTGTGTACAGCAAGGATGATTGTGGTAAACTAAAAAACAAAGACTAATATCATACAAGACGCTCCAAGCAAAACACATATCATGTGGCGAATAAAAATATATCTCCAAGTAAAGTTACCGATAGACGAAGACGAAAGAGAGGATGCCTTCCGGGGCACCCCCAAGCTTAGGCTTTTGGTTATCCTTGAATATCTTGGGGTGCCATGAGCATCCCCAAGCTTAGGCTCTTGCCACTCCTTATTCCATAGTCCATCAAATCTTTACCCAAAACTTGAAAACTTCACAACACAAAACTCAACAGGAAATCTCATAAGCTCCGTTAGTGCAAGAAAGAAAAAACACCACATAAGGTACTGTAATGAACTAATTATTTATTTATATTGGTGTTAAACCTATTGTATTGCAACTTCTCTATGGTTCATACCCTACAATACTAGCCATAGATGCATCAAAACAAGCAAACAACACACGAAAAATAGAATCTGTCAAAAACAGAAAAGCCTGTAGCAATCCGTACCTGTCGAATACTTCTGGAACTCTAAAAATCCTACCAAAATAGGAAGTCCTGGGAAATTTGTCTATTGATCTACAGCAAAAAGAATCAACCAAAAGCACGTTTCTGTGAATTCCTAAATTATTTTTGTGCGCGCAAAGTTTCTGTTTTTCAGCAGAATCAAATTAACTATCACAATAGGTTATCCTATAGGTTCTACTTGTCACAAACACTAATTTAAACATGAAAATACATCTAAACAGAATCTAGATGTAATATTTGTTACTAAACAGAAGCAAAAACAAAAAACAAAGATAAAATTGGGTTGCCACCCTACTAGCGCTATTGTTTAACGCCACAAGCTTGGCATAAAAGCGAGGATAGATCTAAGTAGTGCCATCTTTGGCACTCAATTCATAAGTAGCTCGCATGATAGACTCATATGGTAATTGACTTTATTTCTTGGGAAGTGTTCCATGCCTCTCCTTAATAGAAATTAGAATCTAATATTCCTTCCGTCATATCAATAATCTACCAAGAATAATAGGACAAGAAAGATTGCAATCTATATCAAGAACGATAAAATCTACGGGCACATAATTCCTATTTGCAACAATAAGAACATCATTGATCCTTCCCATAGGTTTCTTAATGGTGGAATCCACAAGGTGCAAATTTAAAGAGCAATCATCAAGATCATGGAAACCTAGAATATCACATAAAGTTTTCGGAATCGTGAAAACACTAGCACCCAAATCACACAAAGCATAGCACTCATGATCTTTAATTTTAATCTTTATAGTAGGTTCCCACTCATCACAAAGTTTTCTAGGTATAGAAACTTCCAAATTAAGTTTCTCATAAGATTGCATCAAGGCATCAACAATATATTTGGTAAAAGCTTTATTTTGACTATAAACATGAGGAGAATTCAACATGGATTGCAACAAGGAAATACAATCTACTAAAGAACAATTATCATAATTAAATTCCTTGAAATCCAAGATAGTGGGTTCAATGCTATTTAAAGTCTTGACCTCTCCAATCCCACTTTTACCAGATTTAGCATCAACATCTAAAAACTCTGAATCATTGGGATGCCTTTTAACAAAAATTGACTCATCTCTAGTCCCATCATTATTAAGATTCATATTGCAAAACAAAGATTTAATAGGGGACACATCAATAACTTTTAGATCTTCATCATTATTTTCATGGAAACTAGAAGAACACGGTTTTACAAAGCAATCTTTCTTAGCACACAATCTAGCGGTTCTTTCTTTGCACTCATCAATAGAAATTCTCATGGCTTTGAGAGACTCATTGATATCATGCTTAGGAGGAGTAGATCTAAGTTTCAAAGAATCAACATCAAGCGAAAGCCTATCAACGTTCCTAGCCAAATCATCAACTTTAAGCAAATTTTCTTCAAGCAAGGCATTAAAATTCTTTTGAGAGATCATAAATTATTTAACACTATTCTCAAAATCAGAGGGCATCTTATTAAAATTACCATAACAATTACTGTAGAATTTCCATAATTATTAGAGGAATAACTAGGGAATGGTCTAGGATTAAAGTTTCCTCGATAAGCATTGTTACCAAAATTATTCCTACCAACAAGATGCACATCCATAGATTCATTGTTATTCTCAATAAAAGTAGACAAAGGCATATCATTGGGATAAATAGGAGCACTCTTAGTATCAAAAAAATTCATAAGTTCATCCATCTTTCCACTCAAAACATTAATTTCTTCTATAGCATGCACTTTCTTACTAGTAGATCTTTCGGTGTGCCATTGAGAATAATTATCCATAATGTTATAAAGGAGTTTAGTAGCTTCTCCTAAGATGATTTCCATAAAGGTGCCTCCCGCGGCCGAATCTAAAAGATTTGTAGAAGCAAAATTCAACCCAGCATAGAAGTTTTGTATGATCATCCATAAATTCAAACCATGAGTAGGGCAATTGTGAATCATCAATTTCATTCTTTCCCAAGATTGGGAAACATGCTCATGATCAAGTTGTTTAAAATTCATAATATCGTTCCTAAGAGAGATGATCTTAGCGGGAGGAAAATACTTAGAGATAAAAACATCTTTGCACTTATTCCACGAATCAATACTATTCTTAGGCAAAGATGAAAACCAAACTTTAGCAGGATCTCTAAGTGAAAACGGAAATAACTTCAATTTAACAATATCATTATCCGTATATTTCTTCTTTTGCATCTCACACAAATCAACAAAGTTGTTTAGATGGGTAGCGGCATCTTCACTAGGAAGGCCGGAGAATTGATCTTTCATAACAATATTCAGTAAAGCAGCATTGATTTCACAAGACTCAACATCATTAAGAGGAGCAATCGGAGTACTAAGGAAATCATTATTATTGGTATTGGAAAAGTCACACAACTTGATATTATCTTGCGCCATCGCGACAAGCAATCCAACACACAAGCTAACAAAAAGGCGAGCGAAAGAGAGAGGAGATTGGGAAAGAGAGGGCGAATAAATCGGCAAGGGTGAAGTGGGGGAGAGGAAAACAAGAGGAAAATGGCAAAAAATGTAATGCGAGGGAGATTAGTTTATGATGGGTACTTGGTATGTCTTGACTTGAGTGAAGACCTCCCCGGCAACGGCGCCAGAAGTCCTTCTTGCTACGTCTTGAGCTTGCGTTGGTTTTCCTTGAAGAGGAAAGGGTGATGCAGCAATAGTAGCGTAAGTATTTCCCTCAGTTTTTGAGAACCAAGATATCAATCTAGTAGGAGGCTCCTCAAAAGCCCCACGCACCTACACAAACAAACAAGATCCTCACAACCAATGCAATAAAGGGGTTGTCAATCCCTTCACGGCCACTTGCGAAAGTGAGATCTGATAGAGATAATATGATAAGATAATTTTTTTTGGTATTTTTATGATATAGATAGGAAAAGTAAAGATGCAAATAAAAGTAGATTGAAAACTTATATGATAAAAGATAGACCCAGGGGCCATAGGTTTCACTAGTGGCTTCTCTCAAGATAGCATAAGTATTACGGTGGGTGAACAAATTACTGTTGAGCAATTGATAGAAATGCGACTAATTATGAGATTATCTAGGCATGATCATGTATATAGGCATCACATCCGTGACAAGTAGACCGACTCCTACTTGCATCTACTACTATTACTCCACACATCGACCGCTATCCAGCAAGCATCTAGAGTATTAAGTTCATAAAGAACAGAGTAACGCATTAAGAATGATGACATGATGTAGAGGGATAAACTCATGCAATATGATATAAAACCCATCTTTTTATCCTCGATGGCAACAATACAATACGTGCCTTGCTGCCCCTGCTATCACTGGGAAAGGACACCGCAAGACTGAACCCAAAGCTAAGAATTTCTCCCATTACAAGAAAGATCAATCTAGTAGGCCAAACCAAACTGATAATTCGGAGAGACTTGCAAAGATAACTTAATCACACATAAAAGAATTCAGAGGAGATTCAAATATTTCTCATAGATAAACTTGATCATAAGCCCACAATTCATCGGATCACGACAAACACACCGCAAAAAGAGTTAGATCGAATAGATCTCCAAGAAGAACAAGGAGAACTTTGTATTGAGATTCAAAGAGAGAGAAGAAGCCATCTAGCTAATAACTATGGACCCAAAGGTCTGTGGTAAACTACTCACAACTCATCGGAAGGGCCTTGGAGATGATGTAGAGGCCCTCCGTGGTCGATTCCCCCTCCGGTGGAGCGCCGGCAAGGGCTCCAAGATGGGATATCGCGGATATAGAAGGTTACGGCAGTGGAAATCGTTTTTCGTGGTGCTCCTCGATGGTTTCAAGGTACGTATATATATATATATGTATATATATATATATGTATATATATATAGGAGGAGGAAGAAGTAGGTCGGTGGACGCTCGAGGGGCCCACGAGAGTGGGGGGCACGCCCACCTATAGGGGGCGCGCCGCGCACCCTCGTGGCTGCCTCCTCTGTTGCTTGATGTCCACTCGAAGTCCCTTGGATCACATTTGTTCCAAAAAGATCGCTCCCGAAGGTTTCATTCCGTTTGGACTCCGTTTGATATTCCTTTTCTTCAAAACACTGAAATAGGCAAAAAACAACAATTCGGGCTGGGCCTCCGGTTAGTAGGTTAATCCCAAAAATGATATAGAAGTGTAAAGTAAAGCCCATAAACATCCAAATCGGGTAATATAATAGCATGGAACAATTAAAAATTATAGATACATTGGAGACGTATCACCAGCCCAAGAGTCGAGGCCGCTGATGAAGGATCGCAAGCCTGCTCCCCTTGCTCCTTACCACCGGAGCAGGCCCCGTGGCGCGGAGGTTGCGCCGAGGGACCCTCCGACGATCCTCACGGGGTGTTGGGCGCCCCACCTGGAGGCTTTATCTTTGAGCGGTGGAGCCGCACCCCACTGCGCCGCGCCTAAAGTCGGAGGGATGAACCCGATCCTAAGTCACACTGATCTAGCATGTAATGCATCATATAACTTTGCGGCCTCACGTACGGTATTCCCACGGGTGCCACCTTACCTGGCCCGGGAGTGTTTGTGCCTTTTGGCTCACGTATATGATAGTGTCGCTAGCATCCATATGACAGAGAACCTGGGCCGACACGACTAGTCGTAAACCCAAGGCCGCGCTAACTTACAGGGACAAGCATACATGACCCATCAACGAACATGTCAATCATCAACATATGAACCCAAGTCGTAGCAGTCTAAAAGGACTTAAAGGAACAACGCGTGACATTTCCCTGAAGGGACAAACACAAGAATGAAGAAGGACACATGCCGGCTAGCCTAAGTGTTCCGGAGCAGTAGCAAGCTACCATGGCTTAGTGGAAGCACTAGGAGACATTTCCCCATAAGAGAGGCTACCAAGAATAAACAACTAGGTTGTCGGATCCCACACATACCAATCATTTCAATAGCATACACACAATATGCTCGATATTTGCAAATACAACATGCCATCACAACAAAACTCTATGACTCAAATTATTTATTCATTAGGCTCCAAGGAGCCAGATATTACAAACATGGGTCTCATGACCCAACATATAGAGCATACAGGGAACAGAAGCATAACATGTATGAGTACAGACAACTATAAACGAAAAAGGCCGAGAAGCATGACTATCTACAAGACCCTACCAAGGGTACAAGATCGTAGCTGAGGTAACAAGCTAAACATCGAAGTCCACACAGAACTACTAGTGAGACTGATGTCTCTCTGCAAAAACATAAATTAAGCAAACGTGAGTACAAATGTACCCAGCAAGACTTACATCGGAACTAGCTACATATGCATCAGTATCAACAAAAGGGTGGTGGAGTTTAACTGTAGCAAGCCAGCTTTGACTCTGTGGCTATCCTGTACTACGACTACTGGTAACTCTTTTGAGGTGGCGCACACTTGTCCACATATTCAGCATATTAATAAATCACTATGGATCCACTCCCGTCTCCCTACGAGAAGGCCATCCATAGCACTCACACTTATCTTGCGCATTTTAGAGTATCAAATTTCACTTGTCTATGAAGTGCATAAGCAACCCAGTAGTCCATTACCGCGGACGCAGCTATTCGATTAGATGATGTTAACCCTGCTGGGGTGTACTTCTTCACACAGGCTCTCGCCACTTACCGCCGTGTACACGTCATGTATCTCGACAACCTTCAAGCAGAAGCCTAACGAGGGTGTCAGCCACGACTTGACTAACCACGCAAGACTCTAGTCTAGGTTTATCACCTATTCGGGTTTCATCCGCAAGGGAGTCCAGCCGAGGTTTCCATCATGACTCCAAACGATGTGGGGAGGGTTCCCAATCCCACCAAATGGGCGATGCTTGGTACACCGTGCCACTATGCCTAGTCAGTCCCAAGCCCACCTGTACCAGGTGCCACTTGGTAGACTACTAACACTTCTTGCAAACACCAGAAACTAGTTGCAACTCAGAACTCAGTTTGGAGTGCCCGAGATCGAGTTGATTAATAAGTCGAGAGAGCTTGGAGTGCCCGAAGCCCAATGTGTGGTAGTAATTGTCTTTGATCATAGACGCAGAACTCAGTTCCTGAGGACGGTTTCAATGAGACAACCCACCATGTACTCCTACATGGCCTCTCACCGCTACCTTTACCAAATCGTGTTCACACACTTAGCTCTCTACAGTAGGACATGTTCACCACATTCCAATTCATCCCCAATGAATTAGACCTGGTTCCACTCTAAGCAGTAGCAGGCATGACAAACAAGCATGAATGTGTAAGCACATAATGGCTCAAACAACTCCTACTCATGTTAGTGGGTTTGAACTATTTACTGTGGGAAAGACAGGTCACGCAGATGAAAAGGGTTCAACTACCATAGCATGCAATACTTGAATCATTGTTGTCCTAATGCAGTAAAAGAGAGCAAGAGCGAGAGAGTGGGATTGTAACGGAATGAACAATGGTTTTTTTTGCCTGGCACTTCTGAAGATCGTATGGCTCTTCATCGGTGTCATCGATATCATCGTCGGAACAACGTCTACTCAGAGGGGACAAACACCGATAATAGAGAAAGAACACAATCAATGCAATGCAACAATATGATGCATGATCATGACATGACAATATTTTGTTGATTGAGCTAATGCAACTATCAACAAGTTAAATGAAGTTGTTTTGAACCAAAGGTTCAAATTGAAACTCCACATGTGGTTATTTAAATGCAATTCATTTGGTTTGTCCTAAACAGTAGCGAAAAGTTGTTCTAATATACATGAAAAAGGTCCAGATATTTTTCTGATAATGTTTCATATATAAATTATTTCATTTGGATTTACAATTGAATTTCTAAGAATTTTTGAAATTTAAGTCATTTTTTGGAATTTCCTGGTTTATTTTAAATCTAGAAAATATAATACTGCATCAGCACCACATCACTGTGACGTCAGTAGGTCAACTGACTTGGTCCAGGTCAAACCTGACCTATGGGGCCCGCATGTCAGTCTAATAGAACTAAACTAGTTTTAATTAAACTAATCTCAGTTAATTAGCATAGGGGCCCTACCTGTCATGGACCCAGGGGTCAATTAGCGGGGCTATTAACTGCTAATGACGTGCCACGTTATCTAAACGGTGATTAGCCGCCGATGCTAAGCAGGACGCAGTGGCGCTCCTCGTCCGGCCATCTCAGGCGACGAGAGCAAGCGGGGCTAGGCTCTACGTGCTCAGCGCGACGCGACGCAGCGAGTGGTGTCTGCGACAGGTGCGGAGGCCGACTTTAGCAGCGACAGCGGCAAGCGCAGGCGGTGGTGGTGCTTCGGCTAGATCGTCCTTGGGGCTGCAGCGTGTCGGCGAGCGAACTAGCTATCTGGGCATTATCTATGATGTTCCACGAGCAAGATGGACATAGGCACAGGTTGGAGTGGGCTCGGCAAGGACAAGCTCGTCATCCATGGTGGACGGCGGCTTCGGTCACGGCGGTGGGAGCGGCTAGAGGATGCGAGGGACATCGGGGAAAAGGGGAAAGGGAGCAGGAGCTCACAGGGGGTTAGTTGGAGCAGACAACAAGCTCGGATGCATCCTATCGGCAACGAATCAGTCGACGGCAGCCGGCGACCGTGTTCGGAGAGGACCGGTCGATGGCGACATTTTTGGGTACCCGAGGCTGCGTTCTTCCGCGCGGAGCTTCACGGCGTTGATGCGGATCCGGTGCTCATGGCGGAGAGGCGAGGCGTGCACGGTGGCTGCATGGGCGAGCGGTGGTGCGGTTCTGCCGTAGAGACGGGAGGCGAGGAGAGAGCAGGGGGCGAGTGAGGAGGTCGGGCGGATCAGGATAGCACCAAGGAGATGACCAACGATGTCGCGCTGTCCTCGGATGCAGGCAAGCAGCCTGGTGGCGTGGCGTCCGCGCGCATGTGTGCTGTTCCCCCTGCCTACTGGCGCGAGGTAGGGGTTGATTGGCATCTCCAGTGGGCTGGGCTGCTACAATAATGGGCTGGCCAGGTAAGTCTCTCTCTCTCTCTCTCTCCCTGATTTTTCTATTTTATTTTCTATTCTCTATTTTTGCTTTTGTTTTAAATTTTGATTGCTAAGCAAATTATTTTTGCAGCTTCTGAAAATTATTGTGGATCCACTACGGATTATTCCAAAGCCCCACACAAAGTTCCAGAATAACTGGAGCTCTAAAAATATTTATAGCATTTATTAGCTCCAATTCAAATACTTATTGGATTAATTCAAAGCCCAAATATATCCTGCAAAAATGTAAACCATTTTTGGTAGATGCTTCCACCTTAAACAATAAATGATGAACATTTTTAAAGGGCATTTTTAGTTCATTGAAAAAGATTTTATTTTGACCCTAGTTGAATTTCATTTGCTGCTAGGGTTTATCAGTCCCCATTTCAAGTTTCAAAAATTTAAACATGATACATGGATGGTGGTACACCTATTGCAGGCAACTATTCTAGGGCTGTGACAATGAGCGCGTCCGCATGGTTGCTGAGGGGTCCCTTGCGGCTTCTCGGGAGGCCCTTAGCCATGACCGGGAGGAGGCCCGGGCCACGGAGCAGCGTCGCGAGGATGCAGAGGAGCATGAGATGGAGCTCCAAGTCTTGAATGCTAACCTTGAGCGGTAGGTCCAAGCGCGCAGGGCTGCCCTTGCAGCATGGCCAGGCAGGGCCCCCACAAACACGGCCAGGGCTCGGGCCCGCGAGGTGGCGCTGGCACTCGAGGCATTGGAGAAGAACTTGGAGTGCGAGCGATTGTATTTGATGGAGCGCTAGGAAACTGCGGCCGAGGAAGCCCTTGCTTCTCGGAAAGCGAAGATTTAGCTGGAGGTCGACCAGAGGGTGGCGGAGGTCCACAAGTCCCTTGTCGACAATTATCACCAAAAGATGGGGCTTCAGGAGACCCTCATTAAACGACGGCAGGTCAAGTTGCAGGGCAAGGCCGATGCCCTCGAGGCGAAGCTGGCCGCAGCGGAGCGGCACGGGAAAGCCATCGAAGAAGCCCGAGTCGCCGCTGAGGCTGAGTTGTCCTCGCTCTAGCAGCAGGTCGTAGGCGTCACGTCCCTTGTGGAGAGGGCATCGAACGACGTGAGATGCTGCCGAGCGCTGCAACTAGAGCGCTACAAGATGCTTGAAGACCTCACGGTGAGGGCCAACAGTGCCTTGGACACCATCTGCGAGGGGAGTGTCGCCCGCCCGCATGAAGCCGATGATGCCGCCTACCTGCACTTCTTCACCCAAGTCATGACCTGCCTTGAAGGCAGGGTCGCAAGGGCACGCCAGCTTGTTGAGGAGAACAACCGGGATCTCCTTGGGCATGCATTCTCTTGCGCCTTGAGCTACCTTCTCAACCTATTTCCGGATTTTGACTTCAACGCCGCGATAGCCACCTTGCCTGGAGTCCTCCAGGGCGACATGGCAAGCTGGGTGGACGATCATGTGGACGACCTGATCAAGGAGTTTGCTCTTGCTGACGATGTGACTGCACTTGTGACCACGGAGGGCGGAGCCAACGACTATGGCGACGACGGTGATATGTGCGACAGCGCGTCCCGGTAGGCCTGTACTTCCCTGTTTTTCCTACAAAGATTTTTTGCCAGGGCCCCGCTGTGTTTGAAGGCATTTTTCCTTTGGAGGGGGATGGCGTCCTTGTAACACGTGCAACGATGATATGTCTCCTGAGTTAATTTGAGAATGTGTCATCACAAGCCAGGGGGCTCTTGACTAGAGTAGCTGGCGTGATTTACCTTTCATGTTCACGGCCTTGGGCTGGTTCTTGCGTCACGGAGGTACCTTCCTCCCAGAGTGAGCCCTTCGGAGCTCAGGAGGGCTTAAGGCCTCCTGGCGTGCCTGTTGGCCCACCCGTGGGTGCCGTGCGAGGAGCTAAATGCCAAAGCTTTTGGCAAGGTGTGTACGCATGCAGGCACGCAGCAGCGATGTCCTTGGCCCCGAGGGGGCCTTGACACTGCCCAGGCCTGCCTAGGTGCACACACCACACCAGCCCCCGCTCGCGCAACAGTCATGAGGAGGGGTAGCAGGCAGGAGCCGTGCTTGCCAAACAAAAATCAAGAGCAAAGAACACCGCGAGTCAAAAAAAATCCCCCCTTTTCTTTTAATAAACACGCAAAACTCCAAATTCATTTCGAATGCAACAAGTTGGGTTACAGAAAAAGGGCAAAGAGAACAGCCGCGTCCGGCGCCTATGCTAGTCTTCTCACCAGCATGGTGCTAAGTGCTTCCACTGGGCGTGGGCATTGTCATTGGGGGGCAGTGTGATGGCCAGCACGGAGCATGGTGCTTCCACTTGGACGTGTGTGGGAGCCCCCATGAGGCACAAGGGAGACACTCAGGAGACTCCGGGGCATGTACAGCCCCAACTCATTATTACATGAGAGTGTCACGAGCGGAGATCTTCACGTGCGCTCCTCGCTCCTCGCGGTGACCCCGCCCAGCACATCCTGTTGCCACTGTTGGGGTGTCAGGAAACCAGGACGAGACCAAGGGCAAGTGGGTACGCTGGCAGTGGCCAAGCAATTGCAGGCCCCCCACCAAGGGAAGGACCTACCTCCAGACGGCGCATGCCACCATCATGGTAGCGCCCTGCGTCGTGGGGCCAGGAGGAAGCTCTGGGGCTGGGCTCCCTTAGCGCAGCCCCCAATGCGCTCGTCTTGCATGAGGCAGGGCTGGCGTCTCGAGGTACGCGGTCGTGGCCTAGTTCACTTGCGATCCAAAGTTAGCGCAATCGTGTCCGAAAAAGATTGACTGTAACCAGCGGTCGTTGATGTCGAAGGTGCTGGTGGGGTGCCAAACCGGCTCATGAGGGGTCCCTGTCCCTCGCGACCTTGGCGATCCTGACGCCTGGGCCAACGGGAAAAGCATGAACGGGCTTCTTCCTTGCTCGTGCGACACATCCGCCATTACTGGTATCAAGATCCCAGGAGCCATTGGCACGAGATTACCCCAGGCCCCGTGCTTCGTTGCCTGCCACCTCCGACGCCCTGGCTTGGTAGCCCGAGAACGATTACTCGTTGTTGTTGAGGTGGAAGTCGCTTGCCCCAGCTGCTTCCTGAGGACGCGCCCCTTGGGTCAGGTGGGTGGCACGATACGCTGTGCTGCCTCCATAGGCCCCCTCGGGCTCCTCCCAGAGGGGCGAGTAGGCGCAGACAGGACTGGCGCGGACCCCTGAGGCGCCCGCGAGGCCAGCATGATGCGGAAAGGTGCTACACCCTCTCGAGCAGCGTCGAGCAGCTCAGTGACGCAGGAGAGCAAGGCGTTGTGGCCACCTTCAGCTAGCCTACATCACAACAGCTCATGGGCCACGACGAGCGCGGCCCGCATGTTTGCCTGCTCTCGACGAGTGTGCAGGGACGATGCTGCGGTGTAGCTGGAGGATCTCACAGCGGCTCGATCGTAACGCCGAGTGGGAGGGGGCGGAAACGACCCTCGGTGCCGTTGACGGTGGTCGCCAGTGCCCACTCCAGCCGCGGGAGCAAGGGGTGATGACGAACTTCATGGCTGGCGAGTGCCGCCTGGGTGGTGTGAATGGCCCAATGCTCGGTGCTGGCTCGGGGAGCTTCTGCCATGGGAACAACGGACGCTAGGCAAGGACGAAGGGGGAACCTCGACATGCCCATACCTGGCGTGCCAAATGTCGGATTCCGGGCTCCGCAGACCCAAGAAAGGTTTGAACTCAGGGGAATGTGTGAAGAACTCAACCTTTCCAGCCAGCCAGCTCGCTGCTCTCACGGCCTCACTCAATGAATAGAAAAGGAAATGAACACAACAGTTTACCCAGGTTCAGGCCACATTGTGGTGTAAAACCCTACTTATGCTTTGTGGTGGATTAGCCTCGCGGGGCCTAAGCATGAACTAGTACAAGGGGAAGAACAACCTAAGCAGACTTGTTCTTGTGGTTGTGGTAGCTTCCGGGAGCTCTGTCTCTAGGACTCGATCCCCTGCTATGGTGGTGGCTAGGCTATACTTATAGTGGCCTTGGTCCTCTTCCCCCAAAACTTAGGCGGGAAGGGATCCCATAGTGGCAAATTTTGAAAGGGGACAAGTAGTACATCTTATCCTAATGATAGTTGATATTCGCCTCCAAAGCTTCTGGTTAGGACGTAATGGTGGGCTTGACAATGACATCCATCCTGTCGTCCTAGCGGTCTTGGTCTTGTTGCACACAAACGGTAACCTTTGGTTGATTCCTTGGGACTCTATGCCTATGCTTGTTTCCTTAGCACCGAAGAGGAAACCTGCCGCTCTGCGCCCGCTAGCACGTGCCTGGCCTTGGCCGTCATGGCTGGCGTGACCTCAACTTCATTAGGTGAGTGCTTGCATAGGAATCTCCGCTCCTCAAGAGGCCGCTCCTTCCGGGGGTCTTGACGTCGTCCGCCTCACGTGTCTTGGACCCTCACAAGGGTCTTGACTTGTCAATGCTGAAGATGGGTCGTACCAGGCCGTCGATGGAGCCACGTCGTGGGCCGTAGGCAGGCAAGTCTGGGTACCCTGGTTCCCAGAACACCGATATTTATCACAAGCGACAATATAATGTGACATTCTTTTGCATTAAGATTTTGTGCATCCAACCATTAAAGCGCATGGCAACCTCTGTTTCCCTCTGCGAAGGGCCTATCTTTTACTTTTACCTTCTACCTTTATAGAAGAGTCATGGTGATTTTCACCTTTCCTTTTTACACTTTTTCTTTTTAGCAAGCACTATATGTGCGGAATGATCCAGATATATATATATACCTAGCAGGATGTAGGTGTTCATAGACTATTATCATTGACCTTACCATTGAGGCAAAAGGTTGGGAGGCGAAACTATAAGCCCCTATCTTTCTCTTTGTCCGATTGAGGCTTTGATCTCATAAGTATTGCGTGAGTGTTAGCAATTATGAAAGATTAAGGATGGTTGAGTATGTGGACTTGCTGTACAAAAGCTCTTACATTAACTCTTTCCGATATTATGATAAATTGCAATTGCTTTAATGATTTAGATCATAGTTTGCTAGTTTTCAATGAAGTTTCTGATTTATACTCTACCTTGTGAATGAATTATTACTTTAGCATAATAAAATATTTGACAATATATGTTGCTATTCTAAACATGATCATGATGACCTCATGTCCGTATTTTATTTTATCGACACCTCTGTCTCTACACATGTGGGCATATATCGATTTTGGCTTTCGCTTGAGGACAAGCGAGGTCTAAGCTTGGGGGAGTTGATACGTCCATTTTGGATCATGCTTTTATATCGATATTTATTGCACTATGGGCTGTTATTACATACTATGGTACAATACATATGCCTTTTCTCTCTTATTTTATGAGATTTACATGAAGAGGGAGAATGTCAGTAGATGGAATTCTGGACCGGAGAGGAGCAAATCTGAGAGACCTATTCTGCACAACTCCAAAACTCCTGAAAATTTACGGAGAATTGTTTTGGAATATATAAAAATATTGGGCGAAAAAATACCTGAGGGGACCCACCAGGTGGCCACAAGCCTGGTGGTGCACCCTCCCCCTGGGCACGCCCATTGGACTTGTGGGCCCTCTGACAGGTCTCCGGTGCCCATCTTCTGCTATATAGACGCTTTTGACTTGGAAAAAAATCATAGGAAAGCTTTCGGGACAAAGCGCTGCCGTCTCGAGGCGGAACCTGGGCAGAAGCAATCTAGGGATCCGGCGAAGCTGTTCTGCCGAGAAAAAATCCCTCTCAGAGGGAGAAATCGAATCCATCATCATCACCAATGATCCTCTCATCAACAGGAGGTCAATCTCCATCAATATCTTCACTAGCACCATCTCCTCTCAAACCCTAGTTCCTCTCTTGTATCCGATCTTTGTCTCAAAACCTCAGATTGGCACCTGTGGGTTGTTAGTAGTGTTAATTACACCTTGTAGTTGATGCTAATTACTTTATTTTGTGGAAGATCATATGTTCAAATCCTTAATTATATTCAATACCCCTCTGACCTTGAACATGAACATGCTTTGTGAGTAGTTACGTTTGTTCCTGAGGACATGGGAGAAGTCTTGTCCTAAGTAATCATGTGAATTTGGTATTCGTTCAATAATTTGACGAGATGTATGTTGTCTTTCCTCTAGTGGTGTTATGTGAAGGTCAACTACATCACACATCACCATGATTTGGGCCTGCAGGAAGGTATTGGGAAGTAATAAATAGATGATGGGTTGCTAGAGTGACATAAGCTTAAACCCTAGTTTATGCGTTGTTTCGTAAGGGGCTGTTTAGGATCCACATGTTTCATGCTATGGTTAGATTTACCTTAATTCTTCTTTCGTAGTTGCGGATGCTTGTGAGAGGGGATAATCATAAATGCGAGGCATGTCCAAGTAAGGACATCACCCAAGCACCGGTCCACCACATATCAAATCATGAAAGTAACAAATGCGAATCATATGCCCATGATGAAAACTAACTTGACAGTAATTCCCACGTGTCCTCGGGAGCACTTTGCTATATATAAGAGTTTTTCCAAGCTTATCCTTTGCCACAAAAGGTATTGGGCCACCTTTGTACACCTTTGTTACACTTGTTACTAGTTATGTGTTACGCATTATCTTATCAAAAAACTATCTGTTACCGATAATTTCAGTGCTTGCAGAAAATGCCTTGCTGAAAACCGCTTGTCATTTCCTACTGCTCCTCGTTGGGTTCGACACGCTTGTCATTTCCTGCTGCTCCTCGTTAGATACCCTATACTTGTGGGTCATCACCCAACGAGGTGCAGAAGGAAATGACAAGTGGTTTTCAGGAAGGTATTTTCTGCAGGCACTGAAATTATTGGCAAAAAATAGTTTATAGCAAGATAATTCGTAACAAGTGTCAAGTAGCAATAGTAACAAAGGTGCAAAAAGGTAGCACAATCCTTTTTATAGCAAAGGAAAGGCCAAAACTTTCTCTTATAGTAAGCAAAGCGTTCTTGAGGACACATCGGAATTCACCTAGTCACTTTCATCAAGTTTGTTTGATTCGCATTCGCTACTTTGATAATTTTATAAGTGGGTGGACTGATGCTTGGGTGTTGTTCTTTCTTGAACAAGCCTCCCACTTATTATTACCCCCTCTTGCAAGCATCCACAACTATGAGAGAAGAATAAAGATAAATCTAACCATAGCGTGAAACATATGGATCCAAATCAACCCCTTACGGAATAGCACATAAACTAGGGGGCTTCTATCACTATAGCAACCCATCATCTAATTAATAATCCACAATGCCTTCCCTGAGGCCCAAGTATGGTGAAGTGTTATGCAGTCGACGTTCACACGATAGCACTAAAGTAAGTAACAACATGCATATCATCAAAATATCAAATGAATACCAAATTCACATGATTACTTATGACCGGACTTCTCCCATGTCGTCAAGAACCAAAAGTAACTACTCACAAGTCATATTCATGTTCAAGACCAGAGGGGTATTGAATATGTTAAGGATCTGACATATAATCTTCCACCAAATAAACCAACTAGCATGAACTACAAGATGTAATCAACACTCCTAGCAACCCATAGGTACCAATCTGAGGTTTTGAGGCAAAGAATGAATACCAGAGATGAACTAGGGTTTGAGATGAGATGGTGCTGGTGAAGGTGTTGATGAAGATTGGTCCTCCCATGATGAGAGGATCATTGGTGATGACAATGGTTCGATTTCCCCTTCCCGGAGGGAAGTTTCCCTGGTGGAATTGCTCCGCTGGAGAGCGAAAGTTCTCCTGCCAAGGTTCCTCCTCGAGGCGGCGATGCTTCATCCCGAAAAGTTCCTTTTGATTTTTTTGTAGGTCAAATGGCATCATATAGCAGAAGATGGGCTTCAGAGGCCTGCAAGGGGTCCCACAAGTCTAGGGGTGGGCTCGCATACTTATGGCTGCCTGTTGGGTCCCCTAAAGTTGTTTCGCTCGCAATAATTTTATATATTGCAAAATAATTCTCGGTCAATTTTCAGGTCATTTGGATTTGTGCAGAACAGGTCTCTCTGATATATCCCTTTCTGGTCCAGAATTCCAGCTGCCGGTAATCTCCCTCTTTATATGAAATGTGGAAAATAAGAGAAAGAAGACATAAAAATAGTATAACAAGGTAGAATAATAGTCCAAATTGCAATAAATATCAATAGGAAAACATGACGCAAAATGGATGTATCAATTCTCCCAAGCTTAGACCTCGCTTGTCCTCAAGCGAAAGCCGATATTGATAATCACGACCACATGTTTAGAGAGAGAGAGAGAGAGGTGTTGATAGAACAAAATACAGACATGAAAGCATCATGATCATTTTTATAACAACAAGATATCATCATAATACTTCTCATGCCTAAGTAATCATTCGTCGACAAGCTAAAGTATGAAACATAAACTTTATTGGAAACTAGCAAACTATGGTTTGAGTCATTGAAACAATCTCAATGCATCATATTTTAAGAAAGAGTCTATGTAAGAGCTTTGTTTAGTGAGTTTACATACTCAACCATCATTTAGTGTTCTATGATTGCAGACACTCAAGGCATATTTACAATGCAAAAGTTTTAGTTAGACACATAGAAAGATACGGGCTTACGATTTCGCTTGCCAACTTATTTACCTCAAGGGTAATGTCAACAATAATAACTCATGATCACCTACATTCATTACATATATATGGATCCATCCACCACATGAGACTTGCCACTAGAGAATACATAGAGTAGAATAGGGATGAACATTATTGACTCTTGCATAAAAGTTAATACACGAAAGTAAAGATAGGACCTTCGCAGAGGGAAGCAGAAGTTGTCATGCGCTTTTTGTTTTTGGATGTGCAAACTCTTAATGTAAAGGAACATCACTTTATATTGCCCCTTGTGATAGCAACCATTATTATGCGGTCTCTTGCTTTTATTTTTTCACCATCACGAGATCAAAGCTTATTTTCCCTTACAATAAAAGATCATACATACTTCGAATAAATTTTTATTACTTTAAGCACCGACGACAACTTACTGAAGGATCTTATTCAATCCATAGGTAGATATAGTGGACTCTCATGGCATGAAACGGGGTTTAGGGGTTTTGGATGCACAATTAGTATCTCTACTTAGTGCAAATTTTGGCTAGCAAAAGATCCTTGAAAAGCACCACATGTTAGAGGATCCATGACAATATAACTTCTATGTGAATATAAGCAATCATAACTCATTACATTCTCTCCCTTCTCCAACGTCAACTAATTGATATAGGCTATTTGTAACATCTCAAAATTTCAATTTGGAATGTTTTACAATTATAGTTAAGAATCTATTGCATTATGTTTGAATTGTGGTGGAATTTGAAAATTTCACAGGCATCTGAATTTTCTGTTTGAGTTCACTTCAAACTAGCATTTGAAATTCATTTGAAAAATCCCCGATAAATACTTCAATCAAAATTAAGAGAGGAGGTAACATGACACCTCAAAATGTCATAAGAAAATAATACCAAAGAATTTGAATTCAAATTTGGGTTTATTTGAAAAAAAATTAAAAATATTTTTATAAAGTTTGTATTTTGACCTGAAAAATAATTCACCATTTAGGATTTATTTTTCTGCTCATTCCGATATATATATATATATATATATAATTATTTTCTTTTCTCTATTTCTTTGTTTTTCATTTCTGTCAAAAATTCAAAAAAAGGAAAACCTTAGCCGGCGCCAGCCAGGTGTCGGTGTACATAAGTATGGGCCCTTCTGTACCCCTTACTTGTGCACGAGCAGTCGTCACCACACCTGTGGCAAGGCTTGGCAGGGAAGTAGAAGGCAAAATACAAGACTACGAAGACAACATTCAAGCCATTAAACAAAAAGGAAAAGACAAGATAGACCTCACTCTGCGAGATCCTTCCCGGGGCGGCTTGCGTAGCCCCTGCAAGAGCCTTGCCGGGGCAGCTTGCGAAGTACCAGCAAGGCCCCCACCCGTGAAGCTGAGAGCTCTGGCACCATCGACAACGTCAAGTCCAAGACTCGGGGGAGCGTGCATAGTAGCATGTAGATCTTTGTGAAGACTTGTGGCCTGCAGGTCTACATGGAGACCATTAGACAAAGACCCCCGGTAGGGCCCTTACCGGGACGATTGCGAGGCCCCGGCAAGACGCTTGCCAGGGACAATTGCGGGGCCACAGCTGGGCCCGCACCCAACAAGGTTTTGCAACCCCTCGGCCATTCCAGGGCGGCGATCAGCCTGCCAACTAATCAAGCACCTGCGTGGTGGCATGCGGATCTTCGTGAAGATCCTGCCACCGCGCCAGCATAGCAGCTAGCTAGTCAGCTTGGCGATGCATGCCTCGTCAGCCTAGGTGCGTGTCAAGGAGGGGTGAGGCGGCGACAGACGGGACAGGTTCTATTACCGTCCCCGATAAAGTTGGAGGGCACATAACCAGCGCATTTAATGCGTTTGTCCTACGATGTCAGTGATAAGCTTGTACACTGTAGCTACTTTACACCTCCTGTGTGCCACTGTGGCGACCCCTTTGACATATAAAAGGAGGCTGGAGGCGTAATGCAGGAGGATTCAGATTTTTGGACCAGGCACGCATAGCAGCTAGCTAAGGTTCAAGAACACCAAATATACACACAAAGTAGGACTAGGGTTTTACGCTCCTCAGCGGCCCGAACCTAGGTAAAAATCCCTCGTGCCGATCACCGGACCTGCTCTTTGTGCAATCCTCTCCCTGCCAACCGTAGAAGGGATTGCTACCTCTTGATCACTGCATTGGTTTTCCCTTGAAGAGGAAAGGGTGATGTAGCAAAGTAGCGTAAGTATTTCCCTCAGTTTTTGAGAACCAAGGTATCAATCCAGTACGAGGCTCCACACACGTCTCTCGTACCTACACAAACAAACAAGAACCTCGCAACCAACGCGATAAAGGGGTTGTCAATCCCTTCACGGCCACTTGCAAAACTGAGATCCGATAGAGATAAAAAGATAAGATAAATATTTTTGGTATTTTTATGATATAGATTGAAAAGTAAAGATTGCAAAATAAAGTAGATTAGAAACTTATATGATGGAAAATAGACCCGGGGGCCTTAGGATTCACTTTCGGCTTCTCACAAGATAGCATAAGTATTACACTGGGTGAACAAATTACTGTTGAGCAATTGATAGAAATGTGCAAAGTTATGAGAACATCTAGGCATGATCATGTATATATGCATCACGTCCGCGACAAGTAGACCGAAACGATTCTGCATCTACTACTATTACTCCACACATCGACCGCTATCCAGCATGCATCTAGAGTATTAAGTTCATATGAACAGAGTAACACATTAGTCAAGATGACATGATGTAGAGGGATAAACTCAAGCAATATGATATAAACCCCATCTTTTTATCCTTGATGGCAACAATACAATACGTGCCTTGCTGCCCCTGCTGTCACTGGGAAAGGACACCGCAAGATTGAATCCAAAGCTAAGCACTTCTCCCATTGCAAGAAAATCAATCTAGTAGGCCAAACCAAACTGATAATTCGAATTGACTTGCAAAGATAATCAATCATACATAAAAGAATTCAGAGGAGATTCAAAGAGAGAGAAGAAGCCATCTAGCTAATAACTATGGACCCTGTCTGTGCTAAACTACTCATAACTCATAGGAGAGGCTATGGCGTTGATGTAGAAGCCCTCCATGATCGATTTCCCCTCCAGCCGAGCGCCGAAAAAGGCTCCAAGATGGGATCTCACGGGTACAGAAGGTTGCGGCGGTGGAAATAAGTTTTTGTGGTGCTCCTTGGTGTTTTCAGGGTATGCAAGTATATATAGGTGAAAGAAGTCGGTCAGGGGAGCCCCCAGGGGCCCACGAGGGTGGGGGGCGTGCCTCGGCTGCTTCTTGATGTCCACTCCAAGTCTCCTTGATTGCGTTTGGACTCCGTTTGATATTCCTTTTCTTTGAAACACTGATATAGGCAAAAAAATAGCAATTCGGGCTGGGCCTCCGGTTAGTAGGTTAGTCCCATAAATGGTATAAAAGTGTAAAGTAAAGCCCATAAACATCCAAAACGGGTAATATAATAGCATGGAACAATCAAAAATTATAGATACGTTGGAGACGTATCAGGTATCCCCGTGATCCCATAGGTGTTGTTTCCCCGACATCTTTGGCACGCTAGGTAGGGGGAGGGCTGGTGCAAATCTGGTCCAATAGTTAGTATGTCAATCTCTTCATCACCATGGCTCCGAAGAAGGAGATGATCATGGAGATCAATTCATCTCGAGCACCGCCTGCGCTGTATGGCGACAGCGACCGAAGACCACGTGGCGGAGGGGATCAAGACCATCCACATCATTCTGGTACCAGCAACTAGGCGACCGGCATCATCCGTAGCTGCGACGATGATCCGTGCGCCACCGCATCCAAAGGTGGAGCCAAGCTGCGTACGGGCGGTGCGGGGACCTCCAAGGGAAGAAATATGACCCCGGTGACGCACGCACCGCGGTCCTCCCAGGTCATGCGTAATGGGCAGCGCCGCAACGTGTGTGACCCCGAGCGTCACCACGTCAAGAGCCCTTAGCGTCATTCTCAAAATGCGCAGGGCCGACATGCACGCCAAGATGCTGGTGAAAAGGCCGCGCAGCCACGGAATCGTGGTGGATCTCTCGGATTACGTGTTCCGCAAACCCTTGAGAGGTTCGAACTCTGGGGTGCATGCAGAGATCTCAACCTTTCTAGCCTGCGTACTCGTGATCCTCCTAAGCCTAGCACGACGAGCTCAAAGAGACAAAGAGACACATCAGTTTATCCTGGTTCGGGCCACCTTGCGGTGTAATACCCTACTCATGCGTTTTGGTGGATTGCCTCGAGGGCTGAGGATGAACTAGTATAGTGGATGAACTGGCCTCAGCAGGTGAGGTGTTCTTGAGCTCAAGGGAGCTGGCGTGGTGTGACCTAGTTCGACATGTCATGCCTCTATGGTGGTGGATAGTCCTATTTATAGTGGCCTTGGTCCTCTTCCCAAATGTTGGCAGGAAGGGATCCCACAATGGTCGGATTTGAAAGGGGACAAGTAGTACAGCTTATCCTGACAAAAGTAGTCTTTGCCTGCGAAAAGCCTCTGGTCGTGACACTGTGGTGGGCTCGTCGATGACCTCCGTCCTACCATCGTGGCGGTCTTTGGTTAATTCCTCGGGACTCCACGCCTGTGTCTTGCCTCCCTTGCACCAAAGAGGAAACCTGCACTCTGCACCCGCCTGGCGCCCGCCTAGCCTTGGTCGTCCTGGCTCATGTTAGCTTAGCCTCGTGAGGTAAAATTTGCATAGAACTCTCCGCCCCTCGGGAGCCAGCCTGAGGAGGCCGATCCCCTCAAGGGTCTTTGTGTTGTCCACCTCACGAGGCCTGGCCCCTCGCGAGGGTCTTGAATTGTTGATGCTCGAGCTGGGCCGTACCAGGCCGTCGATGGAGCCACGTGGTGGGCCGCAGGCAGGCAGGGCTGGATACCCCCATATCCAGGACGCTGACAATAGCCCCCGGGCCCAAGGCGCGCTCGGACTTGGCTTCTAGGCAAAGCCAAAGGGCAAGTGCGGAGCACCGCGGGCCCTAACCGCCTACGCCCTTGATGACGCGTGGCGGTTGATGGGACATGGGCGACTCTGCTTCCCCATGCTGCCTCAGCAACCGTCTCTATTTGACAAAAGCGCTGCCATCTGCTGCCAGGCTTTCATTGCCTCTCCTTCATCTTGATCTAGATCCCCTTCTCCCAGCAGCAGAACAACTTACCAGATCTGCCGATTTTCCCCTCCAATCCTTTGCTCAATGGTCGCTGACAAGACCATGGCCTCAGCCTCGGCTGCCGGCTCCGCCTGGTACGAGCCGGCGCTCCTTGCGCCCTCCGTGGCCGGGGAGAAGCTCCAGACCATGCTCCTCCTTATGGCGAGCGAGGACAACGAATGGAAGGGAACTGCGCTCCGGGTCGCCACCGCTGCGCCGGAGCCCGCGAACAACACTTTCTTCCCTTTCTTCCTGCACAACGTCTACTCGGGGTTGGTGCCCCCATTCTCCCGCTTCTTCTACGCCGTTCTCCACCATTATGGCCTCCACGTGCTCCACATTCATGCCAACTCCATCCTCCTCCTGTCTATTTTCGCCTTCTTCTGTGAGGCATTCATGGGGTGATGCCCTCCGTCACCATGCTCCGCCACTTCTTCTTCCTTCGCATGACTGGCGACCATCTGGTAGGGTGCATCGGCTTCATTGCGGCGCAGGGCAATAACGCGATCTCCCGCGCCTGGAAGAAGGTGTAGGATTCCCTGAAGAGGTGGGTTCTGATGGATGTCAAGTGCTCCCAGAGCTTGTTGGAGCTGCCGACCAAGCTCCCAACCTCCAAGAAGGGGTGGTATTCTGAGAAGTTCACTGATCCCTCCCTGAAGCCATTGGTGAAGAAGATGGAGGAGGACCTGAAGAGAGAGAAGCTGATGGGGGCCAAGTTCATCAAGGAGTTCTTGACGCAGCGTATAGCGCCGCTCCAAGATCGCTCCCTCCCCCTGTGGAAGATTGGGGGCATCGACGACAAGATCCGCCTGCGCTAGGACACCCTTCTCGAGGAGGAGCTGAGCAAGGTGTTGCTTTACTTGACGGGGAAGGATCCAAGCAACCCTCCGGAGGATTGGCTCGCGTTGTACTGTCGGGTCGATGGGGAGGAGGTCGCCGCTGCCATGCCAGTCTTTGACGAGTTCGGGCTCGTGCGGGCAGGGCCTCCCCTGCCGCCTACCACCTTGGTGCACCTGTCCTCCGACGACCAATCCTCCGAGGCCACCAAGGACGAGGTTGTGGAGGAATCCTCGGCCCCGTGGCAGAGGGAGCTCCTCCGCGACTTCCTTGACGATGATGATGATGATGAGCCTCCGGTGGTGGAGGTGCCTCGCCCTTCTGGAGTCACCACGAGATTCGGGGTGTCCTCTTGGAAGCAGCCCAAGCAGACAGCCACGAAGAAGGGCAGGACCATGCTGATTCCTCTGGGAAGTGTTCCGCCTTCGCCGGGAGTGTCCCGAGTGGCGCCAACCGTGAGTTCTCTTGGCGGCGAGGGCGTCTTCTCCCCTGCCCAGCATGCGGCCGAGCCGTGGCGCTCCTGCCACCTCCGGGGCCCTGGAGGAGGTAAGGGCGGCGCTGGACCTCCTCCAGGGTGAACTTCGGGGCCCGGATTGTTGCTCGATGCAGGGACGCCTGGGGCTGATTTCTGGTTGGCTCCAAGCCGATGCGTCTGTCCGCGCGGCCTGGGGCTCTGCGGAGGAAGCCCAGAATGTGCTCGGGGTGGTTGCCACCATGCGCGACTTGGCGCGGAGGGAGGCCACATAAGCTGAGGATCGGCACCGCATGGTGGAGGCTGAACTGAAGGCTCTTCAGGATCAGCAGGCCGCCCAGGCCAGCCAGCTCCAAGAGCGTGAGGAGAAGCTGAAGGCCTAGGAAGCTGCCATCGCTGATATAGACGCCGAGGTGAAGAAGGTGGCCTTGGAGCAGGCTGCGGAGCGCGACCGCCTGATGAAGCTGAAGGAGGAGGCGGAGGCGGCCCACACGGCCCTTACCGGGGCCAAGGAGGCGGTCGCCATGGAGCACAGCACCCTTACATCTCTCGAGGCGAGGTTCCACAAGGCTCAGCGGTTGGTCTTCGGGGACGATCCCTTGAAGGAGGCGACGACGACGACCCCAAGGGAGAGCCCTGCTGCTTTGCTCCCTGAAGTCTTGGCAGTGCTTGAAGACGTTGTCGACGTGTTGGCCTCTTTGGAGGTCTGTGAGGCACGCTCGCTTTCTTCCTCAGCCCTTACGTGCGTCTTCAGCCATCTCTATCTCCAGGACACCGGCTTCAACTTCTCCTCCTTCCTTGCTCCGGTGGACTCTGATTCTCAGGACGCTGCCGCTGCCGCCGTGAAGAGCTCCGTGGAAGCCATGTTGAGTAAGTTTCTGGTCGTCGGTCCTTCGGCCGAGGCTGAGGGGAAGGGCGACGTGCCTGGCGACGAGGCTCCGCTGGCGCGTGACGGTGGCGCCCAGGTCTGAAGAGGTGGCTCGGCAATGCGGCTCTTTCCTACTCGTCCTGCATCATGTAGCATGCCTCGGGGAGGCGTTTTAAAACTGCTTGCCTGGAACAATATTTTTTTGTAATAATTAGATTATGTTCCCTCGACTTTTCCATTCGCTTTGTTGTTCTGCGTCGGTAGAGCTCGGCCCCGCGCATACCTCAGCCACTGTTGGGTCGTCTGGATTGCTAGGACGAGCCCAAGGGGTGAGGTTCTACATGACCAGTTAGGCTCCTGAGACACGATGCTCAGGAGTCCTCCTTGACATGCGAACAGCTTAGGAAAAGGCGCGAAGGCAATCCGTGATATTGCGCACATGCCTCAGCCGCCATTGGGTCGTCTGTATCGCCGGGACGAGACCAAGGGGTGAGGGGCTACGTGACCAGTTAGGCTCCTTAGACGTGATGCTCAGGAGTCCCCCTTGACATACAAACGGCTTGAAAAGGAAAGGTGAAAGTCAGGCCTTGGCATTCTGCGTCTGCAGGGCCCGGCCCCGCGCTTGCCTCAGCTGCCGTTGGGTCGTTTGGATCGCCAGGTCGAGCCCAAGGGGTGAGGGGCTACGTGACCAGTTAGGCTCCTGAGACGCGATGCTCAGGAGTCCCCCTTGACGTAGGAACTGGCCATCATACCTTCTCCTCGCTGAGCTCTCGCTTGGGAGGGGTGCGCAAAGACCAGGCCCGCGAGGCCTGGCGAGGTGGGGTACGCCAGGCGTGACCTGGGTGTAGCCCCTGTGCCCAGCCCCTCGCGCTACCCTCCCGAGGTAGAGCAGCGCGGTGAGGCTGGTCACTGAGCCCGTAGGCTCCCTAAGGTTAATGCGGCCGCGAGGCCACCCCCAGTTGTTTATCACCAGCGCGGAGCATAGCACTTCCGCTCTTGCACGGGCATAGCCGCTCCTCGGTAGTGTCGACGGCTAGCGTGGAGCATGGTGCTTCTACTGCTGCGTGGGAGGGGGCTCCCTCTGAGGAGAGCCCCCGGGGCGTGCACAACCCCGCCCTGACACGTGGCTTGCACGGCAGGGCTGGAGGAGGTGTGTATGGGCATTCGTGAGCCAGCACGGGACCCATGAGGCCCTACCTCAAGGCGGGTTGTGCCCGGTCTTGATTGGGGGTGCTCGTATTAGTCCTGCGAGATGGTTAGGCAGCCTGCACCGAATGAGTCTCCTGAGGTTATTGCATGAGAAGGCCAGACACCAACGACCCCAGTAGGTAACATGAACGGGGCCGGGCTGCCACACAGAGCTCAGCCATTGGGTTTATCGATGCTGCAGGGACGGACCAGAGCATAGACGCCGTGCCCAGTCTTCTCATGCAAAGATCCTGAAGAAAAACAACCGGCGCACGGTTCCCGTGGCCACGGGGGCACCAGGTCGTGCACCCTTGCTCATCTACCCACGATTAGCTCATGCGAGAACAAGGCACCAAGGGCCATGGGACGTGACGTACACGGGGACTGGCCCATGAGCCAGAGCTCAGCCTCTTGGATTTAGCGACACTATAGGGATGGACCCGAGCACAGACGCCGTGCCAGTCCTTAATCATGAGGCGGTCGCGGGAGGGCTTCCAAGGGTGCGAGACTTTCTTAGTGACGAAGCGCCGATCAGGCAGTTAATAATTTAAAAGTAGCTTGCGAATTGTTGTAAACTAGCTCTGATAGATGCAGAAGGGATACATGCCATAGGGACAGACCCACATGGCCTGGGGATGATGCAGCCTGAGGGGCGCCACCAGACTGAACGAACTAGAGAGATGTCACCTTGTACCGTCGCTGAAGAGGTGTTGAAGTAGCCAAAAAACACGCGCTGCTGGAGTCGTTCCTCACGAGCCGCTCTGGTGCCGAGCCTCGGGAGGCTCAGAGGGCCCAGGAAGCTATTAAAGGTGCTCCTCCATCTTCGACAGGATCGCCTGATGCCTGGCCTTGCGAGCCGCCAGGGCGCCCCTCATGCAGCGCTGGAACACCACAGCCACACCCGGCAGGCCGAAGGGCATGCGAACATAGCTGTGAGGTGGACCCTCACATCGGCCGACACGAGACATCCAGGTGAGCTGCCGAGATGCGACCCTGTTGAGCCCGGGGATGTCGATGTAGACGCGGAACTCCCTACCCTCGCCAGTGCAGTGAGCTGCCGCACGGCAGCGGACGATCGCCTAGCAGAACCCTTGCTTCTTGAATCTCCTCGATTGCCTTGCTGATGAACTCCTGACCACACGGCACCTCCCGCCTGCTGCCTTCTCCTGGGAAGCATGCTCTGAAGAGCGCCTCCACATGGTGCCCGAGCGCCTCCCTCGTGACCCTGGCTAGGTCTAAGGCCTTCCCGAGGAGAGCCCCCGAGCCCAGCCTGAGAGGGGCGTTGGGCACGCCTTCCTATGCGATGGGTGAAGGTGCCGCGTCCGGGGACGCGAGGCTTAGTGCGGCATCCTTGAGCGATGCTCCTTTATGAGACCCTTGTCCCAGCTGCATCTTCTTCGTCTTGGGGGCGACCTCAGGAGGGAGTGCGCCGCCCTCGTATTCATGGCTCTCGACCGCTGCAGCCTGGTAGGCGCGCTTGAGGGAGCACACCGCATCCTTCTATCGGCACGCGACCTTGATGACGTCCCCGCTTCCTGGCATCTTGAGGACGTTGTAGCCGTGGTGCGTAGCTGCCATGAACTTGGCAAGTGTTGGGTACCCTAGGATGGCGTTGTAGGGCACGTGGATGTCGGCAACGTCAAAGTCGATGAGCTCGGTGCGGTAGTTGTTGCGCTCGCCGAAGGTGACAGGGAGGCGGACCTACCCTATCGGGTGTGTAGAACCGTCAGTCACTCCTGAAAATGGCTTGGTTGGGTGAAGCTGGTAGTATGGCACTTGGAGCCTGTCGAACGTCTGAACAGAGAGAACATTGAGCCCTGCTCCGCCATCGATGAGAGTCTTGGGGATCATCACATTGCTGATGACGGGGGAGCAGAGCATAGGGAGCGTGCCAGCGGTGGCCGCGCACTTGAGCTGGTCTGAGGAGCTGACGGTGATGGCGCACTTGGACCACCTGAGATGGCGAGTTCCTTCGGGCTTGGGGAGTGCATGAAGACATGGTGGGAAGCCGGGGCCTCTGAGCCGCCCAAGATGCAGGCGATGGCTCAAGGCTCCTGGAATACACCAGCCCCCTCGTCCTGGCGGTTATCTTCATTCCTTCTTGGTGGTGGAGGCTAAGGAGGCAGAGCTGCGTTTCACTGAGGGTGCTCCTCACGAGGCTGCTCCCTCTATGCGCCCTCGCGAGGTTGGCCTTGCCGGCGGTCTTCACGAGGCTGGTCGCGCCACTCCTAACAGTGGTCGCGTCCATCCCAGCGTCCTCCACCTCGGCTGCCTCCACGACCGTAGCCTCGATCATTGTGCTTGGGGCATCGACCGAGGCACCTGTTGCGGGGGGCCCTGAGCTCCTGACAGTCGTTGGTGTTGTGGCTGTGAATGTTGTGGGAGACGCAGAACGACCGGTTGCTCTTGGATGACTCGGGGTGGTTGCAGCCGCGCTTCGTTTATGGTTCGGCCGTGAGCACAGCCGGCCCCTTACGGTTCATGTCCTTGGCCTTTGTAATGCCCACGATGCGGCTATATCTCCCACGTGTCGAAGCACGACTTAGAGGCATGACCGCACGGTGGTTTTGTCGCAAGAAAGGTCATCTTCACACAATCCCAGGTAATGAACAAGAATGGGATAAAGAGATTTGGCTTACAATCGCCACATCACACAATACATAAATAAATCATACATCATCCAAAATACACTCATATACCGACTACGGTCAAATTCAAATGAAAAGAAGACAACCCCAAATGCTAGATCCCCGATCGTCCCGACTGGGCTCCGCTACTGATCATATAGAAACGAACCATAGTAACGACCAAGGTCCTCGTCAAACTCCCACTTGAGCTCGATCGCGCCACTTGCGCTGGTATCCTCGGTACCTGCATCTGTTTTGGTAGATTCTGTGAGCCACGGGGACTCAGCAATCTCACACCCGCAAGATCAAGACTATTTAAGCTTGTAGGTAGGAAAGGGGTAATATGGTGGAGCTGCAGCAAGCACTAAGTATATATGGTGGCTAACATACACAAGTGAGAGCGAGAAGAGAAGCAACGCATCGGTCAAGAGACTCGAAGTGATCAAGAAGTGATCCTAAAACTACTTACGTTCATACATAACTCAAACCCTGTTCACTTCCCGGACTCCGCCGAGAAGAGACCATCACGGCTACACACACGGTTGATGCATTTTAATGAAGACAAGTGTCAAGTTCTCTACAACCGGACATTAACATCTGCCTCATAACCGCGGGCACGGCTTTCAAAAGATAATACCCTGCAGGGGTGTCCCAACTTAGCCCATCATAAGCTCTCACGGTCAACGAAGGATATACCTTCTCCCGGGATGACCCGATCAGTCTCGGAATCCCGGTTCGCAAGACATTTCAACAATGGTAAAACAAGACCAGCAAAGCCGCCCGATGTGCCGACAAATCCCGATAGGAGTCGCACGTATCTCGTTCTCAGGGCACACCGGATAAGTCAAGCTATGAGTAAAACCAGGCCTCGAGTTTCCCCGTGGTGGCCCCGCAGGTTGCTCGGTTCGGACCAACACTCGAAGGAGCACTGGCCCGGGGGGGCTAAAATAAATATGACCCTCGGGCTCGCGAAAACCCAAAGGAAAAAGGTGTAGGTGGCAAATGGTAAAACCAAGGTTGGGCCTTGCTGGAGGAGTTTTATTCAAAGCGAACTGTGAAGGGGGTCCCATAAAGCACCCAACCGCGTAAGGAATGCAAAATCAAGGAACATAACACCGGTATGACGGAAACTAGGGTGGCAAGAGTGGAACAAAACACCAGGCATAAGGCCGAGCCTTCCACCCTTTACCAATTATATAGATGCATTACTTAAATAAGAGATATTGTGATATCCCAAAATATCCATGTTCCAACAAGGAACAATCTTCATCTTCACCTGCAACTAGCAATGCTATAAGAGGGGATGAGCAAAAGCGGTGACATAGCCAAACAACGGTTTGCTAGGACAGGATGTTAGAGGCTTGACATGACAATATGGGAGGAATGAATAAACAAGTGGTAGGTAGAGCTAACATAGCGATCGAGCGAGCAACTAGAAAAGCAAAGATAGAAGTGATATCGAGGGTATGGTCATCTTGCCTGCAAAGTTATCAGAGTTGTCGAAGGCTTGATCCTCGTAAGCATTCTTAATAGGTTCCTCGTGCACGTATTCGTCTCCCGGCTCTACCCAAAGCAAGAACACAAGCAATGGAACCACAATCAAACATGGAGCAATGCACAAGCAACATGATGCAATACATGACATGATATGCGAGATGTGATATGCAATATGTATGCGTGCTCCGGAAGGGAAATGATGAACAAGGCATCAGCTTGGCAAACCAAGTATGCCGCTGGAAAGATGAGATGATTTCGGTTGAAATCGATATAAAGATCACCGGAATCGGATGCACGGTTTGCAAATGGCAAGCAAAACAAGAATGCCACAAATATGCGGTTAACAGCATGATAGCACTTAGAATACATCAATAAACTATGCTACAGCACCCCAACATAACAACAAAGCATATGATAGTGATCTACAGCACATGCTTGACAAAGGAGGAATAATGAGCTACGGCTAAATCACACAATAGCAGGTTCAAAAAAACATGACAAAAATGCAAAAGATATCAGCTTGGACATGGCATAAACAGCATCAGGTAGCAATGTTCAGAGCAAGCAATCAACATGCTACAGGAACATATCATAGAAACTTAAGGCATGGAATGATAGTACTAAATTCATAGAACAAAAGTCCTTTACTGACCATGAGCCAAAAAGGATCAGAAGATATGATTACACCCATGTAAACATAGCAAGTCTCATTAACAGATTCAGGAAACAGAGCATGGCATTAACAGCATTATGAAGGCATCTTTGCGAGCTCGATTCTCTCACCACAAGTCATTGCATGACAAGATAAGCATAGCACCTGCAATAATACATGTTTATGAAACTAAACATGGCAAGAACAAGATCATAGCATGCAAGGATCAACTACAACAACCTTGGCAAAATTGAATATCATGTAAACAATCTGCCAGGAAACATTTTATAGCAAAAGTAGAGCAAGAAAATGACATGCTAGACTACTCCATAATTGCAAACAGGGGCATGAATGGATAGAGTATAACCATATGTACAAAACATCCTTACTGAAGTATCTCAAAATATGTATGGATCACTCTGTAGCATCAAGTTTACATGGCATCAAAATAACAGCAGAACAGGGACTAAAATCAGCAACATCACGAAGCCTAGTTTGCATGCTTGTGCTAGTCATCACATAACTCACAAAAATACATGGCAATCACCACTGTAAAGAAGACATGGCATAGAACAAAACACCTGTAGAGCTCATGCCCATAAGATGCACACAATAAATGTAGCAAAAATGACAAATGCACACATTCTGTTAAGAATCAGAAACTAACATTATATAGCACTCTTGCATCAGAGATTCAGGCATCAAGATGACCTCAAATGAACATGGCCCAATGGAACAAAATGAAGAGCACATCCTGATGAACACTCTGATATATTATGCGCATGAAACGGAGCTACGATAACGGAGTTATGATGCGATGAATATGGCAAAATAATATGACAGAAAATGACAGGATTTTCGGGGTCAACCCTAGAAACTGGATCTGGCACGAGGGTCGAGGTTCACCGGAGTTCCTCGCCGGAGATGGACGGAGAGGAGCTGGGCCGGACGGATCTGGCCGGATCCGGCGAGGACGAGGCGCGGGGGCGGCGGAGCGCCTCGGGAGGCGAGGAGGAGGCGCGAGCGGCGGCTCGGCGGAGCGCTGTGGCGACGCCCGGTGGCGGCGAGTGGTGGATCGGGCGGCGGCGGCGGCCGGGCGCGGTGGCGCTGTGGATGGGCGGCGAGGCGGGCACCAGCGGCGCTGGCTGGGCCCCGACACAGGCTCAGGCGGGCAGTGGCGGTGGGCGGCTGCGGCACCAAGTGGCGGCGCATGGTTCGTCGGGCGGCGGCGGGTGGACGCATCCGGCTCCATCTGGACGTGTCCGGTTGTGGAGAGGGAGTGAGGCTAGGGTTTGATCTGCGAAAAATTCGGGGGGGGGGGGCACCTATTTATAGGTAGAGGGAGCTAGGAGGCTCCAAATGGAGTGCGGTTTTCGCCCACACGATCGTGATCCAACGACGGAGAGCGTGGAAGTGACTTAGATGGGTTTTTAGGTTTGTTTTGAAGGGGTGTTGGGCTGCAACACACAAGAGGCCTTCGCGGTTACCCGGTTAACCGTTGGAGTATCAAACAACCTCCAAATGGCACGAAACTTGACAGGTGGTCTACCGGTGGTGTACCAAGGCCACTTGGCAAGCCTCGGTCCATTCCGAGAATGTTTAACACCCGCTCACGAAAAAGAGACAAGAGGGGTGCGCCGGTGCATGTGGGCGTGTCAGATTGCAAAATGGACAACGGGGAAAATGCTCGGATGCATGAGACGAACACGTATGCAAATGAGATGCACATGATGACATGATATGAGATGCATGACATGAATAAAATGCAAAACAAAAATCAAAAACCCAACCACAGAGGGAATATCATAGCACATAGCCGAAAATGGCAAGAGTTGGAGTTACAGATATGGAAAGTTACATCCGGGGTGTTACAACACACCACCACTACTAGACGATCTCGTCCCGCGATCTAGGACTGAAAGAACTCCGGATATTCGGAACGGAGGTGATCCTCGTGCTCCCAGGTGGCTTCTCGGTCGGAATGGTGTGACCACTTCACTTTCAGGAATTCGACTGACTTGTTGCCAGTCTTGCGCTCGGTTTCTTCAAGAATTGCAACGGGGTGCTCATGATAAGAGAGATCTTCTTGGAGGTCAATTTCTTCGAAGTTGATAGTGCTCTCAGGAGTCTTGAAGCACTTGCGAAGCTGTGACACGTGAAACACATCGTGCACATTTGCAAAATTGGACGGAAGCTCAAGTTGATAGGCGAGATCACCTCTTTTGCCAATGATCTTGAAAGGACCCACGTATCTAGGGGCAAGCTTCCCTTTGATACCGAAGCGACGAGTGCCTTTCATTGGAGAGACGCGGAGGTAGACATGGTCTCCGATTTCAAAAGCCACATCACGGTGCTTGTCATCATAATAGCTCTTCTGGCGCGATTGCGCGGCTTTGAGATTCTCACGAATGACTTTTCACATTTCTTCGGCTTCTGTGATCAAGTCGTTGCCAAGAATTTGGCGTTCACCTGTCTCGGACCAATTGAGAGGAGTACGACACTTTCTTCCATAGAGAATTTCGAATGGGACCTTGCCCGAACTCGCTTGGAAGCTGTTGTTGTAGGAGAACTCAGCATATGGAAGACAATCTTCCCACTTCATACCGAAAGAGATGACACAAGACCTGAGCATGTCTTCGAGGATTTGATTGAATCGCTCGACTTGGCCACTTGTTTGAGGATGGAAAGTTGTGCTGAAACGAATGTTGGTGCCCATGGCCTTCTGGAAGGAATCCCAGAACATAGAAGTGAAGATGCTTCCACGGTCTGAAGAGATCAATTGTGGAATGCCGTGCAAGGAGACAATCCTGGAGGTGTATAACTCTGCCAGCTGAGCTGCTGTGATAGATTCTTTGATAGGAAGGAAATGAGCCACTTTAGTAAGCTTGTCAATGACAACAAAGATAGCATCATTTCCACACTTGGACTTAGGAAATCCAGTCACGAAGTCCATCTTGATATGATCAAACTTCCATTCCGGAATAGCAAGAGGCTGGAGGAGACCAGCTGGTCATTGGTGTTTTGCTTTCACCCTTCTGCAGACATCACATTCGTTCACGAATTGAGCAATCTCTCGCTTCATTCGAGTCCACCAATATGATTGCTTGAGGTCATGGTACATCTTCGTACTTCCAGGATGAATGGATATGAGGGAATTGTGTGCCTCGTTCATGATGACTTTTGTCAGATCACCTTTAGGAACCACAATTCGATCCTCGAAGAAAAGAGTATCTTTGTCATCAATGTGGAAGCACTTGTATTTGGGAATGCCCTTGTCGATACCACGTTTCACCTTTTTCACCATGGTATCCAGGAGTTGTGCCTCACGACTTTGATCTTCCAAAGTAGGAGAGACTATGAGGTTGGCAAGGAAGCCTTGAGGAACAACTTGAAGATTCAGCTTGCGGAAAGCTTCACAAAGATCCGGTTGGAAGGGCTTGAGAATTAAACTGTTGCAATAAGCCTTTCTGCTCAAAGCATCTGCAATCACATTCGCCTTGCGAGGAGTATATTCAATACTTGGATTGTACTCTTGAATCATTTCGACCCATCGAGTTTGCCTGAGGTTGAGGTTGGGTTGACTGAAGATATACTTGAGACTCTTGTGATCGGTGAATATGTCCACTTTCCTTCCCAACAAGAGATGTCTCCATGTTATCAATGCATGGACAACTGCCGCCAACTCGAGATCGTGAGTGGGGTAGTTCTTTTCGTTGGGCCTCAACTGACGAGAGGTATAGGCCACAAATTTCTTCTCTTGCATTAACACAGCACCGAGACCTTGAAGAGAAGCATCACAGAAAACTTCGAATGGCTTGGATTCATCAGGAGGAGTCAAGACAGGAGCTGTGACTAGCTTCTCTTTGAGGGTGTTGAAAGCAACGTCGCACTCGGGCGTCCAAACATACTTGACATGCTTCTGGAGGAGGTTGGAAAGAGGCTTTGCAATCTTAGAGAAGTTCTCAACGAATCTTCGGCAATAGCTTGCGAGACTAAGAAAACTGCGGAGCTGCTTGACATTCTGAGTAGGTTCCCAATTCACAAATGTAGGCACCTTCTCGGGATTAACAGCGATGCCCTTGGTGGAGATGATGTGACCAAGATAAATAACTTCATCAAGCCAGAACTCACATTTGGAAAACTTTGCATAGAATTGATGCTCTCTGAGCTTGTCGAGCACCAATCGCAAATGTTTGGCATGATCCGACTTATTCTTGGAGAAGACCAAAATATCATCGAGATACACCAGAACGAATTCATTGGTGTAGGGGTTGAAGATGAAGTTCATCATTCAAGAGAATGTTGGAGGAGAATTGACAAGGCCGAAAGACATGACAGTATATTCATTAGAACCATAGCTTGTTCTGAATGCTGTCTTGGGAATATCTTGTTCACGAATGCGAATTTGATGATAACCCATACGAAGGTCAAGCTTGGAGAATACTTTAGCACCTTTGAGTTGTTGGAAAAGCTCATTGATGTTGGGAAGTGGATACTTGTTCTTGATTGTCTTCTTATTCAATGGATGGTAATCGACGCACAGTCGGTCCGTGCCATCCTTCTTCTGGACAAAAAGAACTCCACAACCCCAAGGAGATGAACTCGGTCTGATCAAACCCAGACGCTCTTGTTCATCGAGTTGTTTCTTCAATTCCTTCAGTTCTTCAGGTCCAAGCTTGTATGGACGCTTGCAAACGGGTTCAGTGCCGGGCTCAAGATCGATAACAAATTCGACTGGCCGGTGCGGAGGCATACCCGAAAGCTCTACTGGAAAGACATCTTGGTACTCACAAACGACTGGAATATGAGAGATAGCATCCAACTCGCCCTTCTCACTGAGAGAGAATAACCGAATGGTTTCGTCACGAGTGGCATAGATGATAACATCCTTAGAAGAGTGTGTCAATTGAATTTCCCTGGCAGCACAATCAAGTTGAGCTTTGTGCTGAGAAAGCCAGTCCATACCGAGAATTAGATCAATATCCAAGTCACCAAGGACAATTGGTTTAGCCAGAAATCTATAGCCGCCCTTCTTGATTGTGGTATCCGGAACCAGCAAACTGGAGCTCAATCGTTTACCCGGAGAAATGACAGCCATGGGTTTATCCAAATGAGAAGAAGTGAAATCATGCTTGGCAAAAAACGGTCTTGACATGAAACAATGTGATGCACTAGTATCAAATAAGACTTTTGCAGGAATAGAGTTAACTGGAAGGTTACCCATGATCACATCTGAAGAATCCTCTGCCTGAGCTGCATTCATCATGTTCACCTTTGCATGCTTTGGATTATGCTTGACCACTTCATTGCTTGAAGACCTCACAGGAGAAGGAGGAGGAGGAAGGCGCCTTTGGTTGAAGCACTTGTTTGCGTAGTGACCTTTCTGCTGGCACTTGTTGCAAGTCACCTATGAGAGCAGACGGTGATAAGGAGCATTTGACCTTGGAGCTTGAGAATTTGACTTGTTCTGATAGCCTGGGTTGGGTGGGTGGGAAGATCCACGAGCACCTGAGTTCTTCTGCTGATAAGGTTGACGAAACGGAGGAGGAAGGTAGAACTTCTGCTGCTTAGCTGCCACTTGAGAGGAAGAAGAAGACTGAACTGCATCCCTAATTCTCTTCTTAGAAGCCTCACACATGAGTTGAGCACCTTCTTGCTTGAGAGCCATATTGTAGAATTGATCAAACTGAGTAGGATCAACAAGAATGAGAGCTAATTGCAGATCCTCTCTAAGGCCACCTCTGAATTGATAGATTATACTCTTTTCATCAGGAACGTCTTGTTTAGCGAAGCGAGCAAGTTTCTGAAACTGCTTGTTGTATTCGTACACTGACATGTTGCCTTGCTTGAGATTGCGGAACTCCTCACGCTTGCTCTCAACAACACTGGTAGGAATGTGGTGAGCTTTAAAGTCCCGACAGAAATCAGTCCAAGTAATCACTCGACCTCCTCTGGAATCCTTGTATTGCTGGAACCAATTAGCTGCTTGGTCCTTGAGCTGAAAAGAAGCAAACTTGACGTAGTCCTCAGGCCTGACATTGCTGCATTCAAAATGCTTGTTGATATCCACGAGCCAATCGTCGGCGTCTGTGGCCTCGACACAGTAGCTGAAAGACTTCGGATGATTTGCAAGGAACTGGTTGAGGGTAGGAAACTGGGGCTGATGGTTGAACTGCCCTTGACCTTGATTCCCTTGGATGCCTTGGCCTTGGTTGCGCTCTTGCATCAGCTGAATCAACAACTGAGTGTTGGCGTTTGTGGTTGCCATCAAAGCTTGCCATGCCTCCGGAGGCGGAGGTGGAGGTGGAGGGTTCGCCTGACTCCCATCATTGCGTTCCGGATTCTGACGCGTTGGCGGAGCCATCCTGAAGAGGGTGACATCCGTTAGCATCTTGATAGACAGATAGACAAGTTGAATCAATGGATAGAAATTGCAACATATAGTCTTCACAATAAACATTCGAACAAGGATGAACGAATGAATTCCAAAGTAAACATCACGTCCATTAAGGTGAGAAGCCACTTGATAAGATATTGATGAAAGAAAATAAAAGGCAAGGTACGAATGGAACAAATAAGTGGTAAGGATTACCCAATCACAAACCAAATAACTGCAGGAAGAAATGCTAGAGCTACTTGAATCCCACCTATAAACTCCCAAAACTTTCTGGTTATGCAATCAGGTGTTCGGGATACAGGGGAAGCAATATATCTCACCCAAACTAACAATCCCTACATCCAGCCGTATCCATCCCTCAACACATAACCAAGAAACCTTCGGAAATCGTGTACCTCAACCTTCGAAAAGCATCCGTTATACGAGTTATGGCAATACTCCCGAACTCCCCAGTACTGGGTGACGTTAAGGTTATCTCACCAACAACTGCATAAAAGAGATTTTCGATGTCGGCAAAACTCAGGTATTCCAGAATTGCAACAATAAAATTGTGACGACAACACCTTGGAGCTCAACTCCCCGGGACACTGCCACAACCCCTAAATGTCAGGAGGCACCAAGAACAATGTTCTCATCACAAAACCATCGGAACGATTCCAAGATACCCGCGTGATCCTAAATTTTTTTTAGTGAAATCTGAGGAGAGGAGAGTCAAAACTTCTACGTCAGGAGACCTCACCAGAGCGACGAAGGGACTAAGGAGTAAAAAGAATCCTACTCTCCGATATATATAATCCTAAGACTAAAATTATTTTTTAGACTCAACAATGCCAGCAATCAATCAAGCAGGGGGCTCCTAAGTCGGGGATGGCTCTGATTACCAACTTGTAACGCCCACGATGCGGCTATATCTCCCACGTGTCGAAGCACGACTTAGAGGCATAACCGCATGGTGGTTTTGTCGCAAGAAGGGTCATCTTCACACAATCCCATGTAATGAACAAGAATGGGATAAAGAGATTTGGCTTACAATCTCCACTTCACACAATACATAAATAAATCATACATCATCCAAAATACACTTATAGACCGACTACGGTCAAATTCAAATGAAAAGAAGACAACCCCAAATGCTAGATCCCCGATCGTCTCGACTGGGCTCTGCTACTGATCATCTGGAAACGAAACATAGTAACGACCAAGGTCCTCGTCAAACTCCCACTTGAGCTTGATCGTGCCACTTGCGCTGGTATCCTCGGTACCTGCATCTGTTTTGGTAGAATCTGTGAGCCACGGGGACTTAGCAATCTCACACCCGCGAGATCAAGACTATTTAAGCTTGTAGGTAGGAAAGGGGTAATATGGTGGAGCTGCAGCAAGCACTAAGCATATATGGTGGCTAACATATGCAAGTGAGAGCGAGAAGAGAAGCAACGCATCGGTCTAGAGACTAGAAGTGATCAAGAAGTGATCCTGAAACTACTTACATTCATACATAACCCAAACCGTGTTCACTTCCCGGACTCCACCGAGAAGGGACCATCAGGGCTACACACACGGTTGATGCATTTTAATGAAGTCAAGTGTCAAGTACTCTAGAACCGGACATTAACAAATTCCCATCTGCCTCATAACCGCGGGCACGGCTTTCTAAAGATAATACCCTGCAGGGGTGTCCCAACTTAGCCCATCATAAGCTCTCATGGTCAACGAAGGATATACCTTCTCCCGGAAAGACCCGATCAGTCTCGGAATCCTGGTTCGCAAGACATTTCTACAATGGTAAAACAAGACCAGCAAAGCCGCCCGATGTGCCAACAAATCCCGATAGGAGTCGCACGTATCTCGTTCTCAGGGCACACCGGATAAGTCAAGCTACGAGTAAAACTAGGCCTCGTGTTTCCCCGTGGTGGCCCTGCAGGTTGCTCGGTTCGGACCAATACTCGAAGGAGCACTGGCCCGGGGGGGCTAAAATAAAGATGACCCTCGGGCTCGCGAAAACCCAAGGGAAAAATGTGTAGGTGGCAAATGGTAAAACCAAGGTTGGGCCTTGCTGGAGGAGTTTTATTCAAAGCGAACTGTGAAGGGGGTCCCATAAATCACCCAACCGCGTAAGGAACGCAAAATCAAGGAACATAACACCGGTATGACGGAAACTAGGGTGGCAAGAGTGGAACAAAACACCAGGCATAAAGCCGAGCCTTCCACCCTTTACCAAGTATATAGATGTATTAGTTAAATAAGAGATATTGTGATATCCCAAAATATCCATGTTCCAACAAGGAATAATCTTCATCTTCACCTGCAACTAGCAACGCTATAAGAGGGGCTGAGCAAAAGCGGTGACATAGCCAAACAACGGTTTGCTAGGACAGGATGGTTAGAGGCTTGACATGACAATATGGGAGGCATGAATAAACAAGTGGTAGGTAGAGCTAACATAGCGATAGAGCGAGCAACTAGCAAAGCAAAGATAGAAGTGATATCGAGGGTATGGTCATCTTGCCTGCAATGTTCTCAGAGTTGTCGAAGGCTTGATCCTCGTAAGCATTCTCAACAGGTTCATCGTGCACGTACTCGTCTCCCGGCTCTACCCAAAGCAAGAACACAAGTAATGGAACCACAATCAAACATGGAGCAATGCACAAGCAACATCATGCAATACATGACATGATATGCGAGATGTGATATGCAATGCGTATGCGTGCTCCGGAAGGGAAATGATTAACAAGGCATCAACTTGGCAAACCAAGTATGCCGCTGGAAAGATGAGATGATTTCGGTTGAAATCTATATAAAGATCACCGGAATCGGATGCATGGTTTGCAAATGGCAAGCAAAACAAGAATGACACAAATCTGCGGTTAACAACATGATAGCACTTAGAATACATCAATAAACTATGCTGCAGCACCACACCATAACAACAAAGCATATGACAGCGATCTACATGAGATGCTTGACAAAAGAGGAACATTGAGCTACGGCTAAATCACACAATAGCAGGTTCAAACAAACATGACAAAAATGCAAAGATGTCAGCTTGGACATGGCATAAACAGCATCAGGTACCAATGTTCAGAGCAAGCAATCAACATGCTACAGGAACATATCATAGAAACTTAAGGCATGGAATGATAGTACTAAATGCATAGAACAAAATTCCTTTACTGACCATGAGCCAAAAAGGATCAGAAGATATGATTACACCCATGTAAACATAGCAAGTCTCGTTAACAGATTCAGGAAACAGAGCATGGCATTAACAGCATTATGAAGGCATCTTTGCGAGCTCGATTCTCTCACCACAAGTCATTGCATGATAAGATAAGCATAGCACCAGCAATAATACATGTTTATGAAACTAAACATGGCAAGAACAAGATTATAGCATGCAAGGATCAACTACAACAACCTTGGTAAAATTGAATATCATGTAAACAATCTGCCAGGAAACATTTTATAGCAAAAGTAGAGCAAGAAAATGACATGCTAGACTACTCCATAATTGCAAACAGGGGCATGAACGGATAGAGTATAACCATATGTACAAAACATCCTTACTGAAGTATCTCAAAATATGCATGGATCTCTCTGTAGCATCAAGTTTACATGGCATCAAAATAACAGCAGAACAGGGACTAAAATCAGCAACATCACGAAACCTAGTTTGCATGCTTGTGCTAGTCACCACATAACTCACAAAAATACATGGCTAGCACCTCTGTAAAGAAGACATTACATAAAACAAAACACCTGTAGAGCTCATGCCCATAAGATGCACACAATAAATGTAGCAAAAATGACAAATGCACACATTCTGTTAAGAATCAGAAACTAACATTATATAGCACTCTTGCATCAGAGATTCAGGAATCTAGATGACCTCAAATGAACATGGCCCAATGGAACAAAATGAAGAGCACATCCTGATGAACATTTTGAAATATTATGCGCATGAAACAGAGCTACAATGACGGAGTTATGATGCGATGAATATGGCAAAATAATGTGACAGAAAAAGACTAAGGATTTTCGGGGTCAACCCTAGAAACTGGATCTGGCACAAGGGTCGAGGTTCACCGGAGTTCCTCACCGGAGATGGACGGAGAGGAGCTGGGCCGGCCGGATCTGGCCGGATCCGGCGAGGATGAGGCGCGGGGGCGGCGGAGCGCCTCGGGAGGCGAGGAGGAGGCACGACGGCGGCTCGGCAGAGCCAGGCGGCGACGTCCGGCGGCAGCGGAGCGGTGGACCGGCGGTGAGGCGGCGGCCGGGCGCGGTGTCGCTGTGGACGGGCGGCGGGCGGGCACCGAGGCGGCGCGGGCTTGGGGCCCGACCTGGCTCGGGCAGGCCGGCAGCGGTGGGCGGCTGCGGCGCCAAGTGGCGGTGCGTGGTTCGTCGGGCGACGGCGGGTGGACGCGTCCGGCTCCGCCCGGACGTGTCCGGCGGCGAAGAGGGAGCGAGGCTAGGGTTTGATCTGCGAAAATTTCTGGGGGAGCACCTATTTATAGGTAGAGGGAGCTAGGTGGCTCCAAATGGAGTGCGGTTTTCGCCCACATGATCGTGATCCGACGACGGAGAGCATGGAAGTGACTTAGATGGGTTTTTGGGCTGTTTTGAAGGGGTGTTGGGCTGCAACACACAAGAGGCCTTCGCGGTTACCCGGTTAACCGTTGGAGTATTCAACGACCTCCAAATGGCATGAAACATGACAGGTGGTCTATCGGTGGTGTACCAAGGCCACTTGGCAAGCCTCGGTCCATTCCGAGAATGTTTAACACCCGCTCACGAAAAAGAGACAAGAGGGGTGCGCCGGTGCATGTGGGAGTGTCGGATTGCAAAACGGACAACGGGGAAAATGCTCGGACGCATGAGACGAACACGTATGCAAATGAGATGCACATGATTACATGTGATGAGATGCATGACATGAATAAAATGAAAAAGAAAAATCAAAAACCCAACCACAGAGGGAATATCATAGCACATAGCCGAAAATGGCAAGAGTTGGAGTTACAAATATGGAAAGTTACATCCGGGGTGTTACAGCCTTGGCCTTCTTGTCTTCTGGATTAGCATCGGGGAGCTCGAGGAGGGAGAGGCCCCTTCATCAGCCCTTGCGCACTTGTTCGCCATGTTGAACATCTCTAGAGCTGTGCAGAGATCCTCATGGATAGAGAGCTCCTCCATCATCTTGACATCGCAGACGCCATCAGTGAATGTTGAAATGATGGCCTCGTCCGACACCTTGGGGATCTTGAGGCGAACGTTGTTGGAGGTTGGATATACTTCTGCAGGGTCTCTCCAGGTTGCTGCTCGATGCGTCGCAGGTCTCCCGCGGCCGGCGGATGGTCGCGAGTGCCCTGGAAGTTGGCGATGAAGCGGCCGCGCATCTCCTCCCAGGAAGAAACCGACCCCTTGGGTAGGTTCCGGAGCCAAGAACGCGCGCCACTTTGAGGGCCATCGGGAACCAGTTCGCCATGATCTTCTCGTTGCTGTTGGCCGCCTCGATGCTTAGCTCATAGAGTTGTAGGAACTCGGCGGGGTCCTCGGTGCGGGTAGCACGGAGGCAGGTCAGGCTTGAAATTGCTTGGCCAGACAACGTTGCGGAGCTCAGGAGTGAACGCGCGACATCCTGCCATGGTCACCGGAGGTCGTCGAGGGGGTGGAAACTAGTCCGAGTGCACGCACACCGCCACCTCCTACGGCGGTACGCGGGCCTGTTGCTGGGGTGCTGGAAGTACGCGCGCTTCTCCTTGAGGTTGCTACACCACCTGGCAGCTCACGTCCTCTCGAGCTGGCGCAGGGCATGGTGGGTCGCGCCGTGGTGCCACTCGCCTTGGCCCGACGATGGCACCCTGGGCCGGAGGTGGTGGAGGAGCCCCGTGCGCCACATCGCCCGCTGCATGAGGCTGCTAAGGGAGGGAGCAAGTCGGATCGGTGGAGCCTCCGTGCGCCATGCTGATGAGCTCAGCGATCCGCTCGAGCCACTCCTCATAGAGGTCACCAACCGGGCGGTAGCGAAGGAGCTCTCGTGCCATGATCAAAGCGGCCTGCGCGTCCGCCTGGCCGCGACGCACGTGGGAGGGCGAAGCTGCTGGGGTCAGTGACGAAGTAGCGGTACGCCTGTCGCGACGCACCGACGGGTGCAGCGATGAAGCTTGTTACTCGTGGCCGGCGGGGCCCGTGACAGCGTTGCCCATCGGAGACGGAGCGCGACGGGCACAACCATCGCCCGCCGGAGCCGTCTGAGTGACATGGGCAGCGATTGCGGCCTGACGCTCGGCACGAGCTCGGCGTGCGTCAACCATGGAGGTGTCGGAGTGGCGGTGGATCAATCGACGGAAGAGAAGATCCGATGCACCCCCACCTGGCGCGCCAAATGTCGGATTACGGGTTCCGCAAACCCTTGAGAGGTTCGAACTCTAGGGTGCGTGCGGAGCACTACTAGGAAAAGGCCTGCTAGTGGCGCACCTGTTTTGGCTACCAATGGCGCACTACAGGTGCGCCACTAGCATCGGGCCATTAGAATTTAATACTAATGGAGTGCGCCATTAGTATATCACACGGTGCGCCATTACTATCTGACTTAGTAATGGCGCACCACATAGAAGTGCGCCATTACTAACAAATTTTTTTCAATTTTTTCAGAATTGTTTTTCAAATTTTTATTAATCTCGGGTCACTATGGCTAAATCTCGGGTCAATATGCTTAATCTGAAGTCAAATCACACTAAGTGGTCAAACTTCCCAGAAGGTCATGCATCCTCACACTACTCCAGCCCGAGCATGCTTAACTTCGCAATTCCAACCAACCCCAGCACCACCTCACTTAACAGGCACTTGTTGATATATCTATCATATCAATCCTATTAAACCTTGTTGATGTCTAGGACTTTGTTCATGTTCATGAGTATGATGAAATTTTGAAAAATATTTCAAACTTCCCAGTCACATTACGTATCATTTTGTGAACAAAAATTCCAAAAAAAAATTCGAAACTAATTTTTTTTTCTGTTACTAGTGGCGCACCTAGCAAATGGTGCGCCACTAGTAAGTTTGAATTTTTTTTTTCATTTTCCCCTCTAGATCTTAAAAGCCTTGTAACTTTTTTTCTGTTAGGTTTTTGAGGATTTTGAAAATGTTTAACGGGTTTCCCTCAATTAAATTCGGATGTAACTTTTCGAGTAGATGATTTTTCATATAAAAATCTTTTTAATCCGAGTTCGTATGCAAAAGTTATGCCCATTTTACAAATGCCAGAGAGATTTTGCAAATAAAGTCGAAATTCATATTTCTAAATTTTCCCAACAAGTAGACCACATATCACATGGGAAACTTATTTTTTTTTGACATTTCCATCATTTTTGTTTAGTTTTTTTAAAACTAAAAAGGCGGTCCACAAGGGGGGGTGCATTCGGTGGAATTTTTGGTCAAAGTTAGTAATGGCGCACCGTGGGAGTGGTGCGCCATTACTAGTTCAACTAGTAATGGCAACTAGTAATGCCGCACCACACACACGGTGCGCCATTACTAGTTTTGAAAAAAAATTGAAAAAAATTAGTAGTGGCGCACCGAGGGTGTCGTGCGCCATTACTAGTTTAACTAGTAATGGCACATTATCCCCTGGTGCGCCATTACTAGTTTTGAAAAAAAATTGTTAGTAGTGGCGCAACATGGATGTGGTGCATCATTAGTATTTGGACACTAATGGCGCACCAACACATGGTGCGCCATTAGTATATAGTAGTGGAGCACCACATGTGTGTGGTGCGCCATTAATGTCCATATTATCTATAGCCCTTTTCCTAGTAGTGGAGGTCTCAACCTACCCATCCCGCCTACTCGCGATCCTCCTAAGCCTAGCACGACGAGCTCAAAGAGACAAAGAGACACATCTGTTTATCCTGGTTCGGGCCACCTTGCGGTGTAATACCCTACTCCAGCGTTTTGGTGGATTGCCTCAAGGGCTAAGGATGAACTAGTACAGTGGATGAACTAGCCTCAAGAGGTGAGGTGTTCTCGAGCTCAAGGGAGCTGGCGTGGTGTGAGCTAGTTCGACTTGTCTTGCCTCTATGGTGGTGGCTAATCCTATTTAGAGTGGCCTTGCTCCTCTTACCAAATGTTGGCGGGAAGGGATCCCACAACGGCCGGATTTGAAAGGGGAGAAGTAGTATAGCTTATCCTAACAAAAGTAGTCTTCGCCTGCGAAAAGCCTCTGGTCGTGACACTACGGTGGGCTCGTCGATGACCTCCGTCCTACCGTCCTGGCGGTCTTGGTCTTGTTGCACCAGAATGGAAACCTTTGGCTGATTCCTCGGGACTCCATGCCTGTGGCTTGCCTCCCTTGCACCAAAGAGAAAACCTGCGCTCTGCACCCGCCTGGCCTTGGTCGTCATGTGTCACGTCAGCTGAGCCTCGTGAGGTAAACCTTGCATAGAACTCTCTACCCCTCGGGAGCCAGCCTGAGGAGGCCGATCCCCTCAGGGGTCTTTGCGGCGTCCGCCTCGCGAGGGTCTTGAATTGTTGATGCTGGAGCTCGACCGTACCAGGATGTCAATGGAGCCACGTGGTGGGCCACAAGCAGGCAGGTCTGGATGCCCCCATATCTAGGACACCGACATGAGCTCCTTCTAACGCAGTTAGAAGTTCGAGCACCTCCCATTCCTTGTGTTTATCACAGTCACCCATGCGAGCAGAAGCATTTGCAGAAGCACAACTACTCCTCGACTTTCCTCCTGCTGTGTAAGAGTCAAGAAGAGTAGAGGGTTGCTATCCAAAGGCCCTTATCGGGTAATACAGGTCACCAAGCCCGACGCAGTCCGCCCGAAGACCGAAGATGGTGTTCCAGTGAGTAACTCCTGGAATATCAAACACCTTCACAAGTATTACCCATAAGGCGCAGTTGCCTGGACCCCGGCAACCCCACTTTTTAGTAGCCTTGCCGGCAAGGCATGTAACCTTATGTACATGTCGGATACCGGGTTCCGGCAAAACCCTTAAGGTTTGAACACTGGGGTGTACGCGAAGATCTTCTCCCTACCGAAACATGCCCTTAGCCTCGCCACGGTACCTAAGCTAGATCGATGAACAACACAAGAGACACAAGATTTATACTGGTTCGGGCCACCATTGTGGTGTAATACGCTAATCCAGTGTGTGGTGTGGTGGATTGCCTCTTGTCCTGATGATGAAAAGTACAAGGGAAGAACAGCCTCGCGAGGACAGGTGTTCTTGTGCTTGGTGGTGTGCTTGAGGAGGAATTGATCTGTCCCCTCTATGGTGGTGGATAGCTCTATTTATAGAGCCCCTGGTCCTCTTCCCAAATATTGAGTGGGAAGGGATCCAACAACGGCCATTTTGAAAGGGGACAGCTAGTACAAGCTATCCTGACTAAAGGTGGTCTTCGCCTGCCAAAGGTGCTGGTGATGACGCCGTCCTGGGCACCACGGTGACCTCCGTCCTGCCTCTCTGCTGGCCTTGGTCTCGTTGCACCGATATGGAAACCTTTGCCTGATGCCTCGGTACTCTGTGCCTGCGCTCGCCCCCTTTGCACCAAAGAGGAAACGTGGACACTGCGCGGGCTGGCGCCCGCCTGGCGCCCGCCTGGTATTGATCGTCATGGCTTGTGTCATGGGCACCTTGCGAGGTACCCCTTGACTTAATCTCTCCGCCTCCTCACGAGCCTGCCTGGTGAGGCCACTCCCGAGGAGGCCTTGCGCCATCCGCCCCGTGAGGCTTGGCCCCTCGCAAGGGACTTGAGTGTTTGGTTCATGAAGACGGGCCGTACTGGGCCATTGGTTGAGCCACACAGCAGGCCGCAGGGCAGGCAAGTCTGGGGACCTTCGTTCCCAGAACGCCGACAGTAGCCCTCGGGCCCAAGGCATGCTCAGACTTGGCTTAGCAACGAAGCAAAAGGGCAAGTGCGGAGCACCGCGGGCCCCCACAACCTGTGGCCTTGGTCGACGTGTGGCGACTGATTGGACATGGGCGTCTCCGCTTCCCCATGCTGCCCCAATATCCGCCTGGCTAGGCGGCCACGACGCTCTACACAGTTATTTCCTCCTTGCTGGCAGTGTGCTTCCGATTCCCCTTTCTTCCTCGAATCTCTGCTCACGCTCCCAATCTGACTTGGGCTCTGCTCCCACCATTGCCATGGCGCCAACTAGCAAGGAAAAGGGGAAGAAGCCTCTCTCCCCATCCAGTTTGTGCCCGACAATCGTGCCCACCGTCGGCTGGTCGTTGGTGCTCAACCTGGAGGCCCTGGGCAAGGTCTGCCCTGCGCTCACTTCCAGCTTCAACGAGTGTGAAAATTCGATGGCTTGGCCAGCGTCCCACGCCTCCATTGACAGGACAGTCACCGAGGTTCGATTCTTCATCGACTCTCTTTGGGCTGGCCTGGTTCCCCTTTCTCCGCCTTCTTCAATGCGGTGATTTCCCATTATCAGATCCATATGATGCATCTTAATCCCCAATCCCTTACTCTTCTCGCCATCTTCGCCTTTGTTTGCGAAGCCATGGTGGGCATTGCTCCTTCCATCGCCCTCTTGCGCCACTTCTTCTCGCTGCGCCTGACCAACCCCTCATAGTGCTTGGGGTGTATGAGCTTCCAGGCCGTGGCAGAGACGGCTGCCTTGGGGATTGATTTTGGCCTCCCGCCGTCCACGAGCGGGTTCCGTACGTGGTGGTTGTATGTGGATGTCGGAGTGCTCAGCCCTCTGCTCTCTCCTTTGTTGCTGCCCGCTGTCCCCAATCCCGGCTGGGGCCACGAGAGACTCATGAGCCCCCGCCTCTCCTTGGTCTGGTACCGCCTGAGGAGGTTGAGAGATCTCAGTGTGACTGCGCCCCGGGTGGTGAAGGAGTTCCTCCAGTGTTGCAATGCTCCTCTCTAGCGCCATTCCCGACCGATGTGGGCCCTGACCAGCGACCGGGACCGCATGAGCCTTCAGGAGACGGAACTTGCACTGGAAACACTGAGGACGGTGCTTGAGATCTTGGCTGGCGACCCCTCACTGGGCGATATACGGCACGGGGGTAGCCTCCTGTATCTCTGCCCGAACAGGGCTGAGTTCGCGGGACAGATGCCTCTCTTCGACAAATGGGGATTGCATCCGCCTGGCCTTGCGGGGCCTCGCGAGAATCCAGTCGCCGTGGCTCCCTTCCTTGCCGCCAGCATCGATCTTGCCCCAAGATTGGGTGTAGGGAGGCAAGCATCGCTTGAGGCTGGAGGCTCGGGTGTCGTGGCGCCGACGCCGTAGGGGGTTCCCGAAGCGTCATCCTCCGGAGCTTGTGTAGCCCGCCCCGAGGTCGTCGTCGATATGGGGACGCAGCCCGCGGCTCCCGAGGCCGGAGCTCTTGAGTCCTCGGTAGGCCATCAGGAGGTGGTGCCTGATCGCTCCCCTCAGCCTGGCGCCACTGAGGTCGGCCGCCCATGTGCTTCTCCATCCGCGCCGCGCGCTGGTCCTCATGTCGAGCGCCTGGGTCGGTTCCGCGTGGACTTCACCGCACTCTGCAAGGGGAAGGCGTCTTCGAGTTGAAGTGGTCGCACCTTCTGACCGTTGAAGCATAGGAAGTACTTTGACATAGAAGAGTAAGTACATAGTCTTTGTAGTTCTTCTATTGCTGCTCCCTTTCCTGACTGTGACTCTTCAGGATTCCTGCTGCCAAGCCTGCAGATTCTCCCAAGAAGCAACCTCCTCCAGCCTTGCCTTCATCGCTGGCCTTGAGCATCCCGAGCCTGCGTGCTGCCACTAACGCGGGGTCAGCCTGAGAAGCAAGCCTGCCCACAGGGTGTCTCAAGCCTGTGCCCTTGCCGCCCTTGCTTCGCAACCCTTCCTCGAGAGCAATCAGCTTGCCCAGGGTTCTCCTTCTGGTCGTGGACGGCGAATGGTTGGCGTCGATCCTTGGCTCTTCTTCAGGGGATGAGCCTGCGCCGGTCCGAGTCCCTTGCGGGGCCCGGCCAGCAATCGTGGGGGCGCCAGTCCCCAGCCCCCTGCCGAGAGGGGATGAACCGCTTCAGGGCCCGCCGACAGCGCCAGATACGGAGGATGACATCGACAGCGTGCTCAGGATTGCCCGTGAACGAAGCGTCGTTCGCCACAAGTTCCTCCGGAAGGCGATGGACGTGATGGGCCAGCTTGGTGGAGAGCTTGTGGATGTGGATGCGTGCCTTGAGGCTGAGGGCCTACGACTGATTGAGGAGCAGCGCAAGCTGAAGGTGGCCATCAACCTCACGTGCCACCAGCGCGAGCTTGACAACGCGAAGGCAGAGGCGTCCCTTGCGGCCTCGCGAGAGGCCTGCTCCCGAGCTCTGGAGGAGGCTCGAGAAGCAGATTATCGTCGCGAGATCGCGAAGAAGCGCGCGTGGGAGCTCCAAGCCTGGAGCGCCTCCCTGGAGCAGCAAGTGAAGCTCCGTCAGGCCACCCTAGCATCGCTGAAGGGGACGCGTGTCGAGGAGGAGGAGCTCCAGAGGCGTGAGGAAGCGCTGACGCTGGAGGCCACTGAGCGCAATCTTGACCTTGAGTGGTTGGAGATGAGGGAGCGCCTAGTTACGCAGGCGGAGGACGACATTGGCGCGTGCGAGGCTCGAATCTAGGAGGAGGCCGACCGCCGCGTGGCAGAGGCTTGCGCAGATCTTGTGAGCAGGTATGACTTGAAGCTAAAGATGGTTGACGCCGAAGCTGCGAGCAGGACTGCCGCCCTCAGGTCTAAGCTGACTGAAGCGAAGCGGCACACGGAGGCCGCCGCAGGCGCCTTGGTCTCGGCGCAGACTGAGTTGGCCTCCACCCGTGCCGAGCTACTTCTTCTCCAGTAGCGGGTCGACGATGCCGAGTCTATTGCGCGGCAGAACAAAGAGGAAGTGCTTGAACGGCAGACGTTGGAGCACATGCACGGCCCCATGCTCCAGGAACTGAGGAACAGGGCCAACACGGCCCTGGGCAATATCTGTGATGCAGACGCCCCGCATCCTCACGTGCCCAACTATGCCAGTCATCTCCGCTTCTTCACTGATGTGGTTACGCACCTGGAGAACCGCTCCGAGAGTGGTCGTCAGCTTGTCGAGGAGAGGAGCCGCATCTTGCTTGGACGTGCGTTTTCCCGCGTCTTCAGCCATCTTCAGAATACTGATCCCCACTTCGACTTTGACGCCGCCATCGCCCCCGTGCCTGAGGCCATCCGGGGCGACCTAGCGCGGTGGCTGGAGCACAACATGGATGCGCTGGTCAGGGCCTTTCCTTCTGACAATGACGGGGTGATAGTTGCGGCGGATGGTGGCGACGTGGTCGATGGTGGTCATGGTGGCGCTAATTACGGTGATGGTGATGCGAGTGATAATGACAGCGGCGCCAGTGATGCTTCTAGAGGCGACCATGAGGATGCGGTGAGCGATATGTCTGACTAATCCCGTGTTTCCCTGTTGTTGATCCTACACGCAAAAGCTCGGGCGCGGCCCCAAAGGTTGTAAGAGCATTTTGGGAGGGGAAGCCCCTCATGTAAAAAGATTGTTCTCCGTGTGTTTTTAGGGATGATGCTAAACATGCGCCTACATGATTCTACGGGCCCTGCGGCGAGTTAGTTGCTATGGTTTACCTTTAGCCAGGACAAATCTTGAATAGACTCGCGAGGCCGTGAGCCCCCGAGGGTCCCCTGAGGGGCCTGTTGTCCAGGTCGTGAAGGCCTCGCGAGAGCGAGCGCCGGCCGCGGTATGGCACGCGCACAGCGCACGTGTGCTTCGCCCAGCCCCGCACGTGAGAGGCTCGCGAGGTGGAGGCAGCTAGTGCGAACTCCAAACCAAGGCAGAAACCAGAACACAAGAAATTACACAAAAAATACAAGACACCCCCCGCCCCGCGCACACACAAATGCAAAATTCAGCTTCAACTTAAATCCGAAGCAAGGAAGCTCGACCATAGAAAGGGAGGTAAAAAGCAAATGGCTGTGTTCGGCACCTAGTCTTGTCTTTGATGTCTTCTCACCAGCGCAGAGCTAAGTGCTGCCACTGGGCGTGGGAGGGAGCCCCCGAGGCCCGAGGGAGGCTCTCCGGAGACTCCGAGGCGTGTACAGCCCCAACTCATTATTACGTGAGAGTGTCACGGGCGGCGAGCTTCATAGGCACTGGGCCTTCTCCACAGGCACCGGGCCTTGCTCTATATCGCCAGACGAGGGCCCTGCCTGGCGCCACCCTCGACACCATTGAAGGCAGTCGGAGACCAAGGACGACGCCAATGGGGCAAAGGGGACGCCAGCGGTTCCCTTGGCGACCACGGGTCCTTTGCTGGGGGTAGGCTTTGCAGCACCTCCCCGGCAGAGGGCCTACCTCCGAGGGTTGCTTTGCTCCGCGCGCCGTGGGGAGGGGCCTGGCTCCCGGCCCCTCTCCTGCAGCCCCCAGTGCGCTCCTCTTGGCGGAAGGGAGGCTGCTGAGCTGGGGCAGCCTTCCGCTGTAGTGACCTGAACCTCCTGTGACCCATGGTTAGCGTAAGCTTGCTCCTGAGCAGTACCCGGTAGCTGCTGGTGCGAGCGCAGCTGGTGAGGCTTCCTTGGGGCTCTTGAAAAGGCTCGACTTCTGGCATCTCCTCCCAGCCTGACCCGAGGAACGAGCCAGGGTCGTCTTCCAGCGCGTACTCTCGATCCACCATGCAGGGCACGTAAGCCTCCGAGGTCGCCGCCTCAAAGACCTTGCCGACCTCGCCGTAGTGCCCCACACTCCATGCAGCCTGTCCCAATGCGCCATCTTGAGGATCGTAGGGCAGTGGCCTACCCGGGCCGTAGATGGCAATGCGCATGCCCTCGTTCATCGGAGGTGGTGCTGGTGCGCCTGGCATCTGGCGCCGATGGTTGAGCCGGTGTTGATGAAGCCTTGGGGCGCGCCTGAGGGCGCGTGGGCGCGGAGAGGTCCACTGCGTGATCCGACCGGGGCCTTGGGTGGAATCTAGAAACAGAAGGGAAGCGCCCCCGAGGCCGCGGTATCCAGGATCTCGGCAACGCACTCCAGCAACACGTCTCGGCTGCCCTCCTGAAACCTGCACCGCAATAGCTCCCGAGCCACAGTGAGCGCGGCCCTCATGTTCACTTGTTCCCATCGGGTGTGCGGCACCGTGGCCGCGGCGTGGCTTGAGGCCCTTGCAGCTGACCGCACCTGCCACGGAGTAAGGGCAGGCAGGGCTTGAATGCGTCGCCCGTGCCCTGAAGTGTTCTGCGGTGCGCGGGCTGCCTGGGGTGCAGGGTTGAGGTCATCTTGGGCAGGAGGTGTGGCACGGGCTGGCAATGCCGCCCAGCGGTCGGCATTGGTCGTCGGGTCGCCGGACATGGCGATGAAGTAGTAAATGCAGATCGGCGGATGTAAGACTTCGGCGCACCCCTACCTGGCGCGCCAAATGTCGGATACCGGGTTCTGACAAAACCCTTAAGGTTCGAACACTAGGGTGCGCGCGAAGATCTTCTCCCTACCGAAACATGCCCTCATCCTTGCCACGGTATCTAAGCTAGATCAATGAACAACATAGGAGACACAAGATTTATACTTGTTTGGGCCACCGTTGTGGTGTAATACCCTAATCTAGTGTGTGGTGTGGTGGATTACCTCTTGGGCTGATGATGAACAGTACAATGGAAGAACAGCCTCGCGAGGAGAGGTGTTCTTGTGCTTGGTGGTGTGCTTGAGGAGGAATTGATCCGTCCCCTCTATGGTGGTGGTTAGCTCTATTTATAGAGGCCCTGGTCCTCTTCCGAAATATTGAGCGGGAAGGGATCCAACAATGGCCATTTTGAAAGGTGTAACGCCCATGATGCGGCTATATCTCCCATGTGTCGAAGCACGACTTAGAGGCATAACCGCATGGTGGTTTTGTCGCAAGAAGGGTCATATTCACACAATCCCATGTAATGAACAAGAATGGGATAAAGAGAGTTGGCTTACAATCGCCACTTCACACAATACATGATTCAATCCATACATCATTCAAAATACACTCATAGACCGGCTACGGTCAAATCCAAATGAAAAGAAGACAACCCCAAATGCTAGATCCCCGATCGTCCCAACTGGGCCCACTACTGATCATCTGGAAACGAAACATAGTAACGATCAAGGTCCTCGTCAAACTCCCACTTGAGTTCGATTGCGCCACTTGCGCTAGTATCCTCGGAACCTGCATCTGTTTTGGTAGAATCTGTGAGCCATGGGGACTCAGCAATCTCACACCCGCGAGATCAAGACTATTTAAGCTTGTAGGTAGGAAAGGGGTAATATGGTGGAGCTGCAGCAAGCACTAAGCATATATGGTGGCTAACATACGCAAGTGAGAGCGAGAAGAGAAGCAACACATCGGTCGAGAAGCTAGAAGCGATCAAGAAGTGATCCTGAAACTACTTACGTACATACATAACCCAAACCGTGTTCACTTCCCGGACTCCGCCGAGAAGAGACCATCACAGCTACACACACGGTTGATGAATTTTAATGAAGTCAAGTGTCAAGTTTTCTCCAACCGGACATTAACAAATTCCCATCTGCCTCATAATCGCGGGCATGGCTTTCGAAAGATAATACCCTGCAGGGGTGTCCCAACTTAGCCCATCATAAGCTCTCACGGTCAACGAAGGATATACCTTCTCCCGGGAAGACCCGATCAGTCTCGGAATCCTGGTTCGCAAGACATTTCGACAATGGTAAAACTAGACCAGCAAAGCCGCCCGATGTGCCGACAAATCCCAATAGGAGCTGCACATATCTCGTTCTCAGGGCAACATCGGATGAGACATCCTACGAGTAAAACCAGACCTCGAGTTTCCCCGAGGGGGCCCCGCAGTCTACTCGGTTCGGACCAACACTCGAAGGAGCACTGGCCCGGGGGGGCTAAAATAAAGATGACCCTCGGGCTCGCGAAAACCCAAGGGAAAAAGGTATAGGTGGCAAATGGTAAAACCAAGGTTGGGCCTTGCTGGAGGAGTTTTATTCAAAGCGAACTGTCAAGGGGGTCCCATAAATCACCCAACCGCGTAAGGAACGCAAAATCAAGGAACATAACACCGGTATGACGGAAACTAGGGCGGCAAGAGTGGAACAAAACACCAGGCATAAGGCCGAGCCTTCCACCCTTTACCAAGTATATAGGTGCATGTTCCAACAAGGAACAAACTTCATCTTCACCTGCAACTAGCAACGCTATAAGAGGGGCTGAGCAAAAGCGGTGACATAGCCAAACAACGGTTTGCTAGGAAAAGGGTGGTTAGAGGCTTGACATGGCAATATGGGAGGCATGATAAACAAGTGGTAGGTAGAGCTAACATAGCGATAGAGTGAGCAACTAGCAAAGCAAAGATAGAAGTGATATCGAGGGTATGGTCATCTTGCCTGCAAACTTCTCAGGGTTGTTGAAAGCTTGATCCTCGTTAACGTACTCAATAGGTTCCTCGTTCACAAACTCGTCTCCCGGATCTACCCAAAACAAGAACACAAGCAATGGAACCACAATAAATCACGGTGCAATGCACAAGCAACATGATGCAATACATGGCATGATATGCGAGATGTGATATGCAATGCGTATGCGTGCTCCGGAAAGAAAATGATGAACAAGGCATCAACTTGGCAAACCAAGTATGCCACTAGAAAGACAAGATGATTTCGGTTGAAATCGATATAAAGATAACCGGAATCGGATGCACGGTTTGCAAATGGCAATCAAAACAAGAATGACACAAATCTGCGATTGACAGCATGATGCTACTTAGCTTGCAACAAGAAACTATGCTACAGCACCCCAGCATAATAACAAAGCATATGGCAGTCATCTACAGGAGATGCTTGACAAAAGAGGAACACTGTGCTACGGCTAAATCATAATATAACAGGTTCAAACAAGCATGGCAAAAGTGCAAAAAATATCAGGTTGCACATGGCATAAACAACATCAGGTAGCAATGTTCAGAGCAAGTAATCAACATGCTACAGGAACTTATAATAGCAAAACAAGGCATGACTTGATTCTAATCAAAGCATAGAACAAAAGTCCCTTACTGACCATGAGCCAAAAAGGATCAGAAGATATGATTGCACCCATGTAAACATAGCAAGTTTCGTTAACAGATTCAGCAAACAGGGCATGGCATTAACAGCATTATGAAGGCATCTTTGTGAGCTCGATTCACTCACTACATGTCATTGCATGACAAGATAAGCATAGCACCAGCAAGAATACATGTTTATGAAACTAAACATGGCAAGAACAAGTTCATAGCATGCAAGGATCAACTACAACAACCTTGGCAAAATTGAATAACATGTAAACAATCTGCCAGGAAACATTTTATAGCAAAAGTAGAACAAGAAAATGACATTTTATACTACTCCATAATTTCAAACAGGGGCGTGAATGGATAGAGCATAACCATATGTTCAAAACATCCTTACTGAAGTATCTCAAAATATGCATGGATCTCTCTGTAGCATCAAGTTTACATGGCATAAAAATAACAGCAGAACAGGGACTGAAATCAGCAACATCACGAAGCCTAGTTTGCATGCTTGTTTTAGTCACCACAGAGATCACAAATATACATGGCATACATCCCTGTAAAGATGGCATGGCATAGTTCAAAACACATGTAGCGCTCAAGTTCATAAGATGCACACATCAATCATGGCAAAAATGACAAAAGTGCATGTTCTGATAAGAATCTGAAACTAACATCCCATAGCCCTCTTCCAACAGCATTTCGGGCATCAAGATGAGCTCAAATGAAAATGACGCAATGAGATGAAATGATGTACTCATCGAGGTTAACAATTTGGTGTGCTACACACCCAAAACGGAGCCACGGGCGCAAAGTTATGACACGATGAATATGGCATGATAATGTGCAGACTCGTGGATCGAGGTTCCAGATCTGGATCCGGCTCGTGGATCGAGGTTCGCCGGAGTAGCTCGGAGCAGCTCGCCGGAGTAGGGAGATGGCCGGAGAGGAAGGTCGGGGCGGTCGGATCCGGGCGCTCCTCGCCGGATCCGGCTCCTCAGGCGGCGGAGGCGGGGCCGGAGGCGCGGACGGGCGGCAGCGGAGACAGGCGGCGGCGGGCGGAGCGGCCGGCGGCGGCGGCACAGCGGCGGCAGGCGGCGTGACGCCGAGGTGGGCGGCGCATGGATGGGCGGCGACCAGCGGGAGGCGGACGACGCGTGAGGCGGCGGCGGCTGGGCCATGGGGGCGAGAGAGGGCAGCGGGCAGCCAGCGCTGGACGCGCGGTGTGCCACATGTCGCATCTGGAGTGGCTGGGGCGCGGCGGCGGACGTGTCCGGCTCCTCCCGGACGTGTCCGGCGGCGGAGAGGGAGTGGGCTAGGGTTTCGGGATCCGGAAATTTTGGAGGGGTGCACATATTTATAGGTAGAAGGAGCTAGGAAGCTTCAAATGAGGTGCGGTTTTCGCCCACACGATCGTGATCCGACGACGGAGAGCATGGAACTGACTTAGGTGGGTTATTGGGCTGTTTTGGAGGGGTGTTGGGCTGCAACTCAAAAGAGGCCTTCGCGGTTACCCGGTTAACCGTCGGAGTATCAAACGACCTCCAAATGGCACGAAACATGACAGGTGGTCTACCGGTGGTGTACCAAGGCCACTTGGCAAGCCTCGGTCCATTCCGAGAACATTTAACACCCGCACACGAAAAGAGACAAGAGGGGTGTGCTGGTGCACATGGGAGTGTTGGATTGCAAAACGGACAACGGGGAAAGTGGTCGGATGCATGAAACGAACACGTATGCAAATGAGATGCACTTGATGACATGATATGAGATGCATGACATGAACAAAATGCAAAACGAAAGACAAAACCCAACCACGGAGGGAATACCATAGCGCATAGCCAAAAATGGCAAGAGTTGGAGTTACAAACATGGAAAGTTACATCCGGGGTGTTACAAAAGGGGACAGCTAATACAAGCTATCCTGACTAAAGGTGGTCTTCACCTACCAAAGGTGCTGGTGATGACACCATCCTGGGCTCCACGGTGACCTCCGCCCTGCCGCTCTGCTGGTCATGGTCTCGTTGCACTGATATGGAAACCTTTGCCTGATGCCTCGGTACTCTGCGCCTGCGCTCGCCCCCTTTGCACCAAATAGGAAACGAGGACACTACGCGGGCTGGCGCCCGCCTGGTCTTGATCGTCATGGCTTGCATCATGGGCACCTCGCGAGGTACCCCTTGCCTTGATCTCTCTACCTCCTCGCGAGCCTGCCAGGTGAGGCCACCCCTGAGGAGGCCTTGTGTCGTCCGCCCCTCGAGGCTTTGCCCCTCGCGAGGGTCTTGAGTGTTTGGTTGACGAAGACGGGCCGTACTGGGCCACTGGTTGAGCCACGCAACAGGCCGCAGGCAGGCAAGTCTGGGGACCCCCGTTCCCAGAATACCGACAGTACAAAGCCAGGTGCAGACCCTGTGCGCAGTTGAATAATTGCCAATATGTACAGTTCTTGTAGATTTCCATGTTCATATACATGTATATGCATGCCTGTTCTAGATTTTGTACTATCTTTTCTAGCAAATACTAATGAACTGCCAAGGTTCCATGTTCCTATTTTCTCTTCTTTCTTTTTCTCAAAGGACAGAAGATTCCCTCGCGTAAAGGTTTGCCGGGGAGGATAGAGAGTATGGGCACCAACAAGCGCTGTTCAAAGCAGCATCTTGCAGAAAAGAACGCAACCGCGAAAAGCTAAGTCACGTCAAACTTTGAGTGATTTTGTTTAAATATAGGGTTATTTTCCTTGAAGGATTTTATCTTCTATGGAAAACCTGCATGCGAATGGACCCTGCCACAACTAGTAGCGCCCTTGTTCTGTTTCGAGTCCGCTCATCGGTTCAAGTGGCTGCACTAGGAGCGACGAGGTGTCTTGCCAGCAGCGACACCCCCAGCAGGCTTCTAAGGATCCGTTTCTCAATGCGCTCGTGGCAAGGGTGCGCACACCAGAAAGCCTACCCAAATAAGCATAGGGTGTAGTACATATAAAGAGAGATTAAGCGGGAAGATAGCATGCATTCAGTTCAAAACGTAGCAAGTTATATTACATAGATGGTTGTCGCATTTCTAACTTAAGATGAAATCGTCTTGGGCATGAATTTGAAGCGGCAATAAAGAGCGGAGTGGGTAATCCCGTCGCTGGCCTTCCAACCTCTTGACTCCATCCACGCAGCTGACGATGGGCTCAACAAGTTCTTCAAGCGCCTTGAGGTCTGCGTCCTCTAGCAAGCTCTCAAGTGCCTTAGTGCAGTCGATGCCAGGGTTCCAGTGCGCCACCTTGGTGAGCACCTTGAGGAGGGTGCCCCGGCAAATCTTCCGGGCTTCATTGTCCAGATGGGTTGCTCGGCTGGAGTGGAGCAGCACCAGGGTGTCGAGGACGCCCTTAAAGAATAGGGTCAGCCTGGCACTCTGGCTCACGCTCTCTTCTTGGGAGAACCTGAAGCCTAGCATGCCCATGATAGACAGCTACATGGTGAGCGTCTCCACAACATCAACAAGGCGGTTGTTCCAAATCTTCGTACCCTCCATAGTCGTTGTGGGTGGCGGCAGCACTCTTGAGCAGTTGCCTCTCGTCCTGGAGGTTCTTGGCCAGGGCCTTTTTGCTAGCCCTGGTGTCGGATTGTGGGAACCGCAAACCCTTGAGAGGTTCGAACTCTGGGGTGCGTGCAGAGATCTCAACCTACCTAGCCTGCCTACTCAGGACCCTACTAAGCCTAGCGCGTTGAGCTCAAAGGGACAAGAGACACAGCAGTTTTATCCTAGTTCGGGCCACCGTTGTGGTGTAATACCCTACTCCAGCGTTTTGGTGGATTGCCTCGAAGGGCTGAGGATGAGCTAGTACAGTAGATGAACAAGCCTCAGGAGGTCAGGTGTTCTTGAGCTGGTGTGGTGTATGCTAGTTCTATTTGTTCTGATCCCGCCCCCTTCCATGGTTGTGGCTAGTACTATTTATAGTGGCCTTGGTCCTCTTCCCAAATATGAGCGTGAAGGGATCCCACAACGGTCGGATTTGAAAGGGGACAAGTAGTACAGTCTATCCGGACAAAAGTAGTCTTCATCGGCGAAAAGCCTATGGTCGTGACGCTGCGGTGGGTTCGTCGATGACCTCCATCCTGCCGTCCTGACGGTCTTGGTATCGTTGCACCAAAATGGAAACCTTTGGCTAATTCCTCGGGTGCCCCTCGCCTGCGCCCTGCTTCCTTTACACCCAAGAGGAAACCTGTGCTCGGCGCCCGCCTGGCCTTGGTCGTCATGGCTCACGTCAGCTGAGTCTCGTGAGGCAACATTGCATAGAACTCTCTGCCCCTCAGGAGCCAGCCTGAGGAGGGTGATTCCTTCGGGGGGCTTGGCGTTGTCCGCCTCGCGAGGCTTGGCCCCTCGTGAGGATCGTGCGGTGTTGGTGTTGAAGTTGGGCCGTACCAGGCCGTCGATGAAGCCGCGTGGTGGGCCGCAGGTAGGCAGGGCTGGATACCCCCAAATCCAGGACGCCGATAGTAGCCCCCGGGTCCAAGGAGCGCTCGAACTTGGCTTCCAGGCGAAGCCAAAGGGCAAGTGCGGAGCGTCGCGGGACCTAACCGCCTGCGGCCTTTAAGACACGTGGCGTTTGATGGGACGTGGGCGGCTCCGCTTCCCCATGCTGCCTCGGCAACTGCTTCCGTTTGACAAAAGGGGTGCCACCTACCGCTAGGCTTTCATTGCTCCTTCTTCTTCTTGCTCCAGATCCCTTTCTCCCCGCAGCGGAAGAACTCACCAGATCTGCCGATTCCACCCAGATCCTTTGCTCGATGGCCCCTGAGAAGACCGCGGCTCCTGCCCCGACTGCCGGCCCTGCCTGGTACGAGCCAGGGCTGCTGGCGCCCTGCGTGGCCAGGGAGAAGGTCTAGACCATGCTACTCCTGACGGCAAGCGACAACAACGAGTGGCAGGAGACAGCGCTTCGGGTCGCCACCGCTGCATCGGAGCCCACGGGCAGCACCTTCTTCCCCTTCTTCATGCATAGCGTCTACTCAGGGCTGGTGTCCCCATTCTCCCGCTTCTTCTTCGCCGTCCTTCACAATTATGGTCTTCACGCGCTCCACATCCAAGCCAACTCCATTCTCCTCCTGTCCATTTTTGCCTTCTATTGTGAGGCCTTCGTGGGGGTGATGCCCTCTCTTGCTCTACTCCACCATTTCTTCTTTCTTTGCATGACCGGCGACAATCCGGTTGGGTGCATTGGCTTTGTTGTAGTGCGGGGTGGTAACGCAATCTCCCGCGCCGGGAAGAAGGTGGAGCATGCCGTGAAGAGGTGGGTCTTGATGGATGCCAAGTGCTCCCAGAGCTCGCTAAAGCTGCCGACCGCATTCACCGTCTCCGAGAAGTGGTGGCATTCTTAGAAGATCACTGACCCTTCCATGATGAAGTTGGTGAAGATGATGGAGAAGGAGCTGAAGAGCGAGAAGCTGACGGGGGCCATGTTTATCAAGGAGTTCCCGAGGAAGCGCATCGCGCGGCTACAAGACCACTCCCGCCCCTTGTGGATGCTTGGTGGTGATGATGACAAGACCCACCTGCGCCAAGACACCCTTCTCGAGGAGGAGATGAGCAAGGTGTTGCTCTACTTGATGGGGAAGGACACGAGCGATCCTCCTGAAGAATGGCTTCTGCTGTACTGCAGGGATGACAGCGAGGAGGTTGTCGCGGCTATGCCTGTCTTCGACGAGTTTGGGCTTGTGCGGCCGGGGCATCCCCCGCCGCCTACTGCTTGGTGCACCTGTCCTCCGATGATCGCTCCTCCGAGGCCACCGCAGACGAGATGGTGGAGGAATCCTCCACCCCGTGGTAGAGGGAGTTCCTCCACGACTTTCCCGATGTTGATGATGATGACGAACCATCGGTGGTGGAGGTGCCACGCCCTTCTGGAGTCACCACGAGGTTTGGGGTATCCTCTTTGAAGCAGCCCAAGCGAATGGTCACGAAGAAGAGCAGGACCGCGCTGATTCCTTCGGGCAGCAGCCCGCCTTCGCCAACGCCGTCCCGATCGGCTCCAAATGCAAGTTCTCCTGCTCCCAAGAGCTCGGCTCTAGCCGCTCCGCCTCTGAGCTCGCTGCTGAGCATGAAGAGGAGCTATGCCTTCACCGTCCAGTAAGTCTCTCCCTTAACCTTGTTTGTTGGTTCTTGAAGCGATACTTAGCGTCTTCGCCTATTGTTAGGCAGCAGCCGTCGAAGAAGCAGAAGGAGGGCACGGAGGTTGGCGTGGCCGCAGGTGCTGAAGCGGCCGCCACGACCCTGGTGAAGGAGAGTGTCGCCGCCCCCGCGGCCCCAGAGGTGATGCCATCTCCCGAGGATGTGGATGCCCGTCCTCAGGAGGTGCTGATGCCCTCGGCAGGCTTGACCCCTCCGGCGCCCAGCCTTGCCGCGGGTGCTGAGGTCGACCAGCCTCCGGGGCCCCTGGTCCTTCCTGAGGCTGAGATTTCTTATGCCTATGCGCCGAGGGCGTCTCCTCCGTTGCCCAGCGCATAGCCGAGTCATGGCGCTCCTGCCGCCTCCGGGACCCTGGAAGAGGCAAGGGCAGCACTGGACCTCCTCCAGGGTGAACTTCAAGGCTCGAATCGTCGTTCAGCGCAGGGATGCCTGGGGCTGATCTCTGGTTAGCTGAAAGCTGACGCGTCTGTTCGCACGGCCTGGGGCTCTACGGAGGAAGCCCAGAAAGTGCTTGGGGTGACCACCACCGAGTGCGACCTAGCATGGAAGGAGGTCGTAGAAGCTAAGGATCGGTGCCGCGTGGCGGAGGCTGGTCTAAAGGCTCTTCAGGACCGGCAGGCAGCCCAGGACAACCAGCTCCAGGAGCGTGAGGAGAAGCTGAAGGCCGAGGAAGCTGCCGTCGCCAACCGAGACGCCGAGGTGAAGAAGACGGCCTTAGAGCAGGCTGGAGAGCACGACATCCTAACGAAGCTGAGGGAGGAGGTGGAGGCAGCCCAAACGGTCTTCGCCGAGGCCAACACTCTTACCTCCCTCGAGGCACGTTTCAACAAGGCCCAGATGGCGCTCTTTGGAGATGATCCCTCAAAGAAGGCGGTGGTGACGAACCCGAGGGAGAGCCCTGCTGCTTTGCTTCCTGAAGTCGTGGCGGTGCTTGAAGATGCTATCGACGAGTTTGCCTCCTTGGTGGAAAGTGGGGTGCGCTCGATTTCTTCCTCGGCTCTGACGTGCGTCATCAGGCATCTTTATCTCCAGGATGACGGCTTCGACCTCTCCTCCTTCCTTAGTCCGGTGGACTCCGACTCCTAGGATGCTGCTACTGCCGCAGTGAAGAGCTTCGTGGACGCCATGCTGACTAAGTTCCTGGTCGTTGGTCACCCGACTGAAGCTGGTGGAATGGGCGGCACGCCTAGCGATGAAGCTCTGCTGGCGGGCAATGGTGACGCCCAAGTCTGAAGAGGTGGCCTGGTGATTCTGCTTTTCCCTGTCTATCATGTATCATGCAACATGCTTTGGGGAGGCATTTAAAATTATTTGCTTGGAATAATACGTCTTGTAATAACTAGATTAAGCTCCTTCATCTTTTCCATTTGCTTTGTTGTTCTGCGTCAGCAGAGCCCGGCCCCGCGCGTACCTCTGCTTCCATTGGGTCGTCGGATTGCCAGGACGATCCCAAGAGGTGAGGGGCCACGTGACCAGTTAGGCTCCTGAGACGCGGTGCTCACGAGTCCTTCTTGACGTGTGAACAGCTTAGGAAAGGGTGGAGGAGCAAGCCTTAGTGTTCTGCGCCGGCAGGCCAGCCCCGCGCATGCCTCAGCCATCGTTGAGTTGTTCGGATCACCAGGACGAGCCCAAGAGGTGAGGGGCCACGTGACTAGTTAGGCTCCTGAGACGTGATGCTCAGGAGTCCCCCTTGACATGCGAACGGCTTGAAAAAGAAGGGTGAAAGCCAGGTCATGGCGTTCTGCGTCGGCAGGACCCGGCCCCGTGCGTACCTCAGCCACCGTTGGGTCGTCCGGATTACCAGGACGATCCCAAGAGGTGAGGGGCTACGTGACCAGTTAGGCTCCTGAGACGGGATGCTCAGGAGTTCCCCTTAACGTACGGACAGACCATCATACCATTTCCTCGCCGAGCTCTCGCTTGGGAGGGGTGCGCGAAGATCAGGCCCGTGAGGCCTGGCGAGGTGGGGTACTCCAGGCATGACCTGAGTGTTGCCCCTGTGCCCAGCCCCCTCGCGCTACCCTCCCGAGGGAGAGCAGTGCGGTGAGGCTAGCCACTGATCCTGGAGACTCCCTGAGGTTAATGCGACCGCGAGGCCACCCCTAGTTTTTTATCACCAGCGCGAAGCATAGCGCTTCCGCTCTCGCATGGGCATAACCGCTCCTCAGTAGTGTCGACGACAAGCATAGAGCATGGTGCTTCCACTGCTGCGTGGGAGGGGGCTCCCTCTGAGGAGAGCCCCCGGGGCGTGTACAGCCCCGCCCTGACACGTGGCTTGCACGGTAGGACTGAAGGTGGTGTGTATGGGCATCAGTGAGCCAGCGCGGGACTCACGAGGCCCTACCTCAAGGCAGGTTGCGCCTGGTCTTGATCGGGGATGCTTGAGTTAGTCCTGCGAGATGCTTAGGTAGCCTGCGCCGAATGAGTCTCCTGAGATTATTGCATGAGAAAGCCGGACACCAGCAACCCCAGGAGGAGATGTGAACGGGACCGTCCCGCCAGACAGAGCTCAGCCGTTGGCTTTGTCGACGCTGCAGGAATGGACCCAAGCACAAACGCTGTGCCCAGTCTTCTCATGCAAAGATCCTGAAGGAAAACAACTGGCGTGCGGTTCCCGTGTCCACGGGGGCACCATGTTGCGCGCCCTCACTCATCCACCCGCGATTAGCATGTGCGAGAACAAGGCACCAAGAGCCATGGGAGGTTACGTACACGGGGACTACCCCGTGAGCTAGAGCTCAGCCACTTGGGTTTAGCGGCGCTGCAGGGACGGACCCGAGAACAAACGTCGTGCTAATCCTTAATCATGAGGCGGTCGCGGGAGCGCTTGCAAGGGCGCGAGACGTTCTTAGCGATGAAGCACCGGTCAGGCAGTCAATAATTCAAATTAGCTTGCAAAGGATTGTAACTGGCTCAGATAGATGCGGAAGGGATACATTCCGTAGGGACAGACCCACACGGCATGGGGACGATGCAGCCCGAGGGACGCCCCCAAACTGAACAAACTAGAAAGATGTCACCTGGTAACGTTGCTGAAGAGGTGTTGAAGTAGCCAAAAACGCGCGCCGCTGGAGCCGTTCCTCATGAGCCGCTCTGGTGCCGAGCCTCAGGAGGCTTGGAGGGACTGAGAGGCTCCTGAAGGTGCTCCTCCATCTCCGCTAGGACCGCCTAGTGCCTGGCCTCGCAGGCCGTCTGAGCGTCCCTCATGCAGCACTGGAACGCCTCAGCTGCGCCCGCGAGGCCAAAAGGCATGCAGACGTAGCTGTGCGGTGGAGCCTCGCATCGTCCGACATGAGACGGCCACATGAGCTTCTGAGATGCGGCCCTATTGAGCTCGGGGATGTCGACACAGACGCGGAACTCCTTACCCTCGCCAGGGCAGTGAGCTGCGCCACGCGGCAGGCGACGATCGCCTTGCAGAACCCTTCCTTCCTGAATCTCCTCGATTGCCTTGCTGATGAAGTCCTAAACGCCTGGTGCCTTCTCCTAGGTAGCGTGCTCTGAAGAGCGCCTCCACATGGTGCCCGAGGGCCTCCCTCGCAACATTCGCTAGATGTAAGGCCCTCCAAAGGAGAGCCCCGAGCCCAGCCTAAGAGGAGGGCCGGGCGCGCCTTCCTATGCGATGGGTGATGGTGCCGCGTCCGGAGCCATGAGGCTCAGTGCTGCGTCCTTCAGTGATGCTTCCTCATGAGATCCCTGTCTCAGCTGCAGCTTCTTTGTCTTGGGGGCGACCTCAGGGGGGAGGGCGTCATCCTCATCTTCGGGGTTCTCGACCACTACAGCCTAGAAGGCGTGCTCGAGGGAGCACACCACGTCCTTCTCTTGAAAGGCGACCGTGATGACGCCGCCGCTTCCTAGCATCTTGAGAACATTGTAGCCATGGTGCGTGGCCGCCATGAACTTGGCCAGTGCTGGATCCTAGGATGGCGTTGCAGGGCAGGCGGATGTCGGCAGCGTCAAAGTCGATGAGCTCGGTGTGGTAGTTGTTGCGCTCGCCGAAGGTGACAGGGAGGCGAATCTGCCCGATCGAGTGTGTCGAACCGTCAGTCACTCCTGAGAATGGCTTGGTGGGGTGAAGCTGGTAGTATGGCACCTGGAGCCTGTCGAATGTCTGAATAGATAGAACATTGAGCCCCGCTCCACCATCAATGAGAGTTCTGGTGATGACCACGTTGCGGATGACGGGGGAGCGGAGCATAGGGAGCACGCCAGCGGTGGCTGCACAGTTGAACTGGTCTGAGGAGCTGAAGGTGATGGCGCACTTGGACCACTTGAGAGGGCAAGTTGCTTCAGGCTTGGGGAGCGTTGCACTCACCTCGCGTGTGAACTGCTTGAAGACGCAGTGGGAAGTCGGGGCCTATGAGCCACCCAAGATGCAGGCAATGGCCCGAGGCTCCTGGAAGCCCCCAGCCCCCTCGTCCTGGTGCTGATCTTCATTCCTTCTTGGAGGTGGAGGCAGAGGAGGCAAAGCTGCATTGCCCTAAGGGCAATCCGCACGAGGTTGCTCCCTCAAGTTTCCCTCACGAGGTTGGCCCTGCCAGCGGTCCTAACGAGGCTGGTCGCGCCACTCCTGACGATGGTCGTGCCCGTCCGAGCGTCCTCCACCACGGTGCCTCCACGACCATAGCCTCGATCGTTGCGCTCGGGGCATCTACCGAGGCGCCTATCGCAGAGGGCCCTAAGCTCCTGGCAGTCGTTGGTGTTGTGGCTGTGAACATTGTGGAAGAAGCAGAATGACCGGTTGCTCTAGGATGACTGGGGGTGGTCACAGCCGCGCTTCATCTCTGGCTCGGCCGCAAGCACGGCTGGCCCCTTGTGCTTCACGTCCTTGGTCTTGGTCTTCTTGTCTTCTTAGCCCTTGCGGACTTTTTCGACATGTTGAACATCTCTAGGGCGGTGCAAACATCCTCGTGGATGGCGAGCTCCTCCTTTATCTTGACATCGCGGACGCCATCGGTGAACGTGAAGTTGATGGCCTCGTCCGATACCTTGGGAATCTTGAGGCGAACGTTGTTCAAGCGCTGGATATACTTCTGCAGGGTCTCTCCAGGTTGCTGCTTGATGTGGTGCAGGTCACCCGCGGCCGGCGGACGGTCGCGACTGCCCTAGAAGTTGGCGATGCAGCGGCTGCGCATCTCCTCCCAGGAAGAAACCGATCCCTCGGTCAGCTTCAGGAGCCAAGAACGCGCACCATCCTTGAGGGCCATCGGGAACCAGTTTGCCATGATCTTCTCATCGCTGTTGGCCGCCTCGATGCTCAGCTTGTAGAGCTGCAGGAACTTGGCGGGGTCGGTGGTGCTGTTGTAGCATGGAGGCAGGTCAGGCTTGAACTTGCTTGGCCAGACGATAGTGCGGAGCTCTGAAGTGAACGTGCGGCATCCTGTTGTGGCCACCGGAGGTCTTCAAGGGGGTGGAAATTGACCCTGGTGCACGCGCACCGCCACCTCTGTGGTGATGCACGCGGCCTAATCTTTGGTATTTGAAGCACACGCTTCCCCCCCGCGGCATTGCACCACGGCAGCTCACATCATCCTGAGCTGGTGCAGGGCACGACGGGTCATGCTGCGGAGCCATATGCCTTGGCTCGACGATGGCGCCCTGGGCCGGAGGTGGTGGAGGAGCCCCGTGCGCACATCTCCCGCTGCAGGTGGTTGCTGAGGCAGCGAGCGAGCCGGCTCAGTAGAGCCCCCGTGCGCAACGTTGACGAGCTCAGCGGTCCGCTTGAGCCACTCCTCGTAGAGGTCGCCGACCGGGCGGTAGAGAAGAGCTCCGTGCCATGGCGAGCGACTGCGCATCCGGCCGCCGTGACGTGTGGGATCCGCGGCTGCTGGGGTCGCGGTGGAGTAGTAGTGCGGCCCTCACGGCACATCGACGGGTGCAGTGATGAAGCTTGCTGCTTGTGGCCGGCAGGGCCCGTGGCGGCATTGGCCACCGGAGAAGGAGCGCGGCGGGCACAACCGTCACCTTCCGGGGCCGTCTGAGCGACGCGGGCGGCGACAGCAGCCCGACGCTTGGCGCGAGCCCGGCGAGCGTCGGCCATGGAGGTGTCGGAGTGGTGGTGGATCGATCAATGGAAGAGAGGATCCGACGCACCCCTACCTGGCGCGCCAAATGTCGGATTGTGGGACCCACAAACCCTTGAGAGGTTCGAGCTCCGGGGTGCGTGCCGAGATCTCAACCTACCAGCCTGCCTACTCGCGATCCTCATAAGCTTAGGGCATCGAGCTCAAAGGGACAAGAGACACAACAGTTTTATCCTGGTTCGGGCCACCGTTGTGGTGTAATACCCTACTCCACTATTTTGGTGGATTGCCTCGTAGGGCTGAGGATGAGCTAGTACAGTGGATGAACAAGCCTCAGGAGGTGAGGTGTTCTTGAGCTGGTGTGGTGTATGCTAGTTCTACTTGTTCTGATCTCGCCCCCCTTCCATGGTGGTGGCTAGTCCTATTTATAGTGGCCTTGGTCCTCCTCCCAAATATGAGCAGGAAGGGATCCCACAACGTCCAGATTTGAAAGGGGACAAGTAGTACAGTCTATCCTAACAAAAGTAGTCTTCGCCGGTGGAAATCCTCTAGTCGTGATGCTGCGGTGGGCTCGTCGATGACCTCCTACCGTCCAGGCGGTCTTCGTCTTGTTGTACCAGAATGGAAACCTTTGGCTGATTCCTTGGGACTCCGCGCCTACGCCCTGCTTCCTTTTCTCCGAAGAGGAAACCTGCGCTCTGCGCCTGCCTGGCGCCCGCCTGGCCTTGGTCGTCATAGCTCACGTCACCTGAGCCTCATGTGGCAACATTGCATAGAACTCTCCAGCCCTCAGGAGCCAGCCTGAGGAGGCCGGTTCCTTCGAGGGTCTTGACATTGTCCGCCTCGCAAGGCTTGGTCCCTCACGAGGATCGTGCGGTGTTGGTGTTGAAGCTAGGACGTACCAGGCCGTCGATGAAGCCGCATGGTGGGCCACAGGCAGGTAGGGCTGGATACCCCCGAATCCAAGACGCAGGCACCTGGTGTCCTTAAGCGTCTCCTCGAGGGTGGCCAGTTTCAGCTTCAGATCGGCAATGGAGTTAATGGCTTCAGAGAGCAGTTTGGTCTTGTCAAATATAGTGACCTCCTGCTCCGCCAAGGTTCCCACAGTCTTATCTCTGTTGCTATTCAGCGTGGAGATCTCCTCCCTCTGCTCCTGTTGCTCTAGCTCCAACTTCTCCACCTTGCTGGCCAGCTCGTTTTTGGCGGCCTCTGTGGCCTTAGCACCGTCAATGGCCTCCTTCGGCTTGCTGGCATGGTCCAGGGCAAGAGCATCAATGGTATCTTTGTGCTCCTGCTTCAGCTCCTAGGTCTGCTGCGTAACAAGCTTCTGGATTTCTTCATCCTTTGCGTGGATCTTGGTAGCAAGCACCTCTTCCTGGGCGACAAGGTCTTCCTCTTGGGTATCGAGCAGAACGCAGCGCTCCCTCTAGACGGCTTCATCCTTGGTAGCCTGTGTAGCAGCCACCTCTTGGGCCTTCTTGATGGCGGCCTACTTCAGGAGGATCTCTTGCCAGTGCTCGCTCATTTGCTCCTGGCCGGTGTTCAGCTCTTGCTGGGCATCGGCGAACCAGGTCTGCACCTGAGCGATGCGCTCATAGAGATATGCCTCTGCCTTGTCGATGACGGCTGTCCTGGAGTCTAGCTTCTCCTTGAGAGCACGATGAAGCGCCTGTAGCTTCTGGAAATTCATGCTCATGGCTTGGAGGAGCTGGTCTTCTTTGGAGCCGCTGCCACTGGCGCTCGGCTCGTCAACAACCTAAAGCCCGATAGTAGCACGGATTTCTTCATCAAAAGCCTCCCCTTCGGTTGGTGCTCCAGTGCTTGCCATTCCTACAATGTTGACGAACTGGTCATCGCCCACCTTCAGATATCTGCTCGGGGTGGGGGCTTCAGAGGTTGATGGTTGATCATCAACGAGCTTCCCCCTGGCTGTAGAGGGCTCCGGGACCGGTGTAGCGCCAGGCGCTCCTGTGGCAGGATTGCCATCAGTATGGTCACTGGTCTCCTTACTGGCCTCCCCGGCAGACCCCTTGGCGGCCTCCTCGTGCGCATCTTTAGCGGCCTCGTCAGCGGCAACCTTGGCTGCCTCGGTGGTGGTGTCCTTGGCAATTTCCTCAATGATGGCCTCGACGTCTGTCTGGGCCATCGAGAGGGGTTATGAAAGCCGAAAGGGAGAATGAGGTGAAACCAAATTCAAAACACAGAAAAGCAAAAAGGAAAAGAGAGAAAGTCGCATGGCAAAGACGGCAAGGACAGGAGGCAGGGGGCTTACCTGTGACATGCTGAGGAGGGGCGGTTCCCTCCCCGGCAAGCTCGTTGCCAAGATAGAGTCGCCGATGCCTGTGCCCGCCGCCTCTTCCTCCATGCTCCTGGGCTTGTTGGTGGATGCCCTTGCCGAGGACCCCCCTGGGTGGCATGGTCAACGAGGGCGGCGTGTCAGTGTTGTCCCTCTCCTCCTGCAATCCCGACAAGGTCAGCACTGAAGATGCACACTCTGTCGCCTGCTAGCGGGAAATGAGTAATGTACTCACACTGGGGGCTAGATTGGGGGCTGCATTGAGGGCTGGCGTCCGGGCTGATTGTGCACGTCACCTGCACACTTGATGTGCTTGTCGGGGGCTCGTCGCCCGTCGAAGTCTTGGCCCTCTTTGCCATCCTCTGGGCCAGCGTCTCTGAATCGCTGCAACGACGAGTCAAGACGAGATCGAGGCTGGATGAAACAACTAAAATAGATCGGGGGATAAGTAAAGAGGCAAGATGCTTACTCATCTTCCCCTTCTGGCCTCCTCTTCCTCTTCGCGCTAAAGGACACGAGGTCGAAATCGGCCGTCAGGATTGTGTTCGTGAAGGGGGGAGGAGGAGATGGAGTCCTGGACCGCTTGGCCGAGGAGGAGGCGGTAGCCGCAGTTTTCTTTGCTGCCGAGGAGGAGGTGGCGGCCGCAACTTTCTTCGTTGCCGCGGCTTCCTTCACTACGGCCGCAGCCACGCCCCTCGTGTGACGCACGGGTTGCGCCTGGGCCTCTTGCTACTACGCAGCCCTGCCGGCCGCTCCTTTACCGGTGCTCTTGAATGGCTCGCCGTAGATGGCCTGCAGCATGACATGCTGCTTGTTTGGGGTTGAAGGCTCGTCCACATCAATTGTCTCCTTGGCCGCCTCTTCAGCAGGGACAACCCCAGCGCCCGCGCCACTGTGCTTCCCGACAGACTCCTTCCACCCGGCAAACTCTTTCTCCTCATTGGCCTCGTCGGCCTAGACCTCCACGGTGCCAAGGCTGCCGGCCTCCTCGGCAAGTGCTGCCTCCTCCGCCCTGCTGGCAATATAGGCCACCTCTTCTTCGGTGGTGGGGCCGATGAGCAGCGGCTTGTTACGGATGAACTTCTCCGACAAGTTGTCAAAGAAATCCTGCACCAGCACTACTTCTGGCTCGTCCCAAGTCGGTTCCAAGCCATGGGAGTTGAACACCGGCATCATGGCGATGATGGAGGTCAGGCAGGAATTGTTACTCAAGGGGACCACCCCCCCGCTGGCAACCTGAAAGGGTTGTCGGCCTTGCTGGTCTTGTCGGCCTTGCCGGCCTTGTCAGCCTTGCTGGCCTTGTCAACCTTGAGCTAAAATAGCTTCTAGCAAAGGGACGCATGATGCATTACCGTGAAATTGTAGTTCAGGCTGGGGCGAAGCCTCATGATGTCTATTGCGTTCTTGAAGTCCCAGGCTGGCCTCCCTTTGTTGTGCAGAGGAGCGATGCGGCGGCGGGGGAAGTCGGCCCCAACCATCTCGAGCGTGAGCCCGGCTGATTTGAGGCGATGGATTCTGGTGGTGGCGACCGTAAGCTTCTTGTCGTTGGCATCGAAGTCACCCCAGTGCTTGCCACAAGTCGGCGGTTTCTGATGGACCTAACAGAATGGCCACGGCTCCTCTTCCACAATCCAGCACCACCTACCCCACCATTTGTCCCACTTCTCCTTCTGGGCCCCCTCCGGGTACGTGCTCTTGCTCAAAGCTCTTGGGATCCAAGTGATGCAGCCGGAGATAGCATCTCCTGGCTGGAGGGGTGGGACGAAATAATGGCAGAAGAGAGCCGTGTTGGCGACTACCCCGGCGAAGCCCTCACAGAGGTGGGCGAAGAGGCCCATGCACGCCACAACATTTGGTGTGAAATCTAGGAGGTGAAAGCCAAAGGTGTGCATGATGTCGTTGAAGAAATTTGAGAATGGGGGCACAGCCCACAATAGAAGTAATCAGCAAAGAAAGGATATTTATCTGGACCGGGCTTGGCAAAGGGAGCGGGGATGATGTGCGTGGCGGGGTGCCCCGGCGTCTCTCTCCCCCACAGGCACCAAAGTCGATCCCTGAGCATGAGCACGTCGATTGTCGAGGTGAAGATGGTGTGCTTCTTCTGCAGCTTCACCAGTTCGCTCTCTGGCACCTCCCCCTCGCTTTCCTTGGCCACTCCCTTGTCCTTGCTCATCTTGGGTGCCATGGTGGCTTAGAGAGGGCAAGGGATCAAGAGTGGCGAAAACACGGCGGTGGCGGACAGAGGAGGATGCTCTGGTTTGGGCTCGAGGAAGAAGAAGGGAGCGGTGGTTCCTAGATTGGGAAAGTCAAGAAGGGTAAATGAGCAGCGCCTCTGCGGATTCCTCTTTTTATGGGGAAGGCACGGGCCTCCTATTTACTGTTTGATGTGAGGCATTGCAGGCATTCTACGACCATTCCACGCACGACCCCCACGTCACAACTCAATGCGGACCATGGAGAAGTGCAACTACCAAAAAGATTGCAACACTTAATCCCTGCCACGCATGCCCGCGCACTGTTCTAGGCCTGGCCCAACGACGCTTCGCCCTTATGTGTGGCCCAGGCCCGGGGGCTCCTGTCGGTGTACATATGTATGGGCCCTTCTGTACCCCTTACATGTGCACGGGCAGTCGTAGCCACACATGCGGCAAGGTTTGCCAGGGCAGTAGAAGACAAAATACTAGACTACCAAGACAACATTCAAGCCAGTAAACGGAAAGCGGAAGACAAGGTAGACCTTCCCCGGCGAGATCCATGCCTGGGCGGCTTGCGTAGCCCCGACAAGCACTACAAAAAAAAGACACATCCGTGACATTTTGAGCCGAACGAAAAAAAATTATGTCATACTTATGACACTTCTATGACGATAATTATGACAAAACCCAGTATCATCATAGATGTGGTGGGCTCCTATTTCTATGACAAAAAATCATGACAGAAAATGGGCTTTTCGTCTGGGCAGGCCAGAGATGCAGCAGCATGGCATTCTTTGGGCCGTCCATGACGGAAAAAACCGTGGTAGAAGCGAGGGCGAGGAAAATTTCGGGGAGTTCCCAGTTACGGTGGGTGGTCGGGGGCCGAGCGATGCGCTGCTTTCTCTCGTCTGCACGCGTGCGTGGCGTGCGCTGGCTCTAATCAACCCGAAGCGAGGTGTCGCTTAACTGAATCTGGAGCGATTGCCTTTGAGGCTACGCTGCATCAACCCAAGCGCTCGAAGCGATTTCTCCGCTCTCGCTTCCTAATCGAAGCCGATCGATGCTGGCTCTGGATGAACAGTGAGCATTGTTGTGGGGAGGGGGGGTTAGATGAATAGTGAGCATTGCTGGGGGGGTTTGGATGAACAGTTCCTGGTGGGGGTGGATGAACAGGACCCCATGGTGTTGCCTCTGGATGAACAGGACCCCGATCGATCGAGACGGTTGGGGCTGGATGAACAGGACCCTGTGGAGGGCTGGATGAACAGTAGCCGATGGAGGGCTGGATGAACAGTAGCCCGCGGAGGGGTGGTTGAACAGGAGCCTATGGAGAGGGCTGGTTGAACAGTAGTCAGTGGTGTAGCGTGCGGTGGAGGCTGGATGAACAGAAGCCCGTGGATGAACATTCGCAGGTGGAGGCTGGAGGAGGTCGACGGTGGATGAATAGTAGCCCGTGGAGGCTGGAGGAGGTCGATAGTGGAGATGAACAGTATCCTGTGGAGTCCCGTTTTGCGGTACACCACACCCCTCTCGATGAACAGGACCCCGTTTTGACCGTAGCACTCCAACACAAGTCCGTTTCCTCCGTCTTGCAGTACGTCACACCCCGCCCAATCAACAGGACACCATTTCGACCGTAGGAGGTCCAACAGAAGTCCGTTTCCTCCGTTTTGCGGTACCCAAAACCCCTCCCGATGAACAGGATCCCATTTCGAACGTGGCCGGTCGAACACAAGGCTTTTCGGTCCAAGCCCTCCCGATGAACACGACGACGCATTCCACTCCGACCCAGCCAGTTAGCTCCCCATGAACATGACGACGATGATGTTTCTTCGTTCCCACCCAGCCATGTACACGAGCCCTGGCCGTACGTATGCGTGAGTAGGCGTTCGAGACCCCGCCCGTATGTACGTACGTGGCCGTATTTTCTTTCTTGCACACTGGTCGTTGTACGTACGTGTACATGCTACGTGTGCGCCTCTACTATGACACGTGTGCACCTGTACATCGACTTGTATGTACGTACACATTCACGACCAGAATGACAACGCTACATACGCTTCAACCAGGTGGGTCCCGACTGTCAGGCACTTCCTTGCGTGCAAAGATGTAGCTGGTGGTTCCAGCAGTCAGGGGAGCGAATCGTTTTTTTCGGACGCACTTCCTTGCGTGCGAAGATGTAGATGGTGGGTCCCAGCAGTCAGGGGGGAATTTTTTTTTCGCGAAATACAGTGGCCCGTCCGGTGGGTCCCTGCTGTTAGGTGGAGGAATAATTATTTTGCATGTAATAAGGAGCCAATTCATTAAGGCTGCCGTGGACCCAGCTGTCAGCCTATCAACGTACATTACTCTTCGAATTGAAGTCGTTCCTTGACCACGTTGACAACGCCGCGCCGAGAGCACTAGGGCGGTGGACGATGGTGAGGCCTAGAACGGGGACGACACGGAGCCGGGGAAGACGTGGCAGTGGAAGCCGGCGCGGAGAGGAGTACGAGGGTTCACTGGTTCGGCTGCGGTGTGGGGCTGCCGTCACCGCAGGGCCTAGCCAGCGGTGGGAGTAGTAGGGGGCGGTGAGGCCTTCGTGGCAGCATAGCCGGCCATGAGAGGCAGGAGCATGCGGGACGACCGGCGCTGCTTTGTGCAGCTGGAGTAAGAAGACCAAAGGTTGAAGAAGCACTACGGCCGTTGGATGGACATCGTACGATCATTGGAGCTAGAATCATTCATCTTGACTAAGTTGACAAAGCCCTCCGGTCCCGTCAACTTATTAGGCCCACAAGTTAGCCTCCCACCAAGGTGGGTCCCAGCTAGTAGGGGGAGTATTCTTTTTTGTGCGTAATAAGGAGGCACTTCCGGTGGGTCCGAGCTGACAGCGGGGGGAACATTTTTTCGCGAAATACAGAGGCCCTTGCGGTGGGTCCCAGCTGTCAGGTGGAGGAATCATTATTTTGCGTGTAATAAGGAGACATTTCCTTGTGTGGGCCCCTACTGTCAGCCTCTTCCGATGGCTGTTGTTTGTTGACCATGTTGACCTTGCCGCACCGAGAGCACAAACGTAGTGGACGAGGGAGAGGCCCAGGAAGGGAACCACACGGAGCCGGCGAGCCATCGCAGCGGATGCCCACGCTGAGGGGAGTACGAGCGCTGACTGGTCGGCTGCGGGGTGAGGCTGACGTCGCCAGAAGATAACAGGATGTGTGCTATGTCTTGAGCTTGCGTTGGTTTTCCTTGAAGAGGAAAGGGTGATGCAGCAATAGTAGCGTAAGTATTTCCCTCGGTTTTTGAGAACCAAGGTATCAATCCAGTAGGAGTCTCCTCAAAAGCCCCACGCACCTACACAAACAAACAAAGAACTCGCAACCAACACAATAAAGGGGTTGTCAATCCTTCACGCCACTTCATGTAAAGTGAGATCTGATAGAGAAAGTATGATAAGATAAATATATTTTTGGTATTTTATAATATAGATGAAAAAATTAAAGATGCAAATAAAAGTAGATTGAAAGCTTATATGATAAAAGATAGACCCGGGGGCCATAGGTTTCACTAGTGGCTTCTCTCAAGATAGCATAAGTATTACGGTGGGCGAACAAATTACTGTCGAGTAATTGATAGAAAAGTGAATAATTATGAGATTATCTAGGCATGATCATGTATATAGGCATCACGTCCATGATAAGTAGACCGACTCCGCCAAAGATCTACTACTATTACTCCACACATCGATCGCTATCCAAAGATGCATCTAGAGTATTAAGTTCATAAGATCAGAGTAACGCATTAAGAAAGATGACATGATGTGGAGGGATAAACTCAAGCAATATGATATAAACCCCATCTTTTTATCCTCGATGGCAACAATACAATACCTGCCTTGCAACCCTTTCTGTCACTGGGTAAGGACACCGCAACATTGAACCCAAAGCTAAGCACTTCTCCCATGGCAAGAAAGATCAATCTAGTAGGCCAAACCAAACTGATAATTCGAAGAGACTTGCAAAGATAAATCAATCATACATAAAAGAATTCAGAGAAGATTCAAATATTTCTCATAGATAAACTTGATCATAAACCCACAATTCATCGGATCTCGACAAACACACCGCAAAAAGAGTTTACATCGAATAGATCTCCACAAGAGAGGGGGGAACATTGTTGCCTTCGTATTACCTTACCTGGTTGATGATAGCTGTGCCATTTGTGTTAATTTGGTGTAGGCTAGTTGCCCAAACGTTTGTTGTGTCAATGTTGCTTTCCTATTATCTGACTTGGCCAATGATAACAATGCTATTGTGTTAATTTGGTGATAAGAAGACAAACTCTGAAAACAGCAGGGCAACCCCATTGTTTCTTTCCAATAAATCTAGGCGAGGTAATATGGCAATAACTCATGATTAATCTGTTTGCTTCCCCTCCTAATTTATGTTATGATGTAGTGGTCGAGACACTCTCCACTATCAATAATACAAGCCTGCCAAAATCGCCATGTAAATCTGTTTAGTTTCCTCTGTCTCGAATGCAACGGAAAAAATGTATGTCTGTGAACCAGCTAATGGTTGAAGCAATGATGGAAATGGTGGAGGAATCAGACATGCACATTCGTGTGCAACAACAACTGATCAATGTTTTCAGAGACAGTGTAGCAAAGCAGCAAGAACTTGCCCACATTCTTATGGACGCCATCCGCGACCGAGGTTGCAGACAGACGTTGTAGATCGTTAGCTTCTGTTCATTTATTTGCACTGGCATCAATCTTTGATTGCCCAAAAGATGTAATTTCCTGTAATATATGCTAGATGTGCAACATTTTTCCCTGTATGCCATACCTTTTCTTGATCGGTTTTGGTCCTGTGCATAATTTCTCGTCATAATGGGCTCAAATTATCTAATTTGGCCTAAAGACATGTACGAACTTTAGTGGGCCCATTAAGTCAATGGGCCGTTACCAGGCCGAAAGATAATGGTCGGCCCTCCTACCTCCTAGGTCGTTAACAGGCCGACATCAAAGCGGGCAACAGGTGGGCCCATTGATTTCATGGGCCGTTAACAGGTCGTTACTAAGGTCGGGCTACATATGGCCCAACTATACTGTGGGCCTTTAGCAGCCGAAGAGACAATGGATGGCATCGACCATGAAGAGCATGGGCCGCTAAGAGGCCAAATTCAGGTCAGATCAGAATGGCCCAATCAGGTTGTGGGCCTTTAGCAGGCTGAAAGAGAAACCGGGCTAGTATTGGACCATGAAGTGCATGGGCCATTATAAGGCCAAAACTCAGATCCGACTAGAAATGGCCCAACTCATTTGTGGGCCGTCAACAGGCTAAAAGACACACCGGGTCGGGAATTGGCCCAACACTTAAATGGGTCGCTAAAAGGCCAAAATTCAGGTCCGACTACAAATGACCCAACTCATTTATGGGCCGTCAACAGGCTGAAGATACACTGGGCCGGAAATTTACCCAACACTTAAATGGGTTGCTAAAAGGCCGAAAGATGTACATCCTGAAAATTGGCACATCCCTTGAATGGGCCGTTAACAGGCCGAAATCACATCGGGCCGATATTGAGCCCAAATATATAGCGGGCTGTTAACGAGCTCGAACCGACGATGGGCTGCAACGGTGTCAAATCTTTAACGAGCGGTTGACGGGCCGAATTGGCACATCTCGTATGGGTCGTGGGCTTAAATGGACCTGACACAAGTAGGCCTTTGTCGGTGTACAAAAGTATGGGCACTTATGTACCCCTTACTAGTGCACGGGCAGTCTCAGCCACACATGCGGCTGGGCCTGACAAGGCAGGGGAAATCAAAGCCTGAAGACTACCAAAACAGGCACTCGAAGCATGAGGGGTGAGGGGAAAGCTGGACTGCCCCCGGTAAGGGCCTTGTCGGGGCAACCTGCACTAACACCAGCAAGACCATCACCCTTGGGGCTGAGAGCTCTGACACCATCGACAACGTTAAGACCAAGATCTACAAAGTGCATGCTCGATAGCATGCAAATCCTCATAAAGATTGACGGCCCACGGATCCACGTGGGACCAGAAGAGGAAGACCCCCGGCAAGAACCTTGCTCGATGACTCAAGGCCCCGACAAGCCTTGCCGGGATTTACCATCGGGCAGCTGCCGACCCGCGCCCGGCAAGGTTTCGCCACCACACCACCACTCCAGTGCGACGATAGGCGTGCCAACTAAGCAGGCACCTGTGTGGCGGCATGTAGATCTTCGTGGAAGCTTACCATTGTGCCAACGCAACAGCTAGCTAGCCAGTGTGGCATTGCATGCCTTGTCAACCTGCACACGCGTCAAGGTAAGGAGGAGCAGCGAAGGATGACATGGCCTTTGTTGCCGTCCCCAATAAAGCAAGAGGACACGTAGGCAACGCATTAAATGCGCTTGTCCTACGTTGATCGAGTGATAAGCTCATACAACTGTAGCTTGCCACCTTTTGTGTGCCACTATGGCAACACCTTTGCATATAAAAGGAGGCCCGATGCATACATAGAGGGGATTCGGACTTTTGGACAAAGCACGCACCGTAGCTAGTTCAAAGGCTCAAGAACCCACATATAACCAGACAAGCATGACTAGGGTATTACGCATCTTTGCGGCCCAAACCTGGATAAAAAATCCCCTATGTGCTAACGGCTTGACCTACTCTTCGTGCAACTAATCCCCCGCTGAACGTAGAAGGGATCCTTGTGACCCCATAGGTGATCGGTTTCCCCAACATCTTTGGTGCGTGAGGTAGGGGATTTAGTTGTGAGAATCTAGTCCGTAGTTAGTACAGTAGTTCCTTCATTGTCATGGCTCTGAAGAAGAAGACGACCGCAGTGATCGGCCCGTCCGGGGCCACTCCGCCCGCACCTGCACGGACGGGCGATGTGGCGGGCACCAGTGGTGGAGGAGATCAAGATCGTACACACCATCCGAATACAAGAAGCCAAGCAGCCGGTGTCCTCCCAACAGTGACAGTGGTCGGCGCGCCGCCGTGCCCAGGGATGGAGCCGTGCTACCCGCGGGTGGTGCAAGGACCTCCAAGGGCAGGAGGTCGACCTCGCCAATTCAGGCTTTGCGGTCCTCTCAGCTCGTGTGTGACGAACCGCGCCATGATGCTGAAGACCCCGGGCGTCGCTGTGGCAAAAGCCCTCAGCGTCACTCTCAAGACACGCAAGGCCGACATGCATGCCATGATGCTGGCAAAAAGAGTGCAGTGCCGTGGAATCGTGATGGGACTCCTTCTAACATAGTTAGAAGTCCAAGTTCCTCCCATTCCTCGCGCTTGGTTGCTGCCACCCACGCGAGCAAAAGCGCTGTCGTAAGCGCAGCTGCTCCTCAACTTTCCTCCTACCTTGGAGAGGCAAGAAGAGTGGAGGGCTGCCATGCCAACGGTAATGGCCACCAAGGAGCAAGCCCCTCGCGGTGCCGGAATGACGAGCCGACGCGTGTAGGCAGTGGAACGGTTGAGGGTGCCGCGACCATGGTGCACTCCCCTCCACCATGGTCGGCCCGACAGGGTGACGCTCGGGACAACATCTCCACGGCATCGTCAGACCCATGGACGAACCGTGACCAATGTCAAGTTCTTCGAGAGCGCCTCAAGGAGGACGCCCGGACTACTGTTGAGCGGCGACGGGAGGCACGCCACCAGTCTGATAGGCGTGCCAGGCCTGCTGCTTACAAGCATGCGCAGGGGGACGCTGGCGACTTGCCCTATGCAATTACCTGTCCAGCGTTCACCCATGAGCTGCGGTAGTTCTAGTGGCCCAACACCCGCATGTTCAAACCGAAGGTCCCGGAGAAGTATGACGGCAAAACTCAACCGTCTGAGTTCCTGAGCATTTACACCATCGCGATGCAAGCTACCAGGGCACAAGATGACAAGGTACTCGCCAACTATTTCCCGTTGGCACTCAAACCCAACATTTGGTCATGATTGATGCACTTGCAATAGACTCCATCTCCTCTTGGTCCGATCTGTGCCACGAGTTTGTTGGTGCCTTCACGGGCGGCCACGTAGCTCCTGGACAGGCAAGTGATTTGCACATGATCCCTTAGAGGGACGGTGAATCCTTGCACAAGTACATATAGAGATTCAGCTATGTGCAGTACAACATCCCCCACGTTCATCCCGCTGCTGTCATCAGCGCGTTCCATCAGAACATGCGCAATCACAAGATGCGTGAAGTGTTGGCCATGAACAAGGTTGCAGATGTTCCCGAGCTGTACGTACTGGCTGATAGATGTGCCCAGGATGAGGAAGGAAGGAAGTACCCCGGCGAGGATGCCAATGCGGGAAGTGAGTCAGAAGATGAAGATGTCGTCGCCCCGGCAAAGAAGGGCCGGTGACACAAAAGGAAGCGCAAGGGCAAGACCGTGCTTGCCGTCGAGGAATCCGGCGACCCCGACACCTCCAAGAAGGCCAAGGTTGATGACCCCGGCAAGGAGATTTCCGGGTGCAACGCGTGCCGGGACTTGGCGCTACATGCAAGTCGAGGGTTCGACAAGCAAGATCTTGCAAGATTCACTGCACCAAGGGCCACGACCTCCAGAACTGCCGCCAAGTGGAGCTGCTGATGGAGAAGCAAAGGGCTGAGTATGAGAGACGAGACAAGGAGAAGGGCCAAGGAGGCGCTGAAGGGTCCGGCAAGATGTGTGGCGGCCAAGGAGGGCGCGGCAACAAGGAGAAGCAACAAGAGAGGCCTGCCCGAGGTCGTGACAAGAAAGAGGAGGATGATGACGAATCCACTGAGCACGAGTTATAGAAAGCAACAGAAGTCATGTGTGTTGCCGGAGATGCTTCGTTGCATTCTTCCCACCGCCAACTGAAACAATGGGCGCGTGAGATTACTGCAACGGAACCGATGGTCGACGCCCAGAAGCCGTTGAGGTGGCCCCACACGCCTATCATTTTCGACGCCGAGGATCACCCTGATCGCACAACTGCGGTCGGGTGTTTGCCGTTGTTGGTATCCCCAACAATACGTAACCTCAAGGCGACGAAGATGTTAGTTGACGGTGGGGTTGGCCTTAACTTGATCTCGCCCAACGTGGTCAAGAGGCTGCAGATCCCCGATGAAGATCTTGAGGAGACGGGCACATTCCAAGGGATCAATCCGGGGAGGAGTCAGCCCAAGGAAAGGTCACGCTACTAGTTACGTTTGGTGGCGACCTCAATTATAGGACGGAGAGGATTGTTTTCGATGTCGCTGAGATCCCATTACCATACAACGGGATCCTTGGCTGCCCAGCGCTGGCCAAGTTCATGGCAACATCACACTACGCCTATAACAAGCTGAAGATGCCTAGCCCGATGAGCATCATCACCGTCGATTGCGATAGGAAGGATGCACTCATTTGGGCCGATCAGGTCTATCGAGAGGCGGTTGCAGCGTCCGTCGCCAAGACACCTGCTCCTGCCATCGAGAAGAAGACCAATGAGGCCTCGGCCGCCGGCAAGACTCCTGGCTCCGGCACGGGTTCATGGAGTCACTCTGGCAAACGCACCTCTTGGAGTGTTGTGTTCCCGCTGAGGACATGCCAGAGAGCTCTACCGGCAAGAGCAAGAAGTCTAAAGCGGCCCCGCCGGAAACCAAGAAGGTGTCCGTCAAGGAGGATGGCACGGGAGGAGCTGTTACCATAAGCTCCACCCTTGACGGCAAATAGGAAAGCGCGCTCGTTGCCTTCCTACGGGCGAATGTCGACATGTTTGGATGGCAAGCATCCGACATCCTTGGTGTTCCCATGGAGGTGATTGAGCACCATCTTGCTGTCTTCCCTCATGCACGGCCCATCAAGCAAAAGGTCAGAAAGCAAGCTTTTGAGTGACAAGAGTATATCATCGAGGAGATCAGGAAGTTGGAGGCGGCAGGTTTGGTCAAGGGAGTTCTCCAAACGACATGGTTGGCCAATCCAGTAGTAGTGCGTAAGGCGAATGGGAAGTGGAGGCTTTGTATCGACTATATTGATATCAATAAAGCCTGTCCAAAGGATCCTTTCCCATTGCCACATATCGACCAGATAGTGGACTCCACTTCTGGGTGCGACTTGCTGTCGTTCCTTGATGCTTACTCAGGATATCATCAGATCTTCATGACGAAGGAAGATGAAGAGAAGACCGCATTTTCATCACCCCATGTGGTATGTACTATTTTGTACGAATGCCTTTCGGGTTGAAGAGCGCTGGTTCGACGTTCACCCGAGCGGTCCAAATTGGTTTTAAGCCCCAGCTCCATAGAAATATGGAAGCCTACATGGATGATATAGTGGTCAAAACTAAGGATAGGGCCACGCTGCATGACCTCGGAAGAAACTTTTGCAAACTTGCGCAGGATCAACCTCCAACTCAACCCAGAGAAGTGTGTGTTCGACATTCCGTCCAGCAAACTTCTTGGGTTCTTTTTGTCTCAACGTGGAATCGAAGCAAATCCCGACAATATCAAAGCAATTGAGCAGATTGAGGCGCCAAGACGAATCAAGGATGTTCGAAGGCTTGCCGGCTGCGAAGCCGCCCTAACTAGGTTCATCTCTAAATCTGCTGAGCGTGCTCTCCCCCCTATTCAAGATTCTGGAAAAGGCGGGTCCGATGAAATGGACCCCGGAGGCAGAGGTAGCACTGCAAGATTTGAAGAGATACCTCTCCTCTACGCCAATACTGGTCGCGCCCAAGCCACAAGAGTCGTTGCTGCTGTACTTGGCGGCAACAAATCAAGTGGCCAGTGCTGCGCTAGTGGCACAAAGAGAAGTTGAGGAGGAGGCAACAGCAGTGGCAAGGCCCTTAGGTGCAGAACTGGGTTCGGAAGGGCCCGATCCCCCACGTTCATCCCGCTGCTGTCATCAGCGCGTTCCATCAGAACATGCGCAATCACAAGATGCGTGAAGTGTTGGCCATGAACAAGGTTGCAGATGTTCCCGAGCTGTACGTACTGGCTGATAGATGTGCCCAGGATGAGGAAGGAAGGAAGTACCCCGGCGAGGATGCCAATGCGGGAAGTGAGTCAGAAGATGAAGATGTCGTCGCCCCGGCAAAGAAGGGCCGGTGACACAAAAGGAAGCGCAAGGGCAAGACCGTGCTTGCCGTCGAGGAATCCGGCGACCCCGACACCTCCAAGAAGGCCAAGGTTGATGACCCCGGCAAGGAGATTTCCGGGTGCAACGCGTGCCGGGACTTGGCGGCTACATGCAAGTCAGAGGGCTCCGACAAGCAGTACTGCAAGATTCACCGTACCAAGGGCCACGACCTCCAGAACTGCCGCCAAGTGGAGCTGCTGATGGAGAAGCAAAGGGCTGAGTATGAGAGACGAGACAAGGAGAAGGGCCAAGGAGGCGCTGAAGGGTCCGGCAAGATGTGTGGCGGCCAAGGAGGGCGCGGCAACAAGGAGAAGCAACAAGAGAGGCCTGCCCGAGGTCGTGACAAGAAAGAGGAGGATGATGACAAATCCACTGAGCACGAGTTATAGAAAGCAATAGAAGTCATGTGTGTTGCGGAGATGCTTGCAGATTCTTCCCACCGCCAACTGAAACAATGGGCGCGTGAGATTACTGCAACGGAACCGATGGTCGACGCCCAGAAGCCGTTGAGGTGGCCCCACACGCCTATCATTTTCGACGTCGAGGATCACCCTGATCGCACAACTGCGGTCGGGTGTTTGCCGTTGTTGGTATCCCCAACAATACGTAACCTCAAGGCGACGAAGATGTTAGTTGACGGTGGGGTTGGCCTTAACTTGATCTCGCCCAACGTGGTCAAGAGGCTGCAGATCCCCGATGAAGATCTTGAGGAGACGGGCACATTCCAAGGGATCAATCCGGGGAGGAGTCAGCCCAAGGAAAGGTCACACTACTAGTTACGTTTGGTGGCGACCTCAATTATAGGACGGAGAGGATTGTTTTCGATGTCGCTGAGATCCCATTACCATACAACGGGATCCTTGGCTGCCCAAATACCGCCAAGTTCATGGCAACATCACACCACGCCTATAACAAGCTGAAGATGCCTAGCCCGATGAGCATCATCACCGTCGATTGCGATAGGAAGGATGCACTCATTTGGGCCGATCAGGTCTATCGAGAGGCGGTTGCAGCGTCCGTCGCCAAGACACCTGCTCCTGCCATCGAGAAGAAGACCAATAAGGCCTCGACGCGGCAAGACTCTGGCCCGACGGGTTCATGGAGTCACTCGCAAACGCACCTCTTGGAGTGTTGTGTTCCCGGCCGAGGACATGCCAGAGAGCTCTACCGGCAAGAGCAAGAAGTCTAAAGCGGCCCCGCCGGAAACCAAGAAGGTGTCCGTCAAGGAGGATGGCACGGGAGGAGCTGTTACCATAAGCTCCACCCTTGACGGCAAATAGGAAAGCGCTCTCGTTGCCTTCCTACGGGCGAATGTCGACATGTTTGGATGGCAAGCATCCGACATCCTTGGTGTTCCCATGGAGGTGATTGAGCACCATCTTGCTGTCTTCCCTCATGCACGGCCCATCAAGCAAAAGGTCAGAAAGCAAGCTTTTGAGTGACAAGAGTATATCATCGAGGAGATCAGGAAGTTGGAGGCGGCAGGTTTGGTCAAGGGAGTTCTCCAAACGACATGGTTGGCCAATCCAAGAGTAGTCGTAAAGGCTTAATGGGAAGTGGAGGCTTTGTATCGACTATATTGATATCAATAAAGCCTGTCCAAAGGATCCTTTCCCATTGCCACATATCGACCAGATAGTGGACTCCACTTCTGGGTGCGACTTGCTGTCGTTCCTTGATGCTTACTCAGGATATCATCAGATCTTCATGACGAAGGAAGATGAAGAGAAGACCGCATTTTCATCACCCCATGTGGTATGTACTATTTTGTACGAATGCCTTTCGGGTTGAAGAGCGCTGGTTCGACGTTCACCCGAGCGGTCCAAATTGGTTTTAAGCCCCAGCTCCATAGAAATATGGAAGCCTACATGGATGATATAGTGGTCAAAACTAAGGATAGGGCCACGCTCGTGCATGACCTGGAAGAAACTTTTGCAAACTTGCGCAGGATCAACCTCCAACTCAACCCAGAGAAGTGTGTGTTCGACATTCCGTCCAGCAAACTTCTTGGGTTCTTTGTGTCTCAACGTGGAATCGAAGCAAATCCCGACAATATCAAAGCAATTGAGCAGATTGAGGCGCCAAGACGAATCAAGGATGTTCGAAGGCTTGCCGGCTGCGAAGCCGCCCTAACTAGGTTCATCTCTAAATATGCTGAGCGTGCTCTCCCCCCTATTCAAGATTCTGGAAAAGGCGGGTCCGATGAAATGGACCCCGGAGGCAGAGGTAGCACTGCAAGATTTGAAGAGATACCTCTCCTCTACGCCAATACTGGTCGCGCCCAAGCCACAAGAGTCGTTGCTGCTGTACTTGGCGGCAACAAATCAAGTGGCCAGTGCTGCGCTAGTGGCACAAAGAGAAGTTGAGGAGGAGGCAACAGCAGTGGCAAGGCCCTTAGGTGCAGAACTGGGTTCGGAAGGGCCCGATCCCGGCAAGTGAGGATCCCCGGTAGGACCTGAGCCCGGCAGGGAGGGGCCCCCGGTAGGATCCGATCTCGGCAAGGCAGTGTGTGCGCACAGAAGAAAAAGGTGGTGCAGCACCCAGCCTACTTTGTTAGATCCCTCTTGCAGGGGGCTAGGTCGACGTATTCTGGCATACAGAAGTTGCTTTACGGCCTTCTCACGGCCTCGAGGAAGCTACGCCACTATTTTCAAGCGCATGTGATCACCGACGTCACTCGCCTCCCGTTGCAACGAATTTTGCACAATCCAGATGCAACGGGGAGGATTGTGGAGTGGGCAATGGAGCTGTCAAGCTTTGGGCTCAGATTTGAAAGTACCTCGACGATCAAGAGCAGAGCCTTGGAAGAATTCATAGCATAATGGACATCCACGCCTAACGAAGAAGTTCAAGAAACCACCCTTCCTGACAAAGAGGCAAGTAGTCATTGGATTATGTACTTCGATGGAGCTTTCTTGTTACAAGGTGCTGGTGCCGGTGTGTTGCTCGTTGCGCCCACCGGAGAACGCCTCAAGTACGTGATCCAGATGCACTTCCCCCGGGAGAGGTCGACAAACAACACCGCAGAATACGAGGGGCTGCCTGCTTGTCTCAGGATCGCGGCGGACCTCAGGATCAGGAAGCTTATTATTAGAGGAGATTCACAACTTGTCGTCAAGCAAGTTAACAAGGATTATCAAAGCCCGCTGATGGAGGCTTACGTGGATGAAGTGATAAAGTTGGAAGAGCGCTTTGACGGTCTGCAAGTGGAGCATGTTCCTCGGGTAGAGAACAGCATCGCCGATGACTTGTCAAAGCACGCCGCCCTCAAGCTACCTGTGGAACCAGTTACCTTTGTGCTTCAATTGACTAAGCCATCCGTAGAACCATCAGCAGGACAGAACAAAGCAAAGGAAGGCAGGGCCCAACAAGTACTTTCCCGTAGAGCTCCCAGGAGCCACCAGCAAAGAATTTGCCGGGTACCCTAAGCTTGTCGAGGAGCAGCTGCCCCCGACAGGGCCCCAGGCCCTTGCCGTCGAGGCGGCTGCCCCCACAGCGGAAAACATGCCTTTGGTCCTTGCCATCGAGCCTCAGGCTCCAGCATGGGCACATCATATAGTCCGTTTCCTCCAAACAGGGGAGCTCCTTGAGGAGCAGGAAGAAGCAGAGAAAGTAGCCCGTCGGTCTAGCATGTACCAGTTTGTGGATAATGTCCTTTACATAAGAAGGCCGAACAACATGAAATTGAAGTGTATTCCTCGGAAGGACGGACTGGAGCTATTGGCAGAGATACACGGAGGCATATGTGGCTCCCACATAGGGTCAAGAGCCCTTGCCGGCAAAGCATTCCGGCAAGCTTTCTTTTGGCCCATTGCCTCCAAGATGCAACAGCACTAGTAATCAAGTGTGAAGCGTGCCAGTTTCATTCAAAGAAGCTTCATCAACCATCTCAAGCCCTTCAAACAATCCTTCTCTCCTGGCCATTTTCAGTCTGGAGGCTCAACATACTGGGCCCCTTTCCCCGCGTTGTCAGAGGCTTTGAGTACTTGTACGTCGCGATTGACAAGTTCACAAAGTGGCCGAAAGTGGAGCTAGTGTGAAAGGTGACAACGAAGTCAGCCATCAAGTTCTTCAAGGGGTTCGTTTGCCATTTTGGTGTGCCAAACAGAGTCATCATCGACAATGGCACACAGTTCACGAGCCGCACCTTCATGCAATATATCCAAGACCTTGGCAGCAAAGTTTGCTTTGCTTCCGTTGCTCACCCAAGGAGCAACGTCTAAGCGGAAAGGGCAAATGCTGAAGTGTTGCGAGGCCTCAAAACAAGAACTTTCGACAGACTGCATAAGTGTGGAAGGCGCTGGATTGATGAGTTTCCAACGGTTCTTTGGTCAATCAGAACGACACCAAATCAAGCTACTGGCCAGACACCCTTTGCCCTGGTCTACGGGGCAGAAGCAGTTCTCCCCACAGAACTCATATACGGGTCACCTCGAGTGCTTGCTTATGATGAGCTTGAGCAAGAGCAGTTGCACCAAGATGATGCGACACTCCTTGAGGAATATCTTCTTTGAGCTGCAGTGCGAGCCGCTGGCTACCAGCAAGCCTTGCGCCGCTATCACAGCCGCAAGGTTCATGCCCTAAGCCTTGAGGAAGGCGACCTTGTTCTTCGGCGCGTTCAGTCCGTCAAGAATTCAAACAAGTTGACGCCAAAGTGGGAAGGCCTCTATCGGGTAATATGAGTCACCAGACCCGGCGCAGTCCGCCTGGAGATCGAACATGACATTTCAGTGAGCAACTCCTGGAATATCGAACATCTTCGCAAGTTTTAACCATAGGGCGCGGTTGCCGGGAGCTCCATCAACCCCCCTTTTGTACTAGCCTTGCTAGCAAGGCATGTAACCCTATGTACAGAGCCAGGCGCAGATCCTGCGCGCAGCCAGATAGTTTTTAGCATGTACAGCTTTTAGCATGCATATATATATATATATATATATATGTATATGCATGCGTACTTGCCTAGGATATTGTGCTACCTTAGATTCTAATAGGTGCTGGGAAATCGCCGAGGCTCCGTGCCCCCGTTGAGGGAGTCCTGGACTAGGGGGTGTCCAGATAGCCGGACTATTATCATCGGCCGGACTCCAAGACCATGAAGATACAAGATTGAAGACTTCGTCCCGTGTCCGGATGGGACTTTCCTTGTCGTGGAAGGCAAGCTTGGCAATATGGATATGTAGATCTCCTACCATTGTAACCGACTCTGTGTAACCCTAGCCCTCTCCGGTGTCTATATAAACCGGAGGGTTTTAGTCCGTAGGACGAACAACTATTACAACAATCATACCATTGGCTAGATTCTAGGGTTTAGCCTCCTTGATCTCGTGGTAGATCCACTCTTGTACTACCCATATCATCAATATCAATCAAGCAGGAGTAGGGTTTTACCTCCATCGAGAGGGCCCGAACCTGGGTAAAAACATCGTGTCCCTTGTCTCCTATTACCATCCGCCTAGACGCACAGTTTGGAACCCCCCACCCGAGATCTGCCGGTTTTTACACCGACAACCCCTATCTCGTGGCCACCTCAGGCATCGTCTCATGTTGATTCTTCCTCCCAAAAATAACAAATATTCCAAAATAATTCTCCGTCCGTTTTTATCCCGTTTGGACTCCGTTTGATATGGGGTTTCTGCGAAACATAAAACATGCAATGAGAGAACTGCACTGCAATCGGATCAATATGTTAGTCCCAAAAATAGTATAAAAAGTTGCCAAAAGTATATAAAAGTTGAATAATATTGGCATGGAACAATCAAAAATTGTAGATACGACGGAGACGTATCAATGGGGCAATGAGATATTGATGAACCAACATCAAGTGAGGCAACTGACAAAGATTGTTAGTAAAATGGGTCAAAAGATGGCAATTAAACTATTTATTTACACTTTATCCAAGACAACACTGAACTACAGTATGGTAAGTAAGAACTCTACAACCTTCTTTTCACTTCCCATAATGAGTTGTGTTAGATGACAATGTCTGAATCTTTTTCCTTTGCAATGGTTCTTGAAGCAGTTTACTCAAGATTACCTCTCAAAGTACATGATTGGTGGGCATGCAAAGGTCAAAGTATTTCTAGAACACAATGAATATCTAGTTTCCCTCATGAGTCATGAAGACAGTGAAGGATGGGCAGACGGCCATCACAAGGGGTTTTACTGAGTTGTGCGTGCCTTCTGCACGGAGGAGAGCAAAATACGGGAATTCTGCTTCACCTTGTTCAGCAACCAGAATGTTTTTTGCATCTTTCTTTACTGTGTTTAATAGTACAAGTATACAACCCTGGTTCATCATTCTTTATTTGGTCCTTATGTAATTCTTCAACATGTGTATCTGTGAATCAAATAATGTATTGGTTGTTTAACCTCATGGATATGAATAAAGTTATAGTCAACATTCAAAATCATTCAGTAGAATTGTAAATAGCAGCGAGTTAATTAGGGTCGAAATATGCTTTGCAGGCTGTTACGGCGCACACGGTTTGTAAAGAATCAACCTGTGTGATATACTTGTATTTCCGACACGGTTTGCAGAGAGGAAACATGTGTGACCATGAACACAATTGCCGTTTGTGAAGTGTGTGTGATGTCAGAAAATATCACAAACGGTGTGAGCAAACTAAATGTTTGTAATAGTCGCCTTATTGTGTAGGGTTTACAATCATGAACTATTTCGGTTGTCATAGGCATCATAAATGTTGCACCACATAATAGTGTGTGTGATAGTTATCCTGTACGACACTGGTACTTAGGTCCAACATTTCGTAATCCTATCTGACACTCGTACGATGAATAGGTAATCTTCTGAATTACAGATTGCATATGGTTCAGGAGAAGTGAATGTGTGTGATAGTCTCCCGATCGCACACGCTTGGCAATCATGGACTATTTGTATGCGAATCGTAAATGTTGCACCACATAATAGCATGTGTAATGGTAATGACAGCACACCCGAGTAGCAAAGATGGAGCGGTACGGATATTCAATATATCCCAAACATTTGTGTGAAGAATCATGTTTGGGATAGATGCGGGCATGGCATGCTTTGTTCTAGAAAACGTATGCATTCCTGCTCCATATCCCCGATGGTTTCTGGGTCATGTGGGAAAGACCCCCCAATCGCCCACACTAGCAAGGCGATGGTTTAAAATGCCCTCATGGAAAGGGGTTAAAAACCATTTGTATAGCAGCTCATTGTACTAGTGCTTGGGAGTTCTTCTGGAAAGACATCTTGTAAGTCGCAAACAACTGGAATATTTTCAATCCCCTCAAGAGGTGATGCATTCAACACATTCAATGAATAAATCCCTGCTTCAGCATTTTGAACAAGATGAGCATGGTAGCTTACTATCTCATTCGAAGAATGTAAGAGATGGATGGTTTTAGTGGCACAAAGATAGAAGAAGTATGTGTTTTCAACCATTCCATTCCCAGAATTAGGTCAATAATGGAAGACTTCAAAACAATGGGGGAGACATGGAATTCCAACCGTTCAATTTCTATGGTGACATTGTGGCTAACCATGGTGGTTCGACATTGGCCCGCATGTACCATTAGTGGAGTGTTCATATCTTCATATTTAATGCCATGCATGAATGCAAAATCTTTTTGATATGAATGGATTGCGCCTGAATCAAATTAAACAGAAGCTGGTAACAAGAAGAGTACCCATCACAATAGCAGGCTGGTCTTGAGCTTCATTCAGGTAAATGTGGTTAGCCTGACCACGACCATAAGGTCTGGCATTGGGCTGGTTGTAATCACGAACATTGCCACGACCAGTTGAAGGAAGACCAAGCTGGTTCTGATTCTGATAGCATTCCCTGGCACGGTGACCTTGACGGCCACATTTGAAGCACATCCCATCATTGGGATTGGGAATAGGAGCTTGGGGTGGTGCAGTTCGAAGAGGCTGCCTCAGCTATGGAGGAGGTAGACGAGGTGCGGCATAGGAAAACTGTGGTTCAAGGGCAGCTGGGCGATACATGTTGTGGGGAATCCATACACGACGCTTCTCCGATGACGGGCCAGAAGATGAACCAGCGTCACGGTTGCGCCTGAGGTATCCCTGGTGTTCCTGCAGACCAGTCTCAACCTGAATGGCCTTGTTCACCAAGGTGGCGAAGTCAGCGAAGTTATGAACCACGAGTGCGAGCTTGATATCAGGGTGAAGTCCGTCATGGAAATATTCCTGTCTACGTGTGTCTGTAGCAATATCTTCTTTAGCATAGCAGGAGAAGTCAAGAAACTCCCACTGATAAGCATCCATAGTCTTGTTGCCCTGGGTGAGGTTGCGGAACTCTCGCTTCTCCATGTCCATGATTCTCTAAGGAACAAAGTGGACACGGAAAGCAGCTTGGAACTCCAGCCAAGTAATGATTGTTCCAGCCGGTTGTGTATGCCTATGACTGTCCCACCATTGAGCAGCGGGACCCTTGAGGAAAATAGATGCGAAAGTGACATAGCTGGCAAGGATGACATCAGCAGGCTCCATCATAAGTGATGTCGTGGAGCTAGTCATCAGCATCAAGGGACTGAGTTGAGATGTGGTAGATAGCAGGTTGAGGCGCCTAAAATCTTGCAGAGTTACTTGGGCTGGCTGCTGATTCATATTGGGGCCCGGGAACTAAGCCATGACCCCTTCCATAAATTGACGACTCAACTCAAACTGTTGCATCATTCCAGCCATATATTTGGGCGGTGGTGGGTTGTTGGCACCATGGCCATGACAAGTAGGTCTAACCATCCTGCTAGAATGTAACAGGGATAGTTTAGCATGGAGAAATTGTAGAGACATTGAATCATTCATGAGGTAACATGCACAATGAAAAGAGTGCAAAAGATACATCATAATATTCAAGCATGACATGCAGATCCATACATAATGTCGATTACAAGCTAGTAGTACAAGTTCGGAAAGGGAAATAGTCTAGACCAACTAGGCACCGCGTAGGCACGTGGTGGATTGATACAACAACGGGACATAGTAATATGCTACATCAACCTTGGGGAAAACCTCTGAACTCAGGTAATTGTAGGTGATAGAGCTGCATCTGGTGCTCGATATGAGGGGCCTACACTCCGTGAACACTCTGGTGCAGGATCTGGTCCCAAACTAGAAGAAGAGGTCCACGCACAGGAGTATTACCCCCAACAGCAGGCCACTCAAGACCTAGTGACAACTCTGTCCAGTGCGGGTAGAGGATGTAGTCTGGCTGTATCCTCACGCTGATTGCTAGCAGCATCTGTGTTAGAGTGTCTTAGTGATGAGCACGAGTGCTATACAACTCGATAGTCAGAGCTCGAACACTGCGATCCAGAGCCTCAATGTACCGAACCATAACCTGAGTGTCATAACGACGACTCACGCAGGGGGTATAGACAGCAGTGTAGTATCTAGTCACATCCCTAGCTAGGACGTACAAGATGTATCTGAACCCAGTCTCCTCCAAGCAAGGGTACTGTCCACAGAGACGGGTGATAGCAACAAAAGCAGCATCGTGGACTGCCATCTCAACAATCACTCCAACACCCTCAAATGTGTGCAACTCAATGGAGAGATCTCGTTGATCACTGATATCAACCACAACGCGGTACTGCTCCTGGTTGAACTCGCGGCAGTCCTCATATACAATGTACTGGGGGCACCAGCGATATCCCAGCCTGGTCAATAGGTCGACCAGAATGGTCGGGAACCCAGTCGCCTGAATAGCTATGGGATGTCGTATGACCTGCGTTGCGGGACACGTCTGAAACAAAAGAGTTCAAAGAGGTCAAATGACAGTTTGTACATCATTCAATATAGTTTCAAAGAAATAGTTGCAGATAAACCGGCTCAGGGTCGATGTGATCACGAGACCCTAATGTTAGAGTTAGTAAAACAATTTAACCTGTATAGAAGAGAGATCAGAATCCCAAAGTAAAGACGAGGAAGAAAAGATCCTAATACCACCCATTTGTGATGTGGGCCCCTAAGCCACACAATAATGTTAGTAAAAGTTTTCCAAAGATTAGACTCAACTTTGACCATGGAGTTGGAAAAGGGCTTCCTACTGGCAGTCAGCTCTGATAGCAACTTGTGACACCACCGACTTAATCGTGCACTAATCATACACACGAATGCACCCGATCAAGCCCAGGGACTCATGGGAAGATATCACAACACAACTCTAGACACAAAATAAAATAATACAAGCTTACATTATAAGTTAGGGGCCTAGAGGGCTCTAATACATTAGCTCGAATGCACAAGAGTCAGCGGAATTAACAAAATATGAGTACACATATAAGTAAACAAGTTTGCCTTAAGAAGGTTGAGAAAAACAACGACATCTAGATCGAAAAGGCACAAGCCTCCTGCCTGGGAGCCTCCGAACTACTCCCGATCGTCGGTCTTCATGTAGTCTTAAGGTCCGTTAGTGTAGTAGTAGTCATCTATGGGGTCAGCTGACTCCTGAGCTGTCACATCCCTGGTCCTGGTGTGCAGTAGGCTAGCCCTTCATGTGTGCATCATGTTTAACTTTTCAAATGAACTTGAAATGGGGACTGATCGAACCCTAGCACCAGATCAAATCAAATAGGTTCAACATAAAATCATTTTCAATGAACCTGAAATGCCCTTCTAAAATGTTCATCATCTTTGCCTTGGTCTTAAACCTCTGACAAAAATGGTGCACAATTTTCTTGGTCATCCTAAGGTCACTGAATTAAATCATAAGTATTTGAATTTGGACATTTAAATTCTATAAAATATTTTAAATGTCCAAATACTCATAAACTGAAATGCTCCATGTTGGATATATTCTATACAGTGGGCATGTGCAGTTTAGTGATTTTTGAAAGGGTCTAGGTATTTTAAGAAAAGCCCTAAAGATTACAGAATAATAGAAACAGAAATTAAAATAGAGAACCAGAGAGAGAGAGAACTTACAAGCGCCACTGGCAGCCCACCTGGCCCAAAGATCAGAGCCGAGGCCCAGCCCACCAGGCATGGCGTGGTCATCTTCAACCTCTCGCCAAGAGATGAGGCGGTCGACGCCACACCGAGGCATCCACCTCCTCCCTCCCAGCCTGCCTGGCTCCTCCTCGATGCACCAGGCGATGCCATGCAGCCCCTGGCCCCCTCTCACTCTCTCCCGTGCCTCTCCCCTCCTCTGCTTTCTCTCCCTCTCGCGCCTGTGTGCAACCGCCGACGCCGCTTGCCACCACCACAGCCACCGCCTTCCCCTCGACCTCCCGACGTGTTCAGGAGCTCCGCCTTGACTAGCTCCCCCTCCTCGCCGAGCAACGCACCGCGGGAGCCCCTGGAATGCCGCCATCGCCGTCGTCTTCATTCCCCAGCACCTGAGATCGCCGGCAACGCCACGTCACCGCCCGGCCTCCCCCGAGCTCGCAGATGCCTCCAAACGATGCAGGGTGAGCCCCTCTTCGTTTCGCCCATATCCCCGTGGGCCCGCACGTTCTCTAGCGCTAACGCCGCCGTGCCCGAAGCTCCCCGCCGCCGTGCCTCATCGCCGTCGTGGCTAGAGCCACGGTAGCTCGAAGCCGAGCACACCGCTGTGCTCAGCACGCTTCCAAGAGCCGGGCGCGCCCACCCATTCGACCTACCGTGCCCCCTAGCGCCAACCCGTACCAGTCCTGAGCTTTGGCAGCCGCCGCGGGCTCCACTCCGGCGAACTCCGCCCCCCCCAGCTCCAGCCGCTGCCACGAGTTCCAGCTCCGCGTAGATGCCCTCAACGCACCCAGCCGCTGCCAGTAGCTCAACTCCGGCGAGCCTCTGTCGTTGGTTTGGTCGTCGCCGGCCGAACTCCGGCCGTCATTAGCCACTAATGACCCCGCTAAGCCACCGCTAGAGCCACTGCCATGTGGGCCCCAGTGCCTAAACTAATTAGTATTATTTCTCTGTTAGATTAACACTAACCACAATGGGCCCCGCCTATCAACATTGACTTGGCCACATCAGCTTTGACCGGGTCCCACATGTCAGCCTTTGTAGTCGACTGTCATCGATGACGAGAGCCCCATCGTCGTTTGACTGGGCCGTCCGTTGACCTACTTATGTCACTTGTACGTCATGCTGACGCAGTAAATGTTTTCTGGAGTTTTAAATAAATCATAAATGAATTATTTATTTCAGAAAATATCCAAAACTTCTAAAAATCATATAAATTCAACCATAACTCCAAATGAAATAACTTATATATGAAAATTTATCAAAAAAATCCAATCTATCCATCTGTAGCATTTTCATGCATGTTAGAACAACTTATGACTACTGTTTAGGACAATTCAATTAAATGACATTTAAATAACCACATGCGGAGTTTGAATTTGAATCTTGGATTCAAACCAACTTCATTTAATCTGGTTTTAGTTGCATTAGCACAAACCACAACATATTGCCATGTCACATTCATGCATCATATTGTTGCATTGCATTGATTGTGTTTCTTCTTTGTTTGTCGGTGCTTGTCCCCTCTCGGTAGACGATGTTCTGACGTTGTGATCGTTGACACTGTTGTAGACTCAATGCTATCTTCAGAAGTGCCAGGCAAGCAAAAACCCCTTGTTCATTCCGATACAATCCCACTCTCTCGCTCCTGCTCTCTTTTACTGCATTAGTACAACAACGATTCAACTGTTACATGCTGCGGTAGTTGAACCCCTTTCCTCTGCATGACCTGTCATTGCCACAGTAAATAGATGAAACCCACTAGCATGAGTAGGAGTTGTTTGAGCCCTGATGTGCCTACTCATTCATGCTTGTTTCTCATGCCTCTCATCGCTTAGAGTTGAATCAGTCCGATTCATCGGGATGAATCGGAGGTGTGTGAACATGTCCTCTCAGTGTGAACTAAGTGTCCGAACACGACGGTAAAGGTAGCGGTGAGAGGCCATGTAGGAGTACATGGTGGGTTGTCTCATTGAAACCGCCCTCGTGAACTGAGTTCTGTGTTTGTGATCCATGAACAGCTACTACCACACATTGGGTTCCTAGAACTCGACCCCTCTCGAGTTATTAATCAACTCGATCTCTGCCCGTGAGTTGCAACTAGTTTCGTGTTTGTAGGTAGTGTTAGTAGTCTACCAAGTGGCACCCTGCACAAGTGGGCTTGGGACAGATTAGGCACAATGGGCACGGTGTACCAAGTGGCACCGGATGGTGGGCTTGGGAACCCTGCCACATCGCTTGGGGCCTTGAGCGACACCACGACGGATCTCCTTGCGGATGGAACCCGAATAGGCGATAAACCTGGACGAGAGACTTGTGTGGTTAGTCAGGTCATGGCCGACACCCTCGCTGGGCTTCCGCTTGAAGGTTACCGAGTACATGTCATGTAAATGGCGATAAGTGGTGAGAGCGTGTGTGAAGAAGTACACCCCTGCAGGGTTAACATTATCTATTCGAATAGCCGTGTCCGCGGAAAAGGACTTCTGGGTTGCCTGTGCAGTTCATAGACAAGGGAAAGTGGATACTCTAAAATACTCAAGATAAGCGTGAGTGCTATGGATGGCGTTCTCGTAGGGAGACGGGAGTGGATCCATAGTGGTGTATTGATATGGTGAATATGTGGACTCGTGTGCGCCACCTCAAAAGAGTTACTTGCAGTCGTAGTCCAGGATAGCCACTGAGTCAAAGCTGGCTTGCTGCAGTTAAACCCCACCATCCCCTTTGTTTATAATGATGCATATGTAGTTAGTTCTGATGTAAGTCTTGCTGGTTACATTTGTACTCATGTTTGCCTATTTTATGTTTTTGCAGAGAGACTTCAGTCTCGCTAGTAGTTCTGCTTGGACTTCGACGTTTAGCTTGTTACCTCAGCTACGATCTTGTGCCCTCGGCAGGATCTGGTAGATAGTCAAGCTTCTTAGCCTTTTTTCATTTATAGTTGTCTGTACTCAGACATGTTAAGCTTCCGCTTGTGCTTTAATTTGTGTGCTCTGAATGTTGGGACATGAGACCCATGTTTGTAATATCTCGCTCCTCGGAGCCTATTGAATAAAATACTTGAGTTGTAGAGTCATGTTGTGATGCCATGTTGTATTTGCACATATCGAGCATATTGTGTGTATGTTATTGAAATGCTTGGTATGTGTGGGATCTGACTATCTAGTTGTTTATCCTTAGTAGCCTCTCTTACCGGAAATGTCTCCTAGTGCTTCCATCGAGCCATGGTAGCTTGCTACCGCTCCGAACACTTAGGGTGGCCGCATGTGTCCTTCTTCGCTCTGTGGTCTGTCCCTTCGGGAAATGTCACGATGAAAACCGAGTCATGTTAGCTCTGTTACAGCCCGGTTTATCGAGTCCCGCTAGCCCACCTGCTACAGCCCGGATTCACTCGCCGATGATCGACACGTCCGCTGTCGGGTCATGTATGCCTGTCCTCGTAAGTTTGTGCCACTTTGGGTTTACAACTAGCCATGTCAGCCCGGGCTCCTTATCATATGGATGCTAGCGACACTATCATATACGTGTGCCAAAAGGCGCAAACGGTCCCGGTCAAAGGTATGGCGACACCCGTGGGGATACCGTGCGTGAGTCCGCAAAGTGATATGAGGTGTTACATGCTAGATCGATGTGGCATTGAGTCGGGGTCCTGACAGCTTTGGTATCAGAGCTTGACTGCCTGTAGGATTACCAAGCCAAATTGGTCGAAGTTGAGTCTAGAAATTCTTTATTATATAAGGGAATTGATTGTGGGATGGAATGTAAGGCTTTTTTATTCCTTTACCTTATGTCCTTCTGATCTGAGTCACCCTCTTGTTCTCTACTCGGTTAAGAACTAGGCCTTCTCTTCTTTCTATCAGGATCACATGTTAATAATCCGTAGACTTATGGGATTGTTGGTTTCAAGCCTCAGTTAAGTTCCTTCTACTTCCGTATGTTAATTTTGATCTCGAAACCTTGATATTGCGCTTCTGAGTGGCGATGCCACCATTTTTGTAGCATGTCTAAATCCTTTAAGCATTTACAACCGTTATGTTGTCCGAGTCACCCCAGGTTTCTAAATAGTCTGATGCATTTGCAAATCCCTTCCTCCTGTTCCTGATGTTCCTTTGGGCTAGGTTAACCACACTAATCAGTGAGTTGAGGTACTATATTGCCTCGACGTATATGTTGGAACTATTATTATGACCTAGGTATCTTAGGGGATCACCTAGTAATCTAGCCATGTTTTGTGTTTCCAGTGTGATCATTCTGGCCATCATCCTTGGAAGCATCCCGTGATGCAATTTAGTTAGTAGGTATTCTATTCCTAGGGTGTTGAACCCGAGATTCACCCTACCTGCTTCATGTTGATAGTGTTTGCTAGCTCCTTCAGGAAATTAGTAACCTTTGCGACAGCCCTCAAGGTCCATGGTATTTCCTTCTTCCAATACCATGAACTATTTATGGCAGAAGTTCCTCGTTGAACCGAAAGATCACAACCAGAGTGCTCTTGATGAGTTCTAGATTCTATGTTGTTACTCTGCCAGCTCTACCTTTCTACATGGGTTATCCGGAAGAAACCTGTTGAACTTGGTTCGACATGCTAATCCATGCATCCACAACTCAGAAAATCATATGTTCTTTTGAGTTGTCCCATTTTAGTTGTCTTCCCACCTCGCCTATCAATTGATAGTCAAGAGTATGCGCATTTGTTCATCGATGCCTATTACTCCTGTGGTCCGCCAAGCCATTCTATTCGAATGACTAGGAGAAACAAACTCAAAGACTTCATCCATATCCAGGATTGGGTCAAAGCAGTTGTATTCCATAGATCAAAATGCAATCAAGCTTTTGATCCCTTCTACCCTGAAGTGTTACCCTCTTTACGTCAGGATCGTAATGAGAATTGCACTATCTCTTATGAATTCTTGATGCGATAATACTTCTCGCCTCATTATTCATTTCTCGGCCCGTGTTGTTGCAACCGGAATGCCGACAAGTGAACCGTGATGTGTGAAATCTATACTCCTAGCAACTCCGTTGCTTGGTAGTTAAAGGACAATAATTTCATTCTTAGCATGTTGGTTATTAAATCATCATCCTACGATTGATCGTGCTACCTAGTCCTTATTTCCTGGTGCACTCTTCGATCAATGAGTTAGGGCTGTGCCAATCCCTTGGTTATTTGATCATATCGTCTTGCCTGAGAAGCAAGATTATTCTCGAGCTTAGTAGCATATTGGTGGCTCGTGATTTTCCGATTATCTTCCCGGAAATATCACCAGGTTGTCCCCCTGACCAATGCATTGAGCTCGTGATCAAGTTGGTTTCTTGTAAACCATCCATTTCTCCAAGATTCTGTGTTGGATACCCTGAACTAGTTGGTTGAGCTAAACAACAACTTGGAGAGTTGGAAAATAAATGCTTTGCCTAACTTAGTTCACTTCAAAGGGATATCTTTTGTATGTGTGTTTGTTGTAGAAAGATGATTTCTTCATCGATTGGTCCTCGTGATCAGTTGTTGAACCTATCGTCTTGCCCAAATCTTTGATTTGAGTATGGACTATCCTCAAATCAAATCAGAACCAATGATATTCGTAATGTTGTCTTACTCATGGTTGTTTCTTCGAGCATACACCATTATATCTTTTGGGTCTGACCAATGCTATCACTTGTTCACACAATTATGGGATTCCGTCTTCATGGAAACCTGGATGAATTGTTGTTGAGCCCATCAGCAACATTTTTATCTTCTCCGTGATTGTGTTGAACATCCAGCTAGTATTGGAAACTTTTATAAGTATTATCTTCATGACCCGCTCATGGAGCATATGTCCGGATGAAAGAAGTGACCTCCTCTAATTCATGTGCATTTGATGCAAGTTGCCACCGTGAATTCGAGAAAGTCAATGTTGCCTCCTCTGGAACCATCTCAAGTCAGTCATGCATGTGCGAAGTATGCTATGGTTTGATAGGCTCGCTACCTCCATTCTATATGTGTCCCTAGCACACCAAGCCACTGATTGAATTGTTCAAGGAGAAGAAGTTTCTTCATAAGAGCTAATCATATGACTTATGCAAGGACTTCGATATCCCCAATGATGGTTCCCAACCAGAACTCGGTAGTGTTTTATCATAAGACTACTATGTGGTCATGTTTGTCTTGGACATCATGTTCACATGCATGTAGCAGAACCAGCTCATGTTTTGGAGCTTGCTATCGTAGTTCATCCCCTGAGAATCTCGCAACGTCATCTCGTCGACTTGTGTTGCAACCTTTCTTTTCTAGACATGTTGTTTAGAATATCCTGACACCAACCAGATCTGAATCTCAGGCAGATATGATGGTTGGAACTGTTCCAAGAACCATAATATTGGTCTTTCTGTAACCGGTAAAGTGGTTGCCGTGGCCAACACACCCAACCGGAAGACCTATTATTGTGGTATCTTGATTGAGGAAGTTGGCCACCTCCCCATAAGGATTTCGTAGGATTTACTCCAGCAGTTACTCCTTATGGATTCTTGTGCTCCCGAAGTCCGACCTTTGACTTGATGTCCTAGATACCAAACCATATCTATAAATGGGTTACTCTAGCACATCAAGGAGAACATTAGAAGCGGAGTGCTAAATGTCTCCCGGTCGATCATCCAGATTTTGTTTCCTTGGCCTCGCTAAGGTGAAATCTGAGAAGGTGTTATCTTCCTTTGCATCTGCATCATCCACCACTATTCATCATGGTAGTAAGATGTGTTTCGGGATCCTTGACACGGATGTTGGTAAAACCTTGATGAATAGGAAATGCTCAAGTTCACGAGAGCACGCCAAGAAGCAAAATCATCCCTTACGTTGTCTTCAACAAGGTAGTCCACATCATCCATTCTAGTCCGAGTATGTCATTCTACCGAACTCCTCCAAATGATCGTTTGTGATTTGCTTTAAGCTGGTATGAAGAGTTTCAATGATCTTTGAATCAAAGGTAATTCTTTTTGCCATTTAAGGGATGATTCAATGAGTCACCTCATCTAAGATGTCTCGTTATGGCATCATGGCAACTCAACTCCTCGCTACGTTGACAACCGTTCACCACCTTCTTAAGTGTGGAATTGTTGCCTTCCTAGTGAACCTTCGTCATCTATCTTACTCCATCCATCCAGTTGTTTGTTCCGTGTCTCGGCTTGAGAGATGTTGCTATGTCTCATTCCCTGAGTTGATCCTAAGTTGTTCGACCTTCAAAAGATCAATTCTTCTAGAGTTTTCCTTTCCTCTTCTTGTCATGTTAGTTGGAGTTCTCAGAGGAAGACATCGAGTCAAAGATGGTGATCGAATCAACACCCCTATGAAGTGCAACCTGGATCGTGAAGATTGCGTTAGTTGCATTTCCCTTTATTCTACCCTATGCTTGAATCTCGGGACGAGATTCTTGTTTAGTGGGGGCGATTTGTCACATACCTGGTCCTGGTATGCAGTTGCTAGCCCTTCATGTGTGCATCATGTTTAACTTTTCAAATGAACTTGAAATGGGGACTGATCAAACCCTAGCACCAGATCAAATCAAATAGGTTCAACATAAAATCATTTTCAATGAACCTGAAATGCCCTTCTAAAATGTTCATCATCTTTACCTTGGTCTTAAACCTCTGACAAAAATGGTGCACAATTTTCTAGGTCTAAGGTCACTGAATTAAATCATAAGTATTTGAATTTGGACATTTAAATTCTATAAAATATTTTAAATGTGCAAATACTCCTAAACTGAAATGTTCCATGTTGGATATATTCTATACAGTGGGCATGTCCAGTTTAGTGATTTTTGAAAGGGTCTAGGTATTTTTAGAAAAGCCCTAAAGATTACAGAATAATAGAAAACAGAAATTAAAATAGAGAACCAGAGAGAGAGAACTTACTCAAGCGCTCACTGCAGCCCAAATGGCCCAAAGATCAGAAGCTAAGGCTCAGCCCACTGTATGCGAAGGGGTCGTATTCAACCTTTGCCAGTAGACAGAGGCGTGTCGACGCCAGCGCGCCCGAGGCCTCCACCTCCTCCCTCCCAGCCTGCCTGGCTCCTCCTCGATGCACCAGGCAACGCCACGCAGCCCCTAGCCCCCTCTCACTCTCTCTTCGCCTCTCCCCTCCTCTGCTTTCTCTCCCTCTCGCGCCCGAGCGCAACCGCCAACGCCGCTCGCCACCACCGCAGCCACCGCCTTCCCCTCGACCTCCCGACGTGTTCAGGAGCTCCGCCTTGACCACCTCCCCCTCCTCGCCGAGCAACGCACTGCGGGAGCCCCTAGAATGCCGCCATCGTCGCCGTCTTCAACCCCCAGCACCTGAGATCGCCGGCAACGCCACGTCACCGTCCGGCCTCCCCCGAGCTTGCAGGTGCCTCCAAACGACGCGGGGTGAGCCCCTCTTCGTTTCGCCCCTATCCCCGTCGCCCCGCACGTTCTCTAGCGCTAATGCCACCGTGCCTGAAGCTCACCGCTGCCGTGCCTCGCGCCGTCGTGGCTAGAGCCACGGTAGCTCGAAGCCGAGCACACCGCTGTGCTCAGCATGCTTCCAGGAGCCGGGCGCGCCCACCCATTCGACCTACCGTGCCCCGTAGCGCCAACCCGCACCAGCCTCGAGCTCCGACAGCCGCCGCGGCTCCACTCCGGCGAACTCCGGCCCCCAGCTCCAAAACGCCACGCCACGTGGATGCAAAGTAGTTCTAGCTCACGTAGATGCCCTCAAGACGCAGCCGCTTCAGAGCTCAACTCCGGCGAGCCTCCGTCGTTGGTCTGGTCGTCGCCGGCCGAACTCCGGCCGTCATTAGCCACAAATGACCCAGCTAAGCCACCCTTAGAGCCACTTCCATGTGGGCCCCAGTGCCTAAACTAATTAGTATTATTTCTCTGTTAGATTAACACTAACCACAGTGGGCCCCGCCTGTCAACGTTGACTTGGCCACGTCGACTTTGACTGGTCCCACATGTCACCTCAGAGTGACTACGTGTCACCGATGAGGCCCCATCGGGTCGTTTGACTGGGCCGTCTGTTGGCTGCTTATGTCACTTGTACGTCATGTCGACGCAAAGAATGTTTTTCGAGTTTTAAATAAATCAGAAATGATTTATTTATTTCAGAAAATATCCAAAACTTCTAAAAATCATATAAATTCAACCATAACTCCAAATGAAATAATTTATATATGAAAAATTATCATAAAAATCCAATCTATCCATCTGTAACATTTTCATGCATGTTAGAACAACCTATGACTACTGGTTAGGACAATTCAATGAAATGACATTTAAATAACCACATGCGGAGTTTGAATTTGAATCTTGGATTCAAAACAACTTCATTTAATCTGGTTTTAGTTGCATTAGCACAAACCACAACATATTGCCATGTCACATGCATGCATCATATTGTTGCATTGCATTAATTGTGTTTCTTCTTTGTTAGCCGGTGCTTGTCCCATCTCGGTAGACGATGTTCCGACGTTGTGATCGTTGACACTGATGAAGACTCAATGCTATCTTCAGAAGTGCCAGGCAAGCAAAACCCCCTTGTTCATTCCGATACAATCCCACTCTCTCGCTCCTGCTCTTTTTCTCGCATTAGGACAACAACGATTCAACTGTTACATGTTGCGGTAGTTGAACCCCTTTCTCTCTCATGACTGTCATTGCCGCATAGAATAGATGAAACCCACTAGCATGAGTAGGAGTTGTTTGAGCCCCGATGTGCCTACTCATTCATGCTTGTTTGTCATGCCTCTCATCGCTTAGAGTTGAGTCGGTCCGATTCATCGGGATGAATCGGAGGTGTGTGAACATGTCCCACTGTGTGTGAACTAAGTGTGTGGACACGATTTGGTAAAGGTAGCGGTGAGAGGCCATGTAGGAGTACATGGTGGGTTGTCTCATTGAAACCGTCCTCAGGAACTGAGTTCTGTTTTTGTGATCCATGAACAGTTACTACCACACATTGGGTTCCGTAACTCGACCCTCTCGACTTATTAATCAACTCGATCTCTGCCCGTGAGTTGCAACTAGTTTCTGGTTTGTAGGTAGTGTTAGTAGTCTACCAAGTGGCACCCGCTGCACGTGGGCTTGGGACAGAGTAGGCACAGAGTGGCACGGTGTACCAAGTGGCACCCGGATGGTGGGCTTGGGAACCCTGCTCACATCGTTTGGGGCCGTGAGCGACACCCCGGCCGGATCTCCTTGCGGATGGAACCCGAATAGGCGATAAACCTAGACGAGAGACTTGTGTGGTTAGTCAGGTCGTGATCGACACCCTCGCTGGCCATCCGCTTGAAGGTTGCCGAGTACATGTCATGTAAACGGCGATAAGTGGTGAGAGCGTGTGTGAAGAAGTACACCCCTGCAGGGTTAACATTATCTATTCGAATAGCCATGTCCGCGGAAAGGGACTTCTGGGTTGCCTGTGCAGTTCATAGACAAGTGAAAGTGTATACTCTAAAATACGCAAGATAAGTGTGAGTGCTATGGATGGCGTTCTCGTAGGGAGACGGGAGCGGATCCATAGTGGTGTATTGATATGGTGAATATGTGGACTCGTGCGCCACCTCAAAAGAGTTACTTGCAATGTAGTCCAGATAGCCAATCGAGTCAAAGCTGGCTTGCTGCAGCTTAAACCCCACCATCCCTTTGTTGATAATGATGCATATGTAGTTAGTTCGATGTAAGTCTTGCTGGGTACATTTGTACTCACGCTTGCCTATTTTATGTTTTTGCAGAGAGACTTCAGCCTTGCTAGTAGTTCCGCTTGGACTTCGACGCTTAGCTTGTTACCTCAGCTACGATCTTGTGCCCTCGGCAGATCTCGTAGATAGTCGCTTCTCACCCTTTTTTCATTTATAGTTGTCTCGTACTCGGACATGTTAAGCTTCCGCTTGTGCTTTAATTTGTGTGCTCAATGTTGGGGCATGAGACCCATGTTTGTAATATCTCGCTCCTCGGAGCCTATTGAATAAAATACTTGAGTTGTAGAGTCATGTTGTGATACCATGTTGTATTTGCACATATCGAGCATATTGTGTGTATGTTATTGAAATGCTTGGTATGTGTGGGATCTGACTATCTAGTTGTTTATCCTTAGTAGCCTCTCTTACCGGGAAATGTCTCCTAGTGCTTCCACTGAGCCATGGTAGCTTGCTACTGCTCCGGAACACTTATGGTGGCCAGCATGTGTCCTTCTTCGTTCATGTGTCTGTCCCTTCGGGGAAATGTCACGCGATGATAACCGGAGTCCTGTTAGCCTGCTAAGCCCGATTTACCGGAGTCCTGCTAGCCCAGCTGCTACAGCCCGAATTCACTCGCTGATGATCGACACATCCGTTGTTGGGTCATGTATGCCTATCCCTGTAAGTTTGTGCCACTTTGGGTTTACGACTAGCCATGTCAGCCCGGGCTCCTTATCATATGGATGCTATCGACACTATCATATACATGTGCCAAAAGGCGCAAATGGTCCCGGGCAAAGGTAAGGCGACACCCGTGGTGATACCGTGCGTGAGGCCGCAAAGTGATATGAGGTGTTACATGCTAGATCGATGTGGCATTGAGTCGGGGTCCTGACAGGAGCTCCGTCATCTGATTGCAGCAATCGGGTATGGGGAAAAGCGGTATCAAAGCAACTGTGAGTACTCATCCAAAGTACTCGCAAGACTTACATTAGATCTATGCTAAGTATGCATCAGTATCAAAGGGAAGGGGTTGTATTTGTGAACTAAACTGCTGAAATGCCAGAACAGAGGGAAGCTAAGCCTATCGAAGACTAGCCTCTTGCAGCGTTTTGCAGAAACTGAAGAGAGTAGAGTAACATATCATATGGTAACAAGTATGTAATAGCAATGCCCAGAGATCATTCCTCATCTTCTCCGCGAGGAAGCGATACCGGAGCCATCATATCAGTTTAATAACACCAGTATCCAATTCAAGTTGTATAAGATCGGGATACAACTCCGAGCGTCCTGTTACCGTGCACACGACTATTCAAATAGATAACTTCCCTGTAGGGGACACAAACTTACGCGGACCACCCGGGCACGTGCTGCTAAACCACTGATGTCAGTGAGCTTCCGGAAGAGTCATACGACGCAGAGTGCCCATACTTATTCATGCATGGTGGTCAGTGCGAAAAGGACAGAGGCCTACACAGATCACATATCCATACCGTTAGTGTCTTTGGAGAGCGAGGAGACGAACAATGGTCCACGATCTGTGGTCCTGTCGCCCCATCTCATGACTTATGACAAGGGATAAGAATGCTTGGCCGGGACCCGTAGTTATCTCATGGGTACCCTCTAGGTCAACCTGACTCCACGTCATCGCGTGTACCCTCATGGTCAACCTGACTTCACAATTCTCTCATGGGTACCCCTCAGGGTCGACCCGACTTCAACATGGTTCTGGGGTAAAGTCAATTGTGTGTCGATAATAGCAAGGGGGAATTCGAGGAATCCCCTCGATGAATTCCACTTGATGTAACCGTCAATGTGAACTTGGAGGAATCACCCTAGAAGGGTTCACGCCTGAGGTGTTACATGACAGAGTCGTTATCGGGAGTGGTGAAGGAGAAATCACCCTCTGTAGACCACGGCAGATTAGCTACACTACAAAGATGTCAGGACCCATATCCTAAGTCACACCGATCTAGCAAGTAGCACATCATATAACTTTGCAGCCTCACGCATGGTATTCCCATGGTTGCAGCCTTACCTTGGCCGGGATCGTTTGCGCCTTTTGGCTCACGTGTATGATTGTGTCACTAGCAACCATATGACAGAGAACCTGGGCCAACATGACTAGTCGTAAACCCAAGGTGGCACAAACTTAAAGGGACAGGCATAAACGACCCAGCAATGCATGTGTCAGTCAGCAGCAACTTTAACCGGGCGGTAGCGAGCTATGAGGACTCCGATAAACCCCGTGTGAGATTTCCCCAAAGGGACAGACATAGGAGCAAGGAAGGACACATGTCGGCCAATCCATGTGGTCTGCAGCATTAGCAAGCTACCAAGGCTCAGTGGAAGCACTAGGAGGCATTTCCCCATAAGGAAGGCTACCAAGAATAAACAACTAGGTGTCGGATCCCACACATACCAAGCATTTCAATAACATACACACAATATGTTCGATATGTGTAAATACAACATGGAAGCACAACAAAACTCTACGACTCAAGTATTTATTTGAAAGGCTCCGGAGAGCCATACATAGTACGATATTAAAAACATGTATCTCATGACCCATCATACAAAGTCATACAAGCAACAAGCACATGAGGAAGCTTATCCTGTCTGAGTATAGACAGCTGGGAAAAAGAAGGCTAGAAAGCCTATCTATCTGCAAGACCCTTCATAGGAACCAGACCTCCATTTGGGATTCCCAAGCTAATCGTTGAAGCCCACATGGAACTACTAGTGAGACTAGAGCCTCCTCTGCAAAACATAAATTAAGCAAACGTGAGTACAAATGTACGCAACAAGACTTACATCAGAACTATCTACATATGTATCAGTATCAATAAAGGGGCTATGTAGTTTAACTACAGCAAGGCAACTTTGATTCAGTGGCTATCGTGAAATACAACTACCAGTATTTTCTTTGAGGTGAGAAAGCGCACACGAGTCCACATAATCACCATATCAATACACCACTATGGATCCACTCCCGTATCACTACGAGAAGGCCATCTAGATGTCGTGGATGAACACGATCACCTATGGGCCTTGAGCCCCTTTGTGGTTCGGCAAAGGGGGAGATCACGTTGCACAAAGAGTGGAAGCCATGAGGTAGGACGACGATGGGGATCTGATCGATTTTTACCCAGGTTCGGGCCGCTGGAAAGCATACAACCCTACTCCTGCTTTGGTGGATTGGATGGTGGAAATACAACAACACGCAACACTCAAGACCGGCAAGGTGTCCTCGGGGAGAGATGCTACACGCGTACAAGTGTGAGGGGGTACGAATCCCCCTCTAGGTTGCCTTGGGTCTCCTTTTATAGCTTAAGGGGTAACCAAAGTGGAACAACAGTCATTATCTTATGATTAGATAGATAACAGTGCCATCATACCTAACTCTGGCACTTAGGAAAAAATGCCATAAATGCTACCTTATGTGGCGTGCGGGGTGCATCCCCGGGAAACTTATATTAGCACTTAGCCAGCTTAGCTTATCATCTTGACACGCCCTTAGATGGGTGTCAAATGGGCATGATCTATCTTCCAGTAAAACGCCACGTGCTTAATGAGAGCCACTTAGCTGCATGGGGGATTGACACCACACTGACAAGCGACCAACATTGTGATGCGGTGGAGCAGTGGCTCTCTGGCCTGTGCCTACAGGGCACAGGGCTTGCCAGGCCTTCCTGGAGGGGTGCGCGCCATGGTCTCTGGTCGCACCGGAGGCGCGACTGGTGCGGTTTGGATATGCTCCTGCTTATTGTATTGACCTTGCCGGCCTTGCCTGGCCGTCAAGGGACACTTCTCTTGGATTCCTTGACTTGTATGCTTGACTTGGTGTTCTTGATATGCTCCTTGATCTCACGAAGAGTGGATTCTCAGTCCTGGCCTTGTGTTGGCTCTGAATGTGCGTGACGGGCTCGACTGCATTAAGGTAGCCATTCCCCCGCCATGCCCTGGCCATCGGGGCGGAGGCTTTCTTTCCATGCACAAGTCAGGGGAAATAATGACCCTTGTTTGTGTACCCCGACAGAAGCCTCCGGGCTTGATCCAAATGTGTCGCTGGGCATCATTGGGTTAGGCCCCAAACAATGCACGGATAGGTGTCGAAGGAGTGTTGCTCATGTAGTTTTGGTCATCATGACCTGTCAATCTCACGTCCACTCCATGTAATTACCGCGGGGCGTGGGGTGTGGAACAATAGCCGTTAGAGAGTAATGCGCCTGCAAAAATGGCATCTCCTCGAAAGAGATAGAGAAGAGCCAACCCTCCGTTGCCTCTCCCTTCATCTTCTTCCTCAAGCCAAGAAACTGCCTTCGCCGCCATCAACCACCCCTGGGAACTTTGCCAGATTCCTTGCTTCCCTTATGAGCTCAAGAGATGGGGCACAAGTCGAGCACCGTGAAGGGGAAGCAGGTGCCACCACCGTAGATACCACAGTTGAGGAAAGGAGGAGGAAAGCAAAAGAGATGGAGAGGCGGTAGTAGGAAGATGTGGGTTTTCTCCTTGTCGCACCTCGATGGCAATACCTTAATCACAAGGTATGCCTATATGTGAGGGAGGGAGACCAGGAATGGGCACGGAGAACCCATAGTTCTGGCAGAGGGGTCCAAAGTTCCATCAGATTCATACCATTTTTTTGTGCGTACTTTCTCTGTGGCCTTTCTTCCCCTTTTGCGATTTCTTCTGCACAATGATGATGGTGTATGGGTTCCATCTTCTAGATTTCACGCCCAATGCCATGGCATGCATGACAATCTTTGCCCATCTGTGCGAGAAGTTTGTTTGAGTCGCCCCCAATGTGGATTTGTTCAGGCATTCACTACTAGGGAAAAGCCTGACAGTAGCGTGGGTTATATCCTTATCAGTAGCGCGGGTAGCCACGCTACTGATACGACACTACAGCTAATGCTTATCAGTAGCGTGGCCTGACCAGCGCTACTAATAACTAGGGATAGCAACAACGTTTGTCTGAAACAGGCGCTGTTGATAATAGCTGGAGCGCCCTTATGAGAAGAGCACTACTGCTAAGAGCTCGCTGTTGCTAATGCCATACCCCGCGGTACTGTTATTAGTTTTTAATTTTTTTTTCTACTCCACATTTTGGGCTGCTGAATTTGTGTTGGCTTTATACAATAATATCTAGCATATCATACACATACAAATGTAATCATAGCATATACATAGCAATACAAGGTGGTCATCATCATAATCATCATCCAACAGGAAGTGGTCTCTCGTCATCATTTCGAAAATAGTGATACAAGTCTCGAATACTTGCAACTACATCGCCATCCATCTAAACAATGATATATGGTAGAAGAGCTATCACTATGAGTGAGAGCGGAACTATGCAGTACATGAGGCGGCAGTTATGAGTCCTATCTCGCGCTAGTGTGAACCTCAAGTAACTAGCTTCTGCTCCTTGTCTGCTTTTGAAGCCTTTATGGCTGGAGCCCGAGATCCCATTCACTTGCGCCTGACACTCAGGCCACTCGTTGTACACCCCCGAAACCTTCCCTTTGTACACGACATAGCACTGCCACCTCGCCATCAGGAAGCTAGGTACCTGTTAGAGATGCATCTTCATCATGAGAATGTACAATCATATGCAACAAAATATACTAGAGCAACACAAAAAAGAAAGGGTTAGCAACTGGATGCAACATACAGTATGCAAAGTAATTAACTAGAGGTACACATGTCATCGTACCTAAACTGACAAAGTAGCGTTACACAAGTTCGACAGGGACCGTGGACATCACAAAGTTTCATCACTACAAAAAGTATACAAGTTCAACTGACACATATCATCATCATCGGCATCGTAAATCACTAGAAGTTCCATCCTTCCATATCATTGAGGATGGACCCTAGCTTCTTGAATGGCATGAGGTCATGACGTTGCATGCCTATGCGAGTTTGGATGTCATCTCGCGATATAGGTCTATGGTGGAACATCCCCTTCTCATCGACGACTTCTTTCATGATGATCGTTGCCATGTCCCGTTGGATGCGAAAGAAGTCATCTCTAAGTTTATAATCTGCTTCTCCATGAGATTCTACCCACTTGTGGATATGATCATCATTTCTGTTTGTGATGCTAAGCTTTTGATGATCTATGCTGAACTCAATCATGAGATGGAGGATGTAGAATCCATCTTTCTTGCTTGGTTTTGGGACATTTATGCAGCAGACACTACAAAAAAAGACACATCCGTGACATTTTGGGCCGAACGAATTCTTTTTCTGTCATACTTATGACACTTCTATGATGATAATTGTGACAAAACCCAGTATCATAATAGATGTGGTGGGCTCCTACTTCTATGACAAAAAATCATGACAAAAAATGGGCTTTTCGTCCTAGGCGGGCCGGAGACGCAGCTGCATGACATTCTTTGGGTCGTCCATGATGGAAAAAACCGTGGTAGAAGCAAGGGCGAGGAAAATATCGGGGTCCCAACATGGGTGGTCGGGGCCGAGCGATCGCGCTGCTTTCTCATACATGTACAAAGTGGAGCGCGGCGCGGGCTCTAACTAAACTCAAGCGAGGCGTCGCTTAATCAAACCGAAAGCGACAGACCGCAGTTACGCTACATCGAACCCGGCGATTGAGCGATTCTTCACTATCGCTAATCGAGGCCGATCGATGCGCTTTGGATGAACAAAGGAGCGTTGTTGGGGGGTTGATGAATAGTTCTGTGGGGTTGGATGAACATGACCCCGTGGTGTTGCCGCTGGATAAACATGACCCCGATCGATCGAGCCTGTTGGGCGTGGATGAACAGGTCCTCGTGGAGGGATAGATGAACAGGACCCCATGGAGGGAAGGTTGAACAGTAGTCGGTGGAGGGCTTGTTGAACAGTAGCCGATGGAGGGCTGGATGAACAGTAGCCCATTGAGGGGTGGTTGAACAGGACCCCTGTGGAGAGGGCTAGTTGAACAGTAGCCGATGGAGGAGCACGCGGTGGAGGCTGGATGAACAGGAGCCCGTGGATGAACAGTCGCATGTGGAGGCTGGAGGAGGTCGACGGTGGATGAACAGTAGCCCGTGGAGGCTGGAGGAGGTCGACGGTGGAGATGAACAGTATCCCGTGGAGTCCCATTTTGTGGTACGCCACACCTGCCCCGGCGAACAGACCCTGCTTTCATCAGTGGCGCCCAATACAAGTCCGTTTCCTTCATTTTTGCGGTACGCCACAACCCTCCCGATCAACAGGACCCCGTTTTGACCGTAGGAGGTCCAACAGAAGTCTGTTTCCTCCATTTTGCACTACGCCAGACCCCTCCCGATGAACATGATCCCGTTTTGACCGTGGCTGGTCAAACACAAGGCCGTTTCCTCCATTCTGCGGTACGCCATGCCTCATTTCCATCAGTTGTTCCATCCAAGCCGGTTGGCTCCCAATGAACAACACATGTTCCGGTGCCTCCAGATGAACACGACACATTCCGTTGCCTCCCCATGAACACGACAACGATGCAGTTTCTCCGTTCCGACCCAGCCATGTACACGAGCCCTGGCCGTACGTATGCGCGATTAGGCATTCGAGACCCCGCCCGTATGTACGTACCTGGTCATATTTTCTTTCTTGCACCATGGCCGCTGTACGTACGTGTACATGCTACGTGCGCGCCTCTATTATGACACGTGCGCGCCTCTACTACGACACGTGCGCACCTCTACATCGACCAGTATGTACGTACACGTTCGCGACTAGAATGACAACGCTACGTACGCTTCGACAAGGTGAGTCCGACTGTCAGGCACTTCCTTGCGTGCAAAGATGTAGCTGGTGGGTCCCAGCAGTCAGGGGGCGAATCATTTTTTTTGCCCGTAATATGGACACACTTCCTTGCGTGCGAAGATGTAGCTAGTAGGTCCCAGCAGTCGGGGGGAAACATTTTTTTCACGAAATACGGTGGCCCGTCCGATGGGTGCCTGCTGTTAGGTGGAGGAATCATTATTTTCCGCGTAATAAGGAGGCACTTCCTTGCTGCGGCCGTGGACCCACTGTCGACCTCTCCATCGTCTGAGACTTCTTCCGATGGAAGTCGGTCGTTGACCACATTGACCACGCCGCGCTGAGAGCACCAAGGCGGTGGACGACGGCGAGGCCTAGCAAGGGGACGACACGGAGCCAGGGAAGACGCGACAGTGGATGCCCACGCGGAGAGCAGCATGAGGGTTCACTGGTTCGGCTGCGGTGTGAGGCTGCCGTAGCTGCAGAATAACAGGGGGTGTGGTTGAGTGGAGGGATGGCCTGGCCAGCGGTGGGAGTAGTAGGGGGCGGTGAGGCCTCCACGGTAGCACAGACGGCCACAGGAGGCAGGAGCAGGCGGCACGACCGGCGCTGCTTTGGGCACCTGGAGCAAGAAGACCAGAGGTTGAAGAAGCACAATGGCCATTGGATGAACATCATACGGTCACTGGAGCTAGAATTGCCGTACTGACTAAGTTGACAAAGCCCTCCATCCCCATCAACTTAGTAGGCCCACAAGTGAGCCTCCCACTATACTGGGTCCCAGCTAGCAGGGGGAGTATTCATTTCTGTGTGCGTAATAAGGAGGCACTTCCTTGCCTGCAAAGATATAGCTGGTGGGTCTGAGCTGTCAGCGGGGGTAACATTTTTTTCCGCGAAATACAGAGGCCCTTTTGCTTGGTCCCAGATGTCAAGTGGAGGAATCATTATTTTGCGCGTAATAAGGAGGTATTTTCTTGCGTGCGGCCGTGGACCCAACAGTCAGCCTCTCCACGTACAGTGCACTTCAGTTGCATGTCAGTCGTTGACCATGTTGACCACACCGCGCCGAGAGCACCAGGGAGGTGGACGACGAAGAGGCCTAGGAAGGGAACGACACAGATCCAGGGAAGACTGGACAGTTGTTTCCCATGTAGAGGGGAGTACGAGGGTTTATTGGTTCGTCTGCCATCGCTAGAGAATAACAGCAGGTGTGGGTGAGTAGAGGGATGGCTAGGCCAGCGATGGGAGTACGGTGGGGCAAGTGAGGCTCAAGGCAAAGACAGCCTGTCGCGGAAGGAGGAGCGAGCAGTCCGCCGGGCGCTTGTTTGAGAGGCTGGAGCAGGAAGAGCAGAGATTGAAGAAGAACGACGACCGTTGGATGGACATCCAACAGTCACTGCTTGTGCGTCAACCTTCTTCCACTATTTCTAATAATTTTCAGCCCATATGCTAATTCTTAAGTTTTTTTGGAGCCCATATTCTTTTTGTTAGCATTACAGCCTATTTGTGGCCACGGTTAAAAAATTATACGAAATTTTGCATATTTCGGTGCAGTCCGAACTGTTTTTAATCCCGAAATTTCGAGTCACATTCAAACTGATTTTGAAAATAAATGTACACCAATATAAAATCCAACAAATTGTCCACGCATAAAAATCAATGCAATTTAAAATCTTGAAAGGAAAAAAAGTAAATTTGAAACTAATTGCCAGTTTGATGATGTACATCCCATTTCTCATTACTGGTAGGCCATTTTCTCGGCTAGTCGAATGAAGCACTCCTCGTCTTGAAATATTTTCATCCCAACAGGCCTGACAAAAGCGACTTACTTGACAAATCACAAAAAAACTGTGCTAGCTATTTTCAGAAAGAAAAAAAACTACTAGGCTGGTCTATGGTAAACATAAAAGAAAAGGCTGTCTAGACCGGCCAGAGTGCCCCGCACAGCCTAGGTGAGACCCTGCTTCCGTCTCAAAAACAAATTAGATAAATTCCACTCCAATTATGGCGATTCATAAAAATGCCACTGCAATTTCCAAACTTTGAAAAATGGCACTGCAATTTTTGCAAACTTTGAAAAACGCCACTGCAATTCGCAAACTTTGAAAAATGGCAGTCCAGACTTCGAAAAATGCCACTGGAAATGGCATTTTTCAAAGTTTTGAAATTGCAGTAGCATTTCTCGGAATCACCAGATTTGGAGTGGCATTTATCAAATTAACCCAAAACAAAAATAACTAGGCGAAGCCATCGGGTCCCTCGTGTCACCGCCACAGTAATTCTCTCGTTTATTGACTACGTTGACAATGGCATGGGATCCAGATGTTAGAAATCCATTAGGAGGAGCCATTTTTTTATTGGCTTGAAATAAGGAGGCACTTGCTTGCGTACTGCCATGACCTTGGTGGGTCCCTGCTGTCATCCTCTCCTGATTGTGTATGCGTCAACCTGGTAGGCCCACAAGTCAGCCTCTAAACCCGTGGCGGACCAATACAACACGTTTAAAAAAATAATAGCCCATTCCATACGTTCAAACAGAAAGTTCAACATTCAGAGCAAAGTAACAGGTCTGATCCAGATATAGAGTACTGAACTTCCATGTTGACAACCATCATAGCCAAGTTAACTATCTACTCCCACTAATACTCTAGTAGCGTACAAGTACTAACTTACTCTTAGCTAAGTAGACGATGTCGGCCGCCATCTGCGGTACACACTAAACGCCGGCACCGGCGTCTTCCACCTCACCTTGGACTTGCCAGAGGTGCGATAGGGCGCGTTGCTGGCATGGGTTGGCCCTTTCCATGCCGGCGTGGTCCACCGAAGCTTCGACTTCTAAGCAAGAAACCCACTTGACGAGCTGGTAGTAATATTTGGTGTCGCGAACGTGTGCATGCCCGAAAGCCTCCAGGGCTATTTGCCGGGCGCCGGCCTGCACATAGTGGCCCAGTTGCGGGTGCTCTACTCGCGACTGAGAGCATCGGTGCACTGCTGCTCCATGTCCCGCTGGCGGCGCAAATCGGCGATACGCTGCTCCTCCGCCAGGCGGTCGCGCTCCAACAACTCCTGCTCCTCCGCCAGGCGCTCGCGCTGCAACAACTCCTCATACTCCGCATTGCCATCTAAAGACCGATAGAATGCCTCCTTCCTTCGTCTGCCTTCCGGTGAAAAATCGAACACTAGTTCCGGCAGTGACCGCCTCCGGCGTCACCTATCGCGGACGGGCGGGGGCATGGCGGACGTTGCGAGAGCGAGGATAAGTGGCGAGCGATGTCGGGCCGGTGGGGGCTTATGAGGATAGGGCGAGTTGGGTGATGGTGCCACCGGAGAAGGCCGGGAAGCAGTACTTATAGGCGGAAGGTAGGCGAACCAGTGTGTCGCAGGAAACGCGACGGTCATCACGGTCATCGGAATTCAATGCATAGCATGGCTTAGCGCGCCAGCTTGCCGTGGAAAACTAGAAAAAACTGAAATTATGACTGTGCCATCCCACCCCATCCGTGCTGGGTTGCACGCCGGCATGACGGTCAAACGAGTGCACTCAAATCATCCAGATGAGGTACTCCCTCCTTGTCAACAATGATTCCACAGATTTAAAAGGCCCGGAACAATTAAAGCACATCTTTTTTCGCATCAGTTAGCTGCCTTAATTACGACCGGCTGCATGCAGCCACTCAGAATCACTCGCGGCCAGTACGCGGAGTAGCATGCAACGAGTCGCAGCCGAGGGAACGCATGCAACCACTTAAATCGTTGGAATTAATTAGTTCATGTAGTTAATTATTGCCATGCCTTGGTCTTGCTGCTGTGGCTCACGGGACTAATAAATCCGGACGGAGGGAGTACCTTGGTTGGTGAGATTTTTGAATTAAGCCCTGCAAACCGGAAAGGAGGTACTAGTACATGCGTGATCTGCTACTTATTCATGTAGGATCGAGTAGGTCGTTTCTTAAATTGAGCCCTGCAAACCGGAAAGGAGGTAGTACGTGCGTGATTCGCTATTTATCCATGTAGGATCGAGTAGGTCAGATAGTGTATGTGTAGGATCGAGTAGGTCGGATGGTGTACGTGTACGATCACATTAGCTGATGAACATTCGCTGGGAGATAAGGCATTTGCGAATGTTTTTGCTGGCAGTTTATTCAGATTCGCATGGCATTTTCTTCACAGTAGCTTGTCAGTTTCTTTAGAGGTAGGCATTTTTATTCAAAAAAGCTGCCACTTTGGATCTTGCATTGCAACTAAAACTGCCAGGAGCGCATTAGTAGGCTAGCTAGTGATCGATCAGTAACTTGTAAACACTGAGCGAACAGAAATAAGGAAATGTTAGTAACTTGTAAACACTAAGAACACAGAAATAAGGATCATGATGTGCACATCAGTAAGAGCCGATCCGTTCAAAATGTTCACACGAGACTCACCGGCCTGGCATTGTAATATGTTCACATTAGTAGCCCAAATTCAAAAAACAATGCATCTCAATGATTCACAGATCATATACAAATATGTATCTCCAAAAGCAAAGATCTAGAAAAAACATATGTTCTTCCTACTAACATGGATTCTTCTCTTAGCCAACATTCAATACAGAGTGAAAGACAAATTTGTTTGTGAAGTCTACAATTCCTCTTGCAAACGTAAGTGGTTTCGCCAACAGCTGGTACCATGAGAATGAACCACACATGATGGAGGAACATCCACTGCAATATGATTTGGTCTTCTCTCGATCACACAGCGAGACTATTTTCGGAATACAAACTTTAACTTAGGCAAAATGATGCCCATTGTATAATCAGACCAAAGCAATAAAGCACCTAGTGTTGGCCAATAAATAGTATAGTACTACTTTTCTGCAGCCCATGAATGGACTATCCAATCTTTCTATGTCTATTTTCACATGGCACTGCATGCAGTGACTACACAATTCTCTTGTGCAGTTCAACCAAAATTGCAGTCACTTTGTTTGTTTGACAAATAGCAACGGGTAGATATCTCTGTCTGCACAAATATCAAGAAGCTAGTAAACATATACCCCACCTTGTATTTTTGGTTTAAACATGTCTCTTCCGCTTAGCATCTGTCATGTTTTGCACTGGACAATTTGATACAGTTTTGTTTTGCCCTGGACAATTTCATACTGAATTGATTTGTTGGTTCAGAGCAGAAATATAACACCTATTCTTCTTCAGACCAAGGATATCCGTGTTCACGGTGATGGGAGAGGTGAAATCGATACAACCAAAATTGAGCATCCAATCATTGAATCCTGTCCTGCACCTCCAATGTAGGTCCACCCTGCCAATAAATTCACATGCAAACCACTAGTATTACTATCTAATGACAATACAAAAAGAGTAGAAAGATAGTAGCAAACCATGTACCTTCGTAATGAACAGCTCATAGTGCCACTAATTGGATATAAAGGTTTGGAAGAAAACATGCTCCTAATGTTGAACCATTTGGACTTTTTGTGCAGTTCCACTAAAATCGAGCATCCCTGTTTGCATAGATATTGAAAGTGTGATTACTATAAAAGTGGCACTAATTGAAGCATAGACTCACAAATATAAGCATTCCAATTTCTTAGTGGGAAAAGGTAGCAAGACTGTTTCTAACCACCTATTTGAAGGAATAAATAAGGCAACAGTGGCTGATGTCAGGAAGGCATATATAGTTCTTTCTGAAAAAATGAACGAGTCCTGACCTTTCCTCTTCTTGTAAGCATATTTTGTGCAGTTCAACTAAACTAAAATGCCATCACCGCCTTGACAATTCAATGACACTGTACAAAAGGAAATGACTTAACATTACATCATGATGTCAGGTATGTAGTCGATAGGCATTAGAGACAAACACAGACCTCCTCCGATAACATAATGAACATTAATTTTAACGAAGGTGTGAGTAGCTTTACCGGGATAATTTGAGTGAACTCTACACCCTCTGTTCCTTAACATAAGACATTTTCGCAGTTCAATATAAAGTACCCAACCATCTAGTATTTAGAAAAACAGCTAGTAGTTTTCTTGAGCACATATCTGGGAAAGCTTGCCACACTTTATAAATGTCCATACACTAATGCAACAACATTCAAATAGTACAAATATACACTAATCAAGTGGCTACTGCAATAGTAGAGTAGTTATTTTATTACAGGGTACAATACAATGGTTTTACTGAACAAATTTCTATAAGCTCTAGCACTGGAAGATTTCTATAAGAATTTACAATACAAAATGTAAAGGTAACAAGTTTCAGCATTGGTATACTAGCTATGTAAGAGCACTAAACCAAATGCAAAAGTCTGAAGGTAACTAGCATTATTAACTAATGACAGTATAAAAAAATTGTGAACCATGTACCTTCAAGGTAAATGTCATTTCGAACTCGAGGGGACCTAAAAATTGCTTATCCCATTCTTGATATCGGTCAAACATAAAAAAATTGATCGAACGAATCAAGAGAACAGCCGAAGGAGGAGGTGCCCACTCTTGACCTTTCCTCTTGACACAGTACAAAGAAAAATTGACTTATATTATGAAAGTGAGGTATGTAATCTATAAGCATTAACAGTGCAAAAATCTGAAGGTAGTAACAAGATTCATCGTTGGTATACTGGCTATGCAACATCACTAGAATGCCTTAGCTGAAAAATCTTTAATACATCCACAATCAATAGCTAACCCTGAAATAATCTAGTGACATTAAATGGAATTGCTTAAATTTACCAGTGGCATTAGACTGAGTGCGACATTAGTTAAATGTGGCATCACTTTAGCAGTAGCATTGCCTGACTTGACCGCTGGTGTTATACTATCAGCAAAAAGTGGCAATAAGAGCATGGGAGGCCCATTCGGATAGTGGGCGCAACAGTACGATGTACCTCCATAGACACATAGAGTGGTGAGTGAGGTATGGTTGCCGAGAGCAACAAATATCCAGGCAGCATATGTGGATACGTCCCATTTTTGTTCTCTTTAGCCATCTTTTTCCTATGCGAGGACAACAAACCGATTGACATGGTCATTCTCTATTGCGTTGTCATGCCTTTCTACCCTTCTTCAACCAAGATACACGAGACTCGTTCCTTAGCTACTGATTTTCCCCTTTTCAACCTAGATGCGGGTTTGATGCCTACTCTCTTGGATAGTATAGTCTCCCTTCCTTTCCTTATTCAACCCAGACATAGATTAGTCTGCAGGAAGTAGGGTCTCCTTTAATAGTGCAAATTAAGGTTTTCTTCTGCGTGACCAGCAGAGCAAAGGATAGCAAATTGGGAAGATGGTGGAGTGGAAAAAGATCAACATGCAGCGACATGGGAGATGGGGTAATAGAACAAGGGTATGGTTCGAAAAGAGGTAGCATACCCGAGGGTCAGCAGGAAGTGGCTTCGCTCATGGTCGTTGTCCTCCGTGCACACTACGACAACGAGCTTGGAGACGGAGGCCATCCTGCACGGGCGCTAGGTCTGAGAGGACGGCCTTGTCATTAGTGCGTGACCTCGCTCACCGACGATGAGTGCATCAATGATGCACGTCCTTTTCTTCCCCGACGGATCTGTGACCACCGGTGAGGAGGGAGAGAGAGGTCGTCTTTTTTAGATCTGGAGAGAGGGTGATAGTGTGAGAAGCAAGTGGGCAGCCCTTAGCAAGAAAGCGCTGAACCACAAGCCTATATATTTTTTAAACTAATAGTACTAGAGGTGGAGTAGTGGTAGAGTAGTTTATATTTTCTCTCCATACAGTACCGGTTAGTCGTGCTTCAAAACTGAACGACATGCCATTAAAAAAATAAAGGTCGATAACTAAGGAAGCACCTTGGGCCAACGCAGCCAGATCGCATTTTGCACGAGAAATTACACACCATGTTTCATTGACATCTGGTCCCGTTCCAACATGTTAGTGAGACGACGTCGAGTCCTTTTGTACAATTTCCTAACAGACATGTATGTAGGCCGGGGCGCCTCTTCGTGTACCGTGGCAACTGTCCACTACCTCTTCACCTTTCCCTCTCGATTTGGAACTGCCATTGCACGCTCTTCGTCCCTCCTCCATTTCCCTTCACCCTTCCTTCTGCCATCGTTCGATCATCTTCTCCATGGAGGGAACAGGCCGGAAACGACCCCGTTATTCTTGCCCCGATCTGAAAGATGATGTGGTGGAGGAACTCATTGATCGGTGCGACGTCATCACCTCGGCTAGCATGGCAGGTTCGTTCAAGATCATTCTTGACTCAACTAATAATGTCATTACAAGGAACCCAAGGGTCTAGGAGCGGTTTGATCTCCCTTATCTTCTTCGCTATAAGCCTGTTTGCATGGGCAGACGACGGAGGCCTCGCCTTGTTCAAGTTGATGCCGCTTGATAATGATACGTGTGATGTCAAGATGCCATCGCTTAAGGGTAAGGCCTGGGCTGACACAAATGGAGATTGGGTTGTTTATATTGGGTACAATTGCGAGTGGGAACTTGTGAATGTGTACACTCGTCAGCGGATTCCACTTCCAAAAATCTTAGAGTGCCCTGAGGTTGAGCACATAGATGATCTATGTATGTTCAAATACAATCATGGTGGCTGTCGTCTACAAAAGATAGCAATTTGTCGAGTTCCCAGCCGCTCCTGGGATTACAAGAACTATGGAGTTGTTGCTATCTTCGACAAGCTTGTTGCCGACGTTACTGCTTCCATGGCTTGTCCATGGATATTGCTCAAAAATCAATTTCTGCAGACGGATGGGTACTATGATGCAATTCAATATGAGGGTCTTGTGTTTGCTGCCACCACTCGTGGCACTGTTTTTGCGTGGGATCCTTATGCTTTTGGTATGTTTGTCTTCCATCGTAATTATAATTGTTTCATCCACATGCATGCGGGTTAGCAGGTTTCCCTTTACTAATTAACCTTCTTGTGTTTCCAAGGTCCTGTGAACATTCCACCACCTATACTTGAAATTTTTTATAACCAAGCGGGAGATGACGATGGTGATGATCACGAGCATTAGGACGAGCAGAACTTATATACTCAGTGGCGCCTGGCAACTAATTCCGATGGATCACCTCTTCTTGTCTATATACAGTGTGCTGCGATTATTAATACTGAGGGAGCACGTGTTGTCTCCCATGGTATCCCTCTCCAGACCTATTCCAACACCCGTTGCAGGGTATTGGGGATGGATATTAGTGTGCTAGCGCCAACACCTTCTCCCTGGTTCAGTATTGATAGTCTTGGAGAAAACTCGCTCTTCCTTGGACCAAACTATCCAATGATGGTGAAAGGCGATCCAACTGCTGTTGACACAACATTACTACCATTTATGAGAAGCAACTGTATCTATACCTTGGACATTGCTCTGCTTTCCTACCCTGGTCCTGATATATGCCGCTTCAGCCTGGATGATCAGTCCTGCGTTGCTCTCGATATTGACAATAGCTGGCCCTTCCCAGAGCACCTATGGTTCAAAGGAAGTGTTTCCAACGCCGAGGATTGGTTGAGATGAAGTTCATTTCATTGATAGTTATTTGTTGTGTGATGAAAACTTTAGTATTTGGAGAATGTTTTGTTGGAAATAATATATAATCCAACATGTATGCTCGTTGTCGTTGTGTGTTTATGACTTGTTGTATGTAATGAATGGTACATTTGCAAATGCATGTCATAAACTCAATTTATGAATGGGTTTCAAGTCATTTCTTGGAGTGTGAGTATCATAGTAGTATAGCCAGCATCCCGTTAGTATATGAAGTTGTCACATCACCAAGAGCCAACCTAATATTGGAGTAAGCTAGCCCTCCACCGGCGCGCCGCCTCAAATGGCGGACGAAGTGAGAGGTCGCGTCACCTTGTTGTCTAGATCTGAGATGCCACATGTACCAGATGAATGACTCCCAGTTCGACCACCGTGATGCTAGGTGCTAGCTGAGGAACACTGTTGGAGAGAACCCCGTCATAATTTTCCTACATTGATCATTTGATTCATAGGATAGAATACTATAGGATTTTTTTCCTATGTAATCATGTTTTAATTGGCAATCTAGCATCCACTCTAACTTTTGTTTCACTTCCATTGTTCCTACTAAGAGAGTACTTGCTCTAAATGATGTACCGCTGCAAGAGCCACCTATATTAATTAACCATGCTCTAAAAAGGTGGAGTAGCTTTGGCTATAGTAGTACTATACTAGGTTAGTAGGTGAACTTGCGCTTGGCTCTTCTCCTCTTTCGGAAGTCGAACAATAATGATGGTACTATAGTAGTACTTCTGGCAATCTGACACCAAATGAATTGCTGCACGTCCATCGCTTGTAAGAAAAAGTTTCTCCTCGTGCTGTGAGCCACCGCGCACGCATTGGCACGGGAGAAGGCGTAGTAAGCAAGCTTCTCGTCGAGTTGACAAGACACATCAAAGTTATTTAGTACTCTCTTCAAAAAGGGCCGACCATGTCGATGGCTACCATCCCATGCTCTGTCATTGAGTACATGCACTATTCACGTGCCATCGAGGAGAAAAAATATTGCGTAGTACTAGGTGCCATCGAAGTGCACGACTCACTTACGCACTGCATATCTCCATTTTCTTGGATGACACGTCCACCTTGATGCTAGATGTCCCGCGTGTCGTCAAAAGGATGAACAAAGCTCATGTCTTAAACGAAAGAGTGGAAGAACATAGGTTCCCGACGACCGAGAAGGAGCAACAAACCTTGCGGTGGAGCGTCTGCACTCATAATATTTTATATTATTCAGCGATATAAAATCAACCAAATCTCTCCATGTTCCTATACCATTCTATAGTATGAGAATAACTTTTAACGTAAGCCATTGATTCACTCTATCCAATGGTCATAGTTGGAAAATCCAAACAAAACCAAGCATTGGATCAACTCTTTTAGCACTCAGATTGTTGCCGCCTGCCCACCTAGCCCACCTATATATACGCTCACATGTGATGACCACACGAGCTATCCACTCAGATTGTATGTTAAAAAAATAAAGGACGATAACTAATGCGGCACATGGGGCCAACGCGGCCAAATTGCATTTTGCACGAGAAATTACACACCATGTTTCATTGACATGTGGTCCCGTTCCAACATGTCAGTGAGACGACGGCGAGTCCTTTTGTACAATTTCTGAACGGATGTCTATGTAGGCTGGGGCGCCTCTTCGTGCATCGTGGCAACCGTCCACCGACTCTTCGCCTTTCCCTCTCGATTTTGAACTGCTATCGCACGCACTTCCTCCCTCCTCCATTTTCCTTCACCCTTCATTCTGCCATTGTTCGATTGTCTTCTCCATGGAGGGAACAGGCCGGAAACGACGCCGTTATTCTTGCCCCGATCTGAAAGATGACGTGGTGGAGGAACTCATTGATCGGTGCAACGTCATCACCTCGGCTAGCATGGCAGGTTCGTTCAAGACCATTCTCGACTCAACTAATAACATCACTACAAGAAACCCAAGGGTCCAGGAGCGGTTTGATCTCCCCTATCTTCTTCGCCATGACCCTGCTGACCGGCGCGCGGACGACGGAGGCCTCACCTTGTGCAAGTTGATGCTGCTTGATAATGATATGTGTGATGTTAAGATGCTATCACTTGAGGGTAAGGCTTGGGCAGGCGCAAGTGGAGATTGGGTTGTTTATATTGGGTCCAACTGTGAGTGGGAACTTGTGAATGTGTAGACTCGTCACCGGGTTCCACTTCCAAAAATCTCAGACTGCCCAGAGGTTGAGCACACCGGTATTCTACGCACGTTCAAATACGAACATGGTGACTGTCGTCTATGAAAAGTTCACAACCGCTCTTGGCATTACAGGAACTACGGAGTTGTTGCTATCTTCGATAAGCTTGTTGCCTTCCTTCATGGTTCGACTGGATGGATATTGCTCAAAAATCAGTTTCTATACACGGATGTGTACTATGATGCAATTCAATATGAGGGTCTTGTGTTTGCTGCCACCACTCTTGGCACTGTTTTTGCATGGGATCCTTATGCTTTCGGTATGTTTGTCTTCCACTGTAGTTATAATTGTTTCGTACACATGCATGCGGGTTAGCTAGTTTCCCTTTACTAATTAACCTTCTTGTGTTTCCAAGGTCCTGTGAACATTCCAACACCTATACTTGAAAATTTTTATAACCAAGGGGGAGATGACGATGATGATGATCACGAGCGTGGGGACCCATATACTCAGTGGCGCCTGGCAACTTATTCCGATGGATCACCTCTTCCTGTCTGTGTACGGGGCACTGCTGATGATACTAAGGAAGCAGGTGTTGTCTCGCATGGTCGCACTCTCCAGACCTATTCCAACATCCATTGCAGGGTATTCGGGATGGGTACTAGTGTGCTTGTGCCAACACCTTCTCACTGGTTCAGTATTGATAGTCTTGAAGGAAACTCTCTCTTCCTTGGACAAAACTATTCAATGATGGTGAAAGGCGATCCAGCTGCTGTTGACACAACGTTACTACCATTTATGAGAAGCAACTGTATCTATACCTCGTACATTGCTCTGCTTCCCTACCGTGGCCTTCACAATATGTGTCCTGACATAGGCCGCTTCAGCGTGGATGATCAGTCCTGCGTTGGTCTCGAGATTGATAGTAGCTGGCCATTCCCAGACAATCACTTCTAGTTCAAAGCAAGCCTTTCCAATACCGATGAGTGGTTGAGCTGAAGTTCATTTCATTTGCTTGTTATTTGTTGTGTGATGAAAACTTTACTATTTATAATGTATCCTCGCTGTCGTTGTGGGTTGATGACCTGTTGTATGTAATAAAATGATATGACTGTGATAAACTTACTAAATTTATGAATTGCTTTCTAGTCGCTTCTCTGAGTGGGTGCTACGATGAGGCAAAAATATATTTTCTGAATACATAATTGTACGTGCATTGCAATAGGTTATCGGATTAGGCCAATCAACAATAGTACACTATTTGTACTAGCTTCACATGCTTTGTGCGTCGGGCGGGTGTTGTTACTATAGCTGCGAATCCCATCATCCTAGGTCCTTAGATGAGTCCAGTAGAAATTGCATTCTGATGTTTGGGTTCAAACTTTCAAAATTGTTGCACTATCTCTACGTCTATGTATACGTAATACAACAAGTTTTAAACTTGAGACCAGCCACCCACCCTCGCAAAGAATACTTTTTAACCTAGCATAGACTCCAGGAAATTTGGCCACAGTGTGAGGTGGGCCATATGTTAATGTGTTCGCTATACGTAACCAGTACCTTGAATCCTCGATACTATATAGTAGGGTGGCATGGGCCAGAACAACCATTCACGTCCAGGAGTACGGCACACGCCACCAGCACGACTTCCATCTGACACCATATTTGTTGGAGTCCGTGCTACAGCTATCTCTTCAACCTCATCATTTCTCTAACTCAGCCATCGCACGGCGGGCGAGGTGGGGGTTTGCCGATAGTTGGTTTCATCAACTGCGGTCCCACTTGTAAGGCCAACTCCAAGGCACGACCCCAAACGAACCTCCATTTTTCCCGGTTTCTGTCCGTTTCGGTAGGGCAATGGGATCGTGTCCCGACCATTTCTCGGATGCGGTGGCCGTGCGCCCAACGCGCGGATGCATCTCGACCGCGTACATTTTTCTTTGCTCTTTTCTTCATCATTGATTTTTGGTACATGGAAATACATCACCAAAATTTGACTAGAAAGCAAGACCAAAGAAAACAAGAACCACAAGAATACATTTTAGAAGATATCCAACTTCCATAACTGCTCCTGTAAGTTGGATTAGTGCATTCTCGATGCATTCATTGCTGATCTGCGGAGGCTCGATCTTGCGTGCTTCTTTCTTCTTCGAGTGTAAAGAAGTAGACATTGCTTCCTCGCATCTAGTCTCATGTCTAGCCTCCATTCTATCAACAAGTGCACTAGTCCCATCTCTAGCCTCTATGCTAGCTAAAAGTGCTAGAACATACACTAAAGTGCGCTCTATCAATATATCGATGTACTCTTCTTCCCAATACCAAAACTTGCATCCATTCTACACAATAAAATTTTAATTTAACACAACTAGTCTAATCCGAGAGGACAACCGAAGATTTGGTCGAGTTCTTCCTCCTTTTGCCGACACATCGGACATCCAGGATCCAGGTCGTGTCATGAAAGAAAATGGGGTGGTAGTTGAAGCCACGTGATGTGCATCTTGGGTTAAACTGTAAATAGAATCTTACCACTCTTGAGTAACTCCAAAAGCGACCACCAAAGATCTTTATTGGAAATTTTTTTCATCACCAACACGTTGAGGTGAAAGATGTGCAGGTTCAGTGGGTCCTCTTGCATTTTCACTGACATGTGGGACCTCATATGAGCAAACAGACAATGGGCTCCACGCGTCTGTTGGCTGGCTGAGAAGAGAGATAGAGGAGGGCTGAGCACAGACTCCAGGAAATTTGTTCTACGTAACCAGCACCTGGATTTCGGCTTGATATAGTGGGGTGGCATGGGCCATAACTAGCATTCACGTCTAGAAGTACGTCACACGCCACCCACATGAGTCCCATCCGACACCAATTTTCTTGGAGTCCGTGCTACAACCATCTCTTCTCCCTCCTGTTTTCTCAGCCATCGCGCGGTGGGCGGGGTGGGGGTTTGCCGATAGTCGGTTTGCTCAACTGCGGTCCCACTTGTAATTGCAAATGCAACACAGCACGCATTCCCCCTTGAGCGGCGTGCCGGACCAACCGTGTGGGGGTGCGACGCGAACACGGCAGGATTTTCCTTTTGAACTTGTAACTTGTAAAAATTGGTTCTACTCCATGGCGTGACTAATAGATAACGATTTTCCCTAGAGTAATGAGAAGTTCGGTTCTAGCGCGGTTCATGCATGGAGTACGTACGAAAATTATGAAGTTGATGTGAAAGGTAAGATAATTACTAGTAGTACCATATACTACTACATGGATTTGACGGATAGATAAAGATACATACGGATCCATCAACGACATCCTCACGCCCTAGTGCGCCGGGTCACCAACCGACGCGTGAGGAGCAGCGGTATTAGCGGCGAGCTCAACATGCTTTTGAACAATGCCGTCCAAGGATGCCCTGCGGTCCAAGAGGGCTAGCGTCCTATCATACTCCTCTTGCATGTAGTAGTCCTTGTGGACGATTTGTGCATAGACATGGGTGATTATGTCGATGGTGTCTTTCTACGCCAGGCGCTGCACAGCGAGTGCAACCTTGAGGTGGACATTCTCCGGTGCGGCGGCGGGTAGTTGCAGGGCCACCAGTGCGTCCAAGAGGTTGTCACCATAGAGGCTGTAGAGGGTGGCGGGCATCGCAGAGCCTGGGCGCTTGGGCTAGAGGCGTACATCAAGGTCGTCCGCGAGCTTCTTGACGACGGTGAACTTGTCGAGGAAGCCGACGAGGACCTTGTCAAACAACGAGATGAAGTTGTCGTCCAAGCGGCCCCTCGCCCTGGTGGCCTAAAGCACTACCTGGAGACGTTCCTCGGTGGTGGGATGCAGGCCGGCGTCGTGGACCATCTGGTACAGCTGGCTGATGCTCGCGCTCATCGCCTCCATGGGTCTAGCTTCCAGTCAACTGATCTTGCGATTGGAGTGATCACTCTTGCCCTTGGTTAGGGTGCATAGGTGCGTAGGATTTCATACTAGATTGGATCAAGGGGAGCCTTTATATGAGAAGTGCGATCGCTGAAGTCACATGCGTGTTGGCCATCTACTCCTCGCCTCAGATCGACCGCTTTTGGTCAGATGACAAAGCGGCTAGCCACTTGTTGGGTCCACATGTCATACACCCAAAGGCAGGTGCAGTAAGTCAATGAAGCTGTGTCCCCCTCCATGCCGGTGCAGTATAGTCATCTCACCGGACCTCTAGTTGGGGCCAAACGAGAGAACTTTGATGTTTACTGGTTTATTGGTCCCCTTTGCATTTTGCGCCAAGTTTTGACCTTTGATTTCACTAATAAAGTTAACGCATGTAACCAAAAATGTTGTGCAAGTCACCTTACGAAAACCAAATAATCCCAAAACACTTAGGCATAGTACATTAAGTCCCTCCTCGTTTCTTATTTCGTGACATATCAACCAATGAAAGATGTTGGCCGTGCATGCTTTCAATGACTTGAGATTACCAAACATGACATGCAATGGTTAGTTCATTGCATGTAATCCTATTAATTAGCAAAAAGACATTAAGTTCTCTCGCCAATAGGAATAAAACAATACACCATGTATTTATTTATAGAGGGAGTAGTACATTTTTTGTGACATGCATTACTAGATATTGCAAGTCAAATACTAAATCCAGATGGACGTAGTAGTACTAATAAATCCAGACGGTGGTGCTAGTACTAGTAGTAGTACTACCAATGTAGTAGCACTGTACTACCCGTTGGTCAAATTATTATGTGTTGCTCCTCACAGCGAAGTGATAAGACCCTGCGCCGGAGATGACACCTGAGTATAGGCGCCATGTTCGGCATACCATAGTCAGCCTCACCGTCTGCAGTCACTATCATCATGGCTATAGAGCTAGCCTGCTTACAACTAGCCGTGTTCGACATAATCTCCCGTGCGTAGATGCCCGTGCATTGCATGGAACACCATAGACTGGTGGTGGAGGGCACCGACAGCGGCCATCACGCCAGATTGTTTCATGGCCTTCTAGATGTGGTGGGGAGGAGATAAGGTTGATTGTGAGAGACAAGGAGTTGTTTGTAAATAGGGAACAAGTGTGGGCATCTTTTTGCAAAACTGGAGAAGTTTGGTTTGTATGTGTGAGATCTAGATCCGACGGCTATTGCTGAAAGATGGCAGGCACACCATCATCACCAACTCAGGACCTCTTTGATTTGCAGGATTTTGAAAACACAGGAATATGACACGACAGTATTACAAGTTTCAAACTGATATTACAAATGTTAGGAGTAATGCTGCACCTACGAAGAGGGAATTATTAGGAAGCTTACGTAAGAACTTTCGTTACTTTAGGTGGATACAACATTATGGTACGAACTAAAATCCAACTCCCTAACAAGTCACTAATGGGCAAAAAAATTCGAGTCTCTGGCCACTTGATGTTTCAAAAACAAATTCAGCTTCTGCAGAGACTTTGTCATTTAGGCTTAGACGCTTGTGGTGATCAGCACGCCATTCATTGTTGCGCCAGAGAATGCCAAACCTCATTACGAGCACACTTGCCTCCAAAACAAAGAACATGGCCAATTTAATCTTAGATGTGCTGCCTCGGTAGTCAATCAAATCAATTTATGTGAGATGGAGATCAAGGCATTCGATGAGATTGTTATAGTGCAACACATTTTTCACATTCGGGTCTTTTTTTATCTGCAAAAGAAGAGAACATATTACACTACAAGAAATATGTCAACTTGTGACCACCACTATTGGTCACTGAAAGGTCATGGTTTTTCATTTGTGGCCTTTTTGTGACCAAAAACAGAAGGTCAAAAGTCGGGCAACAGAATCGACTATAGCGACCTTTCTTCCGAATGGTCGAGACGCTATGACCAAAATATGTCCACTGTGGCATTTTGGTCACTAGCAACCTCCCCAGGCCACGTAGGCATCCAGCGTGGCAAGCTGATGTGGCACAAGATTCAGCCCGGTCCAATTCGGTTTTCTACATGGGCCTAGCCCAACAATACGGCCTTTTTAATGTATTTTTTTTCCTGTGCTTTTATTAGCTACATGGGTCTGGCCCAACAATTCAGCCTTATTGATTTCTTTGCGTGGCCCTTTTAACAGCGGGTTTTCTTTTTGATCATGTTTTTGGGCCTTTTCTATAATGGGCCTTTACCTTTCCACATAGCTTGTTTCTATTTTCTATTTGAGTCGAGGCCTGCTTATAATAATTCTGAATAGCTTTCCGGCCCAGGTTAATTTGGGCCATGTCATCTTAATAGTACAAGTATATTTGGTCCGTGGCCACTATCAGGTCCAGTAAGAACATTTTTTCTGCAGAATTTAATGTTCAAGTAAAATGTACACAATAGATTACAGGGAAATAGCACATACAACAACAGATACATTTTCATTTCACTCCTACTACATCTCACTAGAACATAGACTAGTAAATCTCACTTCAAATAAACAGTATTGTTCTCGGAAGCAAAATACGCCACCACACGCCATGGTGCGCCATCTTACTCGATCTGGACTCAAGGAACTAGCAGCGCTGCTTGCTCCTTTGGCCTAGAGCTCCTTGCTGTAGAGGATGGCTGAAACTCTGAGCATTTTATGACAAAAAATATGATGGGCATGGAACAGAGCAAGGTACTTCTACAGCAGCATAAAAGAGGGAGCAAGAGGTTTTAGCTCATGAAGAGGAGGATGTACTTGATGCCGCAGACAACCGCGACCACTGTCCGCGGTAGAGGAGGTTGTAGCCGAGTTGGACCATGTGCAGAGCATCATCGTCGCGGTGGATGCCCTGGTTATCATCATTGTCCACTGAGGATGTCTGCTGCTCCAAAACGAACAAACAGGTAAGAGCTGGTGTTGTTGAGCTAAGTCTAGAAATTAATCTAGTATAGGAGACACATACGTACTGCTGCTATAACTACGTATATCAATCAGGCAGCATGTGTGTGTGCTTGAGCTAGCTTATTAGTACATACATGGCTGGGATCCAAAATGAATAGAGCATGCTTGCGTTAACAGAATGAATCACAAGGCTAATTTTTGTGGTTGCTAACATGGCTAAGCTGCTAGCTGTGTGTGTTCATTCATCCAGCCATGGATCTAACTAATGATGTTGTACCTCTAGACTAGAATCAATAGCTGCTTGCTAGTGTTATTATTAACTTGATGGTGGCATCTTCTAATAGGGTAATGATTTCATACAAGACATGAAAAATGGATGATGCAAGCATCATCAAACAGCACACTCACAATCAAATATCACATAAAAACTGAAACAATACTTGTTGTACTGTTGTGGCCCTAACAATTGCAACTGATGCCCACTTCATATCAGATCTGCAAGGGGTAGAAGGAGGGGTGGAGCTCACCCTGTCAAGGGGTTGGAGGAGAGGGGAGGGCGTCCTGTAGCAGCAGCTTCTCGTGAGAGCAACCTGCACAAAATAGAGCCTTCAACATGTCCAGATCAGGAAGAGAAAAAAGATAGAACAAAAAAAGAACCTACCATGGTGTCCTGTACACAGTAGGAGCAGCTCCCCTCTCTCCATTCCCTTACCTTGGAACTAGAACCAGCAGCAAGTAGGTTATCACTTGTTCCACCAAAGGAGAAGCTAAACATTTCGTGCGAGGGGCCAGCATTTAGCAAAGATATCTGGCAGACATTTAGAGAATAGTGAATGGTTGGATACAGAAAATGCAAGTATATTTTGATTTAGAAATAGCTGAAGCACTAATTACCTATACAGTACAGTGAATGTAAATACCAGATCAAAACTATGCTAGTGAATCAAGTAGAAGAGATTATGTCCAGTGGCAGCAGGACACAGTAAAACAAAACAACAATCAGAACTGGGGTTATTTCTATGTCAATGTGGAAGGAATTCATATTTGGCTAGGATTAGTATATAAATGCAATGGATCTATTCCAAAATTAGTAAGAAAACCACTACTCCATATGTCATTGTATAGGTTGCGCTTTGCATCATGTCATCTCATTTTACAGGAAAAGAAATTAATAGTTGTCCAGTGTGAACAGAGCAGAACAGAGAGAAACTCAATAAGATATGATAACTCATATTCAAACTTAATGAATTATTAGCCAACCTCAATCCAAACAAAGCATCCCAAGAATTAACAATAAATGCCTCACGCCTTTATGAGAATACAAATAACTACAATGCAGAAACTGAGAAACATACTGATGAGCTGGAATATAGTAAAACCTGCTTTATATGAAAGAAGGAACTATGTAGATGTGAATCTGGTACTGATTTTCAAAAACTAATTTTCAACTATGCTCTTATCATAAATTTTGCTAGTCAGAACCATGCTGAAATCCCTATTCTGAATTTTTGGTTCAAAGCAAAGCTAGTTTGATCTAGCATCCTACCACTTACTGTTGCAGGTTGCGATAATTAACCTCATCAGATTAATTGCAATCAAACGCGTGAGACCACAAAGCAATAGCATAATCAGATCAAATGGAATTGCAGTTAGATAAGCAGCAACATTCAGATATATTCAGGAACACAGGCTAGATATAATTTGGACAATCTGCAGTTCAGCACGGTAATTAGTGTGTGAAGCAACAAGGACTTAGCATGTACAGCGGTACTCCGCTCTCCAAATGAAACTGACTTCAACTTAACCTCTTTCAAACAGTTTCGAGATCTTCAGCAACTGATTTCAAGTATGTTCTTATCACAAAATTTGCTACTAGTCAGAACCATGCAGAAATCCCTATTCTGAGTTTTTGGCTCATGGCAAAGGTAGTTTGATCTACCATCCTAAATAACCTCGTCAAATTAATTGCAGTCAAAGCATGAGACCAGAAAGCAATAGCACAAGCACATCATTCAGGAACACGTGCTAGATACAAAGCGTGAGATCAGAAACATTCAGGAACACATGCTAGATACAATTCGGACAGTCTGCATCGGAATAGGAGAGAGCGGCGAACGGACCACGACTAGCAAGCAATTTTCATCCACATGACATGACTGTAATTGGTTAATCATGAAGTTTCACAACACAAACAGGAGCTGTTGTTTCACTCTTAGTAATGGCCCCTTAATTATGCTCTAAAAACACCAGATGAAAAAGTAACAAGAGTACCTAGCCTCTACAAGCTAGGCTAGGCTAGCTTCTCCCAGTTCAGTTCAGTTCAGTTCAGCATGGAGAAATTAGACGGCCATTGGAGAGCTAGGTTATGTTCCATTCCTTGGGCGCCAGGCAGTGCATGGTATTAACTATTGGTCACGTCACCTGAAGGCCGAAGCACCATGAAGCAACTGACCAGCAGGATCTGTGATGCTGAGGCCGAAGATGCATGCTATCTATTACAGTAGAAAAGAAGTGACGCAACAGATGAATTACATGCAAGAAAGAACCAAAGCATCCTGAAAAAATTGGTTGAGTCGAAGAAAATCATACAGTCATGGTCTCGGACCTGATGGCAAATGTATAGCAACCTAGCTTGCTCCTCTGCTTACGAATGAACCATAGCAATCCAGCTTTGTCTGAAAGAAGCTGCTCCCTAGATATGGCCCAATTCCTTGAGTTCTGCCTCATTGTTTTGGCATTGGTAGACTTATCTTCCGCAAGACTGGGACATAAGCCTGCACGCATGATTAACCAATTACAGTCATGTCATGTGGATGAAAATTGCTTGCTAGAAGATGTAGACTGCGACGTGTCGGCAGGTTTGAAGGGGGAGACACGACTGCGTGTTTACACATCCATGGTGCGGTTGAAGTTGTGGTGCCCGAGGAAGGAGATGAGCCGTTGCTGCCGGAAGCACGACACGCAGGGGAACTCCGGCGAGCGCTTGCTTACCCGGGGAAGAAGAGGAGGCGGAGGTCGGAGGAGTAGCTGAAGAGAGCATCGGCGGGAGTGGGGAGGGAGTAGAGGAGGCAACCCCGCACGGCTCGCTCGGTCCCCGGCGCTTCTTCCCTTGGATGAGGACGAAGATGGCACAACACTGCGCGGTTGGATACGGGCGAGGCAGAGGCTGGGCGAGGCAGGAGGCCAACAGCGGCGGGTGGGTGGGACGAGGAGTCGGTCGGGGTGGGCGGCGGATCTAGCCGTGGATCGATGGGATGCCGACCTGCTCGACTCGATCTGAGCTAGGGTAGGGAGAGATGGTGAGGGGAGGGAGGGACGAGGTCTGCGGCGGTGGGTGAGGAGGACGGCGAGGTCGGCGGTGGGTGAGGAGGACGGCGAGGTCGGCGGTGGGTGGGAGCGGCGGGGAGAGGACTGGATCGGGAGGGGGGTGGGGAGGAGGTGGCGGCGGCGAGGAGATGCGGACTAGGGAGGAGGGGTGCAATGGGGAAATCTGAGCTAGGGTTTTGGTTGCGGGTGGGGTATCTCTTTTTTCTCTAGATAGATGGATGGATGGATTGATGTGGGATGGAGAGATGGATGGATGGATGGGCGCCATGTCATCGATCCGTGGGAAGAGTTATGATTGATTCGGAAAATCAGTGATTCAAAATAATTTGTAAGTACTAAAAATAGAGGGATTTTGTGAAGCAACTATCAAAAATATTTTGCAAAAGGGCACCACACAAATTTTCACTAGAGTTAGACAACATTTTATGGATAGGGACTAGTTTTTATGCATTTTTTATCTTTCTAGCTATTTTTAATCATTTTCTGAGTGCCCAGAATGAGTTTTTTTTGAAGGATCTACCATATATTTGTTTGAAAATTGGATCAAATCAATTTTCTAAAATACTAGGTCATATTTAATGCACAATTGACAAAATGGTTAGGTCTCAAAAGCTTTGATACATCTCTGGTGAAAAAGACAAATTTCCGCCGATTCAGCAAAAAGCGGGTCAAATTTGAACTGTAGTTGCCTCATAGTTTGCTATTTATTTTTTCCAAAAATCATTACTAGGTACAAAAGTATCTATTTAATCAGAGAAATATCAAAAAAAATCCAAGATTCAACCACTAGCTAGGAACGGTCAAGCCCGCTGTTTTGACCGCATTTTGAAACGGGCATAAAAAATTCAAAAAAAATCAAAAAAATGGAAAACCTTCGCATTGTGTCATCATATGTGACCAATTTTCGAGGAAAAATAATAAACTTGTAATACGACAATTTTTTTTAAAAAGGGTTCTCAGAAATGAGCTATCATGTGTGAAGATCAATGGCTTTCAAGTCAAATGATCAATCTTATGGCCACATTCATAGAATAGTTTGTTCAAATGATCTCATATTGTGCACAAGGGTTTATGTTCGAATGGCAAACAATGTTGCCTAAGGAAGTTTTCATTTTTTGGACGAAAAAATCATTTTCCATTTTTCGAGCGCCCAAAATGAGCTTTTTTGTGAAGGACCTTCCAAATAATTGTTGCAAAATTGTACCAAATCAATTTTCTAAAATACTAGGCTATATTTAATGCACAATTGACCAAATGATTGGGTGTAAAAAGGTTTGACCCACCTCTCGTGAAAAAGACAAATTTCTACCGATTCAGCTGGAAGCGGGTCAAATTTGAACTGCACCTGCCTCATAGTTTGCTTTTTATTTTTTCCAATCATTTGTAGGTAAAAAAGTATCTATTTAATTAGAGAAACAACAAAAGTTTTCCAATATTCAACCACTAGCTAGGAACGATCATGCCCGCTGTTTTGACCGCATTTTGAAAAGGGCATGAAAAATTAAAAAAATATAAAAAATTAGAAAACCTTCGCATTGTGTCATCATATGTGACCAAGTTTCCAGGAAAAATAATAAACTTGTAATTTGGCAATTATTTTAAAAAATGTTCTAAGAAATGAGCTAGCATGCATGAAGATTCATGGCTTTCAAGCCAAATGATCAATCTTATGGCCACATTCATGGCATAGTTTGTTCAAACGATCTCATATCATGCACAACGGGGCATCTTGGAATTCCAAACAATGTTGCCTAAGGGAGTTTTCATTTTCTTTGGATGGAAAGTTCATTTTCCATTTTTTGAGTGCCCAAAATGAGTTTTTTTTGTGAAGGACCTACCAAATATTTGCTGCAAATTTGGACCAAATCAATTTTATAAAATACTAGGCCATATTTAATGCACAATTGACCAAATGGTTGGGTGTCAAAAGTTTTGATCCACCTCTGGTGAAAAAGACAAATTTCCGCCGATTCGGCTGGAAACGGGTCAAATTTGAACTGCAGCGGCCTTATAGTTTGCTCTTTATTTTTTCCAAAAATTATTTCTACGTACATAAGTACCTATTAAATAAGAGAAACACCAAAAAAATTACAAGATTCAACCACTAGCTAGGAACGGTCATTCCCACCGTTTTGACCGCATTTTGAAACGGGCATAAAAAAAATTCAAAACAAATCAAAAAATTGGAAAACCTTCGCATTGTATCATTATATGTGACCAAGCTTCCAGGAAAAATAATAAACTTGTAATACGGTAATTATTTTAAAAAAGTGTTCTCATAAATGAGCTATCATGCGTGAAGATTCAGGGCTTTCAAGCCAAATGATCAATCTTATGGGCACATTCATGGCATAGTTTGTTCAAATGATCTCATATCATGCACAACGGTGCATCTTGGAATTCCAAACAATGTTGCCTAAGGGAGTTTTCATTTTCTTTGGATGGAAAATTCATTTTCCATTTTTTGAGTGCCCAAAATGAGTTTTTTTGTGAAGGACCTACCAAATATTTGTTGCAAATTTGGACCAAATCAATTTTATAAAATACTAGACCATATTTAATGCACAATTGACAAAATGGTTGGGTGTCAAAAGTTTTATCCACCTTTGGTGAAAAAGACAAATTCCCGCTGATTCAGCTGGAAGCGGGTCAAATTTGAACTGTAGCTGCCATGTAGTTTGCTCTTTATTTTTTCCAAAAATCATTTCTGGGTAAATAAGTATCTACTTAATCAGAGAAACACAAAAAAAATCCAAGATTCAACCACTAGCTAGGAACGGTCATTCTCGCCATTTTGACCCCATTTTGAAACGGACATAAAAAATTCAAAAAATCAAAAAATTGGGAAACATTCGCATTGTGTCATTATATGTGGCCAAGTTCCCAGGAAAAATAACAAACTTGTAATACAACAATTATTTTAAAAAAGTGTTCTACGAAACGAGCTATCATGTGTGGAGATCAATGCCTTTCAAGTCAAATGATCAATCTTATGGCCACATTCATGGCATAGTTTGTTAAAATGATCTCATATCATGCACATGGGTGCATATTGGAATGACAAATAATGTTGCCTAAGGAAACTTTCATTTTCTCTGGACGAAAAAATCATTTTCCATTTTTTTGAGTTCCCAAAATGAGTTTTTTTGTGAAAGGCCTACCATATATTTGTTATAAAATTCGACCTAATCAATTTTATAAAATACTAGGCCATATATAATACACAATTGACAAAATGGTTGGGTGTCAAAAATTTTGATCCACCTCTGGTGAAAAAGACAAATTCTCGCTGATTCACCTGGAAGCGGGTCAAATTTGAACTGTAGCTGCCTTGTAGTTTGCTCTTTATTTTTCCCAAAAAAATAAACTTGCAATACGACAATTATTTTTAAAAAGTGTTCTCAGAAATGAGCTATCATGTGTGAAGAGTCATGGCTTTCAACCCAACTGCTCAATCTTATGGCCATATTCATGGCATAGTTTATTTAAAAGATCTAATATTGTGCACAAGGGTGCATATTGGAATTGCAAACAATGTTGACTAAGGAATTTTTCTTCTTCTTTGCACGGAAATTTCATTTTCCATTTTTCTATTTTCCATTTTCATTTGCCTACCAAACAATTGTTGCAAAATTTGACCAAATCATTTTAATCATAGAAACACCAAAAATTTTCCAAGATTCCACCACTAGCTAGGAACGGTCATGCCCGCAGTTTTGACCGCATTCTGAAACGAGCATGAAAAATTCAAAAAAATAATCATTTCCCATTTTTCGAGTGCCTAAAATGAGTTTTTTTAGTGAAGAACCTTCCAAATATCTGTTGCCAATTTGGACCAAATCATTTTTTATTAAAAATTACAAATTTGGAATACGAAGTTATTTCAAAAAAGTATTCTTAGAAATAAGGTATACATACTTAATATTTTTTCAGTGCATCATTAACATTTTTAATAAATGTTTTCATGCCTAAGTTTTTGAACAAATGTCTAAATTTTGTAACACACATTGTACATATTGTTTATATATGTTTAACATTTTTCAAATACATGATTTTATACGCGTGATACTTTTCAAATAGACATTTTTTGTTGTTTTTTAAATACATGATTAACCTTTTTCGGAAATACATGTTGAACATTTTTACACATTTTTAATATGTTTGAAATGCTTGATTAATAGTTTTTAAATGCTATTTTTTTAACACACGGTCAACATTTTTTCTCTACACAATCTAACATTTTCAAATGCTTCATTAACAATTTTGAAATACAAGATTAACAGTTTTTAATACATGGTCAACATTTTCCCAAAGCTTTATTAACATTTTCAAATGTTTTGTTAAATTTTTTTTGATGATATTGATCCGAGGTCATACGCAATATTGATGATGCAATTACATTTTAGACTATTCATTTTTTGTTTGAACTCCCTTTATTTTTTGAGATAGATTTGAACTCCCACTATTTTATGTGGACTCAAAGTTGTGGGAAGCCCACATTTGCCACGAGATAGACCTTTGACAGGCCCATCGGCTGTCAGCCCGGTCGACACAATGAAATTGTTAAAAGAAAAAAAATCATGTGGCCTTGTCCGAAAAGGCCCAGGCGCAACAACTTTCCTTGTGCTTTAAGGGGATTGTGTGAGATAGGCTAACACCAGCGATCAGCTGGTGTGGTGGTATGGCTTGATCGCTAGGAAGGGGAGGGCGCGGCTTCGACTCCCTCCATGGCCATATTTTTGTTCCGTTATTCACCACTACTCCACCATGTCACTCTTGCATCTTTGAGGGTCCTGGGTCCCCCATGTCAGTCTTGCATGTAAGGTAGGTGGGTCCCGCATGGCGGGTCCTGCATGCCAGCAGGGTGGGCTAGCATGGCGTGTCTAACTGGCCAGCAAGCCAGGTGGGGTTGGGTCAGCTGAGTCTGGTTCAACCATATGCAAAATTGACACATAAGCAAAAATGACACCTAAGCAAGACACTTGTGCAAAATTTGTAAAAATAAGACAACTAAGCACGACACATAGAAAAAAGTGATGGCACCCAGTCATAGCAATGCACCACAATTTGCAAGGTCATGACCAATTTAGATTGGTTGTAACCGACGAATATAAGGTAGCAGACCAGTGTTGTCTGCTTTGCGACCATTTCGTGTAAGGAAATTGTGACCTTTCTGACCAAAATGGTCATTATGGTTTAGGGTTTGTAGCCCCTCGAACAGCTTTTGACCAATTGGTCTAAAATTGTCGTAGATTTATGACCAATTCTTCCAGGGTCACTGACAGAAGGTCACAAGTTGACATATATCTTGTAGTGTTAGAGCAGCTGGCTGTATAAGATTTCCGTGTCATCAAGAGTGTAACGCCCTCGATGCGGCTATATCTCCCACGTGTCGAAGCACGGCTTAGAGGCATAACCGCATTGAAAGCAATGTCGCAAGTGAGGTAATCTTCGCACAACCCATGTAATACATAAGGGAAAAGATACATAGTTGGCTTACAGTCGCCACTTCACACAATACATAAATAAACATCCATCATTCAGTTTACACTCAAGGTCCGACTACGGAACCAAAATAAAAGAAGACTACCCGAAATGCAACACATATCCCCGATCATCCCAACTGGCTCCACTCATCGATCGTCTGAAATGAAACATAGTAACGACCAAGGGCCTCATCAAATTCCCACTTCAGCTCGGGCTTCGCCATCTGCTACCGCATCACCGTACCAGATCTGTTTTGGTAGAATCTGTGAGTCACGGGACTCAAAGAATCTCACACCATGCGAGATCAAGACTATTTAAGCTTAAGGGAAGGGTGGTGTAATGAGGTGGAGCTGCAGCAAGCGACTAGCATATATGGTGGCTACGATCGCAAAAGAGAGCGAGAAGAGAAGCAAGGCACGGTCATGAAGCTAGTAGCGATCAAGAAGTGATCCTGAAACTGCTTACGTCAAACATAACTCCAACACCGTGTTCACTTCCCGGACTCCGCCGAGAAGGGAACAACACGGCTACACACGCGGTTGATGTATTTTAATTAAGGTCAACTTCAGGTTTTCTACAACCAGACATTAACAAATTCCCATCTGCCTCATAACCGTGGGCACGGCTTTCGAAAGATAATACCCTGCAGGGGTGTCCCAACTTAGCCCATCACAAGCTCTCACGGTTAACGAAGGATAAACCTTCTCCCGGGAAGACCCGATCAGTCTCGGAATCCCGGTTCGCATGACATTTCAATAATGGTAAAACTAGACCAGCAAAGCCGCCCGATGTGCCGACAAATCCCGATAGGAGCTGCACATATCTCGTTCTCAGGGCACAACGGATAGGTCAGCCTACGAGTAAAACCAGCCTCGAAGTTTCCCAAGGGGCCCCGCAGCTACTTCCAGTTCGACCAACACTCGAAGGAGCACCGCCCGGGGCTAAAATAAAGATGACCCTCGGGCTCGCGAAAACCCAAGGGAAAAAGGGTGTAGGTGGCAAATGGTAAAACCAAGGTTGGGCCTTGCTGGAGGAGTTTTATTCAAAGCGAACTGTCACGGGGGTCCCATAAATCACCCAACCGCGTAAGGAACGCAAAATCAAGGAACATAACACCGGTATGACGGAAACTAGGGCGGCAAGAGTGGAACAAAACACCAGGCATAAGGCCGAGTCTTCCACCCTTTACCAAGTATATAGATGCATTAATTAAAACAATAGATATTGTGATATCCCAAAGTATCCGTGTTCCAACAAGGAACAAACTTCATCTTCACCGCAACTAGCAACGCTATAAGAGGGCTGAGCAACAGCGTAACATAGCCAAACAATGGTTTGCTAGGACATGGATGGTTAGAGGTTTGACATGGCAATATGGGTGGCATGATATAGCAAGTGGTAGGTATCGCAGCATAGGCATAGAAAAGAGCGAGCATCTAGCAAGCAAAGATAGAAGTGATATCGAAGGTATGGTCATCTTGCTCGCAAGGTTCTCGAGTTGTCGAAGGCTTGATCCTCGTGAGGCGTTCTCAACAGGTTCCTCGTACACGCATCGCCTCCGCTCTACCCAAAGCAAGAACAAAAGCAATGGAACAACAATCAATCAAGGAGCAATGCACAAGCAATATGATGCAATACATGACATGCTATGCGAGATGTGATATGCAATGCATATGAGTGCTCCGGAAGGAAAATGATGAACCAGGCATCAACTTGGCAAACCAAGTATGCCGCTAGAAAGATGAGATGATTTCGGTTGAAATCGATATAAAGATCACCGGAAACGGATGCACGGTTTGCAAATGGCAAGCAAAACAATAATGACGCAAAACTGCGTTTAACAGCATGATGCTACTTAGCATGCAACAAGAAACTATGCTACAGAACCCCAACATAAAAACAAAGCATATGACAGTGATCTACAGGAGATGCTTAACAAAAGAGGAACACTGAGCTACGGCTAAATCACATCATAACAGGCTCAAACAAGCATGGTGAAAGTGCAAAAAAATATCAGGTTCACAGACTTGGTGAAAATACTAGTATGCCAGAAATTAACATCAGGAAGGCATCTTTATAGCAAGCAAACAACAAGCCACAGGAACTTATAATAGCAAAACAAGGCATGACATGAATCTACTCAAAGCATAGATCAAAAGTCCCTTACTGACCATAAGCCAAAAAGGAGCATAAGAAATGATGGCACCCATGTAAACATAGCAAGTTTCATTACAGATCTCAGACTTGGCAGAAAAACTGGACATGGCAAAAACAGATAACAAGTAGGCATGTTCGTGAGCTCGATGCACTCACTACAGAGCATCTCATGATAAACTAAGCATATACCCATCAAGAAGACATGGCATAGAAGCTATACATGGCAAGAACAACATCATAGCATACACGGATCAACTACAACAACCTTGTGAAAATTGAATATCATGCAAACAATCTGCCAGGAAACATTTTGAAGCAAAAGTAGAGCACGAAAATGACATGCTAGACTACTCCATAAATGCCAACAATGGCATGGATGGATAGAGCACATCCATATGTTCAAAACACCCTTACTGATCATGATCAAAATGGGCATAGATCTCTCTGTAACAACATGAACACATGGCATAAAAATAACAGCAGGACATGACAGTGAAATTACTAAGTTTCTGAAATCAGCAACATTATCATCCCTAGTTTGCATGCTTGTGCTAGTCACCACATAACTCACAAAAATACATGGGATACACCCCTGTAAAGATGGAATGGCATAGTTCAACACACATGTAGGACTCAAGTTCATAAGGTGCACACATTAATCATGGTAAAGATGATAGAAGTGCAAGTTCTGTTAAGAAACAGAAACTAACATCACATAGCCCTCTTCCAACAGCATTTCGGGCATCAAGACGAGCTCAAATGAAAATGATGGAATGGAATGAAACGATTTACTCATCGAGGCGAACAATCTGATATGCTACACGCCCAAAACGGAGCCATGGGTGCGGAGATGTGATGCTATGAAGATGCAACAAAATTATCAGCGGGAAAAAGACTTAGTCGAAAAATAGACCTCCGGGAAGAACATATCTAGGGTTTCTCGGGCTCGAGCACCGGGGCGGTGGCGCGGCTCGCCGGAGAGGAGCAGGGAGGAGTGGCCGGAGTCGGGGCGACGGATCTGGCTCCGGCGGCCGGGCGACGAGGCGACGGCGGCGAGGGCGCCGCCGGGCGGACGGCAGAGCGCGGCGGCGAGGCGCTGCTGGCGGACGACGAGCCGGCGGCGGGGCGATGAGACGGAGGGCGGCCCGGTGCGGGACAGGTGGGGCGGCGGCGCCGGCGGACGAGGCGGCGAGGTCGGCGGCGGAGCGGGCGGCGGCGCGCGCCGCGCGAGAGCGGGCGGCGGCGGCGGCGAAGCGGCGGCGGCGGCGCGCTGCGGGCGGGCGGGCTCGCGGACCTGGCGGGCGGGCGGCACGCCACGTGGCGGGCTCCGATTCGCCCGGGGCGCGGTGGCGGACGCGTCCGGCCCGATCCGGATGTGTCCGGCGGCGGCGGAGGAGCGGGCTAGGGTTTGGGGATCCGGGAATTCGGGGGAGTGCACATATTTATAGGTAGAGGGAGCTAGGAGACTCCAAATGGGGTGCGGTTTTCGCCCACACGATCGTGATCCGACGATGGAGAGCATGGAAGTGACTTAGATGGGTTATTGGGCTGTTTTGGAGGGGTGTTGTGCTGCAACTTAAAAGAGTTCTTTGCGATAGTGCGGTTAACCGTTGGAGTACCAAACGAGCTCCAAATGATCCGAAACTTGACAAGTGGTCTACCGGTGCTATACCAGGGCCACTTGGCAAGGCTCGGTCCATTCCGAGAACGTTCAACACCCGCACACGAAAAAGAACAAGAGGGGTGCGCCGGTGCATGTGGGAGTGTCGGAATGCAAAACGGACTCAGGGGAAAATGCTCGGATGCATGAGACGAACACGTATGCAAATGCGATGCACATGATGACATCCTATGAAATGCATGACATGGACAAAATGCAAAATGAAGAAAAACCCAACCACGGAGGGAATATCATATCACAATGCCGAAAATGGCAAGAGTTGGAGTTGCAGATATGGAAAGTTACATCCGGGGTGTTACAAAGAGGTACCAATATCATTCCCTCATACGATAGGGTTGGCTGGCTAGTGATATTTTTTCACTCACTCACTCTTTCTCTCTCTCTCTCTCTCTCTCTCTCTCTCTCCTTTTAGTTACCTCGGAGCACATGAAGAGCTTGGGCATTTGTTGCCTTCCACTATGTGGCCGATGCCATATTTCTCAAAAGTATGCCACATAATACGCATCGATGTCAAATCAAAAGATTTTGGCACCGCTCTCGCGATGTGAGAGAGTTGGCACCGCTGTGTACAACCCACATGTATAAACAAATCAATCAAACCAACTACACTGGCCTCTCACTCTCCCAAACAAGTGTTTTTATTGCCTCAGTCCTCTCTCTCCCACGCAAGTGTTTTTTCATTGCGTGAGTTAATTTGGCACCGGAGCAAAGTAGGTGATCCAGATTGGGCACCAGGTGAGCAATGGTGGGGCATCGACGCCAAATGCATCACAAGTGAATTGGGCACGTGTTTTGGCCTACATAGTGGAGGGCCTGCTGGGTGTGCACGAGTGCATCCTTCTGTGCATGTCGCCGCGCAGTGGTGAATTGTGCGCGAGTGCATCCTTCACGAGGAAGAAGTGTGTCCTCAATGTGCCCTCAATTTACTAGAGTGCGGGGTGCTACCCCGAGTGGTTTCAGCTTTGTTTACTTCACCGCGTGTCAGATGGGCCTCTAGTTTACTTATTTTCACCCACTGCCACATGGGCCAGTACACGAAGATAGAGAACACGAGCTGACAAGGTAGCATGTGGACTAGTTGACCGGTCAACTAAACAGTATGTGGAGCTATACGCTGACACAGTGAGCATATAATCCGTCGGTATAGAGAGTTCGAGTGAGAGGGGAGGCCCATGAGAGATAGCAGAGAGAGAGAGAAAGAGCTACTCCCTCTATTCAATAATGTAGTTCCAACATTTTTCTTAAAGTCAAACTTCTGAAAGTTTGACCAAGTTTATAAAGAAATTACTTATATCTACAATACCAAAGATAAATGATAGTATGAAGTAAGTACATGTTGTGATGAATCTAGTGATCGTTCCAGATGTAAATGTTTTTCTCCACATATACCTGGTCAAACTTTTCTGAGGTTTGACTTTTCAAAACATCCATATGCTTATGGACGTGAGAGAGTCCCTAACTAGAGAGAGAGAGAGAGAGAGAGAGAGAGAGTGAAATAGAAAGAGTGAGTGAAAAAAGTGTGTGTGCGTGTGTGAAAGAGACATGGACAACACATGATAAAAGTAGAGAAAAAGCATGTGTGTCTTATGCAAACATATCACACATGCATCTTCGACAACGGAAGCAAGGTGAGGAGATAGTGTGTGGTTGTTTGCAACCAAGAGAGAAAGACCCCTAACACATGGCCAAGAGGGGTCTGACAAACAAGGGAGAGAGGTCGAGAGAGACGTACGGAGAAAATGCAGACATGGGGAGGAGAGAGTGTATGTTTGTCATAGAGAGATCCCCCGGAGATCGTGATGGGACTACATGGGTGGGAGATTGAGTGACAAGGTGTGTGCGCGATAGAAGATACCCCGAGATATATCGAGATAGACGTTTGGATGGTAGGAGACAATACGTGTGTTCCTGATGGCTAGTGAGAGATAATCATACTTAGGGGGGAGTGCTTGCGCCTATGATGGAGCGACGGATTATGGTACTTAGGGGCGTGCGTGTCACATAGAGAGAGAACAAGGGCGGAGAGTGTTGGATGGGTCTATATGTAGCGCAAGCGAGACATGTGTATGTGTGAACCAGGGAGATATAGAGTTTGAGAGAGATAGAGGAGCCCCGATAAGGCTGAGTGGTGCGTCAGATAGCTGAGAGGGGGAAAGATATATTCCATCCGCTCGATAGTGCAGTGCATGTAAATTTCTTAGAATTCAAACTTTGGAAACTTTGATCAGGTTTAGGCAAATGTTATTTATATCTACAATACCAAAGATACATCATACGAAACTACATTTCATGGTGAATCTAATGGTATATGTTTGCCGTTCTAGATGTAAATGTTTTTCTCCATGTACATGGTCAAACTTTGTGATGTTTGACTTTTCAATAAATTTATAAGCTATGGACTGAAGAGAGTGCCTAAGTCGAGAGAGATCAAGTGCGTGTGAAGGAGAATGAGTGAGTGTGCAAAAAGAGTATGTGTGTGAAAGATAAAGTGACAACAAACGATAAATTAGAGAGAGAGTGTGTGTTTTTTCATTTCTTATGCAAACATATCACGCATGCATCTCCGAGATAGAAAAGCGAGGTGAGGAGATACAGGAAGATAGCTAGCGCGTGGTTGTTTGCAACGGAGAGAGACACCCCTATAGCAAATGTCCAATAGAGGTCTGGCCAACAAGGAACAAAGGTCGAGAGGGACACATGGAGAGGGAGAGAGGGTGTGTTTGTGATAAAGAGATCCCCTCGAGATCGTGAGGGGACTATATGGGTGGGAGATCAAGGGAGGTGCGTGCACGATAGAAAGATGCCCCGAGAGAAATCGAGATAGACCATGCACATGTTTGTGATGGATCCTAAGATTAGCTAGTCATATACATATACGGGGGGGGGGGTCTGTATGTGCCTACAATTGAGTGAGAGACCATCATAATTGGCTAGCTAGGCATGAGATTGTGTGTGTGCGTGTGAGATGGAGAGAGGACAAGGCAGAGAGATAGACTTTTAGATGGGTCGAGTGCGAGTGAGATATGCATGTGTATGTGTGACCCAGGTAGATGGAGAGTTTGAGAGAGAGAGAGGGAAGTGCTCCGAGACGACAGAGTAGTGCGTGAGAGAGTTACGGGCAATAAGCCAAGGAATTTGTGTGCGTATGATGAGTACACCCAAGATATCTAGCTTGGACTAGAGAATCATACGTAGTGTGCGAGAGAGACCTACAGATGGAGTATATATGCATGTGAACTACAAAGACCCCCCCCACACACACACAAAGAGAGAGAGATATGGAGAGAGAGGGAGAGGGACCAACAAGGTTTGTCTGTTGGATGCGTGCGGCAGAATTGAAGATTGTCGGAGAGAGAGAGAGAGAGAGAGAGAGAGAGAGAGAGAGAGAGAGAGAGAGAGAGAGAGAGAGAGAGAGAGAGAGAGAGAGAGAGAGCAGGAGTCTGGGAGAGGGGGAGGTCGCATTTTATGCATCAAAGACTGATATAAACCATGTTTCGATATAAACTTGCATTCAAATATTTAAATTGGAGAACATGTTGTCTGCAATCCACACATGAATGGAGACATGCGTATATCAAACAAGTTCATCAATTTGACTTTCAACATGTTTTGGAGTACTATAGTACTATACAACATGCTACTCGATTGAGGTGTTAAAATTTGGATTTAGTTCACTATTTTGACCTGGTGAATGAGCTATTTCATTGAATCAAGATATTTCATTTTGGGTTTGATTCCCGTTTTTGAGTGGGTCAACTATTTGTCATATAGTAAATCGCTAGCAACGAGCATGTAAAAACACATTACTCCCGAGCATCATCTTTCCATCTAAAAAAGAAGTGGCAAGCTAATATTTCAAAATTTGATTCGAATCAACTTGGTAAGGTAGACGTGGATGCTCGTTCTCCCAAAATTTGAATGAACCGTTGAACACCCTCTGCTCGGTGGAATTCACCCAAGCAAATAAATGGGAGACGTGAAATTACCGGCCTATGTGGGAGATGCATCAATTGGCCCGTTGTACATCGAGGGTAGGTTCGTAACTTCATCCAAGCACGCCTTCTCCTCGACCGAAATGACATGTGCCGAATAATTCGTAAACCATGGTCGGCAAAACATCCTCTCCTCGCCCGAAATAGCTCGCGCCTGTTGGAGATATGCCCTAGAGAAAATCATGTATGATGACATTTCCTATGTGTTTATGAATAAACATAGTCCTTGGACATTATCAATGATGTGTATCAGCAAGTATGTGACTTGTTTGTGGGGCTATGCATTGTATGATGACTGTCCTAAAAGGTCCCTAGTCGAAAGGGCTATGTGGACGTGTAGCCGACTAGACTAGCATATGACACGGTCGATGGCTCGGTCTCACTAGCCATGGTGCATTGGATGCTAACCGGATAATATGGACTTGGAAAGGTCTGGTCAGATTCGACGTAGTCGGATCCGAGTGGAGATAAGGTCTGAGTAGGACAGACCCAATTATGAGACGCAGCGATATGTCATCTGTGAGTCTCTAGTACAACATACATTCTATGTCCTAAGACCTGAGCTAACGCATGTACTCCGGATGGTGACAGACTTGCTTTGGGCCGACCAAACGCTACTCCGTGACTGGGTAGTTACAAAGTTAGGTTTCGCGTTTGTCCAGTCCCATGCTGCGAGACATGGTCGAGCAAGACAGGATTTGCCCCTCCGATCAGGAGAGATATACTCTGGGCCCCTCGTGTGATCCGACTGGGATAAGCATGTCCAGGCGACAGGGATTATGAGATAATCTGGTTTGTGGTCGGCATCACTGGAACGAGAAAGAGGTCAGGCTAGCACAAGGATGACAGTCTCGCCTTGAGCCCGACAACATATATCGTGAGGCAAAGGGAACAGAAGTGTGACATGTTGTACAGGTTCCCCTAACCAGCTTCATAGTCTGCTTAGTGGTCGGCACGCCTTGCTAGAAGCCACTACCAACCGTGCAGGTCGGAGGTGATCCGAACTGCGACCAAGCTGAATTGAACCTAAGGGGTCGCGTGCTTAAGGGAAGGAACCTACAAGGTCGGATCCGAGGACACTGGTCGGATGTGATCCGAGCTGTATTCGGATTGTGGCTGAGTAGACATGTGGGCTTTAGGGTCCGTGCGAGGCCCAAGTGTTGAGCCCGCGATGGATGCCTATATAAAGTGGAGGTGAAGCACACTCATGCATTTTGATCACTTCAGCGCTGTCACTAGGGTGTGCATGTGTTGCGAATAGCCACCTCCACTCGCTGCCGATTGTGTGATCAGACCTAGCAGTCCGCCACATGGTGTTCCTCCTGCATGCGTGGATACTGTTAGAGGCGGTGCACTTGCACCGCTCCGGCAAACTTGTACGTGGGATCGGACGATCGGCTATTCGAGGGAGATCGGACGAGGAGGAGACGATCCACCCGGACGCGTTGCCTCAACTCTACTTCCGCTGCACGGCACTGCGCGTCTAGTGGTAACGAACTATGATCCATCTCCCATAGCATGTTCTTGGTTGTTCTGCCTGTAGGAATTTTTAATTTGCAGTCGAGGCACCCTACTGTAGAACTCAACAGTGGTATGAGAGCCTCTGCTATAGGACTTGGATTCAGATCATATGCATATTAGATATATGTGGAGGTAGTAGATGAGATCTGTTGGCCTTGATGAGATCGGCTATGTGCACGGTTGATGAGATCAATTGCACATGGGGATTGAAGAGGCTATGTTTTCTGATGATCCGAGTCAATGAGGTCGTGACACAATCTACCCCTACTGGTCAGTATCCGCAATCGGGGTTAATAGTGAAACGTAAACCCAAATCGGACTCGCGATGATTGATAAGATCGGGCAAATCAGAAAATTCGGCGTGATCGGAGTTCAGACGCGATCTGTGATTTCGAAAACGTTGGGCGCTGCCGTGTGCGTAGCACCGTGTATTTCGTAGCCGACACACAAACCGGTAGAATGCGATTCTATGCATAACTTTGTTTTGCAGGTTTGATGTGAATAGTATGGCTCATGTGTATGTGATACCTGTGTGTAATTTATACATGGCCTGCGTGTCATGTTTCTCAGCCGGCAGGAGCCAAAGTGCTGTCATTATATTGTATAACGACCTGCGTGTCGACTTGTGACTCTATGTAAAATTCACTACTAGTTGTAGTAGTTGGATAATAGAGATCAGGTTGGTGGCTTGGCGTCCCGGCGTGACAAACAAGATGGAGTTCCTAGATGGTCATCGGAGTCGGAGCCGACCTAGAAGAACGTCCATGAAGGAGCCATACTATTTCACAATATGTGTTTATTTGTGATTGTTATGCTTCTTTGTTTCTATGCATGTTAGAATGGTAGAATGATCCCTCATGAATATCAAGCGAATTGCCATCCCCGATGTTGCACCTTCGCACATCAAGTACATCTAGTAGTGGGCTCGTAAAATTGGGGTGCTGCTGGATGTCCTTGAACTGAAGGGTTTGTGTCAGACACGGACACGCACTACATCAGGTTAACTTGACAAGGCTATCAAAACGGTTTTGGGCCTTGTGGCAAAGAAGGTTGGGAGCCGGGGTATGAGATACCTTCCCGACCGATAGGAGTTGTATAGAGATACGATTAGCAAGGAGTTGCTTACCGGATAGGTATGTTGGCTAGCAGTGATGCTAAAGCTCACTAGTCGCATGCGCTAGTTGGATCCTGAATCACTGAGAGTTTGCAGAGGAATGCTGACTTCAGTGGGAGTTTTTCTGTTTAGGCTAGAATTACTCTACATAAACACATTTCTTAGTGATTGCATATTTTCTATTGTAGATCAATGACACCACCTGCTCAACCCAACTTTGCATTGAAATCAATTCTGGAAAAGGAAAAACTGAATGGAACAAACTTTACCACCTGGTATGGAAATATGAGAATTGTTCTCAAGCACGATAAAAAGGAACATGTTCTAGAGGATCCACTTCCAGAGGAACCTGCCGATAATGCTAATGCCACAACTAAGAATGCCTACCAAAAACTCGTTGATGAATCAACGGAGATCAGCTGTGTGATGCTGGCTTGTATGGAGCCTGATTTGCAACAGCATTTCAAAAATGTTGAGGCTTACGATATGATCGAGAGTGTCAAGAGCATATTTCAGACACAGGCTTGGACCGAAAGGTTCAACGTCTGGCGATCCTTGATGGATTGCAAGCTGAAGGAAGGTGATCCACTAAGCCCACATGTGACCAAGATGATCGGATATGTGCAAGCTTTGGATCGGTTGGGCTTCCCGCTCTTGGATGAGCTTGCTACAGATGCAGTTCTGGGTTCTCTTCCGTCCAGCTATGGGGCGTTCATATGCATGGCATGAATAAGAAGCTCACTGAATTGCATGGGATGCTCAAAGTGGCAGAGCAGGATATAAAGAAAGGCACGCATCAAGTGTTGATGGTGCAGAAATCGGCTAAGTTCAAGAAGAGTTGGTCCAAGAAAAAGGCTAAGGCAAAGGGCACAGAGACGGTAACCTCCGCCGATGCGCCGAAGTCTGGATCGGACTCGAAGACCATTTGCTATCATTGCAAGGAAACTAGTCATTGGAAAAGGAATTGTAGCAAGTGGCTTGCAGAGCATGGCAAGAAGGCCGGAAATGCTTCTTCAGGAAAAGGTACACTTGTTGCATATGTTATAGACATTTACCTTGCTGACATACCTAGTAGCTCTTGGGTATTTGATACCGGATCGGTTGTTCATATTTGCAACTCGATGCAGGGGCTGGTAAGAACTAGGCGTGTGGCACAAGGGGAGATTGACATCAGGGTCGGCAACAAAGCAAGAGTTGCTGCGCTGGAGGTCGGCACGATGCAGCTCCAGCTCCCTTCCGGATTCATTATGGAATTGAATAATTTTTATTACATTCCTGCACTTAGTTGGAACATTATTTCTGCCCATGTTTGATGAGTCAAGGTTATGAATTCAATTTAAAGGACAATGGTTGTTCGATATTTTTGAATGGTATGTTCCACGGCTATGCACCCATTGTTGATGGGCTATTTATATTGAATCTAGAACAGGAACCGGTGTATAACCTGAATTTCAAGAGGCATAAGGCTAATGAGATAAATCCGACATACTTCTGGCATTGTTGGCTTGGACACATTAGTCTAAAACGCATGAAGAAGCTCCATGATGATGGGCTCCTAACTTCGTCCGACTTTGGGTCGTTCGAGACATGTGAATCATGCTTGCTCGGCAAGATGACTAAGTCTCCTTTCACAAAGAGTTGCGAGAGGGCGTCCGAGCTGTTGGTGAAGGAAATATGCCCTAGAGGCAATAATAAAGTTATTATTTATTTCCTTATTTCATGATAAATGTTTATCATTCATGCTATAATTGTATTAACCGGAAACATGATACATGTGTGAATGCATAGACAAAACAATATGTCACTAGTATGCCTCTACTAGACTAGCTTGTTAATCAAAGATGGTTATGTTTCCTGACCATGAACAAAGAGTTGTTATTTGATTAACGTGGTCACATCATTAGTAGAATGATCTGATTGACATGACCCATTCCATTAGCTTAGCACACGATCATTTAGTATGTTGCTACTGCTTTTATCCATGACATATACATGTTCCTGTAACTATGAGATTATGCAACTCCGTTTACGGAGGAACACTTTGGTGCTACCAAACGCCACAACGAATCGGGTGATTATAAAGGAGTACTACAGGTGTCTCTAAAGGCGATGTTGGGTTGGCGATTTGAGATTAGGTTTTGTCACTCCGATTGTCTGAGAGGTATCTCTGGGCCCTCTCGGTAATACACATCATCAAGCCTTGCAAGCACTACAACTAATGAGTTAGTTGTGAGATGATGTATTACGGAACGAGTAAAGAGACTTGCCAAGAACGAGATTGAACTAGGTATTAGATACCGACGATCGAAACTCGGGCAAGTAACATACCGATGACAAAGGGAACAACGATGTTGTTATGCGGTCTGACCGATAAAGATCTTCGAGAATATGTAGGAACCAATATGGGCATCCAGGTCCCGCTATTGGTTATTGACCGGAGACGGTCTCGGTCATGTCTACATTGTTCTCGAACCGTAGGGTCCGCACGCTTAAGGTTTCGATGGCGATGCTTATTATGAGTTTATGTATTTTGATGTACCAAGAAGTTCGAGTCCCGGATGTGATCACGGACATGACGAGGAGTCTCGGAATGGTCGAGACATAAAGATTGATATATTGGACGGCTATATTCGACACCGGAAAGGTTCCGGAAGTTTCGGAGAAAACCGGAGTGCCGGAGGTTACCGGAACCCCGGGAAGTTATGGGCCTTAGTGGGCCAAGAGGGAGAGAGAGGGCCGCACCAGAGGTGGCGCGCCCCAGGAGTCCGAATAGGACAGGAGGGGGCGCCCCCTTCTCTCTCTCCCTCTCTTTCCTTTCCTTCTCCTTCCTAGTTGGACTAGGAAAGGGAGTCCTACTCAACTAGGAGGAGGACTCCCCCTCCTTGGCGCCCTATAGGGCCGGCCGACCTCCCCCTCCCTCCTTTATATACGGGGCAGGGGGCACCCTAGACACACAAGTTTGATCTACGGATCGTTCCTTAGCCGTGTGCGGTGCCCCCTCCACCATATTCCACCTCGGTCATACCGTCATGAAGCTTAGGCGAAGCCCTGCGCCGTGAAACATCAAGATCGCCACCACGCCGTCTTGTGACGAACTCTCCCTCGACACTCGGCTGGATCGAGTACGAGGGACGCCATCGAGCTGTACGTGTGTCAAGAACTCGGGCGCCGAGTAACGGCGCGGGATCGGTCGGATCGCGAGGAGAACGTCGACTACTTCCTCTACGCCAGATCGCTTCCGCTTGGTCTCACGAGGGTACGAGACAACACTCTTCCCTCTCGTTGCTATGCATCACCATGATCTTGCGTGTGCGTAGGAATTTTTTGAAATTACTACGCTCCCCAACAAAGGGCATCCGAGCCTAGGTTTTTATGGTTTGATGTTTTGCACGAGTAGAACACAAGTGAGTTGTGGGCGATACAAGTCATACTACCTACCAGCATGTCATACTTTGGTTCAGCGATATTGTGAGATGAAGCGGCCCAGATCGACATTACGCCAGACGCTTACGCGAGACTGGTTTCACCGCCACGAGCACTCGCTGCTTAAAGGTGACCGGTGGGTGCTGTCTCTCTCACTTTAGTTGAACTGAGTGTGGCTACGCCCGGTCCTTGAGAAGGTTAAACGGAGTCTATTTGACGAAGTATCGCTGTGGTTTTGATGCGTAGGTGAGACTGGTTCTTGCTTAAGCCCGTAGCAGCCACGTAAAATTTGCAACAACAAAGTAGAGGACGCCTAACTTGTTTTTGCAGGCATGTTGTGATGTGATATGGTCAAGACGTGATGCTATATTTTATTGTATGAGATGATCATGTTTTGTAACCGGTTATCGGCAATCGGCTGGAGCCATATGGTTGTCGCTTATTGTATGCAATGCAATGCATCTGTAATGCTTTACTTTATCACTAAGCGGTAGAGATAGTCGAGAAGCATAAGATTGGCGAGACGACAACGATGCTACGATGGAGATCAAGGTGTCGCGCCGGTGACGATGGTGATCATGGTGGTGCTGCGGAGATGAAGATCACGAAGCACAAGATGATGATGACCATATCATATCACTTATATTGATTTGCATGTGATGTTTATCCTTTATGCATCTTATCTTGCTTTGATTGACGGTAGCATTATAAGATGATCTCTCACTAAATTATCAAGAAGTGTTCTCCCGAGTATGCACCGCTGCCAAAGTTCGTCGTGCCTGCACACCACGTGATGATCGGGTGTGATAAGCTCTACGTCCATCTACAACGGGTGCAAGCCAGTTTTGCACACGCAGAATACTCGGGTTATACTTGACGAGCCTAGCATATGCAGATATGGCCTCGGAACACGGAGACCGAAAGGTCGAGCGTGAATCATATAGTAGATATGATCAACATAAGATGTTCACCATTGAAAACTACTCCATTTCACGTGATGATCGGTTATTGTTTAGTTGATTTGGATCACGTGATCACTTAGATGACTAGAGAGATGTTTTTCTAAGTGGGAGTTCTTAAGTAATATGATTAATTGAACTTAAATTTATCATGAACTTAGTACCTGATAGTATCTTGCTTGTTTATGTTTGATTGTAGATAGATGGCTCGTGCTGTTGTTCCGTTGAATTTTAATGCGTTCCTTGAGAAAGCAAAATTGAAAGATGATGGTAGCAATTACACGGATCGGGTCCGTAACTCGAGGATTATCCTCATTGCTGCACGTAAGAGTTACGCCCCGGATGCACCGCTGGGTGCCAACCTGCTGCTGATGCAACCGACGACGTTAAGAACGTCTGGCGAGCAAAGCTGATGACTACTCTATAGTTCAAGGTGCCATGCTTTACGGCTTAGAACCGGACTTCAACGATGTTTTGAACGTCATGGAGCATATGAGATGTTCCAGAGTTGAAGTTGATATTCCAATAGAATGCCCGGATTGAGAGATATGAAGTCTCCAATAAGTTCTATAGCTGCAAGATGGAGGAGAATAGTTCATTAGTGAGCACATACTTAGAATGTCGGGTACTACAATCACTTGACACAATTGGGAGTTAATCTTCCGGATGATTGTGTCATTGATGTAATTCTTCAATCACGCCACCAAGCTACAAAGGCTTCGTGATGAACTATAATATGCAAGGGTTAGTAAAGACTATACCGAGCTCTTCGCAATGCTAAAGGCTGGAGGTAGAAATCAAGAAGGAGCATCAAGTGTTGATGGTCAATAAGACCACTAGTTTCAAGAAGAAAGGCAAAGGGAAGAAGAAGGAACTTCAAGAAGAACAGCAAGCAAGTTGCTGCTCAGAGAAGAAACCCAAGTCCGGACCTAAGCTCAAACCGAGTGCTCCTACCGCAAGCGATCGTCATTTGGAAGCGGAACTGCCCCAAGTATTTGGCGGATAAGAAGGATGGCAAGGTGAACAAAGGTATATGTGATATACATGTTATTGATGTGTACCTTACTAGAGCTCGCAGAGCACTGGTATTTGATATCGGTTCTTGCTAATATTTGCAACTCAAACAGGGACTACGGATTGCTTAACACCGCAAAGGACGAGGTGATGATGCGCGTGGGAAATGGTTCCAAAGTCGATGTGATCGCGGTCGGCACGCTACCTCTACATCTACCTTCGGATTAGTTTTAGACCTAAATAATTGTTATTTGGTGCCCGCGTTGAGCATGAACATTATATCTAGATCTTGTTTGATGCGAGACGGTTATTCATTTAAATCGAGAGAATAATGGTTGTTCTATTTATATGAGTAATATCTTTATGGTCATGCACCCTTGAGGAGTGGTCTATTTTTGATGAATCTCGATAGTAGTGATACACATATTCATAATGTTGAAACCAAAAGATGCAGAGTTGATAATGATAGTGCAACTTATTTGTGGCAATCGCCGTTTAGGTCATATCGGTGTAAAGCGCATGAAGAAACTCCATACCGATGGACTTTTGGAGTCACTTGATTATGAATCACTTGGCACTTATGAACCGTGCCTTATGGGCAAGATGACCGAACCCGCTTCTCCGGTACTATGGAGAGAGCAACAGATTTGTTGGAAATCATACATACTGAGATGTATGTGGTCCGATGAATGTAGAGGCTCGTGGCGGATATCGTTATTTTCTCACCTTCACAGATGACTTAAGCAGATATGGGTATATCTACTTAATGAAACATAAGTCCAAACATTTGAAAAGTTCAAAGAATTTCAGAGTGAAGTTGAAAATCATCGTAACAAGAAAATTAAATTTCTACGATCTGATCGTGGAGGTGAATATTTGAGTTACGAGTTTGGTCTACATTTGAAACAATGCGAATAGTTTAAGAACTCACGCCACCCGAACACCACAGCGTAATGGTGTATCCGAACGTCAGAATCGTATTTTACTAGATATGGTGCGATCTATGATGTCTCTTACAGATTTACCGCTATCGCTTTTGGGGTTATGCTCTAGATACGGCCGCATTCACACTGAATAGAACACCGTCGAAATCCGCTGAGACGACACCTTATGAACTATGGTTTGGCAAGAAACCAAAGTTGTCGTTTCTTAAAGTTTGGGGATGCGATGCTTATGTGAAAAACTTCAACCCGATAAGCTCGAACCCAAATCGGAGAAATGTGTCTTCATAGGATACCCAAAGGAGACAGTTGGGTACACCTTCTATCACAGATCCAAGGCAAGACATTCGTTGTTAAGAATGGATCCTTTCTAGAGAAGGAGTTTCTCTCGAAAGAAGTGAGTGGGAGGAAAGTGGAACTTGATGAGGTAATAGTACCTTCTCCCTTACTTGAAAGTAGTTCGTCGCAGAAACCGGTTTCTGAGACATCTACACCAAGTAGTGAGGAAGTTGATGATATTGATCATGAAACTTCAGATCAAGTTACTGCAGAACCTCGTAGATCAACCAGAGTAAGATCCGCACCAGAGTGGTACGGTAATCCTGTTCTGGAAGTCATGCTACTAGATCATGATGAACCTACGAACTATGAAGAAGCGATGGTGAGCCCAGATTCCGCAAAATGGCTTGAGGCCATGAAATCTGAGATGGGATCCATGTATGAAAACAAAGTATGGACTTTGGTTGACTTGCCCGAGGGTAGGCAAGCAATAGAACACAAGTGGATCTTCAAGAAGAAGACCGACGCTAACGGTAATGTTATCGTTTATAAAGCTCGACTTGTCGCAAAAGGTTTTCGCAAGTTCAAGGGATTGACTACGATGAGACCTTCTCACCAGAAGCGATGCTTAAGTCCGTCCGAATCATGTTAGCAATTGCCGATTTTATGATTATGAAATTTGGCAAATGGATGTAAAGACTGCATTCTGAATGGATTTCGGAAGAAGAGTTGTATATGATGCAACCGAAGGTTTTATCGATCCAAAGGAGCTAACAAAGTGTGCAAGCTCCAATGATCCATCTATGGACTGGTGCAAGCATCTCGAGTTGAATAAACGCTTTGATAGTGTGATCAAAGCATTTGGGTTTGTATGCACTTTTGGAGAAGCCTGTATTTACAAGAAAGTGAGTGGGAGCTCAGAGCATTTCGATATTATATGTAGATGACATATTGCTGATCGGAAATGATATAGAATTTCTGGATAGCATAAAGGGATACTTGAATAAGAGTTTTCAATGAAAGACCTCGTGAGGCTGCTTACATATTGGGCATTAAGATCTATAGAGATAGATCAAGACGCTTAATTGGACTTTCACAAAGCACATACCTTGACAAAATTTTGAAGAAGTTCAAGATGGATCAAGCAAAGAAAGGGTTCTTGCCTGTGTTACAAGGTGTGAAGTTGAGTAAGACTCAATGCCCGACCACCGCAGAAGATAGAGAGAAAATGAAAGATGTTCCTATGCTTCAGCCATAGGCTCTATCATGTATGCAATGCTGTGTACCGACTGATGTGTGCCTTGCTATAAGTTTAGCAGGAGGTACCAAAGTAATCCAGAGTGGATCATCGACAACGGTCAAGAACATCCCGAAATACCGAAAAGGACTAAGGATATGTTTCAGATATGGAGGTGACAAAGAGCTCATCGAAAGGTTACGTTGATGCAAGCTTTGACACCGATCCGACGATTCTAAATCGCAGACCGGATACGATTTACACTAAACGGAGGAGCTGTCGGTTGGTGCAGTTCCAAACAAAGCGTCGTGAAGGGATCTACATGTGAAGCGGAGTACATAGCAGCTTCGAAGCAGCTAATGAAGGAGTCTCGATGAAGGAGTTCATATCCGATCTAGGTGTCATACCTAGTGCATCGGGTCCAATGAAAATCTTCGTGACAATATCGAGCAATTGCCTTAGCGAAGGAATCCAGATTTCACAAGAGGACCAAGCACATCAAGAGATGCTTCAATTCCATCCGGACTTAGTCCGTGGGAGACATAGAGATTTGCAAGATACATACGGATCTGAATGTTGCGCACCGCTGACTAAGCCTCTTCCACGAGCAAAACATGATCAGCACCAAGACTCCATGGGTGTTAGAATCATTACTATGTAATCTAGATTATTGACTCTAGTGCAAGTGGGAGATCAAGGAAATATGCCCTAGAGGCAATAATAAAGTTATTATTTATTTCCTTATTTCATGATAAATGTTTATCATTCATGCTATAATTGTATTAACCGGAAACATGATACATGTGTGAATGCATAGACAAAACAATATGTCACTAGTATGCCTCTACTAGACTAGCTTGTTAATCAAAGATGGTTATGTTTCCCACCATGAACAAAGAGTTGTTATTTGATTAACGAGGTCACATCATTAGTAGAATGATCTGATTGACATGACCCATTCCATTAGCTTAGCACACGATCGCTTAGTATGTTGCTACTGCTTTTATCCATGACATATACATGTTCCTCGTAACTATGAGATTATGCAACTCCTGCCACGGGAGGAACACTTTGGGTGCTACCAAACGTCACAACATAACTGGGTGATTATAAAGGAGTACTACAGTGTGTCTCCAAAGGCGATGTTGGGTTGGCGATTTCGAGATTAGGTTTTGTCACTCCGATTGTCGGAGAGGTATCTCTGGGCCCTCTCGGTAATACACATCACTCAAGCCTTGCAAGCACTACAACTAATGAGTTAGTTGTGAGATGACGTATTACGGAACGAGTAAAGAGACTTGCCAAGAACGAGATTGAACTAGGTATTAGATACCGACGATCGAAACTCGCAAGTAACATACCGATGACAAAGGAACAACGATGTTGTTATGCGGTCTGACCGATAAAGATCTTCGAGAATATGTAGGAACCAATATGGGCATCCAGGTCCCGCTATTGGTTATTGACCGAGACGTGTCTCGGTCATGTCTACATTGTTCTCGAACCGTAGGGTCCGCACGCTTAAGGTTTCGATGATGCTTATTATGAGTTTATGTATTTTGATGTACCAAGAAGTTCGAGTCCCGGATGTGATCACGGACATGACGAGGAGTCTCGGAATGGTCGAGACATAAAGATTGATATATTGGACGGCTATATTCGACACCGGAAAGGTTCCTAAGTTTCGGAGAAAACCGGAGTGCCGGGAGGTTACCGGAACCCCGGGAAGTTATGGGCCTTAGTGGGCCAAGAGGGGAGAGAGAGGGCCGCACCAGAGGTGGCGCGCCCCTGTGGGAGTCCGAATAGGACAGGGAGGGGGGCGCCCCCTTCCTCTCCCTCTCCTCTCTTTCCTTTCCCTTCTCCTTCCTAGTTGGACTAGGAAAGGGAGTCCTACTCAACTAGGAGGAGGTCTCCCCCTCCTGGCGCGCCTATAGGGCCGGCCGACCTCCCCTCCCTCCTTTATATACGGGGCAGGGGGCACCCTAGGACACACAAGTTTGATCTACGGATCGCCCTTAGCCGTGTGCGGTGCCCCTCCACCATATTCCACCTCGGTCATACCGTCATGCGAAACTTAGGCGAAGCCTCGCGCCGTGAAACATCAAGATCGCCACCACGCCGTCGTCTTGACGGAACTCTCCCTCGACACTCGGCTGGATCGAGTACGAGGGACGCCATCGAGCTGTACGTGTGTCAAGAACTCGGGGCGCCGGAGTAACGGCGCCGGGATCGGTCGGATCGCGAGGAGAACGTCGACTACTTCCTCTACGCCAGATCGCTTCCGCCGGGTCTCGAGGGTACGAGACAACACTCTTCCTCTCGCTGCTATGCATCACCATGATCTTGCGTGTGCGTAGGAATTTTTTTTGAAATTACTACGTTCCCCAACAGTTGGAACTTATACATAGTGATGTGTGTGGTCCAATGAGCACAACTGCCAGAGGTGGCTATCAGTACTTCGTGACTTTTACTGACGACTTGAGTAGATATGGATATATCTATTTGATGAGGCACAAGTCGAAACTTTTGAAAAGTTCAAAGAGTTTCAGAACGAGGTTGAAAATCAAGTCGGCAAGACTATAAAACTTCTGCGATCTGATCGTGGAGGTGAGTACATGAGCCAGGAGTTTGATGATCATCTGAAAAGCCAATGTATAGTACCTCATCTAACACCTCCGGGTACGCCATAGAGAAATGGCATCAGAATGGAGGAATAGGACCTTGTTGGACATGGTCTTGTCAATCATGAGTGAGGGAGTCCTGGACTAGGGGGTGTCCGGATAGCCGAACTATCATCATTGGCCGGAATCCAAGACTATGAAGATACAAGATTGAAGACTTCGTCCTGTGTCCGGATGGGACTTTCCTTGGCGTGAAAGGCAAGCTTGGCGATACGGATATGTAGATCTCCTACCATTGTAACCGACTCTGTGTAACCCTAGCCCTCTCCGTTGTCTATATAAACCGGAGGGTTTTAGTCCGTAGGACGAAGAACAATCTTACCATAGGCTAGCTTCTAGGGTTTAGCCTCCTTGATCTCGTGGTAGATCTACTCTTGTACTACCCATATCATCAATGTTAATCAAGAAGGAGTAGGGTTTACCTCCACGGAGAGGGCCCGAACCTGGGTAAAAACATCGTGTCCCTTGTCTCCTGTTACCATCCGCCTAGACGCACAGTTCGAGACCCCCTACCCGAGATCCGCCGGTTTTGACACCGACATTGGTGCTTTCATTGAGAGTTCCTCTGTGCCGTCGCAATTAGGAAGGATGCCTCGTCCCGTCTTTAAAGACGGTACCGTTGCCAAAGGAGCTTTGGCCATTGGCCAAACTATCCGGCTAGGTGGTTTTCTTATGACCGCCTATTCGGCCGCCGCGCCGACGATGACCTCTCGGGTCATCAAAAGCGATCTTCACGTCAACTCGGAACTCGCCGAGCAGCTAGATCCGATGGAGCTATCCTCCGTAAACGAGATCTTGGATCGCATCGCCGCCCTGGGAGTCGCTAAAGACTACGATCAGATCGGGCCTAAAACCGATCTGAGAGAGATCAACTCTCCCCAGGCTACACACCACGTTGCTGTGGTGGAGGAACAGCACAGCGACTCTTCTTCTACATTAAGGACGAGTTATGTCCGAATTCCCGACCCCTCCATGCCGGATTCCCTCGGAGGGACGGACGTCAATCAAGCACTGAACCTAAAGTCAGGCAGCGGGCCAGATTCGTTGGACAACATCCAACAATCCAAGCTTCCAAGTTCAGAAACTTTTCGGCCCTTGAGTCTTAGATTGGACGGGGTTCCGAATTTAATTCCACCCGCCCACCCAAACACAAGCGATTTATCCCGAATCCGGCAAGAGCCCACTGAAACAGTACACCATTACTGGGCCAGATTCCTCCTTGTTATGGACAGGATAAAGGGCTGCCGTGAGGAAAGCGCAATCTCAATTTTCGGCAATAATTGCACGGACAAGGGAATCATGAACGCCATAAGTCGTCATGAAATTACACACTTCGCCGACTTGGCGTTCATAGTATGAAAGTACTGTGCGATGGAGAGTGCCCGGAAAACCGAAACCAAATTTTGGGACAATCCGGCTCCGAACATAACCCTAGTCCGAAATAAAAGGGTGCATCATATTCAGGCACCTGGGTTAAAAACCAAAAAGCAAAACGCCCCTAAAGGGCAAGGAACCGTACTGGAGGGATGGCTCAATGGACCCTGCAAAATCCATAGTACAGAGGGCGCCACTCCAACACATAGCCTTCGAGCATGTTGGATACTACGGCAGGTGGCCAAAAGTGGCGAAGTGCTTCTAGCCCAAGATAACCAGCCCAACAGTACCAGTACGGTATTAACAGTCGTCGAGACTTTCGCATCAAATAATATGCGGAAACGAACACTCCGCAGCCTCGTCGAAGTCTACCAAGTAGCAACAATAAATCCATGGAGCGACACGGCTATTACCTTTAACGCTAGTGACGAACCTAAATTCCGAACAGCCCAAGCACCAGCCGCATTGGTCCTCAGTCCAATAGTAGACGGCTTTCGCCTTACTAAGGTACTCATGGATGGCGGCAGCGGATTAAACCTCATCTACGAGGAAACCCTTCGAAAAATGGAAGTAGACTAGAGCCGCATTGAGCGAAGCAACACAACCTTCAGAGGAATAATCCCTAGTCGTGAAGCATGCTGCACAGGAAAAATCACACTGGATGTAGTATTCGGATCTCCAGACAACTACAGGTCCGAGGAAATCACGTTCCATGTGGCCCCGTTCAGCAGCGGATATCACGCTTTATTAGGACGAGAGGCATTCACTATTTTTCAAGCTATACCCCATTACGGGTACATCAAGCTCAAAATGCCCGGGCCCAGCGGAATCATCACCCTTGCCAGTGATCTGGACGTAGCGCTCCACGCTGAAAATAAGACAGCAGCACTAGCCCTAGAGGCGTTATCTGAAGCCCTAGCGGCCGAAGAACTCACAGCGCTGCACTCCACGGTGAACAGGGACGACGTGATACTTGAGAAAAGATCCAAGTCCACCTCTTTTAAGCCAGCGGACGAAATAGTCAAATTCCAAGTCCATCCAACGGACCCTACAAAGACGACCTCCATTGGGGCACAATTAAACCCTGATGTAGACGCCGCACTACGAGAATTCCTACAGGAAAATTGGGACATTTTTGCCTGGCACCCTTCAGACATGCCAGGAATCCCAGCCGGCTGGCAGAGCACAGCCTAAATATCCTAAAAGGATTCAAGCCAATCAAACAGGCTCTTCGGTGATTTTCCGAACCCAGAAGACATGCAATGGGAGAGGAGCTAGCCAAACTATTAGAAGCCGGATTCATAAGAGATACAAAACATCCGGACTGGCTAGCAAACCTGGTAATGGTACCAAATAAGGACAAATCCTGGCGCCTGTGTGTCGATTTCAAGGACCTTAACAAGGCTTGTCCAAAGGATCCCTTCCCCCTTCCCCGCATCGATCAAATCATCAACGCTACCGCGGGGCACGATTCATTGTGCTTCCTCGATGCATACTCCGGCTACCATCAAATCAAGATGGCGGAGCCCGACCAAGCCGCAACGGCATTCATTACTTCATACGGACCATTCTGCTTCAACACAATGCCCTTCGGGCTCAAAAACGCTGGTGCAACATATCAGCGCATGATTCAGACATGTCTGGCAAACCAGATCAACAAAACAGTGGAGGCATACGTAGACGATGTGGTCATCAAGTCCAAACACGTCGAAACTTTAGTAGACGACTTGAGGCTCACATTCGACAATCTTCGAGCATATGACATTAAGCTCAACACGGAAAAATGCGCTTTTGGATTAGCCGGAAAGCTCTTGGGCTTCATTGTATCCAAGAGAGGAATTGAAGCAAACCCAGCCAAGATCCGAGCTCTGTCACAATTGGATATCCCAAAAGACCTCAAACAAATTCAAAAATTGAAAGGATGCGTGGCGGCTCTAAGCCGCTTTATCTCCGCTTGGGTGAAAAGGCATTACCCTTTATCGCCTCCTCCGCAATCAACACTTCGAGTGGATTTGATGCTGCCACGGCCGGACTCAAGAAATAAAAGCCATATTGGCAACAACCGTCCGGTCGCGCGCCAATATGGGCGAACCAATGTTATTGTATATCGCGGCAACACATCAAGTTGTAAGCGCGGTGCTCGTCGTCGAACGAGAAACAGACGGACACGAGTTCCCCCTTCAAAAACAAGTTTACTACGTGTCCACTGTCCTAACTCCATGCAAGTCCAGGTATCCACATTATCAAAAGATAGCATATGCGGTGTTCATGGCATCCCGGAAGCTGCGACACTACTTCCAAGAGTGTTCGATAACAGTAGCCTCCGAAGTACCTCTTAATGATATTATAAACAACCGCGACGCAACTTGTCGGATTGCAAAATGGGCCATTGAGCTCCTCCCATTTGACATAACCTATAAACCACAGCGAGCTATCAAGTTGCTTGTTTTGGCTGACTTCGTCACCGAATGGACTGAAGCCGAACTCCCTAAAGAGTACGGTGTATATTCCAATTGGATCATGCACTTCGACGGCTCCAAAATGTTGGCCAGCCTGGGGGCTGGCGTCGTCCTGACATCCCCAAATGGACACACAGTGCAATACGTACTCTAGATAATGTACACGGACTCCAACAACGCAGCTGAATACGAGGCCCTTCTACATGGCCTCCGGATGGCGGTCTCCATGGGCATTAAACGCCTAGAGGTGCGCGGGGATTCGAACCTCGCAATATCCCAAATAAATGGAGACTTCGACGCCAAGGATCCGAAAATGGCAGCTTACCGTAACGCCGTCCTAAAAATGTCAGCTTGGTTTGAAGGGCTCGAATTTCACCATATAGCCCGGGATAATAACCAGGCAGCGGACGCATTGGCACGCATCGGCGCAAAGCGCGATGCCGTCCCTGCCAACATCTTCCTGGAATGGCTTTTCAAGCCATCCGTACTATGGGAAGGGGAGCCCGGAAACATTAATCCGGACCCAACCGCACCGCCCGACACCGAACATTCTGACATAATCGGTGGCTCTGCCAATGAAATAACACATTCAACCCACGAAATAATGGCAGTCATTGCCCCGTGGATGAAACCATTCCTAGCCTACTTAACTAGGCAGGAACTTCCCGAGGACCAAAACGAGGCCCGCTGCATAGTACGGCGATCTGAAGCCTATAAGGTCCATGAGGGAGAGCTTTATAAGAAAAGCACAACCGGAGTCCTTCAAAGGTGTATCTCCGAAGAGGAAGGGCGAAATCTTCTGGCTGAAATCCATGCCGGACTCGGTGGGCACCACGCCGCAGCCCGGGCCCTTGTAGGCAAGGCCTTCTGTACAGGATTTTATTGGCCGACGGCCCGGGCAGATGCTCAGGACTTAGTCCAATGATGCGTCGGTCGCCAGCTCTTTGCTAATCAAAGCCACATGCCACCCACCGCCCTCAAAACTATACCCATTACCTAGCCGTTCACGGTCGAGGGGCTTGACATGGTTGGACCCCTTAAAGGAGGAACCCACAAGCAAAAATACCTATTGGTCATGGTGGATAAATTCACCAAATGGATAGAGGCCAAGCCAGTTAAGACCACCGAATCCGGACCCGTGATAGACTTCATATCAGGGGTAGTACACCGTTACGGCGTCCCCCATAGCATCATCACTGACAACGACACGAACTTCATGGCCGACGAGGTTAAACTCGTGCAAAAACATGGGCATCAAGCTCGACCACGCTCGCCTATCACCCTCAAACTAACGGTCAAGTCGAGCGAGCAAATGGTCTAATCATGAGTGGCATTAAACCCGGACTAGTGCGGTCCTCAAGGAATCGAACACGACCGGTAGAGGAGCTCGACCAGACTGGGGCTGCGGACCACGCCAAATCGCACCACCGGATTCACACCATTTTTTATGGTATACAGCGCAGAGGCATTCTTGCCCTGCGACATAATTCATGACTCACCTCGCGTGCGCATGTACGAAGAAAGAGAAGCCGAGTTGGATCGGCAGGACAGTTTGGACGCCTTAGAGGAGGAGCGCGACGTGGCAAAAGCTCGTTCCGCATTCTATCAACAGCAGGCTCGAAGATATCAAAGCAGAGAAGTGCGGGCCAAAGCTTACAATGTTGGCGAACTAGTTCTACGCCTGCCGGACAAGAAAAAGGACAAACTCAAGCCCAAATGGGAAGGTCCCTTCATCATTGATCAAGTCCTGACCGGCGGAGCGTACCATCTGTGAAACGCATCGGATAACCGACTCGAGCCGAATCCATGGAACGCAGCCCGTCTCTGAAGATTCTACGCCTAGCGCCGGATTCTGAGTTCGTCTCCTTCCTCCGTCTACATTTTATACTTTAGCTGTCTTTTTATTTCTCTCCTTCACCCTCCTTTTTCTTAAAGCCTTTGGAGGCTTGTCTGCGCATTGTTCGTACACACTTGACGTGCTACTCGCGCTCGTTATACCTGGGGGCTTCTTTAACATAAGCTTATTTATACGGGCCTTATGCCCAACACATGCGTCAAACTTCCGCATGTACCTTTTATTCGCCATCATATGCATCGATATGACTTATGTTTTGGCCAAGCTAGGTTGCCTAGCTCCTGTGCTTACCCCTACGTTCCCGATTGTTCGGCTAGGTGGTAAAGGGAGCACCTCTGCGATTGTTACTGCCGGGTCAGCCGGATGTGTACCTCAGACTGGGTGAAGCCGAAAGCTAGCGTTCTTAAGGGAATATTCGGTCGGTGAACTAAAAGACGATATCTTACCTATTCATTTATCTGCCCCCAGATGCTTTTCTGCTTTTTTCGCAGACCGGACATGCACTTTAGGGCATGCCTCCCAGGGAAAGGAACCCCTAACGGAACTATTCTCCCTGGAAAATGTTTCTTACTAACCATGTAATATAACATAACTAGTTGGGCACTTGTCTGATAAAGCACTAATGACCCCTACGCTGGGCTCCACGCATGCCCCGTTTTTTTTATATAACCGCGAGGGTATTCGGACACACTCCGGACTGTCGGGTCCCGAGGTTGAAGCGAAAAGGTCCACAATGACAAACGATCTACAATCCGGCTAGAAGGCATTTTACATGTCATTTTAAATTACACAGTCAAATTGACTGATTGTACTCCTCCTCAATACCATCTAATAGGCTGTCTAGTTTACAGTCCCGCTGAGAATACTTTGCGGCCAACTCTACTTGGCCGTACATTAAGCTCACAGGGATCTCCGTCCCATTAGGTGCCACAGGTCCGACCTCGCCCATGTGGTTCGGGTCAGCCTTCGTGTACCGCGTCTTCACCATGGCCTAGGCCTCCCTGGCGCCTTGACGATAGGACGATATCTTCCGCAGACGGAAGCGCCGCCGTACTCCCTGAAGCTTCTCTGCAAGCCCTCCAAGACCTTCGGGTAGGGAGATGGACGGCCACAAGGCCTGGGCGACGCCACTCATCACCTGCCGAACTCGTTCGCAGCTTGCAAAGAGCTCGAAGTAGGTCACCCGCTGAACCGGCATTTCTCCGCAGGACGGCTGTGAGCATACCTACGACATATTTCGTCAATTGACTTCCTCGCCAACTCTTCTTTTCAAAAGGTTTGCTCAAGCACTTACTATAAATGCCGCGACGGTTACCGATTCTCCTTCACGGAGTCGATAGCTGGGCCCAACATCTTTTAGTTCCTCGCCCAGCTGGGTGTTGGCATCTTGGAGTTTGTTCCTCTCTTGTTGCACCCTCATAAGCACCTTCTCGCCGGCCTTCAGCTGGCGTAGTAGCTGTTGCTTGTCCGGATCTAGTCCGGCGCCATCTGCAATATTATTGTCAGACTTATACACATGCCGCACTTCACAAACTACTTATCTTTCGAAGTATATATTACCAGAGGGGGTCTCTGTGGCTCCCCCTATGGCGGCTAGTGCGGCCTCAAGTTGGGCCTTGCACTCTTGAAGCTCCTGAGACAGATGGGTATTCTTTTCTGAAAGCTCCTACATAACAAATGATCCTTAAATCAGTTATTCTAACTATTTTAAGTCTCGGGGGCTACTAATATATATAGATGGTCAAAATTCACTCACCCGTATGTCTTTCACATACTGCTCCGTGGCTCTGGTTAGACCATCTTGAGCGGCACGGAGGTGCGCATCTCCCGCATTAAAGGCATTCAATGCCTCCGAGGAGAAACACGCGTCACGAAGAACTGTCCGGCGGCGCCTATGATTCATGGCGCTCTTCACCTCAGATCTGGTGGCGGACAGCCTGTCGGCATCCTCCGTTGGAGGAGCATCCGACGCACGCCTTGTGTTCGCCTCCCCTCCGACAGCGTTGAGCCTGGCTGGCGGAGGCTGAATTGGCAACCTCTCCGGACACGATCCGCGAGCGCTTTTCTCCTAAAAAATCATGAGCGCATTATGCCTCCCAGAATCTTTCCTTTAAACACGGTGGTGCGCCATACCGCTATGGGCGACGCCTCGATTCGCGACCGCACTTCTTTTCCGCCTGCTGGGCCGAGCTGCCCCTTGTTGGACGGCCGCCGCAGGCTCGGATTCCCGCCTCGAAGGCACCTCCTGCGGAATACCATTGGTATACGGTGGTCAGAGATAAGCAGGTATGAGTAGTGGTATCAGGACTCCGGTCACAGTTACCTGGGAAACCGGAGATATTCCGGGGTAGTCGGCCGTAATGGCGACCAAAGCATTGTCGATGCTAAGTTGGTGGAACAAGCCATCGATCCGCTCCACCTTTATGTCTGAATCCTCTTCGGAGGCCGGATCAAGGGATCGTTCCGGATCCTCTGGTTGTGGAGCCAGGCTGTGTATATCCTCTACGGCCCGGCGCAGTTCCTGCGTCGAAATCACAAAGTGAGGCACTTAACTTTGGGAATATGGATCGGATAGACAAACGTCCACTTATCCAGCTACGAGGGTTGTTCATGGAAAATCCATTCAATGGACTAGCACGGAGGAAGTCCTGCTTCTCCCCTTTGTACAAGTCGGACAGGATCTTCACCAGATCGGCAACCGATCCCGGCCCCTTGCAGCCATGACGGGTGGCATCATCCTCCCCGTTGAAATCCCACATGGGGTGGCCCCTATATTGGAGCGGCTGCACCCCTCGCATGATGCATGTGGCCATGACTCCAATCATGGTTAATCCGGAATGAGCCAATAACCTTATTCGGCCCATCAGATATTGAACGTCCCTATCATTCTCCCGTTAAGGGCTCTGTGGGCGCCAACTCAGGCGTTTCTTCAGCGGAGCGTTGCTGAACTCCGGGAGGCCGATCCGAACTGGGTCCGGCAGCAGGGCGTCTTCCATATAAAACCATTCTGAAGGCCAGTCTTCGAACGCCTTCTTCGGAGTTCCGGATAGATATCCGTTCCAAGCGATGCGCCATAGTTCGGCTCCGCCCACTTGATATATCGACCCCTCGTAAGAATGGGGTACGAGGCAGAATAATCTCTTCCACAGTGCAAAATTGGCTTCGATGCCCAAGAACAGCTCGTAAAGGGCCATGAAACCCGCGATATGCAGGATGGAGGCAGGCGTAAGATGATGAAGCTGGAGACCATAGAACTCCAGGAGCCCTCGGAGAAACGGATGTATGGGAAATCCGAGTCCTCTTATTAGATAGGGACGAAGCATACCCGCTCTCCTTTGGAGGGATTGGGGATGCTCTCCGCCTGCTTCCCGCCCTTGTAGGTGGCAAGTCCGTCTCGAGCCGGAACCATGAAGGCTGGGGGAAGAAACCCCTCGGCTTGGAGCGTCACCAGCTCACTATGCGGGACCGAGCATCTCCCCCAATCTCCTGGCTGAGGGCTGGGAGCGCGAGAGGAGGAACCGCGTCGACTATCCATGATGGAATGGATTTTTGGTCAGAGGCGCTCCGATGAATACTCGCGGAAGGAGGATGGTGTGATTCGGATCTAGATCCTCGCCTCTCTTTATAGGCAGCTTATTCACGCAGCTAGGGGGTAAAATGTAAAAATACCCTGGCCTTTCGCATTCGTACGACACGTGGAAGATGGCCATTATTGGACATGGAAGCCGAGGAACGCAGCATTTATAAGAAGCCGGACACCATTCGGTGAGTACATGGAATTTGGAGAAGAACCCGCCTTGCAATGCTGAAGACAATATGCGCGCCAGACTCATCGTCATTGAAGCCTGGTTCGGGGGCTACTAAGGGAGTCCTGGACTAGGGGGTGTCCGGATAGCCGAACTATCATCATTGGACGGACTCCAAGACTATGAAGATACAAGATTGAAGACTTCGTCCCGTGTCCGGATGGGATTTTCCTTGGCGTGAAAGGCAAGCTTGGCGATACGGATATGTAGATCTCCTACCATTGTAACCGACTCTGTGTTACCCTAGCCCTCTCCGGTGTCTATATAAACCGGAGGGTTTTAGTCCGTAGGACAAAGAACAATCATACCATAGGCTAGCTTCTAGGGTTTAGCCTCCTTGATCTCGTGGTAGATCTACTCTTGTACTACCCATATCATCAATATTAATCAAGCAGGAGTAGGGTTTTACCTCCACCGAGAGGGTCCGAACCTGGGTAAAAACATCATGTCCCTTGTCTCTTGTTGCCATCCGCCTAGATGCACAGGTCGGGACCCCCTACCCGAGATCCTCCGGTTTTGACACCGACGATGAGCAAATCAGATTTACCCTTGTCATTCTGGGGATACACTCTAGAAACTGCAGCTTCCACACTTAATAGGGTAGCAAAAAAATCCGTAGACAAGACACCACATGAGATGTGGACCGGGAAGAGTCCCAGTTTGTCTTTTCTAAAGATTTGGGGTTGTGAAGCATTTGTCAAGCGACTTATGTCAGACAAGCTTACACCTAAATCGGATAAATGCATATTCGTGGGATAACCGAGGGAAACCTTGGGATATAACTTCTACAACCGGGGAGAGAACAAAGTGTTTGTTTCTCGGAACGGGGTTTTCCTTGAGAAAGAGTTTCTCAGTCGGGAGGCCAGTGGGAGGACGGTTCGACTCGAAGAAATTCGAGGACCACTCGGGGATGGCTCGGCTGGTGATGAGATCATACCGGAGTCAGTCAGGGAACCCGTAGTGGAAGCGGCACCAGAACCATGAAGGTCTGAAAGATTGCGCAGAGTGCGTTATGTATTGTTGCTAGAAAGCGACGAGCCGGCCACGTATGCGGAAGCGATGGTGAGCCTAGATTCTGAGGCATGGCTGGAGGCCATGAGATTCGAGTTAAAGTCCATGGATGAGAATCAAGTCTAGGACTTGTGGTTGATCCGCCGCCTGGCGTAACAGCCATTGGTTGCAAATGGGTCTTTAAGAAGGAAACCGATGTGGATGGAAATGTTTAGATCCACAAAGCTCAGCTTGTCGCTAAAGGTTATGGACAAGTTCAAGTAATTGACTACGACTAGACATACTCGCCGGAAGCGATGCTTAAGTCGGTGAGGATCGTACTAGCTATAGCTGCATATTTTGATTATGAGATATGGCAGATGGATGTGAAATCGACTCTCCTTCACGGAAATTTAACCGAGGACATGTATATGATACAACCCGAGGGTTTTGTCGATCCGACTAGCACTAGTAAGGTATACAAGCTGAAGAGATCCATTTATGGGTTGAGGCAAGCATCTCTGAGTTGGAACATTCGTTTTGATGAGGTCGTCACTGGTCTTGGTTTCATCAAAAGCGAAGAGGACTCTTGTTTATACAAGAAGTTAAGTGGGAGCTCGGTAGTGTTTTTGATCTTGTATGTGGATGACATATTGTTTATCGGGAACAATGTTTCGATGCTAAACTTGGTCAAGGAATCATTGAATGGCAAGTTTTCGATGAATGACCTTGGTGAGGCAGTCTATATTTTAGGCATTAAGATCTATAGAGATAGATCGAGGAGGCTGCCCGGTCTAAGCCAAAGCACGTACATAGATGAAGTGTTGAAGCGGTTCAACATGAGTGAGGCGAAGAAAGGGTTCTTGCCACTCTCACATGGTATAAGGCTAAGCGAGACTCAGAGTCCTTCGACATCGGATGAGCGAAGCAGGATGAGTAGGATTCCGTATGCCTCGACAATTGGATCCATCATGTATGCCATGATAGGTACAAGGCCTGATGTTGCTTTTGCAATAAGCCTAACAAGTAGATGCCAGGCCAACCCAGGTGAGAGTCACTGGGCAGCGGTAAAGACTATTTTGAAGTACCTGAAAAGGACTAAAGAGATGTTCCTAGTTTATGGAGGTGAGGAAGAGCCCATCGTAAGGGGTTATGTCGATGCTAGTTTCCAAACTGACAAAGATGATTGTCGATCACAGTCCGGATTTGTGTACATCCTGAACGGAGGAGCAGTGCACTGGATGAGTTCCAAGCAGGATATGGTGGCCGATTCTACCACAGAAGCCGAATACATTGCAGCTTGTGAAGCTGCAAAGGAAGGTGTTTGGATCCGGCATTTTCTGGATGATCTTGGTATTTTCCCAGTCTCGGTGAAACCGTTGGACCTTTATTGTGATAATTCTGGTGCCATCGCACAAGCCAAGGAGCCGAGGAATCACCACGAGGTCAGAAAAATAGATCAGAAATATCACCTGATACGAAAGATTGTAAAGAATGGTGATGTAGAGTTATGCACGATTCACACAGATGCAAATGGTGCTGACCCGTTGACTAAGCCGCTTCCACAACCCAAGCATGAGGGGCACGTTAGATCTATGGGCATTCGATGTCTATTACTTTGACTCTAGTGCAAGTGGGAGACTGTTGGAGATATGCCATAGAGGAAATCATGTATGATGATATTTCCTATGTGTTTATGAATAAAGATAGTCCTTGGACATTATCAATGATGTGTATCAGCAAGTACGTGAATTGTTTGTGGGACTATGCATTGTATGATGACTGTCCTAAAAGGTCCCTAGTCGAAAGGGCTGTGTGGACGCGCAGCCGACTAGACTAGCATATGACACGGTCGATGGCTCGGTCTCACTAGACATGGTGCATTGGATGCTAACCGGATAATATGGACTTGGAAAGGTCTGGTCGGATTCGACGTAGTCGGATCCGAGTTGAGATAAGGTCCGAGCCGGACAGACCCAACTATGAGATGCATTGATATGTCATCTGTGAGTCTCTAGTACAACATACGTTCTATGTCCTAAGACCTGAGCTGACTGTCACGCCCAATATGTGATACTGTCCTAAAGAGACTCGAAGGTCCCACCAAGGATAGAACCGCATATTGAAACGCTTTTGCAAGATGGATATCATTACATCAACATTACATAATAGATGGGGATACATACAAAAGGCATACAATGCCACAGGAATACAACATCATCTTACATAAGAGCACCATCCGACTATGGATGAAACACAAACAGAAACTCAAACGACATCCACCCTGCTAGCCCAGGCTGCCGACCTAGAACCTATCCCCTGATCAAAGAAGAAGCAGAAGAAGAACTCCAAATAAGCAAACATCGCTCTCACGTCATGATCATCGCATAACCTGTACCTGCAACTGTTGTTGTAGTAATCTGTGAGCCACGAGGACTCAGCAATCCCATTACCATGGGTATCAAGACTAGCAAAGCTTAAAGGGAAAGGAAGGGGGTAAAGTGGTGAGGTTGCAGCAACGACTAAGCATATATGGTGGCTAACATACCCAAATAAGAGCGAGAAGAGAGCAAACGGAACGGTCGTGAAGCTAGCAATGATCAAGAGGTGATCCTGAACTCCTACTTACGTCAACCATAACCCAAAACCGTGTTCACTTCCCGGACTCCGCCGAGAAGATACCATCACGGCTACTCACACGGTTGATGCGTTTTAAATCGGATCTGGTGTCAAGTTATCTACAATCGGACATTAACAAATTCCCATTTGCCACATAACCGCGGGCACGGCTTTCGAAAGATAATACCCTGCAGGGGTGTCCCAACTTAGCCCATGATAAGCTCTCGCGATCAACGAAGGATATACCTTCTCCCAGAAGACCCGATCGGTCTCGAATCCCGTTTACAAGACATTTCGACAATGGTAAAACAAGACCAGCAAAGCCGCCCGATGCGCCGACAATCCCGATAGGAGCTGCACATATCTCGTTCTCAGGGCAACACCGGATGAGCAATCCATACAACTAAAACCATACCTCAAGTTTCCCTGAGGGGGCGCTGCAAAGGGCTCTAGTTCGGACCAGCACTTAGAGAAGCACTGGCCCGGGGGGGGGGAGGGGGGCTATAATAAAGATGACCCTCGGGTTAATTACTCCCATGGGAAAAGTAGGTGGTGGTGAGGCAAATGGTAAAACCAAGGTTGGGCCTTGCTGGAGGAGTTTTATTCAAAGCGAACTGTCAAGGGGGTCCCATAAATCACCTGACCGTGTAATGAACGCAAAATCCGGGAACATAATACCGGTATGACGGAAACTAGGGCGGCAAGAGTGGAACAAAACACCAGGCATAAGGCCGAGACTTCCACCCTTTGCCAAATATATAGATGCATTAATTAAATAAGAGATATTGTGATATCCCAACATAATCCTGTCCACCATGGAGCAATCTTCAACTTCACCTGCAACTAACAACGCTATAAGAGGGGCTGAGCAAAGCGGTAACATAGCCAAACAACGGTTTGCTAGGAAGGTTGTCAAAGCTTAGAGGTTCATGGAAATTTGGGAGGCTTGAAGAACCAGTTATAGGAAGCGCGACAAAGCGATAGAACGAAGCAACTAGCATAGCAATGATAGTAGTGAGATCCAGGATTGCGGTCATCTTGCCTGAAATCCCGCAAGGAAGAAGAACGAGTCCATGAAGAAGATGAAGCCACGAAGACGAACCAAGCGTAGACGAACGAATCCTCACGATCGCAACGAAACGGGAACTATCGAGAAGAAGCACACAACAAGGTAAACACACCACACATGAACAAGGCATGATGCACAATCAAGCATGATGCATGACAAGGCTACATGAAGCTACTCATGGCAAGAGATGATGCAAACAAGAAAAACACATCAAAGCAAGTTTAAATGAGGTCGGAAACAACATATAACAAATCCGGTAGGTCCTCATATGCAAGTTTAGAAATTGGTCAAGAACTGAATAAACCATATGTTCAAGTTGTTAAACAGCAAGTTAAGATGCACCAAGATGATCTACATGAGATTCTAGTCAAGTTACATATAAAGTTCGTTTAATTCGGAGCTACGGCCTAGAAGATATGAGCAAAACAAGTTAAACATGGCATTGATGCAAAATGCAAAAAAAAAAACATCAAGCAAACACACCAAAACAAGGATGCAACATGATAATCTGGAACTACATGCAATTATAAGCAAGTTTCATATAGAGCACACTCAAAACGGAGCAACGGTTCAACACATACATTATACAAGTTATAACAACAATCTGTCCAAAACAGCAACTAGGCATCTTGCTAGCATGAAAACAACATGCTACAGTACCACAATATGAAAACAAAAGGCATGGACATGATGTACAGGTAAAGCATTACAAAACATGAACACTGAGCTATCTCCAGAAATAACTAGAACATGCTCAAAAGAACATGGCAAGATTGCAAATAATAACAGTTTACAGACTTGGCAGAAATAACATCAGGTTGCAATGTTTAGAGCTATCAAACAACATGTTACAAGAACTTATCATGGCAAACAAAGGCATGGCATGAATCTACTAATTTCATGGAACAAAAGTCCCTTACTGACCATGAGCCAAAAAGGCACAGAAAATATGATGACACCCATGTAAACATGGCAAGTTATATGACAGATTCATACATGGCAGGAACAACGATAAGTAGGCATGTTGGTGAGCTTGAACTACTCACCACAGAGCAATACATGGCATGACAAGGTGACTAACAGTAAGAATACATGTTGATGAAGCTAAGCATGACAAGAGCAAGTTCATAGGGTGCATGGATCACTAGCAAAGCTCATGGCAAAACTGAACTTAATGTTAACAGGCTGACAGCAACATTATTTAGCAAATTTAGAGCAAGATTATGACAAGCTACAGCAGGCTATAAATGCAACCAGGGGCATTAATGGATAGATAATGACATGCATAACAAAACATCCTTAGTGAACATCTCCAGATTATGCATAGAATAACTTGTAGCAGCATGTTTACATAGTATCACGAAATAACAGAATCAGCCTAGCAAAACAGCAACATCAAGTACCTTACTTAACAAGCTCGATGCACTCAGCACACAACTCACAAAAATACATGGATGGAACCACTGCAAAGATGACATGACATAGATCAAAACACATGTAGATCTCATGCTCATAGGATGCACACATCAAATGCAACAAAAATGACAAATCACCAAGTTATAACAGTTTCAGCAGATTAACATCATATAGCACTCTTGCAACGATGATTCGGGCATCACGATGGACTCATATGAACATGATGCAATGGAATGAAATGAAGTACTCGTTGATTCGAACAATTTGACATATTACACGCACGAAACGGAGCAGTATGCATGGAGTTATGATGCGATCAACATGGCACGATAATGTAAATAATTTCGGGACTTAGAGAAAAACAGAGGGGGGGGGAGTCAACCTCAGATCTAGGGTTCTTGGCACGCGTCCCCAGGATGGCCGGGGGAAATTCGATGGAGACGACTGGGACGTCGGCCGGAGTGGGAGAAGAGGTCGCCAGAGTGCGGGGGGGGGTGCTGGATCCGGTCGCTCCTCGACCGGATCTGGCCGGAGTCGACGAGGGCGGCGAGGGTCGCGGGGCGGCGGACCTTCTCCGGTGGAAGGCGAGGCGCTGGCCGGCGGACGGCGGCGACGAGGCGGCGCAGGGGCGGAGTTCGGCGAGGGGGACGGAGATCCACTGCGGAGGCGCGGGCGGTCGGCGGGAAGCCAGCGGGCGGCGGAGGAGGTTGCCGAGGGCGGCGGCGGCGCGGCGGCGGGACGCCGCGATGAGGGCGGCCGACGAGCCAGCGGTGAGGTTCGGCGCGCGAGGCGCGAGGCGGCGGGCGCGCGTGGCGCGGGCAGCGCGAGCCTGGGCGGGCGGCACGGCCGAGCGAGCGGGCCGCGACGGCGATGGGTGGCGGCGCGGACAGGTGGCGGTCTCGGATTGGCGCCGGGAGCGGGACGGACATGCCGGGCAGCGGGTGGATGTGTCCGTCGGCGAGAGGAGGAAGAAGCTAGGGTTTCGGGAAGGATTTCATCCCCGAATTTTCGGGGGGAGGGCACACATATTTATAGGTAGAGGGAGCTAGGAGAGTCCAAATGAGGAGTAGTTTTCGGCCACGCGATCGTGATCGAACGACCGAGAGCATGGAGGGGGTTAGGATGGGTTGTTGGGCCACTTTGGAGGGGGTGTTGGGCTGCAACACAAAGAGGGCTTTTACGGTTACCCGGTTAACCGTTGGAGTACCAAACAACCTCCAAATGGCACGAAACTTGACATGCGGTCTACCGGTGCTATACCAAGGCCGCTTGGCAAACCTCGGGCCATCCGAGAACATTTAACACTCGCTCACAACAGGAGACAAAAGGGGAACGCCGGAGGACATAGGAGTGCCGGATTGCAAAACGGACAACGGGGAAAATGCTTGGATGCATGAGACGAACACGTATGCAAAATGAGATGCACATGATGACATGATAAAATGCAACACGCAAGCAAATGACATGGCAACGGCGGCGAATAACCGGCGGTCACCTGGCGCATCAAAACCGGGGCGTTACAACTCTCCTCCATTAACAAGAGATCTCGTCCCGAGATCTTAGGACCGAGACGAAAGGGAAAAAGGGATGAGGTGAAACAAGAACTCAAGAGAGGAAACAAAGAATCGCGAGCACACGAGAAGAAGAGAGGAACGACGCGAATGACGAGAATCGAAAGATCACGGAATCAGATGGACTATGAAACCACTCCTGTTAGAACGAGATAAGAAACGAATAAGACTGAAAGGATTTAGGCAGTACTCCGACTAAAAATGGAAGGAATAGAACAAGAACTTGAGAGGATGGAATGATACTTGATGAAGACATGACACAAAACCTCCGGAAAGAATTGAAATAGAATGAAAAGAACTTAGAAGGAAGGATTGAATGGAGTTGTTGAGAAGATCAACAACGAAAGAATAAGCTTGTTGTGGACTTATCCAAAACAACTCAAAACTTGAGGTGAAATTATGCCACAACCAAATGCTTAAATAGCTAAGAAGAATAAAGAAATGCAAAACTCCACTTCAAAAGAATAAAGAATTAATTGCACTTCAAGATGCAAGAAGAAAAGATACTTGAACTCCTCCAACAAAATCTTGATGAACACTTGAAGAATGAATTAAATCATGAAGAACCACCATGAAGAACTCTGGTAACAAAAGGATGATGAGATAGAATGAAGGATGGAAGAATACGATTAAAGCTTGCGGTTTTTAGATGGAGGTTCCGACTAGATGGCCGAGGAAAATTTGAACTCCGGAAAAGAAAAGATGAAACACTTGAAACTAGAATTTATTCCTCAAGAACAAACTCCGAAGAAAAGGATTAATCACTTGGATGAAATAAGAATAAGATTTATTGTATGCTTATCCTTCATCAAATTAAATTGATGACAAGCAATGGATTTTTGCATACTACTTATTCTTCTTGAAAAGGATTGAGAAGTGACATATCGCAAACTTGAGAAGGTCTTCATGAACCACCGGTAGGATTGGAAAGAACGAATGAATTAATATGATAAACAAGGAAAAGAATCTTGAACGAACCACCGTAAGAATTCGAAAAGGACTGATGAAAGAGGCTGAATCATCGAGAAGAATTAGAAGAACAAATATGCTTGAGGGGATTTAGATGCAAAAGAACAAAGAGATCATGAGATGATTAAAGAACACTTGAACAAAGCACCGGGATAAATAGAGAACGATAACTGAAATGATGGTCTCCGGTGAAAAGAAATGGAAAAACAACTCCTAACATGCTCCGGATGGGTAAGAAAAGGAATCTCTGGCAAATGGAATAATTCAAGAGGATAACATGAAACTAGAATCACGAAACTTCGAGAGAACGGGCAAAGTTTAGAGGAACAACTCTACTTCGGTCTTCAAATGACGACGAGAAACACCACCAAAATTACTGAGATACTCCGGGAGAATGAAAAACGAAGAGGAAGGGTTGAACCAAAGATGAAAAGAACTGAAATCGACCTTGAAAAGGCATGTGACTGATGAAATTATCTTACATCACACTTGAAAAGAATTGAGACTAACTCCGGGGAATCAGAAGAGTCAGGTAAGATCCTGGAAAAGACCTGTGGGTTAGGGCCCATTGGAAGAAAACACCGTTGGAAAGGATTGTTGAACAGGTAGATGATGCACCGGAACAATTGAAATATTTGAATGAGGTGACAACCTCGACTTAATTGGAACACAGACGAATCTCCTAATATGTCTTGAGCACTCCGGAATGATTGAATGGTGAGAGGCAAACGAGCAAAGAGAACACTTGATCCAAGGAAAAGAATGTGATGAACCAGAAAAAAAATGAATTGAATCCACCGGAGAAGAAAAAGAGATGAAGAATGTCGAACAAAATGAGAATTCACCGATTGAAATGATTGAGGGAAGACTGAAGTGGCTCCACATGAATGAAATAGATACTCGAAACAGACTCAGATTCCGGGAAGAAAAGGGGTGGGAGGGTGGGAAAACAAAGGCAACTTGGAAGGGGAAACCAACGAATATCTTAAAGAGAAAACACCGGTTAAAATCATTGAGGAAAGAAGGAAAAGACTTCGCACGAGTAGGATGGATACTCGATTACGGACTCCGGTTCTGAGACGAAAAGGGGTGGGCGGGTGGGAAAAGAAAACAACTGAGGATTGGAAAACAACTTCATTAAGAGCGAACTGAGGATCGAACTCAAAGATGAAGAGGCTCGAGTCAACTTGACGAGAAATGCACCGGATGCAAAGAGCTGAGGAACAACGATCAAAAACCAACTTCGTGAACCTAAAGGAAAAATTTGAAGGGGGAGAGGGGTAGTTCAAAACACCTACGTCAAGATTCCTCACCAGAGCGACGAAGGGGCAGAGGAGTAAAAAGAATTCCTACTCTCCGATATAACTAGACTTCAAAACAGTTTTCTTCAAGACTCAACAACGCCCAAACTACACGATCAATCAAGGGGGCTCCTACGGTCGGTCGAGGCTCTGATACCAACTTGTCACGCCCAATATGCAATACTATCCTAAAGAGACTCGAAGGTCCACCAAGGATAGAACCGCAAATTGAAACGCTTTTGCAAGGTGGATATCATTACATCAACATTACATAATAGATGGGGATACATACAAAAGGCATACAATGCCACACGAATACAACATCATCTTACATAAGAGCACCATCCGACTACGGATGAAACACAAACAAAACTCAAACGACATCCACCACCTTTAGCCCAGGCTGCCGACCTAGAACCTATCCCCGATCGAAGAAGAAGCGTAAGAAGAACTCCAAATAAGCAAACATCGCTCTCGCCATGATCATCGTGATAACCTGTACTCTGCAATCGTTGTTGTAGTAATATGTGAGCCACGAGGACTCAGCAATCCCATTACCATGGGTATCAAGACTAGCAAAGCTTAAAGGGAAAGGAAGGGGTAAAGTGGTGAGGTTGCAGCAGCGACTAAGCATATATGGTGGCTAACATACGCAAATAAGAGCGAGAAGAGAGCAAACGGAACGGTCGTGAAGCTAGCAATGAGCAAGAGGTGATCCTGAACTCCTACTTACGTCAACCATAACCCAAAACCGTGTTCACTTCCCGGACTCCGCCGAGAAGAGACCATCACGGCTACTCACACGGTTGAGGCATTTTAAATCAGATCTGGTGTCAAGTTATCTACAACCGGACATTAAAAATTCCCATCTGCCACATAACCGCGGGCACGGCTTTCAAAAGATAATACCCTGCAGGGGTGTCCCAACTTAGCCCATGATAAGCTCTCGCGATCAACGAAGGATATACCTTCTCCCAGAAGACCCGATCGCCTCGTAATCCCGGTTTACAAGACATTTCGACAATGGTAAAACAAGACCAGCAAAAGCCGCCCGATGCGCCGACAATCCCGATAGGAGCTGCACATATCTCGCTCGTGGCAACACCGGATGAGGAATCCGTATAACTAAAACCAGACCTCAAGTTTCCGAGGGGCGCCAAGGGGTTTAGTTCGGTCCAAGACTTAGAGAAGCACTGGCCCGGGGGGGCTATAATGAAGATGACCCTCGGGTTAATTACTCCCAAGGGAAAAGTAGGTGGTGGTGAGGCAAATGGTAAAACCAAGGTTGGGCCTTGCTGGAGGAGTTTTATTCAAAGCGAACTGTCAAGGGGGTCCCATAAATAACCCGACCGCGTAAGGAACGCAAAATCTGGGAAAATAATACCGGTATGACGAAAACTAGGGCGGCAAGAGTGGAACAAAACACGAGGCATAAGGCCGAGCCTTCCACCCTTTACCAAATATATAGATGCATTAATTAAATAAGAGATATTGTGATATCGCAACATAATCCTGTCCACCATGGAGCAATCTTCAACTTCACCTGCAACTAACAATGCTATAAGAGGGGCTAAGCAAAGCGGTAACATAGCCAAACAACGGTTTGCTAGGAAGGGTGTCAAAGGTTAGAGGTTCATGGCAATTTGGGAGGCTTGAAGAACAAGTTATAGGAAGCGCAACAAACCGATAGAACGAAGCAACTAGCATAGCAATGATAGTAGTGAGATCCAGGGTAGCGGTCATCTTGCCTGAAACCCCGCAAGGAAGAAGAACGAGTCCATGAAGAAGATGAAGCCACGAAGACGAACCAAGCATAGACGAACGAATCCTCACGATCGCACATGAACAAGGCATGATGCACAATCAAGCATGATGCATGACAAGGCTACATGAAGCTACTCATGGCAAGAGATGATGCAAACAAGAACAACACATCAAAGCAAGTTTAAATGAGGTCGGAAACAACATATAACAAATCCGGTAGGTCCTCATATGCAAGTTTAGAAATTGGTCCAGAACTGAATAAACCTTATGTTCAAGTTGTTAAACAGAAAGTTAAGATGCACCAAGATGATCTACACGAGATTCTAGTCAAGTTGCATATAAAGTTCGTTTAATTCGGAGCTACGGCCTAGAAGATATGAGCAAAACAAGTTAAACATATGCATTGATGCAAAATGCAAACAAACATCAAGCAAACACACCAAAACAAGGATGCAACATGATAATATGAAACTACATGCAATTCTAGGCAAGTTTCATATAGAGCACACTCAAAACGGAGCAACGGTTCAACACATACACTCTATACAAGTTATAACAACAATCTGTCCAAAACAGCAACTAGGCATCTTGCTAGCATCAAAATAACATGCTACGGTACCACAATATGAAAACAAAAGGCGTGGACATGATGTACAGGTAAAGCATTACAAAACATGAACACTGAGCTATCTCCAGAAATAACGAGAACATGCTCAAAAGAACATGGCAAGATTGCAAATAAAACAGTTTACAGACTTGGCAGAAATAACATCAGGTTGCATTGTTTAGAGCTATCAAACAACATGTTACAAGAACTTATCATGGCAAACAAAGGCATGGCATGAATCTACTAATTTCATGGAACAAAAGTCCCTTACTGACCATGAGCCAGAAAGGCACAGAAAATATGATGACACCCATGTAAACATGGCAAGTTATTTGACAGATTCATACATGGCAGGAACAACGATAAGTAGGCATGTTGGTGAGCTTGAACCACTCACCACAGAGCAATACATGGCATGACAAGGTGACCAACAGTAAGAATACATGTTTATTAAGCTAAGCATGGCAAGAGCAAGTTCATAGGGTGCATGGATCACTAGCAAAGCTCATGGCAAAACTGAACTTAATGTTAACAGGCTGACAGCAACATTATTTAGCAAATTTAGAGCAAGATTACGACAAGCTACAGCAGGCTATAAATGCAACTAGGGGCATTAATGGATAGATAATGACATGTATAACAAAACATCCTTAGTTAACATCTCCATATTATGCATAGAATGACTTGTAGCAGCATGTTTACATAGCATCACGAAATAACAGAATCAGCCTAGCAAAACAGCAACAGCAAGTACCCTACTTAACAAGCTCGATGCACTCATCACACAACTCACAAAAATACATGGATGGCACCACTGAAAAGATGACATGACATAGATCAAAACAAATATAGATCTCATGCTCATAGGGTGCACACATCAAATGCAACAAAAATGACAAATCACCAAGTTATAAAGTTTCAGCAGATTAACATCATATAACACTCTTGCAACAATGATTCAGGCATCAAGATGGACTCGAATGAACATGATGCCATGGAATGAAATGAAGTACTCGTCGATTCGAACAATTTGACATATTACACGCACAAAACGGAGCAGTATGCATGGAGTTATGATGCGATGAACATGGCATGATAATGTAAATAATTTCGGGACTTGGAGAAAAATAGAGGGGGGGGGAGTCAACCTCAGATCTAGGGTTCTTGGCACGCGTCCCGAGGATGGCCGGGGAAAATTCGACGAAGACGATAGTGACGTCGGCCGGAGTGGGAGAAGAGGTCGCCGGAGCGCGGGGTTGATCCGGTCGCTCGACCGGATCTCGCCGGTCATCAAGGGCGCTGTGGTCGCGGGCGGCGGAGCTTCTCCGGCGGAAGGCGGGGCGCTGGCCGACGGACGGCGGCGCATCAGAGGCGCGCAGGGACGGAGTTCGCGAGGGGCGGCGACGGAGATCCACCGCGAGGCGCGCGGTCGGCGGAAGCTCGGCAGCGGAGGAGGTTGCCGGAGGGCGGAGGCCGGCGCGGCGGGCGGACGCCGGCGACGAGGGCGGCTGACGCACCCGGCGGCGAGGTCGGGCGCGGAGGCGTGAGGCGGCGGGGCGCTGGCTGGCGCTGGGCGATGCTGGCTGGCTGGCTGGCAAGGCCGATCGGTGGCGGCACGGACATGTGGTGGTCTTGGATTGGCGCCGGGAGTGGGACGGACATGTTCGGGCGGCGGGTGGATGTGTCCATCGGCGAGAGGAGGAAGAAGCTAGGGTTTCGGGAAGGATTTCATCCGCGAATTTTCGGGGGGAGGGCACACATATTTATAGGTAAAGGGAGCTAGGAGAGTCCAAATGAGGAGTGGTTTTCGGCCACACGATCGTGATCGAACGACCGAGAGCATCGAGGGGGTTAGGATGGGTTGTTGGGCCACTTTGGTGGGGTGTTGGGCTGCAACACAAAGAGGGCTTTTACGGTTACCCGGTTAACCGTTGGAGTACCAAACAACCTCCAAATGGCACAAAACTTGACAGGCGGTCTACCGGTGCTATACCAAGGCCGCTTGGCAAACCTCGGGCCATTCCGAGAACGTTTAACACTCGCTCACAACAGGAGACAAAAGGGGAATGCCGGAGGACATAGGAGTGCCGGATTGCAAAACGGGCAATGGGGAAAATGCTCGGATGCATGAGACGAACATGTATGCAAAATGAGATGCACATGATGACATGATAAAATGCAACACGCAAGCAAATGACATGGTAACGGCGGTGAATAACTGGCGGACACCTGGCGCATCAAAACCGGGGCGTTACACTGACGCATGTACTCGGGATGGTGACAGACTTGCTTTGGGCCGACCAAATGCTACTCCGTGACTGGGTAGTTACAAAGTTAGGTTTCGGGTTTGTCCGGTCCCATGCTGCAAGACATGGTCGAGCAAGATGGGATTTGCCCCTCCAATCAGGAGAGATATACTCTGGGGCCCTCGTGTGATCCGACTGGGATAAGCATGGCCATGCGACAGGGATTATGAAATAATCCGTTTTGTGGTCGGCATCACTGGAACGAGAAAGAGGTTGGGCTAGCACGAGGATGACAGTCTCGCCTTGAGCTCGACAACATATATCATGAGGCAAAGGGAACAGAAGTGTGACACATTGTACAGGTTTGCCTAACCAGCTTCATAGTCTGCTTGGTGGTCGGCATGCCTTGCTAGAGGCCGCTACCAACCGTGCAGGTCGGAGGTGATCCGAACTGCGACCAAGCTGACTTGAACCTAAGGGGTCGCACGCTTGAGGCAAGGAACCTACTAGGTCGGATCCGAGGACGCTGGTCGGATGTGATCCGAGCTGTATTCGGATTGTGGTCGAGTAGACATGTGGGCTTTAGGGTCCGCGCGAGGCCCAAGTGTTGAGCCCGCGATGGACGCCTATATAAAGTGGAGGTGCAGCACACTCATGCGTTTTGATCGCTTTGGCGCTGTCACTAGGGTTTGCATGTGTTGCTAATAGCCAGCTCCACTCGCCGGCGACTGTGTGATATAACCTAGCAGTCCGCCGCATGGTGTTTCTCCTGCACGCGCAGATACCGTTAGAGGCGGTGCAATTGCGCCGCTCCAGCGAACTTGTACGTGGGATCATACGATCTATTGTTCGAGGGATATCGGACGAGGAGGAGACGATCCACGCGGACGCACTGCCTCAACTCTACTTCTGTTGCACGGCACTGCGCGTCTAGTGGTAACGAACTGTGATCCATCTCCCGTAGCATGTTCTTGGTTGTTCTGCATGTAGGAATTTTTAATTTGTTGTCGACGCACCCTACCGTAGAACCCAATAGCGCCCACTATTTCAAAACATGCTCGCCTCGCCCGAAATCGCTTGCGTCCAATATATTTCAAAACACGCCCTCCTAGCCCGAAATCGCTCGCGCCCACTATTTGGGGAGAAGCAAAGATACTCTACTATCCCCGACCCTCAGTACATAGACCCAAGCCGAGAAGCCTAAAGGCAGGGGTAGAACTGTAACTCCCCCCACATTTCAGACAAATGCGTCCGTAGGTCATGGTTCCACTCCCCTCCCAATTCCCTCCCCATTCATACCTCGTGGTCGCCAAATCACCTTCTCCCCGGAAGATCCCTTCTCCCGAGCCACAAAACCTCAGCCCCTCCTCCATGGCGCCCCGCCCCGCACCAATTTCATAGCTGCCCTCCTCCCTAATGCCGGAGACACTGTCCATTGGCCTTCGTGCACTGGGTCGTGTGCCTCTTACTACGTGCTGCTAGAGCTGCCTCGATGACGGCTGCGTGAACCGTACCGGAGCCAATTCACCCCCGCCATTGTTCACGGTGCTGAAGTGGCTCCAACTTCGGATCCGTCCAGAGCCCCGGCGCTGCTTCCCCGTAGCCGTCGACCATCGTGACATCTCTGCTTCCCTGCCGCCGGTCGCCACTGCAACCGCGCCGGCCTCACCGACTCGACAACTAGAGCTGCCTACTTCACCGTGCCACCAGATAGGTCGGACCCTCATGTCAAATCAATCGATTCCCAATGGGAAGCACCACGCCTAGGTTGCCGATTGGCTGGTGTCTAATGTAAGGGTGCGGGGGCGCAAGTTCGCTGCGGAAGCAGCGCTTAGATGGCTATCTTAGAGTTGCGTGGGTTGATGGTACTGCCGCCGGCGAATTTGGATGACAACGAGTCTTTGTGGATTGGCCCGTGGGCGGCGCAACCACGGCAGTGCGGTGCGGCGGGGAGCGGGGTTTTGGTCGCTGGCTCTTCAGGGAAGATTCCGAACAGTGTCAGCCGGGAGGTACAAGACAGCAATCAAGCCATCCGGCGTAGATCGGACAATACGAAAATAAAATAAAATCGTGTGACCCCAATTTAGTCTTCAGTCAACAGACGTGTGACCACTCTCATACCTTGCTGTTGATCTCTTAGGGTATTTCTTTAGATCAAAGAGATGTGTCGTTCTTAACTTTATGTGTTTTCTGCATCTTCAGCCACACCGTCTTTTGACTCATCGCAGCTGCTCCAACAAGGGAAGCATACACCAGAAGGGAGCTATAGTTCCCACTCAACAGTTCCCTGCATCGAGTGCGCGTGCCCGACATGGATAGCCACAACAACTGCAGGGCCATCGACAAGTCAACACATGATGCTCACTCCTATGGATGGTGGCCAGATAGGTTGTACCCTCATCTTACTTGTGTGCAACATTTATGGCTTTGTTATTCATCTAAGCTTGGAAAATAGATTATCACATTTTACTGTATATTCATGCTGACCTCTTACGGGTCTTGTTCAGGAGTTCGTTGTTCCATAGTTCAGCTATGAGACTTGTTCTTTAGGTAACGCTGTTCCATAGTTATCATCCATCAGCCAATGCTATCCCACAGGTTGGTGATTGTAGTATTATACCACTTCTAGTATTACCTATGTTGTTCTTTAATACTTTTGTGTGCCATCTAGTTAATCTCATGTACAAATGATACATATTCTGTAGCTTTCATCTATGTTCTCCCTTTAGTTTTTGAGACATGTTGCTGCTAGTTAACCCCAGTCCTACTATTTATGTCATCTCCTACAGGCACTCATTACATAAATCTAACTACTAGTTGTCTTCCATGCATGTCAGATATAATTGCACACACTACTTTATGCACAACAACCTCACAGAGCAATGTAACGACCAATACACATGACCTTAATGATACCCAATATGATGGAACATGTAAAGGCAGTTCTTCACAAGGCTTGCAGAAAAATGATGAATCCTATTCACCCCACAAGGTCCTTGCTCTTACTTGGCCCTTGATATGGGTACAACATGCATATAATGTCCTGGAGTGCATCTACTCTGTTGCAATGCCCTGTACTTAGCCTACTAATCATGCATGTAAATATGGCATGCCTTCCTGTTTTTCAGTACCTATTCCATTCATGATAACATGTTTTCAAATTCAAGTACTGTCATTCTCCTCTATCGCAATGCCCTCTGCTTAGTTTGGACATCATGCTTCTGAATATCTTATGCATTGTTATTCATCAGTATGTACTTCATCTGTCTACCATACCATGTTCTCTTTTTTACATTGAAGCGTTGTTCTAGTGATCTCTTGCAATGCCATATTAGTTTCCCAATCATACACGCATATGTTGCCTTAGTGTTTTTCTGTATGTATTCCGCTAACATACAGTTTTACAGTCAAGTAGTGTTTTTTTACACTGTTGTCCTGTCGTATCCCTAGCTGTTACATCATACTCACTCCGTCCGGATTACATGTCGCGGAAATGGATAAAAATGGATGTATCTAGAACTGAAATACGCCTAGACCAGTCCATTTATTTTCAGATGGAGGGAATACATGTCAATATGTCGTGCCTTTCTATTCTTCAGTACCCATTCCATCTCTGTTGTAGCATGTTTTATAACTGAAGCACCATTCTTCTATATAAGGCATGCAAGGGGAAGACGGCTATGTTAGAATATGAAGGGTTACAAACGAGGTATTTGCAGAAGATACAAACACCAGGAGATAATAAACCAACTCCAGTTTTCATAGATACTGCTCCAGCATAGAGAAATCCAACTCCCATTGATAATAAGCAGATTCCAGTGGCCAAAGAACTAGTCCGCTCCAGTCCAGCAAAAGAATGTCAACTCCATTCTAAGAAGCATGTGAGCATTCTCGCATCATGAAATTTTATAGCATTCTGATCATATTTTCTACATGTTTCTTACCCATCTCCCTTTTAGAAAATAAGGTTAAACGATAGAATACTTCCTCCATTGGGATTGTATTCAAGAAAATATCTTGCGGGAATTCTCTGTGCTCCAATGCTGATGTAAGTACCTGTTGTATATCACTATATTTTTACATCAGCATGTATTTTGTTAATTGGCGTGAATCCAAACATTTATCTGATCTAAAATTAGTTGTATCAAAATGTTAAAGGCACCAATGTTGATTTTTGTAAGGAAAACTGCCTGGTAGTTTTGCATACTGAGCTGCATGAGTGTACTATCTCATATCATGCACATTACTAAATTGTAGTGCTGCTCTGGTTGTCCATTCATTCATTGTGTCAATGTTGCTTTCGTATTTCCTTACCTGGTTGATGATAGCTGTGCCATATTGTGTTAATTTGGTGTAGGCTAGTTGCCCAAACGTTTGTTGTGTCAATGTTGCTTTCCTATTATCTGACTTGGCCAATGATAACAATGCTATTGTGTTAATTTGGTGATAAGAAGACAACTCTGAAAATAGCAGGGCAACCCCATTGTTTCTTTCCAATAAATCTAGGCCAGGTAATATGGCAATAACTCATGATTAAACTGTTTGCTTCCCCTCCTAATTTATGTTATGATGTAGTGGTCGAGACACTCTCCACTATCAATAATACAAGGCTGCCAAAATCGCCATGTAAATCTGTTTAGTTTCCTCTGTCTCGAATGCAACGGAAAAAATGTATGTCTGTGAACCAACTAATGGTTGAAGCAATGATGGAAATGGTGGAGGAATCAGACATGCACATTTGTGTGCAACAACAACTGATCAATGTTTCCAGAGACAGTGTAGCAAAGCAGCAAGAACTTGCCCACATTCTTATGGACGTCATCCGCACTGAGGTTGCAGATTGTGACGTTGTAGATCGTTAGCTTCTGTTCATTTATTTGCACTGGCATCAATCTTTGATTGCCCAATGGATGTAATTTCCTGTAATATATGCTAGATGTGCAACGTTTTTCCCTGTATGCCATACCTTTTCTTGATCGGTTTTGGTCCTGTGCATAATTGCTCGTCGTAATGGGCTCAAATTATCTAATTTGGCCTAAAGACATGTACGAACTTTAGTGGGCCCATTAAGTTAATGGGCCGTTACCAGGCCGAAAGATAATGGTCGGCCCTCCTACCTCCTGGGTCGTTAACAGGCCGACATCAAAGCGGGCAACAGGTCGGCCCATTGATTTCAAGGGCCATTAACAGGCCGTTACTAAGGTCGGGCTACATATGGCCCAACTATACTGTGGGCCTTTAGCAGGCCGAAAGAGACAGCGGGATGGTACTGGACCATGAAGAGCATGGGACGCTAAGAGGCCGAAATTCAGGTCGTACTATAAATGGCCCAACTGTGTTGTGGGCCTTTAGCAGGCCGAAAGAGAAACCGGGCTGGTATTGGACCATGAAGTGCATGGGCCGTTATAAAGCCAAAACTCAGATCCGACTAGAAATGGCCCAACTCATTTGTGGGCCGTCAACAGGCTAAAAGACACACCGGGTCAGGAATTGGCCCAACACTTAAATGGGTCGCTCAAAGGCCAAAATTCAGGTCCGACTACAAATGACCCAACTCATTTATGGGCTGTCAATAGGCTGAAGATACACCGGGCCGGAAATTAACCCAACATTTAAATGAGTCGCTAAAAGGCCGAAAGATGTAGATCCTGAAAATTGGCACATCCCTTGAATGGGCCGTTAACAGGCCGAAATCACATCGGGCCGATATTGAGCCCAAATATATAGCGGGCTGTTAACGAGCTCGAACTGACGATGGGCTGCAATGGTGTCAAATCTTTAACGAGCGGTGGATGGGCCGAATTGGCACATCTCGTCTGGGTCGTGGGCTTAAATGGACCTGACACAAGTAGGCCTTTGTCGGTGTACAAAAGTATGGGCACTTCTGTACCCCTTACTAGTGCACGGGTAGTCGCAGCCACACCTGCGGCAGGGCCTGACAAGGCAGGGGAAATCAAAGCCTAAAGACTACCAAAACAGACACTCGAAGCATGAGGGGCGAGGGGAAAGCTGGACTGCCCCCGGTAAGGGCCTTGCCGGGGCAACCTGCACCAACACCAGCAAGACCATCACCCTTGGGGCTGAGTGCTCTAACACCATCGACAATGTTAAGACCAAGATCTAGAAAGTGCATGCTCGATAGCATGCAAATCCTCATAAAGATTGACGGCCCACGGATCCACGTGGGACCAGAAGATGAAGACCCACGGCAAGAACCTTGCCTGGGTTGACTCCAAGGCCCCCGACAAGCCTTGCCGGGGTTGACCGCTGGGCCGCGGCCAGACCCGCGCCCGGCAAGGTTTCGCCACCTCACCACCACTCCAGTGCGACGATAGGCGTGCCAACTAAGCAGGAACCTGCGTGGCAGCATGTAGATCTTCGTGGAAGCTTACCATTGTGCCAACACAACAGCTAGCTAGCGAGTGTGGCATTGCATGCCTTGTCAACCTGCACACGCGTCAAGGTAAGGAGGAGCAACGAAGGATGAGATGGCCTCTGTTGCCGTCCCCAATAAAGCAAGAGGACACGTAGGCCACGCATTAAATGCGCTTGTCCTACGTTGATCGAGTGATAAGCTCATCCACTGTAGCTTGCCACCTTTTGTGTGCCACTGTGGCAACACCTTTGCATATAAAAGGAGGCCCGATGCATACATAGAGGGGATTCGGACTTTTGGACAAAGCACGCACCATAGCTAGTTCAAAGGCTCAAGAACTCACATATAACCAGACAAGCAGGACTAGGGTATTACGCATCTTTGCGGCCCGAACCTGGATAAAAAATCCCCTATGTGCTAACGGCTTGACCTGCTCTTCGTGCAACTAATACCCCGCTGAACGTAGAAGGGATCCTTGTGACCCCATAGGTGATCGGTTTCCCCAACATCTTTGGCGCGCCAGGTAGGGGATTTAGTTGTGAGAATCTAGTCCGTAGTTAGTACAGTAGTTCCTTCGTTGTCATGGCTCCGAAGAAGAAGCCGACCGCAGTGATCGCCCGTCTCATTACTCCGCCGCACTCGCGGACGGGCGATGTGGCGGGCACCAGTGGTGGAGGAGATCAAGATCGCATGCACCATCCGAATACAAGAAGCCAAGCAGTCGGTGTCCTCTCAACAAAGGATGGTGGCGCCGCCGCGCCTGTGGATGGAGCCGCTACCGCTGGTGGTGCGGGGACCTCCAAGGGCTGGAGGTCGACCTCGCCAATTCAGGCTTTGCGGTCCTCTCAGCTCGTGTGTGACGAACCGCGCCACGATGCTGAAGACCCTGGGCGTCGCTGTGGCAAAAGCCATCAGCGTCACTCTCAAGACACGCAAGGCCGACATGCATGCCATGATGCTGGCAAAAAGAGTGCACTGCCACAGAATCGTGATGGGACTCCTTCTAACATAGTTAGAAGTCCAAGTTCCTCCCATTCCTCGGGCTTGGTCTCTGCCACCCACGCGAGCAAAAGCGCTGTCGTAAGCGCAGCTGCTCCTCAACTTTCCTCCTGCCTTGGAGAGGCAAGAAGAGTGGAGGGCTGCCACCAAAGCCTTACTAGCCATGCCAACGGGAATGGCCACTAAGGAGCAAGCCCCTCGCGGTGCCGGAATGACGAGCCGACGCGTGTAGGCAGTGGAACGGTTGAGGGTGCCGCGACCACGGTGCACTCCCCTCCACCATGGTCGGCCCGATGGGGTGACGCCCAGGACAACATGTCCACGGCATCGTCAGACCCATGGACGAACCGTGACCAATGTCAAGTTCTTCGAGAGCGCCTCAAGGAGGACGCCCGGACTACTGTCGAGCGGCGACGGGAGGCACGTCACTAGTCTGATAGGCATACCAGGCCTGCAGCTTACAAGCATGCGCAGGGGGACGCTGGCGACTTGCCCTATGCAATTACCTGTCCAGCGTTCACCCATGAGCTGCGGTAGTTCTAGTGGCCCAACACCCGCATGTTCAAACTGAAGGTCCCGGAGAAGTATGACGGCAAAACTCATCCGTCCGAGTTCCTGAGCGTTTACACCATCGCGATGCAAGCTACCAGGGCACAAGACGACAAGGTACTCGCCAACTATTTCCCGTTGGCACTCAAACCCAACATCAGGTCATGATTGATGCGCTTGCCAATAGACTCCATCTCCTCTTGGTCCGATCTGTGCCATGAGTTTGTTGGTGCCTTCACGGGCGGCCACGTAGCTCCTGGACAGGCAAGTGATTTGCACATGATCACTTAGAGGGATGGTGAATCCTTGCACAAGTACATATAGAGATTCAGCTATGTGCAGTACAACATCCCCCACGTTCATCCCGCTGCTGTCATCGGCGCGTTCCATCAGAACATGCGCAATCGCAAGATGCGTGAAGTGTTGGCCATGAACAAGGTTGCAGATGTTCCCGAGCTGTACGTCCTGGCTGACAGATGTGCCCAAGATGAGGAAGGAAGGAAGTACCCCGGCGAGGATGCCGACGCGGGAAGTGAGTTAGAAGATGAAGATGTCATCGCCCCGGCAAAGAAGGGCCAGTGACGCAAAAGGAAGCGTAAGGGCAAGACCGTGCTTGCCGTCGAGGAATCCGGTGACCTTGACACCTCCAAGAAGGCCAAGGTTGATGACCCCGACAAGGAGATTTCCGGGTGCAACGCGTGCCGGGACATGGCGGCTACATGCAAGTCAGAGGGCTCCGACAAGCAGTACTGCAAGATTCACCGTACCAAGGGCCACGACCTCCAGAACTGCCGCCAAGTGGAGCTGCTGATGGAGAAGCAAAGGGCTGAGTATGAGAGACGAGACAAGGAGAAGGGCCAAGGAGGCGCTAAAGGGTCCGGCAAGATGTGTGGCGGCCAAGGAGGACGCGGCAACAAGAAGAAGCAACAAGAGAGGCCTGCCCGAGGTCGTGACAAGAAAGAGGAGGATGATGACGAATGCACTGAGCACGAGTTCAAGAAAGCAACAGAAGTCATGTGTGTTGCCAGAGATGCTTCGTTGCATTCTTCCCACCGCCAACTGAAACAATGGGCGCGTGAGATTAATGCAACGGAACCGATGGTCGATGCCCAGAAGCCGTTGAGGTGGCCCCACACGCCTATCATTTTCGATGCCGAGGATCACCCTGATCGCACAACTGTGGTCGGGTGTTTGCCGTTGTTGGTATCCCCAACAATACGTAACCTCAAGGTGACGAAGATGTTAGTTGACGGTGGGGTTGGCTTTAACTTGATCTCGCCCAACATGGTCAAGAGGCTGCAGATCCCCGATGAAGATCTTGAGGAGATGGGCACGTTCCAAGGGATCAATCCGGGGTGGAGTCAACCCAAGGGAAAGGTCACGCTACCAGTTACGTTTGGTGGTGACCTCAATTATAGGACGGAGAGGATTGTTTTTGATGTCGCTGAGATCCCATTACCATACAACGGGATCCTTGGCCGCCCAGCGCTGGCCAAGTTCATGGCAACATCACACTACGCCTATAACAAGCTGAAGATGCCTAGCCCGATGAGCATCATCACCGTCGATTGCGATAGGAAGGATGCACTCATTTGGGACGATCAGCTCTATCGAGAGGCGTTTGCAGCGTCCGCCGCCAAGACACCTGCTCCTGCCATTGAGAAGAAGACCAATAAGGCCTCGGCCGCCGGCAAGACTCCTGGCTCCGGCAAGGGTTCCCGGAGTCACTCTAGCAAACACACCTCTTGGAGTGTTGTGTTCCCGCTGAGGACATGCCAGAGAGCTCTACCGGCAAGAGCAAGAAGTCTAAAGCGGCCCCGCCGGAAACCAAGAAGGTGTCCGTCAAGGATGATGGCACGGGAGGAGCTGTTACCATAAGCTCCACCCTTGACGGCAAATAGGAAAGCGCGCTCGTTGCCTTCCTACAGGCGAATGTCGACATGTTTGGATGGCAAGCATCCGACATCCTCGGTGTCCCCATGGAGGTGATTGAGCACCATCTTGCTGTCTTCCCTCATGCACGGCCCATCAAGCAAAAGGTCAGAAAGCAAGCTTTCGAGTGACAAGAGTATATCATCCAGGAGATCAGGAAGTTGGAGGCGGCAGGTTTGGTCAAGGGAGTTCTCCAACCGACATGGTTGGCCAATCCAGTAGTAGTATGTAAGGCGAATGGGAAGTGGAGGCTTTGTATCGACTATATTGATATCAATAAAGCCTGTCCAAAGGATCCTTTCCCATTGCCACATATCAACCAGATAGTGGACTCCACTTCTGGGTGCGACTTGCTGTCGTTCCTTGATGCTTACTCACGATATCATCAGATCTTCATGAAGAGAAGACCGCGTTTTCATCACCCCATGTGGTATGTACTATTTTGTACGAATGCCTTTCGGGTTGAAGAGCGCTGGTTCGACGTTCACTCGAGCGGTCCAAATTGGTTTTAAGCCCCAGCTCCATAGAAATATTGAAGCCTACATGGATGATATAGTGGTCAAAACTAAGGATAGGGCCACGCTCGTGCATGACCTGGAAGAAACCTTTGCAAACTTGCGCAGGATCAACCTCCAACTCAACCTAGAGAAGTGTGTGTTCGACATTCCGTCCAGCAAACTTATTGGGTTCTTTGTGTCTCAACATGGAATCGAAGCAAATCCCGACAATATCAAAGCAATTGAGCAGATTAAGGCACCAAGACGAATCAAGGATGTTCGAAGGCTTGCCGGCTGCGAAGCCGCCCTAACTAGGTTCATCTCTAAATCTGCTGAGCGTGCTCTCCCCCTTTTCAAGATTCTGGAAAAGGCGGGTCCAATGAAATGGACCCCGGAGGCAGAGGCAGCACTGCAAGATTTGAAGAGGTACCTCTCCTCTACGCCAATACTGGTCGCGCCCAAGCCACAAGAGTCATTGCTGCTGTACCTGGCGGCAACAAATCAAGTGGCCAGTGATGCGCTAGTGGCATAGAGAGAAGTTGAGGAGGAGGCAATAGCAGCGGCAAGGCCCTTAGGTGCAGAACTGGGTCCGGAAGGGCCCGATCCCGGCAAGTGAGGATCCCCAGTAGGACCTGAGCCCGGAAGGGAGGGGCCCCCGGTAGGATCCGATCTCGGCAAGGCAGTGTCTGCGCAAGCAAGCGAGGTGAAACAGAAGAAAAAGGTGGTACATCACCCAACCTACTTTGTCAGATCCCTCTTGCAGGGGGCTAGGTCGATGTATTCTGGCATTCATAAGTTGCTTTATGGCCTTCTCATGGCCTCGAGGAAGCTACGCCACTATTTTCAAGCGCACGAGATCACCGTCGTCACTCGCCTCCCATTGCAATGAATTTTGCACAATCCAGATGCAACAGGGAGGATTGTGGAGTGGGCAATGGAGCTGTCAAGCTTTGGGCTCAGATTTGAAAGTACCTCGGCGATCAAGAGCAGAGCCTTGGCAGAATTCATAGCATAATGGACATCCACGCCCGACGAAGAAGTTCAAGAAACCACCCTTCCTGACAAAGAGGCAAGTAGTCATTGGATTATGTACTTCGATGGAGCTTTCTTGTTACAAGGTGCTGGTGCCGGTGTGTTGCTCGTCGCGCCCACCGGAGAATGCCTCAAGTACGTGATCCAGATGCACTCTCCCCGGGAGAGGTCGACAAACAACACCGCAGAATACGAGGGGCTGCCTGCTTGTCTCAGGATCGCGGCGGACCTCAGGATCAGGAAGCTTATTATTAGAGGAGATTCACAACTTGTCGTCAGGCAAGTTAACAAGGATTATCAAAGCCCGCTGATGGAGGCTTACGTGGATGAAGTGAGAAAGTTGGAAGAGCGCTTTGACGGTCTGCAAGCGGAGCATGTTCCTCGGGTAGAGAACAGCATCGCCGATGACTTGTCAAAGCACACCGCCCTCGAGCTACCTGTGGAACCAGGTACATTTGTGCTTCAATTGACTCAGCCATCCATAGAACCATCAGCAGGACAAAACAAAGCAAAGGAAGGCAGGGCCCAACAAGTACTTTCCTGCAGAGCTCCCAGGAGCCACCAACAAAGAATTTGCCGGGTACCCCAAGCTTGTCGAGGAGCAGCTGCCCCCGACAGGGCCCCAGGCCCTTGCCGTCGAGGCAGCTGCCCCCACAGCGGCAAACATGCCTTTGGTCCTTGCCGTCGAGCGTCAGGCTCTAGCATGGGCACATCATATAGTTCGTTTCCTCCAAACAGGGGAGCTCCCTGAGGAGCAGGAAGAAGCAGAGAAAGTAGCCCGTCGTTCTAGCATGTACCAGTTTGTGGATAATGTCCTTTACATAAGAAGGCCGAACAACATGAAATTGAAGTGTATTCCTCGGAAGGACAGACTGGAGCTATTGGCAGAGATACACGGAGGCATATGTGGATCCCACATAGGGTCAAGAGCCCTTGCCGGCAAAGCATTCCGGCAAGCTTTCTTTTGGCACATTGCCCTCCAAGATGCGACAACACTAGTAACCAAGTGTGAAGCGTGCCAGTTTCATTCAAAGAAGCTTCATCAACCATCTCAAGCCCTTCAAACAATCCTTCTCTCCAGGCCATTTTCAGTCTGGGGGCTCAACATACTAGGCCCCATTCCCCGCGCTGTCGGAGGCTTTGAGTAGTTGTAGTCGCGATTGACAAGTTCACAAAGTGGCTGAAAGTGGAGCTAGTGTGAAAGGTGACAACGAAGTTAGCCATCAAGTTCTTCAAGGGGTTCGTTTGCCATTTTGGTGTGCCAAACAGAGTCATCATCGACAACAGCACACAGTTCACGAGCCGCACCTTCATCCAATATATCCAAGACCTTGGCAGCAAAGTTTGCTTTACTTCCGTTGCTCACCCAAGGAGCAACGTCTAAGCAGAAAGGGCAAATGCTGAAGTGTTGTGAGGCCTCAAAACAAGAACTTTCGACAGACTGCATAAGTGTGGAAGGCGTTGGATTGATGAGTTTCCAACGGTTCTTTGGTCAATCAGAACGACACCAAATCAAGCTACTGGCCAGACACCCTTTGCCATGGTCTACGGGGCAGAAGCAGTTCTCCCCACTGAACTCATATACGGGTCACCTCGAGTGCTTGCTTATGATGAGCTTGAGCAAGAGCAGTTGCAGCAAGATGATGCGACACTCCTTGATGAATATCGTCTTTGAGCTGCTGTGCGAGCCGCTCGCTACCAGCAAGCCTTGCGCCGCTATCATAGCCGCAAGATTCATGCCCTAAGCCTTGAGGAAGGCGACCTTGTTCTTCGGCACCTTCAGCCGTTAAGAATTCAAACAAGTTGACGCCAAAGTGGGAAGGCCTCTATCGGGTAATATGAGTCACCAGACCCGGCGCAGTCTGCCTGGAGATCGAACATGACATTTCAGTGAGCAACTCCTATAATATCGAACATCTTCCCAAGTTTTAACCATAGGGCGCGGTTGCCGGGAGCTCCGTCAACCCCCCTTTTGTACTAGCCTTGCTAGCTAGGCATGTAACCCTATGTACAGAGCCAGACGCAGATCCTGCGCGGAGCCAGATAGTTTTTAGCATGTACATCTTTTAGCATGCATATTATATATATATATATATATATGCATGCGTACTTGCCCAGGATATTGTGCTACCTTAGATTCTAACAGGTGCTGGGAAATCGCCGAGGCTCCGTGCCCCCGTTGAGGGAGTCCTGACTAGGGGGTGTCCGGATAGCCGGACTATTATCATCAGCCGGACTCCAACACCATGAAGATACAAGATTGAAGACTTCGTCCCGTGTCCGGATGGGACTTTCCTTGGCGTGGAAGGCAAGCTTGGCAATACGGATATGTAGATCTCCTACCATTGTAACCGACTCTGTGTAACCCTAGCCCTCTCCGGTGTCTATATAAACCGGAGGGTTTTAGTCCGTAGGACAAACAACCATTACAACAATCATACCATAGGCTAGCTTCTAGGGTTTAGCCTCCTTGATCTCGTGGTAGATCCACTCTTGTACTACCCATATCATCAATATCAATCAAGCAGAGTAGGGTTTTACCTCCATCGAGAGGGCCTGAACCTGGGTAAAACATCGTGTCCCTTGTCTCCTGTTACCATCCGCCTAGACGCACAGTTCGGGACCCCCTACCCGAGATCCGCCGGTTTTGACACCGACATTGGTGCTTTCATTGAGAGTTCCTCCTGTCGCCACCGATAGGCTTGATGGCTTCTTCCATCAACAACAACGCCGTCTGTGGTGAGACTTTTCTCCCGGACAGATCTTCGTGTTCGGCGGCTTTGCAATCTGCGGGCCAATTCACTCGCCATCCGAGCAGATCGAAGCTACGCCCGCCATCGTGTCGATTTGGAAGCCTAAACTTCATGGCTGACATCCACGGGACTTGATCTTCGGCGGATTCGAGCCCGCGTACCGAGCGTGCCGACCGTCACGATGGGCATGATTTAGCTCGTCACGGACAAGACCTTGGAGGCCGCACACTAATCCGCTCGACCCATAGTTCGAGCCGACCGCATGCAGACGAGGACAGGTGGTCGGACACCTCCTCGAGCTGCAACTTCTACGGCGATAGAGCCGAATATCGATCTTGTCCTTTGCGGCTCGTGACTCGAGGTGCCGGACTCCTTGCGGACTCCAAACCTCCTCATACCGCCAATCGAATCCGATTACGCCGGTCATGGAGGTCACTGCGGACATCTTTCAAGACTCGCCTTTGGCGACATCCTGAACTCGTTAAAAGTATCTCTCGTTATCGAGAGCCTCGACGGATCGGTCGGGGTGGTTGGGATACGGACGATGAAGAAATTCAAAGCCCACCCACCACCCACTTTGTAGCCACCGCCGACGCGATCTAACCGACATGTTAGACTACGACTCAAGACATCGACGGTATGGACGACGATGCCGGAGACGATCAAGAACCAGCGCCTACGGGGCACTGGAAGACCACCTCGTGATACAACATATACATGGTGGACACCCTGAAGGATGGGGACGGCAAAGAAGCAGCGGGGGCAGATTCCTCTAAGAAACAGCCCAAGCGCCGACGTCAGCGGGCCAAGACTAAGTCCCGCCACAAGAAGAATGGAGATTCCGCACCGGAGATAACAACACCCCGAGAGTGCCGAAGACAACCCCTCCAAAGAAGATTCAAAGACAGAGGACGGAGAAGCCAAAGACTCGGAGAGAGCGGCATTTAGGAGGATGAAAATTACATGCCTCCTTCCGAGACGAGGCAAGCCTCAATGACGATTTAATTGCTGTGCCCAAGGATCCCGCTGAACAAGAGCGCTTTCAAACGCAGGCTAATGGCCACGGCGAACAGCCTAAAGAAAAAGCAGCAACAGCTTCAAGCTGATCAAGACCTGCTGGCCGACAGATGGACCGAGGTTCTCGCAGCCGAAGAGTATGAACTCAAACGCCCCTCCAAAAGCTACCAAAACGCAAGTTGCTCCCCCGACTAGAGGAGGAAGCATACAAACCCTCATCACCACCGCACAATACGGCAGACCGACCACCTCGTGGCTGCGATAGAGAGGCATCCAGGCCCTCCGCCAGAACCGTACCCCGGCACCACTCGAAAAGCGTGAAACCACGGGGGAATGCGCCGGACTTGCGGGATATATTGGAGGATAAGGCAAGACAATCAAGATCTATCTACGGATCACGTGGACGTCCCACGACCCACGCATTTACTATTGTCGCTACCGATATAGCAACTCCGCCAGGCGAACACAGCAGACAAAGCTCTCTGGAGCTACGTCGTGATATTGCTCAATATAGAGGCGCCAAGACACCCACTCGCTTCACGATGAAGTAATGGATCATCAAATCCCTAAAGGGTTTAAACCCGTAAACATCGAATCCTACGATGGCACAACAGACCCAGCGTTTGGATCGAAGATTATCTCCTTCATATCCATATGGCCCGCGGTGATGATCTCCACGCCATCAAATATCTCCCACTCAAGCTTAAAGGACCAGCTCGGCATTGGCTTAACAGCTTGCCGCCAGAATCAATTGGGTGTTGGGAGGACCCGAAGCCGCATTCCTTGACAACTTCCAGGCACATATGTGCGACCACCACACACCGATGACCTAAGCCACATAATTCAGAACCGCATTTAATCGACTGCATAGTTCGGACACAGCTTCTTAACAAAGAAAAATCAAATCATCGATTGTCCGGATGCGAGGACCTCGCAGCCTTCAAACATAACATCCGCGACGAGTGGCTGGCCCGCACCTAGGACAGAAAAGCCGAAATCCATGGCAGCCCTCACATCACTCATGACCCGCTTCTGTGTGGGGGAGGACAGCTGGCTAGTCCGCAATAACAACCTCAAGCAAAAATTCCGGCAGTCCGACAGCAAGGACCGCAATGGCAGGTTGCGTCATAACAAAACAAACGCCGCGTTAACGCATTTATAACACCGAGGATACGGCAGTCAACGCCGATTCAGAGGCTCTAAACCCGTCACGGAAAAGGCCATTCAAAAGAACTATTCGGTCCGTCCAATTTGGACCGAATACTCGACCGCTTCTTGCCGATACATGGCACTCAAAAGCCAGCTAACCACACCAACAGGATTGTTGGGTATTCAAGCGAGCAGCAAGTTAATCGCCGAAAACAATGACAAGGGCTGCACAACGATGACGAGGAGGAGACCCGCCGCGTAACAAGAGGATGAATGGTTTCCCCCACAAGTGCGGACGATAAACATGATATACGCAACCCACATACCCAAGAGGGAACGGAAGCGCACTTAGGGACGATATGCGATGGAGCCGATCGCCCAAGTTCAATCCATGGTCCTCTTGCCCGATCACTTTCGATCGAAGGACCACCCCACCAAGATTCGCCATGGCGGATTCGCCGCATTGGTTTTAGACCCAATCGTCGATGGATTTCACCTCACTAGAGTCCTGATGGACGGCGGCAGCAACCTGAACCTGCTTTATCAGGATACAGTGCGCAAAATGGGCATAGACCCCTCAAGGATTAAACCTACAAAGACGACCTTCAATGGCGTCATACCAGGTGTCGAGGCCAGTTGTACAGGCTTAGTCACACTGGAAGTGGTCTTCGGATTCCCGGATAATTTCTGAAGTGAGGAATTAATCTTCGACATAGTCCCGTTCGCAGTGGCTATCACGCTCTGCTCGGACGAATCGCGTTTGCAAAGTTCAATGCGGTGCCGCATTATGCATACCTCAAGCTCAAGATGCCAGGCCCTCGTGGAGTCATTACGCTCAACGGAAACACTAACGCTCCCTCCGAACGGAGGAACACACAGCGGCTCTCGCGGCAGAAGTACAGAGCAGCCTCTTAAAGCAATTTTCGAGTCCGGCCGTTAAACGACCGGACATGACTAAACGCGCCCGGAGTAACATACATCAAGACCACAGCACGCCCGAGCATCGCGTAGCAATAATGCGGCCCCAACCCCAGCCCTTGCATGATTGCAAGACGAGCTCTCCGCGTACATCATTACGCTCTGAAGATACAATGGGCATAGGGGGAGGGGCACGACCACGACAGGCCCAGAGTGCGGCTCAACCACACCAGGGGCTCCCACGTGTGTCACTTTCTTTTTTTCTCTTTTTTTTTCCACAGGACTCCGTTTACCAGAGGCCCTGTCCGGCAGTAGATCGGCCGAACTCACGATGCAACAGCCAGGGAGGAACAATGGCTACGACGAACACCCAGGTGGTCTCCATTATGAGCATTAAATCTGTTTACTACACCATTCCACAGCCTACCCCTGGAGGGGGACATGTCTAATAGTCCAAACCCTTGCTTACCGCACTATTTGTATCGTTCTGCACTCATAGCAGAATTCCTTGAATAAACAATGCATCACTTTTCGCCTATAATTGCATTCCTTTTCTTTATATATATGTTCATTTATGACATCTTGCATCCATACAATTTGGTACGGCCGAATACACCAGGGGCTTATGTTCCCCGCATTATGGTGTCGTAAGTCCGAACACTTTCACATGTGCGGCACCCCGAACTTATAGCACTATATGCATCGGCTCCGAATCATGTCTTGGGTCAATAGTTGGGTTTGCCCGGCTCCCATGTTTTGGTACCTTACGTTCCGTTCTATCAGCTAAGGTAGCACTGGGAGAACCACTGTGATTGCGCCCCGGTTGAGCTGGGCGAGCGCCTAAGTGGAGAAAGCTAAAACTGACCGTCATGATAAGGCGAGAACTGGTCGCTGTTCGAGAGGTCTTTTCGAGTCCCTAAAGACTTATGCCGCTTAGAGAGAGGAACCGGCTGTGTCCGGCCTAGGCGTGGATAGCGCCCCGAATTCGGTCTTCCGAACACTAGGGGCTTCGCCGAAATTTAAAATTATAGAATTCTATGGCTAAGTGAGAGTGTTCAAGCATTATAAGTCCGGTTGCCTTGTTCGTTGTGTTGAGCGCCTCCCTAGATGGACCCAAAAATGGGAACAAGAGTGCTCAAGTTTATCCCGAACACCCCAGCACTCGTGGCATGGTGGCTGAAGCCGACGACTTGCCATCTCTCATATTTGATAAACAGCCCCACAGAAGGTAATATTTTAAATCAATAAGCGTTGCTTAGCACATATGAACAAAGTTTTCAGCGCACAGGATAGCACATTGCGAGTCTACTCAAAAATTACATCTTTGGGGCACTCATCCGCAATCTTGCGGGCACCCTTCAGGACACTCTTATAGTACATTTTGGGTGTACGATACTCCTTGCCCGCCGGCGGCGCGTCCGTCAGAAGCCTCTCAGCATCCAGCCTGGCCCAGTGCACCTTTGCGCGGGCAAGGGCCCGACGGGCACCTTCAATGCAGGCGGAGCGCTTGGTGACCTCCACCCAAGGGCATGCATCCACCAGCCGCCGCACGAGGCCAAAGTAGCTCCCAGGCATGGCCTCTTCAGGCCACAGCCAGACTATGAGGCCCTTCATGGCCTTCTCGGCTACCTTGTGGAGCTCAACCAGCTGCTTCACTGGGTCGCTAAAGGCACTGGATGTCCGCCTCAAAGATATCGAGAGACGAAGACCTTCTCCATTGAGCTCCCCTCCTCGGCCCGGTAGAATGCAGTGGCATCGGACACGCTGCGAGGCAGATCTGCAAATGCTCCTAGAGAGCTCCGAATTCGGGTAAGTAACAGGTAATTCACATTCACATGCTTGCTTTGCATGAAAAATGCCTTACCCGCCGCTATTTTCTTCACCGCCTCAATCTTCTGAAGGGCCTTATGGGCCTCGGCCTTAGTGGTTTTGGCACTTTCAAGAGCCGAGGCAAGCTCGGACTCTCGAGTCTTCGAGTCGCGCTCCAAACTCTCATGCTTTTCCATGAGAGCCTGGAGCTCTTGCCGCACCTCCGCCACCCGCGCCTCCTGCTTCTCTCGCTTCGCTCGTTCCGCGGCCACATTGCGTTCGGCCGCGGACACGGCCTCCTTCAGGGTCGCCACCTCGTTCGTGGCCCCTGCAGTACCCACGTTATCCTTGTTATTTCTATTGCAACCAAAATCCTCTTCTGTAAGGTAAAAATTTAATGCGGTGTTACTCACCTTCTTTGTCCTCGAGCTGCTTCTTGGGAAGGCCGAGCTCGTTCTCGGACCGCCTGAGGTTCTGCTTCAAAGCATTGACCTCCGCAGTCAATGCGGCAGAGGTCAGCAGCGCAGCCTGCAAACCCATATTGACATAATTTTTAGAACTCCTGCATATATCTTCTTTAGATCCTCAGTCCGGTTTTTCTTTCCGAACACCGAACCGAGCATCAGGGGCTACTGTCTATGCGGTATTACATTACATATTTTAAAAAACTTCTTACCTCAAAGCCTGTTAGAAGGCTGCTGCAGGCTTCGGTCCGCCCACTCTTGGCGAGCTGAACCTTCTGAATCACCGCACTCAGGATAGTGCGGTGTTCTTCCTCGATGGAAGCGCCGTTGAGCGCCTCCAGCAAGTTGTCCGGCGCCTCCGGTTGGACGGAGGCTGCCGGTGTCACGGTCTTGCCCTTCTTACGAAGGGGCCGCCTGCCGGACTCCGGAACCACTGCGGGTTCCAGCGCGGAGTCCGGCACGAAGGCCGGGAGGTTGCCCTGTGGCACCTCCGGAGTCTCCCCCTCCTGGCGGGTCCCCTCCTGGGATCCCAGCTCGGCGTCCTCAGCATCGCGATGGGTGGAGGTGGTCGGAATGGAATCTACATCCGACGGAGCCAAGGACCCACTTGATGAAGCGGGAAGATCATCCTCGGCTGGACTACAGGTAGTGCGCGGCATTAGAAGGACACTATGTGGCACAAAAGAGAAATTATAAATCATTCGGAATCCGGACACTTACGATCTTGCTGGGGGCTTGGCCCTTGAGGGCCACCCTTCATCGCCGTCGTTGGCGTTGGCGGTACTGTCCGGAAGAAGGGTCCTTCCCCTCTTGGACCCTTCGGCCTCCCCCGTTGGGGAAGCCTTCCTCTTCCTCTCTCCCCCCTCCTGGGGAGAGTCCTCTTTCTCCTCGTGGTCTTCGGGGGAGGAGTCCGCCTTGGAGCCATCGGACGATGAGTCCGTTACCACCTGGCGCCGGGAACTCCTTCGGGTTCCCGTGGCCTTCTTCTTGGCCTTCTTCTCCGGCACCACATAAAGTGCCGGGACTAGGAGCCCCGTTAAACGGGTATCCACTGGGTCTTCGGGGAGGGGAGCCGGAGAGTTAACCTGTCCGGACGTCCTCTGCCAGTCCTATTAAAGGCATTGGGAATTTTAGATCCCACAATAGAGTCAAACTATAAAAGAAATAAATGTCCCATAAAGGATAACATATCTTACCACACCGGCCGGGCGCTTGGTGCTGAATCCGCGGTCTTTAGTCGCGGACGCGGGGGCTTCTCAACCCTTGAATTGCACCCTCCAGGCAGCTTCGTACATCGTGTCGAAGAGCCTGCTCAGGGTCCGGTGCTGTGCCGGATCGAACTCCCACAGATTGAAGGCCCGTTGTTGGCAGGGGAGAATCCGGCGAACGAGCATGACCTGGATCACGTTGACAAGCTTGAGCTTCTTGTTCACCAGTGCAGAGACAAGATGGAGTCTGGTCAGCTCCTCCGAACTGCCCCATAGCAAGCCCTTCTCTTTCCAGGAGGTGAGCTGCATGGGGGTACCAGATCTAAACTCGGGGGCCGCTGCCCATTTAGGGTCCCGCGGCTCGGTGATATAGAACCACCCCGATTGCCACCCTTTGATGGTTTCCACGAAGGCGCCCTCGAGCCAGAGGACGTTGGGCATTTTACCCACCATAGCGCCTCCGCACTCTGGTTGGACGCCCTTCACTACCTTCGGCTTGACATTGAAGGTTTTTAGCCACAAGCCGAAGTGGGGCTGGAGGCAGAGGAAGGCCTCACACACGACGATAAACGCCGAGATGTTGAGGATGAAGTTTGGCGCCAGATCGTGGAAGTCCAGGCCGTAGTAGTACATGAGCCCCAGGACGAAGGGATGAAGTGGGAAGCCCAGTCCGCGGAGGAAGTGGGGAAGGAATACGACCCTCTCATGGGGCCTGGGGGTGGGGATGAGCTGCCCCTTGTCGGGCAGCCGGTGCGCGATGTCGCTGGAGAGGTATCCGGCGACGCGCAGCTTTTCAATGTGCACCTCCGTGATGGAGGAGGCCATCCACTTGCCTCCCGCTCCGAACATGGCTGGAGAAGGTTGAGGCGAGATGTGCGAACTTGGGCACTGGAGCTCGAGTGCGCGGAGATGGATAAGCAAAGGAGGAAGAAGGCGTAGGTAAAAAAGGGTGGATCCTTATCCCCTTATATATGGGCGGACGAAGACTATGCGTCCCCACCGGCCTGGTAAAACTCGCTTATCTCCCAAGCGCCACCATCAATGGCGCGGTTGGGTTACCCACGTCCGTATTGATGGGAATCCCGGAATAAGGGGAACACGATCTCTGCTTTGACAAGACGTGCCAAGGAAACTGCTTCGCTAAACGCGCTGAGGTGGTATAATAAAAAACGATTCAAGTAAAGGCTTGGTGATGGTATGACATCATGCCACAAAATACGTCAGCAGATTGAACTTGTGTACATATTATTCTCTCTACGGTGGAATGTGGATTTTATTTTGCAGAGCCGGATACTATCCTGGTGTTCACAATCTTCTATGAATTATTCGGAGGAGGAACCCGCCTTGCAATGCCGAACAATATGCGCGCCGGACTCATCATCATTGAAGCCTGGTTCAGGGGCTACTGAGGGAGTCCTGGACTAGGGGGTGTCCGGATAGCCGGACTATTATCATTGGCCGGACTCCAAGACCATGAAGATACAAGATTGAAGACTTCGTCCCGTGTCCGGATGGGACTTTCCATGGCGTGGAAGGCAAGCTTGGCGATACGGATATGTAGATCTCCTACCATTGTAACCGACTCTGTGTAACACTAGCCCTCTCCGTGTCTATATAAACCGGAGGGTTTTAGTCCGTAGGACGAACAACCATTACAACAATCATACCATAGGCTAGCTTCTAGGGTTTAGCCTCCTTGATCTCGTGGTAGATCCACTCTTGTACTACCCATATCATCAATATCAATCAAGCAGGAGTAGGGTTTTACCTCCATCGAGAGGGCCCGAACCTGGGTAAAAACATCGTGTCCCTTGTCTCCTGTTACCATCCGCCTAGACGCACAGTTCAGGACCCCCTACCCGAGATCCGCCGGTTTTGACACCGACACCCGTCCTCTCCTCCTTCTGGCCGCAGCAACAACGCCCCGGCAAGAAATTGAGAAGGCTGCTTGGTGCTGGCGTCTCCACCAGCAACTAAACCAGATAAAGTTCCTCCCTTGCCCATTCGTGTTCGCAACTTGTGACTTGCGCATTAGAAAACCTCGCCACTCTGTTTAGACCTGGGTGCTCCCATCCCCGACTCGAACGCTGCTTCGGTCGGGGTAGTTGTAGTAATCTTGGGCAAAAGAAGAGTTTGGCAGGGGGCTGGACCCTGCGCCTGTAACCCGGCAGATGTAGTTCTCCGACAGGCATAGGAGCGCCAACAAGGTAGCTTGCCAGGGAGACTCATTTATTTTCATTAATAGGGAATTTGCCTCTGCAGAAACGCATACGTGCATGAGTTCCTCGCGAAAGCTCATATTTTTCATTGATATGCTGATGCAAGTACAGATATTATAGAACATGAGCATGGGCTCGGTAAATTATATTTCCTAGAAATTTTAGATTTGGCAAGTGCCTACAAATTGAGAAAAACATAAGTGCCCCGTAATCCCTGTTCTTGCCCTATTCCTCCCCAGGTATGGTAGGCCATGCAAGGTGACGGGCATGGGGAACTGGGCGATGGATAGCTTGATGAGGAAGCCCCCCAACCACCGTCGCCGGGGACAGCGAGACGAGGCCCCGGGCAAGGCGTGTTGCCGAGGGAGGGAGCGGGCCAGATGATGGTGCGGCCACTGGCGGTCAGCCGGAGTCAGAGTCATCGTCCCCCCGCCCACTATCATTGTCGTTGTTGGCGTTGTCCTCCTCGCTACTGTCGCTCGAGGCGGAGCTTTCGTCATCGATGGAACTCTCCACGCAACACCCTAGGCGAATTCCTGAGTTCTGAAGACCTTGACGGAGAGCAGGCTGCTCTCCATTAACTTAAAATGGAGAACGTGCCCCTCCAACAAGCTATGGGCACGTGCAAAGGTTTTCCACCCCTGACAAAGATACATGACGTGAGGGCGGGGAAAGTCGATGTCAGCCCACATGCTGCCATTCCCGCGGCCCCCCATGTGAAGCCCCAAGGCCCGCGGGGCCTCCTGCTCCATCACCCAGGAGAACAGAGTCGAAATCCGGAGGCGACTGCACACAGGATTATACAGCTTGATGAAGAACTCGTAGAGTTGGTCCCGGATGTGGCTACCCATTGGAGGAGGGGCTGCCAGCGGGAGCGCAGCGGGTGTGCTGCCCCGTCGGCCTCCTCCTCAAGCGCTGTGATGACCTCGACCCCGTCCCCTTCCTCTCCCCCTTGTGGCGGGCTCTGCCGCCAGAGGCCTCGGGGGAGGAGGGACGCGTTGTCGAGCAGAAGCCCTCGTCGCCGCCATCGAGGCGCTAGCGCGCCCTTTCGCCATGGAGAATGAGAGGAAGATGGTAAGCAAGAGGGAGAGAAGAGGGCGAATGCAGAGAATCACCGTCCCTCTCCCCTTCTTATAGAAGAGCAGGACCGGGGCCGGGCCACCCAGCCCAAAGGGCGGCCGCCCCGCGCGGCCAATGCTGCTTCCGGAAGCATAGGGAATCGGAGCCGACCCGCTCCCCCAATTAACAAACGCCTGGGTTTCCGCCTCAGCGTCAATGCCCACATCCTCCGTATCCACCGCCTGCCCTTCCAAAGGCATGAGGGATACATGGCGAAGCGGAAGGGGGCGTGAGGACAGGTGGAGACGACCGTTTTATACCCCGTGATCGTGGGGTGCGGCGCCATGCAAGCGGCGACCCGAGTCCACATAGTAAATTAGTAGCACCCCTGCAAATTCCTCCTTTTTATAAGGGAAGCATGGGCGGCCTCTTTGCTATCGACTGCGAGATGACGCAACCATGCAGAAGCCATCCCATGCATGATCCCCACATCACGCACTCGAAGCGGGTCGCAGGGAAGCACAACTGACAGAAGGATCGTGGCAGTCCATCTCTGCCACGCCCGCCCATGCACTACCTTGGGCCTGGCCCAACTGCGCCTTGCACTTATGTGCGGCCCAGGCCCGGGGGCTCCTGTCGGTGTACAAAAGTATGGGCAGTTCTGTACCCCTTACTAGTGCACAGGCAGTCCCAGCCACACCTGCGGCAGGGCCTGGCAAGGCTGGGAAAAGCAAAGCCCAAAGACTACCAAAACAGGCTCGAAGCACGAGGGGTGAGGGGCAAGCTGGACCACCCCCGGAAAGTGCCTTGCCGGGGCAACCTGCACCAACACCAGCAAGACCATCACCCTTGGGGGCTGAGAGCTCTGACACCAACCACAACATTAAGACCAAGATCTGGAAAGTGCATGCTCGATAGCATGCAAATCCTCATAAAGATTGACGGCCCACGGATCCACATGGGACAAGAAGACGAAGACCCCCGGCAAGAAACTTGCCGGGGACGACTCCAAGGCCCCCGGCAAGCCTTCCCGGGGACGACCACTGGGCCGCGGCCAGACCCGCACCTGGCAAGGTTTCGCCACCTCACCACCACTCCAGTGCGACGATAGGCATGCCAACTAAGCAGGCGCCTGCATGACGGCATGCAGATATTCGTGGAAGCTTACCATTGTGCCAACGCAGCAGCTAGTTAGCCAGCATGGCATTGCATGCCTTTCCAACCTGGACGCGCGTCAAGGCGAGGAGGAGAGGCTAAGGATGAGATGGCCTCTGTTGCCGTCCCCAATAAAGTGAGAGGACACGTAGGCAATGCATTAATTGCGCTTGTCCTATGTTGATCGAGCGATAAGCTCATACAACTATAGCTTGCCACCTCCTGTGTGCCACTGTGGAAACCCCTTCGCATATAAAAGGAGGCCCGAGGCATAAAGAGAGGGGATTTGGACTTTTGGACAAAGCACGCACCGTAGCTAGTTCAAAGGCTCAAGCACCCACATATAACCACACAAGGAGGACTAGGGTATTACACATCTTTGCGGCCCGGACCTGGATAAAAAAATCACCTATGTGCTAACGGCTCGACCTGTTCTTCGTGCAATAATCCCCCGCCGAACATAGAAGGGATCCTTGTGACCCCATAGGTGATCAGTTTCCCCGACAGTCTTATATGGGCCGGCCTGGTAATTTTTACTGGGCCAACCTTTTTCATCGGAATGGTCCACTATTGGGCCGTGCTACATGTCGACCTATCATAGGCGCTTCCTGTCCAATGAGTGGATGACATCTGTCCCAACGGTGAGGCAACACGTGGTTCCGTCGGCTAATGAGAATTTTACACGTGGAAAATTGGCATTGGTCGTAGCTCATAGCGGGTTATCGGATCCAAAACCGGACCCGATATTTTAGCGATGTCCCGTTACGGTGGATGCCACGTGTCGGTCACCCTTGACGAAAGCACTTCTATGACGCGCGATTTATCGTCATGGAAGTGGACACTTCTGTGATGATAATTTTGGTAATCTCATGGAACACTTCTACGACAGCACAGGTATGACTATCTTGATTCTGTCATAAAATCGTCATGGATGTACATGCATGATAGAAAACGTGACCTACTGTGACAAACATGTATCATCACGGAAGTGTATTTTTTTAGTGAGAAGTTTGTTTTATGTGTGAAATCCATCTTCTTGTTCCTTTGTTTCCTGATCTGCATGTGTCCACCCCTAAAGCTGAAGCCTTGGAGAGCATCATCAAGCATATTCATTATGTGGGTGTAGTCCTTTTCGTACTTTCTGGTAGGGTCCAAATACATGGCGTGGGAGACTCGCGGGTAAAGAACGATAAAGATGGCGCGCCCATTGCTGAAGGAAGGAATGATTGAAATGTACGAAAGGGTTGTCTGGAAATGACTTACTTTGGATGATAAGGCAGGAGGACAATTTCCTGGTCCTTACTCTGTACCATTAAGTTTTGGAGGTACTCCCTAGCAGTTTCATGCTCAGAGTCGCCGAGACTCAAGAAGGACTCGTGCATGTAGTATGGATCCGCCACATAGATTTGCGAGACTTCTTCTCTCTTCATGGCGGAGCTCATATGTAGCGCAAAAAGGCGGATGATTGTAAAATCGAGCCGCCTTGTCAGAAACATCTCGAAGATATGGTGAAACCGCAGGAAGAACACCTCTGCAGGCCATGTGTCGACATAGCACTTCCCCTCAGGCACATGTAACACCCCAGATCTAACTTTCCATAATTGTAACTCCAACTCTTGCCATTTCCGGCTATGTGTTGTGATATTTCCTTCCTGGTTAGGTTTTTGTCTTTTGTTTTGTATTTTTGTTCATGTCATGCATCTCATCTCTAAGCATCATGCGCATTGCATCTACATGTTTTCATAAAGCTTGCATCCGTTCGTAGTTGCCGCGTTCCCCCTTGCCTTCGTTGACCGTTCCGAGTCCAACCGGGTTTTCGATTCCCTCTTGTTTGACCATTTGACCCTCTCTACACTTTACTCAGACCCCTCGCGCGCGTCCGAAAGTTGTCCCGAACCTGACCCGCTCTGTCATTACCAATGGGTCCAGATCATCCCCAATCATCCCAAAAATATCTTTGGTTTATTATTTCGGCTACCTAACCTATTTATTCTCAACCGCCTGATTTCAATCGGACGGACCGGATTAACCCCTACCCTAATCATCTACCTATTTAAACAGATCAACCCTAATTTCTAGGGGAGATTCCATTCCTCCCATATCCAATTGCCGCCACCACACTCCACCTCCGACCTCGGGATCCATCCTGATCCACCTAGCCCCTCTCCTCGTTTTCCAAACCGAACCAACCAGCAGTGCCCGATCTCCCCTCATCTTCGAGCTCCCCTCGATCCACCTCCTGCCCAAGCCCCCAAGGAGAGCTGCTGCCGCCGTGTACCTCATCTCCTCCTGTGCTTCTCCACGCAGCCTCCCCACAGCCTCGTCGCTTCCCTGCCTGATGCCCATGCAGCCTGAGGCAGCATTCCCTCCCCCGATCTCCTGCACCAAAGCCACATGAGAGGAGCTCCTCCCGTAGTCTTGCACCGCTGTTGTTCCGCGCGTCACCTGCCAGCTTGACGGAGACGAGCACCGCCACCAGGCCGGACTCCCGCCTCGTGCCCTCTCTTTCTTCCCTTCATTTTTTCCTGTCTCAGCTCTCTCTCTCTAACGAGCCATGGCCTCCGCACCTAGCAAGAGCACAACCAGGAGCCGATATGGTTGCCCGCAGCTCCGTCGCCGCCTGGAGCCTCGCCTGCGCTGCGCCCCCGGCTGAACCTTGCCGCTGGTGACCTTGTTCCTCTCCCTTCCTCATTTTCTTTCAATTCCCCTCGTTCCTCTCCCTCACCCCGTGGCCATGGTGCTTCGTAGGTCCTATCCATGGCCGCCCAATGGAGTTCAGCACCGCCAACCGCAAGACCCGACTGTCTCATCTCCGTCTGCGACCGGATCCACCGTCCTCGCCTGGATCCGCGCCGCCTACAGCCGTGCCAAGTCCCTGCCGCTGCTTTGCTCCCTGTCGAGCAGAGGACGAGAGCCTCGACCCTGCCTCGCTCCTGTTGACCAGCGCCTGGGCCACGTCCAGCAAGCTGGCCCAGCAACCGCATCCAGCAGGCCTACCTCCTCTTCTCTGACTGGTCCTTTGGCCCATGGTGAGCTGTTCCCCAGCTTCTTGTTCCTGTTAAGCCAGCTAGTTTTGGCCCGTTCACTGTTTTTTCTGCCGAACGAATTTGCTAATTAACCGAGAAGTTGCTGTTTTACAGAAAACCCCCAAGTGTTCATGCATATAATAAGTAATTAATCATGCATCCTATGTAAATAATGTATATATGAAAATGCTTAGTTTTTCATCTAGTTTCATAATCTACTACTTTCATCTATGTTAAGAAAAAATTTAAAATGCTGTTTGTGTTTATTTGCTTAAATGACATGTTAAAATGATTTATTTCATAACTAATTATCCGTAACCCCAAATTAAATAGACCTTATATGTAAATGGTCTATAAAAATGCATAGGTTAACTTGGTGTACTTTGTTTTACTGTTCAACAACATTAAAAATATGTTTTAGGGCAGAATAGTAGCTAATTCAAAATATGGACATGAGGATTTTCCGGAATTGTTGTTTGTTGTTTCCGGCCTCATTTAAACTTGCCTAAATAGTTAGTTTACTTATGTTTCACCTCTTGCCATGTTTAACAATATTTAATATTGTTGTACCTAAACGAGAGCGAACTAAATAACTCGAATGTGGTGTTTCGACAATATGCAACTCATTGAATATTGAGCTCCACTTAGTTTATATTATTTTTTTGTTGCACTTTGCCATGCCATGCCTCTTTAAACCGGACATGCATCATACTTGATTTTGCATCATTCCTAGTAAACCGTTGTTTGGCTATGTTACTGCTTTTGCTCAGCCCCCTCTTATAGTGTTGTTAGTTGTAGGTGAAGTTGAAGATTGCTCCATGTTGGAACACGAACATGTTGGGATATCACAATATCTTTTATTTTTAATTAATGCATCTATATACTTGGTAAAGGGTGGAAGGCCTGTCCTTATGCCTGGTGTTTTGTTTCGCTCTTCCCGCCCTATTTTCCATCATACCGGTGTTGTGTTCCTTGATTTTGCGTTCCTTACGCGGTTGGGGTTATGGGACCCCCTTGATAGTTCGCCTTGAATAAAACTCCTCCAGCAAGGCTTAACCTTGGTTTTAACATTTGCCTACCTACCACCTTTAACTTTCCCTTGGGTTCTGCAGACTCAAGGGTCATCTTTATTTAACCCCCCCGGGCCAGTGCTCCTCTAAGTGTTGGTCCGAACCGAGTAGACTTCGGGGCCACCTCGGGGAAACTTGAGGGTTGGTTTTACTCATAGGATGTCTCATCCCGTGTGCCCTGAGAACGAGATATGTGAAGCTCCTATCGGGATTTGTCGGCACAGTCGGGCGGTCTTGCTGGTCTTGTTTTACCATTGTCGAAATGTCTTGTAACCGGGATTCCGAGACTGATCGGGTCTTTCTAGGAGAAGGAATATCCTTCATTGATCGTGAGAGCTTGTGATGGGCTAAGTTGGGTGCAGGGTATAAAGTTTTGAGAGCCGTGCCCGCGGTTATGTGGGAGATGGGAATTTGTTAATATCCGATTGTAAAGAACTTGACACTTTATCTAATTAAAATGCATCAACCGTGTGTGTAGCCGTGATGGTCTCTTTTCGGCGGAGTCTGGGAAGTGAACATGGTTTGGGTTATGTTTGAACGTAAGTAGTTTCAGGATCACTTCTTGATCACTTCTAGCTTTATGATCATCGCGTAGTTTCTCTTCTTACTCTAGTACTCGTATGTTAGCCACCATATTTGCTTAGTGCTTGCTGCAACTCTACCTCATTAGCACATCTTACCCATAAGCTTAAATAGATCTAATCTCGCGGGTTTTGAGATTGCTGAGTCCTCATGACTCACAGATACTACCAAAACAGTTGCAGGTGCCGATGATACCAGTACATGCAATGCTACCGAACTCAAGTGGGAGTTTGACGAGGACCTTGGTCATTACTATGTTTTTTTTTCGGTTGATCAGTAGTGGAGCCTGATACGTCTCCAACGTATCTATAATTTTAGATTGTTCCATGCTATTATATTACCCCTTTTGGATGTTTATGGGCTTTATTTTACACATTTATATCATTTTGGGACTAACCTACTAACCAAAGGCCCAGCCCGTATTGCAGTTTTTTTGCCTATTTCAGTATTTGGAAGAAAAGGAATATCAAACGGAGTCCAAACGGAATGAAACCTTTGGGAGCATGATTTTTGGAACGAATGTGATCCATAGAACTTGCAGTGCAAGTCAAGAAGCAATCGAGGTGGCCAGGAGATAGGAGGGTGCGCCCACCCTCCTGGGCGCGCCCCTGTCTCCTAGGCCCCTCGAGCGGCCACCGACGTACTTCTTCCTCCTATATATACCCACGTACCCCGAAAACATCCAGGGAGCCAACGAAAAAAAAATTCCACCGCCGTAACCTTCTGTATCCGCGAGATCCCATCTTGGAGCCTTTGTCAGCGCTCCGCCGGAGGGGGAATCGACCATGGAGGGCTTCTACATCAACACCATATCCCCTTCGATGAGTTGTGAGTAGTTTACCACAGACCTTCGGGTCCATAGTTATTAGTTAGATGGCTTCTTCTCTCTTTTTGGATCTCAATACAATGTTCTCCCCCTCTCTTGTGGAGATCTATTCGATGTAAACTCCTTTTGCGGTGTGTTTGTCGAGATCCGATGAATTGTGGGTTTATGATCAAGTTTATCTATGAGAAATATTTGAATCTCCTCTGAATTATTTTATATATGATTGAGTTATCTTTGCAAGTCTCTTCGAATTATCAATTTGGTTTGGCCTACTAGATTGATCTTTCTTGCCATGGGAGAAGTGCTTAGCTTTGGGTTCAATCTTGCGGTGTCCTTACCCAGTGACAACAGGGGTTGCAAGGCACGTATTGCATTGTTGCCATCGAGGATAAAAATATGGGGTTTATATCATATTGCTTGAGTTTATCCCTCTACATCATGTCATCTTTCTTAATGGGTTACTCTGTTCTTATGAACTTAATACTCTAGATGCATGCTGGATAGCGGTCGATGTGTGGAGTAATAGTAGTAGAGGCAGGCAGGAGTCGGTCTACTTGTCGAGGGTGTGATGCCTATATACATGATCATGCCTAGATAATCTCATAATTATTCGCTTTTCTAACAATTACTCGACAGTAATTTGTTCACCCACCGTAATACTTATGCTATCTTGAGAGAAGCCACTAGTGAAACCTATGGCCCCGGGGTCTATCTTTTATCATATAAGCTTTCAATCTAATTTTATTTGCATCTTTACTTTTTGCATCTATATTATAAAATACCAAAAATATATTTATCTTATCACACTATCTCTATCAGATCTCACTTTCGCAAGTGCTCGTGAAGGGATTTACAACCCTTTTATTGTGTTGGTTGCGAGTTCTTTGTTTGTTTGTGTAGGTGTGTGGGACTTTTGAGGAGCCTCCTACTGGATTGATACCTTGGTTATCAAAAACTGAGGGAAATACTTACGCTACTTTGTTGCATCACCCTTTCCTCTTCAAGGAAAACCAACGCAAGCTCAAGATGTAGCAAGAAGGATGTCTGGCGCCGTTGCCGGGGAGGTCTTCGCTCAAGTCAAGACATACCAAGTACCCATCACAAACTCATCTCCCTCGCATTTACATTATTTGCCATTTGCCTCTCGTTTTCCTCTCCCCCACTTCACCCTTGCTGTTTTATTCGCCCTCTCTTTCCCAATCTTCTCCTCTCTTTTTCGCTTGTCTTTTTCTGTGTGCTTGTGTGTTGGATTACTTGTTGCCATGGCGCAAGATAATACCAAATTGTGTGATTTCTCCAATACCAATAATAATGATTTCCCTAGTACTCCGATTGCTCCTCTTAATGATGTTGAGTCTTGTGAAATCAATACTGCTTTGCTGAATTTTGTTATGAAAGATCAATTCGCCGGCCTTCCTAGTGAAGATGCCGCTACTCATCTAAACAACTTTGTTGATTTGTGTGATATGCAAAAGAAGAAAGATACGGATAATGATATTGTTAAATTGAAGTTATTTCCGTTTTCACTTAGAGATTGTGCTAAAGTTTGGTTTCGTCTTTCCCTAAAAATAGTATTGATTCTTGGAACAAGTGCAAAGATACTTTTATCTCTAAGTATTTTCCTCCTGCTAGGATTATCACTCTTAGGAACGATATTATGAATTTTAAACAACTTTACATTGAGCATGTTGCCCAATCTTTGGAAAGAATGAAATTGATGATTCACAATTGCCCAACTCATGGTTTGAATTTATGAATGATCATACCAAATTTTTATGCCGGTTTCAACTTTGCTTCTAGAAATCTTTTAGATTCGGCCTCGGGAGGCCCATTTTACAAAACTTCTTGATAATATTATGGCTAATTATTCTCAATGGCACACCGAAAGATCTTCTAGTAAAAAAGTGCATGCTATAGAAGAAATCAATGTTTTGAGTGGAAAGATGGATGAACTTATGAAGTTGTTTGCTACTAAAAATAGTCCTCTTGATCCCAATGATATGCCTTTTTCTACTTTGATTGAGAATAATAATGAATCTATGGATGTGAATTTTGTTGGTAGGAATAGTTTTGGAAACAATGCTTATAGAGGAAAATTTAATTCTAGATCGTTCCCTAGTAATTCCTCTAATAATTATGGAAATTCCTACAATAATTCTTATGGTAATTTTAATAAGATGCCCTCTGATTTTGAGAATAGTGTGAAAGAATTTATGATCTCTCAAAAGAATTTTAATTCTTTGCTTGAAGAAAAGTTGCTCAAAGTTGATGATTTGGCTAGGAACGTTGATAGACTTTCGCTTGATGTTGATTCTCTTAAACTTAGATCTACTCCTCCTAAGCATGACATCAATGAGTCTCTCAAAGCCATGAGAATTTCCATTGACGAGTGCAAGGAAAGAACCGCTAGATTGCGTGCTAAGAAAGATTGCTTTGGGAAGGCGTGTTCTTCTAGTTTCCATGAAAATAATGATAAAGATCTTAAAGTTATTGATGTGTCCCCTATTAGATCTTTGTTTTGCCATATGAATCTTGATAATAATGGGACTGGAGATGAGTCAACTTTAGTTAGAAGGCGTCCCAAGAATTCAGAGTTTTTAGATCTTGATGCTAAATTAGGTAAAAGTGGGATTGGAGAGGTCATGACTTTAAATAGTATTGAACCCACTATCTCGGATTTCAAGGAATTTGATTATGATAATTGTTCTTTAGAAGGTTGTATTTCCTTGTTGCAATCATTTGTTAATTCTCCTCATGCTTATAGTCAAAATAAAGCTTTTACCAAACATATAGTTGATGTCTTGATGCAATCTTATGATGAAAAACTTAATTTGGAAGTTTCTATACCTAGAAAACTTAATTATGAGTGGGAACCTACTATAAAGATAAAAATTAAAGATCATAAGTGTTTTGCTTTGTGTGATTTGGGTGCTAGTGTTTCCATGATTCCGAAAAATTTATGTGATATTCTAGGTTTCCATGATCTTGATGATTGCTCTTTAAATTTGCACCTTGCGGATTCCACCATTAAAAATCCAATGGGAAGGATCAATGATGTTCTTATTGTTGCAAATAGAAATTTGGTGCCTGTAGATTTTATCGTTCTTGATATTGATTGCAATCTTTCTTTCCCTATTATTCTTGGTAGACTTTTCCTTAGAATGATTGGTGCGATTATTGATATGAAGGAAGGGAATATTAGATTCCAATTTCCGTTAAGGAAAGGCATGGAGCACTTTCCAACAAACAAAGTTAAATTACCTTATGAATCTATCATGTGGGCTACTTATGAATTTAGTGCCAAAGATGGCACTACTTAGATCTATCTTTGCTTTTATGCCTAGCTAGGGGCGTTAAACGATAGCGCTAGTTGGGAGGCAACCCAATTTTATTTATGTTTTTTGTTTTTGTTTCTGTTTAGTAATGAATTTTGCATATACCTTCTGTTTATATGTGTTTTAATGTTTTAATTAGTGTTTGTGCCAAGTAGAACCTATAGGATAACCTATGATGATAGTTAATTCGATTCTGCTGAAAAACAGAAACTTTGCACGCACAAAATTAGTTTTGTTAAATCACAGAAATGTGATTTTTCGTTGATTCGTTTTTCTGATGATCAATAGGAAAAATTTCCGGGACTTCCTATTTAGGTAGGAGTTTTAGAGTTCCATAAGTTTGTGTTAGTTACAGATTGCTACAAACTGTTCCGTTTTTGACAGATTCTGTTTTTCGTGTGTTGTTTGCTTATTTTGATGCATCTATGGCTAGTATTAAGTGGTATGACCCATAGAGAACTTGGAATATAGTAGGTTTAACACCAAAATAAATAAAGAATAAGTTCATTACAGTACCTTATGTGGTGGTTTTGTTTTCTTTCACTAACGGAGCTTATGAGATTTCCTGTTGAGTTTTGTGTTGTGAATTTTTCATGTTTTGGGTAAAGATTTGATGGACTATGGAATAAGGAGTGGCAAAAGCTTAAGCTTGGGGATGCCCATGGCACCCCAAGATATTCAAGAATAGCCAAAAACCTAAGCTTGGGGATGCCCCGGGAAGGCATCCCCTCTTTCGTCTTCGTTCATTGGTAACTTTATTGGAGCTATATTTTTATTTGCCACATGATATGTGTTTTGCTTGGAGCGTTGTGTATTATATTAGTGATTGCTTTTTAGTTTTCTACAATCATCCTTTATGTACAAACCTTTTGGGAGAAGCCCACTTGATTAGAATTTATTAAAATATGCTATGTGCTTCACTTATATCTTTTGAGCTTCATAGTTTTTGCTCTAGAGCTTCACTTATATCTTTTAGAGCACGGCGGTGGCTTAATTTTGTAGAAATTGCTAGTCTCTCATGCTTCACTTATATTATTTTGAGGGTCTTTTAGAACAGCATGGTATTTTCTATGGTTAGAAAATTGGTCCTAGAATGGTAGGCATCCAAGTTGGGTATAATAAAAACTATCATATGAAGTGAATTGGATGTTATGATCAATTTGATACTTGATAAATTTTTTGAGATATGGAGGTAGTGATATTAAAGTCATGCTAGTTGGGTGATTATGAATTTAAAGAATGCTTGTGTTGAAGTTAGCAAGTCCCGTAGCATGCACATATGGTTAAAGTTGTGTAACAAATTTGAAACATGAAGTGTACGTGGCTTGTGCATCCTTATGAGCGGCGGTCGGGGACGAGCGATGTTCTATTCCTACCAATCTATCCCTCTAGGACCATGCACGTAGTGCTAGATTTTTGATGACTTCTAAATTTTTGCAATAAGTATATGAGTTCTTTTGACTAATGTTGAGTCCATGGATCATACGCACTTTTACCTTTCCACCATTGCTAGCCTCTTCGGTACTGTGCATTGCCCTTTCTCACCTTGAGAGTTGGTGCACACTTTGCCGGTGCATCCAAACCCCGTGATACGATACTCTCTATCACACATAAACCTCCTTATATCTTCCTCAAAACTTCCACCATACCTACCTATTATGGCATTTCCATAGCCATTCCGAGATATATTGCCATGCAACTTTCCACCGTTCCGTTCATCATCATCATGACATACATTACTTTTGTCATATTGCCATTGCATGATCATGTAGTTGACATCGTATTTGTGGCAAAGCCACCATGCATAATTTTTCATACATGTCACTCTTGATTCATTACACCATCCCGGTACACCGCCGGAGGCATTCATATAGAGTCATATCTTGTTCTAGATTCAAGTTGTAATTCATATGTTGTAATCATTAGAAGTGTGATGATCATCATTATTAGAACATTGTGCCCAAAGAAAAAAAAGGAAAAAAAGAGAGGCAAAAAAATAAAGGCCAAAGAAAAAAAAGAAAAGAAAAAAAGAAAAAAAGGAAAAAAAAAGAAAAAAAGAAAATAAATAAAAAGGGGCAATGTTACTATCTCTTTTTCCACACTTGTGCTTCAAAGTAGCACCTTGTCCTTCATGTAGTGAGTCTCATATATTGTGCTTCAAAGTAGCACAATGTTTTTCATATAGTGAGTCTCATATGTTGTCACTTTCATATACTAGTGGGAATTTTTCATTATAGAACTTGGCTTGTATATTCCTACGATGGGCTTCCTCAAATGCCCTAGGTCTTCGTGAGCAAGCAAGTTGGATGCACAACCACTAGTTTTCTTTTTGTTGAGCTTTCATTCATTTATAGCTCTAGCGCATCCATTGCATGGCAATCCATACTCCTCATGTTGACATCAATTGATGGGCATCTCCATAGCCTGTTGATTATCCTTGTCAATGTGAGACTTTCTCTTTTTTGTCTTCTCCACACAATCCCCATCATCATATTCTATTCCACCCATAGTGCTATATCCATGGCTCATGCTCATGTATTGCGTGAAGGTTGAAAAAGTTTGAGATTATTTAAGTACGAAACAATTGCTTGGCTTGTCATCGGGGGTGTAGAATTTGGGAACATCTTTGTGTGACGAAAATGAAGCAAAGCCTAACTATATGATTTTATAGGAATGAACTTTCTTTAGCCATGTTATTTTGAGAAGACATGATTACTTTGATTAGTATGCTTGAAGTGTTACTATTTCTTTTATCAATATGAACTTTTATTTTGAATCATTTGGATCTGAACATTCATGCCACAATAAAGAAAATTACATTAAGAGTTATGCTAGGTAGCATTCCACATCAAAAATTCTATTTTTACCATTTACCTACTCGAGGACGAGCAGGAATTAAGCTTGGGGATGCTTGATACGTCTCCAATGTATCTTTAATTTTTGATTGTTCCATGCTATTATATTACCCCTTTTGGATGTTTATGGGCTTTATTTTACACATTTATATCATTTTTGGGACTAACCTACTAACTGGAGGCCCAGCCCGTATTGCTGTTTTTCGCCTATTTCAGTATTTCGAAGAAAAGGAAAATGTCGGATTTCGGGTTCCGGTAGACCCTTGAGGTTCGAACACTGGGGTGCGCGCGGAGATTCAACCCTCTACCGGCTCGCTCCTCGCCGAATCGCTAGGACCTAAACTACCAAACTGAACAACACAAGAGACACAAGATTTATACTGGTTTAGGCCGCCATTGTGGTGTAATACCCTACTCCAGTGTGTGGCGTGGTGGATTGCCTCTTGGGCTTGATGATGAAAATACAAGGCAGAATAGCCTCGCGAGGGTCTGTTCTTGGCTGGTGCGACGAACTGCTAGGAGGGGTTCAATCGCTCTATCTACTGGTTTCCTGGTGAGGATCCCGATTGCTAGGTCAGGTCCCGATCAGGATGCCCTACCCTTGGTGTGGCTAGTCCTATTTATAGGCAAAGTCCCTGGGCCTCATCCCAAATATTGAGCGGGAAGGGTGCCAACAATTGGCCATTTTGAAGGGGAACAGCGGGTACACTTATCCTGACTAAAGTTGGTCCTCGCCTGTCAAAGGCTCTGGTGGTGGCCTTGGCTTGGGCTCCACAATGACTTCCTTCCGCCGTTGGGCTGGTCTTGGTCTTGTTGCACGAAATGGGCGCCTTTGCTTGATGCTCTCGCTGCGCTTGCCCCTTTGCACCAAAGAGGAAAGGAGGACATCTTGCAGCAGGCTTGGGCGCCTGACCGGCGCCCTTGGTCGTCATGGCTTGCGTCATGGGCACCTCGCGAGGTACCCCGCCTTGAACTCTCCGCCTCCTCGTGAGCCAGCCTGACGAGGCCGCGCCTGAGGAAGCTCCTTGTCATCCGCCCCGCGAGGCTTGGCCCCTCGCGAGGGTCTTGAGCTTGTGCTGATGAAGATGGGCTGTGCTGGGCCTCCTTTGAGCCACGCCGCAGGCCGCAGGCAGGCAAGTCTGGGGACCCTCGTTCCCAGAACGCCGACAGTAGGCCCCGGGCCCACGGCGCGCCCGAACTTGGCCGAGCAGAGAGGCGAAAGGGCAAGTGCGAAGCGTCGCGGGCCCTAACAGCCTGTGGCCTTGGGTGCCGCGTGGCGGTTGATTGGACGTGGGCGGCACTGTTCCCCCACGCCTCCTTATTTTGTGCCTTGCTAGGCGGACTCGCTGCCGCACACAGCCGCTCCCCTTTCTGCTGCTTGAGTGCTCCCTGTCCTTTCTTCTCTGGAACTCCAGATTTTGCATCCAATCCTATCCCGGACCTTCCCCCTCCCCTTCCTGCCGTCATGGCTCCACCGAGGAAGGGAAAAGGGAAGAAGCCCACGCCGCCGCCTCGCTCGTCGTCGACGGCGGCCCCCGCCGTCGATTGGCCGGTCAGAGTCAATCAAGAAGGCCTGGGCAAGGTCGGCCCAGCCCTGGCCACCATCTTCAATGAGTGCGTGAGGACGATGGCCTGGCCAGCGTCTCGCTTCTCCATTGACAGGATTCCCAACGAGGTCCGGTATTTTGCCGACGCCCTATGGGCGGGACTGGTTCCCCCCTTCTCTGATTTCTTCAATGCCGTGCTTTCCTATTATCAGATCCATATGATGCACCTGGGTCCTGAGTCCATCACCCTTCTCGCGGTATTTGCCTTCGTTTGCGAGGCAATGATGGGCATCCTTCCTTCGGTTGCCTTGCTGCGCCACTTCTTCTCTCTGCGCCTTGTCGACCCCACCCAATGTTTGGGGTGCGTGAGCTTTGTTGCCGCGCCTGAGACAGCGGCTTCTGGAATTGACTTCAGTCTTCCTCCGCCCGCGCCTGGGTTTCGCGAGCGGTGGCTGTATGTGGACGTAGGGGTGCCCAGCCCCATCTTGTGAGCCATCTTCGCTGCTTCCCCAACTCGGCCGGGCCAGAGGCGCCGCGATCCCGGCTCGCCTTCGCCTCAAGCGTCGCTCGAGTTCTGAGGGCTTGGCGTGGCGGCACCCAAGGTGGTGAAGGAGTTCTTGCTACACCGCGTCGCCCCTCTCGAGCACCATTCTCACTGAATGTGGGCCTTCAGCGGCCGTGGGGACCATATGCGGCTCCAGGAAGAGGACCTGACGCCTGAAGCACTGAGGAAGGTGCTCTTGGTCTTGACTGGGGATCCTTCTCCCGGCGGCATTCGTCAACGGGGGGCCTTGCTGTACCTTTGCTCGAACAGGGGTGACTTCATGAGGCAGATGCCCATCTTCGACAAATGGGGGCCGCGACCTACTGACCTCCAGGGGCCTCGCGAGAACCCAGTGGTGGTGGTCGCCCTCGCAGCAGTCCAGGGCGGTTCTTCCACAGGTAGCGGGGCAGGGAGGCATGAGCCTCTAGAGGCCAAGGGTGCCCTCACCGAAGCGACAGCACTGGGCGGCGCTCATGAGGCAGCGGCTCCCGAGGCCCGTGCTGCCGCAGTCGAGGGTGGCGAGCGGCCGCTCGCAGTGCCTGTGGCTGAGGCTCCCGAGGCCCCAGCCGCTCTTCTTGGTGAGGCGACTGGCAGCGCGCATCAGGCGGACGCCCCCGACGCGAGTCACCTCGATGCTTCCTCCTCGTTGCAAGCTGACCCCTGCGCTCAACTCTTGGGTCACTTGCGCATGGACTTTGAGGCCCTCCGAAAGAGAAGGGAGGCCCTGGGCGATGATTACCCTTGTCGCCTGCTGAAGCGTAGGAAGTACTTCGCCATCGATGAGTAAGCCTTCTCCCTTCCTAGCTCCTAATTCTTCTGTTGCCTTTCCTGATCCTTGCTTCGCAGGGCCCTTCCTTCCGAGATCATGGAGGTGGACGAGGGGCCATTCCCCTTGCCTCCTCCCTTTCCGCCGTCTTTGATCATTCCGAGCAGCAGAGCCCTTGTGGTGAGGCCGGTTGGTGAGGAGAACCTTCCCGAGGCACAGCGCGGCCCTGCGCTCCCCGCGGCCTTCCTTCGTAGGCCTCCTCATGGCATAGCTAGCCTGCCGTGGGCTTCTCATCTGGCCGTGGACTGTGATTGGCTGGGGTACTCCCGGCGCTCTTCACTTGGGGATGTACTGGCTTTAGGTCGGGCCTTCGGCAAGGTGCGCCCGGTCATCTCGAGGGCGCCAGCCCCCAGCCCCCTGCCCGAGAGGGGAGTGCTGATCCGAGCCCCACGGCGCTCGCTTGGGGCGGATGATGGTGTGGAGGACGTACTTGAGCGCGCCCGGGAGCGTCACGCTCTTCGCCAAGGGTTCCTCCGGAGGGCGGCTGACACGGTGAGCCTGCTTGGTGAGGAACTCGCTGATGAGGACACGCGCCTTGAGGCTGAGGGCCTTCGGCTGGTTGCGGAGAGGCGCGAGCTAGAGGCGGCTGCCGCCCTCGCGCACCGTCGGCGCGATCTTGATGATATGGAGGCCAAGGCGTCGCTGGCGGCCTCTCGCGAGGCCCGTTCCCAGGCTATCGAAGAAGCCCGGGAAGCTGACCGGCGGCGAGAGGCCACGGAGGAGCGGGCACAGGAACTCTTGGCCCGGTGCTGCTCAGTGGAGGAGAAGGTGGAGTTGCGCAAGGCGGCCCTTGCGTCAATGAAGGTGGTCTCCGGCGACCCTGTGGAGCTCCAGAAGCGTGAGGATGCGTTGACGCTGGAAGCCGCCGAACGCGCGCGCGAGCACGAGCGCTGGAGACGAGGGAGCGCTGGGTGACACGGGCGGAGGACGACATCGCTGCGCGGGAAGCCCGTGTCTCGGAGGAGGTCGGACGTCGGGTGGCGACGGCGCGCCTGAATCTCGAGCGCGAGTTCTCGGAGAGGCTGGAGTTGGTCCGAACCGAAGCCGAAGGTAGGACCACCGTCCTGAGGACCAAGCTGGAGGACGCGACGCGGCGGATTGATGCTTTACAGGCCGCACTCGAGGCGGCGCAGGGGGAGTCATCTACTTCCCGCGCCGAGGTGCTTCTTCTTCGCCAACAGGTGGTTGAGGCTGAGGCCGTCGCCCGTCGAAATCACGGACGAGATCGTCGCCGGCAGCTCTTGGAACACGAAACACGCCCCATACTCACCACAGCGGGAGAGGGCCAACACGGCCTTAGGTAACATCTGCGAGGCGGCCGTCGGCGAGCCGCGTGCCATTAACTACGCCGGCAACCTTCAGTTCTTCACCGACATCGTGACGCAGCTGGAGGCACGGTCGGTTAGTGCCAACATGTTGGTGGAGGAGAGGAGCCGAGCCTTGCTCGGGCGCGCCTTTTCCCGCGTCTTCAGCCATCTCCGGAATATGGATCCTCATTTTGACTTTGACGCTGCCATCGCCCCAGTCCCCCAGGCTGCCCGAGACGACCTGGCGTATTGGCTGGAAGACAACATGGACGCCCTTGTCAGGGCCTTCGCTTCAGACAACGACGGCGTGATTGTGGCCGCCGACGAGGGCGGCATGGTGAACGCCACAGCGCCACCGGGCGGCAATGCGGAGGGCGATGACGAGGCCAGCGACGCCAGCGACAGCTCGGGCGGCGCTCCTGAGGATGCATTGGGGGATTTATCTGACTGATAGCACACCATTCCTGTTTCCTTATCCTGCATGAATGGAACTCAGGATTTTGTCCCGATGGTTGTGAGAGCATATTGGGAGGGGGTTCCCCTCATGTAAAACCAATGCTTTAGCGGACTAGTCAATGCTACATTGCTCATAGGCCCGTGCCAAGTGGTTGGCTAGGTGACGAGCCGGCTGGTTAGTTTATCTTCGCCTTGCGTGGGTCTTGAGTTAATTTGTGGGAGGCTGTGGTGCCCCGAACGCCTCTTGATCGAATCCGTAGGATCTGCAGTGAAAAAACCTCCCGAGGGGGGTATGACGGAGGCAGTCTGGGCTGCACGCAAGCTAGGCCAGACCCGGCTCGCAAGGGGCTCACAAGGGGAGGCAGCTAAGGCGAGATTGTAACCAAAACACGAGATATTGCTCGAACGAGACTAAGCACCCCTTCCCCAACACACGCAAATCACAAATTCGAGTTCAACATAAATCCAGCGGGGGAAAAGCAGCAACCAAGGGAAAAGCAATGAAAGCAAACAAAAGGCCGCGTCTGGCACCTAGTCTAGTCTTGGACGTCTTCTCACCAGCGCGGAGCTAAGTGCTGCCACTGGGCGTGGGAGGGAGCCCCAGGCCCTGAGGCTGGCACCCCTGAGACTCCGGGGCGTGTACAGCCCCACTCATTATTACGTGAGAGTGTCACGGGGCGGCGAGCTTCACAGGCACTGGGCCTTCTTCACAGGTACCGGCCTTGCTTCACATCGCCATACGAGGGCCCCACCTTGCGCCACACTCTAGTGCCATCAACGATGGCCGGAAACCAGGACGCTGCCGATGGGGTAGAGCGGTCTCCAGCGGTTCCCCCGACGACCACGGGTCCTCCGCAAGTGGCAGGCCCTGAGGCACCTCCCCAGTGGAGGGCCTACCTCCTGAGAACGCCTTGCTCCGAACGCCGCGGTGGTGATGTCGGATCTCGCCCCCTCTCCTGCAGCCCCCGACGCCCTCCTCCTAAGGGGTAAGAGACTGCTGGAGCGGGGCAGCTGCTCGCTGTGGCGACCTGCACCTCCTGCGACCCATGATTAGTGTATGCCTGCTCCTGAGGGATTAGTGGTACCCGATAATCGTCACTCCTAGCGTGGCCGGTGGGGCCGTCCCGGGGTTCCTAGAAGAGCTCAGCTTCTGGCGCCTCGTCCCCCCAGCTTGGGCTGAGGAGCGAGCCTTGTTCGCCCTCGCGTGGGTGCCCTTGATCCATCATGTGGGGCACGTACTCTTCCGTGGCTGTTACCCCGAAGGCTGCGCTGTAGGGCTCCGCGTGCCATGCAGCTCTGCTTGACGTGCCAGCCTGGTGATGGTAGCGCGGCGGCCCGTGGGGTCGTGGGTCACGACGAGTCCTTCTTTGCTGGCGGGGAGCGGAGACGGTGCTGCCGCCGGCCCTGTGCTGACGGCTTCGCTGGTGTTGGAGTAGCTTTGGAGCCCGCGGTTGCACGGGGCCCCATGAGCCGCCACAGGCTGAGGCGAAAAGGAGTGCGAAGGGTGAGCCCCGAGGCGGCTTAGCCTAGGAGCTCCACCACCCGTTCCAGCAACACGTCGCGGCCGCCCTCCATCGGCATGCACTGCAGCAACTCTCGGGCTACTGTGAGTGCGGCCCTTGAGTTCGCCTGCTCCCGGCGGGTGTATGGCGCCGTGGTCGCGGCGTGGTTGAAGGCTCTTGCTGCCGACCGCGTTTGCCGCGGTGTTAGAGCCGTCGAGGCCTGTCCGCGTCGCCCACGGCCCGCAGTGCCGTGCGGACCGCGAGCTGCCTGGGACATGGGGGCGCCCGGGGCAAGCGGCTCTGCGCGGGCGGGCCAAGCCGCCCAAGGATCAGGGTTACTCGCCTGGTCGCCGGACATGGTGATGGCGATGCAACGGGGCGCGAAGCGGCAGAAGGCAGATACCGGCACACCCCTACCTGGCGCGCCAAATGTCGGATTTCAGGTTCCGGAAGACCCTTGAGGTTCGAACACTGGGGTGAACGCAGAGATTCAACCCTCTACCGGCTCGCTTCTCGCTGAATCGCTAGGACCTAAACAACCAAACTGAACAGCACAAGAGACACAAGATTTATACTGGTTCAGGCCACCATTGTGGTGTAATACCCTACTCCAGTGTGTGGCATGGTGGATTGCCTCTTGGGCTTGATGATGAACAATACAAGGCAGAATAGCCTCGCGAGGGTCTCTCTTGGCTGGTGCGATTTAACTGGCCGGAGGGTTCAATCGCTCTATCTCTTGGTTTCTTGGTGAGGATCCCGATTGCTAGGTCAGGTCCGATCAGGATGCCCGACAGGGGTGGCTAGTCCTATTTATAGGCAAAGGCCTGGGCCTCTTCCCAAATATTGGCGGGAAGGGCGCCAACAATTGGCCATTTGAAGGGGAACAACGGGTACACTTATCCTAACTAAAGTTGGTCCTCGCTTTGTCAAAGGCTCTGTGGTGACGTCGGCCCGGCTCCACAATGACTTCCTTCGGCGTTGGGCTGGTCTTGGTCTTGTTGCACGAAATGGGCGCCTTTGCTTGATGCTCTCGCTGCGCTTGCCCCTTTGCACCAAAGAGGAAAGGTGGACACTGCAAAGGGCTGGCGCCTGACCGGCGCCCTTAGTCGTCATGGCTTATGTCATGGGCACCTCGCGAGGTACCCGCCTTGAACTCTCCGCCTCCTCATGAGCCAGCCTGTCGAGGCCGTGCCTGAGGAAGCTCCTTGTCGTCCGCCCCACGAGGCTTGGCCCCTCGCAAGGGTCTTGAGCTTGTGCTGATGAAGATGGGCTGTGCTGGCCCTCCTTTGAGCCACGCCGCAGGCCACAGGCAGACAAGTCTGGGGACCCCCGTTCCCAAAACGCCGACAGAATATCAAACGGAGTCCAAATGGAATGAAACCTTTGGGAGCGTGATTTTTGGAACGAACGTGATGCAGAGAACTTGGAGTGCAAGTCAAGAAGCCATCGAGGCGGCCAGGAGATAGCAGGGCGCGCCCACCCCTCCTGGGCGCTCCCCTGTCTCCTGGACCCCTCGAGCGGCCACCGACGTACTTCTTCCTCCTATATATACCCACGTACCCTGAAAATATCCAGGGAGCCAACGAAAAACAATTTCCACCACCGTAAACTTCTGTATCCGCGAGATCCCATCTTGGAGCCTTCACCGGCGCTCCGCCAGAGGGGGAATCGACCACAGACGGCTTCTTCATAAACGCCATAGCCCCTCCGATGTGTTGTGAGTAGTTTACCATAGACCTTTGGGTCCATAGTTATTAGCTAGATGGCTTCTTCTCTCTTTTTGTATCTCAATACAATGTTCTCCCCCTCTCTTGTGGAGATCTATTCGATGTAAACTCTTTTTGCGGTGTGCTTGTCGAGATCCAATGAATTGTGGGTTTATGATCAAGTTTATCTATGAGAAAATTTGAATCTCCTCTGAATTCTTTTATGTATGATTGAGCTATCTTTGCAAGTCTCTTTGAATTATCAGTTTGGTTTGGCCTACTAGATTGATCTTTCTTGCCATGGGAGAAGTGCTTAGCTTTGGGTTCAATGTTGCAGTGTCCTTACCCAGTGACAACAGGGGTTGTAACGCACGTATTGTATTGTTGCCATCGAGTATAAAAATATGGGGTTTACATCATATTGCTTGAGTTTATCCCTCTACATCATGTCATCTTTCTTAATGCTTTACTTTGTTATTGTGAACTTAATACTCTCTAGATGCATGCTGGATAGCGGTCGATGTGTGGAGTAATAGTAGTAGATGCAGACAGGAGTCAGTCTACTTGTCGCGGACATGATGCCTATATACATGATCATGCCTAGATAATCCCATAATTATTCACTTTTCTATCAATTGCTCGACAGTAATTTGTTCACCCACCGTAATACTTATGCTATCTTGAGAGAAGCCACTAGTGAAACCTATGCCCCTCGGGTCTATCTTTTATCATATAAGCTTTCAATCTACTTTTATTTGCATCTTTACTTTTTGCATCTACATTATAAAATACCAAAAATATATTTATCTTATCCTGCTATCTCTATCAGATCTCACTTTCGCAAGTGGCTGTGAAGGGATTGACAACCCCTTTATTCTGTTGGTTGCGTGTTCTTTGTTTGTTTGTGTAGGTGCGTGGGACTTTTGAGGAGCCTCCTACTAGATTGATACATTGGTTCTCAAAAACTGAGGGAAATACTTACGCTACTTTGTTGGATCACCCTTTCCTCTTCAAGGGAAACCAACGCAAGCTCAAGACGTAGCAGAGTCTAGTTGGGATGATCCGGGATCTAGCATTTGGGGTTATCTTCTTTTCATTTGGATTTTTCCGTAGTCGGACTATGTGTGTACTCTGAATGATGTATGAATTATTTATTCATTGTGTGAAGTGGCGGTTGTAAGCCAACTATTTATCTATCCTTGTTCTTGTACATGGCATTGTGTGAAGATGACCCTTCTTGCGACAAAACCACAATGCGGTTATGCCTCGACACTTGGGAGATATAACCGCATCGTGGGCATTACAAGTTGGTAATCAGAGCCATCCCCGACTTAGGAGCCCCCTGCTTGATTGAATCGCTGACGTTGTTGAGTCTAGAACAAAAATGTTTTGAGTCTTAGTGAGGGAGTCCTGGACTAGGGGGTGTTCGGACAGCCGGACTATCGATATCCGCCGGACTCCCAGACTACGAAGATAGAAGATTGAAGACTCCGGCTCGTGTCCGGAAGGTACTTTCCTTGGCGTGGAACGCAAGCTTGGCAATACGGATATGTAGATCTCCTACCATTGTAATCTCTGTGTAACCCTAGCCTCTCGGTGTCTATATAAACCGGAGGGCCTTAGTCCGTGGGGCGAAGATACATCTCAACAATCATACCATAGGCTAGCTTCTAGGGTTTAGCCTCCTTGATCTCGTAGTAGATCTACTCTTGTACTACCCATATCATCAATATTAATCAAGCGGGGCGTGAGGTTTTACCTCCATCGAGAGGGCCCAACACAGGTAAAAACATTGTGTCCTCGTCTCCTGTTACCATCCGCCTAGACGCACAGTTCGGGACCCCTACCGAGATCCGCGGGTTTTGACACCGACATTGGTGCTTTCATTGAGAGTTCCTCTGTGTCATCGCCGATAGAGCAGATGCCTTTACCCGTCTTCAAAGACGGTGCTTTCGCCGGAGGGGCCTTGGCCGCCGGTCGATAATCCGGCTTGGTGGCTTCCTTATGACCGCTGTTCGCCGCCGCTCGCAATGACTTCTCAAGTCGCGGAAGCAATCTTCGCCAGCCCTAAAGCTGCCGAACAGTTAGATCAATTGAGCCCTCGTGCATAACGAGCTCTTGGATCGCATTGCCGCCTCGAGTCGCTACGGACTACAATCGATCGGGCTTAAAACCGATCCGAGAGATTAACTCTCCCGGGCTACCCACCACGTCGAAGTGGTAGAGGAACAACTCGGCAATTCTTTGCCGGTGTTGAAAACCCTCCATGCCGGATTCCCGCGGAGGGACGGACTCTGATCGAGCATTGAACCTAAAATCATGCGTCGCTCCGGACTCGCTGGGCTGCCTCCAGCAAATCAAGCTTCCGAATTCGGAAGCCCCTCGGCCTTTGAGCCCAAAGATGGGCAAGGATCCGGATTTTATTCCACCACCTGCCCAGACATATGCGACCTATCTCTAATTCGGCAAGAGCCTTGAAGCGAAGACATCATTCTCGGGCGATTCCTCCCGGTTATGGACAGGATAAAGGACTGCCGAGAGGAAAACATAATCTCAATCTTCGCAATAATCGCACGGACAAGGGAATCCTGAACGCCATTGATCGTCGCAAGATTACGCTTCACCGATCTGGTGTCCATAGTCGAAAGTCTTGTGCGATGGAGAGTTTCCGAAAACCGAAAGTCAATTTTGGGATAATCCGCCCCAAACCCGATCCATGTAAAGGGCACCTTACAATCAGGCCCCGGATGTAAAAACAAAAAACAAAAACCCAGCAAGGGAAGCGGAACCGTCTTCGGAGGGATGGCTCAACGGACCATGTAAACTTCATAGTGCGAGAGGAGCCGTCCCAACACATAGCCTTCGAGCATGTTGGGTATTACGGCGGTGGCCAAAAGTGGCGAAGAGCTTCTAGCTCGATAAACCACTCCAACAATACCAGCCGGTATCGGCGAGCTTGAGACTTTCGCATCAAATAATATGCGAAACGATCAATCCGCGAAATCGCGAAGTCTACCAAGTAGCAACAGAAATCCATGGACCGACACAGCTATTACCTTCAATGCCAGCGACGAGCCCACGTCTCGAACTACTAGAGCCCCAGCCGCACTGGTACTTAGTCCCATAGTGGACGGCTTTCGGCTGACAAAGGTCCTCATGGACGGCGGCAGCAGACTAAACCTCATTTACGAGGAAACCCTGCGGAAAATGGAAATCGATTGGAGCCGTATTGAGCGAAGCAGCACAACCTTCAGAGGAATAATCCCTAGCCGGGAAGCGCGCTGCACCGAAAAATCACACTGATGTGGTGTTCAGCTCTCCGGACAATTACAGATCCGAAGAAGTCACGTTCGAGTAGCCCGTTCAGCGGCGACTATCACGCCATATTAGGGGCGAGAGGCATTCACAATCTTTCAAGCGATACCTCATTACGGGTACATGAAGCTCAAAATGCAGGGCCCAGCGGAATAATCACTCTCGTTAGTGATCCGGACACAAGACTCGGCGCAAAAACAAGACAGCCGCACTAGCCCTCGAGGCACTATCCAAAACCTTAGCGGCAGAGGAACTCACCACACGCTCTACGGTAAACAGGGACGATGTGATACTTGATAAAAGATCCAAGTCCACCTCCTTCAAACCAGCAGACGAGATAATTAAATTTCAGGTCCACCCAATGGACCCAACAAAGACGGCTTCCATCGGGCACAGTTGAACCCGAAGTTGGCGCCCTTCTCACAATTCCTTCGGAAAATTGGGACATCTTCGCTTTGGCATCCCTCGGACATGCCCGGAATCCCTCGCAGGTTGGCAGAACACAGCCTAAACATCCTAAAAGGATTTAAGCCAGTCAAACAGGTTCTCCGATGATTTTCCGAGCCCAAAAGATAGGCAATGGGAGAAGAGCTAGCCAAGTTATTAGAAGCCGGATTCATTAGAGATATCAAACATCCGGACTGGCTAGCAAATTTGGTGATGGTACCAAAGAAGGATAAATCCTGGCGCCTCGTATCGACTTCAAAGACCTCAATAAGGCTTGCCCAAAGGATCCTTTCCCCTCCCCGCATCGATCAAATTATCGATGCCACAGCGAGACACGATTCGTTGTGCTTCACGGATGCATACTCGCTATCATCAAATCAAGATGGCGGAAGCAGATCAAGCCGCAACGACATTCATTACTCCATACGGACCATTCTGCTTCAACACGATGCCCTTCGGACTTAAAAACGCCGGCGCAACATATCAGCGCATGATTCAAACATGTCTGGCCACCCAGATCGGCAAAACAGTCGAGGCATACGTAGATGACGTAGTCGTCAAAACAAAACACGTCGAAACTTTAGTAGACGATTTGAGGCTCACATTCGACAACCTGAGAGCATATGACATCAAGCTGAATCCGGAAAAATGTGTTTTCAGTGTACCAGCCGGAAAGCTGTTGGGCTTCATCGTATCCGGTAGAGGAATTGAAGCAAATCCGGCCAAAATCCGAGCTCTGTCACAGTTGGATATTCCAAAGGACCTCAAGCAAATACAAAAATTAACAGGATGCGTGGCAGCTTTAAGCCGTTTTATCTCCCATTTAGGAGAGAAGGCGCTGCCCCTTTATCGCCTCCTAAGGCGCACCGAACACTTCGAGTGGACGGATGCCGCCACTGCCGGACTCGAAGAAATAAAGGCCATATTGGCAACAAATCCGGTCCTGGCTGCGCCCACTCTGGGCGAACCAATGTTGTTATATATCGCAGCAACACATCAAGTTGTAAGCGCTGTCCTCGTTGTCGAACGAGCGACAGAAGGGCATAAATTCCCTCTTCAAAAACCAGTGTATTACGTATCCACTGTGCTAACCCCCTGCAAATCCCGTTACCCGCACTATCAGAAGATAGCATATGCGGTGTTCATGGCGTCTCGGAAGCTCCGGCACTACTTTCAAGAGTGTTTGATAACAGTGGCCTCTGAAGTACCACTCAACGACATTATAAATAACCGCGACGCAACGGGCAGGATTGCAAAATGGGCCATTGAGCTCTTGCCATTCGACATAACCTACAAACCTCGACGAGCCATAAAGTCACAAGATTTGGCTGACTTTGTCGGCGAATGGACTGAAGCGAACTCCTAAAGAGTACGGCGATACTCCAATGGACTATGCACCAGACGGTTCCAAAATGTTGGCGGACTAGGGGCAAGGCGTCGTCGACGTCCCCACCGAGATCTGATCGATAGATGTACTTCAGATAATGTACACGGACTCCAACAATGCAGCCGAATCGAGGCCCTATTACATGGTCTCCGGATGGCGGTCTCCATGGGCATTCAACGCCTAGAGGTGCGCGGATTCAAACCTCGCAATATCCCAAATAAATGGAGACTTTGACGCCAAGGATCCGAAAATGGCAGCATACCGCAATGCTGTCCTGAAAATGTCACCGGTTTGAAGAACTCAATTCCATCACATAGCCCGAGATAATAACCAAGCGGCCGACGTCCCGCACGCGCATCGGTGCGAAAACGTGATGCTGTCCTCTCCAAACATCTTTTCCGAACGGCTCTTCAAACCATCCGTATTATGGTAAGAGGAGTCCGTAGCGACAAACCGGAGAAAACCGCACCAACCGGTGATTCAGCACATGACATAACACCCTCCGCCCACGTTATAATGGCGTAATCGCCGCGTGGATGAACCTTTCCTAGCCTACTTACTCAGCAGGAACTTCCGGAAGACCAAAATGAGGCCCATTGCATAGTCCGTGATCGAAGGCCTACAAGGTCCATGAGGGAGAACTTTATAAGAAAAGTACTACCGAGTCCTTCAAAGGTGTATCTCCGAAGAAGAAGGGCGAAACCTCCCGGCTGAAATCCATGCGGACTAGGTGGACACCACGCAGCAGCCCGGCCCTGGTAGGAAAGGCATTCTGCAGAGATTTTATTGGCCGACGGCTCGGGCGTACACAGGACTTGGTCCAAATGATCGTTGGTTGTCGACTCTTTGCTAATCAGAGCCATATGCCACCCACCGCACTCAAAACCATACCCATTACCTGGCCATTCGCAGTCTGGGGGCTTGACATGGTTGGACCCCTTAAAGGGGGAACCCACAAGAAAAAGTACCTATTGGTCATGGTAGATAAGTTCACCAAATGGATAGAGGCCAAACCGGTCAAAACGGCAGAGTCCGGACCAGTGATAGACTTTATATCAGAGGTGGTACACCGTTACGGAGTCCCCCACAGCATCATCACCGACAACGGCACGAACTTCACGGCCGATGAGGTCAAGTCATGGTGCAAAAATATGGGCATTAAGCTCGACTATCGTCGATCTATCACCCTCAAACCAGCGGTCAAGTGGAAAG